>OZ010798.1:371351075-372681699 GCA_963932465.1 Maratus speciosus | reverse complement strand
AATACAGGGCTGTTCAAAGGAATTCGAATATATATTTGGTTATGGGCGGTAACTACTGAAATCAGATTTTTAAATGTTTACTTATTTATCTTATTTACCTTATTTCCCTAAATAACGAAGTTTCATTAAAGCTTTCAGGGAGTGTTGGAAAGTGTTTCATAATCTATGTTGTACGCATGATTTTTCTTACTTGTTATTCCTTTTTTAAGTGCGTTCGTAATTATATAAATACGTAGCACCTATAGTCGTCATCTGGTCCGTCCGTTTGTCCGCATATAGCAGAGCAAAAACTACCCAATCGAATGGGTTGAAATTTAATATATATAATCGTTGCAGAATTGTGTCGAGTCATTTCAAATTTTATGAAAATCGAATCAAAACTTAAAAAGATATTAATAAAAGTTTTGTTTCTTCTATTAAATTCTATCATACGTAATTAATTCAATGATATACCATGATAGGTAATGATTCTAGGTTGCCATGGTGATTAGTATATTAAATCCTATCATACGTAATTAAATCGATGATATCCCATCACATGTAATTATTCTAGGTTGCCATGGTGATTACGTCCTATTTAAGATTTGATCCTATTATTTCCGTATTACTGAATTCTATGTAGAGAATCTCCATAAACTTTGTATTAACGTGTTTTTGCGTAAGAGTGCAACAGCTATTGCACCAAGATCTGAATATTTATAAAACTAGTTATAATACGAACGCACTTCATTTGCCACGTTTGACGTACAATTTACGACTTCTTTAAGTTTAATTTCTAAAAATTTTTCTTTACAAAAAAAAAATAATCTAAAATTGTCTTTTAAAATATAATGTAAAGAAGTGTTATAGAATTTCTTCTTCACAATTTTAAATCTTCAAAAAAGAAAAATTGAAATAAAAATACAGAAAACTTCTTGATACAGATGAAATGTTTACGGAAATTCAATGTAGTTTCGAAAATGCCCATGATTCCTGAAATCTTTTCCTTATTTTGAGACGACATTAAGCGGAAAGTTGGCTAAAAACCTCAGAAAACATTTCCAAAAATTATAGACACGTTTCGGAATATCCCCTTTTCTCACCTTAAATCTCGTAAAAGACGGTTCTGCTATTTTCAGAAACAATTGGTTTATGAAGAAAGCGCTTGATTTTCTCATAAAGGTTTCAAAAAACATTTAAATCTTTAAATAAAAATTTAAACTGTTAAAAACTGGTGTGATGCGAAATAGAAAAGATAGAGAAACACTGCATTATACTATAGCAGCCTATAAGCATATGTTCTTTCGGGAGAAAAAACTAAAAAGCTTTATGGTTTTTATTAAATACCATATTAAAAATATATAATTAAATTTAAGTGATCTAAAACGTTTGCTTAATTATAAAAAAAAATTAAAATCTTATTAAGTAATTTTTAAGCACTTTAAGAAAGAAAATCGAAGACAAAAGAATAAAAAAGTGTTATATTTATCCCAAATAGATGAATCTTTGAGAGCTCTTATATTGCCGAAAAAAACTTAGAAGGATTACGTAAGGAAATTATTATTCAGCAGACTTTCAATTAAAAGATTTTCAAAGGAGAAAAAAAGTGTTCGGATTTCCTTGATTGCAGAATAAAATGGTAGATAATCTGATCTTATGATAAAAAGTAAATAAAAAAATTAAAGTACTTGATGCACTTAAAGAACCATTATAGAATAATGAAAAAGATAATAATAGTAGAATTGTTATTTTAACACAATCAAACTGATTGGTAAAGTTATCATACGAATTTGAATATTTCCAACTGAGCGAAAAAATGCTCAGGCTGGGAATCGAACCCAGATCGTTGGCTTACAAGGCCAATGCTTTTCCGTTTAAGCTAACTGGGCCGACAACCAACCAGCATATTTCGCTCAGAAAACCTTATTGGTAGAACATCTGGTCTGTCATGTAGACAGCTCAACAGAATAAACCGCAGGTAAAGGAACTCCATATAAACGATGGATACGTAGATGAACTATTATTTTAACACAATCAAACTGATTGGTAAAGTTATCATACGAATTTGAATATTTCCAACTGAGCGAAAAAATGCTCAGGCTGGGAATCGAACCCAGATCGTTGGCTTACAAGGCCAATGCTTTTCCGTTTAAGCTAACTGGGCCGACAACCAACCAGCATATTTCGCTCAGAAAACCTTATTGGTAGAACATCTGGTCTGTCATGTAGACAGCTCAACAGAATAAACCGCAGGTAAAGGAACTCCATATAAACGATGGATACGTAGATGAACTATTATTTTAACACAATCAAACTGATTGGTAAAGTTGTCATACGAATTTGAATATTTCCAATTGAGCGAAAAAATGCTCAGGCTGGGAATCGAACCCAGATCGTTGGCTTACAAGGCCAATGCTTTTCCGTTTAAGCTAACTGGGCCGACAACCAACCAGCATATTTCGCTCAGAAAACCTTATTGGTAGAACATCTGGTCTGTCATGTAGACAGCTCAACAGAATAAACCGCAGGTTATTAATTCTGTTGAGCTGTCTACATGACAGACCAGATGTTCTACCAATAAGGTTTTCTGAGCGAAATATGCTGGTTGGTTGTCGGCCCAGTTAGCTTAAACGGAAAAGCATTGGCCTTGTAAGCCAACGATCTGGGTTCGATTCCCAGCCTGAGCATTTTTTCGCTCAATTGGAAATATTCAAATTCGTATGATAACTTTACCAATCAGTTTGATTGTGTTAAAATAATAGTTCATCTACGTATCCATCGTTTATATGGAGTTCCTTTACCTGCGGTTTATTCTGTTGAGCTGTCTACATGACAGACCAGATGTTCTACCAATAAGGTTTTCTGAGCGAAATATGCTGGTTGGTTGTCGGCCCAGTTAGCTTAAACGGAAAAGCATTGGCCTTGTAAGCCAACGATCTGGGTTCGATTCCCAGCCTGAGCATTTTTTCGCTCAGTTGGAAATATTCAAATTCGTATGATAACTTTACCAATCAGTTTGATTGTGTTAAAATAATAGTTCATCTACGTATCCATCGTTTATATGGAGTTCCTTTACCTGCGGTTTATTCTGTTGAGCTGTCTACATGACAGACCAGATGTTCTACCAATAAGGTTTTCTGAGCGAAATATGCTGGTTGGTTGTCGGCCCAGTTAGCTTAAACGGAAAAGCATTGGCCTTGTAAGCCAACGATCTGGGTTCGATTCCCAGCCTGAGCATTTTTTCGCTCAGTTGGAAATATTCAAATTCGTATGATAACTTTACCAATCAGTTTGATTGTGTTAAAATAATAGTTCATCTACGTATCCATCGTTTATATGGAGTTCCTTTACCTGCGGTTTATTCTGTTGAGCTGTCTACATGACAGACCAGATGTTCTACCAATAAGGTTTTCTGAGCGAAATATGCTGGTTGGTTGTCGGCCCAGTTAGCTTAAACGGAAAAGCATTGGCCTTGTAAGCCAACGATCTGGGTTCGATTCCCAGCCTGAGCATTTTTTCGCTCAGTTGGAAATATTCAAATTCGAATAGTAGAATTGCTCTTTAAAAATATATATTCCTTTCATAAGCTTTGAATCATTAGTATTCCGCAGAAATTAAAAACTGATGTGACGCGAAAGAGAAAAGATAGGGAAACACTGCATTATACAGGGTGATTATAAATGAATATCCCAACTTTACAGAGCTATTAAACGATAACAAAAAAAAAAAAAAAAAGCAATTTAACAAATTACAACGACCATTTGGAAAATGATTTTTTCAAAGACTAAAATTTAAGACATAAAAAATCTCACGGAGTTGATCCTACATTACGTACGCCATGGATTAAACGATAACATTCCTGGACCCCATCATGTACAAATTTTAAAAGAAATTTCAGTTTTAGAATTTTCGGTACTGTACATTTTTAAGCTTCTACGGAGCTGGTCATACATTACGTACGCCATGAATTAAAGATTAATAGTGTTATTACACGTAAAAATTGCAAGCAAGAGAAATCGCCTGCGACTCGTCAGATTTCCTATGAAACTTACGTAATAGCCAAGCATTTCATTGGCTGTTCGGGAAAAGGCTTTTCTATCATCAGATTTCCAAAAAATCTCACGACCAATTTTAAATAAAATTTCCTTCTTAAACTTCTAAACATCCAACAATATTACTTTTTATACCGTCGGATAGAGAAAAAAATGTACTTTTAAATGCAATTTGTTTGAAAGCTGTATCTCAATTTGTTTCTGATTTATTAATTTTTTTTTTAGTTTTTATTACTTTTTTGTCATAGTGGCAACACTCTGTTGCCCATCGTTGTTGAAACCAAAGGGAAATACAGATTACTGTATATACCAATCAGATAACGAATAAATTGCGGATTAAACCAATGAAAATGTTCATATATGCTTTTGATTTCCTACCCTGACGAGAACAATAACCATTTTTCCAAATGGTTAAAAAAAAAAAAAAAAAAAAAAAAAAAGAAAAAAGAAAAAAGATACAACCCTGTTTTTCATCGGAAATCAAAAATAACAGTTGAAAGTTTAAATTCAACACAGTTATAAGTGTCCAATGTGAACCGCTCCAGAAACACGAACGATATCGAGACGGTGCAATAACTTATCTCACAATTTCACTGTTAAATACTCTACTGCAATTTTTCAAACTTCTAAACATCTCACATTTTCTATTTTTATACCGTCGTATAGGGAAAAAAAGGACTTTCAAATGCATTTTGTTTGAAAACTGCATCTCAATTTATTTTTGAGCTATTAAATTTTTTTTGTAGCTTGTAAAGAATTTTTTTTAATGTTGGCAACTGAAGTACTCCATTTCTGTAGAAAGTAAAGGAAAAAATAGTTGGAAAATAGTAATTATATCTTTTTGTTGCCATTTTCCCATATCAACTGAAAAAAATGTAATTAAAATACGTGCTATTTTGAAAAAAATATAAAAATGAAGGATTTCTGTTAAAACATGGAGCTATTATAAACTATATTTAATTTTAAGTATCTATATTAATATTACAAACAAATGAAGCAGTATGAATCATTAGATAGCCAAGTTTTTTGTCGAGTTTATTGAATGACGACATTTCTTTTTTTGTATTTGTATATTATTTAGCGATACTGATGTCATATGCATACTTTTCTGAAGATATTGTTTAAGACTGAATTGTAAATGTGGAATTCTTCAGCGCATGCGAAGGACATCATGTTATATAAAATAAAAGCGTGTGTTTTAAGTCTTAAAGCTGAAATATGTTTTGTACTATCTAATATATTTATATACTTTTTTTTTTATCGGGGGGCGACACTAAATTCTGAAAAAAGCAGAATTCCTGTTTTCTAGTTGTTTTTTGTGGGACCTCATCAAAGAATGGGTGTTTTTGTTCCATCGCCACCATTTGGCATTGACGAACTCAGGAAATGCATATCTGCGCTACAGCCGTTTAAAGAGTCACACTGGACGTGCTCAAAAAAGCGTGGGATGAGTTACTGTTACCGCCTCGATATCGTTCGTGTTTCGGGGGAGGGGGGGGGGGGGGGGGGCTCACGATGAACATTTATAACTGTATTGAATTTAAACTTTCAACTGTTATTTTTCATTTCCAATTAACAACAGGGTTTTACTTTTTTTTAAATATCCCTGTAAAGTTGGGATATTCATTCATAAATCCCCTGTACTATAGCAGCATTATGCATAAAGTGATTTTTCCAAAACAAAATTATAAAACATTATGGTTTTGTTTTAAATACCGTACTAAAAATATAAAATTAAATTTAAGTGATCTAAAACATTTACCTAATTATCACAAAAGTAAAAGTTTTATTAAGTAATTTTTAAGTACTTTAAGAAAATCAAAGGCAAAAGAATAAAAACGTTCATATATTTGTTACAAATAGATGAATCTTTGAGAGCTGTTATATTAGCGAAAAAAACCTAAAAAAATTACATAAGGAAATGATTATTCAGCAGAGTTTCAATTAAAAGATGTTCAAAGGAGAAAAAAGTTATTGGATTTACTTGATAGCAAAATAAAATGGGAGATAATCTGATATTACGATAAAAAGTAAGTAGAAAAAATTAAAGTACTTGAAACACTTAAAGAACCATTATAGAATAATGAAAAAGACAATAACTATTGATAAACCAATGAAAATTAATGAGGATCAAATTAGTTGCATTTTCACGAATGCAAGGGGTGAATGCGGATGTATATGTGTAGTAAAAATTGCTTGGGTTTCAATTTAACGTCCTAATTTTTCACCAATATGGAAATATTTAATCTGTCTAAGAAAAACTAATAGAAGAATTAATTGAAAATTTTAGAAATTTTATAAAATTAAATTTAAGTGATCTAAAACGTTTATTTAATTATCACAAAAGTAAACATTTTATTAAGTAATTTTTAAGTACTTTAAGGGGAAAAAAAATCAAAGACAAAAGAATAAAAACGTGTTATATTTATTACAAATAGAAGAACCTTTGAGAGATCTTATATTAGCGAAAAAAAACTCAAGAGGATTACGTAGGGAAATCATTATTCAGCAAACTTTCAATTAAAGATGTTCAAAGGAGAAAAAAAGTGATTGGATTTACTTGATAGCAAAATAAAATGGTAGATAATCTGATATTATGATAAAAGGTAAGTAGAAAAAATTAAAGTACTTGAAACACTTAAAGAACCGTTATAGAATAATGAAAAGACAGTTACTATCGGCTAAAGGAAAATTAATGAGGATCAAATTAGTTGCATTTTCACGAATGCAAGAGGTGAATTCGGATGTATATGTGTAGTAAAAATTGCTTGAGTTTTAATTTAATGTCGTAATTTTTCCCCAAAATAGAAATATTTAATCTGTCTAAGAAAAACTAATAGAAGAATTAATTGAAAATTTTAGAAACCAATTGTTTCTGAAAGTATTTTCCGAGATTTGCCGATAGAAAAAAAGGCTTTGTTACTCTAGAAATATTTCCGTAAACTTTAGAAATTAAAAATTTTATTAAGTAATTTTTAAGTACTTTAAGGGAAAAAAATCAAAGACAAAAGAATAAAAACGTGTTATATTTATTACAAATAGATGAACCTTTGAGAGCTCTTATATTACCGTAAAAAAAAACTTAAAAGGCTTACGTTAGGAAATGATTATTCAACAGATTCTCAATTAAAAGATTTTCAAAGAAGAAAAAAAGTGATCGGATTTACTTGATTGCAGAATAAAAAGGTAGATAATCTGATCTTATGATAAAAAGTAAGTAGAAAAAAATTAAAGTACTTGAAACACTTAAAGAACCATTATAGAATAATGAAAAAAAAAAAAAAAAAAAAAAAAGAATAATTATCAGCTAAATGAAAATTAATAAATGGGGATAAAATTTGTGGCATTTTGGCGAAAACAGGAGGTGAATGCGAACATTGTTACGAGTGCGTTTGATGCATCTTTATATTCAAAATATCTCCCCAGGAAATTAATATTTTTAACTTATTCTTTCAGTGTTCGCTTCTTAAGGCGTGTCTCTTTTTACCCGACTGCCAAGAAGGGTTATGTGTTTCACGCGTATATGTGTATGTGGATTTCTTTATAACCTCGAAACATCCCAACGGCTGGGTGGATTTTAATGAATGAGGTCCTTATCGATTCGTTTTAACCGTTCGATGGTTATAGGCTAGGTTTCGTTTTTATAAATTCGAAATGGCAGCCGTAAAATGCAAAATGGCGATAGAGACGAAAAATTTTTTTACGCACCCTATTGAATGGCATATCATTGGATAGGTTTTTCAAAATGAGGACGATGCTTCATTGATTATTTTACATTCAGAAGCTCCGTTTAAATATTACACAATCTGGAAGTTGCGTACGTAGGATCTCTAAGCTTTACTGCAGCTCTAACCTTCATAGATATATATAGTCCTCATCAAAACAGTGTTTATAGATAGGAACAAACAATTAGTTACAACTCAAAAGTCATCAATACCAGTAAATAAAAAAATAGGTAAGTAATATAATTTTAGTTTCATGTAGATATAGTAGTTGATGAGAAATAATTAATTAGTTCGCTTTTTACGCAATCGGGTTTTTTGATTTTTTAAATTTAATTTTTATTCTCTTAGCTGTCAAAATATTTCTAAAATATGTAATTAATTTTATGTGAGGTGTTAAAATCTTACTCACAGTTCGTTAGCTTTTAACGCTTAAAATATTAAATTTAGCATAGATTGTAGAAATATTTTGAAAACTAAGAAAAAAGAGGCATTCTTTAAGAAGAGAACACTGAAAGAATAAGTTAAAAATATTAATTTCCTGGGAATATATTTTGAATATAAAAATGCATCAAACGTTTCATCAGTGCATTTCCTCCAGGTAATTCAGCTATGACACAATTATCCAGAACTTCAAAGGGAAAAACTCGTGATGTCTATTGTAAAACTAGTGGATATGTTTCATCAAAATTAGAGCTTTAGCCTCCATCCTCAGAACCTGTTAAAATTGAATACCAAATAAAAATTAAATTTATAAAATCAAAAAACCCAACTGCGTAAAAATCAAGCTAATTAATTATTTCTCATCAATTTGAAACTATTTTTTTTTTATATTACTTACCTATTTTTTTATTTCCTTATATCAGGCATGTCAAACACGCGGCCCGCGGGCCACAACTGGCCCGCCGACAAATTACTTGTGGCCCGCGAAGCCTTTGGCACTTTACCTGTATTTAATTCAATTGTTAAAATGTGCATGCTGAAACTATACTTTGCACGAATAGACTTGCGCCAACCGCGGTCTTAGAGATAGCAATAATTCGAAAGATATGTATTCAAATATTTCGAACAGTTATAAAAAGTTACAATTTTCATTTTAAATCGACAAATTATAAATGTGTATTTTCAAAAGACTACCAATAGACAAAGTGCTTGAAGTTTTCATTTGAAATTAAAAGCACCGGAGTAAATTTCATAATGCTATCTTGTTATTTAACAGTACTTATTAGCGTTTTCCAATAGAGTTTATTACTTATACAAAGTTATTTTAAAAAAGAAAATACATTCTATTTTAAATATGCCTGGCATTATTACAAGCCCGTGCTTAACGCGTAACACCCAGGGCCGAAACTAGCCTTTCTTGCACCCGGGGCAAGCATGGATTTTGGCGTCCCCCCCCCCCCTTCTTCCTCAAAGTATATTTACAAAGAGAATTTTACTAATTTTCTAACGGCCAACTTATTTTAAAATTTAAAATATGTAATCATAAAATATGTAATACTGAACTACGTAAATTGAATGTCACGTTTGGTGCAATTATAGTTCGTTCACATAAAAGAATTCGCATGTATTACCGGCTATTTACAGTGTTTGCTTACACAGTAGAGTTCCGATTACCCGAGTCCCGCTTATCCGAGTTTCCGCTTTGACCGAGTTATTTTCTTCTGATGGACTGATGGCTTTCATTATTATGAAACAGCCATTATAAATGAACTGTTAGGTGAAGATGAAAGAGCAGTTTTAAAAAGTTTGAACTTTGATTTTCTGGTCAGAATGGGGGGAAAAAGCCATAATTTTTTTTTTTTTTTCTTTTTTTTCAAAAAAAATGTGGCCATTTTTTTTCCCCATTCTGGCCAGAAAATCAGAGTTCAAACTTTTTACGACTGCTCTTTCATCTTCAGCTAACACTTCATTTATAATGGCTGTTTCATAATAATGAAAGCCATCAGTCCATCAGAAGAAAATGATCGATTCCAAAGGTATAATCTTTCACTTGGCGCCCCTTGGCTCTGGCGCCCGGGGCACATGCCCCCTCTGTCCCCTCCCCCCTTAGTTTTGGCCCTGGTAACACCCATCGAAATTGAACAAGCAACAACATAAAATGAATTTTTGAAACAAAAGAACGGTCCGAAAAAATAAATTTCGGAACTTTAGTGACGAACCCAGTAACAGCATGGGTCATTCTAATGTTTGGAGGATCTAACGCCCAATGCTAGATCTAGATTAGAGTGCACAATCAAATTTTAAAATAAATGCAATTTGGAAAATTTTATAGAATTTTGTTGAAAAGTAATTTTGAGTTTGTTTTTTTTTTCTTCGAGAAATAACATAAAATAATCAATGTATAATAATATTTTTGGAATTTTGTGCTAAATTTTTTTTAACATGGTTGTGTTTTGTACGAAGAAATTTTATTCTATGCAACGGTAATAATATTATTTACCCTTTTTTATGTGGCCCGCGGCTTTCTATATATAACACTTAATTTGGCCCGCGGCGGTAGATGAGTTTGACATGCCTGCCTTATATTAATGACTTTTAAGTTGTTTCAATTGTTAGTTCCTATCTATAAACAATGTTTTGATGAGGCCTATTGATGTCTATGAAGGTTAGAATTGCAGTAAAGCTAGAGATCCTACATACACAACTTCCAGGTTGTATAATATTTTAAAGGAGCTTCTGACTGTAAAATAGTCAATGAAACATCGTCTTCATTTTGAAAGACCTATCCAATGATATGCCACTCAATAGGGTGCGTAAAAAAAAAATTTCGTCTCTACCGCCATTTCGTATTTTGTTGAATTTATTAAAAAAAAAAAAAAAAAAAAAACCTAGCCTATAACCACCGGGCCGTTAAGACGAATCGATAGAGACCTCATTCATTAAAATCCATCCAGCCGTTGGGATGTTTCGAGGGTTTAAAGAAATCCACATACCTAGATACGCTCGAAACACATAACCCTTCTTGGCAGTCGGGTAATTAATCAGTCACAAAAATCTCCAGTTCAATCCAAAAAGTCGTCTGAACATCGGACTGAGACTAAGACCGCTGTTCCTCAGTTTCCGAATTCCTCTCAGTAATGTTAAGTCTATAGGCGTTTGGTGCATTCATATATTTAAAATATCTCCTCTGGAAATTAATATTTTTAACTCTTTTTTTTTTTCTGTGGACTCTTCTTAAAAGATGTCTCTTTTTTCGTAGTTCTCAAAATATTTCTAAAATCTATGCTTAATTTAATATTTTATGCGTAAAAAACGGACGAACTGGGAATAAAATTTTAACACTGCATTACCGAGGGGAATTCGGAAACTAAGTGACAAGCAGCCTTAAGGTAGGTAATTTTCATATGCATGCATTTATTCGTATTTACTATTTTATACAGTGCACAGTAAAAAGTAGAAAACGTTTACGAGGTTTCAATTAAATATCGTAATTTTCCACCAATATGGAAATATTTCTTTTCTAATTTTTAAACCCGTTGGTTATATAAAAGTGAATGTTACTTATGAAAATAAAACTGAAAATGAAAAATTGTATTTGAACATCGACGTTGATAAAAGACGATATTTTTCCAATGTGGCTACTTGAAAGTAATGTTAAATAAACTTCTGAAAGTTTAAAAATTTCCTTTATTATTAAAGTAGAAGATATGTTGGCTACATTAGATGGTGGTTTACATTTTATAAAAATTAATTTGAACCAAGCATATCTTCAGTTACCTGTAGATGAAAAGTCACAGGAATTGTTAACAATTAACAACTCTAAAGGATTATTCCAATTCCTAAAGTTACCCATGGGTATTTCCAGTTCTCCAACTATATGGGAAATAAAACATTGAGCATATTCTAATTGGAACTTAGGGTATTACAATTTTTATAGATGACATAGGGGTTACAGAGGTGAAACAGACGAAATACATTTAAAATGTCTAAAACAAGTATTGTAAAGATTACGTGAAGATAATATTAGTATAAATAAAGATAAATCATTCTTTATGGCTGATTAAATTAAATATTGTGGATATAAAATTGATAAATATGGTATTCATAAAACGCAAGATAAAATCGATGCTATTTTAAATGCTCCCAGACCAGTAAATGTATCACATGTTAAAGTTTTTTTAGGCTTAATTATGTATTATTCTATGTTTGTACCAACTTCTCTACAATTGCACATCCTTTAAATCCTTTGCTCAGAAAGAATGTGAAATTTATTTGATCTTCTACATGTGAGCAAGCATTTAAGAGTATAAAAGAGAAATCGCATCTGAAGGACTTCTTACACAGTTTAATCCTAAATTACCTTTAATTTTAGCAACTAATGCTTGTGGTGCTGCCATCTACATACTTTATACCAAACTAAAGACATGACAATTTCCTCTGTCTAAAGAAAAAAAAATTAAAAGAATTGAAAATTTTAGAAACCAGTTGTTTCTGAAAGCACTTTCCAAAATTTACAGATAGAAAAAAGTCTTTGTTACACCAAAAATGTTTCCGTAAACTTTAGAAATATTGTTTGCTGAGGTTACTGGTAAGTCATTTTCTTAATGATTTCTGACGATAAGGAAAAGAATACAAGAATCGAGGGTAACTGCCAAATTACACTGAATTTTCGTAATAAAGAATTTTTTCTCCTTTTTTAAATTTTTAAATTTTTTTATTTAAATCTTAAAATATGTAATAAAAAATCCAACAGTACATAATTTTTGAAAAGGTGACTTTCAAATGATTATTATTGCTAAGTTTCATTTTAGAACCAAGAAAAAAAAAAGACGTGCTATAGTTATAGCAAACAGGGTCAAAACTCTTATATTGTATTAAAAAGAAAAAGAAAAAATCAAAAGGTTTACATAAGGAGGTAATTATTCAAGAGATCTTTTATTTTTAAAAGGCTTAAAATGGGAGAGTGGGGTAATTGGATTTAGTAATAAACTGGGGAAGAACATCGCAGGTAATAGCATGCTATGATAAAAAAGTAAGTTAAAATATTTGAAGCATTAAAAAAAAAAAACCATAAAATTAAATTACACAAGCAGGCATGCTATCAATTTAAAAATAATAATAACTAAGACGCAAATCTTCGAGGGTTCCATGTTTTTCACGTCTCTCATAAACACAAATAATGGCCGAATTTCGAAAAAGAAATATCACAAAATAATTTTTCAGTTCTTGCTGTTTATTTTTAAATCCATTAGCATTATTACTAGAATTTAAAATCTTTTTTTGCATGGTTAGTTATCAGTTCAACAGTCTTATTCGTGCTCTCATCACTAATTCAGAGATTTACAACAATACTTTATCTATTCGCTTACCCTGTTTGTTTGTTTTTTATTAGTTTGGGGGTTTTGAGAGTTTTGTGTTTCTCAGCTCTTCCATTTTAAATACAAATAGTGATCGAGTTTTTAAAAAAATCACAACGTAATTTTGTTCATCTTTCCCTTTCTTTTTAAATCCTTCAGCATTATTCCAAGAATTTTAATCCTTTTTTGCGTAGTTAGTTATCTACGCAAAAAAATCCTATCGTGCTCTCTTTGCTTGTTCAGAGATTTACAATAATATTTCTTTTAGTTGCTGTATCTGTGTTTTAATTTTTTCTTTTTTGAGAGTTCCATACGTCTCAGTTCTTTGATGTTAAATATAAATAATAGTTTTTTTTTTTTTTTTTTTTTTTTTTTTTTAATCGCAACAAAATATTTTCCAGCTCTTTCTTTCTTTTAAATCCTTGAACATTAAACACAGAATTTTAAACCTTTTTTGCATGTTTAGTTATCAATTCAAAAATCTTATTCGTGTTTTATTCACTTATTCAGAAGATTTGCAATATTATTTTCTTTCTGTGCTGTGTTTTAAATTTTGTGTTTTTGAGGGTTCCATGTTTCTTAGTTTTTTTTTTTCATTTTTTAAACAAATAATGGCCGAGTTTTAGAAAAACCGCAACATAATTTTTTTCATCTCTTCCATTCCTTTTTAGGTGCTTTCGTAATTATGTAAATACATAGCAACCACAGTCGTCAGTCTGTACGTCTGTCCACAAAACAGCGCAAAAACTACCCTGCCGAATGGTTTGAAATTTAATATATATATAATCATTGCAGAATTTTTGTCAAGTCATTTCAAATTTTCTGAAAATCGAATCAAAACTTAAAAAAATATTAATAAAAGTTTTCTTCTTTCTATTAAATCCTACCATATGAAATAATTTAATGGTATTCCATGATAGGTTAGGACTCTAGGTTGTCATGGTCAAAGTCAAATTTAAGATGGGGTCATATTATTTCCGTATTGCTGAATTTAATATATATAATCGTATAATAAATTTTGTATCCATGCATTTTTGCATAACAGTGCAACAGCTATTGCACCAAGATCTAAATATTTATAAAACTAGTTATACTACGAACGCACTTCATTTGCCATGTTTGACGTATAATTTCCGACTTGTTTCTTTTCAAATTCTTTAGTATTATTCCCGAGAATTTTAACTACTTTTTGTACAGCTAGTTGTCATTTAAAAAATCTTATTAGCGTTTTCTTCACTGATTCAGATAGTTATAATAATATCTCTTCTTCTCAAGTACCCGTACCAAATAAGGCCACTTATATCAGCATTAACATTTTCAATGTTGTTGGATGTAATATTTATGGGGAATTCTCACAATCTTTTGATTTTTGGAGAAAAAAAAATCTGGCGAAATTAAACTTGCTAAAATAACATTTTAATCTGATAGACGAATGCTTTAATGATTCAAAATAAAGAAAAAATGGTCAGCAGCGAAAAAAAAATTTATTTAACTGAGGTTTAAGTTAAACTTACGAGTTTAATTTTCTTTACCATTTTACCACTATAACTTTTTATTTTCTTCTAATTTTTTACTTATAATGAATTTGCATAGTACCCACAGGACATTCAAATAAGGAAAAAAAAAAAAAAGCAATTTATCAAATTACAACGACCATTTGGAAAACGATTTTTTTTAAGACTAAAATTTAAGACATAAAAAATTGCACGGAGTTGATCATACATTACGTACGCCATGAATTAAACATTAATAGTGTTATTACACGTAAAAATTGCAAGCCAAAAATATCGCCTGCGACCCGTCAGATTTCATGAAACTTAAGTATTATCCACCTGAAACTTACGTAAATATCCAAGCATTTCATTGCCTGTTCGGGAAAAGGCTTTTTCATCGTCAGATTTCCAAGAAATCTGAAGGCCAATTTTAAATGAAATTTCATTCTTAAACTTCTAAACATCCGACAATATTACTTTTTACACCGACGGATAGAGAAAAAAATGTACTTTTAAATGCAATTTGTTTGAAAGCTGTATCTCAATTTGTTTCTGAGTTATTTTTTTTTTGTAGTTTTTATTACTTTTTTGTCATAGTGGCAACAGAAGGTATCCATCGTTGTTGAAATTAAAGGGAAATACAGATTACTGTATAGACCAATCATAAAACGAATAAAATTCGGATTAAACCAATGAAAACCTTCAGATATGCTTTTAATTTCCCATCCTGACGAGAACAATAACCATTTTTCCAAATGGTTAATAATGACAATGTAGTATTTTTAATGCAAAATTTTGGTGTAACTTTGTCTTAAAGGGGTGTTAAAGAAGGGATGGTAATGTAAAAAAAGGGGGGTATGGTATAGGAAAAAAGGAACAAAACGGGGAAAAAGGAACAAAATGGGGAAAAAAAGGACAAAATGGGGAAAAAAGGGACGGTAAGGATGGAACAGCAAGGAAACTTACCACCTATTTTAGGCAGATCATGTTAAGACTAAGTGGTAGTTAAAATGTTCATTGATTTTTAGAAACAGTTATTTACATTGGATTAAATTTAAAAAAAATAATAAATTTACCTCGAAAATTGCAGGATTAAACCTTGCGGACGGTAAGACTACCAATAAAGCCACGGTGCTTGAAATTGATATTTAAATGCTTATTTATATTCTGCAGTAAATTTCCTGTCAAAGAATTTTAGATATTCTTTTCTCTAGCATACTTCTGCATGAGCAAAACTTGAAAAAAATTCCGTCGCTGCATCTGAAGTGATTTTCTGTATCATTTTAGAAGAGGGATGGTAAAAAATCTAAAACCCAGGGGCAGAGTTCAAAAAATAATATCAACCCTAAAAATACGTGCAGGTTAATTTTTAGCTACATATTTATATAAAACAATAGTTCCAGTTTCAGAAAAAAATTACATCGAATTATTTTTATTGAAACAATTTTATCCAAACAGCTCCAAACTTCAAAATCAGCATCAGGGACACGGGGCGGTAGATGAGTTTTCCATGTGTTTGGACCCCCAACATCGTCCAAAACTTATTTATCTCGTTAATATTGTTGTGCAATCATGCATTGGGATGTTTCCAAGTATATGAAATAAAAAAAAACACAAAAAAGTGAAAAATTATTAGAAGAAGAAGAATTAAATAAAGAAGAATTAAATAAAAAATTATTATTCAGGGACATGAAAGTTAAAAGATTGTGAGAATGCCCCTTATACATATTTTTACAATATGAAATTATGCATGCTTTTGTCGCTATTGCTTTTTACCCCTTTTGAAGAGTTGAAAAGATTTTAAAGTGTCCTTATTAGGATTATGTGTTCTAAATAAGACCATAATTTGCTGAGCATATGGTTTAACTTTAATTAAGAGATATTTTATAAGTATTATACCAAAATAAAAAATAAATAAATAAAAAAAATAAAGAGTTTTTAAACTACTCGTTTTAACTGTTGATTATGAAAATAAGAAAGTCAAAATAAAGTCATTATTATTTTATGAAGAAATGCAAATAAGTTATCCAAATTTGGGAAAATAAAAAGGTGCCTGTGTCCATTCGAGTCACTACTGCACATGATGCTTACACATGCTTCATGGACATATTTCTTGCGCTTTGAACAATGACTCAAATCTAAGACACGATCCTTTTGACAAATGACGCAGTCATTATTAGGGTATTTCTGCACTGTAAAAAAAGTTGTGATTTTTCCTGCACTTTATGTTGTCATTTTTTTATGCACCAATGCTGTGAAAGCGAATTCAAGCAACAAGTGAAGTAAAAATCGAATTATTTCTGTCACGTGCATCTCGCAGTCAATAGCAGAGAAATTTTACAGCACTCTTAAAAACAGCAGCTTGTAAATATTACAGCAATTGTGCTGGCAGCCGGGGTGCCTTCACCTTTTGTTGTAAAATACGGAATTTTTTTTTTACAGAGCATTTTTAAATATTTCACTTTCAAACACAAACAGTATTAAAAATGCAGAATATTTCGGCATATATTTTAAAGGATCGTTAAATTGTCTCGTATATCATGCAAAGAGTGTAATGTTCAATCTATAAGTTACACTAAGTTTATATGAAAGTTTACTTATTATTTTTAACAAGGACGTGTCATAAGATACAGGGGTCCGTAAATGACGACGAAGCCTGTATCGGTTGTGGTTGAAGCTATCTGCATATGGGGCATTCTCACAATCTTTTGACTTTTAAGTTCTTGAATAATAATTTTTTATTTTAGTACATATTCTTGTGGTTTTTTATTTCATATACTGGGGAACATCCCGTTGCATGACTGCATAACAATATTAACTAGATAAATAAGTTTTGGACAATGCTGGGGGTCTAAATATCCAGGAAAACTCTTATAACGTCCCGTGACCCTGATGCCCGTGACCTTTGATTAGGTTTGGAGCTGTCTGTATAAAATTGTTTCAATAAAAGTAATTCGATGTAACTTTTTTTTTTCGAAACTGGGACTATTGTTTTATATAAATAGGTATCAAAAAATTAACCTGCACACAATTTTACGGTTGTCATTATTTTTTTAACTCTGTCCCTGGGTTTTAGATTCCTTACCGTCCCTCTTCTAAAATTATACAGAAAATCACTTCAGATGCAGCAATAGAATTTTTGTCAACTTTTTTCTCATGCAGAAGTATGCTAGTGAAAGAATGTCTAAAATTCTTTGAAGGAAATTTACTGCAGAATTTAAATCAGCATTTAAATATCAATTTCAAGCATCGTGGCTTTATTGGTAGTCTTCCGTCCCCAAGGTTTATTCCTGCACTTTTGAGGTAAATTAAATTTCTTTTTAAATTTAATCCAATGTACATAACTGTTTCTAAAAACACATTGTGGACTACATTGTCGCTATCACTTAGTATTAACATGATTTGCCTAAAAATAGGTGGTAATTTTCATTACCGTCGCATCCTTACCATCCCTTTTTTTTTCTCTTACAGTCCCTTTTTTCCTATACCTTCCCCTTTTTTTACCTTGCCGTCCCTTCTTTAACACCCCTTTAAGACAATATTATACCAAAATTTTGTATTAAAAATACTACATTGTTATTATTTCTTATTCGAATGTCCTGTGGGTACTATGCAACTTCATTATAAGTAAAAGTTTAGGAGAAAATAAACAGTTTTAGTGGTAAAATGTTAAGGAAAATTAAACTCCCAAGTTTAACTTAAACCTCAGTTAAATAAAAAAATTTTCGTTGCGGACCATTTTTTCTTTATTTTGAATCATTAAGACATTATCATTAAAGCATTCGTCTATCAGATTAAAATGTTATTTTAGCAAGTTTAATTTCACCAGATTTTTATTCCTGAAAGTCAAAAGATTGTGAGAATGCCCCATATGTCAAGGAAACATAAATTGTCAGGTATATGCTATCATATGTCAGCCCTAGAACGTTCTGTAATAGATATGAACTGATGACCTTATTAAGAGCATGGCCTTATTTGGTATAAGTACCGTATTCTTTGAAACTGTATTATAAATTTTGTATTTTTGAGTATTCTGTGCTTTTTAGTTCTTCCTTTTTTAATACAAACAATGTCAGTGTTTTTTTTTAAATAACATTTTTTTTTTCAGATCTTTCCTCTTTTTTTTTTTATAAATCCTGCAATATCATTACCAGAGTTTTAATCATTCTTTATGTTGCTGATTGTCAATTCCAAAATCTTATTCTTGGTCTTTTCACTTATTCAGAGATTTACAGCAATATTTCTTCAATTCGCTACATCTTTAAATTTTGTGTTTTTCAGGTATGTTTTTTAAATACTCTAAATGCCAAGTAAGGACATTTTAAAGAGAACGCTACATTTTTCTGAGGGGTAGGGGGCAGGAAGGGGGTATTCTTTCAACACTATTTTATAGGAATTTAATCTGTTTTTTGCATGACTTGCTATTAATGGGGAAAAAAAAGCTTACTCGTGCTTTCTTCACTTGATCGGAGATTTAAAACATTTCTTTTGTTCGCTTTACATGTGTTTTATTTTTAATCTAATTACTTAATACTTTAATTCAGATAATTATAATTAGCTCATAATTAAAAATATTAATGAGCTACATCACCTTTCAAAATATGGATTAATTTAATCTGTAATATTTATCAAAATGTACAATATTTTAAGCCGAAACTTTTTTGCCTCTTTTTTTTTCTTTATAACCTTGCTTAAGAAAATCCTAATTGGTTTAGAATAATTCAACTCTAAAGATTAATTTTTATAAGATTTTTTTTTCAAAAATTTTTCCCCTATTAAAATGAGATATTCCCGTGAAGAACACGGAACATTAGCGTAATTAATTGCTGTTTTAAAAAGGGTAATTATTTTGTCCTTGGATGATTTTTGCGGCGTTTTTTATTAACATCCTGCTAAGTTATTATCAAAGAAATTGCTATCAGTGAGCTTTTTTTGATTTCAGGAGTTAAAATTCGGATCGTTACTTTGATTTTCATAAATTATAAGGTATAGAGAGTGAGTAATATACTTATATACCTGTTATGTTTTGAGCCCCACTATTTCGAAATAAAAATGTTCATTTTATTTAATGCCAGCAATATTTAACAATGCAATTAAATAAGATGAAGATTATAATTCGAAAGTAGTAACAGAAAAACTCGGAAGATTTGGTAGCTATGTACAATGAGTTATGTTATATGAGTTATGTACCTATTATATATTCCGGTTTTGAGCACCAATATTTTCAAATAAAAATGTTCGCTTTATTTAGTGACAGCAATATTTAACAATGCAATTAAATAAGACCAATATTACAATTCGGTAGTATAGCTTACGAAAAACTCGGAAGGTTTGACCGCTATGTATTTGCATCATATAAAACTGTCATATTGTATAAGCGTCCTGCATTCGAAATTGATTAAAAGTCTACACCTCAAAAGTCCTTAGTAATTATTAAAATTTTTATGTAATCACTTGAGTCATATCTCGTCTTCCTTATCATGATATTTTAGGGAGTGGTGATGGTATTTGTTAAACCTTGGCCAGTTTTTCTCGATATTGCTTACTTACTTTGATGAAAGGATGCCTTTAGAGGGGGAGTTTTGAAGGGAAAGTTACCCGAATCACCTATTATAATAATTCGATAGTATTGATATGAAAAACTCCGAAGGTTTGGCAAGCTATGTACTCTCATTGTATAAAAGTGCCATATTGTACAAACTTTTGAAATAAATTAAAAGTCTACTGCTCAAAAGTCCTTAGTAATTATGAAAATTTTTATGTAATCACTTGAGTAATATCTCGTCTTCTTATTGTATTTTAGTAAGTGTGTGATGGTACAGTCGAACCTCTATTTAACGAAGTCGCTAAATCCCGGAAAAAAGTTCGTTATATGGAAAATTCGTTAAATAGAGATTCACCTTTTAAAATACTTTAAACTACATAAAACAGATTTTAAATTCATAAACACTAAATATTTTTATTAAAAGTAATTAATCACATTTTTTTAAATAAATTATATCGATTTGATTTATTTATTTTATCCACCAATATTCATCATCAATTCATTTTTTCTATGTGTTTAAATCTTTGAAATCTGCAAGGAAAACAAAACATTGTCCGGGAATACACTGTATTTTCTGTTTAAAGTAAATAGTTTTACATTAAAATTAAACAATTTTAATGACATTATCGTATTTATTATTATTATTACAACAAATAATTTTAACCATACATTAACATATGCGTCCTTAACCTTAATTTCTGAAAAACTCTGTTAGTTTTGCCTGAGTTTTTTATTTAAAAAGTGCTTTCTCTCATAATACGTCTCGCATCTTTGCAATGCACCAAAAACCCCTTCATGCGTTTTTCCTTCTAACTATAATCCGCGTCGGACTGTTTCAAATGATTTTAGCATTTCATCATACGAAGTTTTGTTAATTCCTGCAAAATGATAATTTCCATCACCATCATATTTGTCCTTATCTCAGTTCATTTCTGTATTGTTTTTTTATTTCACACTGTCGAAAATATCCAATTCGGATAGTGTTTCCGAAGTCACAATGTCAGAATTAAGTGAAATACAATCATCAATCAGCACATCATGGTTAATTTCTTCTTTTTTTTCTCACTGTATCCACATTTTTTTAAGTTACTCTAAGGGTTTATCATCTTCGTCGTCCGCACTTACCGAATTCTCACTGCTGACAAAGAAGGTGCCTGGTAAAACCAGTTCAAGGCCATTGAACGTCATAAAATGAGTTTAAAGAAAGAATAAGTTTGAAATGTCCAGAAATATTTTGAGAAATGGGGAGAAAAAAAAAATGATCCCCCCAAAAAAAAGTTCGTTAAATAGAGATCGCACTTCGCTATTTGGAGGTTATTTTACGAAGAAATTCGCAAAATGTGCTTGGTTCCAAGGAAAAGTTCGCAAAATAGAGGTTCGTTAAATAGAGGTTCGACTGTATTTGTTAAACACTACTTACCTTGATGGGAGGATGCCTTTATGGGAATTTTTTAAGGGAAAGTTACCTGAATTACCTATTACAATTCGAAAGTAATGATATGAAAAACTCCGAAGCATTTAGCAAGCTATGTACAGCGGTGGAAAAAAAAGGTAAACACCCCTTACTAACTGTGCAAAAAATTATCGTAGAAGAAAGTTACTAGTACCACACGATTGGTAATAAAATCTACTTTTAAATGATGTGTATAAAATTTGCTCAGGGGGCCATCTACATGTTAAAACGAACCATGACTTTGTTTTTTTCATTAGCAATACAGAATTCTGACAGCATAAATGAACTCTACACCCTTCAATTAGCCTAAAAACAAATTTTCATGCAATTCGTACGATAAGTTTCCACGAAATTAATTATTTCAAAAGAGCGCATTTTAGAATCTGTATCCAAATTGAAGTTCGGTAAAGGATTGTTGACCGAGAGAGCCCCCTCTTGATTAAGGCATCTTAAGCACCACTCAAGCAGTCCATTGAAGACTGCTAGATTACAGGATAGTATAAGAAATTTCAAAATATCTACTCACTTCTATCATAGACGGCCCCTTAAACCCTCATTTTGCCGTTTTTTAAGCATAATTTGAAAACTACTGTGATGAAAAATGTGAAATTTTGGATTTCCATAAAGCAGGACTTAATAAATCTAAATCCATCGAAAAAAATGTAGGTTGCAGTTTATAATTTTTTCGAATATTAATTTCATAATTCATATCACAAAATCATAAAAATTGCAAATTCAACGTATTTATGTTTAGGTATTTTAGTATTATTGCTGCACAAAAAATTAGCACATCAGGAGTATAATTTCAGAAAATATTAAAAAAAATATGAAAATGTAATTTAACATTAGAAGCACTAAATTTTGAATGCTTATAATTCGAAAACTTATCATTCAAATGACTTGAAATTTGGTGTCTAGGCATAGTTTGAACCGAAGATTTAATTAAATTAATTTAATTAATTTAATTAATTTAATTAATTAATTAATTTGTTAAATCTTTTTATTGTTATTTATAATTTTTTTTTATTATTTTATGTATTATTTTTTATCTTTTTTTTTTTTTTTTGACTACGCCTCTCTTTATATATGCGCTTTCTGCAGGAGCTACCGGACACGCTCCAATGTCAAAGCCCAGGGAGCCAGTTTTTACCCGGTGGTGTACGGTAGAAAGGCGTAGTCTTATGTCCCTTGCAACGTTAAGTTTGCCTATCCATTCGGCCCAAAAAATTAACAGTTGGTGCAATTTGTCTATCTGCGGAGCCCCATACTTTGTTTTCTCTACCCCCCTCCCCATACAAAAAAAAAAATAAAACATAAATAATAAATAATATAATAAAATAAAATAATAATCATTTTCATTTGACAAGTATGCATCAACAATTAGGCTTCAAAAATTCCAAGCTATCCCAATTAGATCGGGCAGCGGTGGCCAAGCTGGTAGAGCATTATACTCGTAGCCGTTGGTCGCAGGACCCAGGCTATCTGCCGGCTAAAATTCCGTCATGTACGCTAATGGTACTTGGTGCATGTAAAATCCGTCGTGGGTGCAAAGTCCTCCAAGTTACCTGCGAATTATACCTCTGGAGGTGCCTTGCCAGGTGAAGGTCTCGTCATCTGATCAAGGTTCTAAATTACGAGACCAACTTAAGTAGCAATGCGCAGGTGCCAAACGACAGGATATAGCGTTAAGTAACCGGCAAAACAAAGTACACACAAACGAGCAGTAGGCGCTGCAAATAGGATAACGATCGAGGCAACGATGCCAGGTTTATTGCCGCTCGCGGCGATTAGGCGGTCACTCGCCCCGATGTCAGGTACTAAACCCGTTAAGCTGGGGCAACCCGGCAGGTAGGGGCCTGGTCATCGGTTAGAAAGAAAGAAAGAACCGAAGATTTGAAACATCTTGTTAAAATTGGGTATTACCATTGAAAAAAAAATTAAGTTTGGGTTCGTTTTATTATGTAAATGGCCCCCTAAGCAAATTTTATATACATCATTTAAAAGTAGGCTTTATTTCCAATCATTCGGTACCAGTAACTTTCTTCTACGATACTTCGTTGAAGAGTTAGTATGGGTGTTTACTTCTTTTTTTTTTCGCGACTGTACTTTCATTATATAAAATTGCCATATTGTGTAAGCATTTGAAATCAATTAAAAGTCTACTGCTCAAAAGTCCTCAGTAATTATGAAATTTTTTATGTAATCACTTGAGTAATATCTTGTTTTCTCATGATATTTTAGGGGGTGGTAGTTCTATTTGTTAAGCTTTGACCAGTTTTTGACCATGTGTTGCTACAGGAGGATGCCTTTAACGAGGACTTTTGAAGGAAAAGTAACCCGAATCATTGTTCTCGTACAAGGGGAACCTCGAAAACTTTACACAGTCACCCGCAGGACTACCCCCAAAAAAGTCGGCCCTAGCTTCACATTATGTGACCAGTATGGTAAACACTGGGCTAAGTGGGGTTCCCTTAATATTTTACGTATTTCTAAATAACACATGAATGCTAATCTTCATAGCTCTTCTATTTAAAGAAATAAATAAATAAAAAAGGAGTTTAAAAAATCACTATATAATTTTTTGCAGTTATTTTATTTTACTTTTGTAAACTGCTCCATATTGTTTCTCGAGAATTTTAATCATTCTTTAACTTACTCAGCTATTTTCTTAATTTTCACACATTTACAACAATATTCGTACACCTGCGTTTCAATTTTTAGTTGGTTACTTAATACTTTAATGCAGCTCGGTATAATTGGAATTTAATTAGTATTATTACTGCACTGTCCTTATAAAATGTGAATCCCTTTAATCGGTACTTTTTATCGGAATGTTTAGTATTTTAAGACGTCACCACCACCAGCAGCACACGTTACTTCTCACCTTCTTTTAATTACTTTAACAAAGAAAATTTTAATTGATTCAGAGCAATTTTGCTTTAGAAGATTATTTTTTAACAGATTAGTTTCTCTGAAATTATTCCTGTGAAGAGCACATAGTTTTAGCGTAGTAGTTAACTGCTGTTTTATAAAAGATAATTATTTTGCCATTGAATGATTTGCGCAATGTTATTTATTGATATCCTGATAAACTATTATCAAAGAAAGGAAAAAGTTTTGCTAGAGAGAAAAATTTAAGAGTTTTCTGTTTGAAATAATTGTTTTTAAGATTAACCTAGGTGAAATGCTTGATTCTAAATTTCCAGGTCAATAGTTAATGAAACCGACTGTAAAAAATGCTCAAGTATTCCCTCTTTCCCCGCCTTTTACCCACAAATATTATAATTAAAATTCATCTATTCTAAAGTCTCTGGCGATAGTACTAAAGTTTCCAAACGAAACAAAATTTCAGTAGTGTTTGTAGTTAAACTGAAAGTTACGAGTTAAACTATGAAAATTGATAAAAGCAGCGGTCTGCGAGACCGCTAACATCAGTTAAAGGTTAACCAATACATAGGAGCTACTGTTGGCTGTATTTTTCCTGAAACCATTCAAATACTATGTTTAAAGCTTTCTCGTATGAGGTATAATGATTTCTTCCATTTTAATGACTGATTTCTGTTACTACAATTAATTTTTCATTAATAATGTGAATTATGACTGCAAAAATAAACAAAGTATATAGAATATTATAATCCAAATATAATTGGAAAGTAATAATTACAACGATTAATTAATGAGGTGTTTTAAGGCAAAGTTCTTAAAGAAGACATCACTGGCATATTCAGTATAATTTAGCATGTAAAATATGCGCTAGTGCGATAGAACCAAAACAAATTAGTGACAATAAGTCAACCTTTTTTTCTTCTTTTTTCTGAGATACTACTTGGATGTGCCAATCCCAAAACTTTCTTCTATCTCATTTACTTTAATATTTCAAAATGTTGTTACAAATGTCAATATTACATTTTTATTAGTTCAATGCTATATCAACTTCGAAAGAAAATTACACAAAAATTGCTATTATAGTGCCCCCTTTCGGCGGAATATTTCCAAATTCAGAGAGGACTTTCTTGCTATCGCCAAAAACTTACGCAAAAAATTTGGTTCAATTCTGTGCATAACTTCATACACTTTTCGATGGTACAATATTCAAAATGCCACAAAAGCACAAAAAGGTCGCCATTACAGCGCCCCCTAAGGGCGGATTTTTTCCAAATTATGGGAGGACCTGCTTGCCACAGCCAAAATCTTATAAAAAAATATTTGGTTCAATCCTATGCATAACTTCACGCACTTTTCGATGGTACAATATTCAAAATGCCACAAAAATCACTATTACAGCGTCCCCTACCGGCGGATTTTTTCCAAATTAATGGAGGACCTGCTTGCCATAGCCACAAACTTTAAAAAAAATTGGTTCAATTCTGTGCATAACCTCATACACTTTTCGCTAGTACAATGGCGAGGCGACATACGGACACGCGGATAGACAGACATTTTCTATAAACATGTTTTGGGGGATCTCTGACCCCTAAAACCTGTAAATCCGTCGAAAACCGGAAGTCGAAAAAAATGTCGATTACAATACTTTTTTCTATTAAAGATAGAAGAAAGTAAAAAATAAATAAAGAGATAAATCTGTCAACCTTATTTACAAAGCATGAGTTTATTTTGAATAACAATACAGGAGACACATTCGTGAGTGGCCGACTTAATGGGTTTAAAACCTGGAATATCCCTAAAACCCAGGAGTCAGGATCTATCTATTCTCAGCTAACCCAGCGTGGACCAGCCAGAAAAGAACATGAATTTATTGAATCTTTTAAAGGAAAAAAATTACTTTTTTTTTAATGACATTACAATTTGGAAGTTCACATATAAATTTTGAATGTCATGAAATAAAAAATTAAATGCCCATAATATTTACAATAACATTTTCTTAAATATATATACATGAAATAACATCAGTTTAATATGTTAATAAAGTTCATTTACCTCGTAAATTTCAGTTTAAATAAACAACAGAATCGGATTGTATCACTACATAGTAGAAAGGAGAAGTTGAGGCTTTTCATTAAAGATGTCTGCTTTTCTAATAAAACACACATACTACAATATATATTAAAACACACATACACACATAAATAACGCCTGAATTCAACAGTTAAAGGTATATATAAATATTATACAGACATACATAGAATAAATACAACTGGAGTGAAAAATTAGCCAGAGCCAGGAATTGAACCCAGGACCACAGTATACAAGACTGCTGCTCTAACCACAGAGTTACTCCGGCCGATACCTGGGTCTGCAATTTCTCACTAATAAACCATGTTGGAGAAGTCACCAGCCATCCATACGACAGCCTTGGATGACCGGACAACGATGAATAGATTTTACTATAACATCGATCTACGAAATATATAATAAAACACACATACTACAGTATATATTACACATATAAATAACGCCTGCATTCAACAGTTACAGGTATATATAAATATTATACATACATACATACATACATACAATAAATACAATAAACCCAACTGGAGTGAAAAATTCTCCGGAGTGAACTCCAGTTGGGTTTATTGTATTTATTGTATGTATGTCTGTATAATATTTATATATACCTTTTAAATGTCTGCTTTTAGGACAATAACACTACCAAAGAATAATACTATATAACAATACCAAAGAGAGTTAAATTCTATGTTAATAACATATTCCCATTTTCTTCCTAAGGTTTTCTACTACTCCACAAGCCTGTTCATCTCCGCCGGTCTCTCCGAGGCTGTTTCACACTACGCAACGATGGGCGTGGGTGTGATCATGGTGCTTATGACCATCGTCTCCATCCCGCTCATGGACCGCGCCGGCAGGAGGACGCTTCACCTCTACGGCCTGGGCGGAATGTTCATCTGCAGCATATTCGTCACCATATCTCTACTGGTTAAGGTAAACTCGAATAGTTTCTGTTTTTTCGTAGAAACTATAGAAATGTTTAGTTAATGTTTATCGACAGAAGTCACTGTCTTTTTTAATGCCCATATTATACTTATATTCATCTTATACCAATATTTCAGGCATTATTATTGTAGTAGCCATTAGAGTATAGACATTTTTTTTATCTGTTATTACATTAATATATAAAAAAAAATATAAAAAAAAATATAAAAAAATCATGATATCTTTTTTTTTTTCATTTAAAAATTCTTTATCTTGTTTCTGTACATATTAAAATTGGTTCAATATATAATCAATTTCCATAAAATACATTTTATTTACTTTTTCTTAAAAACTTTAAGACATCTTTCCTTATTTTATTTAAAAACATATATTTCAGCAGGCTTTAAAAATATGTTATATAAGAAGTAATGCGTCGTCTAATACCTTTTGACTCCTTTCTCAAAAACGTTTTCATCCTTCTTTCGGAGACATCCTCAGTTTCATACGAGATCTTGTAACTTCCCTCTTTCTCCCTCATCTCTTTTTCGTTTTTCCCTTCTTTCCAGCATTTTCTGCCAATGAGTGTCAATATTTGAATATGTAATGTCGTTGCATGTGAAACTGCGAAACAACACCATTTGAAACTGATGATGTCTCCGAAAGAGGGATGAAAACGTTTTTGAGAAAGGAGCCAAAAGCTATTAGACGACGCATTACTTCTTATATCCCTTTAAGACCCAACCCACACGATTGTGCGGGTTAGATATTCATTTAAATTTTTACTTTGAGCCGTATGTAACAGTCGTATGTAATAAAAACCCGAATTGAACGATTGTTCTGGTTTGCAAGTAAAGTATCATTTTTTATCAACAGATAGCGGTTGCAGTACATGTTTTACTTTCAGCCGGCTTGGTTAGTTTGTTTACAAGTACAAAGGATACATCTCATCGGGTCGTAAAGGGATAAAACATATTTTTAAAGCCTGCTGAAATATATGTTTTAAATAAAATAAGAAAAGATGTCTTAAAGTTTTTAAGAAAAAGTAAAGACAATGTATTTTATGGAAATTGATTTTAATATGTATAGAAACAAGATAAAGAATTTTTAAATGAAAAAAAAAAAAAAATCTCATGATTTTTTTTTATTATTATTAATGTAATAACAGATAAGAAAAATATGTCTATACTCTAATGGCTACTACAATAATAATGCCTGAAATATTGGTATAAGATTAATATAACTATAGAGATGTTATCATTGATATCTAAATTTCTTTCTTTTCATCGAGAGATTTATTCTGCAGTATTACAAAAATACTATTTCTTTTCCTGCCACCTCCCCAACAATTAGTATTGTCAGGTGTCCCGATTTATGTGAGACAATCCAATTTCCAGGGGCTCCAAGACCGGTCCAGGGGTACCACTGCGCGGGACGTCAAAAGTTCAGATTTTTCATGGTGCACAAATTATTTTGGAATTCTTTTCGTACCATGCTATTCGTTAGTCTGCATCTAGTGGACTTTAATAGAGTAAAACCTGTGAAAACAGAACCTCTCTATAACAGATATTTTTATGATTCCGCCGAAAGTAATATCATACAAATCTAAGAGTATCTTCTAAGATCGAATATTTTTTTCGATCCTTATCGATTCTTTTTTTACAGATTTTATCATACTGTGTGTCCGTAAAGTCATGGTGCACTTTTGGCCGGTCATAGGAAGTGAGCGGAACAAGATAGAAATGTGAAATCTTCACCAAATAAAAGAAAAATTCTCCAAATTTCATACCCGTTCAGTGCGGTTCGATGTGGCCTCCATTTGTTGCCCTCCACACATATAAACGATATTCAAGTTCTTCCCACACACAGTTAAGGACGTCTGGTGTAATAGAGTGAATAACTTCTGTGATTCTCTGTTTCAAATGGAGGTCACACCGAACTGCACTGAACAGGTATGAAACTTGGAGAGTTTTTCTTTTATTTGGTGAAGACTTCCCATTTCTATCTTGTTTCGTTGATTTCCTGTGACCGGTCAAAAGCGCACCATGACTTTACGTACACACTGTACTTTCTTTAGTAAAACGTGTGAAAACGGAACTTGTTTACAACGTGATCCTGTCTTAAATTAAAAAAATCACAGTCCCTACTTAACGAAATGCCATGCAAACAGAATTTGTCCTTATCCCTAGCGATTCCGCTTTTAATGATTGTACTGTATAAGGTTATTGTGTTTATTTAGTACAGAAAAACCTACTAAGACGTAATCTCAAATGACCAGAGGCAGATTCAGTCGTAGTAGTTACTAGCTAAAATACCCAGCTAGATTTCGAAGCAAATTCATACATCTCTTTAATTTGATGATATATTTTTCAAAATATGTTTAAAAAAAGTATGAATACATTTTTCAAAAATATAGTAAATTTTGTCTAAGACAGGGTCAATTAGTACCGAGAAATGTTGTGCATACTAACCAGGGTCGTAAATATGATATTTTTGGAAAATATAAAAAATATTCCCTATTTTGATATATATCCAATATTTTCAAAATAGCCAACAGACTGCTGATAATAAATATTTTCAAACATAATAAAAATTAGAAACTAAGACATATTTCACTAAACATGAAAACTTAATAAAATAATATTCTAAATCTCTTTTTACACTTATAACAAAATTGAAGATAAACTAATTGAAAACGGAAACTTTTGCTTTATACACTCATTAAAAAACAAACTATGGGATTGAAGAACAAGTAACAAGAACACATTATGTTTTATACAACGAAATTTTAAATACAAAATAGTTATTATTATTATGAACATAAATGTAAACTTATCCGTTTTTGCCCCTTAACAGACCCCTGTTGTGTAGTATAAGCTGAACTAAACCAAAATCAGAAAAATGTCTTTTCTAACAAGTAAAAATTAAATTTAAAAAATCAAAAAACCCGATTGCGTAAAAAGCGAATTAATTGTTTCTCATCAATGTTAAACTATTTTTTATATTACATACCTATTTTTTTTATTTACTTGTAATACTGATGACTTTTAAGTTGTGTTTAATTGTTAGTTCCTATGTATAAACACTGATTTGATAAGGCCTATAGATGTCTATGATGGTTAGAGTTGCAGTAAAGCTAGAGATCCTACCTACACAACTTCCAAGTTGTGTAATATTTAAACGGAGCTTCTGACAGTAAAATAGTCAATGAAACATCGTCTTCATTTTGAAAGACCTATCCAATGATATGCTACTCAATATGGTGCGTAAAAAAAAAAAAAAATCGTGTCTACCTCCATTTTGTATTTTACGGCCGCCATTTTGAATTTATAAAAACAAAAAATATCATGCACAATAATATTTTGAAAATAGATATTCAATATATGAAACTATCAAAAATATCAAACATCTTGATATTTTGAAAATAAATATCGGATATATATCATGATATGTATTGTATATATCACGATATGGGAACGTCCACTGTTACTCTTGTGACCATTCGTGCGGTTTTTTACAAATACTTGCAATTATTTTACTATAAAATATAATTAAGATAAAAAGTGATATAACCAGTAAAATACTATTGTGCTCCACTCATTTAATATATACCTAATTTGTAACAAAAAGCATTTCCGTTGTCTATATAATCAATCAAAATTTTGTTACTCTTGTGACCAAAGTGTCACAAGAGTCATTTAATGTATACATAAGTAATTTTTTTTTTTTTTGTTATAAATTAGATATATGTTTGTGTGTGGAACACAGTGGTATTTAGCTGGTTATATCAATTTTTATCTTACTTATATTTTGTAACAAATTAACTGGAATTATATATGAAAATTTGCTCCAATTATCACAAGAGTAACGAATGGACGTTCCCATATATATCCATTGATGTAAGCCTTGAGAGCCAGAGCGGATCAACCTCGCCATCTGCGATTTCGCAAAGACTGCTTTTGAAAATTTTGGAACGAATTTCTGTCTAACTCATTTAAGCCAGCTTTTAACCCTTTATGCACTGACGGTACTTTAAAGTACCATTGAAGAAAATTGAATGTAAAATTTATTTACTCTGTCTATTAATAAAAGTTTATTTTTCTTTCCACACAAAATACTCTGCTCGATCAAATTTAGAAAGCGTAGAGAAACAGTCGAAGGTAAATATTTTCAAAAAGTTGTAATTTTCTTAATCATTTACATAGGTATAGGTTTTCTGTTTTTAAAAAAAGTTATATGAAACATTTTCAACAGAAAAAGCTTTTCCATTTACAGAGAGGATCATAATACATTTAAGTACAGTGCTTTTATAAGGTGATATTTCCATAATAGTATTTTTGGTTAATTAATATGAATATTTTTGTAAATATTTTACAAAAAAAAAAAGTTATAACTACCGATTTATTTAATCAGTTTTAATGAAAAAACATATCTAAATTTCACATTATTATTATTTAAAAAATTCCAGTATATCTTCAGATATTAAAGAAAATAATTATTGAGTTTAAGGGGGTCCGGGACACATTTTAAAATAATTTTTATTTATTGAGTTAAAATTCTGAATTTTTTTGTGATGGTTAATCATATCATTTTTAAACAAAATCACATAATGAAACTTCTCATACTTAAAAAAAAATTTAAATTTTAAATTTATTAAAAAAGTGGGGTAATTTAAAATCGTTATAATTCGAAATATTGTTTATAGAATTTAATTTTTTTTTTCATTTAAATAAACAGAAATACATAAGTTTTAATTTTTATTCAGCATTTTTAAAAATATTAATTAAAAAAATTTAAAAATATTTAACGAAAAAAAATTTTTTTAATGGTGCAACTTTTTATTAAAAAACCATATTTTCAAAAGTAAATATTTTTTTTTCAAATATGCTGAATCAAAATTAAAGTAAAACAATTGAAAAACACATGTTCCAAGTTTGAACCATTTATCTATAACGGCTCTTGAGTTATAAGAATTTAAATATGAGAAATGGTGAAAAAACTCATCATGAAGAAAAACGCATTTTTACAAGAAGTCGTTTCCATGACAGCCTTTGCTTGAAAGTTAGATTTTGAAAACAAACCAAAACAAAAAATAATAATAATTCTTGTTCTAATTAAGATAGAAAAAAGATTTAAAAGTCAATTTAAGCAACAACAAAAAAAAAAAAATAAATAAATAAATAGATAATGAAATAAAATGTTTTTACAAAATTTGAAGATTTTTTGTGTCCCGGACCCCCTTGAGCAATTTCTTGATAATTAATTCCGTAAATAAAGTGTTAAAGTGGCCAGATGAAAGAAAGCTTCTTCAGAAAGCATATTGTGGCAGTGCCAGAGTGACCAAGTTACTGGATCCACTTTTGCACTGGCAGCTTGTTACACAAGATACGGCAGACCATCTATTAAACTATCTCATTTGAATAGTTTCGTAATTAATAAAATCCATTATGCAGCGAATAGATGGCATGTCATACAATGTTCTGACACTTCAAACTCATTTTTTAGAAAAATGTGGGACAGTTCACTCTGATTCTCATCTCAACGCTTCATTTATTAGACCGGGAGGCGACTGTGTAAACCATCACCTCATTGGGTTGACGGCTGAAGTTCCAGGATTAGACAAAACTCGATTAGCATATTAAAATACATTTGGCCTGCCAAGTCATATCTTGGTGGAAACCACCTGCAGATCCGATTTTAATGGTTCATCTGTAGGTTTATCATTGTGTTTTCCTGTACCCAAATGTATGAAAACATGGAGGACTGGGAGCAGGAAAACACAATGGTAAACCTACCAGTCAACCACTAAAATTGAGTTTTCTGGTGTTTTCCACCTAGATAGGACTTGGCAGACCAGCTGCATTTTAACCCCTTGCCTCTGGAATATATTTGCCAAAAATGAAAAACAAAATCCCTTTTATTTTGTTCGCTATTATTATCAAAATGTTAGAAATATATTATTTTTAATAAAATTAAACTAAATAACTACTATATTGAATATTTTCACATATATGGGAAATTTAATGGATTACAGTAATTTTTGCTCGCATTATAGCAAAATAAATCAAATGACATAATTTCAAGATAAATATAATAAACTAATACAACAATATTATTATTTATATCAAATGTCGTGAATTTCTCATGTCCCTCAGATTCCTTTAATTTCACAAATCCGAAAACATGGCATGGCACACAAGCCTACCTCACAGTCTTTACAATTAAAATAAACTCGAGTATCCCGTCGTATCCTGTTTCCCGTTTCATCAGTTTTACAATAACAAAGGAAACACTGTCTGGTTGGAGTAGTCTTTTTCCCCATTAGTGGAATGTGTTCAGGAAAGTGTTGACCCGTAAGTCGCTCTGAGAACTGAGTACGGACTTCACGCGGAATTGAAACACCGATTTTTCTCTTGCCCGAACTCAGGTCGGGCATTCCAAAATTGGTGCATTTGCGTTGCCCGAACTGAGTTCGGGCGTCACAGACAAGGATTTAATATGCGAATCGAGTTTTAACCAATCCTGTAATTTCAGCCGTCAACTCGATTAGATGATGGTTTGTGCAACTGCCTCCTGGTCTATACCATCAAACCATGATGCTAATCTGCAATGATGTATATTTTTTCTGTGAACTTCATATGTGCTTTCTTTTCCTCCCCAGTTTCTGTACGCTTGGGTGACTTATCTCAGTGTCGTCAGCACATTGAGCTTCGTTGTTTTCTTTGCTATTGGACCCGGTAAGTTGAAATATTATTCTAATACCATCTAATCTGTCTTTTATGTTCAATTTTATGTTCCTTTTTTTAATTGGTACTTCTTTTAATAGTGTAATCGTACTGTATTTAAAAAATTAACCATGTACCTAATACCATCTAATCTGTCTTTTATGTTCAATTTTATGTTCCTTTTTTTAATTGGTACTCCTTTTAATAGTGTAATCGTACTGTATTAAAACAAAATAACCATATACCATATAACCATATACATAATACCATCTAATCTGTCTTTTATGTTCAATTTTATGTTCCTTTTTTTAATTGGTACTCCTTTTAATAGTGTAATCGTACTGTATTAAAAAAATTATAGTATCCTAGGATGATAAAGGCTTAAATTATATTAAAAATATTCTACTATTTAGTTTATTCAATATATTTCCCAATTTTCTAGGATTTTAATTAAATAATTTTAATAAAATATTCAATTGTCAAGTTTAGAGAAACATTCTTTGTATTGTTTTTCGGTATAGCATAAACATGGGAGTAATTTGTTTTGCAATTGTTCAACATTTTAATTAAGTTTACAATAGAAATGGTATTAAAGTTTTAAAGAAAGCATTTTAATGAATAATTTATGTGGTATAATAAACATGAATAACATATGCTTTACTTTTTTTCTTATTATTATTTAGATAAGTTTGCAATATTTTCAATTTAAGTTTATGGATTATCTATTAGATAGTTTATTTTGTTTATAAGTCTAAAGAAAATTTGTTTTACGATTTTGTAAAACTCTTATGAAAAATGTGCACCTCATAGAGATTACGGCTGAAATTCCAGAATTAGTTAAAACTGGATTCGCATATTTAAACGCAATCGGTCTGCCAAGTCATATCTTGTTGGAAAACACCTAAAAACCCGATTTTAGCGGTTGACTCCTAGGTTTACTATTGTGTTTACCTGCTCTCAGTCCTCCATGTTTTCATACTTCTGGATGCAGGAAAGCATAATGGTAAACCTACGAGTCAACCACTAAAATCCGGTTTTCAGCTACTTTCCACCAAGATATGACTTGGCAGACCGATTGCGTTTTAATATGCACATCAAGTTTTAACTAATTCTGGAATTTCAACAGTGAACTCGATGATGTGATTGTCTGTGCTGCCGGGTTCCGGTCTATTTATTTGTTATATAATCATACAGGAGGTTTGTTTTAAAGTTTTGTAGGATTTTATTAAAAGTTTGCGCTTTTGTGGTGGTACAGATTTCATTGACGTTTCAATGAAGGTATTCTGTTGCATAGTTTTCCGGTATATAAGCATAAAAGTGATTTATTTTCGAATTTTCTAGGATTTTAATTACAGGTTTATAATATATAAGATTCAATTTAAAAAATCTCAATTAGTGCTTACACGAAACATCCTATTACAGAGCCTATTCGATAAATATAAAAACTATTTGTTTTTCAGTTTCAACGCAATTAAAATTAAAAAATTTGTAATATGCATAGCTTTAAACTGGCAGTATAATTTTATTGAAAATATCGCATATTTCATTAGATATATAAAAATGAACGATTTATTATACAGTTTGAATGACGAAAACTGAATAAAATTATTGAAAATATCATTTCAAATAATGTGAATGTACTGTGATATAGAACAACTTGAATATTTAAAATTATATTAAGCTTAGAAATTATTAATATTGTTATATTTTTAATCTAATTTTCTATTTAAGAATAGGTTTTTATGTGAACATAGAATTTTCAAATGAAGCCATATAAAAGTGTATATTAAAAACATTTCACAGAATAAATTCTTAAACCGAACAATTTTTAACGCATCATTTTTCGCCCTTTTTTTTTTTTTTTTTTTTTTTTTTTTTTTTTTTAACTGCTTTTTTTAGAATACCATCAAGGGAAGATTAGTTAAATTTCGTAGCAATTTACGAATCACTTTTTCGCGAAGAATCTGAAATATCATATTGACTCTGCGCATATCATTTGTTTTCAACCAGTGTTGCATATTTAACCGTTAACTGCTTTTGCCGGTCTCACAGACCTTTACTTTTTTTTTTTCAATTTTCACAGTTTTAGGGGTCTGGTACATTTGACAGTGTCTAGAAATCAATTTTTAGGTGCGTTCGTCCGATAGTCGTCATCTGGTCTATCCATCTGTCCGCATATATAACAGAGCAAAAACTACCTTACCGAAACGTTTGAAATTTAATATATACAATCGCTGCAAAATTTTGTCGCTTCATTCAAATTTTATGAAAATCGAATCAAAACTTAAAAATATATTAATAAAAGTTTTCTTAATTCTATTAAATCCTATCATACGTAATTAATTCAATGATATCCCATGATAGGTAATGATTCTAAGTTGCCATGGTGATTACGTCCTATTTAAGATGGAGCCGTATTATCAAAGATATTCTTTGGTATTATTTCCTTATTGCTGAATTTAATATATATAATCGGGCTCTGAGACCGCTCACGGTATCTATGCAAGAATTTTTGTCACAGCAGTTAAGGGTTAAATTGATATCTTTCCTAATGCTGCCACCCGCTTAATATCCGCATAAAATTTGTCTTCAATACATATACATTTAAACCTTTATTAAATTTCAACTTAAAATTTATTTTATCTTATTTTACAGCTTTATCTATAATTTAAAAGAAATTTGTAAAACTTTTTTGAGCAAAATTTAAATTAGGCAGTCGTTATGTTAAAATGATGGCGCTAAGTATGATGAGAATATAATGTCTTGCGATAAGTTTTGAAATAAAAACGCTTAGTGTGTTGTTAGAACCTTAATCAACATTTTATCAACATTTTATACTTTTATAATATGTTAACAAGTCTATTCAACCTTACACAAAACACATTGAACGTCACTTATATTAAAGAGTTTTAGCATAAATTACTTTTAACTTTCTTTTTCGAGTTTCTGAATTTAAAAATCTGTAATTTGTTGTTTTTCATTATAAATATATACAATAAATTAAAGTGGATAAAACCTGCAATTTTTTAATTTTCTTTCTTACTGCCTTTCACCTTTCAAAAAAGGTCAGTTTAACAAGATGTACACACAAATATTTTAACATAATGTGTAAAAGGTATTTTAACGAAGCATACACTTCAGGTATTTTAACGAAGCATACACTTCAGGTATTTTAACGAAACATACATTTCAGATATTTTAACGAAGCGTACGCTTCAGGTATTTTAACCAAGCCTTTCTTAAGGTATTTTAACCAAGCCTATTTTCATGTATTTTATCCATGCTTCAGGTATTTTAACCAAGCCTAGCTTCAGGTATTGTAACCAAGCCTAGCTTCATGTGTTTTAACCAAATCTATCTTCAAGTATTTTAACCAAATCTATCTTCAAGTATTTTAACCAAATCTATCTTCAGGTATTTTAACCAAGTCTATCTTCAGCTATTTTAACCAAATCTATCTTCAACTATTTTAACCAAGTCTATATTCAGTTATTTTAACCAAGTCTATCTTCATGTATTTTAACCAAACCTATCTTCAGGTATTTTAACAAAACGTAAACTTCAAATATTTTAACAAACCGTAAGCTTCAGGTATCTCAACAAAGAATAAGCTTCAGGTATTTTAGCAAAGCATATGCCTTAAGTATTTTAACGAAGTTTATACCTCGGATATTTGAATGCAGCGTATGCCTCAGATATTTTAATCAAGCTTGTGCTTCAGATATTTCTAAAGTACGTGATTCAACTTCTCTTAGGGTATATATATTTCAAGAATTTTAACAAAATTTATGCTTCATGTATTTTTGCAAAGAGTACACATATGAAAGGTAAATTAGTGTTAAAAGAATATTTATGTTTTTACAAATGCATATGTATAACAAATGTTTAATTGCATATTTGAAAGTAGTGTTATAATGTGTATTTGCTCGGCTTTTAGTTAAAACATTATAGTACTACAGTTATATATTGATTGTATATATAGTTTCTTTCTGTTGTTTTATTGTTATGTTACAATTATGCAGCCATACCTTGATAATAAGTACCCAAAATATGCATTCATATCGCACGTTAATAAAGAATTGCTTTAAAAAGGTTATTTAGAAAGAACATGATTTATAAGGTACATTATTAAATAATTAATGATAATTTTAGTTGTTAAAAAATGCATGATAAAAACATAATGTATAACTGCCAACAATTACGCTTTTTTGTTACCATTATTTTTATTTACCTTCTTATTTAATCTACAATTAAATAAGGCAAAAACTTCTACTCAAAAATAGTAATAAGAAAAAAGCGTAAAGGTTAGCTGCTATGTTAATATCCAAACATCTTATTACATTTATGCCTAGCTTTTCCTCTAAAATATTTTTTTGATATACATTTTTAAAATTTGCTCAGAATAATTACATGTAATATCATCCTAGTATCAACCTATATTGGGCCAATACTGGCATGAAGTATTTTCCTACACTATAAAAAGAAAAAAAAAAAAAAAAAGACTGAAAAACGAAGATTCTACTGGCAATCGAGACGCCGGTACTATTTCCGTATTTTAACGGAAATTTCCCCCCATAAATTCCAGAAATCCGTATTTTTTACGGAAATTTTCCACCATAAGTTACAGAAAATTTTCCGTTTCTCTGAAATTTATGGGGGAGGGGGGGGGGGATTTCATAGTGCTGGCGTCTCGATTGCCAGTAGAATCTCCGTTTTTCAGTCCTTTTTTTACAGTATAACATTGAGGTGTTTGTTTTATTTTTTTGCCAGTCTTGACAAGAAACCAATATTCGTTACATTGAGATACAAAATAACGCATATTACCTTATTACTAGGGCATTCGTTATAAAAATATTTTAAACAGAAATTTGTAAAAAATTAATCTTCGAACTTTGAATAAAAGTTACTTTCGTCCTTTAGGATAAATTAATTGCAAGGTTTGGCTGAATTCATATTTGTATTGTTATCAATTTGGTTAAGTATGCATATTTTAGTATGAAATTGTACACAACATTCTCAAAAACATTGAAGTGTTCATGAAAATAATCTTAAAATTTTCCCTTACAAAACTGTAAGTTTGGTGCAATAGTTAGCTCAGTTGTTTCTTTACTTTACGATCCCCATATTTCAAAATTTGTATAATTTAATTTCTGATTATATTTTAATCATGTCTTATGATTAAGAAGTAATTGTTTTTTACCGCTTTCATTTCGAAGGACACGGGCATCTCTCAGGCACGTACAGCTTTTAATTTTTTTGTTTTCAACTTTCAAATTCCTTTTTCTTTCACCTTCTTTCTTTATCATCGTTCATTTTTCATGATTGAAAACTGCAGTGTCTTTTACAAACAAAATTGCTTGAGGTTCTCTTCAAATTTTGATGCTTCATATTTGTATTTATTGTACAGGCACCCCTTGATTTAGGTAAATTCGCATTTACGTAAGAAATTTCGAAAATTACATTTATGAACATACTAGCGCGTTTGATACGCATTTGATACTTTTGATAATTGTTTTATAAATAAAATATGCAGATAAAAACCACAACAATAATATAGTTTTATATATTAGATATAGTTATATTTTTATTGGGCTATGCAATCAAATCTTTGACAAAACAAACACAAATCTGATTAAAATGAGCCAAAAATATCTCTGTTTAACCATTACAATTGAAGAGTTGAGTGGAAGAACATGTTATGCTACATTTTCGGAAAAATTATTTCATCTTTTGGACGAAGGTGTTATCAGGTATTCTATCACATGGTAAAGCTAAAATCCCAAAATTCTATTAGCCTTGGAGATTTAAGACGTTATTCATTAATATTTAATATTTTAATATTTAATAATGCAAATAATATTAATGTTTTTTAATATTTAAAAATCATATATGAATAAGTTTTTTCGATAGAATTTAGTACCACACCTGTTAATATTTTAAACACATCAAACAGAAAATAAATCATTAAAATTGACAACAAAAACTTTCACATCAAATTTCTTCAAATGTAATTTTTGTTACTTAACATGTTCTTCCACTCAGCTCTTCAATTTTGTTAGCTGAATTCTAACCATTCTCTTCAAATTTTGATGCTTCTTATTAGCCCCCAGTATGCTATTTCTTTCTCCCACAGCTTATTTTGTCTCCAATAAATAACGTTACCTTGTATACGCCAGCCGTAAAACAAAAGCTGATGTTGCATTGTGCGATTAAATGCTCTACAGCATTTTTTAAAACTTCTAAGCATCGCACATTTTCAATGTTTATACCGCCGTATTGGGGGGGGGGGGGAGTACTTTTTAATGCAATTTGTTTGAAAACTTCATCTCCATTTGTTTTTGAAATTTTGTAGTTTTTAGCGACATTTGTTTCATTTTGGCAACTCAAGTACTCCATTTCTGTAGTAGTAAAGAAAAAATTGTTGAAAAATAGCAGTTATTTCTTTTTGTCGCTATTTTCTCATAAAAATTGAAGAAAAAATTAATTAAAATACGTGCTATTTTGAGAAAAATATAAATGAAGGATTTATGATAAAACACGGAGCTATTATAAACTATATTTAATTTTAAATATCTATATTAACGCAAATGACGTCATTTTACATAAAATAAAAGCGTGTGCTTTAAGTCTTAAAATTGAAATATGTTTTGCACTATAGTAGAGTCCCGATTATCCGAGTCCCGCTTAACCGAGTTATTTTCTTCTGATGGACTGATGGCTTCTATTATTATGAAACAGCCATTATAAATGAAGCGTTAGGTGAAGATGAAAGAGCAGCCGTAAAAAGTTAGAACTCTGATTTTCTGGTCAGAATGGGGAAAAAATGGCCATATTTTTTTTTTTTTTTTTTTTTTTTTTTTTTTTTTTTTTTTTTTCAATTCTGACCAGAAAATCAGAGTTCTAACTTTTTACGACTGTTCTTTCATCTTCACCTAACGCCTCATTTATAATGGCTGTTTCATAATAATAGAAATCACCAGTCCTCCAGAAGAAAATGAAGTAATGGAAATGCCGGGGACGACACTAAATTCTGAAAAAGCAGAATTCCTGTTCTCTAGTTTGTATTTATTAGGATGAGCGAAGCGAAACCTCTACTAGGCTACACAAATTACATTTTTTCGTACGCATTACAAAAAAAAAAAAAAAAAAAAAAAAAAAAACTATTCAGTATTTTGACTTGAAATTAAACATAAAAATAAATTATGATCTGTAGATTTGCTCAATATTATTTTTTTACAGAATAACCTTTAAAAATTTATTATTTTACATGTTTTTCCAGTACGGACGCATTTTTTCAAATAAAAAATTAAACACGTATATTTTCAGAAGAAAAAATAAATCATGAAGTTGGTCATTATAGATAGAATCATGATTAATTAGTTTCCCGATTTCTTTTATGAAATTTTTAAAAACACTTTTTTTATGAAAATTATAGCACATTTTTAATGAATTAAAATTTGTGAAAATTCAATTATTTACATTCAATTATTCATTTAATTTTTCAGTGTTAAGAATTCCAATACACAATTTATTCTTATTATGGGAAATCATTTATGCAGACGATACTTACGCATTTTAAAAGAATTATATTATGATTTTTTTTTTGGGGGGGGGGGGTGGTAAAGTGGCAACAAAAGAATTGTAAACAAATAAAATTGTTAAATTCGTTATATCATAAATAAAAAATTCCGAGGAAATTCTTAGTTATTTGGCTGAATTTACATTTCTAAAATCAAAATGCGGCAAAACATAAAATAACGTTTTTGCTTTATAAAGATGCAAAAATAATATAAAAAATGTTGTTACTTTCAAATATTTGTCTTATTAAATAATGCTTCGCGAATCTAAACAAAGCATGGCTTTTGCTAGTTGTACTTATTTTTATGGTAACTTTTAAAATTTTATTAGGCTTCTATACTGTATTTTTTTTAAGCTAAACCATACAATTTTACACTGTCCATGGTGATTTAATATCATGCCTTTGAAATGCATGAAACATGCATCTTATTCACATTTCTTATTAATAACTATAAATATTCATTATTAGTCTGATACACATTTTTCAGTCTAGGACCGTGAAATGCATCCCTCATCTGAGACGTAATGCTTCTCAGTTATAAATAGACATTATACCCGTATGATGTACCTTGCAGTTTTTGGAAATACTACTCTGCGAATAAATACCTGATATATTAAATGCATTTGTAATGCGAAACATGCATCTTATTCACTGTTTTTATCAATGACCATGCATATTCATTATTAGTCTGATACATACGTCTCAGTTTAGAACCGTGAAACACATCTGAAACATAATTATTCTCAGTTTGAAGTAGACTAATAGACAACATATAGCTCCACTTGGTACTTATCGATATTCTGCATGCATTGTCTCATATATTACATGCATTGCATGAAACACGCATCTTATTCACTTTTCTTGTCCATTAACATGAATATTCATTATTAGTCTGATACATGTTTTTCAGCTTAGAACCGTGAAATGTATCCCGCATCTGAAACTCGATGTTTCTCAGTTTGAAATAGCATATCCCGTCACTTGAATTTTTTGAAAATACCACTTTACGAATAAGTGTCTGGTCTATTGCATGCATTTGAAATATGAAGCATGCATCTTGTAAACGTTTTTTATTAATGACCATGAATATTGATTATTAGTCTGATATATATTTCTCAGTTTAGAATCATGAAACATATCTTGCATCTGAAACAACATGCTTCTGAGTTGGAAATAGATAGTATATCATGTCACTTGCATTTTTGTTGTAAATACCATTTTACTAATAAGTGTCTTATCATGCATGCATTTGAATTATGAAGCATGCTACTTATAAACGATTTATATCAATAACCATGAATACTCATTATTAGTCTGATACATATTTCTCGGTTTACAATCGTGAAACATATCGTGCATCTGAAAGATATTTCACAATTTGAAAGCGACAGCATATCACTTGATATTTGTCTGATATTTTGCATGCATTGTCTGATGCATTACATCAGACAGTAACGAAAATCATTTATCAAATTAAGAGATTGGGAGAATATCGAAAAGAAAGAATATCGAGCATTATAAAGGCAAGAATGACAGAGATGAAATTATAGCGACTTGGTAAGAAATTTGACATTTTGACAATTTTCCCCATCTACCATGCCTGCGAGTAATTATTTTTGGAAATTAATTATATGAAAAACTCAATTAGAGACCACTTTTCAGATGACTCCTGCTCAGCTTGCATTCCGTTAAAATTAACTATGTATGAACCGGATAATTATTATATGGCATATAAGATGTAATAAGTGAAATCGCATCTACTTGTTTTATGACTTTCTAAAGTATATATATTTTTTAAATTATTGCAGTATAGTACCTAAAAGTGTATATTACCTAATTTTTAATTCTCATAAACAAAAATTCAAGTACTTTTGATTCATTAATTTTGATTAACTAAATTTTTTTCGTTGATGGTACACCACGCTCATACGCAAAATATTTTTTGAAAATAAAAAGTGGTACACGGATGCGTAAAGGTTCGCCGTCTTTGTCCTATTTTTTGTCACTTTCTAAAACATTTTTTACTCGTAATAATTAAATTGGTGATTAGTTTAATGGTTAGTGAATCTCTCTCAGCCCATCGCTTCCAGCTTCCATCATAAAAATAAGGGTTGTGTTTAGAGATCGCCCGGAAATTCGGTTTCGTTCCAAAATCTGAATTTCGCCGAAAATTCGGTTTCGGTTCAAAATATGAGTTTCGCCGAAAATTCGGTTTCGGTTCAAAATATGAGTTTTGCCGAAAATTCGGTTTCGGTTTCGGTCCGAAATCTGAATTTCGGCGAAAATACTGCCGAAACTTCGGCCGTACCGAAACTATCTGTGTTCCAACATTCTCGTTTCTTCCTTCGGAAATTTTCAACATTACTCATTGATTTGAGATGTATCGGCTCAAATGAGACATTCTTTATTTATTGCTGTAAACATTACTGTTTATAATTATCGGTTATGACTGGCTCAAGACGTGAGTGCAAATTATAAAGCAAGAAGTGCATATATGACTAAACTTTGAAGAAGCTTATCCCATACTATACTCATTAAAAGATGTAGACTCCACTGTAATAGAAAATTTTTAGTTTGAAGCATTAGAAATGTTTCAAATACTCTTTGAAAAATTTCTAGTATAACAGATGATCATTTACAAAAATCATTTTAAAAGATAAATCGAGGTACGTATATCTATAACATTTTTTTAATTAGATGAAATTAGTATAATTAGAAAATAATTTTGTGTCTTGATGAATTAATTACGTTTTATTTTATATGAAAATAAAAAGGCTTCGTCAGAGGCACAGAATTTGGCCCACACGTAATTAATTATACGTATAATTAATTAATAATTATGTATATTTATGCATGTATTAATTACTTTAAAAAAATTAGAAGTTTTCTTTTTCGGCCGAAATTTGGTTTCGGTCTTAAAAACCTGTTTCGGCCGATCCTTAGTTGTTTTTATCCAGTTACTTAAAGAAGTAAAAGTTTTGCGAAGAGAATTTCAGCAAACAAGAAGACACTGCTTCATAATTTCATACTCAACTTTCACTTGCACGTGATATCATTATTCATGCATGACTCTTTTCTTTAATTTTCCTTTAATCTCACTCTTTTCATTTTGTTTCTAGTCAATCATCATCACTCTTTTACTTGTTTGTGGAATGTTTTCATCTTTTACAGTTTCAAAAATTTACTCTATGTTTGAAAACACGGTATATAAATGTAAAAATTAAGAGAAAACTTCAGCTAAGCATAACAAATTCTCAGCAATTTCAATTTCTTCTTTCTAGAATTTTTTTTAACTCATTCTAATTTAGGACAGAAAAGTAATAACTGTCTGTTTATGCATAGTCTTATATTGTAATTCTAAGTCATGTATATTCAAACTATTAAATTAGATCAACTTATTAGTTCTGTTCATTTATATTTAACAATCTTGTAATATACTGGGCGTCTCAGAAATATTGAAACGCTCTTTATTTATTTATTATTTACCTGTGGGAGATGTAAATTGCAAAAGTATTAAAAATAGGAAGGTATTGAGATTATATCGATGAAATAGTCTCACCATTATTTTTCAAAAAGTCACACTTTTTTTTTATATACGATTCCTGTGTCCTATAAGTTAAACAGGGCGTTTCTAAATTAATATTGGGGTTTTAACACTTGGTAGTATTTATTACATAAAATTTAAAATTATAATTAATACATAAAATGAAAGAGCAACTCAAACAGTTTTACCTACAAGCTTACAAGTGTTCAATGTAAGCACATTTTGTTACACGGCCCTCATCAAGTCGATAGCTCAGTTCTTCCCAAACGTTGATTAGTGTTTGTGGGGTCATTGTTGCAACAGCTGCAATGGTCAGCTGGTAGTGGAGGCACATACACACGATCCTTTATGAACACCCACAGGTAGAAAGCACATGGCGTCAGATCGGGTGATCGTCTGAACCCATAGACTACTCTGAGTCTGAACCTTAGAGGAGGAATTGAATGGAGAGCGAATCCCATTGTTTTCATCAGTCGAACCCTGATGCACTCATGTCGGAGATTTCATCGCCAAAAGGGTGTCATTTTTTGGCGGTGATCCCTTTCTTGGCAATTTTCCGTTTTCATTCTCGTGATAAAAGAAACGCTCCAAAACAAACGCAGACGAAATAGGTCTTGGTGGGATGCGGGAAAAACCGGTTTGGCGCGCATTCTCCCCACCATCACGTGATGGTGGGGAGCATGATATGTGCCTCAAGAAAAGGTTGCCATTTCTGCGTCCAGTTATATTAGAAGTCTATGGTCTGAACAGAACTTTTTTGCTAATCAATGTTTGGGAAGAACTGAGCTATCGATTTGATGTGTGCCGTATGACGAAAGGTGCTCACATTGAATACTTGTAAGCTTGTAGGTAAAACTGTTTGAGTTGCTCTTTCATTTTATGCATTAATTATAATTTTAAGTTTTATGTAATAAATACTACCAAGCGTTAAAACCCCGATATTCATTTAGAAACACCCTATATTTAGGAAAATTTTCCCTGTGCTATGACAACTACAACAGTAAAAAATCGATTCTTCTGCGATCAAAGCTGCTTGAGTTATGATACTTTGAATTTTATGAAATTTCGAGTCTATCCGGCACTAAAACAGACAGACGATTTATTTTTTTTTTAGTGTCGGAAAGCTCCGAAATTTCATAAATTTCAAAATATGATAACTCTGTGATTTTTGTTGACATAAAAATGAATTTTTTTCAGTTGTAATTGTCAAAACATAAGAAATTGTTTTGTAAAAACAACTTATAGAACCCAGGCATCGCAAACAAAGTGGTGTAACTCTTTTAAAAATTGGTAGAATGACATAATCTTAATTCCTGTCTACTTTTAGGTACTCTTTAAATTTAAATTGCCAACGTATTTCCAACAGGTAAAAAATTAAAGCGCTTTTCAATCGTTTTTGTGACGCTCTTTAGAGGGGTTTTCATTTTTGGTTTTATATTGCATTGCATTGAAATTTAGTACTCTCTCTTAAATTAGATTTTAAGTAGTTATTTTTGTATGTTGTATTTAATGAAAAATCTTTGAAATTTTTTTTTCCAGAAAAAAAATGTTGCATTTTAAAAGTGCGAAGAGAAAATTTATTTATAAAATATGATCGCAAATGATTTTCCAAAAAAATGCAAAACTGCCGTAGTCATATAAGTTAACATTTCGACAATAGATGGCAGCACCACATTGCATTAAATTGCATTATTTTCATGGTGAAAAAGTTGGAAGAATTTTAAAAGTGAAAATAAATGGTAATTTTGTTTTGTTTCTATTTTAAATAAATAGAAGAAATAAAGTTACTATTTGGCTTTTGCTTTTTTTAAAAGTATTTATTGAAAAGCATGGGAAGGGATAAATTAAAAAATATACTTATTAGTTCATTTTTTAATTTATTTCGTTAGAATTAATATATCTGCTGCAGAAAAAAAAATGTTTATTTTTTCACCATAAAGTTATTGTCAATTAAAGTAATTTTAAGTTAATTTTTAAAAAATTCATCAAGTGGCCAAAAACAATTCCTTAAGCTAATTCGACAAATTTCCCATTGTAATTCATAGGCGTAACCAGCCTTTTGAACGGGGGGGTGCCCGGACTTTTTAACCTGAACATGTTGGATACAAACAATATCTTATATAGTAAAACCTTCTAAAACGAATCCCATAAACCGATCGAATTTCCGTTTTAGACAGTTTTCCATCTTAGAAGATATAATTGTGTGTTATTTCTTTTAAAAAGAGCTCAAACGCGATTTTTGTTTGCGTGAGGAGGGTTGAGAAGGGGTTCAAAACATTAAAACTAAATCTAATGGTAAAAAAAAGATACGTAAATGTCTTTGCAGCAGTGATATAAGACAGTGACTAAGTGTGGTCACAACTGTAAAACCTTTTGGCACCCTAACTTCTTATAAAGATTAAAAAAGGCCTTTAATCATGCTGGAAACTTCTATAGACACAAGGGAACACTGCATGAGATCTAAAATTATATCAGTCTCAAAGTCTTGTAGATGAAATTTTGCCGGATGATAAATCTCAGATAATACATGCGGTACATCTGTACATGCGCACGAAATTTTTTCAGAATGTGATTCCATGACTTCTGAGGGAACACCGGAGGGACCCAAGAAATTTTGGAGGAAAGTCTATATAAATAATTATTATAATATTATAAATAATTATAATATTCATTAATAGCGTAATTTCCTGCCTATAATCCGCGGCTCAAACAATCATGTTTCGACCCAGAAATTTTATTTCATTATTTAAGTTAAATATTTATCGCGATTTGATAAGTTACGTTTTATGAAACAAGATTTCTGGGTCTGAACCTAATTGTTTGATCCGCAGATTATTGGCCGGAAATTACGGTAATTCAGGTTTTTTACCCCAGAGTGTGTCGAATATATTAGGTAAAGCAGGTCAAGATAATATAGACTAAATTTTTATCAAGACGATAAAAATTATACTATCATGATGCGACTGTAATAATAAAGATAGGTGCTTGTATGTCTCTGTGTGTGTGTACGCGCGCGCTGAGCTCTGAAAAAACAATGCAGCCTGCACCCGTAAGATTTGACAGGACCTGTATGCCTGAACTCGTGCATATGGAAGACAATTTCTGGAATTTTTCAATTAATTTTTTATACGAATTTTTTCGCATTTTGCGGCAATTTTTTCAAATAAGTAAAAAAGAATCTAATTTCAATATTTTACCCAGTAAACTTTGTCTTCTTTTCAATAAAGTGTTTTCGAGATTCTTACAGCAATTTTTCAATTTTTAACAATTTTTTAATGTTATCTTTAGAGGGGTTTCTTTCGCATTTCGCGGTGATTTTTTTTTTTTTTTTTTTTTTTTTGACATTTCTAAAACGAATCCGGTTTAAATCTTTTACCCAATTAGTTAATTTCGTTCCCTGTGGTTTTATAATCTTTTCCGAATTTTTAATGCACTTTCTAGCGGGGATTTTCGTGCTTTGAGGCGATTTTTTTACATTTTTTGAAACAGAAAAACTCTCTGGTAATTTTTGCAATTGCCGTGATTAAATTCGAATTAAAATAATGTCAAATCAGCTCTTATAAGAAAGCTGAAAATTTAAATTTGCTCGAAATAAAAAACGCAATAATTCAAGATTCGCTTGTTCGAGACAGAAGAGGTCGTAGCTTGCTCGGGAGTACGTTGCCGAAGGCAGTCCCCCCCCCCCAAATCCTAGATTTGTTTAATTCTATGTTCGTTTAAAAAAACCAACCACTTCTCTAGTAATGAAGTTTTCTTTCAGGGACAGGGTTTGAAATAACGCGCGATTTGTGCACAGAAAAGGAAAGTCTCTCATAATAAAAAATGCTGGGCAGTATTTCCCCTTTCAAATTCTTTCACAGACCTGTGATTCTTCAGTAAGTATTTTTTTAAAAATTGGGTCCGCGATTTTTATTTCTTTTATGGAATTTCTCAAAATCAATTCGTGAATCTGTCCCGGAAAAAATTAAGAATTTCTTCAAACGATCGTGGAAAAATATCGGGAATTTCAATAAAAGAGTGCAGAAAGTAATCGCCAATTTCGTTTAAAGATTGCGCAAAAAAAATTACGAATTTCGATAAAGAATTGACGAATTTTTTTTCCAAATTTCGTAAAATGTTGCGGAAAAGAATAGAGAATTTTGTTAATTGGTACGGAAAGATATCGAGAATATTTCCGAACGGTCGCGCAATACTATCCCGAATTTCGACAAATGATCTCCCTGTAAAAATATCAGTTTCGTCAATCGGTCGCAACAGAAAATAAATTTCGTCAAAGGATTGCGGTAAAAACGAAAATTTCGTCAACGGATCGCAGAAAGAAAGTTCGAATTTCGTCAAAAAGTTACGGAAAGAAAAAGCGAATTTCATCAAAAGATCGTGGAAAGAAAACGCGAAATTCATCGAAGGATCGCGTGCTAAAGAAATGCCAATTCCGTCAAAATACTGCGGTAAAAAATGCGAATTGTTGGGATTTTGAATCCCGTTAAACAGGCGTGAGTACGTGATAAATTGTAAATTGGGACTTACCCTTCTTCAGGATACTTATCCATTTCGGTGTAAATCCACACTTTGTTTTAATCCAATATGTATTAGTTGTCATATTTTTTAATCAACCACTCTTTATAACCTCCTTTGACAAAAGAAATTGTAGACTATTATATCAAATGAATAAGCGGCGGTAACACTTTAAGCTATTTAATTCACATTGTTTAAACTGTAAAAGAGAGAGAGCATTTTACATGCCTCTTCTCTGGATTAACTACATGTTCAGAATGGAAAAAATGTTTACATTATAAGATAATAAATCAGTAATAATAATTATAATAATAATATCATAATAATAATAATAAATCAGTTTAATGTAGTCTGTGAGTCTTAATGCAGTCACTTAACAAGTCATTATCTTTATCAAAGGATTTTCAAGGTTAAATACATTTGAAGAGATTTATGGATGAGTTGAAACGACGTATTATTTATGTAACTGAAAAAATTATCTTTAGCACAGTTATTTAGCTTGATTTATGTCCATCACGAATTTCGTCAAAGGATAGTGGTAAAAAACACGAATTTTGTCAAAGGTTAGCTGTAAAAAACACGAATTTTGTCAAAGGTAGGTGGCGAAAAGTGCGGATTTTGTTAAAAAATCGCGTAGAAAGACGTGAATTTCGTCCCACGATTTTGGGGGAAATTTGTAAATATCATGAAATGATCACAGAATAAAATCGCGAATTTGTCAAAATTTACTGCACTGGGCTAAAAGGTTGAAACGGGGTTCCTTTTCCTACTTTCAAAAGAACGCCACGAAACGAGAAAAAACTCTAAAAATCGTATACAAATTTTCAGAGGAAAAAAATTACTATATTGACTTGAAAGACTGCAACCATATTCCTTTCAAGAATGTCAAAAAATGGCCACGAAACACTAAATTCAACCAACCAACCAACCAACCTGCAGATTAATTTGAATTTTCTGTGCTATTATTTGACATTTACAAAAGAGGCAGGGTATGTGTCCCCCCCCCCCCTTTACCTCGGCTAATCGAAATTTGGAATTACCGTTTCACATATGCATCCCCTTTTAATGTTTTTTTTTTTTTTTTTTTTTTTTTTTTTTTTTGCTTCTTTCTTAACTTTAAACTACCAAAGCAAAAAGACAAATAGTTTCTATCCTCGTCAAGAACTTGCGTTAATTTCTCATGAAATTGCAGAAACATGCAATAGAAAGAACGGCGTTAAAAACATCTACCACAGACAAAGGACATTAAAGTGGGATTATAAAGCCACCTTTTTGAATTACTATGACTAATACAGATTCTTGCAAATATTCTAGTTTTAAAATAGATAAAACGACATAATTTTCTTTAAAAAAAATAATGTGGGTTTATTTTTTTATCACATTTCAAAACTTAACCGTTTAGTTTTCTGAACTAAACTAATTGAACTCTGCTTTCACTTCTTCTTTTTTCTTTTGTAGATTTCGATTTTTTAAAATAATTGTGCTCGAGTCTGCGGAAACGGGGGGGGGGGGGGGGTGCCCGGGCACCCAGGGCACCCCCCCTGGTTACGCCTATGTAATTGTAACTCAATATTTCTGCCCATCAGTTATCATGTAACGAAGAATACAATTAAATTATAAAAATTAATTTTTTCAGCTGTGCATTTTAAGCTTTAAAATTACTCTAATTTTAATTTGTTTATACTATAATCCCAATTTTTTATTTAAAAATAGTTTAGTTCCTTTTTTACACTTTCATTTTTAAGTTCTTCTTTTAGCTATTTTATTTCATTATTCCGTTTTATGTTTAATCACCACGTCTGTAATATTTTTTAAAGGGGGGGGGGGGGGCTGAACATTTTTAAATGATGATTAAATATAGATTTTTTTTATGTATTTTTATTAAAATAAAGTAAAATGAAATAAGAATGAAAACTTTTTTTTTTAAATTCATTACAGTATATGCAAAAATTAATGAATAAAACAAAAAATTATTCACGTCAGCTGGAAAAATAGAATTCAGGGATCCCCCTGTTTTTTTTTGGGGGGGGGGAGGGATTCGGGGGGAGGGGGAGAAAGAGAGAAGCTTTAATAATAAGGCTTTTACTCTCAATCATAATTTTTTCTTAGTGTTTAATTAAGTCATTGGGAGGTAAAAATATTTTTTTGTGTGTGAAAGGAAAAGGGGGTTTCAAGCTGATGCCTTAGGGGCTGTACATATGTAACGTTATCAACTTTTTGGTAATTTTCGACCCCATCCCCCCTTATGCTATCGTACGGTATCATCCTTCGAACCCCTCCCGTAATGATATCGTTATCAATGTCTAAAATTTCCTTTGATATTTGTTTTTGGTTTTTTTTTTTCTTTTCTTTTCTTTGGAGTGATATACATATATGGTTACATTTATTTTTCGCATACTATTCTGATTCAAAATGAACAGGAGTCAATAAAATTATCACTTAATATATTAAATAACTTTATATCAAATAACCCTTAAAATAAATAGTTAGTTTTTAAAAGAATTTAATAATACTTTTTTGTTACACAATGCGTTGAACAGTAATAACGTCTTCTTGCACTTGCCCCCTTACGAGGCGGCGGGGGTAAACATAATTTCTTATCTACAAAACAGTTGTACAACATTATTTCTCTTTTATTTACCAGCAAGCACAAGTATAATTTCAAACATACTTCACTTATGGTTTCTCGAACAGCGGATTATATATATGCATACACATATGACAGAAGAATAGAAATGCCAAACGTTGGGATATTCCATATTTTGGAATTAAATAATTTTATAAACATTTAAAGATTTTAATAATAATTTTGTATCCTCATAAAAATAGATAACAGACTAAAAAAAGATAACATACTATTTTGATGTAAAAACCACATTACAAAAAAAAAATAAAGAAAGAAAGAAAGAAAAAAAAGTTTAGTTGGATAAAAAATGATAACAATATCAAAAGACAAATCCCCACCCCCTAGCGATATTTTACGATATCATCTGCCAGACCCCCCTCCCCCCTAAAATGGTAACGTTATATATGCACAGACCCTTATTAATACAAAAACGAATTTTACTCTCAGTTATAATTTATTTTCTTAGATTATAACTGTTTAGGTTAGATTATAACTTCAAAATCATAAAATATAATTAAAATGTATATAAAATTTCGAATTCCAGGGAATGTCGATACTCTTCCCCTTTCTGCGTTATGTGTTCTCATACATGCCAACTTCCTACTTTTTAAAACTGAAAAAAACATACTTCGAACTGGCAATTTAGTCAATTTCAAATTACTAACGCGTAGAAGCGAGAGACACATTATTATAACTTTTTTTATTATTATTCTGGTTCAATGTATTATAAAATATAATTAAAATGTATATAAAATTTTAAATTCCAGGGAATATCAATACTCTTCCCCTTCCTGCGCTATGTGTTCCCATACATGCCAACTTCCTACTTTTTAAAACTGAAAAACATACTTCGAACTGGCAATTTAGTCGATTTCAAATTACAATCGCGTAGAAGCAAGAGACACATTATTATTATTTTAATTCTGGTTCAAAGTATCATAAAATATAATTAAAATGTATATAAAATTTCAAATTCCAGGGAATGTCGATACTCTTCCCCTTCTTGCGATATGTGTTCTCATACATGCCAACTTCCTACTTTTTAAAACTGAAAAAAAACATACTTCGAACTGGCAATTTAGTCAATTTCAAATTACTAATGCGTAGAAGCGAGAGACACATTATTATTACTTTTTTTATTATTATTCTGGTTCAAATATCATAAAATATAATTAAAATGTATATAAAATTTTAAATTCCAGGGAATGTCGATACTCTTCCCCTTCCTGCGCTATGTGTTCCCATACATGCCAACTTCCTACTTTTTAAAACTGAAAAAAACATACTTCGAACTGGCAATTTAGTCGATTTCAAATTACTATCGCATAGAAGCAAGAGACACATTATTATTTTTATTTTTTTATTCTGGTTCATAGTATCATAAAATATAATTAAAATGTATATAAAATTTCAAATTTTATGGAATCTCGATACTCTTCCCCTTCCTGCACTATGTGTTCCCATACATGCCAACTTCCTACTTTTTAAAACTGAAAAAAACATACTTCGAACTGGCAATTTAGTCGATTTCAAATTACTATCGCGTAGAATCAGGAGACACATTATTATATATATTTCTTTAATTCTGGTTCAAAGTATCATAAAATATAATTAAAATGTATATAAAATTTCAAATTCCAGGGAATGTCGATACTCTTCCCCTTCCTGCGCTATGTGTTCTCATACATGCCAACTTCCTACTTTTTAAAACTGAAAAAAACATACTTCGAACTGAAAATTTACTCAATTTCAAATTACTATCGCGTAGAAGCCAGAGACACATTATTATTATTAGCCCCCGTATGTTATTTCTTTCCCCCAGCTTATAAATAGCCAAAAAATAACGTTACGTTGTATAAGCCAGCTGTAAAACAAAGCAGGTAAATCATTGTACGCTTAAATTGTCTACTGGAATTCTTTTAACTTCTAATTATCGCACATTTTCAATTTTTATACCATCGTATAAAAATCAGGGGGGGGGGGGAGTACTTCTAAATGCAATTTGTTTGAAAACCTGCATCTCCGTTTATTTTTGAGGTATTAATTTTTTTGTAGTTTTTAGCGATATTTGTTTAATTTTGATAACGCAAGTACTCCATTTCTGTAGAAAGTAAAGGGAAAATAGTAATTATATCTTTTTGTTGCCATTTTCCATAAAAACTGAAAAAAAAGTGCAATTAAAATATACGTGCTATTTTGAAGAAATATAAAGGAATGATTACTGATAAAACATGGAGCTATTATAAACTATATTTAATTTTAAGTATCTATATTAATATTACAAACAAATGAAGGCATTGAATCATTAGATAGCGGATTAGATAACGGAAAGCGCGTGTTTTAAGTCTTAAAACTAAACTACAGTAGAGTCCCGATTATCAGAGTCCCGCTTAACCGAGTTGCCGCTTTAACCCAGATATTTTCTTCTATTATTATGTCTTCTATTATTATGCCATATATATCAATATATGGCTTCTATTATTATGAAACAGCCATTATAAATGAAGTGTTAGGTGAAGATGAAAGAACAGTCGTAAAAAGTTAGAACTGTGATTTTCTCGTCAGAATGGGGGGGGGGGGATGACCATAATTTTTTTTTATCAGTCCATCAGAAGAAAATGATCCATTTCAAAGGTATAAGTTCAATTAACTCGGATAATCGGAACACTACTGTATCTATATTTATATACATTTTTTTTTTCATCAGGGGCGATACTAAATTCTGAAAAGTAGAATTCCTGTTCCCTGGTTTGCATTTATTTTTTTAATTCCGGTTCAAAATATGTTTATTTATTTTTTAAAAGACAGTAGTTGGTAATTATGCGTTCAATAATAGGTAAAAATACAGTGAAACTTCTTTTAAAGGTCACCTCTATTAAGGGTCAATATTTTTAGGAACGAAAATTTTCCCCATAGACGTAATGTTAAATTTACTCCTATTAGGGGCCGCACATACCTCTCATAAAGGTCATTTTTTTTCACATATGCTTTAAATCCTAAACAGGTGCATTGAATTCCTGAACCAAAAGATAAGAGATCAGCAAACAATTGAACTTGTAACAAAGAAGGCAGGGGATGATGGGAAAGATTTAGTAAGATAATGAAGGACCACAAAATTTTCCACAAATGAGACAAACAGGTTTCCTTACACTTTGTTTGACCTTTCAACCTGTAGGTGTTGGGTTGGAGGGGAAACTTAACCCTTTGTTGTGGGCACATAATAACAGGTTACATAGAAAAACTGATTCCACATTTATTAAAACTGTGAATGCATATTGAAGCACAATTTTTATATTAGAAATTTTATGCTCAGGCTTATGTAAAATTTAAAATTATGGCACCTAAATCAAGCCAAAGAGTACATTTGGATTTGAATGACAAAATCAAACTTCTTAATTGTCATAATCGAGGAACATCTACAAAAAAAAGTGGCTTCACACTTTAATTACAGCAAGAATCAAATAAACAATATTGTTAAAAACAAAGAGAACTTATTGAAAGAATATGCAGATTTTAAAAATCGCTGGATAAAAAAAAAGAGAAATGAAAAATTTGATCACCCTTATTCAAGGGCCACCCCTCATAAGGGTCAATTTCCAATGGAACGGGGGGTGGCCCTTACAGAGAGGTTTCACTGTATAGTAAAATTTTGCTTTGTAGCCGACTACAATGCAACTTTAAAAAGATAAAAGGTTATTAAATGTGTATTACAATTTTTCAGCTGAAGTATACAGTAAAGAAAATATGTGGTTTCCATATTATTTCGTTCTTGTTAATATAAAATATTTAATTAAACACAACAAAGTCATTACGTGGTAGTTCTTATTCCATTAGTCATTTTCTTTCATATAAAATGAAATTAAATGAGAAGCTGAAACTAGAAATATACTTTTTTCTTTACAATGTTCTAATTGAAATATAGAAAACTAATATAAAAATTCGCAATATGAAATGAAAAATTAAATTTATTAATTTTTAATAAAATACTTGGAAAGATAAATTTAAAAATTAAATTTTATAATTGATAAACTTTTTTAGATAAAAGGATAGATATTACATTGGTATTTAATTTTATGAATACAAAGACATTTAAATTAACTCAGTAGAAAAAAATAATTCATGTCCTTATTCCTTTTAATCATTTCTTTGTGTAAAAAAATTAAATGAAATGTTGAAAATTGAAGAATAAAGTATTAAAAGTATCTATTTTTACAGTATTCTAATTAAATATAGTAACGTTATAAAAATTTCTTATACTAAATTAAATTTTCTCCATTCGAATATTTAAAATAGGGAATTCTTATATGTTTTAATCTTTAATTACTAAAAATGTTTTATACAACTGAAGCTTAAAAACGCCACATTTAAAAGTGTTTGTTTCTAATGAAAATAATGAATAATAGAGCTGCATTTTTGGCGGTAGAATATCATTCAATAAATTATTTACAAAACAATAATTATCTTTAAAATAATTAATTCAAAAAATTATTTAAAATTTAACCAATATCTATATTATTAATGTGCTCTATTTTTCTCAGAAATAGCAAAATTTATCAACATCTGATTGAAAAAAAAAATCATCAGAAAATTTTGTAAAAAAAAATTTGAAGTGGAAATTATAGTTTCAGTTACGCAATAACTCATAAAATATCGTAATTTTTTTAATGTTTTTAATGATCTTTAATTGTAGGCCGTAAAATGTGTAATTTAAAATTATTTTAGTAATAATAGTTGTTTCATGTAAATTGTAAAAATATATTTCTCTCTAAAATTTAATTAAAACTTGTATTTTTAAATCGGTTTACTATTTTAGAAAGTTTAAAATTTATACGTGTCAGATGCAAAAGAGGTATTTCATTAAAAATATTTAATATTTTAATGTAAACCGCAAATTTTATTTTTCAATTGCTCATAAATTCTTTAAGCTCAAGTTAAAAATTTCAAACATTTAAAACCTGAAGAAAAAAAAAAAAAGTTGATCAGCGAGCCAGAATTAATTTAACATTTTATTTTAGTATTATTTTTGAAGAGACGAAAAAAAAACGAAATTATTAAATCCTATTTATCTGAAAAATCTATTTTTATATGAAATTTCGTAATTGTATAAAAGAAAAAAAAATAAATGGAAACTTTAAACTTAGCATACTTAGTATTATTAAAATACATTTTAATAGTTATCATACATAGAAACTTCCATTACCTATTTTTTAATTTGGTAATTGAGAAGATAATACTTTTTCTTTTTTAATAAACTTATTTTAAAAAATGTAATATTGTAGGTCGTAAATGTGTAATTTAAAATTATTCCAATAATTATAGCTGTTTCTAAAATATGTCGTGTAAATTATAAAAATATATTTCATTTTAAAATTTATACGTGTCAGATGCAAAGAGATATTTCATTAAAAATATTTCATTTTTTAATGTAAACCGCAAATTCTAGTTTTCAATTGCACTTTAAATTCTTTAAACTCAAGTTAATTTCTAAACATTTAAACACTGAAAAAAAAATTGATCAATGAGCAACAAATAATTTAACATTTATGATTGTTGCGCACAGTACTATTTTTGAAGGAACGAAAAGAAAAGAAATTATTAAATCATATTTATATGAAAAATCTATTTTCGTATGAAATTACGCAATTGTATAAAAGAAAACAAAATAAGTGGAAACTTTAAATTTAGCATATCTAGTATTTTTAAAATACATTTTAATAGATATCATACATTGAAACTTCCATTACCTATTTTTTAAATTGAGAATTGAGAAGATAATACTTTATCTGCTTTAATAAACTTGTAAAAAATTGTAATATTGTAGGTCGTAAATGTGTAATTTAAAATTATTCCAATAATTATACCTGTTTCTAAAATATGTGGTGTAAATTGTAAAAATATATTTCTGTTTAAAATTTAATTAAAACGTATATTTTTAAATGTGTTTACTTTTTTTAGAAACTTTAAAATTTATACGTGTCAGATGCAAAGAGATATTTCATTAAAAATATTTCATTTTTTTTTAATGTAAACCGCAAATTCTAGTTTTCAATTGCACTTTAAATTCTTTATGATCAAGTTAAAAATTTCTAAACATTTAAAACCTGAAAAAAAATTATCAATGAGCAACAAATAATTTAACATTTATTATTGTTGCGCACAGTATTATTTTTGAAGGAACGAAAAGAAAAGAAATTATTAAATCATATTTATCCAAAAAATCTATTTTCGTATGAAATTCCGTAATTGTATAAAAGAAAAAAAAATAAGTGGAAACTTTAAATTTAGCATACCTAGTATTTTTAAAATACATTTTAATAGTTATCATGCATTGAAACTTCCATTACCTATTTTTAAAATTGGGAATTGAGAAGATAATACTTTATCTGCTTTAATAAACTTATAAAGAAATGTAATATTGTAGGTCGTAAATGTGTAATTTGAAATTATTACAATAATTATACTTGTTTCTAAAATATGTGGTGTAAATTGTAAAAATATATTTTTCTTTAAAATTTAATTAAAATGTATATTTTTAAATCTGTTTACTTTTTTTAGAAACTTTAAAATTTATACGTGTCAGATGCAAAGAGATATTTCATTAAAAATATTTCATTTTTCAATGTAAACCGCAAATTCTAGTTTTCAATTGCACTTTAAATTCTTTATGCTCAAGTTAAAAATTTCTAAACATTTAAAACCTGAAAAAAAAAATTGATCAATGAGCAACAAATAATTTAACATTTATTATTGTTGCGCACAGCATTATTTTTGAAGGAATGAAAAGAAAAGAAATTATTAAATCATATTTATCTGAAAAATCTATTTTCGTATGAAATTTCGTAATTGTATAAAAGAAAAAATAAATAAATGGAAACTTTAAACAAAGAACACTTTAAGATGAGATGCACAAAATAATTAATAACAAAGGATTTTTAGAATTTTTTTTCTCTTTTGCATCATTTTCATCATTAGATATTTCTATTATTTAAAATAAAATATCATTTATTATCTGTAAAAGGAATCCTGTTATTAGGAAGGAAACTTTACAAAAAATCATCCAAACTACCTAATACACACACACACACACATATATATATATAACCATTAATTAAACATAACCTACCACCATCAAAAACCGTAATATTATGAATTAAAGCTGTAAGTATAAAAAAAAGTGCCAAATAATTTATTATAAGAATTATTATGGAAGAAAAAATAAGAAAGTGGACACCGACAAATAATGGAAAAGCTTATATATTGAATTACGTTTTCAAGGGCACAGAATTCAATGATATAAACAATATGGTTGTTTTCTGTGAGAAAAATAAGCTAAAGCTAAAAATTATTTTTCTCTGTGCCCGAACAACCATTATAATCAAGTGAATAGATTAAAAAGGAAAACAGAATAGAAACAAATAATATGAAATGGAAAAATCAATAAAACCTGTTTAAATATTAATAGGATATAAAATAGAAATAATACACAACATACCGATTAATATTTCAGCATTTTTCAATATATCCACGCGCACATGGCTACCAAAATATCGTAAAGATTAAGGGGAATAAAACAGTTAAGAAATCACAGTATATATATATATATATATATATATATATATGCTCACAAAATTTAAATTTTGTATATATCCAGTAATCAAACTTATTTCATACAAAATTCTTTGTATGAAAATGTTTCAGACTCATCAAAATTTAAGAAAAGGAAATGGCTGAAATCATTTACGGCCTTATCATAAATATTTCTTTTCAAGTTTTCCGGTGATTGTGCATCATTTTAATTCATTCAAGTGTAAACATTTTAAACTGATATATGATTTATTTAATTAAAAATATTCAAAAATTTAAGTTACCTTTATGAAATTAATTCACTATACAAAAAATGTAATTGTTTAGAAACAGGAATTGTTTTATTCAATGAATAATTTACAGATAGCTTCAGAAACCACTGTTTTATTTATTTGAAATCATTCGTTTATTTTATCTTATTCATATATAAATTTAATTTCATTGTGAAACTAAATAATTCTTCGCACAAATAGTATTACTTTTTATATTATTAATTGTATTAAATGAATAGCCAAAATAGAGATGCACTGACAAATTCATTAGATACATGGCAGAACTAACGAATCGAAAATACATTTGTACAAGGGAGATTTGTAAATCGCTTGGGAAATTAGTCTAATGATTAGGGAAGGCCCCCAAATATCGTTAGATGAATTTGTTACAATGTTATTGAAATAAGCGTTAAAAAATCATTAAGGAAATTCGTAACGGTTGTTAGGGAAATAATAATAAATCTTCAGAGAAAGTAATTATAGTAGTTAGGCAATTTAGGGAGGATTACTAAACATATCCATTCTTTAAAGTATGAGATACACAAATTGTCCCATGTTGTCCAAATGAATTATTCGTTTCGAATACATGAGCTGATAACTGATATATAGAGAAACACAAAAAACTAAAATAAATATAGTGTATAGTTTTTATAAGGCTTCGAAAAAGAGCTGGTTCCTTAGTTCAAAGTTAGAAAAAGAAACATACCGTGCCTTTTAAACTGTTTTTACTATTTTGAAGATGGGTTTTTTTTCCCTTTTGAAGACCTTTATGCCCTTGTGATTTTCTGAGAGGTAAATCTCATTTCAAAAATTTTAAATAAAAATAAGCACAGTGTAAAATTTTTATAAGGCTTTGAAAGAGAACTGGTTCCTCAATTCTAAGTTAGAAAAATAAACACGAGGCAGGTTGAAACGCTGTAGCTTTTTAACTGTTTTTACCACTTTGAAGGGTTTTTTTTTTTCTTTTTGAAGACTTTTACGCCATTCTTATTCTTGTCATTTTTAACTTTCTTTACGTTAAATCTCATTTCAAAAATTTAAAATAAAAATGAGTTTAGCATACAATTTTTATAAGGCTTTGAAAGAGAGCTGGTTCCTCAATTCTAAGTTAGAAAAATAAACACGTAGGCAGGTAGAAACGCCGTAGCTTTTTAACTGTTTTTACCACTTTGAAGGGTTTTTTTTTTTCTTTTTGAAGACTTTTACGCCATTCTTATTCTTGTCATTTTTAACTTTCTTTATGTTAAATCTTATTTCAAACAATTAAAACTAAAATAAGTATAGTGTATAGTTTTTATAAGGTTTCAAATGAGTGCTTGTTCCTCAGTTTAAAGTTAGTAAAAGAAGCACAAGGCTGGTAGAAACACCGTGGCTTTTTAATTGTTTTTATCACTTTGAAGATTTTGTTTCTGTTTTGAAGACCTTTGTACCATTCTCATTCTTGTCATTTGTGACTTTCTTTACGTTAAATCTCATTTCAAAAAATTAAAACTAAAATAAGTATACTGTACAGTTTTTATAAGGCTTCGAAAGAAAGCTGGTTAGTTCAAAGTAAATAGAAAAATGAACATGAGGCATGTACTAGAAACACCCATGACTTTATTAACTGTTTTTATCCCTTTGAAGATGTTTTCTTATCTTTCTCTCCATTCTTATTCTTGTCATTTCTAATTTTATATACGTTAAATCTCATTTCAAAAAATTTAAAACTAAAATAAGTAGTATGGTGTATAGTTTTTATAAGGCTTCGAAGGAAAGCTGGTTCCTCATTTCCAAGTTAGAAAAATAAACACAAAGCAGGTAGAAACACCATGGCTTTTTAACTGTTTTTATTGCTTTGAAGATGTTTTTTAAGTCTTTATGCCATTCTTATTCTTGTCATTTTATTTACGTTAAATCTCATTTCAAAAATTCAATACTGAAATAAGTATTGTGTATAGTTTCTATTAAGCTTCAAAAGGAAAGATGGTTAGTTCAAAGTTAGAAAAATAAACACGAGCCAGGTAGAAACACCATGGCTACGCTAAATCTCATTTCAAAATTTAAACACTAAAATAAGTATAGTGTATGGTTTTCTAAGTTTTCGAAAGAGGGCTGTTTCTTCAGTTCAAATTCAAAGTTAGTAAAAGAAACACAAGGCAGGTAAAAACAAAAAGTAGTTCAAAAATGTGTCGATTCACTTCTAGTAAGCCGAGACATTGTTTAATTTTCTTTTGTTTTACTAATCCGAAAACTTTTTTAATTAATTTTTGTTTTTAGGAAAATCATTTTTTATGTCTAAAATATCTTTTTTTCTTCCTTTTGTGCAGGTTCCATCCCGTGGATGATCACGGCAGAGCTGTTTTCTCACGGCCCCCGCCCGGCCGCGATGAGCATCGCCGTGTTCGTCAACTGGTCCGCCAATTTCTTAGTCGGGTTGGTCTTTCCACAGATGCAGGTGAGCATGTAAACAATTTCACAAACAAAATTCATAAAGCTTAAAGTGCATTTTTTTGTAAACGACATTTCATATCCAAACCAAATGATTTATATGTTATTATTCTTTAAAATGAATGCAATACAGTGAAACCTCCCTGTGCGACCACCTCCCTGAACGACCATTTTTTAATGGAACGAAATTTATTCCCATAGGCTCAATACCAATTTTACCTCCATTCAGAGACCATGCCAGTTGAACTCCCTCCATGAACGACCCATTTTATTTGAAGAAAATGAAACAAATTCCGTTTCTTCCTGGTCGCTTAAAAAAGGTTTTATTAGAAAAATAATCCCGGAGAGCGCATTATTCATCAAACTTCTAAACTAATTTTAGTTTTTTTTAAAATTCTAGTAATTTTTAAGTGTTTAAACCCCTTTGTGCCTTTTTAGGCAATGAATTTAACTCTGATGACAAATTGAGAATGACGGTCAATAAACTCCCCTGCCCTATTCTGTCAGGAAATTCTCAAAGAAAGAGATAAATTAATGAAATCGTCATTATTTGTTCCCGTCAAAAAAAAAAAAAAAATCATTTATTTACTGAACTTTGAAAGGACTTGGAAATAAAAGTTATAAAAGATAAAACCGTAAAATCCCAGCAAACATCAATGTATTCTTTTCTTAAACTCCGCAGTAATTAACTTTTGTTTTGATACTGAAATTTTCATATTTTTTTTTTCTAATTTGAAAAATAAATTTTAGTAACAATAATTGTTACCTTTTTTCAACAATTAAAATCTAGATTTAAACATAACCTCCATTAAGAGACCACTTCCCGGAGTGACCAATTTTTATTGGAACGGAACGTGGTCACTTTAGAGAGTTTTACTGTATATTAATCAACTTTAATTCTGAACGAGCTTTTCTAAATTTATGATTTAAAACTTAGAAAAATAACTTGAAAATCGTCTGCGTTGTATCCACTTTCAGATAGCACATGAGCTAATTTGATTCTATTTCATACTGTTTTATTGAAACCTGCCCCCTCCCCATACATTCTAATCACGAGACATGCTAGCTGGCTAGAGTGGAAAATAATGGCGTTTTCTGTGCATGAGATAGAAAATGCTTTTCAAACTTAGTTCTTCCATTAAAAGTACGAGAGAAGCACACTGCTTATCATGCACGAGTAGGGGTGCGGGAGAGAAATATATATAGAGAGAGAGAGAAAGGGAGAGACTTTTTAAATAAAAAAAATCCCTGCCGGCCCGGCCTACAGGCGGAGGTAGATTTCGAAGTTAAGTATATTAATTACACCAACAAAACTAAATCATGATTAGATATAAATCCACTTTAACAGTTTTATCTGGCCGCTTTTGACGAGTTTTTATTTCATTTTTATATAATAGCTGGTTTTATCAGAATCATGTTAAGGCGGTATTTAAAAAAAAAAAAAAAAAAAAAAAAAAAAAAAAAAAAAAAAACTTTTCCATGCTCGACAACTCGAAATTTTCTGGCCCATTTTCAGATTAATTTTTAATAGAAAAAATACGAAACTTGCTGACGTGATGTTTGAAAAGATTTATAAGTGACATGTGTTTTTATTTTTTTTTTCAGTTAATTGAAACTTGATTAATAAACAATTATTTTCTCAGTAGGGCAATATTTTTCGTTTCTAACACAATCGCTTCCGGAAATTCTGTTCAAAATGCCCACTTTGACATCATTTTTTTGAAATATATTCTGCCTCTATCAAAAAATCGATCATTACGGTACATTATATAGTTTCTGAAGAAGAGAATCTATCGATTGGACGCGTTTGAGAGCAAAAATTAATTTAAAAATGAGTAAGAAAATACGCAGTTTGGATTTGAATACATTCTTAATAAGAGGATTTTTTTCTTCAACCGCTATGTATTTTTAATTTGTTTTTGCTGTAAGAATGGGTCCTATCAAAAACTTGTCTATATAAATGTTGAAGACAATATTAAGAAGATATATGATAAATTCATGGGGATTTTATATCTTGTGAATTGGCGGAGTTATAAGAAATTTTTCTTCTTCACCCCCCTTTTTTTGTTTTCGTTTTTAATTTTTTTGCGGTACGAATTGGTCCTATCAAAAACTTGTGAATACAAAAGTTGTAGATAATATTAAGGAGATGTATAATAAAATTAATTGGATTTGATATCTTGAGAATGGACGAAGTTATGAATTTTTTTCTCCCAAAAACCCTATTTTTGCGCCCCTTGAGCCCATTTTTAATTTTATTCAAAATCTGTGATACATAAACTTTTGGTCCTATTTTTAGAAGTAATAAAAACTTTAAACTGATTTGATATGTACAAAAATTAAGAAGTTATGGGTTTTTTTCTGTTTTCACAAAACACCTCCCTATTTCCATCCCCTTGGTCCGATTTTGCCCATTCACGAACTTGACTGAGATTTTATGCCCCTTGATTTTATGTATCAGTTTGGAAGAAATTTGTGCAGAATTGTGGAAGTTATCGTGTCCAGAAGAAAGTGATGTATATATATATATAGATAGATAGAGATAGATACATATATATATATATATATGTAACTTTTTTACTGATGGTGGTTTTGGGTTCTAGAGGTCATGATCGGTGTAGATCTGCAAAACTTTTTCAGAAACAACATAGGAACGACGCCAATAGGTAGTATTTTATACGAAATCTACCTAAAAATAACTCACAGTTCCACATACAAAAATGATCAAATCTCTCATTTAAAGATGGCATGTAATAACATTTTACATTAATTATTATAGTAAAATATATATAATATACAGAAAACATCTTAATAAATAAAATCTCAATGTATTATAAAACATGCATATATTTTAAAGATAGTGCCAAGCAAAAAATTAAATTAAAAGGATTTAAACATAAATTGGAACGTAAATGGAGTATCGAAATCATATGCTGATTGAAAATGAAAAAGAAAACGAGACGTAAGTCTTTAATCGTCAGTCAGCAAAACAATCCACGTGCCGCAAAACAAGCCTTACTTCATATAATATAAAAAGAAAGTTATAGATAACTCTCTTCGACTCTTGCCTCCTAACTATATGGAGAAAGCCTTTGCGACGATAGTCGGTAGCAATTTCAAAACAGTTCTTAATTTATGTTTTTTTAGAAATTGACATCGAAATTCACCGAATTAAGATATTTTAATAATTTCTTTTTTAAACAAGAGCAAACTGTTTAGTTTTTAAGTCGTCAAAAGTTCAAAATGGTATAACTAGTACTTTTTTAGAAAATACCTGCATATTAGATGCAAAAGATGTTTGCAAAAGAAGATATTCAAATCAAGGAATGATTGAAAGCAACGTAGAATGGGTGTATGAATACAGTCCACCACTGTATCATTTGCGAAAATCAGTTTCTGTTGAATCAAATTTTCTTAACCATTAAACGACTCAAGCTTCAAGCGAGTATGTTTCAATATGTGCAGGGATTATTTCGAGCATCTACTGATGTAAACATAGTATCCATAATGCAAATAGCGATGTTCATGTTCCCAATATAACTTAATCATAACCGTATCTCAAGTCACAATTTTTCTTTTGCATTTTACTCTAAAACAGTACATGGTAGAGATATACAAGGTGTGTCATAATTTCCTCCGAGGTTTGGAAAGCTTATAAAAATAAATACTACTACCAATACAGCAACAAAGTTGACTTTACTGGAGAAAGAAACATTACAAGTTTTGTTTCACAAATGTCCGATATGTGAACCTTTGGTGATGAGGTAGATATCAAGTCTAAATCCAAATTCTTCTCACACTCGCTTCAACGTGTCACGATCAATGGTAGCAAATGCGATTGTGATCCTTTGGCGTAAATCTTGTAAATCACTTGCAAACGCATCATTTCCGCCGGAAGGCCTGGACGACCAGTTTGTTGTCCATCACACACAAGCAACCACTTTTCTCAAATTTCCGAAATTACGCATGAATTGTTTTGTCCGTTGGTGGTTGCAATCCGTATTTTGTACGAAATTTTCTTTGAACTGTCACAAAAGATTGACTTTTCGCAAATTCTAACACGCAGTAAGCTTTCTGTGACTCTGTAAACGCCATTATCTTATGTGCAAAATTTTCAAAAGTGTGCTTTTCGGTTATTTTCAACTGCTATCAGAAGTAGTGGCGCCATCTACTAACTCATTTGTGAAATAAAACTTGTAACGTTTCTTTCTCCAGTAAAGTCAACTTTGTTGCTGTATTGGTAATATTTTTTTTATAAGCCTTCCAAACCCCGGAAGGAATTGTGACACACCCTGTAGTTCTTTGATCGATTTTCATGCAGTCCGAGTGAGGATTCTTGCTCTACACAGTTTATGCGATCTTGGCATAATACCTTGTATCACCACATGCCAAATGAAATAATTTGCTGTTACCATATATCTGAAGTTATAATTGCAATTAAAAAAAAAAAAAAAGAAAAGAAAAGAAAGAAAGAAATTCAAGGTTGGCAAATGTGATTATATCTAATTTCATTACTTGCAAAACTGTTACTTCATATCAGATATTTGATGACATATTCCTTTTTTGCTTGAATAAAATGTTCATGCTAGATGACTGAGATTACATCGTATTTCTTTACTTTTTTAAACATCTCATGAAAAAATTGCTTGTTACCAAACATTCAACGATATAATTGCTTTTAAGAGACTCTGGGCTTACAACTGTCATTATTGTTATTTTTAGCTGTCGTCTGCTAAAATCATTTTACTTAAATTAACTTCAATACGTCGGTTTCTTACGCGACTTCATAAGATTTTTCCAATCTTTCAACAAAGAACAGTAAGGAAAGAAAAACAATTCGGCGAATAATTTTCTTTTACCATATAACTAATGAAATAATTTGGTGTCCCACAAGTCTAAAGACACATTCAATTAATATTTATCTGCTGCCATGTACATAATTAAATAATTTGCTGTTTCATATGTCAAAAAAATAATAAATTAATTATTAATTTATTTATATATATGTTGCCTTATGCTTGATGAAATAATTTACTGTTATTTCTAAAGACATAATTGCCTTTTGATATAAAAGAAACTAAGCTGACGGTTGCGATTATACTTATTAACCCTTGATTAGTATCTTCAATGAACAAACGTGATTGCTATCATTCTATATGTGATATACATGACATAGTTTCCATAATTATAAACTTTATATACAGCGGTATTTCGGACCTTGATTTCACAAGGGCCATTGTTAGACAGATTTCAGCCAACTGTGCGTTAGGAAATTAGGTGGAGGAAACGTTCCTGAACCCGAAAGAATGCCTTTGCAGACAGAAAAAAAACTCATTGTATCTTACAGATAGATATAAGGATAGTAATCGAGTGTTGAATAAAAGTAGGTACATCAGCTAATATTTAAAAAGTATTCGTAACGTGTTCGTCGTTTCATCGACGTGAAATAATCGGAGCGTAACTAACGATCATCTCTCTCCTAAACTATTATTCATAAATTAAAATTTTAAATATTAGTTAATACGATTTGAACAACAGGTATATAAAAAGAGTTGCCTTTTAAGCTGTAGAAGATTTGGCAGTACGTTTGGTTCAAATAGGCAATAGGTTCAAATAGGTAACTAACCAGTAAAGAGAAATTTCTATCAACAAATTTTAGGCGTAAAAGTTAGTTTTGCATTGTGTAAAATATTACTTTTAGTAGAAGCTATTTGGTAAGCAATTGAAGGTCATTATTCAAGGTACTTCGAAAAAAAAAATTACAAACGTTAGGGGATGATAGAAAACAACTATACAGGAAAATTCGCCTTGCAATACATGCTCAGAACTCGATCGGATATGCGTTAGAGGACGGTGCAGGCTATGTCATGAAATAAAGATAAATAAAAATAGTAGAGAGAATGAAAAGTAAACAATGAATTTAAGAAAAAATATTTTATTCAACGCATAATAGTATTATAGAAACTGCTAATATGTACCATATGAAAGGAATATGGTTCTAAAATGTCTATGACTAATTTAATATCCCCACCTCTTTCATCGGAACATTTGGTAATGAAATAAATATATGGTTTTTTTCTCCTTCTTCTTTCAATTGTTATTCATGCAAGCAGTTTTATTAATAAAAATATTATCCGAAACAAAACCAACAATTATTTACTGTATATTGTACAGGTCTATTACAAATGATGGACCCGATTTAAAAAAAAAAAATCATATTTTCGAAACTACTGCACCTATTACAATGATACATGAATTTAAAGAGAAATATACCAAGTTTTTTTCAGTTACAAATGTTCTATGTGTGACCCTCTTGTTACATGGGATACGTCCAATCTGTAATCCAGTTCATCCCAAACATTTTGTAGCATCACTCTGTCAATGGTTCTGAATGCTGCACAAATGCGTTCTTTATAATAAGCTCTAATTAAAATTGTGATAATAAAACTGTTTAATTGTTTATTAATATGTATTTTTTCCCCTGCAGCGGGTGTTCGAGAACTACTCCTTTTTACCGTTCACGGTCCTGCTAGCCATCTTCTGGACCTTCACGTACAAAAAGGTTCCTGAGACCAAAAACAGGACCTTCGAAGAAATAGCTGCCTTATTCAGGAGAGAGGAGGTGGTTAACGTAAACGGCTTGACAGCCGTGGTGCAGAGGAAGCCTGGGCATCATCAGTCCACGGAGGTGGTCCCAGAGGAGAAAAACCTCGAGACCTGTAAGACGCACTTCTGAAAACACACACACCTTTAATTATGCATGCTCCACTTACAAAAAAAAATTGTTGCCAATGTTTGTTTTTCTTCTCTCCTCCTTGCTGGCAAAATTTTCCTGTGTCGTGTTTTACACTAATTTAATGTAACATATACATCAACTGTGCCTTATATAACTTTGAAAGCTCAAAAGTATTACGCAAAAATTACTGGGAAATTGCCTCAATTTAGCATATACACTGAGATCTCATTAAGGTTATTGGTCAGTAAAACCTCAAATTCCTCTCGCAAATGTTAAACCTGTGGGCGTGTGGTGTATTCTTATATTTAAAATATCTCATCAGGAAATTAATATTTTTAACCTCTTTTTCTGTGTACTCGACTTAAAGAATGTCCTTTTTTTCGCTGAAAGAATGTTTCTAAAATACATGCTTATTATTTTATATGTTAAAATCTTAGCGAAACTGGCGAACTGTGACTAAGATTTTAATTGATACTAGTAATCATTTTTTTTTCCATCTGAGCGAAAATGTATCTAGGCTGGAACTCGAACTCAGAACTTTATCTTCAGTTGCTAATGCTCTTCTAATTGAGCTATCTCAACGACATCCCAGCCATCAGATGTCGTTACTAAAATGGTTAAATGAGCATATATATTCTGTTGCTTGGGATATCGCCCAGATAGCTCAATTGAAAAAGCATTAGCAATTGAAGCGAAAGGTTTTGGGTTCGAGTTCTAGCTTGGGACACATTTTCGTTCAGATGTAAAAAATTATTACTCTTGGAAATTATTTACTATTCAGTTTGTTGTATTTTAATTAAAAAAAAAACTCTTTAAATAAATTAAGTATATAATTTAGAAATATGTTGTCAAAAAGGCATTCCATGCCAATAGGCTTAACAAAAAGTGTATAATCAACTTTAAAATTATTAATGTGTAGCAGGCATTAACAGTTAATTCAAAGATAAATAAATATTTTTAAAAGTTGCTCTGTCAGAAAATTGAGCTAGTTTCTCATTATAAGATTTCACTTTCTTATAGAAATAAGTACGCACAACTAAATATGAAGTAAATATTATCAGTTATCAGTGTAAAAGTAAAATTATTTAAAGTATGTTGTATATTCAGGTATTTTTTCTAGTTGAATGGTTACGAAATAAGTAAATTTTATTTGTTTCAACAAGGAAAAATTTGCCATGTCAAATTGCATGCTTGTTTCAAACTTTTTCTGTCTTATCGTGCCTTAAATGTTTGCTATAAATGTTTTTATGCTTTATGTCATATATGTACGCTCAATGTGTTAATTTTTTTTTAACATTTTCACTGACCTGTTTTATCTTTTACGACTGATTTTACTGATATTTAAAGTCGGCTTTTACTTAATTAAATAAAGCAGCTATAATGATTCCACGATAAAATAAAAAGAAAATTAATTCTATGAACTTAACTTCAAAGTAATAAGTATGATTAAAAGATGTTCAATATACGTTAAAATTGTTCATCCAATCTCTCTAATAAAGAAGTAAAGGGAAGTAAAGTAAAACTATTTTCTAAACTTCCAAATTGTTTCTTTATCTTTTATCAAATTAAAAGATTACATAAAGCCCCAAATACATATGTACATAATACTAAAGGTTGTCATTTATTTCATCTTGATAATTAAAGTATGTAAAAGCATTTTCGTATTATTTTCGTATTCTACCATTGCATCAAATATTACTTGTTACCTTTCATCTTGGTAATAACAAGTACGCTCAATTAAATAAAATATATTCAAATTTATCGTCTTAAACCTTTTACAATTTTTTAATATTCTTAAACACATTAACTACGATTCCAGCTTTAAAGTATTATCGATTCAGGTATTAAAATATTTTAGTAAGCACTGTTATTTTAAGATATTTTAGGAGCATTTTTCACACTATTTAATTTAACTTTTAATATTTGATATAATATTATAACAACAACAATTATTGTATACAACGTTTCATTTTAACTTTCTGGTTTTCTTAGTTGATAGTGTTATTGCATAATAATCACAATGACTTCTGATTTTGTTAAATTTGATATTAAAAAAAAAAGAAAGAAAATAGAAAACTGAACTACATTAAATAAGTTAAAATATGTTACTTATATTATTTTGACACCTGTATTAAGTCTCGTTTACAGTATTTTTACACTATTTATTTCTTCTTATACATTTCATTTTATTTATATTGTAACAACAAGCTACAATTTTTATTGTATTCCGTAATTTCCTTGTTTAATCGTTTATTGTACATAATCATACTGATTTAACAGGAATAATTATTTTTTCTGTTCTTCTTATTTTATGTACTTTGTATCTGATTTTTAAAATTTTCTTAATAAAAATGTGTTTTTTATTCTTTGATTTTCTGTCTTTTCCAGTTCGTTTATTTATATTTATTTACTTATTCATTTATTTATTTCATGCATGAAAACTTAACAATCTGAATTTCTCTTTTATAAATTCATATTATTATCATTTCGTAAGATTTTAGCATTATATATATATATATATATATATATATATATATTAAATAAATATTCACATTCTTTCACGAATTACAAAAAACTAGTTTGAAATGGCGATGTCATTAGAGCTTAACATTGTGCGCATTTCTTTACCTCGTGGTATAACAATTATTTAACTATATTTTGCCTTTTATGGTGCTTTTTACAAATATATTTTCATTAATTATTACTTAAAAACTCCGTTAAATCAATGATAACATGATAGCATATATTCTTCGTAAATATTTCGTGATGAAAATCTAGATATTTTTTCCCGTAAAAGCTCATTGTTTAATGAAAAAGAAAGAGAAGGAGAGAAAAAAAAAACTGTTAATTTGACAAGGAAAATTTGTCGATTTGGGACAAGAGTAAAAAAAAAAAAAAAAAAAAAAAAAAAAAAAAAAAAAAAAAAAAATTCTCTTTTAACAGTTAAACATAATTTTTTACAGCTAAATAACTAATATTTTTTTTTCTCTAAAGACACAGGTTGTACTGGAATTCCAGCAGACAGTCTTCTGTTAAATTTACGGAGTTTTGTGAGTATGCGTTTGTGTATGTGTGTGTATTAGATGTCTGCACGGGCCGGAATTTCCAGACCCGAGCCCGGCCCGAACGAAAGCTATCTTGGCCCAGCTCGGCCCAGTGTAAAAATTAAATGTTCGGCCCGAGCCCGGCCCGCACAAAAGTCAGTGAAAACAGGTCCGGCCGACTCAATTTCTACAAAAAAATTCGCTTTTTGTCGACATACGATTAAGTTTCTTTTAATGAATACTACATATATGAACATTTTACAGTATATTTTAGATTACTATGTGTTCGCAAAATAGAAAACACACAACACTAACATTAATGATTTCTTACAGTCTTAGACGTTTCACAATTCAAATAAGAATTCATTAAAAAATTAATGTAGTTTAGAATAAAGGGTTAAAAACAAGATAACTTTTGAAGTTGTATAACAAAAAGTAGATTTGTGAAAATATTTCTCTGTCATTTTTTAAGGCTTTTCTCAAATCCTAAGGAGCTACATTCTGACACATTTCTGAATTCATTTATTTTCAGAAACGCGTTAGCTTGGCAGGTATTCTTATTCAGAAACTATGTAAATGACGTTTTTTCCCATAAAAGCAATATATCTTTGAGAAAATACTGCCAAAATTAGCGTTTTGAATCAATTTCCGGAAGCAATAGCACGGGAAAGGAGAAAAATATACAGTCAGGTGACTCTTATATTTCTGTAAGTAATTTATCAAAAATGGAAAACGCTATTCGATTCCAAATCCCGTAAATAGTCAGGCCTTACAATTTTATACCTTTACAGTTTAAAATGAGTCAGAAAGTTTCACACTGTTGAACTGTGAATTTGAGAACCACCTGAGAGGTATATTTCCAAAGATACTGTTAACAGAAGTTCATTATCGCTATTAATACTTTTACAAAACATAATGCCTGCCCTACATATTCTGAGAACGATTAAAACCAGTTCCGTCCCGGCACGACTATGTAGAAAATAAATGCAAGCCTGATCTCGGCCCGGCACGAGTTTGCTGAAAAAAATTAAACCTGGGATCAGACGCCACGTAACTGTCCGAAGACGTATCTATAATGGACATGTTACATTTCTGTATCGATGTTGTCAAACTCGCATCGGTTCGTGACGCACATTTATACTTCTTCTCGCGAAAGTCATGTTCATTGAAAATGGCTCATATTTTATACGTTTCGTCTAAATTTTTATATCGGGCCAGTAGGCCCGCTTAATCTTTTTTATCGGCCTGGCCCTGCAGGCCGTTCATTTTTTTTTTCCGGTCCGTTCGGAAATTCGCCCTCATTTCGCCGGGGCGGGTACGGGCTCGATGCATGCCCGTGCCCGTGCACACCTCTAGTATGTATTAGAGAGGAGTTTGTTATCCTTTTGTAGAACTCGAACACGGCAATTCAAAATCAGAGTCCGAAAAATATTTGTCACTAGAGCCCGAGTTCGATACCAAGAGTATGCAGTAGAAAATTGTTAAAAATATTTTTAATTGTTTCGAGATTAATTTTCTCATTTAAAAATATTTTCTAACATAGAAGTAAATATTGGGTGAATGCAAAAGTTCGTGCTCTATTTCATAGATGGCAGAAACTTGCAATTTTGTCTGTGCTGATGTTTCTTTTGTAACAGTATTGTTACTAGCAGTTATCTACATGCGTCATAAGTGTACATAACGTTAAAAAAAAGTTTTTCAAATGAATTTGTATGCAAGGTTAATATTCAAAATGAAAAAGGAAAAGTTACATTTTCGTCATGTTATGTTGTATAAGTTTAAAAAAGGAATGAATATGGACGGGCTACAAAAAATATTCAAGACGTTTATTTGGATCGTGTTACCGCTCTTAACACAGTTAAAAAGTGGTTTTGTCGATTTCGAGATGGTGTTTTCGATCTAAACAATAAAATTTACTCTGGGCGATCTTCTGGCATTGATAATGACTTAATCCGTGATTTAGATAATAATAATCCACGGATTTACACTGAAGAGATTACTAAGAGGCTAAATGTTAACAATGCGACTGCATTTTGCCATTTAAAACAACTTTGGTACACTTCGAAACTCGGTGGATTGGAAATCGGGCACGATCTTTTGCAATCATCAAATATTAATCCAAATATTCCCTCATGACAATATTTCGCGATTTTCGTGTCCTTGAAAATCTGCTTAAAATAGCGTTATCTATATATCCAACCACTGTCAGAAATTTTCGAATTTCACAATTCTTATTCTTTTAAAATATCATTGCACAACTATAACAGCCGGACATAAATTCTTCTTCTCCAGAAATTATGGAAAAGGGCTTCAAACAGAAAACATGGATAGATAAGGGATATCCCATTGCTTCTTCGTGTTAGTAACAAAGACAGTGAAAAGGCTTCAGAATCACTTTATATCCCATCAATAGCCCATCAATTCCCTTTCAAACCGGTTTGTCAAAAACTTTATGAAACTTAAAATATATTCTTGTTCCTCCAGTAGCAAGTTTTTTTTTTTTTTTTTTTCATTTTTTCAATTTGTGAATCTGTGAAATTTTCATTTTAAGTCCAAACACGCCTGAGTCCGAAGACGTATAAAAGTCGCGCCCGAGATGGTTTCGGTCTAAACCTGTCTCATCACTCCTGTGTATGCGTATGTCTAATATCCAAATCTGTGAAATAAACACTCTTAACCCTTTATATCCTGACGGCACTTTTAAGTACCATTAAAGAAAATTCAATGTAAAATTTATTTAATTCGTCTACTAATAAAAGTAGATTGTGCTTTTCATATAAAATAATTTGCTCAATACTATTTAGAAAGCACAGTGAAACAATCGAAGCTAAATATTTTTTAATGTGGTTCTTTTCTCAACCATTTACCCAAGTTGTGACTTTTATCCTATTAAAAATTTTTATAAAAAAATTTGAAACTGAAAAAATACTTCTCTGTTACAGATAGGTTCACAATACATTTCTTTACACTGTTCTTCAGAGAATTGTGAGATTTCCATAATCGTATTTTTACTTTCTTCTATCTTCAATAGAAGAAAGTATTGTAAACGAAATTTTTTTCTACTTCCGGTTTTCGACGGATTTTCACGGTTTAGGGGTCAGGGATCCCAAAAAACATGCTTATAGGATATGTCTGTCTGTCCGTGTGTCCGTCTATCTGTCGCCATTGTACCATCAAAAAGTGTATGAAGTTATGCATAGAATTGAATCATTTTTTTTTTTAATTTTTAGCTATGGCAAGCAGGTCCTTCCTTCATTTGGAAAAAATCCGCCGGAAAGGGGTGCTGTAATACTGATTTTTGTGCGATTTTGAATATCGTACCAGCGAAAAGTGTTTGAAGTTATGCATAGAATTGAACTAAATTATTTTTTTAAGTTTTTGGCTATAGCAAGCAGACCCCTTACTTTGGTACTTTACTACTTTCCCTTACTTTGGAAAAAATCGGCCGGAAGGGGGCGCTGTAATAGCGATATCTGTGCTATTTTCATTATTGTACCATCGACAAGTGTATCAAGTTAATCATAGAATTGAACCAAATTTTTTGTGTATTTTTTGGTTATGGCAAGAAGGTCCTCCCTGAATTTGGAAAAATTTCGCCGGAAGGATTCGCTGTAGTAGCAATTTTTGTGTAATTTTCTTAATTTTTCGTAGTTCTGTTGTACACCAGCAGCTCGTGAATCGACGGGAACTTCCCATCCTGATAAGCCGACTATTCGCGAACAGCTGATACACAACAGAATAACGAAAAACTATTGATTTTAATACATATCATGATCGAGATTAACTCGTTTTTACTCCGACTAATTGACTGAAGCAGAAATTTCAGATTAAAGTCAAAGTTGATATACTATTGAACTAATAAAAATAAAATATTATCCTATACATTCGTAACAACATTTTGAAATATTAAAATATATGAGATGGGAGAAAATTTTGGGATTGGCACATCCAACTAGTTTGTTAATTAATCTAATAATTCTTGTAAATATTTTGCAAGAAGAGCTACCGATTTATTAAATCAGTTTTAATTGAAAAATTTATCTAAAGATCAAATTATAATTATATGTGTTGTTCTGGATATCTTAGACATTACCGTAAATAATTATTCCTCAGAAGCAATTTTTTTTTATCCAAAATTCAGGATATAAAGGGTTAAAACATTATCACATTCAACAACAAAATGCCTAAATGCGTAATTCTTAACCCAGCGTTCCATTTGTGCTAGTTTTCAAGAATAATTTTAAATCCACGATTGGTAAGGGGAAAAAAATTGTCTTTTTATCCTTTTGTAATAAATTGACCTTCACGGTCAATTTATGCTTCTAATATAAGTTAAACAAAGAGAGATTGATACCAACTGAGAATTTATCATTTTTGTTGAAATTAATTTTGAAAATAAGTGCAATTAGGATTATTTAAAATGATTAATAAAAAAGGAAGAAAATTTATGGGTACGTTTTATATGCAACATTGTAAGGGAATTTATAAACGTGCCAATAATACGTAAATTGCGAACCATCTCATGAGCTCAATTTTATAAATGTTTTTTGACATAAGGTATGTGATTCCCTCATGGGAAGTACTGTGTAATTCGATCAATGAAATATGCTGTTAATTAAATTCCGAATTATGGAGCGTATAGCTCACTATTGTTTGGAAGCAGATGGAATTTATTGTGATGCATTTCTAGTGATATCATCAAATTTCACAGAAATCAAAATAACTCTGTTGAAAATTTCGTTTCAATATCTTAATTATTGTTAAATTTATGAATGAAAATCCAAGTCTTGCTTCGAGTGAAACACCTTGTATGTTTGGCAAAATAAGTGGATTTAGATCCTGTTTTCCTGTACAAAAATTGTTTGTCTTGACGTATATTATCCCACTTTGATGCCATGGCTATATTTTCTGTTTTGTACCCACTATGCGGATTTCACTAACAGGGATTAAAAATTCAAACAACACTAAAAACAATTTTCGAAAGCCGTTTCAATTCATCCTTTTATAAAATGTGTCTAAAGTGCAACTACCACAAGTTTAGATATTTATTAGATATTATATATTTCAATATTCAGCTCATAAATGGGAATAAAAATATATTTGTGAATAAATATTGTTTATTGTTTAAAAAGTAGCTATATATCATTTTATACACGTTTTATGTTTATGTATGATAAAATCTTTCCGCCTTTAAAGCAAAATATATGCCAGCAGTCATGTTTATAAAATAAATCTTAAAACCCATTCACCTGTTTTCCCCATTACGTTCCATTATTTTATTATCTCTACGTGCTATTCTTTATAAGATTATAAAACTGAGTTTTGGAGAAATAGTTATATCATACAAAGTTGGTTGGATAGTACGTGGATTTCGTGGCACGCTTTCAAAATTTTAAAATTCGAAGAGATAGAATAAAACTGCATTTTTAAAGAGTGGCGTGAAAAACAATTTGAGTTCGTTATATTTTCAGTATTTATCGTGAAAGCATATGCAGTATTTTCAAAGAAAGAAAAGAAAGGCTGCTTGCAAAAAGTCAGGGGGTGGGGGGGGGGATTGTGTTATATGTATGTATGTGTGTGTGCTTAATGTCATTGCAGTAATCGACGAGTAAAAGTCTCGGATTTAGTTAAAGGTGTATTGACTATTTAATAGAAGCAGCACGGTCATACCTCAGCAACCAGACATCTACTGATTAAAGAGCTAATCTGTAAAATCAGCACGCATAAATAAATTCAGCAGCAGCATATCCTAGTTTTTTTTTTTTTAAATAATCCGTCAGTACAATAATTCCATCCATGTACCGAGCGAAAAATAAATAATTGCAGCAGCAGTAGAATCTTTGGTATTTTCCCGATAAATAAATGCCACACAGCTATAACTCCAGCTTTTTATTACATGATCAACGTTCAGAATGGTAGAGCACTCTCAAAAAAGGTGTTAGGTTAAAAATATTATCATTCGAATGGACGTTATTCTTCCGGTGTCGAAGTTACATTTCAGCTGACAAAATCACCAAAAAAAGTTCTTCTGAACCAGGACGGAAAACATTTATAGTGAGTACGAATGACTACAAATATCTACATTATGACAATGCAACTAACCAATGACGAACACGGTAAGCGCAGATTGAGAAAATCGTTGCGATTCGCTTTTACCTTTGGCTGGAAGAATGTTCCATAAAATGCCGATAGCAAAATATTCGAAGGGAAAATTAAAAGGGAAGAATTTTGAATTGGAATTTTAAGAGGGAAACCTGTACTGGCGCAACGCTAAAATGAAAATAATTATGCGTAGCTTATTGAAAAAAAGAAAGAATTTAATGATATTTGAAGAGAAAATGGGTAAGTTAAAAGAAGGGGAAATTTAGAATATTATTTAGTTAGGCTAATAACTAAAATATTTTACACACGCACACATATATATGTATGTATTAAAGGAAAGAAGATAAAGCAGGAATTTTAAAAACACCAATGTACAGAAAACAGTTTGGTATTCTGCATCGCTTAGTATTAACAGAAGAAATTAGCTGCCCATGTATTAGACATTTTCTTTGCATTATACATAGATATTCAGACATTCATTATCATTAAAATAATAATAAATATAATTAAGTAACATATTTCTTGAACTGACACATTTTTACCATACGCAAATACATTCAGCCCCACTTAAACGGATAACTGATAATTGCCTACCTCGCTTATATACTATGCATAGAATGCCGTAAGGTTAATATTAAATATATTCGTTTTATCACATAAAAACCCCGGTTAATCGCATAATCCGGATTTTATGAACTCCTACTCCTGTTACAGCGATGAAACCAAAGAAAGAAAGAATGGAAATGCAGTGAAACCTCTCTAAGGAGACCACTCATTAGACCATAAAAAATCGGTCTTTCAGAGAGGTGGTCTCTGAAAAGAGGTGATGGGTAAAGCGAAGTTTCATGAAATACATACTACAAAAACAATTGTTATTCAATTAGTTTATTATATTTCATGTCTATACAGCTTTAAAGAAGGAATTAATTGTAGTTTGCTTTGATTTTAACAATTTTATTTCTAAACATTCTTTGATCCGTTTAAACAAATTATATATATAAGTATTATCTGTAACAGGTATCGAACTTTCTATCAATCTATTGATTTCAACAAGTGTTTGACATGAAATAGAAGCTTTAATTGGCGGAAGCTCGTCGTCTGAATCAGAATGAGCTTCTAAAATAGATTTTAAAAAGTCTCGATTGTAGTGGCATTTGTTTTTGTAAATTACTGTCGAATTTATTTTTTAATATAAAAATTTTTAAGTCTTAGATTTTCTATAATACGATTCTCCCTGTCTTCAGATAAATCATCGTAACACTCGAGATCTTCTTCATATTTATATGATTTGGGGTCATAATCAACGTTAGCTGCATTTGCTAGCTGAATCACTTCATCTTCCAGGGAGGGGGGAAAAGAGATGACCTTAATTCTCCAGGCCTAAGGAAGTAGACTTAGCTGAGCATGTTTCCTGGAGAGAAGTGGAATTTTGAAATTTCCCCATGCAAAGGAAAGTCATCCTACTCTTCGACTGAAAAGTTGGAAAGTGGTCTTTCAGGGAGGGAGACGGGAAATAGTGGTCTTTTAATGGAGGAAAATTAACATTGAGCATACAGCCGAAAATTATCGACCATAAATAAACGGTCTTTATCAGAGGTAGTCTCCTTAAAGAGGTGGTTTTTCAGGGAGGTTTCACTGTATTTTCTTTTGTAATAATGGTTTGTTATCTTTACAATCGAAGATCAGAAACCATTGTTAAAGAAGACTTAATTTATTTTAATTCAAGGAAGCGCATAGGATAGTTGATTTTGAGCAGGTGTGGTTTTCTTTTAAAGCTTACCGTACATAAACCGACTCAAGACGCCAGGGGTACTTCTTGCAAAATGCTGGAATTGGGTGAAAATGCAAACGGGATGGTTAAAAGAATAAAAGAACAACTGGATAGTCACGGAAAAAATTGTTTCGTTGAAACAACTAAATTTTGCTAACTAAATATATCTCCAACCAAATATTTTGGTTGGAATGATCAAATATTGGTTAGATTAACCAAACGATTTTGTTAATTAAACAAATCATTTGGTTAATCCAACCAAAATTTGGTCATTCCAACCAAAATATTTGGTTGAAGCTATAGTAATCAAAATTTAGTTGTTTCAACAGAACAGTTTTCCCGTGTGCCCGTCAAGATTTGACGGTAAATAACTTGAATGTTTCATTAGAAAAATTCTTGAATTTTAAATTTGTTGCTTTTAATTAATGATTGAATGACGAATTACGTGACGAATTTGTATATTGCATAAGTGATTCCTATTTCTTTAAGGCAATAGAGTGTCCTGTCAGTCTAACTTATTCAGTGAAGTGAAAGAATTTTAAATTTTTAAAGAAACCAATTATGCTTTCTTTTTATCAGAAATTTACCTAAAAATACCGAGTAGAGAATTTATTTTTGCTTACTACGGCCTCTTTTTTTTTAATAAAAATATTTACTTTTTTAAACTACACGACCATTAAAAGCTGCCACGAATTTTATTTTTATCAGTTTCATTCTCTAAAATCCTAAACTTGAAACTTGATGCATGGTAATGATTTATAATACGTATATATTTTTTATTACTTGAATTTTATTTTACATTTTTATACATTTTTTAAATATTAAACCTGGATGTCAAGGTAATTTCTTTCATAGCTCTTATACGAATATTTTTCTTTCTTTCCGTTTTATTTTTTACGCAAATGAATGACAAACTTTTCTTTCTGACACACGACACATATATATTCTTGATAATGGTCAGAAAATATAACGAAAATTGTAGATCAGCTCAATTTATTTAATACATAATTACATGCAAAATATTTTAGCTTAAATATTTTAAATATAAAATCATTATTTTTTAAAAATATTATTGAGTGTGAAATTTTATTTAATTATAAAGCATTCAAATATTATTAATAATGAAATAAAAATCCTATAACTTTCCTTCCTAATAAAATGTCATTATTGAAATGAATTATCGACAAAAATACTACACTTTTTGCAGGCTTGGGCTCGAACCTTCGTCCTCTGCAAAAATTCAGAGATTTAAACTGCTACTTTAACCCGCTACGCTAGCCGGAACTCGTTTTTCTTCCTTCTAAATTGAAGAGGTTCGAAAAATAGTTTACGCATACGCAATTGTCTAGAATTTGAGTTTTGATCTTACAGAAATAGTTTTGCGTTTTAATATTTATGATACCTTATTTTTTCAAAGAAGCAACTACAACTTAACATGCTAGCTTCCCAATCTTCGTGTGTAATTCGTAAGACGGATCACCAGCCATAACTTTTAGCCTCAAATCACTGTGTTTATCTTCAGTGTGTAATATGACCAAAACAATATGACACCCCCGAAATAAGCCGTATCTAGCTCTTAATATCGACACAATAAATTTTTGAAATGGTAATAATGCTGAAAGAGCCAAATTATATTAACTTTGTGAAAGAAAGAAAAGCTTGTTTACAGTAAGATCGAATAGCAGACGAACTTAAAACAACGTCTACCTGTGATGTGATAGTTATACTAAGCAAGCATCTTTGCGTAAGTGCAGCGCGTTACTCCAAAGGCAGACTTGTACTTATATACTGCGCATGCGCAACTGCAGAATTTTAATTTAAAATTACGGCTAATTAATAAAATATTTGAACCAACGAATGTACGATAACAAGTCTGTGACCAAATACCTTTCATTTAAAAAAAAGATTGGTGTGATTTAATACAGTAGTTTCTTCTCATGGAGTGTCGAAAGAAAACGCTGAGCGTTTTAAATATATAGATATTTAGCTCCAATGTTTCCCCCTTCAGTGGATACTACAATTTGATTTATTCATTAGAAAATGAAGTGGAGAAATGCAGTGTCCGAAGTATGGAAAAAAAACTTCTATGGAGATTTTTTTTCTTTTTGTAGGCAGCGAATAAAAGGTAGATTGGGAATAATGAAAAGTAAAATGTATGTATGTGTTTATTATATCTCAAAATTTTCTTTGAGAGTGTTTCGTTCGATCGAAATTTGGTTCTTCATTGTTTTACTTTCAAAAACTTGTTCCGGTCGGTCTTTGTTAAAATTGTGTTTCTTATTGTCGTTTGTGCACTTGCTCATTGCTTACTTCAACTTTTGCGCACTTTGTTTCTTCTTCTGTGTTCTTGGTCTCTTTAGCAGCACACATCTATCTCTTCTGCAGTTTCAAGATCTTTTTCAAGCATAAATCATGTTGCACCGCTTCTCTTCTGCAGATATTCGTTATTTTTCTAGCTAACAGGTGTCCTAAAATAGACTGGCGGCGGTTCTTAAAATTCAATAAAACGTTAACGGAGACAGCTGTTGAAGTTATTGTTGCAATCGACTAATACAGTTTCGAGCCGGTGACATCACAGCCCCGTCATCGCGGAATTGAAAAAATTTTATGTAAATTGATAGTAAAAAGTCATACGAACAAAGTGAGCAAGCTATGACTAGGTTTGACAAGCCGAAAATATGTTTAGTTAGACTATTATTTAAAAGCTATAATTTAGGGAATATAATAATAGGGAATAATAGGTAATAATAGGGAATATTGAACACTTTTAGAGCATTTTGTAGAAAATTTTGTACTCTTTCGGAAAAACTTAGTATGACAATCTTTATTATGCCGGACAAGTCTGCCATACCTATTTTAAAGAGGCAGCCGGTGATACAATTTTATATTTATTTTTTTTTTTTTACCGGTGGTGTCTCTATTTTGCTTCCGGACGCCGGTGAAGTGTCGGCAAAGGTGTATGGGACGTTTACCGGACGCGCGGCCGGCTGCTTCGCGAATTCCGGTGGTGTTCTAATAAAGATTGTCATACCAAGTTTTTCTGAAACAGCATAAAATTTCCATAAAATGCTCTAAAATTGATCAATATCGCGATAAAGGTAAAACATTATAGCTTTTTAATAATAATTAGTTTAATTAGCCGGTGAAGTGTTGGAAAAGGTGTGTGGGACGTTTAACGGACGCGGGGCCGGCTGCTTCGCGAATTTCGGTAGTGTTCTAATAAAGATTGTCATACCAAGTTTTTCTGAAAGAGCATAAAATTTTCTATAAAATGCTCTAAGATTGATCAATATCGCGATAAAGGTAAAATATTACAGCTTTTTAATAATAATTAATTTAATTAAACATATTTTTGGCTTGTCAAACCTAGTCATGTGTAGCTCATTTTGTTCGTATGACTTTTTAGTATAGATTTGAATAAAAAAAATTCAATTCTGCGATCACGGGGCTTTTGATGTCACGGACTCTCGGACTATAAGTTCAAGAATTTCTTTTACTGCTCTTCCTTTTGGGCCGGAGCTTGTTTAACACAAGCCATTTGGTAGGTTTCTCCACCTGGCTGAACATGCTCTTCCTTTTTTTAGTTCAAAATATCACGGATAGATAACGTTGTACTGTGTCCAACTGTTAGAATGCTTAAACCGACGTGTAAAAAATGGATTAAAATTCACTCAGTTTTTAAGTTAGTTGTTAAAACGCCGAAAAAACAGTTAGGATTTTGAAGTTGTTCAGCACATGGGGCTCTGAGCTTTTAAAAAAGCTTGACACAATATTCTGGCTTCAGAAAGTGAGATTCGCAGCCAAATGATATGGACAACCATGAAAATAAATCTGGTGAACCTTTATGCTCATTTATATATGTATTTATACATATATATAAACATGTTATTTATATATATTATTTTTATATACATAAATTTCTTCTTTTTGTATATAAAAATAAATAAATGACTTGTTTATAGTAAAAAGCTTGTATAAATATTGAAAAAATTGCTTGTGTATATGAAGAGCTCAGATGATACCGTGGATAAACCAGATGATAAAGGTGGTATGTGACAAAATGTTAAAAAAAAAGAGTTAATCATATGATTGAAGATAAACAATGGTTCTCTACCATTTGTTAAATTACTATTTGAAAATACCTAATACTAACAGGTACTTTAATTGATAAAGGAGGCATTTGGCAATACAAAATTGTAATTTTAATTGATAAAAGTTGTTCAAAATGTGTTTTCTCAAAATGTGTTTTCTCAAAATGATGATTTTTTTTCCTCTTACCACCTTTATCAACTGAGCTCTTTACATGAAACGGTGAATAGATTACGAGAAAATGTGCATGGAAAATTTCCTTCTGTCGCCAAGCCCATTTTCTTTATCTTGACAAGGTCCGTATACTGGAAGAGCACTGTTATTTTGAGCATAGATCAGCTTCAACCACATGACCACAAGCCTCCAGTTTTTAACTAGCCAACCAAAATCACCGATTTTTTAGCCAATTTCAACCAATAGAAGTCGATAAAAACTGATGGGCAAACAAAATGCCCACAAGGTTGTTCAGTTGGTCGCTAGAGTGTGATGTCAGTTGAAACTGATCTATTTTGCTGTTTGCGGCAATTCAGCGACATCTATTTGTGATATTTGGAGGTAAAAAAGCGAAGCATAATAAAGAATTTCCCCGCTTAACAAACTAATCTCACGCTAGAATAATTTCAATAGCTGTCAATATTTATTTGTTATTGAGTTTCAAAAACCGTCAATCCATTATAGGACAACCTGCAACTAAAGTTTCCTGTATCAAAGTTAAGCCTAAAAAAATATTTGAAATTATCTGTCTTCTGCAGATGGGACATTTATCAATTGGCCCAGTGGACCTGGCACTCAACGATGATGTCAAAGACGTCTTAGAATCTTCTACAATTCTGTGTTTGCCATGATTGGATCGTACCGTGACATCTTGTAGCCCAATTTACACTTTTTTGACGCAATTTGATATTTTCAAATGGAATCTTCATTTTGATATTATATGTTCATAAAAACTGTATCAAATTTTGTTGTGACTTTTTTTTGTATATTCGTTTTATCATGCAAAAATGCAGAAGCAGCGGTTAAATGAAAAGATGAAGGCATGATGAAATTTTTTCTGGACGTAGATCAGTATCTTGAGCTGCTTTGATTGTTTTGCTGCTCTCGAAGTCTATGTTGTTGATGGAAGAAAGAAATCGAAGCTTCTGTCAAATATTGTTAATTTTTCCTTTCATCTGTTGTAATTTTTAAAAAGTTTTCATTAAATTTGATTTATAAGAAACAAAACTTATTTCTGATTAAAACCATCCTCTTTCGAATGAAAATGAGCATTTTCCTTGAAAAGAAGTAAACGATTCTGAACGCTTAAGTTACAGGTATGAATCTCTTGCAATCTGTACACAGTCAAATTCCTTTAGAACAAATTCCATAGGGTTGCGAAATTATGTTCCTTATGATGAAATACACTCATGTCCAGAAATTAAGGTTGAGTGACCGGGCGCTTTCGATTTTACACGTATTCCGAAAACCTGACAAAGAACAGTAGAAACAGTATACTGCAATTAAAACATGAATATATTGAATATTTGATGAGATATGGGCATTTGTATGAAATACAGTAGAACCTCGATTATCCGAAGTCATTGGGACCGACCCGCTTTCGGATAGTCGAGAATGCTTCCATTTTAAGATTAAGAAGAAATAGATGCAATATTTCGTATTATGGTAAAGTGCTTAATAAAAATAAAGCAGTAGCAAAATAGAAACAAGAATAAATTACCTGAATTTTAATTTTGAAATTAAGTACCTTTTATATAGGTACCTTTTACAAGAGTTTGAAAAAATGTTTTGTTGATCGCAGTTTCGATTGCCTTTGCTTTGAAGCTCTATCACTTTTTTAATATGAGTTTTTTTAATATTAGTAGTTAACCAGTACCACAGACTTTCTGCTGCTCCAGCCATGCAAAACATTCAAAAGCTTCAGAATGGCTAATTTGTTCGTCTTCTCACCGACTTACCGGAGCTCAAGTTAAATTCAAGGGAACTCTAAGAAAGGGGATCGAAAATATTTATAGGTACTCGTCGTTCGGAAAGGAACCTTTGCACTCAAGGAATATAATAGTTAAAAAAAAAAGCTCTCAAAATGGATTTTGCACACAAAGAATGTGATAGTAAAAAAAAAAAAAAGCTTTAAAAAGGGATTTCGGTTAATCGAGAGTTTCGGATAAAAGAGGTTCTACTGTAAATTTCAGCTGCGCATGCGTGAAAGTTTCCAAAATTTTTATTTCATAAAATGATAGTCTGATATTTTGGGCAATTTCTATAAAAATTCCGGTCAAATATTGTGCAAATTCAGAAAGATACAGTGATCTGATTGAAAAATTGCGGGACATCTCTTATAATAAAACTACTCTTAGAAAGCAACTCACTATACTGCCCCTATCTTTCTGAATTTTTACGATACTTGACTGGACATTTTATATAAGTTGCCCTAAATAGCTGACTGCCAAATTATGAAATAAAAATTTTGGGATCTTCCACGCATGGGCAAAAAATTGTTTCGTACAAATGCCCATGCCCATATCTCATGAAATATTCAATATATCCATGTTTTAATTGCAGTATGCTGTTTCTGCTGTTCTTTGTCAGGTTTTCGGGAAGTGGTGTTAAATTTGGTTAAAAACTCGTGTCTACTATAAACAGAAAACTTTTGAATTTTTCAGAGAAACCTTAAATTCTTCACGATTATGAATGCTATGATTACACAAATGCATACAAAAGTCGAACAGGACCCAAATAGCCATTTAACACAGGGACAGACTATTTTAAGCATTTTCTGTTGTATAGGCGATCGCAAATGTTACTTTATTATTAAAAGTATTATTGCCCCCTATCCTCCCGGATAAATCTTCACTGATAAATTTAGAACTTTCTTGCTCCTGCAACCCTCTGTTGGTAGTAGCACCTACATAAAATATAGCTCAAATTTCAGCAAGTTCTATCACCCACAATTTGAAACCATTATTTTTTACGCCGGTTTGGCATTTTATAAGATTGCATAAAAATCGTAATTTAGAACGTTTTTAAAACGCTTTTCGCTCACTTTATCCTTTTAAATTTAGAATTTTCTTCCGACTGTTCTTAAAAAGCATTTGCATCTTTTAAGTAATTACCATGCCAAATTTCATAATGTTAGATCCCTCAGTATCACAAAAACGCAATTTAGAACTTTTTTTGCCCCTGCAACCCCCAGGTGGTAGTGAAAACAACGTAAAATATAGCCACTGTTGTAGCAGGTATACTTTCACCATCAATTTGCAACCATTACTTTTGAAATCGGTTTGATATTTCCTGAGATTACGCAGAAATCGCAATTTAGAAGGTGCATTTTCACATCTTTTAAATATCGGATTTTTTAGGAAATCTTCTTAGATATAATTTATGTCTAATAAGTAACTACCATGGCAAATTTAATGTATGTAGGTACTTCAGTAACACAAAAATCGTATTTTTAGAACATTTTTTGCTCCTATGCACCCCCTTTGGAGTAGTGACACCAATATAAAATATAGCCTTATCTTGGAGCAAGGACTGTCATCATCAATTTCCAAACATTATTTTTTAAATCGGTTTGATTCTTCCTGAGATTGCATAGAAATCTCAATTTAGAAAGTTTTTCAGAACGTTTTACGCTCATTTTCACCTCTTTTAAATTTCGATTTTTTTAGGAAACGTTTTTAGAGATCACTTATATATTATGAGTTAGTATCATGCCAAATTTCATGTTTCTAGCCCCTTTAGTATCGTAAAAAGCGCAATTTACAATGTTTTTTGCTCCTCCAACCCCAAGGTGGGTAGTGACACCGACATAAAATAGAGCCTATGTTAGAGCAACGGTTATCACCAACAATTTCCAACCCTTACTTTTGAAATCGGTTTGATACTTCCTGAGATTGCGTAAAAATCGCCATTTAGAACGTTTTCTAGAACTCTTTTCACGCATCATCCCTTTTAAATTAAGAATTTTTAAGAAATGTTTTTAAAGATCATTTATATGTATTAGGTAACTACCATGCCGAATTTCATGTCTCTAGGCCCTTGTGTAAAACAAAAATCGCATTTTAGAACGTTTTTTACTCCTGCATCCCCTTTGGGGTAGTGGCACCAACATAAAATATAGCCTATGTTGGAGCAAGGACTGTCACCATAATTTTGACGCCATTATTTTTAAAATCGGTTAGGCACTTCCTGAGATTGCATAAAAATCGCCATTTAGAATGTTTTTTAGAACGCTTTTCGCGCATTTTCACCCCTTTTAAATTTCGAATGTTTTAAGAAATGCTCTTAGATATCATTTATTCCTTATAAGTAACTACCATGCCAAATTTCATGTTCCTAGGCTCTTCAATAACACAAAAATCGCATTTTTAGAACGTTTTTAGCTCCAGCACCCCCCTGTGGGTTAATGGCATGAACATAAGATATAGCCTATGTTCGAAAAGGGACTAACACAATCATTTTGATACCATAACTTTTCAAATTGGTTCGGTAGTTCCAGAGATTACCTCCTACAAACAAACAAACAAACCTTACTTCTTTATAATGCTAGTATAGATTAATTACATGAAAGGGAAGGAACAGGATTAAATTTTTCTTGATGTTTGTTGTGCATTGAACTTTGTTCTTTTGATTCATTGCTTTCACTATATTTTTAAATTTTCCATAGGCGCGTTTTATTTTAAAATCAAATCTCGTTGAAATTGCTTTGCAAGGAATAATATGTGTTCCATATTAAGGGAAGATTGTACTTCTTTGACTCAAATTTTTTAATTTTTTCCTCCTTTTAGTTTTTAAGTTTTTGTACGCTTTAAGGGGGTCCGGGTCACAAAAATCTTTAGTTTTTCTAAAAACTTTTATTGCATTAAAATTTTCTCTGTTTTTTCTGCTTAAAATAGCGTTTTAATCATGTTTCTATCTTAACTGGAACAGGAAATACAGTCGGACCTCTATTTACCGAACCTCTATTTTGCGAATTTCTCTATTTTGCGAACTTTTACTTAGAACCAAGAACATTTTGCAAATTTCTTCGTAAAATAACCTCCAAATAGCGAAGTGTATTCTCTATTTAACGAACTTTTCCTTGGGCTCTAAAATTTTTTTCTCCCTATTTCTTGAAATATTATTGGACATTTCAAACTTATTCTTTCTTTTAACACATTTTATGATGATCAGTGACCATGAACAGGTCTTACCAGGCACCTAACTCACCGAGAGCAGTAAAATCGTTGTGATTCTTTGCTTCCCATCCAAGAAGAGCAAACTTTCAATATTTCCTTTTAACGCTAAATGGAGCTGCCCCTTGTCCTTAAACTATAGTTTCCCGTTTTCTAGATTATCGATCATGATCAGTCGTGTTGGTAATTTTGGTTCTTGTAGCTCGAAAATGTCAAACCGAAAGTGCTTGAGCATCAAAGAAAAAAAAATTGTTCTTGATGAGGTGGATAAAGGCATGAAGAAAAATAACACTGCTTTAAAATGTGGTATTCCTCCAAACAGCTTATCAACCATAATAAAAAATCGTGATTTTAATGTAAAATTATTTTTTTAACTGAAAATACAATGTATTTCCAGACAATGTTTTGTTTCATTCTTATTTCCCTTGCAGATTTCTTTTTAATGGGTAAAATAAGTAAAACAAATAGATATAATTTATAAAAAAAAGTGTGACTAATTACTTTTTTAATTATGTTTAGGTTTTATGGACTTAAAATTTGTTTTACGTAGTTTAAAGTATTTTAAAGGGTGACTCTCTATTTAACGAATTTTCCATATAAGGAACTTTTTTTCGGGATTTAGCGACTTCGTTAAATAGAGGTCCGACTGTATTCACTTTTTCGCTTTGGTTTGTTTTCAAAATCTAGCTTTCAAGCAATTGTTTTCATGGAAACGATTTCTTGTGAAAATGCGTTTTTCTTCATGATGGGTTTTTTCACCATTTCTCGTATTTAAATTGTTATAAGTCAAGAACCATTAGAGATAAATGGTTCAAACTTGGAATATGTCTTTTTCAATTGTTTAATTTTGATGCAGCAAATTAAAAAAATATTTACTTCTGAAAATATGATATTTTTTAAGTTAGATCATTTTTTTTTAAATATTTTTAATTTTTATTTAAATTAATATTTTTAAAAATACTGAATCAAAAGTAAAACTTATATATTTATGTTTATTTAAATGAAAAAAAAAATGAAATTCTACAAATAATATTTCGAGTTATAACGATTTTAAATTACCCCACTTTTTTAATGCATTTTTAATTTTAATTTTTTTTTAATTATGAAACGTTTTAACATGTGATTTTGTTTACAAATAATATGGTTAACCATTACTCAAAACCATGTCGAAAATGCATCTCCAAACCATGTCGAACCCTTTTCAAAAACGTTTTTCTCGAAACAATGTTTTCCAAACTGGGCAACCAATTTCCTCGAGAACTATTCAACCGATTTCCTTCTTTTCTTTTTTAAAAGAAAGATTATCATTTTGCTGGAGCTCATACCGCTGAAAAGTAATATTAACTTTCAATATATGTATATATATATATATATATATATATATATATATATATATACATATATTTAGCTTGCATTATGTTATAAAAAAGGGGAGGGTAAAAAATGGTCTTTTTTGTTCAAATTACCACCATTTTGCCCAAAATCAGCTTTTTAAACTAAATTTTGGCATAATTTTCAGAAAATTTAATGCTCTTTCAGAATTTGGAGACCCACTTGGTTTCAGAAGTTTGTGATGGGAGAGAAATAGTTGCCTGATTGGAAATTGCTGGCGCACAACCGCAGGGAGTTCCGTCACACAAGTCGTAATATTCTATTTTTTCCATTTAAACACAAAAATTTAAATATATTAGTATATATTAGTGAAATGTAGATAAATATAATGCAATAAAGTCCGGAGGTGATACCTCTTTTCTTTGTAACAGAAAAAAAAACTATAAAAATCGCATGAATTTTTGGCCATAGAAGTAGAATATCACCTTAAGTTAATTTTATCAATTTTCTAATCAAAACTAGATGTTTTGATTGGTAAAAAATATATATAAATTAACTTCATCCATGTGGATAAATCCTAATCTATAATTTCAAATGTGCAAATTTTCTACTATTCATGTATGTGCTATGTCTGTGGGTGTACCATAACATCTTGTAGATCAATTTAACATCATTTTTAACATTTAATTCGATCGTCACAGCTTATAAAAGTATGAGAAATGTGTAGAAATGATCAAATTAAATAAATAAACGCTTAAGTTAGAAAAAATACTATTAATTTTCCGGGTAGAGTGGATTTTATTATTTGCTTAAATTAAAACTGTGATGTGGTCGAAGTAAGAAGTGGACAACAGAATCTTGACTCAATATTGCTATGTAGCTTTATATATCAGAATGAACAATGGAATATTTGTAACCAATAGTAATTGATTTTACTTATCATAATGGAGGATATTCCAAATATGGGTTTGAGGCTGAAAAAAGTCACGTGATACCGGTAATTTACCCAAGGAACTTCTAACTGATAAGAAGGGAAGATGCTACTGTTTTGCCTGATGAACTGTTTCATTGGCTAGCGGGGATTTACATTACACGTCTACGGAGCCTTCCCTTCTTTACGCTAGACGTTTTTACCTTGATCACGTGATCAAAACGCAGATGGAATATCCTCCATAGAACAGCAAGTCTTGATTGGTTGAGAAGACTTTGGACAAATACAGAGGTTGAGATCGGTTCTATTTGAATACCGTCGGTGCAGAGGCAACGTTAGAGAAAAGTACCGTTGACGTGAAGCAACTACTTTGATATGAAAATGTATCAGGAAAGCGCTCAAAATCGGTCCTCGTGTAAAGGTCAATTTTACAAAGCCATTGTTTTTTCACTCGTATAACTCGTCTGATCAAAGAAGTTTTGTAATGAGAGTTATTGTTATTTTAACACATACATCTGACTTGTGTGCTTGACATCTAGGTCCGCTTATAAGTCATCGTCAATATACAGGGACGAGATAGCACAATGAAATTTACAACACAGAGAAATTACATCCGGGAGCTCCACAAAGAGTGTGCAATGGAGCCAGCGAGAGTCGAACTCGCAGACCTTTGCCGCTCTCAATGCTTGGCAGCTGGCAGCGGTAATGAGAGTTGCTAAGTTTAGGTAGGGTTCATCTATATATGAGTTGCGGTGACATACGGGAAATAAAATTTGATTGGTTGAGCCGATTTTGGACAAAAACGAACCTCTAAGCATCTTGGCAAGCTTACCATTATTGCCAAGCTAATGTTTATCAACTTCTCTCAATTATCTGATCAAACTCTCCCTGTTGCGTATCGTTACAGCGTATAAAATAAGTAGTGTGGAAATCGGCTATCCCAGTAATACTTAAAAAAGTGCTAAAATATTGAATCCCTTAAATGTCCAACGGTGTTGGCATCCGAAGAGTTGATCTCAGCGACATCTATAGGATATTTTTTAAATTCAGGACAATAGACTTTATTCCAAATCTGAGTTCGAGACTGAAAAAAAGTCATGGGATACCGGTAATTTACCCAAAGAACTTCTAACTGATAAGAAGGGAGGTTACTATTGCTTTCCGCAGGAACTGTTTCACTGGCTGGCAAGGGGTTTTCATTACGTCTACGGATCCTTCCCTTCTTTACGCTAGAAGTTTTTACCTTGACCACGTGATCAAAACGTAGATGGAATATCCTCCATTGCTAGTCTAGCGCGACTAACGACATACAAGGCCGGTTCATGACTTAAAATTGTCACACGGAGTGAATCATCTTTACATGACGATTAGCACAAAACGATGGGCGCGCCACTTTGTACCAATCACCGAGCAAAGATGATCCGTGACGTTTTAAAGGTCATTAACTGGCCTTGTATGTCGCTGCTCACAAGTCTAGACGCTGTAATAATACGATGTTTACATCGAAATTTGAAAATAATCCCGCAGGTGTCGCTGCGATCGATTCTTTGGATTTCCGAATTGTTGCACATTTAAAGGATTCAAAAATTTGCTACTGTTAGGATAGCAGGTTTCCACATTATTTATTCTAGACGCTACACTGTTAAAAATATCGTAAAAAATTACCTCTGTTTTTATCTCTGTCTGTTATCTCTATTTTCTGACCAATGAGAACGATACATAAACACCTATGAAGCGTTTTCATTGGTCAAAAAATAGATAGCCTGTAAAGACAGAGGTAATTTTTCACGATATTTTTAACAGTGTATACTGTCGAGTATCGTCATGATCTGGAATATGGGTTTGCCATAATTTGGACAAAAACTTCAGTCTGACGTGCACTGTGTGTCATCACTTTCTTATAGAGGCAACAAAGTTTGGATTGTTAAATTTTGTAATGTGGGTTGTCATACATTGGTTAGAAGAGTCCAGAAAATATAGTCCAGAAAATATAGTTTGGCAATCGACCAACCAAAAAGTATTGAAAAATTGAATCCCTTTAATGTTGAATGATACTAAACGATAAATGGTGATCACAAAGATCTATCTAGTAGTTCAAACTTAAACATTGTATAAGCATTCAATTGAGAAAAGGGTTTCGGCCGATGTGGAGCTACAGATGTCACTGCGATCGACATTTGTCGTTTAGCATCGTTCATCATTTATGAGATTCAATTTTTTATCACTTTTTAAAGCATTACTGGAACAGCCGGTTCCCACTCTAGGTGTTCTAGACGCTATAGACCAGGGAGCGGATACACAAACAATCACTTCACCGAGTTGATGGCTGAAATTCCAGGATTAGTTATAACTCGATTTGCATATTAAAATGCAACTGGTCTGTCAAGTCCTATCTTGCTGGAAAACACCTGCAAACCTGATTTTAGTGGTAGACTGGTAGGTTTACCATTGTGTTTTCCTGTTTGCAGCCCTCCACGTTTTCATACCTTTAAATACAGGAAAACACAATGATAAAACTGCCGATTAACCACTAAAATCGAGTCTACATGTAATTTACACCAAGATATGACTTGGCAGACCAGTTGCATTTTAATATGCCAATCGAGTTCTGTCTAATCCTGGAATTTCAGCAGTCAACTCGATGAGGTGATGGTCTGTTCAGCCGCCTCTCGGTGTATTATACTTTGGTTGTTAACTTCGATTCAGAAAATGCACCCATTCAGCATTTCGCTAATCTGATATATAAAGGTATACTGCCCGGAAAATTACGTTGTTAAACGAGGCAGATAAATACGAACGCCTCGTTTAACAGCCGTTTAAATACACTTTGATATCGTATAGTGTACATGACGTCAGTTTTCTCATATGAAGCTATCGGAATAAATTTACGGGATTGTAGACACAGTGATTGAACACAGTATTTGCAAATGAAGTAAGTATCTAATTAATCAAAGTATGGCTGCGTTATAAAAAAAAACAGATAAAATACGTGTACCGAATTCCCTCCTTTTATCCTATACATTTATCTAAAATTATTTAAGTATCAAAAATTAGAATCATACATTGTATATGCTTAATATATATATATATTAAACATCACTCGTACATACAAACATGATATAAAATATTCCCTTTAAGAAAAGATTGATAAGAAAATTCAGGTAAAAAATAACCTCGATATTTTGCTTTTGTTCTTTTTAAAAACTACAAAATATAAAACTGTATAAATTAAAAAAACACTGAGTTTTATTAAATTACTAGCAGGCTTTTTAATCAAACGAAATGTATTGCTGAATTTGATCTTGTGTTTTAAAGAAATATGGACCGTTACCTGCAACATCCATCTGCATTGTTGAAAACGATACGAAAGCCATTGCGCTATTATATTTTCCAATGTGACAGACAAAATTTGGACTGTTAAGGACCATCTCTTTTAGTTGATTATTTATTGTAGGATTAGGTAAAAAAAAGAGAAAGATATGCAATATACTAAAAACATCCTAATTAATTGTCTAGCTAGCAATGCAAGTCTCATCAAAATCTGTTCAATAGAAGTTTGTAAAAAGGCTAATATGTCATATCTGGGTTCACCTGAGTATAGAATTTTACCACATAGGTGTATAACTAAGCAACGTAGAACGTAAAACATACTAAAACATCCTTGAAAACTTATCAAATTAATAGTGCAAGTTTCATCAAAATCCATCTAATAAAACCCGAGTTGTAAGCAGCCTGGACGAAATTCTCATTTGCATTTTATATATATAAGTAGGAAACGCGCTAGAAAATAGAAAAAATATTATTTTGTTGTTAAGAAGTTAGCGAAACAAAAATTTTTCTCTGTAATTCATAACTTCCACATATTTACATTTTATCAGACATATACTCTAATGAATAAAAGCAGCATAGCAATATCATCTTGTGCAGGGTTTTGACAAAACAAATATAATGAGAATTTTACTTTTAACAAAAAAGATAAAGGAATTTTAGAAAGTAATATACATCTAAACATTTTTCTGATATTTATTTTCATCTTGTTATGGCAAGAGCAAATCTCATTCATATTAATTTATACAAAAAATCTATAATTTTCGATACAAATACTCAGGTGCTCATCATCACATGGTAAATAAAATCAATCATAACTTTATAATTAATGACAAAAAATTTAACTTTGCCATTAATAGTCTTCAAACATCAAGAACTCTTAAATATCTAATTGTTATTGGAAAGAAAGTTTTTTAACTACATTTTTTTTTTAAATATACCTGCTGTTAATTATTTTCTTTGTAAATACAATAAACCCTCTCTAAAAAAATATTAAATAATCATAGCCATATAATTGCTGGTAACCTTTATATTGTAAATAATCTTTCATAAAAAAAAAAAATAATGATGATGGGTTATGGTACAAAATATCGACTTTCTTCTAAATTCAACATCATAAGAATTGTCACACAGTTCACATATGACATTGATCTTTTATTCATAAACTTTCAATTCTGCACAATAAAACTAAACATATTTTAATCAATGGAAACAATTGATTACTAATCAACTTACTCTTGCTGTAAAGCAAAACATTTCAGATTTAGTTACCATGAAATATCTCTTCCAACAAATAAAAAATGTTCAAAAGTTTACGCAATTATATATGTTGTTAAATTTCCAGATAATTATGCCATTATTTGCGTATCTTATTGCCATCAACTTTTTAATCTTCTATTTCTTCTGATAATACAATTCCATGAAACTAAACGCACAATACACGTATTTATTTTAATTATTTGTAGCTTGGTCTTATACCTATATTTCATAAAACACCTATTAAATTTAGGAACTGTAACTATTGGCTGTAATACATATAATAATAAAGCTAGCTAACTTCTATTAAATATACTAAATCAAATATACACGCGTACTACCAAACTTGTTAATATACTTTATATAAAAAAATCAATCATCATATGATTGATATTCTCAAAATTTTCGAATCTGTAAAAAATATAAGGACATTTGATTTCAAAGATCTATTTAACAATACAGATTTGTTAAATCTACATACAATTATCAATTCATTGTTTAAAAAATTTCACCATCTATTGTCTATCCCGTACACGTGGATGTGCAATACCCTTTTATATCATTCTTCATTATATATAACAACAGTATTTTGCAAGATAACATCATTTATCTACAGCACTTAGTAATACCACAAGGTAGATGCACCTCAAGTTTACTTGCAGATTTATGTTTATATAATTATCACATCCTTTTAGTAACAGTAACTTTCTTATGTATCGATATATCTTGATGGAATCATTTAAATTATGGATAATTCTAGCGCATCTAGTCGTCCGGTAATCTATCCCTCTAATATAGAATTAACAAAGAGCTTCTCTCTAATAATACAAATCATTTTTTAGATTTACAAGTTACAGTGATTGGTAACTATTCTTTAGCAATTGACATTCATGACAAACAAAAAGATTTTTAATTCAAAATTAATACTTTTACATATTTTAAGTATTTTCTTTATTTACCAGTTTACAGAAATACACTCCTTAATCATGTGTTTAGAATATAAATATTATATACTTTCTTATAAATAAAAACATTAATCAACTTTTTATAATGTATTATATCATAGTTTCCGTAAAACATTCATCTATTCACTAATATACACTTAGCATGTCCATGATGTTTATTTTTTAAAAGAATGGTAGGGCGGTTAGATGATAGAATAAGAAGCATAGGCGGTGTTGTATAGGTATAATTAACTCATTTCATAATAATTATTTATTAAAAATTCTTAGAAATTTTATTATTTGAAAAAACGTGAATTAAATAAGGCAAGCTGGGAGTGCAGATATAAGAGTACGAAGGATGGGTGTTGTTTTGTGGTGATTAAATAAGCATTGATTAAATAATTAATATCCTAAAACATTCATCTAGTCTCTAATATACAATGGACTTTACCCACGTGACGTCAAAGTAAGTATATAAAAGGAAAACACCAATAAGCATTCTTTAACGCTGCTTCTCCTTCTTCCAATAAACAGTCATTTTCGGAGGCTATATACCTAGAGAGGCGTTGCTTTTGCCATTCCTGGGTGAAGTCCATTAGTATGTTCATGGTCTTTATTTTTTTAAAGAATGGTAAGGTGGTTAGACGATAGAGTAAGAAGGATAGGTGGTGTTGTACGGACATAATTAACTCATTGCTTAATAAACATTTATTAAAAAATTGAAAAAAATTTATTGTTTGGAAAAACTTAAATTAAATAAGTGAAGCTGGGAAGGCAGATGCTAGAGTACGAAAGTTTGGTGTTGTTGTTTGGTATTTTAGTAAGCACAGATTAATTAACTAACAATAAAATATTTTTAAAATCTTAAGGTCATTCATTGTATTATATCATCATATAACTAGTTTGAATCAATATATCTCTTACTTTTATAGATGGTTATGTAACAATTCTTATAAGACTAAAATAGTTTAGACTCTTTTTTTTATATTTATTAATTTCATTATGTATTAAATTTACTAGACTTACTATAAAATAACATTATTAACCCAAAGAGTTTAAGATTGAAGCACATTAGAATATTTTGGGACATTATTAAAACGAAATAAGTTACTTTTAACAATGTGATGTACAGCAGATGTGATAGGATTCAGTAACGCACACTTAAACATACAGCTCCATTGGTTCTGAATACAATAAGTTTCTTTCCCAGACCTCTTAATTTGCATTGATCTATTTTGTTATTTACCCAATAGCACCGTGACCAATTGTGACAAAATTATAAAAGCACTGTAACCCAATTATGAAAAAATTGTAAAAGCTTTGTGACTTATACTGTTAAAAATATCGTGAAAAATTACATCTGTTTTTAAAGACTATCTATTTTCTGACAAACGAGAACAGTACATATACCCCTGTGGAGCATTCTAATTGGTCAGAAAATAAATAGTCTTTAAAAACAGAGGTAATTTTTCACGATATTTTTAACAGTGTATATGAAACTCCTGCTGCTGGTATTGTCATCATGTGACATGAAAAATGAACTATACTCGCTTTACTGACAAGACCGTATATCCTTTTTAGTGACGAGTAGCAAATAACGAAAAAAAAATCGATCATGGTGACTTCAGAGCAAAATCAGCACGCGACGAAATAAAGAAGACAACTTTTAATCTTCTGTGACTGTGAACATTTGTGGCGTCTTAGGAACTGACAACTTCGCATCAAATGGCCTTGATATTAGGATATTTATTTATTTATTCATCTATTGTCGAATCAAATGGTGTAAACAAATTGACTGTGCTGTTATAATTAAAAAAAAGTTTTAGCCCATCCAATATTTTTCAAAATTTGGTACCACTGACTAGATATTTCTTTTTAAAAAATGTATATAATAGAATGATTAATATTTTGGGGGGATACTTTTCTAAGCAGTTTATTGGCAGAAATTATGTGAAAATCTTAAACTAAAAGTCTTTAACATTCTCTTATCTCTGAAATTGTAAAAAAAAAATGATTTTTTTTCATAGATTTTCGGAACATAATTTATGTGTAAGCCATTTTAAACTAATCCCATAACTATTGTGAGACAAATGCCCATTAGGAGTGTTTTAGTGATTCTAGCTTATCCCACATAAATGCATAAGTGAATAAGTACATAAATCCACATAAGTATAAGTTATTATATTTTATGCATAACAAATATATTGCTATAATTTAATAACATTATTAACAGTTTATTTAACAATTCAGCATTAGAATTGTTATTTAAAAAGATTACTATACTCCTTACTATGTTCTAGCCCATGACACCCACTATAGTCCAGGCAATAGGGAATTTTACCTAGCAAAATTAATGGTAGTTCTGGAAATCGGCTTACTTTATGTTTTTTGGGTCGCTGAATCCGAATTTGTAACTTCCCTCCAAAATTTCCCCCGGCAACCTCCCCCCCCAAAAAAGGTTTTTATTAAAAAATCAATTTTTTTATTGTTTTAGGGGAAAAGTATCTAGAAATTTAGAAAGTAGACAAAATTTGTAACAAATTAGATACATGACATTATGACTTAGGATGAAGGGGATGCTAGGATCTGCCTCGGAACATGCACGCGATGCTGCGTGGACCAAGTTGCGCAATTCCACTTAACCACTCACACGTTTACATTCGCCCTCCCATCTCCCCTCCGAACTTTCCTTATAAGGTTTACTTTAAGTTTTTTGGGTCGCTGAATCCGAATTTTTAACTTATCCCCAAAATTTCTACCCCGAAAACCCCCAAAAATAGTTGTTATTAACTTAAATTTCTTATTGTTTTAGGGGAAAAGCATTACGAAATTCAGAAACTAGACAAAATTTGCAACAAATAGGGTAGATGAAATTATGGCGTATGATAAACGAAGAGAGAGAGGGCTGCCTCGGAAAATTCCTCGCGCGCTTTTCTCAAAAACCAAATTTTTTCAAAAAATCAATTTTTTGGGGGGTTGCCGGGTGAAATTTTGGTGGGAAGTTAGAAATTCGGATTCAGCGACCCAAAATACATAAAGTGAGTCGAAATCCAGAACTAGTATTAATTTTGCCAGGTAAAATCCCCTATTACTTGGACTTCATAACTTAGTGCACGTAGTGCCGCAGTGTATGTTCCGAGGCAGCCCTCTCCCTCCCCGTTCATCCTACGTCATAATGTCATATATCCTATTTGTTGCAAATTTTGTCTAGTTTCTGAATTTCGTAATGCTTTTCCCCTAAAACAATAAGAAATTTAAGTTAAAAACAATTATTTTGGGGGGTTTCCAGCGGGAGGAAATTTTGGGGGGAAGTTAAAAATTCGGATTCAGCGACCCAAAAAACTTAAAGTAAACCTTATAGAGAAAGTTCGGAGGGGAGATGGAAGGGCAAATGTAAACGCGTGAGTGGTTAAGTGGAATTGCGCAACTTATTTCATGCAGCACCGCGCGCATATTCCGAGGCAGATCCCCCCCTTCCCCTTCATCCTAAGTCATAATGTCATATATCTAATTTGTTGCAAATTTTGTCTACTTTCTGAATTTCTAGATACTTTTTCTCTAACACAATAAAAAAAGTTGATTTTTTTAATAAAAACCTGTTTTGGGGGACATTTTACCAAACTTTGGGGGGGGTTGCCGGGGGAAATTTTGATGGGAAGTTAAAAATTCGGATTCAGCGACCCAAAAAACATATAATAAGCCTTTTTCCAGAACTACCATGAATTTTGCTAGGTAGAGCCCCTATACGGTCTCTATTGCCTGGACTATATGTGTATACTCGTATTTGTCCGTTCGGTTTATATTTCCAACAACGAATCTGGGCTTCCGGGATCAGAAATTGCATATGTCACCTGGCAAACAATGTGTTACAGTATAGATAAAAGCACTCAGCTCAGGCTAGTACTCATCACAAAATATAAAAAAACACGCACATTTGTAGAGTAAAGTAGAAGAGAATTTCAAAAATGTATTTGTAGTGAATATACGAGTAAATCTTTTCGTTGGAAACTGAAGTTTCTGACTGAATGAAAACCAAAATAGGCGGCTTTTTCTGGAATAAGTTAAAAAGTTCTTAAAGATTTCATGCGTAAAATTATTCTTCAGTGGCATTCTTTTACACCACTTATACTCCATTTTGATACATGGGTAATTACTGAATGAAAAAAATCATAATCTGACACTAGAGGAGGTGATTTTTTCAAGAAGAAACTATTATTTTATACGAAATTGGAAATTCTACATTTAATTGATGCACTTTGGGACTTCTTTTTGAAAGAGACCTTGAAATGGTCAACCCATGTATAGAAAACTAAGTATTAGGGTTACTCTATATATCAGAGATTACAGTAATAACACACATGCAGTAAAATTTTACTGAGAGGATTTCGTAAATCGAGGGGATTTTGGAAAACATCACAAATTTGCCATTATTGCCAAATTAATGTTTGTTTGTTTAACTTGTCTAATAACGCCTGGCAAATACCTCATTCAGATTATGATATTTAAGGCGAGGCTAACGAAAAGGTCAGGCTACCGCGGTGGGTCCGATTCTACTTTTTTTTACAGACCGCTGGAATCACGTGATGTTCGAATGCACCAATGAAGGTGTGCGAAAAGAGCATCACGTGACTCCAGCGGTCTGTAAAAAAAAAAGAAGAATCGGACCCACCGCGGTAGCCTGTCTTTCTCGTTAGCCTCGTATTTAAAGCAGCAGACGTCTGATTTTCGAGCAGGTGCACCAGTAATTTGCTGCACCAGCCAATCTAAAATCTTTTCTCCAACCATAGAGAAGAGATACGGGTGGAGAGTGCTTTGGTAATCCTAAAGTGGAACCAACATAATAGTCACGTGACTTTTACCGCCAATGGCTAGCATATGTTTGCGAAAGGAAAATAAACAAATTACCCTATCATTAAATTAAAGTAAGAATCTTCTTTTACTAATTTAAAGCAGATTTTAAGTTGTTTTGTTTTACTTCGTTTATATTTTTGCACTACTTCACATGCATAATGTGGATGCTGAGTATTTTTATATTTTTTTTTCTCGACCGGCAATAATTTTCAAATTGCCAAGCAAGCGATAACGAGCGAAATCTAGAAACCTTTACATGAGTAGGGCCGGTCATGTTGCATAGATTAACATCCAAGATCGGGCATTCCCATAGAGCGTAATGGTAATGCAATTGCGATCGTAGCGCCCTTAGTGACAATGGGGAAGAAACTCCCCATCCTTGTAGTATGCTTATTATTGAGTATCTACCTTATTGTGATCTTTCTTTTTTTAATGTTGCATGTTTACGTTTTCGATAGAATCTTACACCGATACATGAACATAGAATAGACATTCTATTTTATATATCTAACATCTATTCTATGTTCGCGCACGGATATATGTTTTTTTTTTTTTTTGTTTTTTTTTTTTTTTTTTTTACATCATTAGTGAACGGTTTTAAGTGCAACGAATACTAGGTAAAAATTTCGTCTTGAATGCTATATATCAAAAGCAATGGTGTAACATAAAAATATACGAAATGTTGAACTCTACAAGTCCCAGAAAATTTCATAATTATTCCCCTTTGGCAGGAAAATTTTTATAGCCCGTGTTTTATAAATTTATGAAGTTTAACGTATTAAACAATCGTTATAATAATCTTTTAAAATTTATGCATTTCCACTTCCTTAGAGATAAAACAAAAATATTGTTTTTAATGTAAATAACGTACAATCAATTCAATAATGTTTATAATATTAACATATAAGAAATAATAATAATAATATTACAGATACGGAAAAATTCCTTTCGACAAATTTTTAGAATTGTATAAATCTAAAAGTTAAAAATAAATAGAGGTACTGACATGACACTCAATAAAATTTTATTCGATATGAATAAATTGACACAATACCTGAATTTGATTTTTTACAATTTAATCTTATAAACTTACATATTTACATTCTTAACAGAATTTTCTGGCGGCTTTCTTTTATATTATTAGTCTAATTATCATTTTGTAAGTTAAAAATAAACAATACAAGTACGGTAAAAAAATAAAAATAATAAAATAAATAAAAAAGAAGCTAAATAAATAAAGCAAGCATGGATATATCGTCTGACCACCTGCTTCGTTTTAGGAACGAATAGATATTCAAACCATAGAGGATAAACATATTTCTTCAACATAGGTAAATTTCGGAGGTTTGTTAGTTCTTCCCCCTTGCCGATAATGATGCTAGTACTGTTGCCATTACAGATTTTGCCATAAATGTCCTATCTTGGTCCTTAATCTATGGGTATTCTAGACGCTGTAGCGGTTTGCTTCAATCAGAGAAAAATTTACAAAAATGCAGGCTTCTGATTGGTCAATCACGTCTCGTTAACAGAGAAAAATCTATCTGGATCCTGGCCTAGACTATGTAATAAAACGATATTTACATTGAAATTTCAAAATATCCCACAGATGTCGCTGCGATGGACTCTTTGGATTTCAGCATCGTTGCACATTTAAGGGAATCAAAATTTTAGAACTGTTTGGATAGCCGATTTCCACACTAATTATTCTAGACGCTGTACTAGCCGTTATACTTCTATATTAACATGTTATGTATAAAAGTATTCTATCTGAATCTAACCGCGACTAGCGACATACTAGGCAAGTTCATGACATTTAAAACGTCATACGGAGTGGATCGTATGTACATGGTGATTGGCACAAAGCGGCGTGCTCATCGTTTTGTGCCAATGACTGTGTAAAGATGGTTCACTGTGTGTGACATTTTAAAAGTCGTGAACTGGCCTTGTATATCTTTGGTCGCGATCTAACAGAATATGCACGTTATAATTAGAGTATCTTCACAACAAGGAAGCGACATACAGTCAATAAAATTTGACTGGCTTAAAAGATTTTGGTCGAAACTAGGTTAGGCCATTATCGTCAATCTAGTAATTCAAACTTGTGATTGTAAAAGTATCACTCTTTCACAGAACCACCATCACTAACACTTCTCCCAATTCGTCTACATAAATATGCAAAGTACTGTAACGTGGTAAATGATATAGTTTAAAAAAACAAACAAATCTGAGCATGTGTCGTGTTCATATGCTTTTATTTTCTTATTAAACTACTCTACTTACAAGGAAGGTCTCCTTACTGGGCATACTCAGAATATTTTGAAAAAAAATACGAATTAAACTACTTATGTATGTAATAAAGGATCGGTCAAATTTAGCGGCGGAATTACAGTAGAAAGTCTGTAAAAAAAAAAAATACTTTCGAGTATTTGGCGCAAAAAGACGAAAGCATCACACGATTTAGCGAGCAGTACTTTTTCCTCGCCAAAACCAAACGATTTTAATGCATCTGAAAATTACTTGTTAATGGATTTTTAGAATGCGTGTAAAAAGTGTTTAATGAATTTAAACATAAACAATGAGAGAGTTTAATAAATACATTTTTTCGTATTTAGAACAACACGCATTTAGAAGAACACTCTGTATTTATGTTGCTTGTTACTTAATTTTATTGCTTTAAAAACAATTTCATTCATAAAATATATTTTCATATATTTAAGCGTATTCCAAAATAAAGGCAAGATTCATTTAGTAGTTATTCATTTCAATATCGAAGAATTCATCGTTTCCATAGCAACAAAATTCAATCGACAGTGCTCAATTGGATTTAATTTTGAAATATTGAAACAATTCTATAATTTATTTTAATTTTGTTTTAATTCATAAAATTTGATATTTAACTTTCATTATATATATATATATATATATGTGTGTGTGTGTGTGTGTGTGTGTGTGTGTGACAAAACTATAGTTAAATCAAACTAAAACTGACAAAATTAAAGTTATTTCCATTAAATTTATTTTAACAAGTTCAATATGAAACATTTTTATCTTAAAGAGTATTCGACATAAAAAAGTATTTTCGAAATTTCATTTCATCGCCAACCTATGATAAATCGCCAAATAAACGAAATTTTCATTATTTTTTTTTTAAGATCGTTCTATCGAGGTTCCGCCAAAACAATTTTTATAAACATGTATATCCACATGAGAAGAACACTCTGTAATTTTTTCAGATTTTTCTGAATATGCCCGTATGGAAACCTTCCTTGTTAGAATGGGCAAAGTACTAAATTTCAATGAAGGCCTTACTGGGGCAGACGATTTGTTTGCAACAGCTAAAGATTTAGAAAAAAAAAGGCTTTATTGACCGGGATGCGGCTGCACAGACTATCACCTCATCAAGTTGATGGCTTAAATTCCAAGATTAGACAGAACTCGATTAGCACATTAAAATGCAACTGGTCTGGGGGGAAACCACCTGGAAACCATGGATTTTAGTGGTTGATCGTTAGGTCTGTCATTGTGTTTTCTTGCACCCAAAGATATGAAAACATGGAGGACTGGGAGCAGGAAAACACAATGGTAAACCTACCAGCCACCCATTAAAATCGGCTTTGCTTTATTTCCCACTGTCTCATGTATGGCCCTCCGCTGGCTCAATCTCTAAGAATGCTCAAAGCTTGTTATCAGTAAGGACGCAAATTCCCCTCCCTAATGGTAATTCAATGGGCTTGGAATGCATCCGTATTTTTCAAATCTCTCCTCGGAAAATTAAAATTTTTATCTTATGTTTTCTGTATATTTTTCTTGAAGAATGTTGCTTTCTTTTTTATTTGTTAAAACGTTTCTGAAATATATATTAAATTTTAAGTATTAAAATCTAAGTGAAGCAGGCGACTTGTAAGTAAAATTTTAACACTTTATATAAAACTAACAATGCATTTTAAAAATATTCTGTCCAATAAAAAAGAAAACAAACTCTTCAAGAAGAGCATACAGAAAACTGAAGGTAAAAATTTTAATTTTCCGAGCAGAAATTTGAAAAATACGGATGCATTCCAAGCCCATATGTTAAGCATTAGAGAGGGGAATTTCCAGCCTGACTAATGAGGAGCCTTAACCCTTTATCTACTGACGGTACTTATAAGTACCATTAAAATAACTTGTTATAAAATTCATTTAATGCATCGATTAATGGTAATACAGTTTAGAATGAGTTATAGATACATTACATTATCTTGTTCCAAAAGCATTATTGGTTACAAAAAACAAAACTATTCTTAAATTGGTGATTTCTTTGCCTTTGCATCTTTTCAGCTTTCTTGGCGATGGGGGTGAGGGATTTTTCAATTCGGAAATATTTCTATATTTCAATTGTAAGAACATTATATTTGTACATTTCCTAATTCTACAAAATACTAAGAAAAAGATTTAAAATAAAAGATTTGAATGGGGTTATAAATAATGTACAAAATCCCTATAAATTCAAATTTAATTAATACTTCTAAATCCTTTAGTCTTTCTAAAATCCTTCTAAAATTTATTAAATGATTATCTAAATCTTCTAATGTAGTTTAAACAATTCACGAAAAATACTTTAGAAGATAACATTTTCATGAATTCATAATTCAGTACATAAGGGGTTAAGCTAACGTGTGAAACTGTATCGGGGATTATTCAGTTTATACTCTTCAGTTATTAAACTCTGGAAACGCTAAAGCAAATTTTTGCAATGCGAAGTTTTGAAGTTTATTTAAGATTTCTATTAGATTGAGACAATGCAGCGTTCCAAATTTGAATTATTATTAAGTTATACTATGAAGTATTCATGAACTAACTTATAAACTTATTTCATCATCATATTTAGTAGAGTAAAATAATTATTCAGTTTTAAAGTTTGGGTGTATTTTATGCGGCAAGCTGTATATTTCAGATAAAATTATTTGTCTATTCGACTATTGATGAAACATGAAATCTCCTTTCAACCTTTCACCACGTTACACACTAAACAAATTGACCACCATACCCAATACCCATAAAACAAAATATATTTTCTCTTAAATATATATATATTTAATTTAGTATCGATGATTAATTCCTATTTTATAGATTCCATTCTTCTTTACAGGTTATATGCATCACTTGCCACACTGTCAGTATAGTCAATATCAGCAGCGAAAGAAATTGGTGGAGGTGACAGCCAATCACCTGGAAGACAGACTATGACAACGGCCTCAAGGGAACTGGCCCCCAGTTCCAACAGCAGCTCTCTGAATAGACTTCAGGTAAATCTGAACATTAAATAAGCATTTTTAAAAGTTTATCCATTAAGTACGAAGATGTAATATTAAAGCACGTAAATTAACGCCCGAATTCATTTATTAAAGTTACACATATCATTCTCACAATCTTTTGACTTTCATGTCCCTGAATAATAATTTTTATATTAGTACACTTTTTTGTGTTTTTTTTTTTAATTTCATATACTGGGGAACATCCCATTGCATGATTGCACAACAATATTAACGAGATAAATAAGTTTTGGACGATGTTGGGGGTCCAAACACCAGGAAAGCTCCTATACCGTCACGTGTCCCTGATGCTGGTTTTAAAGTTTGGAGCTGTTGGATAAAACTGTTTCAATAAAAATAATTCGATGTAATTTTTTTCTGAAACTGGAACTATTGTTTTATATAAATATGTAGTTAAAAATTAACCTGCACACATTTTTAGGATTGTTATTATTTTTTAAACTCGTCCCTGGGTTTTAGATTCCTTACCATTCCTCTTCTAAAATTATACAGAAAATCATTTCAGATGCAGCCACAGAATTTTTTCCAAGTTTTTTCTCATGCAGAAGTATGCTAGAGAAATAGTGTCTAAAATTCTTTGGCAGAAAACTTACTGTAGAATTTAAATCAGCATTTAAATATCAATTTCAAGCATCGTGGCTTTATTGGTAGTCTCACCGTCCCCAAAGTTTATTCCTGCACTTTTCGAGGTAAATTAAAAAAAAAAAAAATTAACTTAATCCAATGTTAACAACTGTTTCTAAAAATCAATGAACATTGTGGCTATCACTTAGTCTTAACATGATTTTCCTAAAAGTAGGTGGTAATTTTCCTTACCGTTCCATCCTTACCGTCCGTTTTTTTACCATTTCGTCCCTTTTTTTCAATACCATCCTTTTTTTTACCTTACCGTCCCTTCTTCAACACCCCTTTAAGACAATGTTATACAAAAATTCTGTATTAAAAGTACTACATTGTTATTATTTCTTACTTGAATGTCCTGTGGGCACTATGCAAATTCATTATAAGTAAAAATTTAGAAGAAAATAAAAAGTTATAGGGGTAAAATGGTAAGGAAAGTTAAACTCGCAAGTTTAACTTAAGCCTCAGTTAAATAAAACATTTTTTGCTGCTGACCATTTTTTCTTTATTTTGAATCATTAAGGCATTCGTCTATCAGATTAAAATATTATTTTAGCAAGTTTAATTTTGTCAGATTTTTTTTCCCCAAAAGTCAAAAGATGGTGAGAATTCCCCATATGTATATATATATATGTGTGTGTGTGTGTGTGTGTATGTATGTATGTATGTATGTATGTATGTATATAATTACAGACTTAGATACAATTAATACAATAAACAAAACAGGAGTGAAAAATTAGCCGGGACCAGGACTCTAACCTGGGTCCACAGCGTGCCGTGCTGTTGTTGGACATTTAAGGGATTCAATATTTTAGCACTTTTTTAAATATTACTGGGACAGCCGATTTCCACATTATTTATTCTAGACGCTAAAGCCAGGTTTCTCACAACCTTATCAGTCTCCTCAAACAATCATAGTTCGATGTTATAAAAAATTAACTTTTTCGATAATTATATTCTCGTATGGAAAGGTAAATTTGATAGATGAATGTAATTTTTAGCTACGCTGTGTAATCAAAAATACACTATATGACCGACACTCTCGATTTTTAACATTTTGTCAAATTTCTAGAGAAATACTTGAGGATTTTTTTTAAACTTTCGGAATATAAAAAACATGTTTGACCTCAGATTTGCAAGAAAGATTTGATCACGAGGGTAAATAGGGAACCAACAACATATTGAAGAAGAAAAATAATATTTGGGATCAACCTGTAAAATGCACGAAATGATCTGTCGCTACAGCACATTGCTATGTGGATCTTGTACAAAATTTCTGTTCATTTGTGTAACAATAGCACGTATATTTGTGGAGATAACGATTTCTTTAGAATGACAAATAGAATTGGGAAAAATATTTAATTATTTTTTCCGAAATACTTTTAAACCGGGGGGCTCGTACACAAGCCATCACCTAATCGAGTTGACGGCGGAAATTCCATTTAGTTAAAACTCTATTAGCATATTAAAATGCAACTTGTCTACCAAGTCATATCTTGTTGGAAAACATCTGCAAACCCGATTTTAGTGGTTGACTGATAGGTTTACCATTGTGTTTTCATGCTCCCAGTCATCCATGTTTTCATACCTTTGGGTGCAGGAAAACACAAAGATAAACCTACCGATCAACCACTAAAATTGGGTCTGCAGGTGCTTTTCACCAAGATATGACTTGTCATATCAGTTGCATTTTAAAATGCTAATCGAGTGCTGTCTATAATCCGGGAATTTCAGCCGCCAACTTTATAAGGTAAGGTGACGATCTGTGCAATCGGCTCACTGTCTATTGGCGAGATTTTTTTATAGTTCATATATAAAGTTATGTCGTTAAAGATGCACTTAAAATTCAAATATGAATTTTTTTTTCGTTGTTACATAAATAACTTCTTTTTCCTTGTAGGATCTGACAAAGGCTCATGACATTACAGTGCCAGCTAACAGTGCTGCCCAAAAACCTCAAACACAGGACGAGGAGAAGGAAAGAATAAGCTCATCTCGTCGTTCAGTGGATCTACGACTTCTTCCAACGACCGTATATTCCACGCGTTGTAGTGTTCATTATGAACGAATTACGGAATTGAGATTTCGAAATGCTGAAATGAACAGAAACACTACTAATAATTGCAAAAAAAGGCAAATAAATGAATTATTTAAATTAAATAGGTTGAAGAAAATTACATTAAACAAAAATTGCTTTAAATATTATCAATAAATATTGTACATATATATATACAGGGTGCAATATGTTATCTATCGCCGACCTTTAATTTCTCAACCGTTGGTCGTAGAGATATAGTTCCGATTACAAAAACGTTTCAAATAAGGTAAATATTCATGTTGTGGCATTGTTTAAAGTAAAAGATCAATTTTATAAAAATTACGAAATCTAACTTTTTATATGGTCCCCCAGTCCCTATAGTTATATTTAGTAAAAAATTTACACATATCATAACAGATATAACGCAAAAAGTACTACAAAAATTGACACAATTATTAAATTTTAAAGTTTGAGATTTTTGCACATGATTTTGTCTTTCATTGAGGGATCAGAATAATTCGAGATCAAAATCAGGGTGCAATGTCCTTTTTATGGCGAAACCACCTTTAGCCGGTAACGCCAAATCGGGGAATCACCAAAGAGGGTTATTTTATCTAAAAATTTGAGCTAACTTTTAAGGGTCGAACAACATTCAAAGGTCAAAGTAGGTAGAATCGGCAACCGGAAAATAAAACATAATCACTGAGGGCTAGATAAATAGCAGCGGAATGCAAACGACCAGCCGAGCTATAACGAGCATGAAAATTGGGATTATGCAAATTACAATAGTACCGCAGCGCCACAAGTTCATGATAAAACAACAGTCATCTAGCAAGATGCTAGTCAGCGCTGAAATCGTGATGGCAAGCTAAGGATACATGCAATATGCCGAAAAGATACTTATTTATGGTGAATGCCAGAGAGGCTGCGAGTGTTTATTCAGAACGTTTCCCTAAGGATGTACATCAAACGCATGAAACTATAACTGGTGCATTGCACCATCTTACAGAGACCGATGTTTCACCACGACCCATAACTGATATTATAATAAATTGATATTATTTTTCTGTTTAATTTCAATATTTCATTCTTCACTTTGTATACGACCCCTAAAAGTCAGCTCAAATTTTTAGATGAAATAACCCTCTTTTGTGATACCCCGATTTAGCGATACCGGCTAAATATGATTTCGCCGTAAATTGGACATTGCATCCTGATTTTGATCTCGAATTACTTTAATTCATGTTTTAACTGATCCCTCAATGAAAGACAAAATCATGTACAAAAATCTCAAACTTTGAAATTTAATAACTGTGTCAATTCTTGTAGTACAGATGTCAAACTTTTTGTGTTATATCTGTTATGATATGTGTAAACTTTTACTAAATATAACTAAAGGACTGGGAGACCGTATAAAAGTTAGATTTCGTAATTTTTATAAAACTGATTTTTTGCTTTAAATAATGCCACAACATGAATATTTACCTCATTTGAAACGTTTTTGTAATTGGAACTGTGTGTCTAAGACCAACGGTTGAGAAATTAAAGGTCGGCGATAGATAACATATTGCACCCTGTATATATATATATATATATATATATATATAATAAAAATGAAATCACAAATACAAAAATAAAATTGGAAAGACAATGGGAAAAACAGCGATACAAAAACCATGAAACTATGAATAGCTTTACAAATTCCTCAGTGGAGCTGTACAAGCTTATTTCATAGTAAAGCAGGGTTCGTACGCTTCAGGGAATTTTTCAGGATAAATATATATATTTTTTTTTCAGAAAAATAAATGTAGGCTAATCGCACGAAATTTCCCCTTATTTCAGAAGAGATTTTCTGTAAGAAAATACTGGTACCAAAGAATTTCCTGTTTTTGAAATTTCAGGACAAGTAAGACCCCTGTAAAGATATGTTATTTCGTCGAATATTGTCGGCAATATGCCTAAAATGACAATATTTAGCTCCTTATAACATATAGGAAAACCCAAACAATTAAAAGAAACGATGAGATCCAAAGAAAAAAAACTATTATATATAATACGACATCCAAAAAATTAAATTAATTTATAAGTCAGATGAATAAAACTTAAAAAAGTAAGATATATATATGTATGTATATATCGGGCGCAATAGTTTACAAATCATAAGAAATGTACTTTTAAAATGTAATAATTTTGCATAGAAAATCTCGATCTATCAGGAGGTTTGAAATAGCAATATAGGCACACGTACAGTCGTGGAAAAAATAGGAAACGTCCCTTACTAACTCTGCAAAATTTATCGTAGAAGAAAGTTACTGGTACCACACGATTGGTAATAAAGTCTACTTTTAAATGATGTACATAAAATTTGCTTAGGGGGCCATCTAAAACGTGTTAAAACGAACCATTACTTTGTTTTTTTCAATAGCAGAACACAATTCTGACAGCATAAAAGAACTCTACACCCTTCAATTTGCATAAAAACAAATTTTTATGAAATTCGTACGATAAGTTTCTGGGAAATTAATCATTTTAAAACGAGCGTATTTCAGGGACTGTATCCAAATTGAAGTTCGGTCTCTATTGTTAACCCATAGAGTCCCCTTCTTGATCAAGACATTTAAAGAGCTACTCAAGCAGTCATTAAAGATTGCTAGATTACAGGATAGCATAAGAAATTTCAAAATATCTAGTCACTTCTATCATAGACGGTAACTTAAACCATCATTGTGCCGTTTTTTGAGCATAATTTGAAAACTACTTGGAAGAAAAATGTGAAATTTTGGACTTCCATAAAGCAGGACTTGATAAATCTAAATCCATCAAAAAAAATTGTAGGTTGTAATTCATAATTTTTTCGAATATTAATTTCATAATTCATATCATAAAAAAAATTGCAAATTCGACGTATTTATGTTTGGGTATTTCAGTAATATTGCTACAAAATAAATTAGCACATTAGGAGTACAATTTCAGGAGATATTAATAAAAATATGAAAATGTAATTTAACATTAGAAGCACTAAATTTTGAATGTTTATAATTCAAAACCTTATCATTCAAATGACTTGAAATTTGGTGTCTAGGCATAGTTTAAACCGAAGATTTGAAATATATTGTTAAAATTGGGTATTGCCATTGAAAAAAATAAAGTTTGGGTTCGTTTTAATGTGTAGATCGCCCCCTAAGAAAATTTACATACATCATTTAAAAGTATACTTTATTTTCAATCGTTCGGCCCCAGTAACTTTCTTCTACGATAACTTATTGAGGTGTTAGTAGGGGTGTTTACTTTTTTTCTCCACGACTCAAAAATATTTACCGCTCAAAAATATTTACCTATCTATAGTTGTATAAAAAAAGTTATGCATGAAATGTTTTGAAACTTTGCGTGACTATCTGAAGTAGAGTCAGCGAGCGAAAGATTACGTGTTTAATTATAAATCAACTAAACTATGAACTATATTGCATAATACTATTGGCAATTTTAGATAATATTAAACTTCTTTATCTTTAACTAGTATAACTCTTCATAAAAAGTGACTAGCATCATGATAATAGTTTGTTCCTCGTGCAGGTTTAATAAAGTACGCCTTACTTTTAAAATCCAATAATCCATTATGTAAAATAAACATAAAGATGAAATGCTTCACGTTGTCAGGAAACTCATAAATTTTGTATGCGACAATTTTAAAATGTAGTTTCAATTTTCGTCGATAGATACGTGCTGTGTTGCTTCGAACTATTAGAATACTCGAACTAACGTGTAAAATTGCATAAAAAAATCTGGCATATGTTACTTTTTATTCTATGTAGCTATTGAAATACCCCCAAAAAGTTTTCTGTATTGAAATCTGTATTTGGTAACTTGAGGATTTTTATAGTTTGAAAAAGTGCGGTGCCATCTATTGCTTAAAATTTAAACTTTTTTAAATGATTTCCTACAACATTTATTAATAACCTGATAAAAATGTCACTACACCTTTATATTTATTATCGTTTTGGATTACTGAAATTTATAGTTAGGGAATCTTCTGAGAAGCACCCTTTATGAACATACTATTAAAAAAAATGAAGTCCAGAAATTATCTATTTGTGTCATCTTCAAGGTTGTATCAGCATAGTTGGAATTTATTCCAACAGACCGAAAAATGTCCATTCCAGGATTCAAACCTGGGTCCTTGGCTTGAAGGGCCAATGTTTTTTCTGCTGAGCTACCCGGACGATATCCTGACAGGCATAATTCACTCTTATTTGTTGGCCTTGGCTGCGAACTTCAAAGCTAGTTTCATTAATCCGAGCTATATATATAGTGTTTACATGATGAAAATGTGATAACATGAAAACTGTTATATACCACGTAATTAGGTGATAATGAAAAGAAGGAAATTTTTTTTTACCCGATAAATCATCTTCAGTCTTTTCGCTTTGCTGGAATAAACCTCAGCTATCCTACTCCAACCTTGAAGATGATTTATTTAGCGGAAAAATTTCCTTCTCTTGATTATATCTATATTTATGCTAGAATTTTCACATTTTGCAGCAGTTGGTGAAAATTCTCAAAAGTAGTGTACGTTCTAACATTACAACTAATACTTTTGTTGATTTAAAATCATACATGTAAGAATTTTCCTGTAAAAATTATCTTTCAAACATTTCTGAAAAGTTTCAAACCATTTAATGCATAACTTTTTCGGTACTTTTATGTTGGCCGGGCGCAAATCTCGCCAATAGCAGCTTTTATTTTTTGCGTGTGTAAATTAAAAACAATGCTTTGGTGCTAAAATCAAATGTTTGGGCTTATGGTTTTTTTTTATTTATTTATTTTGTATTTTAAATGAAGTGAGTGAAAGGCATGTGTTTTAAGCGTGTGCAAGGTACATATTCTAAAAAAAAAATTTCAGTTTCAAAAGATATGTGTGAAAGGTTTATATTTGTGGGATCGAGTACCTTTTTAACCAAGAAAATACATGAAACAGTGACCTCTATAAGAATTGCAGTCATTCAATAACTGATTTTTAATTATAAAATTTAAAGCTCATATTAAGAAAAATTTATTTATTTATTCTTTTTTTTTTTTTTTTTTTTTTTTTTTGTCAATTAAAGTTCTGAAAAAAAAAAGGATACACACATATACAGTTTTTAAATTCATTTTTAAATATAATACACTTTTTTTTATGAAATAATTATTCTTGCATGATTCTTCACATTTGAATTACTGAAACTTTCCAAGATTTTTTTTTTTAGTGAGTACACATGTAATGTGTTCTCAAAATGACCTACATGAAAAGAAAAAAAAATAGATCTTGAGAATATTTTGTTGTTGTTGCTATTATTGTTTAAGAAACTCGAAATACAAAGTTTTTTTTTTTTTTTTTTTTTTTTTTTTTTTTTTTTTTAATAGGATATACAAAGTAGTTATGAATTCTAAACTTCTTACTTGAAAAATATAATAATATTTCGTGCCTCTATACGTTTAACACATTCAGTCAAAATTTCATGAAATTTTAGCGAACCATTTTTCAGAAATCGTGCGCGCAATGACCAAAATCTCCGTTTTGAGAAAATTGACTTTAAAGGTCAAATTACCCCTTGATCAGATAAAAAGAGCTCAAGCAGTTTTGGGCAGGCGCACACTGAGGCGACTCATGCAACATGTTGCTCAACTTCGGAGAAAAAAACGGGTTTAAAACAAGTTTGAAACAGTTTTTTTCTTTTTCTTTTTACCAGAAGTCTCACTTCATGTTTTTTGTATTGCTTCAGCGTGCAGCCTGCCTTAGACATAAGTTTTCTTTTAAAGCGAATTTTTGGATGGTTTTTTTTTTTTTTTTTTTTTTGTAATGTTTCTAAAGAATCATATTTAATTGTAAGCTATTTTTAAAAAATCGATTTTTTGGCACTTTAAAAGGTACTTGATCCTTTAAATTAAACAAATGCAAAACAAACGATGCCGATGGTAACAATATTTGAAGATTTATCACCTGCGTCAGCTAACATAAAGGTAACACCCTTTTTTTTTTCTTTCCCACGAAGTGGCCATACAATTTTGAGTGGTAGTGAATGTGTTTATGTAAAATTGTAGAGGAAAATCTTAAACATTATTATTTAATTCGTATTATTTTTCGAATGCGTCAGCTAACATAAAGCTAAAGCTTTATTTATTTTTATTTATTTTTTTTTATTTATTTATTTATTTTTTTATTTTTTTTTTCACGAAGTGGACACACACTTTTGAGTGGTGAATGTGTTTATGTAAAATTGTAGAGGGAAATCTTAAACATTATCATTTAATTCGTATTATATTTTCGAATGCGCCAGCTAACATAAAGCTAAAGCTTTTTTTCTTCTTTTTTTTTTACGAAGTGGACACACACTTTTGAGTGGTAGTGAATGTGTTTATGTAAAATTGTAGAGGAAAATCTTAAACATTATTACTTAATTCGTATTATTTTTCGAATGTGCCAGCTAACATAAAGCTAAAGCTTTTTTTTTTTTTTTTTTTCACGAAATGGACACACACTTTTGAGTGGTAGTGTACGTGTTTATGCAAAATTGTAGAGGAAAATCTTAAACATATTATTTAATTCGTATTATATTTTCGCACTCTCGGTGAATTTTCGAGTCCGATCTTCAGATATATTTCTCAAGTATAAACTGGTATATTGTTAGAACAAAGTTTCATTCATTTATTTTATTTTTTGAACTAATAGCTTTTAACTATAAAACTGATATCTAAACTCTTTTATCTTCATAATATTATGACAAAAATCTGAAATCGTCATGTACATTTTTACTTTTAAGAAAAGAAAATAGAAGATTGAAAAAAAAATCTTTAAATCGTTTAATATTACCCGAATAAGATACGCAAAATTGCTATTACAGTGCTCAGCAAAAGTTTAGACAATGATCTATTATGCTTCTGTGCCGAGAAGTATGCAACGAATTGTTGTAATTCAACTGTCATATATTACTGGGGACTTATCCTTCATACACAAACAATAAATTTTAATTTATACACTTTACATAATATATAATGACAAAAAAAATGAATTTAACATTGTTGCAAAAGTATAGACAATCTGTCTATTAACAGAAAAATATCCATAAATTAAAATCGAACTGCACCTACATTGTCTGCTTTTAATGCAAAAATGTGACTTTCCATCGAATAAACTAAATCCTGCATCACTTGGGGGTCTATTTCGTGCCAAACACGTTCAACATCTGATCGAAATTCATTTACAGAGGAGCATTGTTAAAAAATTGGATAAACCGTATGAGATATGATGCCACAAAAGTTTTCGATTGGGTTCAGATCAGGGCTACACGCGGGCCAGTCGAAAACAGTAATATTTTGAGAGTTAAACCAACTTTTTGATTTGTATGCAATATGAATAGACGCATTTTCTTGCTCAAATACATACTTAGGAAGAGATAAAAGTTCACCAAATGGCTGTAAATTGTTTTCCAATGTATGTATGTAGTCTTACGTCGCTTGGCGACCATTGAGAAACTCCAGAGATACTTGAGTATTAAAACAAAGTGAGGCCCAAGTCATCAACACTTTCGAGGGCAAAGGACACATAATTTTAATTCCAAAAATGGCAAGAATATTTAATTAAAATTTTCCTTTTATAATATACATGAAAATAAGCAATTTCATATGTTCTAATAACTTCGTTTACAAATTCTGGTATCAGTCCATTATTTCATCCGTTTATAAAAAGAATTACTCCGCGACAGGAAAGGGGTCAATTTGTTGTGAGATTTCAAGGCTGGTGGTTTTATCATTTTCATGTAAACTAATGTACATCTTTCTTTAATGCATCTACGAAATTATCCGTCGACACAGAAAGCTCTAACTCACTTTTAATACGATTAGCAGTCATCATTTGTCTAGATGCCAGTTTATGGATCCTTCTATAATCTCGTTTTCTGGCCCCACGTGTCCTTCCAGATCTATGTTTTGCTTTGAAAGAGTCACCCTTAGACAGTACTTAATAGACAGACTTCTTTGGCCGATTGAAAGTAGCTAAAATTTCCGCAATAGTCTTCCCTTTCGATTTCAGCTTCCATGCTTTAATCATAGATGCCAACCTCTCTTAATTATTCCGGAGTCTGATCTAAAATTTGCATGCTGAAACCGGAAAAAATATATAAGAAAACGCGTCTTCTTTCTATGAGGTACATTTTCAATTTCATTTAGAAATTTTTAGTTATATAAAATTTCTGATTGTAAACATGTTCATCTTTGATCAGACTCCGGAATAATTAAGAGATGTTGGCATCTATGCTTTAATTATTTCATCTGACTGAAAATTTCTTGCTCGCGCATCTTTACTAACCGATACTATCGCGAGGTGCACTTAAATACTTCATACATGTGACGTCATAAGTTTGAAATATGCGGTTTTCTGTGAACAATATCCAAACAATCACAAAAGTGTCTAAACTTTTGCAATATGCAAATTTCACTTTTTTCAGTTAAATGAAATAATATCCTACATTAAAACCGTTATTTCTGTCCTAAAACGTTTAAAATATATTTAAAAATAAGTACAGTCATTTTTATAACCCAAGTGTTCGTATTTTTTATTTAAAGGTTAAAAATCACCAGTGTCTAAACTTTTGCTGAGGAGTGTATAATCTTTCTGTATCTAGAAAAGTTATTTTGTTATTTTTATTTTTATATTTGTATTAGTTATTGCCATAAACAGGGATTTTCAAAGGACGAGAGGGTAAGGGGTGAAGGTTATATACAGGGTGGTCATAAAACAACTTCTCCGATATATGTACCCCTAGCGACCTAACCGCTCAACCAATCGAAAGGAAATTTCAGATTTAGTTATTTAAAGATATGCGCTCGAGATCGTAATGATTTAAAACAATAAAGCTCTCACGGTTACGGTTACAGTGAAAAAATTTCGAAATTTTCTAATGGCAAGACCCTGTTTTCCCTGTGCAAACTAATCACGCATTAAAAAACCATAAATAGGGTTGGAACGATACACGTATGACTAAAATTGCCGGTGTAATATCATGGCACTCAGTCCTAATGAGTTCCTATGTAACGTAATATTCAGCACACTAAAACAAATTATTACATCTTTATTTTCACTATGTGTACACAAACACAACTCAGAAACACATTTTAAAACAAATCATACAACATTACTCAGTTCACAAGTGAAAAAAAAGAATATACTACTGAAAAACATGTCTTGTAGCCACTCCTTCGTTCTTCGAAATGGTCTATTTTGCAAGTATTTTACGCCGTCAATTTTCATCGTACGTGTATCATTCCAACGCCATTTATGTTTTTTCATTGCGCTAATGAATTTGTGCAAGAAAAAAAAATGGATGTTGCCATTCGAAAACATCGAATTTTTTTTCACGGTAACCGTAACCGTGAGAGCTCTATTGTTTTAAATCACCACGATCTCGAGCGCATACCTTCAAATAAGTAATCTAAAATTTCTTTTCGATTGGTTGAGCGGTTAGGCCGCTAGGGGTTCATATATCGGGGAAGTTTTTTTATGACCAACCTGTATATCAGATAATAAACTATTTATGGTACAATGGCTATTTTAGGTAATGAAATAAAATAGTATTAATCTGTTATTTATCAATTAGTATTTTATCATTATTAATTTACTTAGTTTAGTATATATACGAATGTTTTTTCTTTTTATTTGTTTTATATTATTCTTTTAACATTTTATTTTTAATCTAAAAGTTGGGCAAATAAATTATTTATTTATTAATAAATACAAAATAAAATTGTAAAAAAATCTCAATCATATATAATATTTTTTTATATAATTATTTTTAAACCTTTATTCAAAGGTAAAAATAATTTCGATTATGTTTAATTTTAAGAAACTTCTTATAGTTATAGAAAACTCAAAAAAAAATTTAAATTATTGTTTAGAAAATCAAAAATTATTTATTTTAAAGATTTTTACATATATACTAGATAGAAAATTAAATTTCTAAAAAAGAATAACATTATAAAATATGTTAAACCAATGATTGATCAAAGATGGCCTTTACATATGTTTTTTTTTTTTTTCAAATAATTATGAAAAATACTTAACTCTTTTTCTCTTACTCCAGCTGTTTCAGTTCATTTCAGCATGCCGAAATCTCGTAACCCGATTTCTACAGTAGGCGACCTAGTTAGAGAATATCCTACATCGATAGAGCCAGTGAAATAGCAGAAGGAAACAAACAACTAATCACCATCCAACAGTCTTCGACAAAACTATTCATATGGATACAAAACTGCGAACTGATGTCCCAAAAGCTGACTGATTGTATATAAAATGGGGCTTTTAGGAATTAAAAATAATAATAATACAGAATTCAGTTTATAAAAAATTAAAATGGCAGCAATTACCTAACAAAAGGAATTTAGTCAAAAGTCCTACTTATACTTAAATTTATTAAATGCAAAATATTCTTTAGGTGACATTTTATTTATTTTTTCCCATGCTCCTTTTATTTTAAGAATTGTTTGATAATAATGCAGCAAATAAACAATATATATATATATATATATACAAATGGTAAATTTAATTGAAAACTGAATTCTAATGATGGTGACAACCATATATTTGTTGCCAAACAGACTTCTAATTTTAAGGACAAATTTATAACAATTGTGTTTAAAGTTCCATTAACTTCTTTCTTCCCTCATTTCCTCTTTTCAGTTCGATTTCCGCAAGTAGTTTTTAATTTAATTTTCTAAAATTTGGTCAGTGGTCTTCCACGACGTGTATGTCAACAATTTGGAAGACCATTTTTCAATTTATCTTACATTTAAAAAAAAAACTTATATATTTAATTTAAATTCATTTTTTCACATATTAATTTGTATTTTGTTTCCATTATTAACGTCTTTTATTCTGTATTTTGTGTATCTTCCCTTTTCTCGTTTTTCCTTTATTATTATTATTATTATTATCATTTTCCTACCCCTTTCATATTCACGTCACCAAGTATTTCTCTTTACCGCCTTTTATTCTGTATTTTTTTGTTTCTTCCCTTTTCTCGTTTTACCTTATTATTATTATTATTATTATTATTATTATTATTATTATTATTATCATTTTTCTTCCCCTTTCATATTCACGTCACCAAGTTTTCTCTTTACAGTCTTTTATTCTGTATTTTGTTATTTCTTCCCTTTTCTCGTTTTCCCTTATTACTATTTTTATTATTATTATCATTTTCCTTCCCCTTTCATATTCACGTCACCAAATTTTTCTCTTTACCGTCTTTTATGCTATATTTTTATTTCTTCCCTTTTCTCTTTTTTCTTTATTATTATTATTTTCCTTCCTCTTTCATATTCACGTCACCAAATTTTTCTCCCCCCCCCCCCTCCCTTCCACACAGACATACCCCATTTTTCGAATTTTTCCCTTTCCTTTCTCATTGCCTGTCTTGCTTTCAATTTTGCATATCAATCATTGCTTAACTGATGAAGGACGGAGCCTTTTTTTTGTTCCGAAACGTATGTCGTGCTTTATTATACTAAATGCGAAATATTTTTTATTCACGTGCCTTTTATTATTATTTTTTTTTTCAATTTCTGAGACGATATTCTGTCTAATCAGCTTCATAATGAACTCTGACTTTAAACATTTTACACCATTAGTTAAATAGCCATTTATTATTACACGACAATTTTAATCAGTCATTTATTAATTTAGTTATTAACAGTCAACTACTTACTTAACATTCCCTTTCTTTTCTTTTCTTTCATTTTTTTTTTTTTTCATACATATAAACGAAAAACAATTTAAGGTTTTTGCTGCCATTTTATTCCTCTAAATAAACCAATATCCAAATATAACAACAGATTACACGGTGCTACACAAAATATATAAAAATACTCGTCGAATGCTCATTGTTATTTCTTTTTACAGTTTTCGAATCGGCCATAACTAATCATTGTGCTCAAGTTTTGAAGTCAGTTTCAAAATACCGGACCTCTTTAAAATATATATATATTACACGAAAAATGAAAAAAGACTGTAGATTATAACTGGACAACATTCAATGAATTTTTTCCAACGTTTTAAAACAAGCGTTGCGAATTTGTATACAAGTGATACTGAAAAACTTTTGTCTTCGGTTTCTGGACGTTTACTGGAAGATAATGCCAGAATCTTTTTTTATATAATTGACACAACTGGTGCTCTAGTGCTTTGAAGAACTGCGAACTGTTGTGGGCGCCGGCAATGGAGGAGGGGCAGCAGAGGGACATTGATCCTCACTAACTTTTTCCTAACTAAATTTTCTTTAACTCTGATGATTAAGAAAATAATAAATAAAAGTTATTTTTCTTGAGCTATTTAAATTCATGAAATACTGAGAAATAAAAGACTAAGAATTTTTCCTCGGGGAGGGGCGCGGGTTTGCAAGAAAAGTTATAATTCCTTTCTTTTTATGTACATGGATTTAAAAGTAATTCTTTATGGGAAAATCAGGGGGGGGGGGGGGGGGGCAGGCTCTAAGGTAATAACATAGCTGCCAACTTCTACGGCTTTTTTTTTTTTTTTTTTTTTTTTATCATATAAACATGTTTTGAACCAATAAAATTACTGCTGCGTTTATTAAAGGAAACGTAGAGCACATTTTATTTTATTTATTAAGTAAATTTTCTGGTTTAAATATGTTTATTTGTCTTTCAAAAGCGCATAAGTTGACACCATGTATGCGAAATCCTATTCAAAACAACTGATATTGAGTATTTTTTGGGCATGAACTACTGAAACGTTTTCATTTTTTTCCCTTCAGTTTTGGCAGTAGCGTAATTACAAATTGCTTCTTCGAAAAAATAATAATAATAAAAAGTACAATACACTGTAAATGAAAAAAAAAAATGTAATTTTACAGAAATCTATACTTACTAAAATTTTATCTGTACAATGTACAAAAAAAGATGTAAATCTGCAAAACTAGTTTTTGTAAAGCTACAGATTTCTGTAGCTTTAAAAAAGAATCTATTAAAATCACAATAATCTTACTAAAATTTTACCTGTAGCCCGTGTTGCAGTTACATAAAAAGTTCTAGGCATCCCAGTTTGCTAAAAAAATGTAATAACCTTACAGATTTTTTGATTTACAGTGCAAAAGTGTATCAGTTACATGAATTTTTGCTGTTGCCATTACATAAAAAGTTCTAGGCATCTCAGTTTCCTAGAAAATTTTTAGTAACTCTACAGATTTTTTTACAGTGCAGTTACGCGATTCACAAAAAAATAATAATAATAATAACCATTCCATAATAATAACCATAATTACCATTGTTAAAATGTAATTGATTTTCCAGAAAAATAAAACGATCAAAACATAGCTAATTATAATATCAAAAAATAATATATAAGGTACCTGGGCCCATTATGATCTACCTAAGGTTTGATTGCTTTTTTCACCATGTTAATATTATGTTTCCCGGAAAATAGTTATGCTTTTGCTTAGAGGGATTAATTTGGTAAATAAAAGAAAAGATTTTATACTTACAATTATACTATTAAAAATTATATAAGCTGAAATGTAAAAAGTGTCATATGGGTCATATTGGGAACATCCCGTTCTCAATATGGCCCATTTTGTAAATTTTCAGAAAATTTCAAAATAAAATTACAAAATTACAAAAAAAAAAAAAACTGCAAATTATTATATGTTAATTAATATATATTATATATATTATATTTCATCAATACTTAAAAATGCAAAAACACCATAACTCTGAAAAGAAGGTGTATATCAGCAATATGTAACTATAAAAATCCCCAAAACTTTGAAAAATACAGGTAAAAAACAAAACACAGGCAAAAACTGTCTGTCCTTCATCAGTGGGAGAACAGACAGACCTAACTCCACCCCCACTGTTAAAAGCTTGCAGGTGGTGCTTACAGTGGGGGTGGAGTTGGGTCTGTCTGTCCTCCCACTGATGAATAACAGACAGTTTTTGCCTGTGTTTTGTTTTTTACCTGTACTTTTCAGTTTTTGGGATTTTTATAGTTACATATTGCTGATATACACCTTCTTTTCAGAGTTATGGTGTTTTTGCATTTTTAAGCATTGATGAAATACATTTTGTTGCATTTGATATGAGCTGCTATTAGCGCCAGTTATGCAATAATTTTTCCATTAATTACATATTAAATATATTATACAATACTAATAAGTATTGATAAAACTATTGATAGTATCTAAAAGTAGATTAACGCTGTTATTATATTCATCTTTACTTTGTATTAAATGCTAACAAATATTAATAATTTATCTATACATATTACATATATTAAATAATTGCAATTTTTTAAAAGCCAGGAAAATCACAAAAAATTAAAATTAAAACAAAAAAAAAATTAAAAATAAATATTTATTTACTAAGAAATTTATTAATTGAAGAACAGAAGTGAAACAAAATTATGGCTAAACATAAAAAAGGCAGCTAAATTATTTTAAAAAAAAATAAATGTAACAGAAAAGTGTTCCCAATATGGCCCAGCCTGGCCATAATGAGAACCTCCACCATATTTTTTATTTTCACCCAACAAACGGATATACTAATAAGAATTGATAAAACTATTGATAGTATCTTAAAGTCGATTAACGGTGTTATTATATTCATCTTTACTTTGTATTAAATGTTAACAAATATTAATAATACGAAATATTCCTTACCTTTAAGAAAAAATAACACGATTTTTTAGAGCCAAAAATTTCACTTCCTCTGCCAGTAGCGTCGCCCACGTGATACGACCTCGCTTTTATTGTTTTTTTCCACTTTCTATTGTCCTGGGGGTCGAACGTACACTGCCATCTATTTAATTAAACAGAAAGTAAAAGAAATATATGGCGTGGGCCATATTGGGCCCAGGTACCTTGTATTAAAACAGCTTCGGTAGTTCTCGAGAAAAAGGTGCATCGAAACCAACTGTTTTTCAAAGTTTTCCGCAACTGTAGTTTACCCTCCACCCCCCCCCCACCCCCCCTTAAATTTCTGTATTGCTTTTTATGTTGATATGTTTAAAAATTGTTTTGCGCGATCGGTTCTGAGGAAAAATTCTTAGTTTAGAATATCTCAGGTTTATATTCACCTTTTTAAAAAATGCAAGTTCCAGACAAATTCGAAAGGGATCGCAATTTTGATATCTGGGCTTTCCCCGGGCTTTCAACTTTGCAATCGATTTCAGAACGTGTATTTTCGCTCGGTTTCTGAAAAAATCAAGAAGTCTGGGCTGCGAACCACAGTCACATCTGTTTCAAAATCTTGCTCCTCCCTGGATTTCATTCTGCCGGCGACCATGCGAACTGCGAACTATGACTGCATAAGCAAGATTTTTCCTATTTTCCAAAGAGCATTTTCATAATCGGGAAAGGTTATTTTGAATGAGTTGAACGAAATTATTAAGAAATAAAATACAGTAAAATCTGTGAAACTGAACCTGTCTCAAGTCTATTCCTGTCTTAAATGGGAAAAAAAATTAAGTCTCGGCGAAAATAATTAAATACAATTATAACAGATGCTGTTCCTGCTAAGACAGAAATCCGTCTAAAACAGAATGTTTTTGAGTTTCTCTGCGATTCCGTCTTAGTAGGTTTTACTGTAGTAATAAAACTGGTTTATTAGCAAATTATATTTACACGCCACCTTTGTAAAAATTTTAATTTTTAAAAAGCCTTCATATAGAACGTTCCATACTTACTCGCATATTTAATACACCCTCTGTTTATTTATATGCTTACTTACTTAAATCTCACATACTTACATTCATCTTATATACTTATATCTCTCTTATAACATTCATAAATATTTACATACAATTACAAACTTATATTACTTATGATAGATATGAAAACCCATTTTTTAACAAATGAAACTAATAGCGCAATTTTCTATCAACCTAATAAATCTATTAACTTATAATAAAAATACTTTCATATTGCATTGGATATGTTTAACATCATACCAATATTTTCCGAGATCATAAGTGATATTTTATTAAAATTGTATTTTTTCATTATGTAGATGCTATGGTCGTTATCATGATGTCCATGGAAATTATGCCCACTGAAATTACTTTTTTTTTTCGAAAATTATTTGTAATATAATAAATAATAGTCTAAATTGAATGATACTGCTGAATTATCTTTTGTCTAATTAATATCACTGTGTTATTCCATTTAATTGTGCTATTTTACAATCATTATTTCTTTTAATCTCGCCCACGGAACTGTTACTGTGGTCTTTACGTTCGTGATTTTTCCACAATTACTTTAAAAAATAATAAATAGTTTATGCAGATAACATTTGCAGCGTATTACTACATTTAAATTGGCTGAAAAGCTTCTATTAAACACTAGAGTTTTCATTACTGCTGCCACCTATTGAGCTATTTGGGAACTATTAATTTCCTATCCATGGACATGATTCAATTTATTGCGGCTGTAATTATTTATCAAATAAAACTGTAGGTAAACAAGATTGCCTTTTGAAATATGTGTATAAAATATGTAGGGTCGACACACTATTAAAAATAAAGCTATTTATTCAGGGCGGATTTTGAATATCAACATTTTAATAGTAATATTAAATATCGCAATAAATTCTTTTTAAAGTCTAAATGATATACATAGAATTATATAGATTAAAAAATGAATATATATATAGCTATATAACACTAATATCGTAAATAAATTAAATGATTTATATTGCTAGGCTTAAAACAATTGCACAAAATTATAAAACAGTAAAAATAAATAAATATTCCTGAAACTTGTCATTACCTCACTATCATTTCAATTTTATACTTTACTTTTACATCCAAAATCAAAATTACAAATTAATCGGTCACACGATTAATTTTCATTCTTATAATAAATGAAAATACTCACAAAAATTCATGTAAATATGAGAGGAAAATCCGTATCAACATGAAAATGTTCAAAAAGATGTAAGTAGCTAGAAGAGAAAAAACAGAATCAAGATAATAATAGTAAAGGTACATGTAATAAAAAAAATAGAATCGAGATGAAAATGCTCATAGAGATACGGTTAATTATAAAACAAAAATATAATTAATTAAGATAAATTGTTTACAAATGAGATTACAATAAAGAAAAATAATTGTAAGTATATAACATTAATATAAATAAATAAAATGAGTTATATTACTATATTTAAAACAATTTCACAAGATATACAAAGAAAAAATAAATAAATATTCGTAAAAACTGCCATACCTCACTATCATTTCATTTTTATACCTTACTTTCACATCCGAAATCAAAACTACAAATTAATCGGTCACATGATTAATTTTCATTTTTATAAACAATGAAAATACTCACAAAGATTTCAGTAATTGTGATAGGAAAATTCGTATCAACATAAAAATGTTCAAAATGATTAAAGTAATTGGAAAAGTAAAAACGGAATCAAGATGCTAATACCGATACATGTAATAAAAGAAAAATAGAATCAAGATGAAAATGCTCACATAAATACCATTAATTGAAAAACAGAAATAATAAGATAAATTAAGATAAATTGCTTGCAAATGAAATTACAATAAAAGAAACTGTAAATTTATATAGAATTGAGAGTATGCAGCCATGGTTCGCAGGAAAAATATAAAAAAGCAGCATGATTTCATTGCAATTTTCAGGAAGCACAAGATATAAACTGTACAGTTTTTACAGTACTCACTCCTTATATATGTAAATAGAAATGAGAACACTGTTTACTTGTATATAATTATTGATAAATTATTAAACAGCTTTGGTTATAATTTGTGTCATTGTCAATAAAATACTTATTTTTTTCTAAGAAAACTGAAGTCTGATGAATTAAACAAAGATTGCTCAAATAATTTCTGATGGACTTCAGGGATCTTATTTCACAAAATTGCTATGTCGCAATTAACCCTTGCGTATATCATTCACAAATAGTGTTGTTAGCTGTCCAGCGTAAATCAGGACTCCAATTGCTCTGGACACCACTAATTTCTTACAGGGTTTTTTGTCATCTTTAATCATCGCAGATAATTCTGCTAGTAGAAAATTATTTTAAAATACTGGTGTTCGGAGCATTTGGAGGTCCAATTTACGCATGACATCTGGCAACATTATTCACAAAACTACATGAACAAATTGCTAGATTGTTTAAAAGTTTCTTATTTCAATATACACGTATAGTGGGGGGGGGAGTATACGCCCCCTCCCACTAACTCTGCCGTAAATCATTCACAAATAGTGTTGCCAGGTTCCCGCGTAAATTAGGGACTCAAATGTTCTGGACACCAGTATTTTAAAGTAATTTCCTTCGCCTTATCTAATGGCAGAATTATCTGCGATTAAAGATGGCGAAATAAACTGTAAGAAATTAATGGTGTCCAGAGTATTTGGAACCCCGATTTACAGGAGACATCTGGCCACATTATTCACAAAACTAAGTGAACAAATTGCTAGATTGTTTAAAAGTTTTTTTTTTCAATATACACGTATAACGGGGGGAGGAGTATACGCCCCCTTCCACTAACTATGCCGTATATCATTCACAAATAGTGTTGCCAGGTTCCCGCGTAAATCAGGGATCCAAATGTTCTAGACACCAGTATTTTAAAGTAATTTCCTTCGCCTTATCTAATGGCAGAATTATCTGCGATTAAAGATGGCGAAATAAACTGGCAAAAATTAATGGTGTCCAGAACATTTGGAGCCCTGATTTACGTGGGACACATGGCAACACTATCACAAAATTACGTGAACAAATTGCGAGATTGTTTAAAGGTTTCTTTTCTCAATATACATATATAGCGGTAGAGAAAAGTATACGCCTCCTCCCACTAACTCTGCCATAAATTATTCACAAATAATAGTGTTGCCAGGTGCCCGCGTAAATCAAGACTCCAAATGCTCTGGACACCACTAATTTTTTACAGTTCATTTCGCCATCTTTAATCGCAGATAATTCTGCCATTAGATAAGGCGAAGAAAATTACTTTAAAATACTGGTGTCCAGAATATTTGGAACCCCGATTTAGAAGAGACATCTGGCAACACTATTCACGAAACTAAGTGAACAAATTGCTAGATTGTTTAAAGGTGTCTTTTCTCAATGTACACGCATAGCGGTAGAAAAAAGTATACCCCCTCTCCCACTAACTCTGCCATAAATCATCCTATGAAAATTATACTGATACCAATCAATTAATAATAATGACTACTATTAAATACAGGGTAAGTCAAAATAAATATTGCGATTACAAACGACTCTAACTATTTAATGGAAGAGAATTTATCAATAAGATTAAAACAGAATGTAGACGGAACTTCAAAATTTCTTTACGTAAGGCAAGTGCAGTGAAGCTGATGCCTACGCATGCGCGATTTGACACTTTGCAACGACAAGAAACCTGTTCATTGCGGCCGTCTCATTAGTAAAAATGGCCAATTATCGCGTTAAAAATGGCTGATTTTTTTTCTGAGGGGTTATGTGAAAGACAATGTGCCTCCCAGCCCAAAACAATTGAAGAAATCAAAGTACGCATTTGTAATGCGCTTGCGTCGGTGACTGAACAAATGCTTCAGAATGTATGGCGTGAAATGGACTACCGTCTAGATGTTATTCGTGTGACCAAGGAAAGTCACATAGAACATCTATGACGTATGTATACAAAATTTTGAAGTTTCATCTACATTCTGTGTTAATCTTATCGAGAAATTATTTTCCATTAAATAGTTATAGCCGTTTGTAATCGCTATATTCATTTTGACTTACCCTGTATTATGCACGGACTAGTTTGATTCGCATGAACTTCAGGACTATATAAATTAAAGTTTGTTATGTAGATTTAACCTTACCATCCACAAGGAGGGACAGGGTGCGCCTTCCCTTAGCCTCCCTCAAATTAACCGCTTTGATTCATCAAATAAATCGAAAACTCTAGCACTACGTACTTTTTTATATTAAAAAAAATGCATCTATTTTAGCAATCTATTGTACTTCAAAATTTGGAAATTAAACTTTTATGTTCTAGAGAATAACACATGTAAATGTACCAATATTCAGAAATAAGTGCAATTTTTTGTACGCCTATATAAACATGCAAGTTTACATTTCTAAAGATTGTCAACCAACGGACATTTTTAATTAAAAAATTCCCAGAACAAAATGATTTTGTAATATTAATTGCGAAAAAACGGAACACATCAAACTACAGTCAGTTTCTAACTGAATGACACTGCTGATATAGGTTAGTCACCGCCCCTTGAATAATAGGCCTGAGCGAAGACACAAAAATGGCAGTTGCCAAAAGCGTATTTTTTTAACGTATGTACGGACCCATTAATTTTGATACCAACATTTTATAAAAGATTTCTTTGTCTTGTTTAATCTCAGAAAATTAAAGCGGAAAAAACTTAAAAAAATTATTGGTACCAAAATTCAAGGGACCGTACACACGCTGAAAAAAATCCGTCTTCGGCAGCCGCCATTTTTGTGTCAGTGCTCAGGCCTCAGAGAAAAGATACGTAGAGAGCGGATCCCATTGTTCTTTCGGGTAGAATTTGAATCCAACATGTTTCCGCTTTCATCGCCAAAAGGTTGTTGTTTTTTGGCGGCGATCCATTTATTGGCAACATTCGGATTTCATTCTCGCAATAAAATAAACGTAAATATGGAAGCTAAAGTGAAACTACAAGCTGTCATACTGTTAACTACGCTAGGATTTTATTTGTGTCAAATGTACATGCGGCCGAAAAATAAAAGGTAAAGCGAAAGTGCGGTCAACTCAAGAAAAAGGCCGACGCAATAAAGTTTCGGCGGGAAGCATATTAGCAAACCGTACACGAATTCATGCACAGAGAAAAATAGAGCTCTGCTATTGGTCAAACTGTAGTCTGGCGTGTTCAAATCTCCGCCCCTTCTGTCGTATCCATGAATAGCATGTCAGCCTGGAAAAAATCATTACTTTTATTGACAAATCGTTATTTTAAAAAAAAAAGTAATTAATTTAATTTATACAAATTTAAATTCTATGGAAATATTAACTCAACGAGAGGTAGGTAGGTTGTTGCTTCTGCCATCTATCAACATTGAACGAAATCATATACTAAATTGAAAAATTAATGTTTTAGTGCTATTGTATTAAATCAATGAATTAATTTATACAGTTTTTAGAAAAGTTGTAAATGAAGTTGCAAAATTTAGATTTTTTTAAATATATTTAAAAATATATACTTTATTATTTTTTAAATACAAATATAAGGTTATATATATATATACATATGGTTTTTTTTATGTAATACACTCTTTGTTGATTATTTATCAGAATTAATTTAAATAAATAATGCCTTTTTTGCTTTTTTTTACATAAAAAATAATTTATTTTCTTTTTTAAATTATTAAAAACTGATGAATGGCTAGAAAAAATTGTTCTGAATAAATTGTACTATTTTTACACAAATCTTTTACATGCTCAAGTAAAATTTAGTTAAAATTTTTGGAAGGTATTTGACAGCTAAAACTATTAATGTTTTGTTTTTTCTCTTCCTTACTCTTATATTAAATACAAATTCAGAATCTTATTGTAGAAAAAAAAAGATCCTCGAGATGTTATTTAATTTAAAATTGACTTGTTTTCGTGTTTTTCAAAAATAATACATTAAAAATCTCTTCATGACATTCTTAATAATAATTATTATTAATATAGTAATATATTATTTCTGTGAATATCCTTAAAATTTCCAATTTATAATATGACATCATAAGCTAATATGAACTAGTAAATCCGGATTAAAATTTCTTAAAAACCGAATATTTAAATTATATGCGTATAATTTTATTCATCCATGCGTACTTCAATATATGTAGAATGAATAATTTCGTTCACTGTTTATTTATTTTTATCTCTTTTTAAGACGCTTTATTAGGTAGCTTTCTTTACAAAAAGCCACCTATTGCAGCCGTTCGGAGGAAAGCGATTTTAAAAAATTTTGGTATATTTTCATCGATCATGACCCCCAGACCCCGAAACCACCCTCCATTCAAAACTGATATATATATATATATATATATTATATATCTGACCTATGTCACATTGTAACTCTCGTATTTATGAACCGATTTGGATGTAATTCGGTGTGTACATAGTACATACCAATGTCTCGACCGAGTTCGTTGGCCAGCTTCATCCGCCATTTTGTTTCAAAATGGCGGCCATTTAAAAATTTTTAAAAAATTTAAAATTTGAAATGTGGTACCAAAAAATTGAAAATGGAAAAATATTTTTTTCTTATGTATTTGACCTTTATACAAAGACTCCGTAGCAGTTTTTGTTTCATCTATATCTTAAAAAATGGCTGAGTTATAGCATTTTGAATTTCTAGCAAAACTGACATTTTGAAACGTCCTGAATTTTGTCACGCGATAAAAGGCGTATTTATGAACCGATTTGGATGTAACTTCGTTTATACATAGTACAGACCAATGTCTCGAACGAGTTCGTTGGCCAGCTTCATCCGCCATCTTGTTTAAAAATGGCGGCCATTTAAAACTTTAAGAAAAATTTAAATTTGAAATGTGGTAGCAAAAAATTGAAAATTGAAAAAATATTTTTTTCTAGCATTTTTAGCATTTTGAATTTCTATTGTGGCTGACATTTTAAAACGACCTGATTTTTGTCACGCGATAACAGGCGTATTTATGAACCGATTTGAATGTAACTTGGCCTGTACATAGTACATACCAATGTCTCGACCGAGTTCGTTGGCCAGCTTCATTCGCCATCTTGTCTCAAAAGGGTTACCATTTTTTAAAAAAAATGTAATTTAAAATTTAAAATGAGGTATAAAAAATTGGAAAATGAAAAAGATTTTTTTTGTGTGTTTGGCCTTGATACAAAGATTTTGGAGCAGTTTTTGTTTCTGAAAATTTGTTCTTTTGTTTATATCTTAAAAAGTGGTTGAATTATAGCACTTTGAATTTCTATAATGGCTAACACTTTGAAACGATCTTGTATTTGTCACGCGATACCACACTTATTCGCCTATTTCGATGGAAGAAGGCATGTGGGAGCCATCTTGTTTCAAAATGGCGGCCATTAAATTAAAAAAAAATTATATTTAAAGTGAGGTGCAAAAAAATTAGAAATTGAAAAAGGTTTCTTTCTTAAGTATTTGACCTTGATATAATGATTCAGGAGCATTTTTTGTTTGTCTTTATCTTAAAAAATGGCTCAGATATAGCAGTTTCAATTTTTAAAGTGGGTGACATTTTGAAAAATCTGATTTTTTGCCTGCGACAGCACTCGTATATATCAACCGATTCCGATATGAGTGAGCATGTGCACAGCAATTACTAAGGTCTCGACCAAGTTCACTGGTTAGCCTCATCTACCATGTTGTCTTAAAATGGCAGGCATTTTAAGAAATCGCCGAATATGGCAGCCAAATATAAGTGACTTTAAATAAAAGCAGCTTGGATAAAGCTGACTATTTTCGCGAAATTCTAATTCATAATGATTTAGTATTGATATAAATTAGTATTGAATCTCCTACATTCGGTTTCCACTTAATTGAGCTTCGTGTGTTTGAATAATATAAGTTGGCTTTTTAAAAATAATGAATATGAAAGCTGCCTCTTCCTCCCGGCACTGGCCGGAAGGACTTTTTTTTATTTGCTATTGTTATTTTATTTTTTCGGTTTAATCACAGACAGAACATATTATTACTATTTATTATTTATTTATTTATTTTTATTATTATATTTTTAAGAATACTACGAAGAGTTTCTTAAATTTATTATTTTTGAAAAATACGAAAACAAGAAAAGTTTAATTTAAAAAAAACTTCAAGAATCTTATTTTTCCTAATGATGTTCTAAATTTTTACCTAAAAAAGAGAAAGGGAAAGAAAAGGAAAATTAATAATTTAGCTAAATCTTAGTTGAACATGTGTATTATTTTTGTAAAAATAGTACAATTTATTCAAAACAAAGGACTTTACCCAAGAATGGCAACAGCCACACCTCTGCAGGGAAAAACTCTCCGAAAAAGACTGTTTATTAGACGAAGGGGGAGCAGTGATAAAATGCTCTTCACGCTTATTGGTGATTTTCTTCTGTTTACCCGCGGCTGACGCCACATGGGTAAAGTCCATTCTTATAGCAATTCATCAATTTTTTAATAATTTATAGAGAAAATAAATGATTCTTATGTAAAAAGTAACAAAAAATGCTCTATTTATTTAAAGTAATTCTGTTAAATAATCATCTAAGTGTGTTACATAAAAAAACAATATACCATTACACTTGGATTTTAAATTCATAATTATTATTATAAAATAATAATTATTATAAAACAATAAAAATGTTTAATAATAATTATTATAAAACAATAAAAATGTTTAATAATAATTATTATAAAACAGTAAAAATATTTAATAATAATTATTATAAAACAATAAATAATAACAATAATGGATAGCTTTAATTACATTAAAATAATAATATAAACATTTACAACTTTTTTTAAACCCTATAAATTAATTCATTAATTTAATTCAATCAGTATAGTGCAAGAAATTAATTTTTAAACTTAGCTGTCGTTTCATTTCATGTCGATAGATGGCAGAAATAAAGCAGAACCCTGCCTTAGAAAACCTACAACTTTTGTAAGTTCTAGGCTCTCTAGCCCCACCAGTGGCCGAGAGGTTCTGCTCTCGAAGCTGGTAGATGGGAGGTGCTGGATTCGAACCAAAAAAATTATATTTTTAATGATATAATTTTTTTCAATGTAAGCAAAATATTTTTCACATATTTAAGCAAACCAGTAACATAAATATAGGAAAATAACTTCAGTTTACATAAAAGCCAACGAAATACGTGCTTAAGAGTCAGAAATATTAAGTAAATCATAAAAATGAAATATTTAATGAAATTAAAATATTAAAATGAAATGGTGAAATTATAATATAAGCAATTTGATGTTTTAATCGTCGATAAGTAAACAGAACTTAAAGAAATCTATAGAAAAATACAATGCAGCTCGCTAGAAAATTAATATAGGGTATGTCTGATTAGTAGATACGCCAGCTAACAGAAAGTAAGGAATTTTAATTCTCATAGAAAATCCAAATTTTCATCAATTCACAGCAGTCATTGTTGCAAAGCTAATGAATTTTAATAAATTATATAAACTTTAAGCGCAAAATCATAAGCTTTCAGAATTCATAATGAAAAATCTATCTTAAACTTTTCAGAACAGTGCTGAAATTTCTGAAAAATAAAAATTTTAAATTAAAAAATGACTGGTTCTGTTTACCTTGAGCGCGTTCAGAGACCGAAACACGGGTAACTCGGAAAAATGGGGAATGACGTCATACTGGTTTCTCGGTGTAAGGTTGGGTAAAAACGGCTCTGAACGCTTTCCGGTAAAGTTGTGGGATTTTTTTATTTACATTTACATGCATGGCGGCAGCTGCACTTTCGACAGTGCAAATAGATTCAATTATCACTTTTTTTAGATGGGAAACTGTTCCAAAAGTTAATTTTTATGTGGAATACTATCGCAACAAATATGTATCACAGGTTTTGCTAGCCATTTTAGGCTGAATCGGAGATTTGTCATAGGCAAAATTTACATTTATCTTCTAACTTATCTAAAAGTTAAACTTAGACCAGAAATGTTTTTATTATTATTTTTGTAATATGAAAAAACAGAAACAATGTGCGATAAAACTGATCAAAACAGTGATTCCGATTAACAGTCACAGTTAAGTTATAAAATGGTAAACAAATCAGATTTCCCAACCACGTGATCACTTTACCCAACAAAATTTTTCAGGTAATGTGGGTTCCCAGAAATCCGGGTAATCTCCGGCTCTGAACGCTGCAGGAAACTCTGAAAAAGTCACGTGATGGCGGCTCTGAACGCTTCGGGTTCCCCACGGGGAAACCTGGGGAACCCAGAATGCGGTCCGTGAACGCGCTCCTTCAAAATTTCCAATATTCCCGAAAATTCCTGGATAATTCCCCAAAATTCCGTAGTTTATTGCCGTCTTTCAAAATTGGGGTTTTTTTGCAACTGTAGATCTCAATGATCAAAGAAGTTATTCGTAGAGCATAGTGCAGCAGACGAACCGAGTACAACCGTGCGACACAGACAAATTTTCTAGGAACGGTTTTCTTCTTCTAAAACCTATTTCGTGAGAAGTCCTTCTCTATTCTATGTTCATGGTCAATGCTAAAAATTTGTATCCCTTAAATGTGCGACGATACTGCTAAAATCCCAAGTGCCGATCGCAGCGACATCTGCCGGATTTTCGTATTACATTATATAGATTAGCAAAATCTTGCTGTTGTAGAAAATGTCCAGCAGATGCCGCTGCGGTCTTTATATTTCAGCAGCATCGTTACACATTTAAGGGATACAATATTTTAGAGTTTTTTTAGGTGTTAAAGGCATGGAGGAATGAGATAGATGGAGGTGCAGTAAGATTGTTGGGGGTGACGCCAAAAAAGTAACCCTAAAATCCGCTACAGAAAGCCCAAACAAAACCACGTGCTTTGACACGCCTATCAGTTCAAACCGGTTTAAACCTGTATTTCTTTGCTTTCATTTTTTACCGTCGGAAATTGTTATTCAAGATATGATTAAAATTTCGATAAAAGATGACTTGTGCGCTGGAATAGGTTATAGGATATAGTACTAGATCAGAATGTATCAAAGATACTAATATATCACTTCACAGAATTATTTGATTATTTAATCATATGTATTTTAAATATAAATATCAGAAGCGTCTTTTAAGATTTTACTTGAAAGGGTAACATTCTTTCGTTATTGTCCGAAAATCGTTTGCACTTGAAAATCTAGATTTTCTATTAATATTTGTAATTTAAGTTTTCATACATAATTTTAAAAGAATGCTTTCATCGTTATATTTTATCTGTTCACATGCAATTATTAATATGCTGTTAAAAACAAATAAAGACGTTTATCTAAATTAGCGATTGATACAGTAAAAAATGGTGGACTATTTGAAGCGTAATCACAAAATTTCATTCCGTCAAAGAAACTCCATTAATCAGTTTGAATTACTCGAGTTTTGAAACATATTATTATTTGAAAAAAAAAATAAGTTCCCTGACAGGAACATTTTAGCTGTAAGAATGAAATTATTATCAATAAATGCTTGGCTCGCATTTGAGTAATTGGACTTGACCTTTCGAAACAAAGTTTTATTTTTCACAAAATTGTTATGCATTTCTCAAGGATAACTTCTTCTTTTCAGAAAATTGATACCAAAAGAAAACAAAACTTTCATCTATACCATTCCCAAAACTTTCTTCTATCTCATACATGTTAATACTTCAAAATTCGCTATCACACTGCCAAAATTAAATGGCAACCTATACCCATCATGAGGATTCTAAAGATATGAAATTCCGTGCATTAGTTCTTGAGGTTGAGATATGGCTATCGCTCAAATCATGGAAATCCAGCAAACTGCAGCTTAGCAGCATCACCTATTTGGTGCTTTACACCAAAACCTATGATGCACCAAAACCACCAAACAACAACATATGTCAACGTCAAACTGAATCTGAAGTTTGGGGAGAATCCGTGTATTAGTTTTTGAGATAGAGCTATTGCGAAAATCATGAAAATTCTAGCGTAACAGCGCCACCTATTGGGCGATTAACACCAAAATCTGTCAGCAACAACTTGTGTTAACATCTAACTCTGAAGTTAGATGAAAATTCGTGCATTAGCTCTTGATAGAACTATTGCAGAAATCGTGAAAAATGCAGCACAGCAACGCCAACTGATGGACGATTTACACCAACACGCAATCAGCACCAAGTCATATCAAGGACAAACTGAATCTGAAGTTTGATGAAAATCAGTGCATCAGTTCTTGAAATAGAGCTATGCGGAAATCGTGTAAAACCTACAAAATGCAGCATGGCAGCGCCACCTGTTGGGCGATTTACACCAAAACGTAATAAGCACCAACTCATATTAAGGACCAACTGAACCTGAAGTTTGATGAAAATCCGTGTATTAGTTCTTGAGATACAACTATTGCTGAAATCGCGAAAATGCAGCATAGCAGCGCCACCTGTTGGGCGATTTACACCAAAAACTAATCATCGCAAATTTATATTAGGGACTACATGAATATAATTTTTTATTAAATTCCGTGCATTAGTTCTTGTGATAGAGCGCCCACAAAATTTGTGTCACATACTGACAAGCACTTCAGATACAGTACTGTATCCGAATCTTTTGTGTGTCCTTTTAAATGAACGATAAATATTATGCACATCATATTTCACAGCAAGTATATTGTAGTAAATCTGAGTAATTTATGTCTATTCCATTATATTTCAGTAACATAATATTGCTGTAAACAGTCCCCCCCCCCCATATCATTATGTAACGGAATTCTTTTGTGTGGCCCTGTAATGAATAATAAATCCTTTGCAAACGCAATATTCTACAAAATGCATGTTTTACTGCACTTTATAAATGAATATATCAATTTCTTTATGCTTTAAATTGTCTAGCATCATTGAAATGCACTTGAAACAATTTTTCCCATTGACCGTAATGTAACAGAATATTTTTTACCGCCCATGCAAACGAACTATAAGTGCCACACAATTGTTTTTTTTGTTGTTGTTTTTTTTCAACAGCAATCACGCTATAGTAAACGTCAATAACATATAAAAAATGCAGGGTGATCCCAGTATATTTACAAGAGTTAGAGCTCGGCCAGAAGGCCATACAAGCCGAAGATAAACATTTTTCATCTATGTTGGGAAAGGTTAAAGAAAGGAAACTTTCAATAATACAGTTTCTAGTTCTTATCAAATGTTTTCAATATTTTATTTAATCTTATTTTGACATTTTATTATTTTTAATTTTCCAATTCCAATTATTTTAAAAGCAAACATTTATTTTAATAAATAACAACACAACAAAGACCCTTTGAAAAATGTACCATTTTTTCCTAAAATATACTTCAGCTGTATTTCACCTCTTTGAATTCGTCTTATTAATACAAAATCCCTCCCACGTGCTTGTGTTGTTTGGGCTTTCTTGGACGTTTAAATTTGAGCGATAAATGGTTTCATATTACAAACCTTTTTAACGGCATACTGCAACTCCATCTATCTCTTTCCTCCATGTGTTAAAGGGATAGCCGATTTCCACACTATATATTCTAGGCGCTATAGTAATACTTATAAAAGTGCTAAAATATTGGATCCCTTAAATGTCAAACGATGCTGAAATCCAATGAGTCGATCACAGCGACATCTGCAGGATATTTTCTAAAACTCCAAGACGATATGTTCTAGACAGTGTAATAAAACGATGTTTACTTTGAAATCTGAAAATATATAGCATATGTCGCTGCGATCGGCTCCTGGATTTTAGCGTCATTACACATTTATGTGATACAACTTTTTAGCGCTGTTTGGATAGCAGATTTTAGTTGTCACAGAGTAAAAGAGATTGAGAAGAAACTAGCGTTAACATTTTTCTATGCGTTTTTTTCCCCGTTAGGTGGCGATACCGTAGATGGTAGGCTATCGATCAATGGTTCTACAATGCTTTTCAATGGGAAAAGCACTGATTTTTAATAAAATTTTAACAGAAAATTTGAATTTTAAGAAAGGCGTACAAGTAGAAATCTGATTAATTACAGTTTTCTTCATAAGATACATATATTTTTAAAGGCACTTGGCATTTCGATTGCTTCTTAAGATCAGAGATCATTCTGACAGAAAACCGAAGGCAGGCCATTTAAAAACTTTGAATATCGCGGATTATTCTACCGCGAAGAAATAAATGGACTTATGACTTTTAGAAATTAAAAGTATTATTCAATATTTTCTGGAGTAAATTTTAATCTCGCGTATATTTTATAACCTTTGAATAATTTAATAACTCATAGCTTTTGATATCCATGCAATTTAATGTAGTATTAAAACAAATTTTTATCTTAATTATTTGGGAAAGAAAACTTGTGTAAATTATAGGTCATTGTCCAGGAACTAATTTTTTCAAAAGTCGTAAGGTTTGATTTTAATACAGTTTTACTTAGAGGGAGGGGGGGGGGGGTAGAGGACCTGAATTTCCAGACCGGGCGGGTTGAAAAACTAAAATTTCGGTCCGGTACGTTTGTATTTTAGCGATTCACGCCCCGCCCCGCCCCATGCAAAATCAGTGAAAACAGGCCCGGCCCCTACAAAAATAAAAAAAATCAGACCCGACTCAATTTCTACAAAAAATTCCGAATTTTCTTAACATACAATTAATATTATTTTCTAGAATATTGCATAAATATTTATGGAAAAATTTAACAGTATATTTTAGATTACTATATATTTTCAAGCCAGAGCATACAGAATAGCAACATTAATAATCATTTAGACTCAATCTTATGCAAAAATGCATGAATACAAAATTTATTACGATTATGTCGATAAAATTCAGTAATAAGAAAATAATAGGACGCCATCTTAAATAGGACGTAAACACCATAGCAACCTAGAAACATTACCTATCATGGGATATCATTGAATTAATTACGTATGATAGGATTTAAAAGAATAATCACCATGGCAACCTAGAATCATTACCTATCATGGGATATCATTGAATTAATAACGTATGATAGGATTTAATAGAATGAAAAAACTTTTATTAATATCTTTTTAAGTTTTGATTCGATTTTCATAAAATTTGTCATGACAAAACTCTGCAACGATTATATATATATATTAAATTTCAAACCATTCGGTTGGGTAGTTTTTGCGCTCTTATATGCGGACAGACGGACGGAGAAGACGACGACTGTAGGTGCTGCGTATTTATATAATTACGAACGCACCTAAAAAAAAGGAGATTTTAAAAAATACTTCTGTATAATTTATCAAGCTATACTTCCAAATTTTCCGTTACCAAAAGTTCTTTAATACTATCATTATTTTTATAAAACAAATAGCTTGCAAGACACCACAGGTACTTCAGTAAGGTGAAAAGACCTGCTCGCTAATATAAATCCAATGAGATAATTTTTTTAAGATATCTCGTTTGCATTTCAATACTATTTTTTAATGCTTTCCTTTTTTGGATTTTGTAGCTGAGATCGACACTATGAAGGCAGTTTTTTACTTTTAAATTTTGTTTCACACATTTTTTTTTTTTTTTTTTTAATGAGGATGTTTTTACTTTCGAAATCGGTTCTTAAGCCAACTTGGTAATTGAATTTAAAGTTTGATTAAAATCCGGGCATTACTTCTAGAGATAAAACTATTGCGGGAATCAGGAAAAATTCAGCATAATAGCGCCACCTGTCGGGCGATTTACACCAAAACATAGTCAGCGCCAACTCATATCAGGGACTAACTGAATCTGAAGTTTGATGAAAATCCACGCATTAGTTCTTGAGATAGATCTATTGCGCAAATCGTCAAAAATTCTGTAGAGCAGCGCCACCTGTTAGCCGATTTACACCAACGTGTAGTTAACACCAACTTATATCAAGGATGAACTGAATATGAGGTTTCATAAAAATCCGTGGATTAGTTCTTGAGATAGAGCCATTGCGGAAATCGTAAAAAATGCAGTATAGCACCTGTTGAGCGAATTGCACCAGTCTATATCAGGGACTAACTGAATATAAATTTGTATTAAATTCCGTGCATTAGTTCTTGAGATAGAGCGCCCACAAAATTTGTGTCATATACAGACAGACATTTTGTAAAAACATTTTTTTCGGGATCTTTGACCCCTAAAACATGTAAACCCATCGGAAAACGGAATTCGAAAATTTTCACGAATCCAATACTTTTTTTCTTGTAAAGATAGAAGTAAGTAAAAAACTCTGTCTTTCATATTTTGTAATCTGGCAATCAACCAAACAGATAAGGAAGCAGAGAATAATTCAAGCAAATAGAGAAATTAACTATGTTCGCACTGAGATAGTTGAGTCACTTGAACAACTTGAAGTTTTTTGAAGTGGACGTACCCGGAATCAAGATTATGACTTGAGCAAGTTTCTGAAACTCACTTAAATTTTGGTACTCACTTAACTATGAGTTGAGTGGAAATCTAACTGTTGAACTCTTTTTCTTATTTGAAACTGTTCTTTAAATTAGAGTTTACTTCTACAAATAATTATTCAGCTTTTTCAAATGATTTTTTGAGTCGTTTGTTTAATTAACACGCCACAAAGAATAGAAACAATAATAAACTATGTATACTTAGAAGTTGTAGTTACAAATTTAACATAAATTAAGTCTCTTAAAACGTTTTGCAATGTGAACACGTGAAGCCTAATTCCGAGTACCCCAAGTGACTAAACGTTAAGTGACTCAACTATCTCAGTGCGAACATAGTATCAGGGGCTCAAGTTCTCCCCCTTTAAATTTACAATTATTTTAAGCAACACAAATTGTTCAAAATCTATTGTTTTCATTCTTAAATGTTTTATTATTCATCTCTAACAAAACAACTCTGAAAAAAAAAAAAAAAAAAAAGAAAAGAAAAGAAAAAGAGAAAAAAGAAAGAAAGAAAGAAAAAAAGAGAAAAAACCCCTGTAAATGTTAATCAAATTTATAGTGGGAATGAGACTAGTAAATCTGCAGATAAGGAGCCTCAAACTTTGGTTCTGTAGTTTTATATTGAAATCATTTTATTTAGTTTTTAAAATATTCAACCAACAAATTCATTTCTTTCATATTTGTATTACTATTTACTACAAGTAATATATGAAGCAGGTTCAAGAAATTTAAATGTTAAACTTTAATTATTCTAGAAATGGTGAGGCAGGTGTGGGAGGAAGAATCGGGGGGGTGAGCACGGAACAAACTCGACCTTTTTTCCCCTCGTTTTTTCTTTGTTTTAAGTCACTAGTATAACCTGTTTTGCATCCATGAGCAAAGCACTTATACCCCATCTTAATTTATGCTTTGTGATATTAATAATGAAAAATAAACGAATAAAATAAAATATTTTTAAATTCTAACATATGAATCTTTTGCATACAGTCATATGATATTCTGTTAAAAGAATGGCCAACCACAAATTGCAGCGCCCTCAGTATTTATCAAAATATCACTTTTGTTTTCGGCGAGTAATGCGTATTAAGTTTCCCCTCCATAGTTTTCACTCCGCGTTTCCACACTGTATTTTCTAGACGCTGTAGTCTGGCTACAGTGCATAGAATAAATAGTGTGTGGGAATCTGCTAGCCAATCAGCGCTAAAAATTTGTATCCCTTAAACGTGCAACGATGCTCAAATACAAAGAGCCGATCGCAGCGACCACAGAGTCTTGCAGTTTTAGAAAATATCCTGAAGATGTCGCTGCGATCGACTCTTTTGATTTCAGCATCGTTTGACATTTAAGGGATCCACGGTTTCCACACGATATATTCTAGACGCTGCACTGTGGGGCAAAATCCCAAAAAGCTGACCAAAAGTCGAAAAATAAAGTTACTATTTAGGAAATTTTGACTATACAGATGGCTAGAATAATGTTCGGAGGGTCAGAATCAATATTTATAAAAAAGCTTTCGTTTTGCCTTGGCAACCTGTTACCATTTCAAAAGTGGCGCTTGGAGGATTATCATCTGAGGCGAACAAAAAGAGTAAATCGACGGTTCCTCCAAACACGTGCTACATTTCCCCACATAAACCGATTTTAATGCTTTAAAATGGATTCACACGATGATAGTGTGTGCTTTTTTTTTGCGCGTGGTTCAAAAATTATATTAAGTACGTAAATATTAATAACTTCATGGTTATTTTTGATAAAAAAAGATTTTTTTAATTATTTTTTTGCTTTCAAACACCGCAACGAAATATAGGAGAAATAATAGCCTGAACTATTATCTAATGCATAACAAAAAAAGTAGCTGCTAAAAACGGCCATTCTGCATTTCGTGCAGTTTTTTGCAAACACAAGTAAAAATATCACTTTTTTAGTCGCTTCAAAAGGTATGACATTTATTACTTTTTACAGTAATTCAGTTGGGAAACATTTTTGAAATTTTTAGATTATTCAGTTTTGTGATAGATTATTATGTATTATATTACAAATAAGTATTATAATCATAAGCATAAATAAATTTGATAAGCAAGATTAGTAACAGAAAAATGAAAAGCATTCTCTATCATCAATACGATAGAAATGAATTTTCTTATCTTTATAGCTAATAATTTTGCTTATTCTATTGTAATTAGAAGAATTATCTTGCCAATTGCAATCTTTGCTAGATCATACTGTTGAACTTATTTTGTTAATGCAAACGGAAATTATTAAGAATCTGACTTCCGAGAACATTAGCAATTTGAATTTGATTTGCAAGTGGTGATGTGATAGTACATCTGGTCAAAGTACTTTTAAACAAAAATTTAGCTTTGATGATGATTTATACTAGGTTCAAATAGCTTTTTCACTTTTCTAGTGCCACCAGAACTCGTTAGTGTTGCGAATAATTCAGAAATCGTTACCTAGAAAAATTCGAGATCTTCATCTCTACGATTTTTTAGGCCCACCAGAATCCATTTTTTTGCACGAAAATACGGAAGCTACTGTCAGCGAAATGGATTATATTACAGATCAGGAGAATAAATTCTTTCCTTTTAACACTAGAAAGACGGGGAATTTTACTCAAGTTTTATAAAAATATTTCGCACCAGAATTTTTTTTAAATTATTAACTTATTTATTTAACTAGTTTTTTTTTCCTTATTACCTTTTAAACTAGTTTTATAAAGAACTTTCTGGTTCGAACCGAAATATATTCATTTGGTAGCGGTCAAAATGACCTCTCACCGTCTTTCTAGTGTTAAAACAATCACTGTGAGCGTTAATTACAAACTGGAATTAACGATGATTGTAAAATTTTTAATGCCATTACTAGTAATTTATCAACTCAATGTTGGTAACTATAACAGGCAACTTCAAAACAGTTTAATAACCTTGATGACATTTTCAAACTAAAAGTGAATGAAAATCATTTACAATTCGGGATGTCCACGTTACATCCCTGTATAAGATGTTTTGAGTGTTGCTTGCATTTACCATACAAACGGGATATAAAGGAATGGCAAGCGTGCACTCCTGGCGAGAAAAAGAAGTTAAAATTGTAAAACAAAATTTACAAAAAGGATTTCGTTTACAATTAGGACTTCTCGTCGATAAAACAAAGCTCGGATTTGGAAGCACAAATGATTACAATACAGATCGTCGATTCTTTGAAAACGCAACTATTTCTGCTTCCATAACGAGCGTAGACGAAGATTTGATCAAACGATTTCACGTCATATTACAAGTAATTTCTTTATGTTTATTTGATCAATTTCATGGATTATTGCTCACAAACAGCTTGTAAATTCGTCGATTTGTATTTCTAGTTCTATATGCGAGCTTAAGTGCACAAACTACTTATTCATGGCACATAAATAATAGATCAGTTTCAACCACGTGACCACATGCCCCCCCCCCCAAATTTTCCGCCAACCAATCAAAATTACCGATCTTTTAACGCTCAACCAATGAAAGTGGAGAAACCCGGGAAATTTGGGAGGCAAACAAAAAACATTCACGAGGTTGTCAAGCTGGTTGCTATGGTGTGACGTCAATTGAAACTGATCTATGAGCTTCCTCGTTATTGCCTGTTAAGCAAATGTCGGGAGACGCTCAAGAATCGTGCAAAAAATTGATCAAAAGGTATCGAGAAGATTTCTCCTAAAATGCAGTAGGACGTAAACAATGCAAGGTTTTTGTTATCAAATCCCATAATTTCAAGCTCACGTAAATTATCACTGATGAAATTAATATCCTTGCTCCTAGTGGCACAGAAACTTCTGTAAAACATTTCGACACCTCCCTTCTGAAGAGTCTACTTAGTATACTACAGATATTCAGAAAATGGATTTTAGAATATCGTTTCGTTTATTTTAATAATATAAAAATTAAACCTTGAAGTATTTTATTTTTCATTTATGCACTTAATTGTATTTCACTTATACATTTAAATAAAAATTTATCGTTTAATTTCGATTAAAAATATCTTAGTTCCTTGAAAATACCTTGTAACGTTTAGCCTCGAAACTTTTTAAATTCAAACTCAAAATATTTTATTATATTACACTAGGGGGGGGGGGGGGAGGCTCCGCCTTCTGCTCGCTACGCTCACCAACCCTTCGCGTAATCGCTTCCCTATTTTCTAGCCAACCCCAGGCGTAATTGTTTCGCGATTCCCTTCAGGATCGCTTCGTGATCCCTTATTTTCTATGCATTAAGCTTTTAGAGGTCCACTTGGCAAAAAACGCACTCCTCCCCAACTCCTGACAATTTTATTTCCTTACCTCCAAGCACATAATCATTAGAGCTTACAGAGTTTTATAATTATACGAATTAATAAATATACAATTATATATATATATAGTGTTAAGAATATTGTAAATAATTAGCGTTTGTGCTCAAAAATAATGTAAATAGTTTAATTAAGCTCTATTCATAAGCTAATATTAGTTTTTGTTGCAGTGAAATATCTCCATTTGTTGATTTTCTGCAAGCAAGTAAACCCTATTGGATTTTAATGGGATTCTATGGAAATTTGGCGAAATACTGGAAATAACGCCATATTAGCGTCCCTTTTGACCAGGCGCAGATCCACGGGAGGGCCCTCCAAAAATTTGAATCCACCGATTATCGCGAATTTTGACAAATGGTCGCCGAAGAAAATCAATTTTGTCAATCTTTCACAGGTCAAAGGATTACAAAAGAAACGCGAATTTCGTCAAAGGATCGCGCAAAAAACGCCAATTTCGTCAAAGGATCGCGCAAAAAACGCCAATTTCGTCAAAGGATCGCGAAAAAACGCGGATTAAAAAAAATATGAATCCGCCGATTATCGCGAATTTTGACAAATGGTCGCCGAAAAAAATCAATTTCGTCAATCGTTCACAGGCCAAAGGATCGCAAAAGAAACGCGAATTTCGTCAAAGGATCACGCAAAAAACGCCAATTTCGTCAGAGGACCATGAAAAAAAGCGCAAATTTCGTCAAAGGATCTCAGAAAAAACGCGAATTTCATCAAAGGATCGAAGAAAATCGCGAATTTCGCCAAACAATTGCGGAAAAACGCTAATTTTGGGAAAGAATCGCGCAAAAAACACTAATTTCGCAACAGATCTCTTAAAAAATACGAATTTCTTCAAAGAATCGCGAAAAAATACGCAAATTTTGCCAAAGTATCGCTGGAAAAACGCGAATTTCGTCAGAGGTCCGCGGAAAAAACGCACAACTAGAGCCGGGAGGAGATTCCCCTAGGGGCGCATCCACGGGGGGAGGGGTGTTCGATTTGATCGGAGATCTGGAACAGCGAGAGATAGAATGTTGTGCTCGTCGACCTAAAAAAATCGAAGTAGAATATTCTCCACTAAATCGGATACCATGTATAGTCCGGAGAGAATTTGAAATAGAGGAGTTTAACGAGTTTTTACATCTGCAAAATTATATTAATTACGGACGTTTTTTCCTTAAAGACCAGCTAGGGGTGATTAGACATAACGATTGGGTGAGGCGATATGTTTGTGTGGGTGAAACTAATCCGATCATAAAGCACTTAGTAATAAAAAAAAATTCTTTGCTTCATGATTCGAAACCGGAAAAAATAATTAATGTTTGCATAAGATGTTTCAGTCATCACGAAGTGGCCGAAGAAGATGAAAGATACTCATTGTTTCGCATCGCGCATGTTAATTTTAAAGGGGATGCCGGATCCCTTTTTGATGAATTATTCTGTAACTTTTGATGAATGATCCTAATAATCCTGATGATGGTCTGAATGATCCTAACTGCTGTATGATTGTTTTACTAATTTCTCCTATTTTTCCAGCTCTTGCTTTTCCAATAATAAAAGTTGACTTAGGGAAAATTGTAACTTTTGTTTGCAATGACGAAAGCTGTTCTGTGCATAACTGAAGTATTTTCTGCTGCTCATCTGTAAATCTGATGTCAGAATTATCAAAATTTTCACGCAGCGTGATCTGTTGTTCTTAAAAATAATTCAGAAATGTTAAAAATAAAGAGAATTCATTGAATAAGAGAGTCTATGGTAAAGAGAAAGAATAACCGCCGGGGATGTGTTGAGCGATTTTGATTTGTTTAATGTAGCTCCGACCTTTGAGACAATCAAAAATTGGAACTGGATCCATCGAGCTAACGGCAGAAAACTTCAAAGCTCCTTCAAAGACTTGCATGTCTGGCATAGCCCAGACTTATTTAAAATGGTATAAGGGAAAGGTTTGTAACACGCATATAACACGCACACATGGGTAATCTGCTATACTCCTCTATCAAACTTGATACTTTTGTTCATCTGAGTTACTGTTATATCGTTATATGCGCAATTACTCGTAGGCAGCTGGGTTATTCTTATGTGACTTTTCCACACAGAATTACGCTGAATAACTCTTTTCATCTCAATTGCTTTCTTTTAACCGGCATTTTCGAAACTTTTGTGTATAATGTTACACATATAAAAATATGTACATTTCTTAAAATGTACACTGCATCTAGGCAACAGGTTAAAAAAATCACAGAATGATTTATGACTTTTAAAGTTGATTTCTCACGAATTATCTTTCATTGTTGTATCCATTTTCCGATTATAAGCATAAAACTATATAGTCATATACATTAACGTCAAAATTTTCGCCAAGCTTGGAGACATTTCGCGAAATTTCGCCAAATTTTGCGACCCAAAATATGTTGATATAAATGCAGCGATATTTTGGCTGTAGCTGCCAAATTAGGCAAAATTTCCACTGAAATTCAGCACTGATTATTCTTCTCTAATCGGGTTCTTCACATTTTAGCTTAGTGTTTTATTGTAAAATTAGCTAAAATCTTAAAATCAAGAAATAAGTAAGCTACCTTTTCTTTACGCTTTTAGGACTTTTTTTATTTTGTTATCTACATATTTTTGTTTTCAAGTGTACATCTAGGCCGAAAATGCTTTTCTCATTCACTTCAGAATGTTCATTCGCATTTCAGTTGCAACAAATCACTTACGGTGAATTTTAAAAAAATGAGTAACCTTCTGTAATTGGGACCACTACCAAATGGTTATATTTGCGCATAAAACAGCGCTCACTAAATTATGAAATTTTCTACCAACCCGATAACGGAAATTTCCTAATACCAACATACATACCTCTGAATAAAAACATACATAACAATACATACATATAAGTAATACATACATAGCATTATATTTTTCTCGACTTCTTTTATTATCATTCGTTGCCATGCGGTTAATACTGAATACTGTATCCATGCTGAGCTGTAGATTTCTTTCTGCCTGACTTTTTAAATCTGCGAACTATTTAAAACACTGTGTTTTTTTAATAGTTTTGTGTTGTTGTTGTTTGTTGTTGCACTGTTGTTGCTGCACTGTGTTTTGTGTTGTTGTTTTTGTGTGTTTTTTGCTGTTATCATGGAACTAACATCCAAAATGGTATTCTGCGTATTCGATTTCTTTTTATTTCTTATTTCAAATTCAAAGTGAATCGCATCGATTTGGTAGGTTACGGAAAATGTTCACTTGCATTTCAGTTGCAGCATATTCACTTACGGTGAATTAAAAAGAAATATTAATAACCTTCTGAAATTGGGACTGCTAACAAATAGTTAAATTTGCGCATGAAACAACGCTCACTAAATTATGAAATCGTCTACAAACCCGATTACGCAAATTTCCCAATACAAACATATATATGTTTTAATACAACCATACATATATAAGAATACATACATATAAGTAATACATACATGACATTATATTTTTCTCGATTTCTTTGATTATCATTCGTAGCCATACGGCTAATACTGAAATCGTTACCATGCCGCTAATAAACGAAATCGTATTCTCCGTATTCGATTTCTTTTCATTTCTCTTAATTTAAAATTCAAAATGAATTGCACCGATTTGGAAGGTTACGGATAATGTCCATGTGCATTTCTGTTGCAGCATATTCATTTACAGTGAATAAAAAAAAATGATTAACCTTCTGTAATTGGGACCGCCACCAAATGGTTAAATTTGCGATTGGTCTGTTAAACCAAGGCATACTTAGATACTACTACCGGCAGACCGATTTGGGTTTAATGTATGAAGTTGCTCGCCAGAGGACTCTGATACGCTGCCCAAAACAGAAATTTGTGATTCTGACCGTAACTTCAACGACGAGAACCAAGCAAACCGCTCTGGGCAGGGTTCAGAGAATTCCATTGTGCTTACATTTTTTTTTTCCCGTATAGATATGATTCAAAAGAGTTTAATAAAAATAATAACTCTAATCATAAAAAAAAGCATTATCATTTTAACAATTATCGGAATAATAAATGGTGTGACCGGAGAATACTTCCAAGGTTGCTACTTAATACCAAGTTAATACTAAATACCAAGGTTGCCACTTTGGCGCATTTACCGCCAGGTTGGGGAGAAGTAGAGTATTCCACGATTCACCCCAATAAATAAAAACATGCATAGTTTAAAAACACAAATTTATTTGCTATCTTCCCTGCTGAAACAATAAAACTAATGGAATTTCTTTTAAATATATTAAAGTACTCATAAAATTCCATGTAATAATTAATAAATATAATTTATTAAGTAACAAATACACTTACATGATTTAATCAAAATTGCTTGGATAACATAAAATATTGCAACGATATTTAAATCTGCGATCACCATTTCTTTAAAAATAAGAATATTTAATGTTTAATGAAAATCGTTTATTTATTTATTTATTTATTTTATTTTATTTTTTTTTTTTGAAGTGAAAACTTCTTTAGGCGCGTTGAGCTTTTTTTGAGATGGGGAAAAATCACTGATTTCGAGACACTGTAACGTAACCGACATGCTAGCATTTTGACACATAGACACTAGCGCGCTAAGCGGTGAATGACAGGAACTTTTCCCTCTTCAGCTCAATCCGCAAAAGAAGAAGGAAGCTAAAACTCACTTTTTCTCCCGGCGTATTGCTAAAACAAATTATTATTTTGTTTTTCGTCAGTTAAAAGGAATTATACCGTATTCGTGTAACTAAAAACCGATAACGCTGTATTTTATCGTGTTGATGGTCTGGTCAATGACCAACAGTATTGGCGGGAATTTCGATTACGGAAGATAAAATACGGGGCACAGATGTCAGATACGCACTTGGGTACCTAATTGACAGCAAAATGGCGTTACTTTAATTTACAAGGTAACCCGGCTACTGTTGCTTATTTATTAATAAACTGTTCATTTACTTTTATTTTATTTTTTTAAATTGTACAATTGTTTTGTTCTATAGTTATTAATGAAATTACCGTTTATTTATTGTTGTTTACTTTTTAAAACAATAGAAAATAATTTAAAAATATATATTGTAACTGGTATTGGAAAACGGGCTTTCGGCAAATTGACGTTAAAAAATCGCGCCAAACCTGGTTCGTATATCACATCTGTGCCAAATTCTCGGTTTTTTGATTTTTCGACTTTTTATCCAAATTTTCCCAATTTTTTAAATTTTCCTTTTCATTGTATCCCAAACACTACCTTCATACCAAATTTCAAGATTCTAGGGATACAAGACATACCTCTGAGTTTTGATGATCGGTGAATCAGTGTCGAAAAGGCGAAAGTTTAAGTTCATATATCTTCTGAAATAAAAAAGATAGAAACGTGAAATTTCAGCATTTAGTTCCATTTCCACATTACTTTAGATTTACGAAGTTTCAAGTTTCTGGGAATCACCAACACAAAGATATTGGGGGGTCAAAAGTACCCTGAGTTGCTTCCAGAAAAAGATGCTTACGGCTGTGCTTTCAAGACTTGGCAGGGGCACTGCCGTGTCCCCAGATGCTTTCATTAGTGCTGCTACACAATTCAACATATAAAACATTTCCTAACGATTAAAAAAACACACACGTAATTGTTGAAGTTTTCACTTCTATTTGCACTCCCGGAGTGCCACTGTTTTTACTAATATTATTATTATTTAGTTCGGACGATATCAAACACAAACATTTTACGGGTAGCAATAAATTCCTCAAAAATAACTGCTTCAAGCCAGTTATGAGAACTGTAGTTTGATAAAAACCAAATTTTAATTTTAAAACGTGTATATGAAACACAAGCTATTTTTATGTAAATACGGGACATTAAAAAAAGAATAACAGAATGAACCAAACGATCAAGTAAACAATCAGTAATTTAGCTAATCTTAAAAGTATGTGAACACTAAAATACTACAATCTAATCTGTGTAAAATATCCTTTTAAATCGAAGGAAATTGAAGAATATAAGTATTTAATTTATTATTCTGAAAATACGATCAATGATTCTGAAACTTCGACGATGAGAAACAAGCCGCTATCTGGGCAGGGTATAAACGTAAACAAAAAAGAGCACGTTGTGATGTTTTGGTTCAGGGTTTGAAGCTGAATCCGACTTCACTTTTACGGCGAAATGCGTGGGCCGTATATATCATAGTAGGCTATGGTTAAACAGACCGATTGAAAATCAGCAGAAATGATTTCACCATATCATAGAATTATTTTTCGCGTGAAACCTAAACTTAGCGTCATTTTCTTCGTCTCAAAATTTACATACGCATCTGTCAAATTTACATTCACCATTTCAAAAATATCGCAGTACGCAATAAGTTATTAATACATATATTTCCAAACTTGAATTCAAGTTTGCTAACTACGACTTTGCATGTGAACATTCGCACTCTTAATTTATGATTCTAATCTGGGTATCGGCGAGTAAAATTCCAGAAATTTATATCTTTTAGAGGCGTTCGTAGTAAAATATTTCTTTTTATCAGAGAAAATGATTGTTTTCATTTAAATATGATCTCACTTTGCCTCATTGAAGTATTTCACATAGAGTCTCAAACTCAGTGGAGTGAAAAAGTATTGAATTGTAGTAACTTTTTGAGGAAAAATTTAGTGTTTTTTTTAAAGCGTGACGTCATTTTTTGTCCCCCCCCCCTTTTTTTTACAAAGTTAATTTTGAATTTTATTAGAAATTGGCATCAATAAAGATAAACATACTTTATTAATTTTTTTTTCTTTACAATATTGGAAGGAATCCAATTGCTACCATTTAAAAAAAAAAAATCATAGAAAATTTTTAAATTTTAAGCTTAAATATAAAAATGGGAATATTTAAAAAAATAGCTAGTGCCGCAAATCTACAAAGAAACAGCTTTCATTTAAAAAAAGAATTATTAAAATTGGTTCAGATAAAAGCTCAACGTAGATGTCTAAAAAAAAAAGGTCTTATCTTTCAAATATATAGATTTAAACCCGCAATGTTATCTCTATGGAAAAATTTTGAGCAGACATTTCATGCCGTTAGGGTTGACGAATTTTTATGATTTTCAATACGCACCGAGATTTTCGCACTACCAACGTCCATTTCATTTTTGGTGTCGATACGACAAATATTTTGGACGCTATCGTGTTAACAATAAGTGTAATTTTTGCAGGGAAGCCGGAGCTGTGCTCCGACAATCAGTTCTTAATAAAAATATAGTTTGCATATTTGCAGAAAAAGACATTAAATTCGCCAAACGATATTTTCAGTTTGTAAAAAAAAGTAATTATTCTAATATTTTGAATATGAGCTGTATTTTGATATTTCAAAATGTTGCTACAAATACCAATATTTCCTTTTTATTAGTTCAATACTATATCAACTTTGACTTTCATCTTAAATTTCTGCGTCAGTCAATTAATCGGAGGAAAACGAGTTAATTTCGATCATGATATTTATTATAAGCAATAGTTTTTCGTTATTCTGTTGTATATCAGCTGTTTGCGAATAGTAGGCTCATCAGGATGGGAAGTTTCCGTCGATTTACAAGTCACCGGTGTCAACTATGAAAAATCAAGAAAACTAGACAAAAATCGCTGTTATAATGCCCCCTTTTGGCGGAATATTTCCAAATTCAGGGGTATCTTCTTGCCATGGCCAAAAACGTACACAAAAAATTTGGTTCAATTCTATGCATAACTTCATACATTTTTGATGGTACTATGGCGACATGCGGACAGACAGACATTTTCTATAAACATGTTTTTTGGGATCTCTGACCCATAAAACGAGTAAATTCGTCGAAAACCGGAAATCGAAAAAAATTTCGATTTGAATACTTTCTTCTATTGAAGGTAGAGGAAAGTAAAAATTATGTAAAAGAGAAGTTTAAAAAACTGACTAAAATTTCAACTACTTCAAACTTATCTTTAAATGATATTAGGTTCATTATTTATATTAATGAAAACAGTTTGTATATATATAATATACTAGGGGCCTCTGCCCCCTGCAAGCTACGCTCGCCAACCCCCGTTCAGATACCGCAGAATCTAAAAATCTATAAAACATGCTAATCTGATGGGTTTTAAAAATATTAGAGGAGATTAAATTATATTGAAAAAGCTGTGCAGATCTCCCTGTAAACGGGTTTCCATTTAATTCCCTTTGATTGCAAAAATTTAACGGAGAATCAGTTGCTGTTAAGACATCCAATGGTTGTTTTCGTTTTTGATTAAAGAGGATCAGTTAAACATTTGAAAAGAAGCTAAAATAAAATGAATGAAATATTCAGTCTTTGTCAACCGATATTTTAAAACAATCTCTATAACAATAGCCAAAATCATGTGACTATCATCAACAGTTCCGGGCGGAACACTTTTCTTTTTATACTCTAGGTGCCATTTTGATACTTTAATGTTATCCAGGCACAGGTGATAAGTCGCCAAATATTATTCTATCCCCATCGTTTCATCTATATTATAATAGTTCAAGTCATCAAATGCCATAAACAAATACGATCTGATCCCTTCGCCTTTCATATGAAGGTTTGGAACAAATGTCATATACATCCCATATTGGCGCGATTTTTTTCCAACGCCAATTTGGGGAACGCATTAACAGCATAAACAGCAACATCCGGCTTACCATATCAAGCAAAATAACGGTACTTTTACGCCAGTTAAGTACCCGTTGCGTATATGACATTGGCGCCAGAAAAAAATCGCGCCAATATAAGGCCGTATATGACATGTGTGCCGAAAGAAAAAAGCCGGGTGCAAATCTCGCCCATATCTTTTTTTCAACTCGCCAGTTAGCATTTTTTTTATTGTTCGAGTGGTAAATTAAAACATTGATTTGAAGTTGAAAGGAAATGTCATGGTTTGTTACATAATTTAATATTTTGCCATATGTCGTATACGCACCGCATGTTTGGCATGATTTTTTTTTAATTTAATTTTATTTTTTTTATTTTTTTTACGAAAATTTGGCGAAAACCTCGTTTTTGAATGCCAGTTACATATGTATTTTTGGTACTACTTAGTTATCCCGTCGATCAAAAATCTATCGCGAACTATAAGATTAAATGCCAATAATGATTGATCGTAAATGTCACATTCACTTGACTTTTAGTAAGTTACACGTGTTTACATCAAGTGATTTTTATTTCGACGTTTTATTTTTATATTTATTAATGTTATACTAATTTATTTGTTCTTTCGTTATTTAAAATAAAAATTTTGCCAATCTGTACAATTTGGCGAGTGGTTTGGCGATTTATATAATTTGCGAAATTGGTTGACGGTATAACTACTACATTGTACCGTATTTTTTAATTATTTTCTATTATTTTCAAAAGGAAATAGCAAAAAAATAATTAATAACTATAGAACAAAATAATTTATATAAATTTAAAAAAGGAATAAAAGTAAATAAACATTTATTATTAAATAAACAACAATAGCCGGGTTACCATGTCAATCAAAATAAGGCCATTTGTGCACCAATTAGGTACCTCGGTGCGTATATGACATCTGTGCCTAATATTTTTCTTTTCATTTTGTTTAAAAAAAAAGAGTGAAAACCATGAATTTAAATGTTTCATTTTTAAATGAAAGTTTTGTATTTAATAAAATGATAACGAAATTTAAAAAAAGCATTGTTCTTAACATAGATTTAAAGGAGGCCAAATTGGTCGCCAAATTAATTTAAAATAGTAACCATCTCTGAATTATGAAAAAAAAAAATTTCTGTTATGATTAAAATTTGAGCTGCCATCATTAGAAAAAATGTATTTAAAATTAGAAAAAAATTAATATTTCGAAAACTAATTCGAATTTAAAAATTCTAATACCAGTTTTGAGATCTGTGGATCAACACGGATTTTTGGCCTTAATTTCATCGCAAAGTATTCCATATTTTAGGAGAAATCGCCGTGAAACAAAATCAGTTGTTTAATCAGTCGATTCAAAAAATCGATACATTTAGCCGTTTCATATATTCGTTTCATAAATTCGTTTCATTAGGATTTTATATATATAGGGTAGATTTATGTGCAGACTTGCCAAGTTTTTTTTTTTTTTTTTTTTTTTTTTTTTTTCTTTAATGGGGGACGTCTGATTTTTACTTGAGTTAGCACACTCCTGATTTTGGCTGTATTGCTTCTGAATTTCTAATACTCTTTATAATATTCTGTTATTTTATTTACAAGTGGAATGAGAATGGTGGATAAAAAAATTCAGGAAACTTTCTTTTCATGTAATCGATAAGGATTAGTTACGCGATAAACTATTCAGGTCAAAAATAAGTAATAAGTATAGATTCTTTAAAACTTTTAATACTTACTTTATGTATAGAGCCAAGAACAAAATTTTAGCTTTCATTTTAAAATGATATAAAATAACAACTACTAGAATCCAATCAAGACTAAAGAAATGTCTCGAACTGTAGGTCGAGATGGATATTGCAAATTTACATTTGACATTTTTATCACTGATTTGTTGAATTTGAAAATAAATAAACAAATAAATATTTTTCAAGAAAATATGTGTCATTTATTTATTGATCCAATTTAAACGATATAGATAAATCTATTTTTTTCAATTCCTACTATTAGCTCACACTCTCCCTATATTTATTTATATATTTATATATTTATCTTGTACAAATTTTCAATCGTTAATAAAATACTCATTATTCATCCTATCAGGTTGAAATAAATTTTTTTAAACTTGTACTGGATGACAATTGATGTTAATAAAGTTTTTTCAAATATTAATTCATTAATTAAATTTTAATTAATTAATTTTAGTTTTGCATGGGAAACAAAATGGCCGCCATTGGTTATTGAATTTCAATGAAAGTATTTTCAATAAGGGTTAACGTAGGGGGGGGACCTGTTCTGTCGCCAAATACCGCCAAGTTTGTCGCCAACTTGGTGATATCTGTAATATTTCGCCAAATTCCCATAGAGTTCCATTGTAAACCTACTTGCTTATAGAAAATCAACAAATTGAGATATTTTAATGCAACAAAAGCTCATATTAGCTTAATTATATTAATTTTTTCTTTGATGGCCTAAGTAGGAATTGACTTTAAAAACAAAATTTTTATATTACTTGTTTTTTTAATAGAAAACCAATGGTAGACTCTTTGCGAGTTGCCAAGACATTTCAAAGGTATTTCGTTCGTGCTTTTATTTATTCATCTCTGTTAATTTTGAAAAAGTTATAAAAAATTCCCTGTTAGAAGTGAATTATATCTTTACGTCAGAAAATTGTAAATCGGTATTATTACTTTTTAATGTATAAGCGCTGCGTACTATTTTCTCTGCTCAACGATGCAAAATTTTCTGATACATTTACGAACTCATTTTTATACGTAAAATCATGTAATTAATAATGACAATTGAATTGATTTAGAATGTAATAGCACTTTTGTTTTTTGTAAGTATATTATATCTTCAGTTACAAATTATCGCTGTCTTATGACGACGTTTATCGGGCGGTAGCGTCCAGAATTTCAGTTTGAAACGACATTTTCGGAAAGATTATTTACCAATCTTGCGAAATCGAAATTAATTTTCAATTTCATTATTTTTGGACTTAAATACACTAATTCAAATTAATGCGTAACAGAATAAAAAGAAAAAGAGGAATGTATTATAAAGTGGTTAGACTGAATTTCAGAACAACCTTTAAAAGCATTTTATCCAATTACCGACCATGATTCATAAAGTCTTTTAAATAAGTAGATAAACTTTATGAACATCATTTTCTATTCTAAAATAAGTTATGGTTCATTCCAATAACGCATACCAATTTCATTATGTTAGATGTTGTATGATTTTATTAAAATATAAATAAAATTATTATCACCCACAGAATATGCAATGTATCTGAATTAGATAGTCACATCAAGAGAAGCTAAAACGCGATTTAAATGAATAACGTAAAAGTGGTTTTATATTGTACATGCATAACTGTCCATCCTTTCGATAATTTAAAAATCAAATAACCTATTTTCGACAAAAAATTTCCGGTAATGATTGAAATAAAACAAGAATCTGTAATTAAAAATAAAAATCTTTTTTATTCCTTAAATTTTCTGGTTGAAAATATGTTTATTTAATTTGGTAAGAAACAGGGACGTTGGCAGCCATGCATATTGCATCTACATTTTCATTCTTCTACATAAACCTTACATATATTTAAATGTTCCCAAGTAGATGCATAAATATATTTAGAAAAATGTCGACAAATTCCATTTAAAACTTTAAGGGATAAATCTTTTTTTTTAATTTATGCATTCAATGTTTAAATCATCCTTGTGTGTACAGGCGCGGTAGCAATGTTGAGAGCCTTTGTGCAAAAGTCGTTTAGCTCTTTATTGTACCTCCTTACTTCTCCAAAAAATTTCTTTATACAAATCATTGGATATAAATGAAATCAGAATTGTTTAAATAATAAATTTGTTGAACAACAACAATTAGCAGTAACATTATCAGCAATAATTTGGAATGATTCGACTCCTATGGATCGTAAAAAAGAAAAAAAATTGCCGCTTTCAAAATAAGTATTTGACAACAAAAGTCTCAAATCACAAATAATTGTGAAAGTTCCTGTCGACCTTTAGTTGTCCAACATATTTTCCTAATTCAATATATCCGTACCAATTTCTGATCTATGTGTTTCTTTATAAAAGCTTAACAGATAATGTGATAAAGTGTACCAGAATGACATTTATTTATTATTGATAAGACAAAATTGTAGATATCATAAAATTCTACTTACAAAATCGATGCCGTCTATTATAATCTACTAAAAAAAACTTTTCAAAATTAAAAAAAAAAAAAAAAAAAAAAAAAAGTGAAAGTTGTGGCTAAAAAATAGTGTTATATCAAATTTCCAAGCTTATATTATGGTACTTATTTAACATTTTTTATTAAAAATTTACCATATGTAAGTCGAGTACCTAAGTATGCGTTGATAGAAAGCCTTTTCTCCTTTACTAAATGCATCATAACGTGTTTCTGAAAATTAATTTTTTTTTAAATTATGCATGATGGGCTTGGCGGCCATCTTTTCATACTTTACACAAATTTTTAAGCACACAAGTGCGTTGTTAAGATCGGAAGTTCGAAATTGTTGCTAAAGCAAACATTTTATGCTTTTAATTTATGGAAATGAGTGCCTAGAAATTTGTGTCTTAAAATAAAGCTGAAGTAACTTCAGGTTTCATCTTATGATTCTTTTTTTCGGAGGGGTTAATTAATTAAAGCAGTAAAAATCAATTTGTTTTTTCAATATAAAAGACTTTCTTAATTTATCTGTCTGTAGCTAAAACTAGAAGTTCAAAATTCTTAGTAATGCAAACATATTACGAGCTTGTCTGCTTAGAAATTTGTGTAAAATATGGAAAGATGGCCGCCAAGCCCATCATGCATAATTTAAAAAAATTTAATTTTCAGAAACACGTTATGATGTATTTAGTAAAGAAGAAAAGGCTTTCTATCAACTCATACTTAGGTACTCGACTTACATATGGTAAATTTTAAATAAAAAAATGTTAAATAAGTACCATAATATAAGCTAGGAAATTCGATATCACACTATCTTTTAGCCACAACTCTCACCTTTTTTTTTTTTTTTTTTTTTTTTTTTTTTTTACTTTTGAAAAGTTGTTTTTTAGTAGATATCAGTTCTTTTTAAAAAAAAAAAACAGATTATATATAATTACAATAATTCTACTCGCTAAAATTAGTCCTTGTATAGCCTTTATAAGCAGGGAACAAACACCACAGTATACATTTTGTTTACTTATCATTCATTTTTTAGAGTAATTAATAATTTAAAAGTAAGGAAAGTCAATTTCTTCTTTCAAAGTATCAGTCTTTCTCAATTTATATCTCCTTAAAATTTTCTATGAAGGATGAAAATTTAGTAAAAACAGATAGAGTCGAAATAACATATATATATATATATACAGTTAGTCTGTCAGTTAATTGTTTGTTCTAACTTTTTCTTGCTGACGGTTTTGTAAAATAAATTTACCTTTACAAATACCTACGGATAATCCGCGAATGAAGCTCCGCAGACATCTAAAGAATCGAAGATCTATTTCAAGATCTGTAAATCTAGCAATTCTAGACATGATTATGAAACATTTTTGATTAAAAAAATTTAAAGATATAAACTGTACATATAACTTCATCTTCATTTAGATCGTGTTATAGAGAAGAAACAATAAATATGTAATTTTACTCAAATCTGTTTATCCATACTTAAACTTATTAACTATTTAAACTTAAGTCATTTACAACTATTCATTAATTTTCTATACGAATTAAAGAAGTCGTTGTTTCCATGGCAACTGTACCTTTCACTATTTCTTGTTTGTTTGTTTGTTTGTTTGTTTTATTGAACACATATATCAGATCACGTGGGGATCACGGCGGGATTCGAACCCGCCCCCACCTACGCTCTCAATCGATTAGCGGCATGGTGTCTTATCCACTCAGCCACGGTGGGCCACTATTGCTTTCTCTAATAATCAGATACTCAAATTTAACCAGCTGCGCTTAGAATCATGCTCATAACAGAGAACATTTATATGTACGAGTGGTGACATATGTACAAATCGAGTACTCATATTCAAGTTTTTGTACAAAGTACAGTAACTCAGTTTTCAGTAATAGACGTGGAAAATTTCGATTAAGCTAACCAGAAAAGTTAACAAACATTGGCTATTTTATTCAAAATCATCTTAACCAACCAAAGTTAATGTCCGGGATGCAGATAAAGTTTTCTCTGTTTGTAAAATTAGATTGACTAATCAGTAGTCTCCATCCTTGCAGGCTTTTCGGTGTTTACTGCAAACATCAAAAAGTTCGCAAAAATGCAGTCTTCTGGTTGATCAATCTCATCTCGCTAATAGCGAAAAATCTATCTTGATCCCGACCTATTCAACGCCCTTTAAATATTCGAGAAAGCCTTGACACGCGTCAGGAAAACGTCACACAAAGCAGGCAAAACAAAGAAGAAAATCATTCATTGGCTCGTTCATATCCACGAGCCAATGAATGATTTTGTTTCTTTGCTTTGCCTACTTTTTATGATGTTTTTGTGACGCGCGTCAAGACATTCTCAAATATCTAGGGGGCGTTGGCTTATTTCACCACCATGAAGCTATGAAAGGAGAGGAACAGACATGTCAATCTTCCCGTGTGAAAAACTAGATACCAAAAAAAGAGTTCTTTCCCGCTCTTCTGCCCTTTTCTCTCTTGATTTTGACCGATAGCAGCCCATTTAGCAGTCTCCAGTGCAAGATGCCGCTACATATGGCGGACGCAGGAGGGAGGGTGTTAGAGTGACCAATGACATTATAGGGCAGTTCATGACGTTTAAAAGTCACACGGAGTTGGATCATCTTTACACGATGATTAGTACAAAGCGGCGCGCCGATTTTTTTGTGTTCATTGCCGTGTACAGATAATCAACTCCGTGTGACGTGATGAGCTGGCCACAGTTCAGGAACAGCTTCAAATGACGTCATCTATATCTACTCCGAGGCTAACGAAAAAGACAGGCTACCGCAGTGGGTCCGATTCTTCTTTTTTTACAGACCGCTGGAGTGACGTGATTCTCGAATGCACCAATAAAAGTGTGCGAAAAGAGCATCACGTGACTCCAGCGGTCTTTAAAAAACGAAGAATCGGACCCACCGCGGTAGCCTGTCTTTCTCGTTAGCCTCGTATCTACTCCGAGGCAAACGAAAAAGACAGGCTATTGCGGTTACAGCGTCTAGAATACCTAGTGTGGAAAAATTCTATCCAAACCAGTGCTAAAAAATTTTATCCCTTAAATGTGTGACGATACTGCAAAAAATTCCAAGTTTCGATCGCAGCGACATCTGCGGGATTTTCGTATTACTAGTATTACATTGTATAGACTAGCAGTACCTTGCAGTTGTAGAAAATATCCTGCAGATGTCACTGCGATCTGTATATTGCAGCAGCATCGTTGCACATTTAAGGGATACAATATTTTAGCGCTTTAAGTATTACAGACATAGCTACAGCGCCTAGAAGATACAGTGTGGAAAACGGCTATTCTTATAATGCTTTAAAAAGTGCTAAAAACTTGTATCCCATAAATCTCCAACAATGCTCAGCGGCAATATGATGACACGAGCACCATCTCGTAACTCTTTTCAATATAAACCCTGTGTTTTCAAAAAATTATAGAATGTTAAATATCGGAAACTATAAATATAAGATATTTTAGTCTGTTATAAGCTAATTTAGTTAAGGAATGACGTGAAATAGGTTAAAGAGTCTCTTTTAGAATGACTATCGTTTTTAAATCACTACGATGGCGCTACGATCAACATCTTATTATTCAGCATCGTTGTACATTTATGGGATTCAATTTTTTAGCACTATTTTGTAGCCGTTTTCCACACTGTATCTTCTAGGCGCTGTAGCAAAGGTACAGCGTCTAGAATACCTAGTGTGGAATTGTGCTATCCAAACAGTGCTAAAAAATTGTATCCCTTAAATGTGCGACGATACTGCTAAAATTCAAGTTTCGATCGCAGCGACATCTGCGGGATTTTCGTATTACTAGTATTACATTGCATAGACTAGCAATACCTTGCAGTTGTAGAAAATATCCTGCAGATGTAGCTGCGATCTGTATATTGCAGCAGCATCGTTGCATATTTAAGGGATACAATATTTTAGCGCTTTTTAAGTATTACAGAGATAGCTGATTTCCACACTATGAATTCTATTCGCTATAGCCGCAATCTAGATAGATTTTTCGCTGTTAGCGAAACGAGATTCATCAATCAGAAGCCTGCATTTTTGCGAACTTTTCGCTGTTTGCAAAAATGCAGGCTATTGATTGGTGAATCTCGTTTCGCTAACAGCGAAAAATCTATCTGGATCCCAGCCAACATTTCTACAAACATTGCACTTCATCCATGGCACTAAGAAAATGACTCAAAACTTTTATGACATAGGCTGGGATCCAGAAACAGCAAAAATTCTCAAACATGCTGGCTTCTGATTGGTCAAACTCATTTCGCTAACAGCGAAAAGTCTATCTGGATCTCGGCCATAGTTTTCTTCGATGAAATCAATGCAAAGGATAATATAAAAGAATAGTATAAGACTTCTAAAATGTTTTGGCGGGTTTATCGCTGTTTGGCATAATTTGTAAACTTTAGAATTAATTAACAGTTTTTCGCTAATTAAGAATAGAAAATTTGTATTTTTAAAGCTGAATTTTATAAAAGCACGTAGATTAAGTAAATATCTGTCCAAAAATGCAATCCTTACTTTTTTCTGTCCATTATTTAAGTCTCTACCTCGATTTAAACATAAGGTGTGACGAAGAAAAAAAATCGGTGAATTTCAGTATCTCGACGATATATTAAAAAATCTATATACCTGTTTATAATTAACTTATGATGATGCATTTGGTCTCAAATTGAAGATCTTTTTCATTAGGTCCTTCTGGTTTTGGTTTTATTTTTCTGTGATGATTGGTTCTATTGATATGGGGAATTTTACGCTGGCATGTTTGGTCGATTTAACATGGATAAGTTGTCTTCAGTAGAATAAGCAGTTACGATGTCTTGCCGTTTTATTCTTGGCTTTTGTTTGTTTGGCGGGGTTAGCATTTTTTTTCAGCTTGGTTTGGCAGAACGACCGTCCTGCTTGATAGTGGAAAAAAAATAATTAAAAAAATTTCAAAAATTGTATGGCTTATAATCCAAACATTTTGCATTTCTTGTGTCCCTGCAAATGGATTGTAAATGTGTTGCATGCCATTTTCAGTAGTACTCTAAAAAAAGTAATAAACGGAAAATAAAGATGTGCTTCAAACAATTACCAAACGTAGATTGTAATGTATACGAATTCTTTTGTGTATTTCAGTTATTTTCAATAGAAACTATATTATACTAAATCTTTAAAAAATATACAAAATTCATTGCAGTCGAAGCATATCAATGAGAACGCGCGGGAAAGCTTGACAGATAGAGACATAACTGAAATTATATAATTGTTTTAACAGATTTTAAAGTAAAAACAAATTACAATGAAATTTTTTTATACAATTTACTGTCTTAGATAAAATTTATGATTGAATTTAAGATATTACAAGAAAATGAAGAAATATTAAGAAAAATATAAATTAATTTGTCTAGATATTTTGAAGTGAAATTTAATTTTTTCATACAACTTTAGAAAATAAATTTTAATTTGAATTCCATGGAGTCGCGTAAAATGTTATAGTTATCCAAAATCAGAATTATTGATAACTTGCATTGTAAAGAAAATCGTGAAAATATAACGCATATTTCAAACTAATAATATTGAGACAAAAGAAAACAATGTATTTGTCTTGATACAGTGGCGTATCCAGTGAGTGGATTGATTGGGCTGCAGCCACCTCCGAAATTTGTTATGCAATAATAGCATTAAAATTTTTAATTACAAAAGTTTAGCGAAATATAAGGAAACCGGCTAAGTTTAAATTCAAAAGGAAGCGGGAAAATATTCCGTTTTATACGTAATTTATGTTATTTTGCAGAGACCACGAAATTTACCATTTAAGTCAAGTTTCCGTTATACACACTCTCTTTGTACCGCGTTTTATTGTGTAAAATATGATATGTAGTGACTAAAAAGGCATTATTAATTTTAATTATTTTAAAAAACATTAATTTATCACTTGAAACTCTGTGATTTAAGGTAATGTATTGATTGAGATATCTTGTCAGTATATGAACTGCAAAGCATTGAACCTTTTTTAAAAATTTATTTAAATACTTGGTACGTTATAGATTTCTTACTTAGATCGTTACAGCAGTGTGATGTGTATTTTATTTCGATAGCATTACAAAATATTAAAAAGGTTGTGTAACTTTTTCATCAGAAATAAGATTTATTTACATTTAAAGTACAACATAAATCTAATTGAGTGATTCCGAATCCCCAATATACAAAAAGTTTCTTATCAACCACAATTTCCGATTAAAAAAAAAAAAAATCTGTCATATTGGGCAGTTTAACCAAATTTTTGGCACGTGGCAGTCTCAGAAAAGTCATCAACAGGGAACTGCAATTCCAAATGTAACCCATTTATAAGAAAATGTAAAACGCTGTTCAATACTCTAAGTATTGTAAATGCCATGCACGTATGCTCGAAAATAAGCCCGCGAATGTGTTGAATGAGGTGTGGGGAGGGAGGCTTATAGTGAGAACGTTTTGACATATTTACATATTCATTTTTTGACGGAAAGATATAAAATTGGAAAACCTGACCATGGAAGCGATTTGGAATCGAACTGTATTTTCCATTTTTTGATCAATCAATTACCTATTAAGTTAGAAGCGATTTTGATCACGTGACACGGCATTTTGCTCCCCTTACTGACTAGATTTTCTTCTTTCGTTCGGAAGTTCGGTTCAAAATGCCAATTTTGACAGTATTTTTGAAAGATCTATTGCGTTTACAAGAAAGCGGAAAAACAGTTCGATGACATAGTTTCTGAATAACATCACCTTCTAGTTTCATGCGTTTCCGAACAAAAATGAATTAAAACTTATGTCAGAAAGTTGACCACATGGATTTGAGAACAGCCTTAAATAATTTTAAATTTGCTGTTTACGTCGATTTCATTTACTATTTATTGAGATACATTTTAGAATATAATTTTCAAAATTCCGTTTTAAAAAATGCGGTGTAATCATGGAATTATACTTGTTAAGATAGAAACCTGCCTAAAACGACAGTTCCCGGTCTCATGCGATTCCATCTTAGCAGGTTTCATTGTATGATAGATGCTTTACCTGTTATGCTAAAAACCCGTTTAAAACGAAATTTTTCCCTTTTTTTTGCGATTCCACCTTAGAAACATTTTCTATATCTCAGCCATCTCAACAATGATAAGTCTATATACGTCTGTCTTGAAGGGCGGTGGTACATTTTTATGCCTATTCCCAAATGCCAAAATAGCACCAGCATTTTTAAATAAAATTTTTCATTTATAATGTACGGGAAGGAAAGCTTTTACTTATTTTCAAATAAATTTCTTCGTAAATTCTTGTTGTCATTCAATAATTTCAACATTTTAGAAACAGCCGTACTTTGCCCTGAAAGGGTTAAAGAGTAGAGTCTTTTATACGGTTAAAAAATATATTTTGTGTGCTTTTACATACTTAAGAAAATAATTAATTTATTTCATTCTTAAATTTTCCTGTGCTTCTTCCTCCATCCATTCCTCCCCTTTGCTGTTATTTACTAGTTACGAACCTAATAAAATTCTATGTATAGACGTAATTTTCTCGAAAACGACTGAAAATAAATATCATGAAACTACACACTTCTGACGTCTGTCTCTACAAAATTTCGCTTCATATCGTAAAGCCGTATAATAAATGCATGAGAGATATAGGAACTCAATATTTTCGAAAACTTTAATTACATGAGTTTTTAATATTGTTTTAAATTTTCAAAAGAATAAACTCAAGTTCAAATGAACTAAGATTTCGAATTATGAAAGTTCGCATTAAGGAAGGCCTAATGATGTATAATGTCAAATGTATATATAAAGAATGAACATCTTAAAGTTTAGTTAAAATGCATTTATTTACATTGGTATCATTATGAGTCTATTAATAATGCGTTGAACTTGGCTGTTTTATACCCAGTTACAAAAAATTTATATATATATTTTTTATCTCTGAGTATTCCATACACTTTAATAAAAGTTGAATGTAAACATAGACTAGAGTTGCAAGCTCTTCAGAATTTCATGAATAGGTCTCAGCAAATGCGAATTTGAACATACAGTGGCACCAAGACAATTGCATCATCTAGGATGGATTTGTCTTAAACGCTAGAGATAGCATAAAATAAATCAGATTATTATTATTTTGTAAAATTTAAATAAATTAAGTTTTTTTTTTCAAAATAATACGATATCTCATTTTTCATACATTATGTTTTAACAAATAACACGCTTATTTACCATAGAACACAAATCATTCTTTTGCTTCAAAATTTTTCCTTAAGGCTGTTCTTAACTGCTCTGCTCAACAAGCGCAAAACGTTTTGACACGTTTACAAACTCATTTTTGAACGGAAAGGTATAAAATTAGAAAGCCTGGCCATGGAAGCGATTTGGAATGGAACTGTTTTTTTTTTAATTTTTTTCATCAATCAATTACCTATTGAGTTATAAGCAATTTTGATCACGTGACAAACCCGTTTTCCGCCCTCTCTTGACTGCTTTTTCTCCGTTCGCGCGGAAACTCTGTTCAAAACGTTCACTTTGACTCTTTTCTGAAAAATCTAGAGCTTTTGCAAAAAAAACGAAAAAACAGCTGGATGACCTAGTTTCTGAACAACAACACCAGCTAATTTCATGGATTTCTGAGCAAAAATAAATTAAAACTTATGTCAGAAAGTCGCCTTTTTGGATTTGGGAACACCTTTAAAGCCAAAATCTAAATCTTTATAGATACATCAATATATCTTAGAATTAAGAAATATAATTGAAGAGTATAAAAAAAATAAGAAGCAAAATGTAGTGGTGGTTATGAAAATGAATTAATATTGGTTTATTTCCCATACAGAAATCATACTGACAAAGTTTAGATTAATAAATCATAAGGGAAATCCACCATTTATTCCAAATCTATAAAAAACAATTAATTTCTTATCTTGGATAATTTTTGTCATCTTTTAAATGACCAGCACCGTTTCATTTGGACATAATATTGTATAATTTTTCAAGTATTAACGTTTAAGGACTGTATATTCTTTGAATATTTTTAAAATTTATTTTATAAAATCTCACTGACATATTATTAAATGGTTTTAGAAAGAATAAATGATCTATTCAAGGAAAAATGCTATTTTTGAAGGAAAATTTGCAAAAATCAATTAATTTTTTTAAACCACACTAAACGAGCTAAAATAAATATTTTTGTTGTGAAAGTCTCGTACGAAACAATTTTTAACCATATCGACGGGAAAATCCAGATTTATTGTAGAAATTCAGTCGGGCCAGGTTCGGGCCGAGATTTTAACGTTTTTCCTGCCGGACAGGATTCGGGCCAAAGTTTTAGATATAAGCTACATTTTTTTTTTTACAACGTTGAAACGCTCAAACGTATTTGTGGGTTTGAACATTGTAAAAAGAGGAAAATAAAAGCTTATATATTTAAAACTCGCACAAAGTAATTAATTGGCTTACCGAACTTTTAGCTTTTTTTATCAGTCCGTGCCATTAATGTTTTTTTGTATTTGTCGGGTTCGGCTGTGGTCGAGTCTTTAACTTTTATACTGGGCCGGGCTTTAAAAACACTTTTTAAACCGGACTAGGCTTATAACAGTTAAAAGTTCGTCCCGACTTTTAACTTTTATACTGGGCCGGGCTGAACTTTTTTCAATGAGTCGAGACCGGCCCGGGCGCGGTATTTCCGCCCTCTTCAGACCTCTATCCTGACGCCTGTGTTCGCTGCACACATTATAACACTGGATTGGCGCCCCCCCCTGTAAAATAACACAATTTAACGTTTAGATTGGTACATTTTTAACATGCATTGCAAGATATGTTATTACTTTTTTCATTTATTTATTTCAATTTTTAAAAGGAATTGAGCTTATATTGTTATATCCAGTTCTCTTGTTTACACAATTTTAGCAAAGTCCTTTATATTAAATATATTTATTCACAGCTAAATAAGGTTCTAAGGTGAAAAGTTTTGTGAACAGTCCTTTAAGGCTGTCCTGAGAAATGTATTTTTCTCCGCTCAAGAACACGAAACTTTCTGACACTTTATTAAACAAAAGAAACAAACCTTTCTCTCACCCGACAAGTTTAATTCAAAACGTCTGAATAGAAAAACTGTTAGAAAAACCCTAAATTTGTAAAAGATTTAAAAAAAAAAAAATAAAAAAAAAAATAATCATAATAAGCATTAATCGCTATATTTCAACCCCACTTCACTCCCTATTGTTCCCCTGCCTATCCCTTCCCCTCAGATCCTTATCGTACACTGATCTCAGATACCAATTAGTTGTGTTGTAAAATGCTCCATGCTCTACTACAGATAAACCGATAACCGATCTCAAGGAGCAGAAAAGAGTTCTACTCTATAGCATCAAAATGGGTGCCTCTCAAAGTTTGTTATCAGTATCTTAAAGATTTTCCCTAAGATTCCCCATATTTTCTTCCCTTTCAGTTGCGAAAAGGGTACCTCACCCCTTCTTTCATGGTGTAGACTGGCAATATTCTTGCAGTTTTAGATATTATCCTGCAGATGTCGCCGCGATCTTTATATTTCTGCAGCATCGTTGCACATTTAAGGGATACAATATTTCCAGAGAAACTCACTCCACCTTTATCAGTCTTCTTTACATGTGGGCGATGCGATCCGCTGTTCGTGAACAGAATTACGGTCACGGCGACGATTTTGTTCTGTTTTGTTTATATGTTTATATGTATATTGTTAAGAATTTTTTTGGTTCTCCTATAATTTTTTTTCTTATACATTACAACAAAGTTAGTTGTTAAGTTATATTTACTTTAAATAGCGAAAGTATTGTACTTGTAATGTTTCTAGCTAATTGGGTAGAACATCGGTACATGAATACGAACAACAAGTTTGCATTAATCACTGTGGTCTTAGTCTTTAAAGTTAGGGAAATCGTTAGGCTTAAGTTTCGCAAAACTGAATAATTATTCTAACCCTTATTTTTAGAGTTCAGCTTATGTGCATCATTGAATATTTGTTATCCAATTCCTATTTTGCTGGTCACAGAATTCCATTTAGAGACAACGGAATGTGTTCTTGTTCTGATGTTCAATTATTCTTTTGAAAACTTTTCACGATACGGTTTATTAAGCGATTTGTTGTAACATATAAACACAGGCGGAGTACTGTATGTGCCAAGGCGTATTGTACTTTTAATAACTAATTTAAATAAACTAAACTGATAAATAACGACTAAGCTTTAGAATTGTAATATATGTACCGCATGTAGTAAACATAAAAACAGGATCTAATGTCTTTTAAAGCCTAAATATAATTTTTTTGGTGATATGCATGGTTGTTCAACGCAGTGTTCATTAATAGTGTAAAAGTAATTATCACTAAATTTATAAAAATCTAATTTAAGAAATTAAACAATTACAAGGACTGCATATTTCATATGCTAGTGGTGACTTGAGTTTAGCAACTATAAAGAGTTGAATGATATTCGTGTGATGGGTAAATTACGCGATCAATCAAATTTCATACAAGTCATTTTTCAGTTTTAGTATTAAATTCTTTTTAGTATTACATCTGTTTCTCACTTTCATATCCCCACCACATTCACTACAAACCATAACTCGATTTCACTAAACCAACTTCTTTAAAAAAACTAATAAACAACTCTCTATCTTCTAAAAGTCGAAAAACAAAATACCTGCTACCGTCACCTTCATTTCCCGAAATCTTCCTATTACCCAAAATTTAAAAAAAAAAACCTTTTTCAAAGACAATTTCTTGATACTTCTTAACAACATAGCTGACATTACATGCACCCAACACTCCAGCCATATTAAATCAAATAAATGTGACTCCGGTAAACACGCTCTTAACGATAAACGGGGTTACCAGAACTAGGTTGCCACGTCTATAAACACCGCCAACCAAAAATCGCCAAACATTTCAAAACAACAACGCCAGAGGGAAGGTACCGCATCTAAGCCAAAATTCTTAAAAGACGCTTGTTGCAAAGGGGTTAAATACGCAATTTTTGAAGCTGTTTTATAAAACTATTACGCAGCGAAAGGGTTAAAGATACAATTTCACACGTTTTGAACACCAATATTTGAGCTAGGCCTTCTTCAACTACAGTCAAGGATCCATAATCCGCACACCCATAATTCGCAATTTTCTATAATTTGCATTGCTTAATGAATGTAAACAATTAAACAAATTTGCAAATTCTTGATCCAAAAATGATTTTTTAAAAGAAATATCTGAAAATTTTAAATATAAAAGTGAATATTATGAATTTTTTAATACAAGAATTTGAAAAATGCATTTTTTGAGATAGCATATTAAATTAATTATATTTTGCATTTTTCTTTTCATGTTACACCGAATATGGAATTAAAATAATGTCCAGAAAAATTAATTATTGTATTTCATGTTTTTCTTTTCATGTTATAATTAGAAAATGACTAATATTCCATAATCTGCACAACCTTTGGTCCCAACTTGTGCGGTTTAAAGAACTTTGCCTGTATTACTTTGGCGTTATCTCGCATATTGATAGTAACTCTTTTCGTGATGGTATTGTAAGTAAACGAATTTTTTTTTTTTTTAAATGTTTTTGATAGCGATTTTTTTCTGAAGGTGTGATTGTAGAACACTCCTTCTTGGCCTGATTTTTAAAAAAAATCACCAAATTTGTGCATTTATGTATCTTTTCTCCCGGAGCTGCAACCCCAGGAGACACTACGCAAGAGCGTGCAATTTCAAAATGGAAAAAATGAAAAAAAAAATTGTAAAATACAAAAAAATTTCAAATTGTTTCAAAATACACTTTTTAAAGGAATACATTTTTTCAAAAATACCAAATTTTCACTTACCCAAATAATTAATAAAGAGCATTTGTGTGTAAAAATTAGGGAGAGCTAAAAACGTTTTTTAAAAATGAGGGTGGTTCAGCACCCCCCCCCCCCCCCCCCCTGTTTTCTTAAATTCATCATAAAATTTTTACTCCTTTTTGTTGAAGTGTGGGATCCGGATCCCTTGCGGTAGATACACCTTAAATCATGTCATCCGAATATTCCTGGAACACTATCTTGCATCGAGTGGTGACCATGTTGCATCCTCCACACATATTCAAACATGTCAGCATTATGTGGAGTATTCCTCAACATTTGTTTGATGGCTGACCAGGTACCCTCTATGGCGTTTATGTGGGCGTCAGTCTCGGATTTGCATATTAGAAACTAGGGATTGACCGAAGCAGCAATTTTGCCGAATACCGAAGCTTCGGTCGAAGTGTATACCAAAGCTTCGGTATTCGTCAACCGAATACTTGAAACTTTTTAATATGCATTTTTGCATATATTAGCTTTTTTAATAAGCTTTAATTGAAATTAATTTCTCAATTACTTAATTCAGTTACATTTTTATTCTAAAATCTAATTACACAAAAAAATTTAATGACTTTCCACTCACAAATTCATTAACCCATCACTTATTTTTTATTATTTTATCACTAGTCAATACCTAAAAATAACCTATGAAAATATTAAACTATACAGGGTATTATTAAGGATAAGGATTGTCAGAAAAACAAAAGTTCAATCGAATAATAAGAAACAATGTTGTCATTAAACTGATTTACTGATTGTCTAAGTCTAATTATTAACATATTGAATAGGAATTGTTCTCAAAATACCATAGGTATTATATCAATTTGTACATTTAACTATTTTCTGTCAAATTATTGATAGAATATTTATATTTTGATTAATATTTTAACATTGTGGTGGTGAAGATAAGAAATTTGAGCAATTTTGATATAATGGTTATAAAAGCTAGGATAGGCATAGGGATATACTTATTTGATGGGTGTATTTCCTTTAATATACACCTTAGATATACAGATATGAACTCTGATATACTTATTTGATGTGTATATTTAAGAAAATACACATTAAATAAATTTAAATTAAAAAAAACTCATGTAGAGGTAAATAAAATTTAAATGATAAGGTAAAGATGCGCATCTTCCTTATTTTTTTTTTTCTCTGTTGTAGACAGTTGCCTTGATTTCGCACCTATGTAGACTATTTTAGGAAGGAAAAAGTTTTTTTAAAATAAAAAATGGCCTTTGACTTATCTTTTGTAGTGCAGCTGAACTCTGAACTCATGCACATAATATTGAAACTCATTGTTTAGCCTATCCTACTGCTAAGTAAAAGAGAATTCTTCTACTTCTAAGAAAATACTCATCAGCAATTTTTCGGCTGAATACTTAAAAGTATTCGGCCGAAGCCGAATATTCGGTTTACATGCCGAACCACCGAATACCGAATCAACTATTCGGAATTCGGTCAATCCCTAATAGAAACAGTTTTTAAATCCTTCATCTTCAAGACAATTATAGGTCTTCTAACAATTTGAAATTATTGTAGTTCCTCGCAATACCCATTCTTCAATCACAGGAAGCAATTCATTTTTTCCTTGCTTCGGAACTTGCCCGAAAAAACACTTATTTGTACCTCTTTCAAGTCCTACAAACACCCATTCTCCTTTCACATTCTTTCTTCTTCCATACTTAATTTTTCCTTACTTACTTTCATCAATCTCTACAGTCGCTCCTACAGTACTTATATGCTCGCTTTCCTCCAGAATCACTGTCTGACACACTTTTCTACAAAAACTGTACCAATAGGACACAGTCACATTGACCACACAATATTTCTGCATACGTTGCCCAAACCACTTACACTTTCAAAACCTTACATTTAATATTTCTACCTCATCACGAGTCGGCAGTACCTCATACAGAATTTCAACTTCATCTTCGTCGTCGTGATTGGCATCTGTCTGCCCATTGTCAGATGCACTTGGACCAGCCCCAGTGTCAATTTTAGTGTCTCTGTCGAATTGCAGCCTATCATTATCATTAAGATTATAAAAAATCATGCTAAAATTTTGGCTGCATTTTAAGTATTGTTTGCTTTTTCTTAGACATTTGAAACAGTATCTATGGTTACAGCAGTCCAGAAATGACGGATTCACTGTGTTTTTGAAACAGCTAAGACATTGCTGATTTACACGCTCCATGTCTAAAACATAAACAATGTTAGTGTTGCCAACTGCCAGCTCTTAATCGGGCAATTATATATTTGCGATCTGAAAATTAATGCACACTTATTAGTTACATTAAATACCAATAGGTGAATATAAATGATTTAAAAGGAAAGACTTAATACAACTAATAGATTTATCAGGTACGTTTTACCGTAACAATTTACATTAAAGTGGCCGGGATCCATAGAATTTTTCGCTGTTAGTGAAACGCGATTGACCGATCAGATTGGCCACAGATTTCTTACATTTACCCATATGAGTGAGGATTCTCTCAATTTTTGCACTACTTACACTGTCACAGATTTTACAGGTTACTTGATATTTGTTTGGTTCACAATTGTCCACTCAATAGATTGCTTTCTTCCACTTCCTTCAATTTTACCCATGCTTAACTAAATATACTATATATACAAAACAACCGGAGTTTTATCAGAATATGTATGTAGCAAGCAAAGTAGCCAAATGAAACTGTCACTGTAACAAGAATTCTTTTTTGGTCAACTGAAAGTACAACTAAATTCAAGCCAGTTTCAGAGAGAGAGTGGAGTACAACAAAAACCTTCCAAACAAGTTACTCCAGTTTCAAAAGAAAAAGAATTATAGAAGGGGAGTTGAGGATGTATGATATTGTTCTGTTCTTGGAAATTCCTCCTCGTTCTGAAGTGCGAGAGGGAGAGGATAAATACAACTTAGGGGGGAGGGAGGGAAGTTGTTCTGCTCTTGAAAATTCCACCTCATTGTCCTTTCAGTAAGTGGGAGAAGAATGTTTTGAAAAGGGAAAACCCAAATTTCCTATTTACCTCAGGCTAAAGAAATGTTACTTACTGTGCCTAAAAAAAGAATAAAGCAACACATTTTGGAATGCATACAACTACAAAAAAAAAACTTGCAATCCATCATTAATCAATGTTTCAGAATGAATTTCTTCTAGAGAAAATATTCATTATATATAGGCAATCACTTCAATTAAAATGAATAAAGGTACTTTATCCTTAACAAAATATTAGTTTAAAAGTTCTGATTTAGCACTAGTACTAGTATAGTACTTAATGATAACAATTACAGTCGGACCTCGTTATCGCGACACCCGGTTTTCATATCTATCCGCTTATCACGTTAGTTTTTCAAAGTCCCGATGTTCTGTATAGGATTTTAATGTAAATAAACACCATATTTTACGTCGTTTAATAATTTTCAACTCCAGATATCCTGACGGTTTAGGAAAATTGTCCATTTTTTGTAATCCATCTTATAAGCACGGAAATTAAACGTCAAGAAATGTCTTAGCCAAACTTTTCACAAAAGTGTCTAAAATATCCATTGAGATAAATGAGAAATTTTACTTCAATTCTTTATCTGAATAAACTCACATGCTATGAATGACTCACTTAAGCTCCAGTCAGCAGCTATCAATCTACTCACGGTCTTTTTCTTCTGGTCAGTCGGTGCTTTCTTGTGGTTACACATTGTTTTTCATCCGTCTAAAACCGAAGCATTGCGTTGCATTGAAACGATCACAAATTATCTAACATCCATTTCTGAAACAACGAATATTGATTAAAATTCATTGTATAATATTGAAAAAAGAATTGTAGGAAGCACATCTAGAGATAATCAAACCTTAATTCATCAATATTTCATATAACAATAAAAAAACAAATCATAAATCTGATTTTTAATCTTTTCAATTTTGTTTTTGTGTTTACTTTGTTTAATAATAATGTTTTATTGCTTAAAGCGGCAAGAACAGTTAAGAAATTAAAATAGACTTAAATTATTTAAAAATACCGCTTTTTATAAACACATTTTTCTCCATCTCCGGTTACTGCGACACTCTGTTTATGACGACACTTTTTTCTGGTCATTAGAGTTCCAGGATAATTTGGTTCGACTGTATTATTAATAATCAATTTATCTAAAAACAAAGCATAATTTCGATTATTGTCATTGATTTATATATTTTTGTAATCAATTAGTTACTTTAATTTAAATTGAATTTAGTAGTAAGTATATTTTTTTCAAACATACTGAACCCCCTCCCTTAACTTAAAAAATCCCTGATAAAACCCAGCTGGATGGTTTTTTTCTGAAAAAACCCGGGCATTTAACAACTCTGAGACAAAGGTTCATAAAATCGAATTTGTTTTTGTACTGTCCTTCACAACCGTCACTGTAATAGTGAATTTCTTTGATAAGTGAATAAAATATTAATAGAATAGTTTTGAATATTTTTTTTTTTAAGGAATTCAACAACACTTTTTTGAATTCCATACACCATGGAAAGATCAATTTTAAATCATTCAATATCACATAGTGCGATGACACTACAGTTTCTCTATCAGCGTTTCTACAGTGTATTATTACAGGATGGACAGTACACGAAGCAGATGTCCAATGGTACCCCTGAGCCTCATCCTGTATTGTAAAGGAATAATTTTCTCTTTAGTCCAATTAAACAGTGGCAATATCTGTAGAAGAACTTTCTTTTAAGGCTTTTAAAATATGAAGATTGGGACTTGGCAATGAACGAGTGAGAAATTAGTTTTTCTAATTTGATTGTCAGATCTTCAATAAAGGCATGAATTTTGAATGAGCAACTTATCATTTCTGTCCTGTCAGTAGATTCTGTCTTATCATTTATTAGTAATATATGTATATATAATTTTATCTGAAAAGTATGAGAATCATGAAAATTATGAAAAGAGGGTGCAAAACGTAACAATCACACAACTCCTTGCATGTTGGAGGATGGGAGGAGTCAAAAAGTGGGTAACAAGCAAAAAATTGAATCCTCCCAAGTTTCGCAATATATGGCCAACCCCCATACCCCATTAGTGTAACAAAACCAAACAGCTGTAAAAACAACCAACCAATTTATAACCATAACCAAATCTGTAAAACTGAATATAATATTTAAAAAAAAAGCATTCAATTAAATAAATAGTCTAAATCATTAAATAGCTTAAAATTAAATGAATAATGAACATGTGAGAAGGCCATATCCCCACCTTTTATGCATTTTTGCTCCAGAGTTTCATTATACAAGGTCCCGGAACAGTAGAGATCAAAGTTGTTGATGATCAAGGTTACTTTCTACATGTCCAGTTAATAAACACTGGAGATACAGTTTCAGCTCGCTCAACATTCCTTCAAAAATAACTATATCCTGAAATTGCCCTTCTCGAAAGCTAGAGGAAAGCATCGTATCAAAAATGCCAGAACTTTTAATTTATAAACTTTTGTAAATAAGGAACTTTTCACTACCACAATTAATTTGAACCATTTCACTGAGATCGGGCATTTCAGCATAATTCGGCTCGATATGATTTTCATAAATTATAAATTGAAAATCTAGATGTCTCCCAACGTATCTCCTATTGGATTCATTATCACTAAGTAGTGCAAAAATGTCTGTCACTCCACCTTCAAACTCAATAGTTTTGTCTTTATATCCCAACGATGATTTCACAAAAATGACTTTACGAATAAAGTCAAAATTTTCTGCCACCATCGTTATCTTGAGAAATTTATCAGTAATAACACACACGGACAAGGCAAGTGTTTTTAAGTAACATAATGGAATTTGTGGATTATGGGTAAAGAAACCTCACCTGGAAGCCTACCACGAACAGATCGAATTCTCCCCTTTCTCGTAAAATCTTCTGCATTTCCCGATGTGACGTTGCATTCCGATGACCCTGAAATAAATGCTACCACGACACAATCGAGAACGTCTTCCATCCGATTACTGTCATCGAGATCTCCACGAAAACTTCCGACACCATTGACGGGAGTGAGAAAAGCATATATTGTCGGAAGTGCGTCTTTGGGGAGAGATTTTAAAGCGGTTGATATTGTTTTCTCTGTTTAGTAAAAATACCATCGACACACGCCTAATTAAGATATTTTCATAATCTTTTTTTTAAACGAGAGTGAAATGTTCAGATTTTCAGTTGTCAAAATCTCAAAGTGATATGACGGATAGTTATTTATAAAATGGAAAATAAAAATGAAATTTGTTTTTTTAACCAAGCAAGGGTTTTTCTTTGAAAATTAATAAAAAATTAGCATGTTAACCTACAAATATTTAATTAGTATCGTAAGAAAGATCTTATTCTAGATTTTTAAATGGTATAAAAAGAAAAGTTTTATAAGTTCTTCTTAAGCAAATATGGGTATAAATACGCCAAAATTTCAAGAAATTCTACTTAAATATAAAATAACTCGGAAAATATTATAAGTTTTGAAACTAATTTTTAGCACTAATAATAAGCGGGTTTTTTTTTTTTTTTTTGCAAATACTGCAAACAATTTTTTGCAGATTTAGATTGATTTTTCTTTCTGATACGCTATCTTTTTAAAATGAAATATTAACTTAAAATAAAAAACTAATACTAATTTGAAAAAAAGTAATTGAAATGCTAATTAAAACATAATCTAACAAATCATCACGCACAATCTTATTAATCTGTTTTAAATAAACAACGCGTAATACCAAGATCCCCCAGGGGAATACCTTCTTTAGGTATTTACTGGCTTCGCGACCCCGGATTCCCGAGCGATCTTTCTCCTTTCCTGTCTTCTCCTCTTTTTGGTTGTCTATCCTTTTTTCTTTGTTTCACACTTTTTAATCTTCTCTTTTTAGTTTGTTATCCCTCTTTGTTCCAGTTCATGTTCTAGTTTTTTACTAACTTATTTGTTCAAATTGTTCTTTGTTCTACTAACATTGTTCTCGTTCTGTTTAAAAAAAAAAAGAAAAAAAATTTTAAAAATTTAAAAAAGACAAAAATACACCTTTTTTCTAAGTTCTCTCTCACATTACTTTTTCTTTTTTACAATAGTGGATTTTTTTATTTTCACGTGAGACACTCTGGGTGTTGAGGTTTTTTAATCTCATCGCCTCGTTTCTACCTTTTTAGGCTGATCTCGAGTCCCAGAGTGCAGGGCATCTCCGAATTCCGGTTCCGTGATTGGTGGACGCCATACTTGTATGGCGGTGGTTAGGGATCCACTGGGCGACTGGTGTCCTTTCGACGTAAGGGCGATGTAGGTTGGACAGAGCTGTAAAGGCTTACCTACGACAACCGAGTTCCACTGTGAAAGAACTAGAGTTTGGAGATGCCATCGAGTTTAATCCAACGTTCGAAAAACGTGGAAGTTTGTTGATAGTTTTCACCCTTTTGAGACCTGCGCCTAAAGTAACGGTAAGAAGAAGGGTCGGTGACCAGGCCCGATGCCTGGCGTTTTTTCAATCCTTTCTAAATATGGCTACAATCTCAGGAAATCAAATATGCGATGTGGAAGCCCCACAAGCTAATAAAGAGAAAAATAACGCATTGAGCTCTGGGTCAGGAGCTACTGTTAATCAGATCAAAAAAGATTCATGGGGTGAGAGAGTTGAAGATTCTGTTTCCAGTACGGAATCTAAAGATCCCGACTCTCACGAAAGTAAAACTGAAGAAAGATTCTTCATCATCAAACGCCAAGATAGGAGTTTTGATAAAACATCACCCTTTTTGATTAATAAATCTATTTAAGGACTGGTTGGTGAACCCAAAACAATAAGAAAACTCCGTACAGGTGAACTGCTAATTGAAGTTAACAATAGTCAAGAGGCAGCTAACTTAAAAAAATGTACACACTTTGCTAACATTGCTGTCACAATATCGCCACATCGTACTTTAAACTCATCTCGCGGAGTGATCTCCGAGCCTGACCTCTTGTATGTTAGTGAAGATGAATTACTGGAAAACTTAAAAGAACAAAATGTCACAGAAGCTAGAAGAATCAAAATCTACCGTCGGGATGAACAGATACCCTCTAACCAAATTCAAATACCTACAAAGCACATTATACTTACTTTTAACACACCCAAGCTACCAAAATATATAAAAGCTGGTTATCTATCATGTTCTGTCAGACCATACATACCAAACCCACTGCGTTGCTTTAATTGTCAACGCTTTGGGCATTCAAAAACAAATTGCTGAGGTAAGGAAACTTGTGGTCGGTGCAGTGCAGTTGGCCACGAAAGTGCGCAATGCAATGCTCCACCTTGTTGTGTCAACTGTAAAAAAAATCATCCATCTTACGCTAAATCATGCGAACAGTGGAAAAAAGAAAAAGAGATACAGTCCGTACGCACAAAAGATAACATACCGTACCCAGAAGCCAGAAAAATCGTCGAATCCAGAACACCCAAAGTTGGTGTGTCATATGCTGCTGCCTTAGCTAAAACTGTTCATAAAACATATCAAAGTATTGCAACACAAACCGAATTCCCAATTGAAAATAATTGCCAAGGAATTCAAAAAGAAATCAACCTGTCTACTAATTCTGGTAAAACAAATAGTTCAACGCAATCTAAACTTCCTAAGCCGCCAAAATCTATTCCTTCTAACTCTCCGAACTCTCTTACTCCTAAGTCACCAAAATCTGTTCCTCCTACACCATCACAAAATGCCTCTTCAAAATCATCACAATCTCATATTCCTAAAAGAGGCTCTCAAAATACCACCAAAAGAGGACATCTAAAAACCAACCATAGATCTGATGCAGATAAATTCAATCTACCAATAATTAAAGCCACTGTTTCATCTGAAAATCCAGCCAAAAGGATAAAGAATAAAACATCCAAAAATGAAATCCATCCAAATATGAAAGAAAAAATGGAGGAGGACGATGCTGTTGCTCTTCACCCAGAACCGGATGAAGAATTTAATGATGGAGATAGTATGTCTACTATCTCCGGATAAAAGGACGCAGATAAACTTATCAAAAAAAAAAAACTCATTCATGACTAATATTATCTCGTGGAACTGCTGTGGGTATCACAATAAACATGACGAAATCCGTAATCTTCTCTCTGACCATCAACCATTATGTTTAGCTCTACAGGAAACTCATTTAAAACCCAATGACAAAGCAAAATTACGACATTATGCTAGCTACCGAAAAGATTTCAATGGTAATGAAAGGGCCACTGGTGGAGTAGCTCTTTTCATCTCTCTCAATTTACCCCATACTCACATTAATTTAAACTCAAATTTACAAGCTGTTGCAGTCCGTGTACATATAAAACAACTCGTAACAATATGTACCATTTATTTACCTCCGAACCATAAAACTCAATCAGCAGATCTGGATAATCTCCTTCTCCAACTCCCCACTCCATATATCATTGTTGGAGATTTAAATGCACACAGCCCACTCTGGGGAAACAGTGATTCTAATCACCGTGGCAATATTTTAGAGAAAATGATTTCTGACAACGGCTTATGCCTGCTCAATAACGGTGATCATACCTATTTTCACGAGCCAACACGTACATTCCATGCAATAGATCTTATAATCTGTTCCCCATCACTCTATCCCTTTTGGAACTTCTGGGTTTCAAATGACTTACACGGCAGTGACCACTTTCCAACTTTTATTTCTATGAATTCTCCTGATAGAGATTGTAATAACTCTCCCAAAAGATATATATATGACAGAGCCAATTGGCCAACTTTTACTGCACTTGCAAACATTACAGTTAGCATGATTGAGGGAAATATTGACAAAGCAGTTGACAACGTAACTTACTGTATTATCACTGCTGCTGACACTAACATTCCTAAAACTTCATCTGCTCATAAACACAGAAAACCATGGTGGAATAGTGACTGCCAAGTAGCAAAAAAACAACAACAGAAGGCTTGGGGTCTATTTCGCAGGTACCCTAATAATATTAACTATATAGCATATAAAAAGGCAAAGGCAGAAGCTAGAAGAGTGCGACGTAAAAGCCAACGTGAATCCTGGGTTAAATACGTCTCAAGCATAAATTGTAACACATCAAGTAAAGAGCTGTGGCAAAAAGTAAAAAAAATGCATGGGCCTGTACTCTGAAAGTCATATTTCCATTTTAAAACATAACGGTCATACCATTACTTCTCCTAAAAACATAGCTGAGACAATAGGGAATACCCTAGCATCTATTTCAAACTCAGATTCATATCCAGAACCATTTTTAACGTACAAAAGACAAACTGAATTGACCACGATTAATTTTAATACTCATAATTCATTTTCATATAATCAACCTTTCACTATATCAGAGCTGATAGATTGTTTGCGAGACAGTCACTTATCTGCCCCAGGTCATGATGGCATCACATACATCATGCTCAAGCACCTCTCTCCACTCTCTCTTAACAATCTCCTTTCCCTTTTCAACAGGATTTGGGTGGAACATACTTTCCCCCGATCTTGGAGCAGAGCGGTTGTTATTCCCTTTCCTAAACCAGGTAAAGATGCTAGCAATCCGAATAATTACAGGCCGATCGCACTTTCTAGCTGCCTTTGCAAATTATTAGAAAAAATGGTCAATCGCCGCCTTGTTTATATTTTGGAGACTAACAATTGCCTTGCCGCATTTCAAAGTGGGTTTCGACGTGGTAGGTCAACTATCGATAACCTGATACACCTTGAACATTACATTCGGACAGCTTTTCTTAAACGCAACCATTTGGTGTCAGTATTTTTTGACATGGCAAAAGCCTATGACAGAACATGGCGTTATGGGATTCTTCGTGATCTTTTTAACCTGGACTTTCGTGGGAACCTCCCAATTTTTATTAAAAACTTACTTGCCATTCGAACATTTCAAGTTCGAATTGGGAGGATTTTATCCAGTTTCTATGTACAAGAAGAGGGTGTACCTCAGGGTAGTGTCCTGAGTGTCACCCTCTTTGCTATTAAAATAAAGGACATTCTTAATCAATTACCCCCTTCTGTCAAGGGAGATTTATATGTTGATGACTTCCGCATTATGTGTATGGGACAAGACATTCAATTTATTGAGAGACAACTGCAAAGTGCAATAAAAAGTATTCTTAGTTGGACTAACAAAAATGGTTTTTTAATTTCTATTGACAAAACTTCTTGTGTGCATTTCTGTAGAAGGAGGGATCTTCATCCAGATCCTGAAATTTTTATCGGTTCATCTCAAATTCCTGTTGTGGAGAACGTTCGTTATCTCGGCCTATATTTCGACAAAAAACTTACTTTTTTACCACATGTTTTACAATTACGGACAAAATGTGAAAAATCGCTTAATTTACTTAAAGTACTTTCAAATACATCTTGGGGAGCAGACCGCACTTCTCTCCTTAAAATCTATAGAGCTGTAATTCGTACTAAAATCGACTATGCCTGCCAGGTCTATGGTTCTGCCCGTAATTCTGTTCTTAAAAAACTTGACACTGTGCACCATAGCGCACTCCGTGTTTGCTCTGGTGCATTTCGTACATCTCCAATTTTAAGTCTTTATGTTGACTGTAATGAACCAGCATTATACCGTACTCGTGAAAAACTATCATTAGATTTGTATTACTGTGTCCTTTCTCATCCTGGCCATCCTCTTCACACCTATATTTTAAATACCAACAATGATATTCTTTATCAGCATCGACCCTCTTGCATCCCATCTTTCGGAGTCCGAATTATGAATATTATTGACAATGGCCCTCTGAGTAATATTGAGGTGAGTCCATGTCCATTGCATGCAATCCCTCCTTGGAAACCTCCCAATATTACTTCGCTTCATCCTTTTAAAGGATACGACAAAAACAATTTGGCTCCTGCAGTTTTTCAACAATTATTTGCTGCACATCGTGCAAATTTTAATACCTACACTGATATTTATACAGATGGTTCTAAGAGTGGGAATATCGTTGGCTGCGGGGTATTTTTCGACAATACTAGTTTTAGTTATCGGCTTCACGTATCAATGTCTGTCTTTACAGCTGAGTTGATTGCGATAGAGAGAGCGATGTTGCACATTTCTCATCACCATAACACATCCTTCATCATATATACTGACTCAAATAGTTCTATTGACGCAATTAGATCTTTTAAAAAGCATCCTTATGTTTCAGCTATCCTGGATTTTTACAATAAATTGACAAGACGTGGTTATCGAATTTTATTTTGCTGGGTACCTGGACACATGGGTATTCCTGGAAATGAAAAGGCAGATGAGGCGGCAAAACTAGCTCTTAATCCTTTTTACCATAGAATTCCATTCTCAGACGTTAAACTACTTATAAAACACTTTATTCGTAATAAATGGCAAGACAGTTGGGATTTGGAATACAATAATAAACTGCACCATACCAAACCAACAATAATGACCTGGTTTCCGATTTATCCAAGAAAAACTGATGTTATTCTGACTCGTGTGAGAATTGGACATTCAAGAATCACTCATAAACATCTTTTACTTCAGGAGGATGCACCCATGTGTCCACATTGTCATTTTGATTACCTGACCATTCATCATGTATTAACTGATTGTCCGAGCCTCCGGAATTTATATAGAATGTATTTTAACACATCATCACCAATCTTGACAAACCTCATTGGGGAAACACCTCATGGGGCACTCTTTACCTTTTTAAAACACGCTGGTTTTTATTTTGAGATTTAGTTTTTATAAGCTTCATAAGTTTGACTTTATTGACATCTGGATGGAAACCCCATCCAGATAGCTTTGCTTTACTTTTACTTAACTTCCATTCACTTTGCTTTACTGGGTTTTATTTTTACTTTGTTTTTTTTACCCTTGTTTGACGACTACATCTGGAAGGGTACCCCATCCAGATGGCCTTTCAGTTTACATCTTATCTCATTTCATCATTTTTTGTTGACTCACTTTTTGTTTGGCGCAGCATGTTCCTACAGGGATTTTGCGCCATAAAACCCAATACAACCAACCAACCAACCGTAATACCAAGAAAGCTAATTATATCATAGTTCTTGCACAAATAATTAGCAGTGTGATCAAGTGCTGCATATGCCCCAAAAATAATTGACCATATACTTTTACTAAAACTTCTGTATACTAAATATAACATTTATGCTAATATTTAAGCCCATGTGCGCTCTATCATTGTTTACTCAAACAAAATAATTATCCAAAATTTCCAAAAGATTTTCCTTTTCTTTTTTTAAAATTATTATTAAATGCTTGCTGTATCAATTTTAATGACTTGTTGTATAATATATATATCTATATATAAATATATAAAATCTTTTAATAACAACCATTGAGAATTTCCGATTAGTACAAAATCAAAATATTCAATCAAAAAGTTTTCGGAAAGAAAAAGTCTTAGGAAAGTTTTGCATGTTTTTGAACGGCATATTTTATTATGGAATTTAAATAAATTGTAGCGTTTCTAAGGTCATCAAAAAACAACGTATTTCCTCGTAACTTTTTTAGAATAAATTTCGAAAACTTTCAAACAAAATAAATATATATATATATATATTGTTTGAAGATGATGTGAATCAGTCTTCTTCACTTTTCATTTTTTTTTTCTGCCTTTGATTATAAAACTATTTTTTCGGAATATAAAATAATTATTGCTCAAATTAACCAAAAAAAAGGAAGTTTCGATATTAAATAAAGCTTAATATTAGGATCGCCAGAGAGTCCTCTTTTTGTGTGTGTTTGTGTGTGTGTGTAGATTGAGTAATATTTAACTTATATTTTGAAAGATTAGTTTTATATAGAAATTAAAGACGGAGACAAAAAATAAAAATCTAAGAAGACTGATTCACATCATCATCAAATAATATATTTATCTTTTTAAATTTACTGTAAAGTTACTATGAAATAAGTTGCTTTTTTATGTTATTAGAAACTTTACAATGTATTTTATATCCAATGAAATATGAAGTATAAAAAATGTATCTTAAAGTATTCAAAATCCTGCAATACTTTCCAAAGATATTTACTTCTTTTTTTTTTTTGCGCAAAAATTTTAAATTTAATATTTTTATCTTGTTCTAAAAAGAAATTCTCTATCTATTTACTAAAGTATTTTGTTATTTAAGCAACAAATAACAAATCTTAAAACTGATACAACATGTAATAATCTATATAAATAAATATTTGGAAATTTTGAATATTTGATTTATTTGGGTAAACAAGGATAGTGCACACATGGGCTTCGATATTTTCAGAAACGTTATATTTACTATAAAGAAGTTTTAGCAAAAATATCTAGTCAATTATTTTCTAGTAAGCACAGCATGTTTTCTCTGCTATTTTTTTTATGCGACAACTATTGTATAATTAGAGTTTTCTTAGCATAACACACTGTTTATTTAAAGGAAATTAATAAACTTACACACGATATTTTGTTAAACTATACTTTAATATGTACTGCAATTATTATTTTTTTAATTCATATTAGAATTTATTTTTTTAATTTTGCGTTCAATTTTCATTACAAACACAGACTCCACACTGCATCAATCTAAATCTACTAAAAACTGCATGCAATATTTTCAAAGTACATTTATTGTTAGTGTTTAAAATGAGTTTCAAAGCTTAAATATTTTCCCGTTTATTTTGTATTTAAGCAGAATTTCTTGAAATCTTTGGGTATTTATGCTAATATTTACTTAACAAAAACTCACAAAAAATTTATTTTCATATCATTTTAAAGTTTAGAATAAGGCCTTTCTTATGATAGTTATTAAATATCTCTAGAGTAATTTGTTAATTTTTTATTAATTTTTTTAAAAAGCTCCCGCTTAGTCAAAAAAAGTTAATTTCATTTTTATTTATCATTTTCTAAAGATCTACCTGTCGTATGATTTTGAGCTTTTAACAGCTAAAAATCTGTATATTTCACATTCGTTAAAAAAAAAGATTATGAAAATATCTTAATTAGGTATGTGTAGATGGCATTTTTAATAAACACAGAAAGCAAAATTAAACATTTGTTTTCTTTTCAAACGGGAGAAAAAGAGGGAAGGTTAGTGAGAATTGTCTCGTAACTGAAGTGGTCAATCTAGTTTTTTCCGATGCCTACTTGAAAAGGAATCTAGAATCCGTGAGCTATTTGCCGAGCTCTTCGTGGTAGCACTTAATCCGTGTATCGGGAAAAATTTTCGGGAAACATGTAAATTCGACCTCGGGTTCTTCTCGCTTCGGAAGGAACTCGATGCGCTTGTGGTAGAGCCCCTGGAACCACAGAAGTTGTTTCCTTAAAAACACATAGTCCTGCTCGTATGTATCCATTTTATAAATGGAAACAAATGATTGAGGTGAAAAGACAGACAGACAATAATTTAGTGTATTCTTTAAGCCTGCTTGTCATCCATTCTTCCTACTGAGCTCAAACCTTGTGCTTGAATGATCAGTTAATAGAAATGTCTAAAGGCTGTAATATTTTAGTCAAAATCCAGGGATGACTGCTAATTTTGCTCCAACTTTTGTCGTGGTAAAAGCCTTTACTCCCTCATCTATATGAGCTTTCATGGAATCGAAAATAAGCAGTCCCTTATAGCTAAAGAAAGATCCTTATCGTTTCCTCCAAACTTCGTCTATCTACTTAATCATAGCCTCTACATTCATCCACTGTTTTCAATTGACAGAAATAACTATACCGTGAGTGAATTCCACTTTAGACATCGTTTTTCCCTTAAAAATTATCATAGGTATAGGCATAATTTTTCGCTTAAAAATTATCATAGTTTTTAACTTACTCCCATCAGCGCAGCAAGCAAGTACAACCGACATGTTTGATTTTTCGTGATCAGTTGTTACAATCAATACAGTTGATGCACATTTCATGTCAACTGTTATGTTATGTAGACAGTCAAATGCTAAGGGGACCTCATCCATGTTTACAATCTGATTATGACTATAATTTTCCCACTGAACTAAGTCCTTGAAATCTCTATAAATTAACTTTTTCCTGGCAATCTTCATGAAGTTTCTACCCAACTGTTGTTCTCATTCGTTTTCTTCGCTTAAAACGATAACACCAATTGCTGCCTCCTTGAAATCAGCCGTATAACTTTTCCTTTTAGTTAAAGACATTGTATAAAATCAAGATGGTAGCAGCTAGCAAAAGCAACTGAAAAATAAGAACGAGGCCCAGTCGATTAGATTACTAGACCTTAATAGTTAGGAAGATTGTCTCGCCAGTAACCAATCAGTCTGCCAATAGTAAAATTTCGCTTTTTCTTTTTGTCATGTTGACCCATCGGCAAAGAGTTTTCGATTGGTTACTCCTAGCCGAGCTTCCCAGTTACTAACATCTAGCATCCAATACCACGCTTACGGTGATGATGACTTGGACTTGACCCATTTCTACATACGGTAGAAGGAAGTTATAATACGGGGAAAAAATGACTCGTGATAGATACCCTGCACCGCATGATAGCCCTCAGGACATACAAATTCGTTTTTTTTCTATAGATTAGCCACGCGTTATGTACACGAAAATACGATAGCAGTTAGGGACTGTACATATATAACATTATCAACTTTTTGGTAATTTTAGCCCCCCTTACGATATCATACATTATCAAACCTCGACCCCCCCCCCCCCCCCCCCCCCAATGATATCATCATCAATGTCTAAAAATTCTTTTGATTGTTACAATTTTTTTTCTTTTGTTTGCAGTGATATACAGATATCGTTATAAATTTATTATTTGCATACTTTATTGGTTCAAATGAAGAGAAGTCAATGAAATATCACTATTATATACGAAATAATTTTATATCAAAGAAATACTTACTATTTGAAAGTATTTAATAATACATTTTTGTTACATAATGCATTCAACAGTAATAATGCCTTCCCGCACTTTGCATAGGGGGGGGAGGGGGGTCAATAAATTTTTATCAACCAACCAGGTGCACAAAATTCTTGCTCTTTTCTTTACTGGTAAACACAAGTATAATTTCAAACATACTTCGCACCTGCTTTCTTGAACAGCAGAATATACATGTATACAGATATGACAAAAGGATAGTAATGCCAAACATTGAGGTGTTCCATATTTTGGAATTAAATAATTTTATAATCATTTAATGATTTTAATAACTTTGCATTTTCATGAAAATAGATAACAGACTAAAAAAGATTGCAGATTTTTTTTTATGTAAAGAACATGTTACAAATAAAAAGAGAAATTTTTGATGTAAAGTATAAATTACAAATAAAAAGGGAAAATTTTGGTTTGATCAAAAATGATAACGATATCAAAAGACAACCCCTCCTCCCCCACCCACCCTAGAGATATCTTACAATATCATGTGCCAGACCTCTCCCCATCACCCCCCAAAGTGCTAATGTTATATATGCACAGCCCCTTAAACACTTTTTGTATAGCAAGTAAAAAATATCAGGCATAACTTTTCAGTCTTGAAAATTCACAACAAAATTAAGAAACAGCAACATTAACAAAAAGCATAAATGGAAGTAAGTAAAATAATACAAAGAATAAAAAATTAAATAACTCACCTACTTAATATAAATAACTTAAGAAATCAGAAGCTGGCTTTTGAATCACTTATAGGTCGATTCACCTTCACCACAGGGCAGTTAAATATATAATATGCATTTAGTTCCTACAGTACCAATTCTTTGAAAAGTTATTTGTTGTTAGGGGTCATTATTTTCTTATAAACCATAAACTCAAAAACACAATTTGTGGCAAAAAAGCAAAAGGGGAAATGAACAAACAAAAGAAAATTCAAATCTTCATTTAAGTTGAGTACATTACATTTCAAATATTGATGCATGTTTCCTCTCAGAATATGTTACAAAAAATTCTATAATTTAATAATGCTTATGCAAGTATGTTATTATAAGTGTAGAATTTCATAATAAGCTTAATTGTTGAAAAGTTTTTTATCAATTCATTTGACAATGTACTTTACTACACAGATAATATACCTTCTATTCATATTATTTACAGGCTATTTACAAAATTTCTGGAACTTCATAGATTTAGTTACTCATCCTCATCAGAATTTCGCCTCCTCTTTCCATATGGCTGTATTATTTGGTTGATGAGGTTTTGAGAAAGTTTTTTACAGCTCGATTAGGTGAAAAGAATTTTACTGCAGGTCTTTCCGCACAAATACATATGAGATTATTCAGCACATCCTCATTCGTTTGACTGCGATAGCTGGTTTTAGGCGACACATATACGAAAAAATGTAAATAATGCATGTAAAATAAATACATATTTCAATTGAAAAAAAGCACACATATTAAAAGACTTAAGGGCAGTTTGAGAAAAGTATCCTCATTCCAAAGATACACTGATGGCTCCACCCTGCCAATCAACCCAATTTATGCCTTGGATAATATAAAGAAATTTTGTAAATGGATCCATATTTAGTAAATTACAAATTTGCATAAACATAAACCAGGTGATAAAACCTCCAAGACCATGCCAATTGTACTCTGGTAAAGAGACCTTGAAGCAACGACAGTAAGATTCAACTTTATAAATACAAGCGTCAGTCACAGGATCTTTGAAATGCAGTGAGTGATTTACTGTCATAATCCAACTTGCTTAACTGTGGAGAAAACATTCAAACCGTGTTTTCTCACAAAAAAATAAAAAATGAGTTATTGTTATTTTTATGAACTCTGTGTTAAATTGCACAGAAATAAATGGTATTTTTTACTAAAAAATTTTTTTTTCCGATTATAAATCAATTTTAAAACTTGACGCTTCACTCAAAGAGTGATTTCTCCAGTCTGCCAATCACAGTTGTCACTTAATGTGTACTTTCGAAACCTACCATACATATCACAATTGGAACGGATTGTTTTAGAAAAAAATAAGAGAACTGTTAAGGTTAAAGGCTTCCAGAATTATAGATTTCAAGTTCTAAATGAAGAATATGATGTAAATCTTCTTAAAAAGGGAGTTACTCTTGCCTTGTTCAAAGGGTTGTTTTAGAATATCTTCCTCTTAGCCACACCATACCAGTTGAAAAGAACAAAGATGTTAAAAAATTTTGAAGGTAATGTATAGTGAACAGTGGCAAAATCAACCTGACGATATATTCAAATGATACAACCACATTATCCATGATTGATAAGCCTGCAATAAAGAAGAGGGGGATGTGTATAACTGTCTAGATGAAGATATTGGTTTTAAAATTTGAAGTGGATTTCTGGCAAACGAGTATTTATTTAGTAAATATTTAATGAATACTACTAGGCACCATAATCTGTCATTTTATTTTAACAATAATCAACTGAAATTCGGTATTTATTCAAATAAAATAATGCTATTGTATTATTTGTGAGTTAGAACTTATTTAATTCAAAAAGCGTTTTATCCACTTGTCAAACAATCAAAACATGTTTCCTCCTCTGAATTCGGTCAAAACTTGATTTCTCCAAATATTAAATGAATTTTATTAATTTGTTTTATGTTTAATATCTTAGGTATGCTTGCAATTCTTTCTAATAAACAGTAATAAAAATACACAATAAAAATGAGAATTAAATACAAGTTATTTTCTTATTTATCAGTTTTTTGAAAATTTGTATCTAAAGGAAAAAGCATGGTTTGCATGTTTGCTCCACAACTGCTCATACGGTTTCCAACAATCCCCAAAAAAAGTTCTAGGCTTGATCCACATCTTAATAAGGCATAGAAGTTTCCTCTGTTCTCTCGGGTAACCGTAAAACGTCGTACAGAATCACGCTCTGTTTCCAAAAATTCTTTGCCTCTCTACAAAATGACCCCTTTAAAATTTTCTTTTCCTAATATTAGACTCAACATTTTCCCATGCGTTTTAATATATTCAACTAAAACGTCAGTGACAAATCGCCATCAGTTAGCGGCAACATGCTTAAAAATAGAGATCCTGGATAGAATCAGAGGTAAGAATGCTGAAAAATGTTGAATGTTATGAGAATGGTGGTAATTAAAAGGAGCGAACCAGTAAAGTATGAATTGTGTTAAATAGACTTCGACATCATGTACGCCCGTCTGAAACAGCTCTTTTTGAGAGTTAAGACGACAATACTCATGTTTCTTCACCTTGCTCGCATTTCATTAAAGAAGCAATTAGCGTGCAATCCTACAAAAAAATCTTGTTAACCCTCTTTCTTTATTAAAAAAAAGGGTTACTGGGAATGCCAGGAAGGCCAGAACTATTTTCCAACAAATTCTCACCATCTGGTTCTTCTTAAAGACTTACCTGATATTCTCGAAAAATGTTGCTCATTGACATATGACGACCCATCTTTACACTAACAGAATTACACTCATGTCCAAATTTAAGGTCACAAACATGAAATCTGTGGAAACTGATGAACTATTCACTTTACCATGAAATTTGGAACAGAGGTATATTACAATGGGAGAAAGAATATAGCAACATTACAATATAGAAAATATTTCAACTGTGAATTAAGGAACAGGGTATATCAAAAAATGTTAAATCATGAATCTGAGATAAAGCAGATATCTCGGCAAAAGTCTTGTCTAATTTGGAGTGTGACCACCATGTACGGCTATACAAGTCTCACAATGAACACTCATACTGCTTATGAGGGTGTCAATACATTTTTGTGCCAACAAAGCGCGACTTTTAACTCCTGGCGGGTCTTGGGAGGGTTGTTAGGCTGTGCAATGGCTCTTCCTAGACCATCCCAAACATGTTCAATAGGATTGAGTGCAGAGAACTCAAGGGTCAATTCATGCGGCGAATATCCTCTTCTTCAAGAAAATCATCAACAATGTTAGCTCTGTATGGCTTCGCATATATGTCCTTAAACATGAAATCCGGAGCTGCAGAATAAAAAACAACCTCACATAAGCTTCAAGGACCTCATTCCTATAGCGATGTGTGTTGACAATACCCGCATCGAAGACGGGCAGTGGTGTAAGACTGTCCAACATTATGCCGCCCCAGACAAGGATTCCTTTGCCATCAAATCTGTTGATTTCTTTTTCGTAGGAGGGATGATAGCGATCTCCACGTTCTCTCCAGATGGAGATTTGACAAGAATCGCCTTGCGTGGTGAATCTCGACTCATCACTGAAAACAACGTCCCCATTCTTGCTGTGTTCAAGACTGATGTCTTTGGCTCCACTAAAACCTGGCTCTCCTGTTGGATGCAGTGAAAGGGACACACAAGGCTGGATGCCGGGTGTAAGGGATGATGTCCTTGAAGCCTGTGTTAGGTTGTTCCGGGATGTTGTAGGGCCGGACTTCATGTTTAAGTACGATAATGCAAAGCTACATAGAACTCACATGGTTGATGATTTTTATGAAGAGGATATTGGCCCTTGAGGTCTCCGGACCTCAATCCTGTTGAACATGTTTGGGATGGTCTAGGAAGAGCCATTGTGCAGCGTAAACCCCTTTCCACGACTCGCAGGGAGTTAAAAGCCTCGGTTTTGGAAGAATAGTCTTTGTTGCCATAAACATTTATTGACACCCTCATAAACAGTGAGAGCTCGTTTTGAGGCTTGTACAGCAGTGCAAGGTGGTAACACTCCATATTAGACAGACTTTTCCCTAGGTAAATGCTTTATCTCTGATTCATGATTTAACACTTTTTGATACACCCTGTTCATTGTTTCGTAATTTACAATTAAAATCTTTTCCATATTGTTATGTTGTTATATTCTTTCTCCATTGTAATATACATCTGTGCCAAATTTCATGGCAACAGATTTTATGTTTGTGAACTTAATTTTGGACATGAGTGTATATCAACGAACTACTCGCAATATTATCCAAGACATAAACAAAAATGACAAATTGAAACTTTTTGCTAACCGTCACTGCACATATGAAACTTTTTGCTAACCGTCACTGCACATATCTTATGTAATAAATTGCATGACAATTAAAAATCAATCAACAACAAAGCATTAACGCAAATATACATAATAAATCACATGACAATGGTTCCATAATATGTGACTTTAGACTTAGAGATGGGGGGTTCAAAGAACCAAGCACTGCGACCACAGGTCTATTGTACAAACCCCAGAAAGTAGTTTTAAAAAGGCCAGTAGCTGAAGCAAAATTCAGCAGACATCTCAAAGGAATGCCATAAAGCTACCAGGTCTCAATTAAATGGCGACCAAGGTGGTGACCTGTGGACAGAAAACCCCTCCCACTCATAAAGAACCATGTACAGCTATTTCTTCCTTATAAAGGCAACCCCTACACATTGGGTCATTCTTTACACCAATAACTGTAAGGTGCCTCTTCAAAGGGCAGTGCCCTGTTAAAAAAACCAATGACTTTCCTATTGAGCATTAAAAGTTCCTTATGCCTAACACTAGGACAACCACGGTTAAGTTGTTTTGCTTGTTGCTGTCCTTTAATGTTACGCCAATCTACATATTGCTTCTGTTGGATTCTCTTACTAATACCAGATAATGCGCAGTGAAATCTTGATATTATGGAAATGCATGTAAGTGGAAGACTTCAGTAAATAACACAGTTGAAGTAAACTAACTATTTAATGATGAGCGAGTCTTATTTACACATGAAAAATGTTGTCAGCATAGCTTCGCTGAACTAAACTTAAAATAACTTAAAATATTAAATAACATCTGTTTGAAATAAGAAGAACCACCAGCAGACTTCATACATACGTAGCGAAAGCTACGACGCCTTAATTGCATGGCGAAAATCTAAACAGACTCTGCTCATAAGCAAGACAACAGAAAAGAGAGAAAGATGCAACGCTACATCTCATTAAATACACCAGCTTGTTGTGGAAATCTGCATAAAGCTGTTGCCAATACATGAAAAGAAATACGTACCCAGAACTCCAGTGACTCACGAACGATGACGTCAAACATCGACCAATTAGAATGCAAGAAACATCCCACAGGCCGAAAACAGTGAGTAATGGTGATTCAAGATCACGGCAGTTATGGCGTGACTGAATCGCGTATTTACCGGCAGAAAACATGTGAAGCAGTGGCGTTCGGTCGTATTTTGACATAGAGTTGGGGATGGTAAAAATAAAAGGTACGTCATGTCAAACAGAATTTAATAAAGTTAATTTTAATTTACATTTTAAACAAACATGACAACAATCGGCCCCCTTTTTAGCATCCCCGAGGCTTTACAAAAAAGCATTAAAAAGATACACTTTAAAATTTAAACATGAAAGATACACATTTCATTCAAAAAATAAGTCTGTTTAATCATAACTAGGTCTAGAGAAACAAATTCACCGGCCACTTTTTTTTTTTCTCCACTTTCAAACTTGGACCTCAAAATAAATACTCTCAAAAATATTTAAATTTTTCTATATAGTACACAGTCTCATGTCAATGAAAAGAGTGATCAAAAATGTAATTCAAAACTTAAACCTCAAAAACTTGTCTACAAAATTTCATTAATTGTTCTTTGACCTGTGGCTTTGTAAATGGATCAGCTAAATTTAATTTACTTGAGATATATTTTAATTTAAATATTTTATCATAGACTAAATTTCTCAAAAACAAATATTTAATATGGATGTGCTTAGTTTTTTGATTCTCTACAGGTGAATTAGAAAAAGCGATAGTTGCCTGATTGTCACAAAATAATGAACATTCTTTTAGATTTAAATTTAAACTTTCGTTTTCTAGAACATTTTAAATCCAAATTAATTCCTTTGCAGCTTCAGTGAGAGTAACATATTCAGCTTCCATAGTAGAAAGGCTAATGCATTTCTGCTTGAAAGTTTTCCAAGAAATTGGTGACTTATCTAAAAACAAAATAAAGCCTCCTATGGAAACACGATCATCTCTATTTGCTGCAAAGTCAGAGTCAGAATAACAAGAAATTGTCAAATCATTAATTCTAGATAGTTCTAATTTAAAATGCTTAGTATATTGTAAATAACCTAATAATCTAAGTAAACTTTGCCAGTGCCTCATACCTGGACTTGATTGGAACTGTGATAAAAGATTTACAGCATACATTATATCTGGCCGAGTACGACCAGCAATAAAACTTAAGCAACCTATTAAATTTCTATAAGGGTATTCAGACATCTCATTTACTTCACTTTGATTACTTGGAGAGTCCATTTTTGACAAAATCAGCCCCTTGGGCATTGGCACATTGCTCATAGGAAATTTATATTTTGAGTACAGGCTACAGACTTTATCAATGTAAGTACTTTGATGAATGTACAGCTTGTCATTAACTTCCTCAAACTCAATACCCAAGAGCTTTTTTGTTTTTCCCAAAACTTTCAGGTTGAAAAACTTTTGCAGCAAACTTACACCAAGTTCCAAATCACTTTTAGTTTTACCAAATATAACTATATCATCTACATATAATAGAAGAACAAGTTTATTTTTATATGTATAAAGACAATCGCACCAGTTAAGTTTAATAAAATTCAATTTTAAAAGTACATCATCTATTTCGAAAAACCATTGTCTACCACTTTGGTGGAGACCATATAAAGATTTATTTAATTTACAAACTTTACCTTCTTCAGTTATGAAACCCTCCGGCTGCCGCATATAGATTACCTTGTCTAAATCTGCATATAAGTAGGCATTATTTACATCTACTTGTACATTTAACCACTTAAAAAACACACAAAAATAGTAAAGAACAATCTTATAATTGAAAAACTAACAACCGGACTAAACACTTCATCATAGCTTAAACCTTTGACTAAATCCCTGTGCCACAAGGCGTGCTTTAAATCTTACAATTTCATTTTTTTCAACTGTGTACACCCATCTATTACCCAAAATTTGTGCATCCTCAGGCGGCTCAACTAGATCCCAAACTGTGCGGTCATACATGACCTGTATTTCCTGGTTCATGGCCTCTACCCATTCAGATGCTTCGGGTGTTTTGGTAGCTTCCTTGTAATTTTTAGGGATTTTTATTTCAATTAAATTAGCTTCTGTATTTGAAAAATCTGAAACTTTACCTGACTGACTATTTTTACTGCTGAAATTAAAAAATCATAATCATATTTTGTTATTCTCTGCACAATATTTAATAGTATCATTTAAAGATCTTAATTTAACTTTAGTTCCTTCTATGCCATAGTAGATATCTGTCCTGGGTTCATTTTTCCTGCGTACAGCAGTTCGTATCCAATTAATGGATTTGCAAGGAATTACGTGTGAACTATTATTTAAATCATGAGTTAAACATTTAGTTTTTACAGGACTGACACTACTTTCTTCCATTTTGGAGGCGTTATCACTTCTACTTTCTGACTCTATTAAGTCATCTATCATAGGGAAGATATCACCATCCTCTGGGAAGTCTAAGCAAGAAAAAGAACGAAAATTTTGTTTTGAGCTATTTATGATGTCAACCCCCCTTTTACTCTCATCAAATCTAACATTTATTGTTTCTATAATTCTCTGCTCGCTTATAACCCATATACGGTACCCTTTAGTTATTTGTGCATAACCACACATAATTCCAAGCTTAGCTCTCATATCGAGCTTCTTTCTTTTTTGTTTAGGTACACCTACATAAGCTAAGCAGCCAAATTGTTTCAGATGAGAGACGGATGGCTTTCTACCAGAATATAACTCAAACGGGGTTTTCTTAAAATTGTTATGGCAAACTCTGTTCCATACATATGTGAAACACAAAAGAGCTTCTGCCCAAAATTTCTGAGATAAGCCACTTGAATTTAAAAGGGTTTTGACTCCGTCAAGAGCAGTTAAAGTGTAGCGTTCCGCACAGCCGTTCATTCTGGAGAATACGGATTTGTTCTTTCGTGGGAAATACCCTGACTATCTAGAAATTTTTCAAATTCATCGTTACAAAATTCCAGCCCCCCATCTGTTCTAACTGACACTACCTTTCTATCCAAAAACCTTCGACTCTCTTTTGATACCTAAGAAAAGTTTCGAAAACATCAGATTTATTTTTAAGGGCATAAACAGTAACTTTTCTAGAAAAATCATGAATTATAGATAAAAAAATATATGCTTCCCCCATGAGACGAAACAGGCAAGGGACCACACAAATCCATATGCAGCAGCTGGAGAGGGGATTTGGATGTTATGTAACCTGTTGATTTAAATGACACTCTTTTTGATTTAGCTAATTTACAGGAAATACAATCTTCAGTCAATTTAGATAGCACTGGTAAACCATTAACAGTTTTCTGTTTACTTGTATTAACAACATATTCACTGTTAATATGGCAGAATCTTTCATGCCATAACTCATTAATATCTACCTTTTCTACTTGGTTTGCTGAAAAATTGACTGAATTGTTATTTCCTTCACACTGAGATGAGTTACATATTTTGATGGTTTCAAAAAGTATAGGTCATTTTTCCTTAAAGCATAAAAAAGCTGATTTCCAGTTTTATCATAAACAAAAACTTTACCATTTTTACCCACAAAATTAATCCCCAGTTTTTCAAGCTTAACCCCAGATAATAAATTTCTTCTTAAGTTAGGATTATACAAAACATCTTTCAAAATGATGCGATTAAATTTACCATTTTTACACTTTATCAAAAACTGAATTGTCCCCTTTCCCTCAACTGGACATTCTTTCTCCCCAACTGCGAGAGACATGTGCAAGTCAGTTCTAGAGCCAAACTTATTAAAATTACTTTTACAATTAACATCAGAATTACTTTTTTCATTAGACATTTCATTATAGGATTTACTTAACTTTAGTTTACAATTTGAAATTAAATAGCCATACATTTTGCAATAAAAACAAGGACCAATTTTACTTTTACTAAGACCTTTGGATTTAGATTTACCTGGAAAATGCTTTACAGACGATTCACTAGAAAATGCCACATTCGAAAAATCTTTCTGGGACAACTTCAGGCGATTCTCCTCTAACAACAGCTCAGATTCAATCCTGTCAGGAACAAACTCTATGTTGCTCCATCTATAAATGGCTTGAACTGTGGCTTGGAACTCATTGGGTAGACTCTGAATCATCTGATATCCCAGATAGAGTGGCTGTAATTGGTGTCCAACCTCACGTAGTCTCTCTGCTGCTTGCTTGACTCTACACAGGAAAAGTCCAAGGTTTTCTCCTGGAACATATCTGGTATTAGAAAAGACGTCAAGAAGCTGGATGACTTTTGCTCTGGTTGTAGGCTCAAAATGGTCGTGTAAGATTTTCCAGGCTTTTGCTCCGTCAGTAGTACTTGATATTAAGGGCTTAAACTCAGAACTCAGGGACTGGTATATAATGGTATAGGCACGGTTCTTTCTCAACTTCAAATCCTGCTTTTCTCTCCATGTTAGCACATCAGTTATTTCAGAAGCTGTGTTTTTACTGCTAGAACTTTTAACAGGTGACTTCTCCTTTACTCCATCAGGTTCCTCTTGGGTTACGCTTTCCTGAGACTCAGTTAGTCCAGACGCTGTATCCTTACTGTCAGAACTTTTCACAGGTGAACTTTCTTTAACTCCATCAGGCTTTATGAATCATATGCTCCATAATGAAGCAACAGAACTTTTACTTCATGCTTCCATGATTCCCAGTTAGTGCCAGTCAACAGGGTGATGTTTTGATTTAAATCCATCAGCTCCCATCCATTAAAAACGGCAACTCTTCAAATTCACAGGAAACCAGCAGAAGAAAAGTTCGTTAAAATTCACTCAGAAAAACTAGTAAAAAGTTCCATTTAAAAAAAAACGATAGAGTTTGCGAAAAACAGGAGCCACCTTTTCTTCACTTCCACATTTCCAAAAAATACTTAAGTATTTGGGTTACTAGCCGCTGGGCCCATAACCCTCCTGTTGGATTCTCTTACTAATAGTAGATAATGCGCAGTGAAATCTTGATATTATGGAAATGCATGTAAGTGGAAGACTTCAGTAAATAACACAGTTGAAGTAAACTAACTATTTAATGATGAGCGAACATTATTTACACATGAAAAATGTTGTCAGCATAGCTTCGCTGAACTAAACTTAAAATATTAAATAACATCTGTTTGAAATAAGAAGAACCGCCAGCAGACTTCATACATACATAGCGAAAGCTACGACGCCTTAATTACATGGTGAAAATCTAAACAGACGCTGCTCATAAGCAAGACAACAGAAAAGAGAGAAAGATGCAACGCTACATCTCATTAAATACACCAGCTTGTTGTGGAAATCTGCATAAAGCTGTTGCCAATACATGAAAAGAAATACGTACCCAGAACGCCAGTGACTTACGAACGATGACGTCAAACATCGACCAGTTGGAATGCAGGAAACATCGCGCAGGCCAAAAACAGTGAGTAACGGTGATTCAAGATCACAGCAGTTGCGGCGTGACTGAATCGTGTATTTACCAGCAGAAAACATGTGAAGCAGTGGCATTCGGTCGTATTTTAACATAGACTTGGGGATGGTAAAAATAAAAGGTATGTCATGTCAAACAGAATTTAATAAAGTTAATTTTAATTTACATTTTAAACAAACATGACATAACTGCTTCTCTCTAAAGATCTTAAAGACAGTTGTCCTAATAAGAATACTAGAGATCCCAATAGCTGGCTCAAGACCAACAAAGGAGGTAGCAGATCCCTTCCTTGCCAATTCATTCCCCCAGGGGAATACCTTCTTTAGGTATTTACGGGTTTCGCGACCCCGGGTTCCCGAGCGATCTTTCTCCTTTCCGGTCTTCTTCTCCTTTTGGTTGTCCATTCTTTTTTCTTTGTTTCACACTTTTTAATCTTCTCTTTTCTGTTTGTTATCCCTCTTTGTTCTTGTTCATGTTTAATTTTCTTACTAACTTTTTTGTTCGAGTTGTTCTTTGTCATACTAACACTGTTCTCGTTCTTTTCTTTGAAAAAAGAAAAAAAAATTAAAAAGCTTAAAAAGACAAAAAATACACCTTGTTTCTAAGTTCTCATTCACATTACTTTTTCTTTTTTACAATAGTGGATTTTTTTATTTTCACGTGAGACACTCTGGATGTTGAGGTTTTTTTATCTCATCGCCTCGTTTCTACCTTTTTAGGCTGATCTCGAGTCCATGAGTGCAGGGCATTAACGAAATCCGGTTCCGTGATCGGAGGATGCCATACTTGTATGGTGGCTGTTAGGACCAACACCTGCAGACTGGTGCCTTTCGACGAAAGGGGCTGTAGGTTGGACAGAGCTGTAAAGGCTTACCTACTGGCTACCTGATTCCAAAGTGAAAGAACTAGAGAGTAGGAAATGCTATAGAGTTTAATCCAACTTTCAAAAAACGTGGAAGTTTGTTGGGAATAGTTTTCACCATTTTGAGACCTGCGCCTAAAGTAATGGGTTGGAAGTTTAAAGAAGAAGGGTCGGTAACCAGGTCCGATGCCTGGCATTTTTCAATCTTCTCTATCAATATGGCTACAACCTCGAGAATCAAAACAAGCAATGTGGAAGCCCCACAACAAAATAAAGGGAATAATGTGTTGAGCTCTAGCTCAAAAACCACTTCTGATGAGGGCCAAAACCAAACAAAAACATGGGGAGAAAGGGTTGAGGTTTTTTATTCCAATATGGAATGTAAAAACGCCAACTCTAACTCAAGGAAAGCAGATGAAAGATTCTTCATTGTCAAATGCCAAGATGGGAGTTTTGATCATACATTTCCCTTCTTAATTCATAAATCTATCCAAGGATTAGTGGAGGAACCTCAAACAATAAAAAGATACGATCTGGTGAACTTTTAGTCGAGTAAAAAGTAGAGGCTGACTATTCTGTCCCGGTCACCACATGGGGGATATGTAAAATACCTACATATTTAAATTTTTTTTAAAAATTTCTGTGAAATCACTTATATTTCTTTACCTCCAAACAAATAGCCTTATATTTAGATAGCCTGCACACTTAGCTCAGTTTTTTAAATTTTGTCACTCATACCCTTTGGCTTCTGGTGTCCTCAATTGTTAAAAATTAGTAAAAATATGACCGAGGAAAAGAATATATTAAGTTGATAAATGATAAAGATACAACAGTAAACTCATGTTTTGAAGATGTTGAGTGCAATTTACATGTTCCACAAAGCATTCTTCTGAGATGCACCTGATTTGGCATATGTGGCAAAACAATCATTTTCTCCTCTTGTTTAGGCTGGCTGTTTCTGTGTGCAGAAAAATATAATTATTCCAGTTTCAAGATAAGATATTTGTAAGATTAATAACCTATGGATATATTCAAATGTGAAAAAATAAAACATTATATAATATGTAATACATGTTTTATGAAGTGCACAGATATTTCTCCCAACATTAATACTATTATTTTTTTTTTTGTCAGTCCTTTCAAAGTGAAACTAAATAAATAAAAATAAAACACACACACCTAAATTTTGCTGCATTATCACTTTCACAATTTGTAGACTTGCTTTTTTTTTTTTTTTTTTGTGAAATTGTGAACTATCACACATTATATAGATAACTGAAAATCTCTGCAGTAGGATTGTCTCTTAATCCACCACGTCTTTTTACAGATGAAAATGTATTCTCAAGTGCAAAAATTTTAAAATCAGGAGTGGGGAATATTAGAAATCAACAAGCAAAAAACAATACACAATGTTCTGGTGAGCTTCATATTTTAAAAATGCCAATGGTTTCTATCTAATAATTAAATATTTACGAATACAAAGAGGCGCTGAAGCTAAACTCCTGAGAGTTTTGGTGAAACTTAACACTGACAAACTAAAATGTTGATCAGTAAGAATATTATATAAACAGGAACAAAAAGTAGAGTGTAAACATAAAACAATCTCAAGTAAAGATGTCTGATACAGTTACAATTAATTCTGGTATTCATCGTTGGCATTCAGACAGAAAACCATTCAGTTTATACTTCTGAGTGCTAGACAAAAGCACCACTTTGATAAGGAAGAATGCAAAGAAAAATAATTTTTTGCTTCGTTTTTTTTTTTTCTGTTCCTTTTCAGAATTGGTCTAAAGAACTAATTCAAAGAATACAAACCATTAAATTAAAAATGACACGCACATTTTCTTTTTTGGTATGTATTAGGCAGTGTATGTTTGAAATTGTAGAATTTTATTTTTTGTTTGTGCATCATTGTTACAAATTTGAGTATGATGAATGACACAGCTTTATCTTCATGGATATGATCCTTGAAGAGATCTGAAGTTGTGGTTTCTAGGAAGGAGCATATATTTTTCCTAACATTTTGTTTTTGAAAATGTATATCAATACATTTAAAGTACATTTCTCCAAGCTTTTTCATATAATTAAAAAAATCTTCAGAGGGCCATGTTAACCCACCAACTTCAGACTCCTTGAAATATAATAAAAAGGTGTGCAAATTGAGATGCTTGTTTTTGTTGAATAATATTGTGTGGCATTCTTAACAAGGAGTTTTACAAAGGTATGCATTTGCAAGAAAACCAGCAATGTAAGCTAATGCATTTTTTTAAATATAATTTTTGGCATGTTTATTATTATTTCTTCAAAATCTTTATCTGTTCCTATTACTGTATTTTCTTCAGTTTCTCCATTATTAGTTGTGCTCATTTCTTTGTTTTTATTTTCAGTTACATTTTCTGTAGCATTACCTTCAATCATTTCAATATGCAATTTTCTCATTCATATTGCTTAAAATGATAAAACTTTCAGCATTATCTCTTTCACAATTTGCAGACTTCGTTTTTTTGGTAAAATTGAGAACTATCATATATCGTATGGTTGATCGAAATTCCCTGCAGTCTATATTTTCCCGAAATCCACCACATCTTCTCACAGATGAGAATGTATTCTCAAGACAATCCTGATTCAACCTACTTGTCAATAAAGAAAGGAATGCCTTCATTTTTGAACAAGTCAAAAACTCAAAGAACTGCCTTGATAGTGATAGTAAGGCCTTGTTGATAAGGTTTTATTGATGATTTACTTTTATCAGATTGTATAAACTTTGCACCCATATCTCTCAAATTTTTCGTGGTCTGTCTTAGCAGATGCAAAGGATTTTGGAGAATTTCGTTCTTTGGAGTTCATTGGATCAAATAGATTGTTCATGCAGCAAACAAACTCTGCTGTACCAGAAGCTTGAGATTGTAGTAATCCCCCCCCCTCTAACAGACATACTGAGTCCTGCAGCAACAGTATGGCTAAATACTTCACTGACTAATTTCACCCTCATTGTGTCTGGTCCGTTAGTATATATGTGATCATCTGTAAGTTTTGGAGCAGATGTATACTTTTTGTCATCTTTACTATCTTCTTTATAAAATTGTGCAATATCACTCCAGGAAGCTGTCATTTTTCGTCACTGTTCGTGTTCATTTCCCTCTTTTACTTCCGTTGACTCTACACTTGGCCTAATCGTTTATGGTTTTCTTCGAACCTTGGATTTTCAAGCGTAAATACAGGCATGGTTCCCTTACAAAGACCCCCACGAAGGGCACTCTCCTCCTTAGGGGCTATATCCCTCATGTTGATAATTAGCCGTCATGAACACAACCAACCATGAACTCTGTCGTATTTCATCAGGTATCATATAGCGATTGTCGTATGTCATATAGCAAAAATTTTTGAATCATTATGTTCAAAAAATGGTTGATCAACTGTAACTCCAAGATCCTTATATAATGTTTGATTTATAGGCCCTGCAATGAAATAAAATTAAATATGCATTTAATTACAAAGTATTAGAACAATCAATAGAATGGCTTTAAGAGAGTGGATATTGAACAAAAATAAAATACAGTACACTCCCTCTAATCCGCACAGGTTGGGACCAAGGGTTTTGCGGATTATAGAATTTTGCGGATTATAGGTCATTTCTTTGTTTACATTGTAATATTTGGAATTTATCAACAAATATAGTAACCACATTGTAAATAAATAACACAGAAATAAAAGAAACTGCTTATATATATATAAACTGTACCCAATATTAGAAATACATTTAAATAATATAATAATGCACAATTAATAGAAACATTTCTACTTATTTTTAGATCTCAAGCATCGCAGTGATAATGGTTTGCTTTATAGCTTTTAATTTATACTCTGCAATTTAATCTTGAAGCCTTTTACAAGAGTCAGGATTTCTTGATAAATAAGAAAAGTTTATTTTTCTAAAAGATTAAGACATTTATCCAAAAGAGCTGACCCTTATTTGAAAGTAATTTTGCCTTTTATATAGCCAACAAATGTGTTCAGAATATAGCAGTCTAATAGTTATTTATAAGATACACAGAATATTTCTTTCTAACTAATGCAAAAATGCATAAAAAAATTTTAGTGCATTTAAAATTAAAATTTTTAACAAATTCATCAGATTAGTCAATATTTATTACAGTCAAAATGTGAGTTATCTTGCTTAAAAAAAGATTTTATCTCTTTGTTTACATGTTTGTTTACATCTGAAATATAGTGCGGATTATAGGCGTTTGCGGATTATAGAGTTGCGGATTAGAGGGAGTGGACTGTAAATAAAACTTGAAAAAAATTTGTTTTTCCTTTAAAATAATAAATATAAATTTTGTTGTGTAGGTACCTGTTAATAGGTTTACTTTTAACTAAAATATTGCTCACTCGCAAGAAAAGTGACACATCATAGCAAAATAAAATTTATCTTGCATTTTATTATGCTCATAGATCATAGGTGCATCTTGTTACAAAGAAAGTTTCATAAGTGTAGCTATCCAGAAAGTCACTTTATTATGCTTTATGTCCATTTTTGACCACATAAGGTGGGGGGGGGGGGGGGGGGGGAGGGTAAAATTAACACTCCAAACCTCATCAATATCTTCATTCTTTATGCTTTTTTATATGTTTGTAGTCCTGTGTGCAGAGCTAAATGATGTAATTTCATTTTGCCTCTTTAGTGAAATGTACTTTTACCGAGATGTGTCACTTTTCTTGGAGGTGAGCAATGTGTAACAAGATATATATAGATGCTCTGTAACGCAATCAAACATGTCTGGAATCTAAGAAAAAAAAATGGGGGAGGGAGGACGGAAATCAAGATAAAGTTCATTTGAGACAAAAAAAAAAAAAATTATAGTTTTCTTGTCTAAAATTAGTTCTCTTTATCTTGCAACAGACATTTTAAATTTACTCATGCAAGGAGATGCAAAGTTTGTGGTCACTCAAAAATATTTAAAAGTAACAATAATGATAAAATAAATATTGAAATTCCAATTTGTTTACAATTGTGAACAATTCCTCCTATGAAAATAAGAGCTTGGTTTGCTAGCTGCTTTGATCCTCTTTCTGCAGACTCCCAACCATCCACATAATCAAGCTGCGCACAATGCCCTTTTTTTAATGAACATGTCATCAAATACAAGTGTGCAGAATTTCTCCCATGATTTTAATTTTTCTGCCTTTTTCTGGAGAGCCGCCTTTAAAACGGGACAAAATTGTATTTATTGTACATTGTATATATTGTACAGGACAATATTGTTATCATGTTTTTACTAACAATTCCAACAGAATTTTTTAAAGCATTTATGCAAGGGAATGCAAAATATTCCCTTAATACACTGTAACAATTCTTGCCATGCAGAAAAATATTCATTGCCATGGCTTGGGCTCGTGGTGTCTAACACCTGCCTCTAGGATCTCTCTGGCTGTTTTCATTTTGATCACAAATAAAATCATACCGGACTGACTTTGGATTTCATTTAGTCCGATGCATTTATATCACCATCTTTTAAAACCAACTTCTTTTTCAATTTTGAAATGTCACATCTCAATCTATCTGTGTATAGTCTTTGTTTTGGGAGTCAACTCAATAGCTTTAGGAGTTGATGTTTTCCAGTTCCATTAAGTTATTAAATGAGCTCAAATCTTGAGAAGTACTCATTGAGATTGGATTTGCTGAAGTAGAGGGTAATGCTGTATTTAAAGAGGATGAGTTAGCAACACTGTGAGATGATGTAGGAAGAGGATCGAACGGAACAGCTATCTTGTGAAGTTTATCTTTTAATGTTCTAGTGAAGAACTTATCTTCTGATCTTTAAAATGAACTGCATAGATTTGTCCATAACTGATAATTCTAAACTGTATTTTTTATTCAGGATAAACTTGCATAGCATAGATGTGAACATCAATAGAAATAAAAATATACAGTGGTGGCTAAAATTGTGGGCATTTTTTGAAAATTTCATGTTTTATAACTTTGTGCTTGTAGAACATAATAATAAATTTCATTTCAATACAAATGTTTATGTATCAAATTCAACGAAATTTAATGTAGAATTTAATAAAAAAAAACAATTAAAATATCTGCATTACAAAAAAAGTTACGTTTACAAAAAATAAGATTCATCTTACACTTCATTGTATTTTAAAGTTATTTTAATTTATAGTATTTTAATTAAAAGTATATATATTTTTTAAATCAAGCACATTTAAGAATTAAGTGTCAAGCTTACTTATCCTTTCAAACAGTCTTTAATAACACACTCTATAATGAAAAAAAAAAAAATGCTGAATCTGTAGAAGATAGTTTTGTTATTGCTGGAAGTAATAATACACTGAATTTAATGAACTACCAGAAATTTAAATCGAAAGAAGGATATGGTACATTGATATCTATACGGTGCCTTGTATTTTGGCACCACTTCATCTAAATTTAATTCTTTAAGACGAAAATAATTTGAATATTTCTATAACATTGTACCTACTGGGACGAAACCACATTACACAATACTAAAAGATAAATAAATAAATTAAATCTTTCAAATGGTATGTTTTGTTGATTTTCTGAAAACAGGTTGAATTTAAGAAAACGTTGCGTGCACCATCAAAACTTGCGTAAAGCTGACTGACTCACAGTAGAACAGAGAATTTGGTGACAGACTGTAACCTCTCTTTTGAACATCGCTTCTCTTTTCGACCTCCACCAGCGTATATCTATGCTTGTCCGCATTCGCCGGTGATGGTCCGAATGCACGAAAATATAATCAAATATTCGGTCTTTGACCGACGTATTTGGTATGTGTTGACACTCAACGGTGAAAGTCGACATTCTCCAATTTCAGTCTTTCATGGTAACACGTATATAAATTTAAAGCATAAATACAATTAATTACATATTACCGTAATTTCCGGCCTATAATCCGCAGCCGCAATTTTTAGCCCTTATAAAAATATTTAAGCAGATAATCCGCATCGGCGTATAATCCGCGGATTATACGCCGGTCTATACGACAATTACTCATTGCTTTCAACATTCCAAAGTACTACTAATAAACCACCTCCCTATTTATTTAGTTGCTCTATTTAAATGATAATTGTAATAAAATAATTGAAAATAATTATAATAAAATAATTACAAGTTATAAAATACAAATATTTTTTTTCATTGAATCTTATATCTAAAACGTTGAATGTCTTGTGAATACAGATAATTCTGTTATAATTGCTGTTTTTAAATCATCTTCCGCATTTTAAATAACGTCCTGTTTAAATTCTGCAGTGTTAAATAACAGGTTTTCTCTTAGACATTATTATAACTTTCAACGTGATATACCATCAAATACGTTTTGGTTTTTAATATACATTACAAGGACATAATTGTATTTTATTATTCTATCCATAGAGTGCAGCAGTAAAACCGCGAAATTACGATACGATAATGATTCATTCGATTATTGTGTAGTGGATTTCCATTGGCTGCATCGTAATATCAATCATTGTAATTAGTAAAACTGCCGTAATTTTGGCCGGAGCTATTTCATAAATGATTGAGGTTGCAGTTTTTGAAAGGGATGAGTTGACAAATGCTTTGTTCTTCATAAAAACATGTTGCCAAAAGGCTAAAAAAAAATAAAATCATAATCGGAAGCCACTCCCACTAGCACGTTCATGTCAGATGTGAACCAATCACAAGCAACTCCACGAACGGTCGATAGCAGACAATCGTTTGATAACTGTTTACATTTTTATTTTATGACTGCCGGTAGAAACTGGATGTCTGCCCTGAGCTTCTGCTTAAAAAAGTTTTCAACAGATAGTCCGCACCGGTAGATAATCCGCACTTAAAAATTTTGAGGTTTTTTCACAGATAATCCGCGGATTATAGGCCGGAAATTACGGTAAATACGTGAATAATCACATTACTAACAAGTCGTAAACCAACTTAGTGAAAAATGTCCAAGCTGGGAATCAAACCCGGGCCCCTAGAAATAGATCTCCAGTGCTCTACCACTAAGCCACAAGGATTATGCCCAGCTTGGCATCTCTCGCTTATATAAGTCGGTAAGGCTGCAACCGCAGCACTAGATGGAAAAGTCTTCATGAGCACACAATCCAGCGGTGAAAATCAGATGCAAATGAACCGAGCATCGGTGAATATACAATTTTAATTAATTTTTCAACTACTTTTCAGCAGTGAAATTATGCTTGAAATTAAAATAATTTGCTTGTGGCTTAGTGGTAGAGCACTGGATTCCAGGGGCCCGGGTTCAATTCCCGGCTTGGACATTTTTCACTAAGTTGGTTTATGACTTGTTAGCAATGTGATTATTCACTTATTTAATATTCAATAATTTCAAGCATAATTTCACTGCTGAAAAGTTAATTAAAATTATTACATTTGGAAACCCAATGTACCAAACAAAAAATATACTCAATTATAGAAATTAGAATACTTTTGAAACAGTTTTGCATTTTTTTTATAAACTTAAAAGTTAGATTTTTTAAATCTTCAGCAGATCTTACACTTGTAAGCGAGCATGAAATTGCAGATTTCATGTTAGATATTGTATGAAGTGAGATGGAAATTAAAATGTCTTATAAAATTAATATTGAGGCCACTTATCTGAAGATTGAATAGTTTATAGAAGGAGAAGAGAAGCCTTATAAAATGATTTTTACATAACATATGTACAATTTGCAAATCAAAATTGATTAAAAATTGTTTTTCAATTAGAAGACAATTGCAGAAAATGAATTGTACTTAAAATGGATGACAGTGTTTGTTATTTGTAATTTTTATAGTTTTCAGAAATTTAAAAATAAAAATAATTAGGAACAAATGATTACTTATTAGGTAATATAGATAAATGGCATGTGAAAAATTAGAACAAATTTGTTGCAACTTAACAGTAATTTGTGAAAATTTGCTTTCTTGTGACTGTGTTTAATTTTGACAAAATATTCTAAGGTGCCTATTTGTAACATTCTAATGAATGACATTTCTTTTTCACCATTATGAATAGTAGTGACTTGGTTATTTTGGAGAGCTCAGTCCAGCTTCCTGCCCATCTTTTGTACCTCTGAAACTAGATCTGCCAGAGTTGATTGGAACTGCACAATAGCCACAGTCAATCTACTATCTGAAAAAAGATGCACTTTATTATTACTATTAAAAATACATTTAGTTCATTCGTAATCAATGCATCATTAATAATCTTCAAAATACTATGTGAAATGAATATATGAAATGAAACTTGCAAAAATGGCATTGTAGATAGAATTTGCCAACATTTCGAATATGTCTAGCTAAACTGATTTTGTAGATAAATACTAGAAACAGGAACCAAGAATTAAATCTTTCACAGAAATAGTCATGCATTCAAGGATGCATTAAGTGTGTGCTTAATAAAACAGTAAACATTTTAAACACTGCACCAAACATGATAAATTTATGACAAGTGACATTTATTAAACTCATTTTCTTCTGCATTCTCTTCAAAAATGAAACATACTGGCACATTTCTTTTTGCTCTCTAATCTAAGTTAGATGTATCTTGTGCTCTAGTTATTCGTCTTCTAGCATCACTATAATTTTCTGAAACAAATCAAAATGGTATAAACATCAAATTCAATTTTATTATTTCGTAGCATTTTAAATGAATGAGGATTTCTGTTCCAGTATCAAAGCATAAAATATTATACACTCCGATGAAATTCAAGATCAATGAACGAAAGTAAAAAATATTCATTTTAATAGGGAAAGGGAAAAAAGATATATGCAGTGGCTCGTAGTTGTCTTTTGATGAAATCAAGATCAATGAATGAAAGTAAAAAATATCCATTTTAACAGGGCAAGGGAAAAAAAGATGCAGAGTAGGTGGGGATAAAGATAAGGGCTATCCATAAATTTTGATTTCTAACGCACTCATTCGTTTAAACTTATGCAACGAGTGATTAAAATGTTAGATTAGAACCTTAGGCAAGTGCCACCGTCAACCGACATTCTGTCAAATTATAATTCCATGTAAAATTGCAATTAATTGCAATTGTTTCTTTGCCCCATTGGTTGGGGTAAAAGTACGCGGAAGTGGGGCAAAGATACGCAGTGCGTGCATATTTTTGCCCCATTTCCAATAAAACGAATGAGTTACGTAAAAGCATTAGTAAATTTCACTAGTATTTATAGCTAAACTAGGAAAAAGAGAAAAAACAGCAGTCTGTGAGATCGCAAATAGCAGTTAATCTCTAATGCTAACAAAAATTGTAGAATACTGTGAGTGGTCTCAGAGACCCCTTGATCGTAGAAGGAATAAAAGGGTCAACTGTCTTATAAGATACTGTTTCTGTACTTAACTTTATGTATAGGGCTACTATAATTAAAACTCATCTATTCAAAAGTCTCTAGAGCTAGTGTTAGACACCTGAAGATATTAATAGGTAAACTACACTGCTCAAAAAAATTAGGGGAGCAAGCAAAAAAGTGAAGAGAACAGTGCAAGGCAGCCATGTATGTGTATAAAATGGATAGTACATGTGTATCAACGCACAACAGAAAAAAAGATGCAGAAATGTTTTAAGGGAGCTTTTATTCTTTGAAAAGATGGTTTGGGGCAACAATTTGGTTTTATGTAAATGATAAAAAAAAAGTATTGTTTAGAAATGATGCAAGATTTTTAATATGGCGTGTGGTCTGCTCGAACAGACAAGACTGCTCTACACCTGTTTTCCATGTATGCAATGAGATTATCGACAAGACATTGGGGTATACTGTTCCACTGCTCAAGAATTGCAATCTCCATGTCCCGGACAGTAAAAGGACGCCTTGGTCTCGCAGCAATGCATCGTCTGAGTATGTCCCAAACATGCTCGATCGGATTTAGGTCAGGAGAGCATGCTGGTCATTCCATACGCTGTATTGTTTTAGCTTCAAGCATATTTTCCACATGACGAACTGTATGAGGTCTGTCATTATCATGCATGGAAAAAAAGAAATCACTAATTGCTGCAACATAAAATACGACATGAGGTCTCAGTATCTCGTCTGTATAACTTCGGACAGTCAAAGTGCCATTCTGAATGATATGCATGCCCGTACATCTTTTATGCTGATTCCAGCCCATAGCATCAACCCACCTTGTCTGTAATGTGATCTTTCACGAAGGAATGTGGGATTATTTTGAGTTTCTCTTTCTCTCCATGACAAAAAACATCAGATGTCGCATCCAGACTGAATCAGGACTCGTCTGTAAACAGAATTTGACTCCAACAACGTTGCTTCCAAACTCTGCTGTTCAGTTGCCCACCTTCTTTGGGCCGCACAGTTGCTTGAGATCAACAGAATACAGATCTTTTGCTTACGTGCATAAAGCCCACCCTAATCAAGCCTTTTTCAGGCTGTTTGGCTGGACTCTCTTCGTCCTGTGGCCTAGAACAACTGTGTTTGCAGCAGAGTATCATTGCCCGTTCCGTCTAGGCGAGCTGTTAACAGGATATATCGGTCATCAGTTTCTGTAGTAGCACATTTTCGACCTTGCCCTTGTCGGTGCCTACCATTTCATGTGTCTTGGAATGAATTCCAGAGCCTTGCATTGACACTTATTGCAACTCCAACAGCGCCCACTACACTTCGTTGTGTTTCCCCAGATTCGGCTGTCCTGACAACACGCCAAGGCATGGATTCCGGTAAATCACATTGTTGCGATATTATGAAGTCATCTTTTCTCAAAACACCAGCTGAGCAATTGAATTTTACAACTGAGACAGTGAAACAGATCTAAGCTGTCCTGTCTGGCCTTATATCCCAAATCCTCTCCGCTGTTTCAAATGTCAGCGATATGGACATACCAATACTACTTGTCATGGTTCTGTTACCTGCCCTCGTTGTGCAGAAGTCGGCCACGACGGTAAATCCTGTGAAAAATCTGAACACTGCATAAATTGTAAAGGTGATCATCCAGCATACTCCCGTTCTTGTCCAAACTGGATCCATGAAAAAGAAATACTCACTATTAAAATAACCCAAAACATTTTCTATCCTGAAGCTTGAAAACTTGTTGAGTCTAGAACCCCGTCTGTCGGGGTTTCTTACTCTAGTTTACTGAGACAACAATCGAAATCCATAAGGCACATAAGCACCCAGACAGACTCTCCTTTACCGCCAATTAATTTCTCTACTACACAATCAATCAGCACTTCAAATAGAGAAACCCGTGATGTCTGTTGTGGTAGTAAATGCTATGCTACCCCCATCATTAGAACGTTGGCTACCATCCTCCGAACCAGTTATGATAGAATATAGACTTACTGAGTCACAGAAATCTCCAGTTGGATCCAAAAAGTCATCTAATCATAAGACTGAAACTAAGGCTGCTTCATCTCCAGTTCTACCATTACAGAAACCTAATTCTCCCCGAACATCATCAGTTAAATCAAAAATATCAACCGAACATAAGACTAAACTAACACCAGCTCCAGATAAAAGCAAATTGGTTTATACAACTCAGAAAGCAAATGAAAAAACTTGTCCGCAAAAAGAAAGAAAGAAACCTCCAACTCAAATCTCTTCACAGTGGAAAACTGTGAAGAGAAAAGGCAATAAATCATGTCTTAGCCCGGCAATCAGTAATATAAAAGATCACAAACAGCTGCTCAACTATGCAGAAGAGGCTATGGACTCTTGTAGCTATGACTCTGATAATGATGACAATAATACTGTTTTTGAAGTTATTAATCCTACGTGACTTTCTATCATTTTTAAATTTTGAATTCTAACTTGGTTTTTAAAGCAGTATTATATAACATTTTATGCTTTATTTTTTTGACTAATTATAATTTTCATAACTTTAGAGATTTTAGAATTTTTTAATTTAAATATTCTTGTCTTTTAACTATTTTTTGTCCTTTAAAACCTTGTGTATTGTCATTTTCATTTTGCATTATTTTTAATTACATGTATCATCATATTGCTTTCTTCATTTTGCTTTGTTTTTTCACTTTTATATCATTGACGATCTTTTAATGTAACTTTTAATTTTTAACTATGTTTTACTCCTTAACTTTTTCTTGGCGCAGCATGTCCCTACAGGGACTTTGTGCCATAAAACTCTGATCAACCAACCAACCAACTCAGACGTTAAACTACTTATAAAACACTTTATTCATAAGAAATGGCAAGAAAGTTGGGATTTAGAATAGGATAATAAATTGCACCATGTTAAACCAAGAATCATTACCTGGCCTCCGAACTATCCAAGGAAAATAGATGTTCTCCTAACTCGTCTGAGAATTGGGCATTCTAGGATAACTCATAAACATCTTTTGCTTCGGGAGGTAGCACCCATGTGTCCACATTGTCATTTTGACATCATGTTTTAACTGACTGCCCGGGTCTCTGGCAATTATGCAGAATTTATTTTAACTCATCATCACCAATCTTGACAAACCTCATTGGGGTTACACCTCATGGGGCACTCTTCACTTTTTTAAAACATGCTGGATTTTATTTTGAAATATAATTTTTATATCTTTCTTTGGTTTAACTACAACCTGAAATGTTTTCTACACTTTTCTGACATCTGGATGGGAGCCCATCTAGACTGCACTTTTGCATTTTTTATTTAAAATCTTTTATACTCTGATAGTTTAGCTTTTAACTTCCCTTATTCATCTATACTTGTCTGACTGCATCTGGATGGGATCCCCCATCCAGATTGCTTTTCTCATTGCTCTTCAATTTTTTATGTGTTTAATTTATTCTTTTTTTGGTGCAGCATGTCCCTTAGGGGTTTGTGCAATTAAACATCATTCAACCAACCAACCAACTCTCTGCTCCATATATCATTGTTGGAGATTTTAATGCACACAGCCAACTTTGGAGCAACAGTGATTCTAATCAACGTGGTGATACTCTTGAAAACTTATATCTGACAAGGGCTTATGCCTGCTCAATAATGGTGATCACACTTATTTTCACGAGACAACTCTTACTTTCCATACAATAGACCTTGCAATTTGCTCCCATATCTCTATCCTTTCTGGAACTTCTGGATCTCAAGTGACCTACATGACAGTGACCACTTTCCCACTTTTATTACACTGACTACTCCTGTTACAGATTGTTATAACTATTTCAAACATTATATATATGACAGAGCCAACTGACCATATTTTACTTCACTTGCAAATATCACCACTAACATGATACCGGGGGATATTGACAATGCACTTAATAATATATCTCAATGTATTATCAATACTGCTGATTCTAGCATTCCAAAAACATCATCTAGCCATAAGCACAGAAAACCATGGTGGAACAGCAATTGCCAAAATGCAAAGAAAAAACAACAGAGGGCTTGGGGTATATTTCGGAGATACCCAAATAATAATAACTATAATAATAATACATGGCAGTGACCACATTCCTACTTTTATTACACTGACTACTCCTGTTACAGATTGTTATAACTATACCAAACATTATATATATGACAGAGCCAACTGGCCATATTTTACTTCACTTGCAAATATCACCGCTAACATGATTGCAGGGAATATTGACGATGCACTTGATAATATGACCCACTGCATTATCAATGCTGCTGATTCCAGTATTCCAAAAACATCATCTAACCATAAGAACAGAAAACCATTGTGGAACAGCGATTGCCAAAGTGCAAAGAAAAAACAGCAGAGGGCTTGGGGTCTCTTTCGGAGATACCCAAATAATAATAACTATATAGCATTTAAAAAGGCAAAGGCAGAAGCTAGAAGAGTGTGACGCAAAAGCCAACGGGAGTCCTGGATTAACTATGTATCAAGCATGAACTCGAATACTTCAAGCAAAGAACTTTGGGTAAAAATAAAAAAATGTATGGGCCTTTACTCTGAAAATCATATTTCTATTTTAAAACATAACGGTCAAACCATCACTTCTCCTAAGAACATTGCTGAGCCGATAGGTAGTACCCTAGCATCTGTTTCAAAATCAGACGCATATCCGGAGCCTTTTTTTATCTTACAAAAGACAGACTGAAATGACCAGGATTAATTTTAATACTCATAACTCATTTTCATACAATCAACCATTTACTATATCAGAGCTTTTAAATTGTTTGCAAGACAGTCACTTATTTGCTCTTGGTCACGATGGCATCATTTACATCATGCTCAATAATCTCTCACATACTTCACTTAACAATCTGCTTTCTTTTTATAACAGGTTTGGACAGAACAGATTTTACCCAATGCTTGGTGCAGGGCTATCGTTATTCCTTTTCCTAAGCCAGGAAAAGATGCTACTAATCCAAATAATTATAAGCCGATTGCATTTACTAGCAGCCTTTGCAAATTACTTGAAAAAATGGTCAACTGCCGCCTTGCTCATGTTTTAGAAACTAACAATTGTCTTGCCGCTTTTCAAAATGGATTTCGACGTGGTATATCTACTATTGATAATTTGATTCATTTGGAAAATCACATTCGGACAGCTTTCTTAAACGCAACGATTTGGTGTCAGTATTTTTTGATATGGCGAAAGCTTATGACAGAACCTGGCGTTATGGGATCTTTCGTGACCTTTTTAACTGTCTCTTTCGTGGGAGCCTTGCAATTTTTATCAAAAACTTCCTCACAATTCGACTTTTTCAAGTTCGAATTGGTGGAATTTTTTCTAGTTTTTATGAACAAGAAGAGGGTGTACCTCAGGGTAGTGTCTTGAGTGTCACCCTCTTTGCAATCAAAATAAATGACATCCTGAATCAACTACCCCCTTCTGTGAAGGGAGATTTATACGCTGATGACTTCAAGAATATGTGTATGGGACAGGATATGCGTTTTGAGAGACAACTGCAAATTGCAATCAAAAATATTCTTAACTGGACAAATAAAAATGGGTTTATTATTTCTCATGACAAAACTTCCTGTGGGCATTTCTGTAGATGTAGGGGTCTGCATCCAGATCCCGAAATCTTTGTTTCTTCTCAAATTCCTGTTGTGGACAATGTTCGTTATCTAGGCCTTTATTTTGATAATAAACTGACTTTTTATCACATGTTTTACAACTAAGGACAAAATGTGAAAAATCGCTTAATTTACTAAAAGTGTTTTCAAACACTTCATGGGGAGCAGACCGTACATCTCTCCTCAAAATTTATCGTTCTGTAATCTGTTCAAAAAATTACTATGCCTGCCAGGTCTACGGTTCAGCACGTAATTCTGTTCTTAATAAACCTGACACTGTGCTCCATAGCGCACTTCGTGTTTGCTCAGGTGCATTTCATACATCCCCAGTTTTAAGCTTGTATGTTGATTGTAATGAACCGTCACTCCATCATATTTGAGAAAAACTCTCATTGATTCTGTAATATCGTCTCCTTTCACATCATGGTCATCCACTTCATTCCTACATGGTAAATACTGACAATGACATGCTTTATCAGCATTACCCATCTTGCATCCCATCTTTTGGTTCAAGAATAAAAAACTTTATTGACGATAGCCCCCTGAGTCTAATCGAGGTGAGCTCATGTCACCCACATGTGCTACCTCCTTGGAAACCTCATAATATTACTTTTCTCCATCCTTTTAAAGGATATGATAAAAATAACTTGGCTCCTGCTATTTTCCAACAATTATTTGCTGCACATAGATCAAATGAAAATAGTTACACTGACATTTATACAGACTTCCAAAATTGGAGATATTGTTGATTGCAATGTGTTTTTTTGTGAATACTCTTCCCTCAGCTACCAGCTGCATTTGTCTACTTCTGTGTTCACAGATGAACTGATTGCGATAAAGAGAGCCATGTTGCACATTTCTCATCACCATAACACATCCTTCATCATTTATACTGACTCAAATAGCTCTATTGACACAATAAAATCTTTTAAAAAGCATCCTTTCAGGGTTCGTACTTGTCCTGATATTCCTTAAATTCCTGAAAAATGAAAAAACATCCTGAAATGTCCTAAAATATAGTAACATGTCCTGGATTTCGCGAGTTTTGTACTATAGCACAAACAGTCATGATTTTTCCATGAATATATATTTTTGTTTTTTTGCGAAATTGCACAAAATCAGTACTTTGGAATTAATAGGTGCTGGAGAGTCAGAAAATAGGGAAATGTTTTGTCATCTGATGATGAAAAATTTGCAAATTTCATCAAGTGATCGCACAAAAAAAAAATTGTCAGTCGGTCAGGAAGGAAAATTGCAAATTTTGTTAATCGGTCGGTAAAAAAAATCTGGAATGTCATCAGTCATTTGTTGAAAAGCGATCACATATAAAAAATCGCGAATTTCAGCAAACGATCGCGGGTAGTTCAGCAAACGATCACGGAAAAAAATCACAAAAGTTCGCTGAAAAAATCGCGAATTTCAGCTAACGATTGAGGGAAAAAAAATCTCGAACTTTGGCAAACGATCGAAGGAAAAAAAAAATCTCGAAGAAATCTCGAACTTTGGCATGCGATTGCAGAAGATCTCGGAATTTAACAAACGATCGTGGAAAAAAAAACGGGTACGGGTAAATGTGTCCTGAATTTAATCTGAAATATCGGAAAAAAGTATGTCCTGAAATATCACCCAGGACCAGTACTACCCCTGTCCTTTGTATCATCCATACTAGATTTTTATAATAAATTGACAAAGTGTGGCTATAATATTTTATTCTGCTGGGTACCTGGACACATGGGTATTCCTGGTAATGAGAAAGCAGATGAGGCGGCAAAACATGCTTTTAATCCGTTACACCATAAAGTTCCTTTCTCAGACGTTAAACTAGTTATTAATAATTTTATTCAGCATAAATGGCAAGAGAGTTGGGATTTAGAAAACAATAATAAACTCCATCATATTAAACCAACAATCATAACCTGGCTTCCGATTTATCCAAGAAAAACTGATGTTATTCTGACTCGTCTGACAATTGGACATTCAAGAATCACTCATAAACATCTTTTACTTCGGGAGGATGCACCCATGTGTCCACATTGTCATTTTGATTACATGACCATTCATCATGTTTTAACTGACTATCCGGGCCTCCGGCACTTATATAGAATGTATTTTAACACATCGCCAATCTTGACAAACCTCATGGGGCACTCTACTTTTTTAAAAACACACTGGATTTTATTTTGAGATATAGTTTTTTATATGCTTCATATGTGTGACTTTCTTATTGACATCTGGATGGAAATCCCATACAGATAACATGTTTACTTTGCTGGATTTCTTTTTTACATTGTTTTCTCCCCTTGTTTGATGACTACATCTGGATGGGTACCCCATCCAGATGGCTTTTCTATTTCAACTCATTTCATTATTTTTTCTTGGTGTCATCTTCTTACTCAATTTTTTTTTTATATTTTAGTCTTTGTTTGGTGCAGCATGTCCCTAAAGGGATTTTGTGGCATAAAACCCAATACAACCAACCAACCAACCTGAAATGTTGGAGAAATACTAGTTGTAAATTACAGTTGAATTTATTCAATTGTGTAATTTAAATAAACTATAAATATATATATATATAAATGAGTTAATTGAGTTGAAATTTAATGTTTTTAGTTCACACTGAGTTAAAATTTATATGAAAAAAAAAAAAAAATATATATATATATATATATATATATATATATATATATATATATATATATACAAATCCAGGGCAAAACATTGAATGTGATAAGAAAAAAGCCTAAGTTTAAACTTACACATGGAACAAATCTAGACAAAATAAGAACAAAATATTTACTAACATGCTTATAACTTTATAATATAATAGTTTTTTTCTTCAGATTTAAACTACCAAGTATTTAATCAGTTTTAAAATTTAAAAATAATGCTTGAATTGATCGATGTTCCTGTGGTGCAACAGTATATGTTCTTCCTGTAGCAGTTACAGGAGTAGACATTGCTTTTATTATGTATTAATAAGGAATCCAACAAACATCTGAAGATTTTGGCCATGAATATGATGAACTAGGGCCACTAGGATCCATGAACATAATTTTATAGTCATTGTGTTCTTCGCAGTAATCTAAAAATTTTCCAATCCACCAATTGAAACCATATACACATGCAACATATTGTTCACTTCTAAATGTCAAAGATTCCCAAAGAGTGATAAATTTTTTTGAGGAACTGTCTGACACTCTGGAAACCATTATTTGGCAATCAGTGATTGGTACAAAGCAGTGATTCAGTCTTATTCCTATGATTGTATCTGCCATGCATACCTACATGCTAATTGACTGTTTGGAGTTTCAATTTCAGATTTTCTTACCAAAAAACTTTCAATTCCTTTAACAGATTCTTTTGCAAAATTATAAAGATCAAATGTTTTTAATATTCCATCTTTAAATGGACGCAGAAGACTTGCTTTGGTGGCCAAGCACTTTATAGTGCCACCTATACCGTCACAAGCTTTATTTCCATGCAACAAGGCACAGAAATGTCATTCAGCTTTCACACCATGGTCTTTTTCATAATGGCAGAGATTAATAAAATTTTTTCATTTTTGTACTGGGCTGATGATCCATCACTAAAATTAAAATACTGTATGTATTTAATCTCTGGAAATTTTGTAATCAAATACTTAGCTTTTTGGAAAGTCCAAAATGTTGTAGTGTTATGAACCAAATGCTCACTTATTACACACATAGGAATAGATTTTACAGTATCAGTGATATTGTCCTTTATATAGGCTAGAAAGGGATGAACTGTAACTTGTTCCTTTTTCCAGTGAATACTTCGGATAGCATCTTGCACAGTACAAGTATAGTTCTCAGAAAAATCTGCTGAAATAACAGCATTATCTTTATTCAAATCCCCTTTTGCTTTTTGAATTGTAAACTTTGAGATTTTTCAAAAAAAAAATGGTGTGTATATAAAGCATGGAGTTTTGTAATTAAATCCTCAACAAATTCATAAACTACTGGTGTGATCACTGTTTTTAATTTTGCACCATCAGTCTTTACCCACTGTTTATAAATAACTTCATTGCTCATTTCTAATTCATCTAAAAGCATTAAATATTTCTTTAAAATTTCTGGAGCTGGACATTTATCACACCTGTGCTATCAATGTTATAATTAATATACTACCCTTTAAAAATATTAGCAATTTACGCTCATCTTATTAAAAAGTAAGAATTAGACTTGTCCCATTCCCCTCTTTGCTGACATGTCCCATTCCTCTCTCTGCATTCTGTTATGTTAAACTTCTTGTATAAACAGGAATGCTGCTATTAGGCATTGTTTAAATTATGGATAATATACAGTATAATGCTCCATTTATAGGGAAACTATTACATCTATCCATAAACAAATCATTAATATACAGAATGCATAAAAAGTATGTGAAGCAAATTTACTTTTGATTCTTGAAATAGTAATCTTTTTCTTTATACAATTGCAAGCTTATGTAGATCAGCTACTTTTTTCAACTGAAGATTGGGGTACCAGTGCTTCATCTAATGTGTGATTGATGAAATATTTAGAATGATACATAAAGAGAAAAACCTACTGTCCCATTCCACCCTACACTCCCCTATATGTAAAGTAAATCCTCATTTATATGTATTGCCTTTATAGTTTTTTTTATAATTATACATTATATTCCTTAATTATTTTATCTTTTTCAGTGTAAAATTTTTTCAATTGTGTATATATATATACTTTTTTTTTGGGGGGGGGGGGGTACGAAGTCTGTAATTAAGTTTTAATTACTGTAATTAAACATCAGTTACATAGCATTAAACTTTAACATAATTTTTTTTTTACCATGAACAACTGCATGTAAACAGATGCAATGCTATAAGACTACAAGTACAGTTAAGTTGACAGTTAATATCTGGGTTACAGAGAATAAAAAATAGGTACTGATTTATACTTAACACTTCCCCTAAATCCATAACCTACCACATACACAATAAAATAAATGTCTTAAGCAAAAGTCTTAAGTTCATACATACCAATTATTTTGCAAAGTTTTTGAAACCGAAATTTTGCTAAGGGTTTCGTGAAAATGTCTGCAGCTTGACATTCACTGTCACAATACTGAATATCGAGTTCACCACTTTGAAATTTTTCACGAACAAACTTGTATTGCACATCTATATGCTTAGTTTGATTATGAATCTGGATTTTTAATTAATCGTATCGCACTTTCATTGTCAACCTGCAGAACAGGCACACAAACTGCAAAACACAGATCTTGAAACAGCCTATATAACCAAACATCTTCTTTCGAAGCTTGGCTAGCAGCAATAAATTCAGCTTTGGTAATCGAAAGTGAGACACATGTTTGACATTAACACAACATCCCTCAGGGCCAATAACAACATAAGGAAGCAGATTTATAGAGATTGTATATTGCTAATTTTAATTCAGGATGAACAATGTATGCAATTTCCATCCTGACCTGCACTCTAAATATATTTCAAATGAAGAAACTATTTTTGAGAATCCTTCAGTTACTTGTTCTGCTATATTATCATTCGTTAATTGCATGTATGTGTCTGTGTGAAAAAAGGAATGATTGGTTTCAATTTTCATGTCTGATAAAATTCGGTCCATGATTAATTTTAATAATCATATGTTATTTAATAGATCCTTTTTCCTCTACCTTTCCGTCAATTTTGGCATACTTCATTTTCAAAATTTCCCAAAGTTTTTTTTTTTTTCAAAAACTGAATCTAAAGTCTCTTGTTACCTTTTCACTCCTTGATTTTACTTGGTGCCATTTGTGAATCTGAACTTGCTCCAGAAACTGCATCACTGGTAGCTTCATTATATTCTTCTGGATGTTGTTTTTTTTTTACCAAATGATAAATTAATAAAGATGTTGTTGCTTTTTTTCCAATTCCTCTTCTTGATAAAGGTTCAAATATCATCCAGACTGTACTTTTTTGTTACCAAAACCACTCATTTTGCTTAATCTGTAACTTAACCCTTAATTGCTGTTAGCAGTCTCACAGACTGCTGCTTAATTCAATTTTTACAGATTAACTTGTAATTTCAAGTTTAACTTTAGATACTATCGAAATTTTGTTTCGTTTGGGGCTCTAGTACTATCGCTAGATACTTTTGCATTGTTGAATTTTAATTATCATAGCCCTACATCAAAAGTTTAGTACAATATCAGTCTCACATGAGTTAATCAAGATTGTTATTAATATTTCGATTGAACGGTCTCGCAGGCCACTCACAGTAGTTACGTGACAATTTTTGTCCCAGCAGTTAAAGGCTAAAACACAGAGAATAAGAATAACACTGCACAGAGTTATTGACACTGAGTGTCCTAACCCACTAGAACTATTCCATTATTCTGAAAGATAGGGAAGGAAGGAATACAAACAAAGGATAGTGCAGGAAGAACAGGTTCAGGGATAGAAAAACAAGTTTTCTATTGTGCCAGCAAAAAAAATCTTGACATTCAAGCAACAATCTCAATGTGAATTTTATTATATTGTTTTATTTTATTTTTCTTTTAATAGAAGAGGCGAGCAGGAGTTTCTGTAATATGTTGGTCACGTGGAGTGGTAGTGCTTGTAACTTGAGGTGACTCAGCGTTCTCCCTTTTTATTTTTAGTACTGGTAGTGGTTTTGAAAAAGATATATATTTTTTATATTTATCACTGCAGAAATTCTTCTGGTGCACATATGGGATGTAAAAGGCTTACAATTGTTGAACAAACTCGCGCTTTGACTTTATTAAGTCAAAATGCTCTTGGAAGTTGTGTATAGCCTTAAATTTACAAGCATCTAGTTGCAAACTATTTATGCCCTAAAAAGGGCGATTGCCAATTTACCACATGGCAGTACACCAAAATGAAAAACCCGTCAGGAAGACCAAGAAAGACTTTAGAAGGACTGATGTATATTTAAAACATTAAGGTTGTTAAAACCAATAATAACAGCTGCAGAAATAAAAAAGAAACATTCAGATTTACTAATGAATGTGACAGTAAAGACTATCACTCATAGACTTAAGAAAGATTGAGAGCTACCAGCCCAAAGGGCAGCAATAAAACCCCTGCATACTGATTTCATGAAAAAAAAAGGATTAAATATTTCCAAGAAATATACAAATTGGATAGCAGGAGACTTTAAAAAAGAAATGTTTTCTAATGAAGGTACTTTCAGGCTATCCAGAGGGGGTCCGATGATAATGAGACAACATACAGGTTCCTTATGATATGACACACGATATGCTGTTAAAACTGTAAACCACTTATATTGTGTCATGGTATTGTGTGTTTTTAGTGATAAAAAAGTTAAAACTGGACTATATTTCCTATTTCCTTCCCAAAGATATTATTATGAACAGTAGTAAATATTTAGAAGTTCTACAAGACCACTTACTGCAATTTTGGTTCCTTCATGGATGTCAATTTTTCATGAGTGATGTAGCACCTGCTCATTAGACAAAACTAAATTGGTTAAATGATAATAATATAGCAGCGCTTGAATAGCCAGGCAACTAACCTGACTTTAATCCAATAGAAAATGCTTGGACCTTACCAACCTTACCATATGAAAAATAAATTTTAAGAGACACACGCATCCAGCACCAGGGAACTGCAGGAGGTATTAAAGTTGTGGGTTCATATGGACAAACACTATTTCCAAAATTTGGCAAGTTCCATGCCTAACAGACTGAAAAGTGTCATAAAAGACAAGGGAACTATGACAAAATATAATTTTTGTCAATAAAAGCTTACTAGGCGAGTGCTTTTTTACATATGGACAAACACTATTTCCAAAGTTTGGAAACTTCCATGCCTAACAGACTGAAAAGTGTCATAAAAGACAAGGGAACTATGACAAAATATAATTTTTGGCAATAAAAGCTTAGTAGGCGAGCGTTTTTTTACATTTCTAAATGAGTGTCTAGACAGCAACAAATGTACTTCTTGATCTTAAAGAGCCTAATCTATACTAAAATGAAGGTTAAAATGAAAAAGAAATGGTTTTTAAATATTGTATCTATGTTAAGTTGCACAGCTCAATTTTTGTTCTTGCCATTTATGTGCATTTCATTGGGGTTTCACTATTTAATTTATATTTTCTTTCATCTAAAATTTGAAATTTATGTTGTCTAGTGCATTTAAAATTTTGTGATTATTTTAAAATGTAACAGCAACAACATACATAATATCGATTCAAATGTAACAATACAATACCTAAGATGCAACATATTCAATATTTTGAAATTTATATCTATTTTGCTGTTCCTTATTGATATTTCCTTCCTCTGAATCTGAAAACATTCACTATACATTTCTTAATAGTGCTGTCTGCTGACATATAAAAAAAAAACATGGCTTTTTGTTGTGAGCTTTATAAAGTCTACACTAATTTCTTTCCACCATTTTAGAGTATATTCCTTTCTATCAGTGGTTTTTTTTTTTTTTTAAGATATTAAGATTTGTTTTGTTTTTTTTCTTTCATTTGAAAGTTGAAAATTTTCTAGTACAGTAGACTCCCTCAAATCTGCAACACTAAAATCCACATATCATTTCAGATGTACACAATGAAACTTTCAATTATGTAGGAACAAAATTACAGATTTTTTTAGTTTTATATCATTCTATATGTATAATCATCATTTGTTTTACCTATTTATTTTCGGACATTAAAAACACACTAAGATTTCATAGTTTAACATACACCCCAAAAAACAGCATACATGTCAAAAGATTAAAACATATACATACTTTAACACAAATATTCAAGATGGTTTAAAAAATATTTTCACCTCTTTCTTACCGAGGCATCTTCAGTTATTGATGTTTTACGTATCACTCTCTTGCTAATCCTTGCTTTCTAAATTTTTCCTGTCATTTATCCCTATTTTTGAATGTGCTGCCATCTATTGTCTATAACTGCGTGCAGTTGATCATTGCAGGTTTCTGATTTTGATGAGATGATTTCAATGGCTTCTCTTATTAATGCGTAATTTAAACTATTGTATTTTGCTAATTTCTCGGCATTTTTAAAATCTATTGTGATGAGGGATTTATTATTGAGTCTTGCTATGGCCGTAGGTGATTTATTAAGTCGTATATCTCGTTGATGTTCTTTAATCCTGTCTTCTAGCTTTCTTTTTGTCATTCCTATATATGACATATCTTTTCCTTCATTGTTTTTGAAATTAATTTTATATATTCCAGGTGTCTGTAGGTGTGAAATTTTCTCAATGTCTGTTCTAATTAATTTAAAGATTGGTAGGTCAGGGGTGATAGGGGTATTCATTCCTAGTTTTTTAAATTCTCTTTTTATTTTTAACGAAACACCTTTTATGAAAGGGATTGAATTTGTAAATTTTATAACTTTCTGACCTGGTTCTATTCTATTGTACCTTTTTTTCACTTTATCAATTAATTTTTGTATCATTTTAGTGGTATATCCTGCATCCTTAGCTATTGATTTGATTTTATTTATTTCGGTTTCTAGGAGGTCTTCTGTTGAACATACGTTTAGTGCTCTATGGATATATGTAATATTACAGCTATTTTATATGGAAAAGGGGTACTTGAGTGTTTGGATATTATGTAAGAATTTGCATTTGGTTTCCTGTATACTGTAGTATGGAGATTATGTTCTGAACGAGTAAGTAAAACGTCAAGGAACACCGTATCACTCCTGACCTTCCAATCTTTAAATTAATTAGAACAGACATTCAGAAAATTTCACACCTACAGACATCTGGAATATATAAAATTAATTTAAAAAACAATGAAGGAAAAGATATGTCATATATAGGAATGACAAAAAGAAAGCTAGAAGACAGGATTAAAGAACATCAACGAGATATACGACTTAATAAATCATCTACGGCCATAGTAAGACTCAATAATAAATCCCCCATCACAATAGATTTTAAAAATGTTAAGAAATTAGCAAAATACAATAGTGTAAATTACGCATTAATAAGAGAAGCCATTGAAATCATCTCATCAAAATCAGAAACCTGCAATGATCAACTGCATACAGTTATAGACAATAGATGATGACACATTCTAAAAATAAGGATAAATGACAGGGAAAATTTAGAAAGCAAGGATTAGCGAGAGAGTGATACGTAAAACATCAATAACTGAAGATGCCTCGGTAAGAAAGAGGTGAAAATATTTTTTAAACCATCTTGAATATTTGTGTTAAAGTATATATATGTTTTAATCTTTTGACATGTACGCTGCTTTTTGGGTGTATGTTAAACTATGAAATCTTAGTGTGTTTTTAATGTCTGAAAATAAATAGGTAGAACAAATGATGATTATGATTAATATGACACTATAAAAGAATAGATTATAAAATTCTATATGTATTTTAATTTGTAATTCTCAATAATACGACTGCACTCATGTCTTTTCATAAAGGAAGTATAAATTTATTTCTGAAAAAAAAAAAAAAAAAATTATCACTGGTAATCACAATCTTATTATCAAATATATTTATGTATTAATCAAGCCTTTTTGATTATTAAGACTGGCTAAACCTGAAATAAAACTTTCTTACTTTATGATTTTGATGTGAATTAATAGGGTACCTTTATGAGGAAAGTTTCATTGACGAATTCAAGGATAATAACTCATCTTTATTATGCATATTTAATTATACATTATTATTTACTCGACTTTTATTTTTAATAATTTAATCTTTTCTAAAATTATCTTACTTTTTTTCATTTTTGTTTATTACTTAATTATTTTAATATTTTACTGCATTGCAAGCATTCATAATAATTTCAATTGCATTATTGTATTCAAATTACTGTTTAAAAAATGAAAACAAAGCAATAACAAGAAATACACAAAATTCTAAAATCTGCATAACCTCTAGTTCCAAGCTATGTGGATTTGAGGGAGTCTACTGTATTTGAAATAGACCTCTCACAAGCAAGGAATCATTTTGCAATAAAGCCCTCATCTTTTGTAACATTTACCTTAAAAAAAAACTACAGCCAAATGTGCTAGAAATTGCAAAATCACATGCTTCGATTCCTAATTTGTACTTGGCCATAATATCTATGGTGATTCTTCAACCTAATCTTAAATTCACTGTCGATATTTAAAAAATCTAAATATTCCACTAATTCCGTTACAGTTTGGTAATGCCTTCAACTGGCCATTTTACTTCCAACAATTTTAATTTACTTTGATTTGTCATAATTAACCCATAAGGGCTAAATTCCAAGTATGGATATTGTGGATGGACAATTAATCAACTTTTTATTTTCTTTACTGCACACATCTCGGAATACTTATTTCGTGCTTGATTTTCTTTCTCAAGGCCATGTGCAATGTATTTATTTCCTTTGAAATTACAAAAAAGTAAATTCTGGATTATTATTATTATTTTTATTATTATTATTATTTTGTATAAGTCGATATTGAGTAACAAATACTGCAATTCTTTTCTGTTGTTCTTTGGCCCATAGCTCACAATTTTGCTCCATAGTATTAACAGCCAACTCTACAGCTGCATCTTGTGTAATCTACAAATTAGAAAAAAAAAAAAATACATAAACAGTTATGAATGCATACATTATTTATAAATAAACAGAGATGCCACATTACAGAATAAAGTATAATCCTGGAAACTCAATGTTGTCAAACTAACAAAAAAGTCTGTTTTGTTGCAAAATAGTTCACCATCATTGTTTTGTTGCAAAATAGTTCACCATCATATATATATATATATATGTTAAAGAGTTTATTCTGACTGACTCATAATCAATGCACAACCCCAACTACTGAACCTAGAAGCATGAAACTCCAGAAAATAAGCCTATTAAAAAAATAATTAAACATGTCTTTTAGCGATTGTAGAAATCCCCCTTCCCAAAGAAGGGGGTTAAAGGGCTATTGAAAATTTTAGAACATTTGGCGATATACAGCAGCCATTTTAAGTAATAGTGTGACATTCCAGAAAATAAATCTGCTAAATAAATTGTAGTTAAACATGCATTTCAGCAATTTTTGAAATTCCCCTAAAGAGGTTAAAGGGTGATAGAAAATTTTAGGACATTTGGCCATATTTCAGCATTTATTTTTGGTAGGAGTCAGCATAGCAGGCGAAGGCTGCTTGTAACTTTATATTCTCTAACAAAAAAAAAAAAACTTTTAGAGATATTTGGGTGAGCGGGATTGCCCGCTGAGCGTCATTACCCTACTTTCCCCTAAAACGTTTTTTATTATAAGCAGGACAGGAATTATTAAAATGAGACTGATTGCATTTTTCACAGTTCTGATCTTCAAATTGTGTATGGTATTTAAGATATAGTTTTCAGGAACAAGGTTGTTTTATTTCACTTTCATTTTTATTCACAACTTTTCTCGAATGCACTGGATTTCTTGCTGCTCTTGATTTTATTTTAACTGCTTCCACGACTTCATTCATCATTTTCATTTGCATTTCAGCAATTTCTTGTGTTTTGCACATCTTAATGCATTTTTCAAGATTGAGATCATATTTTCATAACAATCTATCCTTAAGCTGTAGATTCTTTATTCCCACGTATAATTCTATCGTGGATTAAAGTATCTTTTAGTTCATCAAAATTACAGGTACTGCAGTTTCTTCACTGAAGTTAAGAATTCATTGAACAATTTGTCCGAACATTGTATTTGACTAAAAAGTCAAATGTCAATCAATAGATTCATTCAGCAGTGGAATACAAAAATCTTCAGTTTTCTGCATTATTTGGACATCTTTCTTTTCATCTTCTGAAATATCCATGGTGTTATAAACTTCGAAACTATCTGTATCAGTAACATATAATAAGATTGCAACTTCAATTTCTAGTGGTTTTTTACTACATTCACTTGCCAACATGCATAGTTAAATTTTTGTTACAACTTTTTGAAATTTTCTGCAAGGTTACCATCAATAGAAAGTGATTTGGAGGTATTAGTCCTGATGTAGCTGTTTTCTCAATGTAACAAGTGTAACAAATTGAACTGATTCCCCAGAAAAAACCCTTAAATATTCAGGTAAAGGCTGGTATAGGCAAGCTAATCTATTAGTGAAAACTGCTACAAATTTTTACTAAGTCCAGTGTATTTCCAGAAGGATCAAAAGAGACAGATCGATCTAAATTCATCATCGGAAATGACACTACGCAGATAAGCAGATGGACAGTAAAACAGTAGTGGAATCCGTGTGATACACCAAACAGTGAAACAGCCTTGAGGAAGTGAAAATATTCCCACATGCTAAGGCGAAAGTGAAACTGATCTCCCTCAAGGAGATGGAACATAGGGAACCTATGAGACGATAGCTTAAAGATGACCTCATGAACCCAACACTCTATATGGCTAAAAAGGAACTATAGTCTTAGTCAAGATATTGAGAGAGATGAGATCCTTGATGAAAGAGAGAAATCAAACAGGGTTGAGATCTCACTGCGAGAGGGTCAGGTTTGGACCTGGTAAGAGAGGTATTCTCTCAAGTGAAGCTGAATCAATATCTCGGTAGTTAATCCAAGGGAAAGCAGGAGTGAAGGAAGTCAAGCCAGCCATTTAGTCGTGTGGTTTATCTAGGTTGTAGAGAAGAACTAATGTTAGTTGTATTAGGCTAAGGCTTCATCTACATATTTGTGGATATTTAATACTCAATTAGTGGGACTCTGAACTTTACTACAATTAGTCAAAAATTGTTGAATGTTCCCATCTATCAGCTTTATTTTTTTGTGATATGTCAAGATTAATCAAGAAATATACTTCTGCTGTTTTTTGTTATAATTTTATCATCGCCTTCGAAGACCACACACGCTACCCGTCTTAAGATTACGAGGCATCACAAACAAAAATGAAATTAAACAGCAATTTATATAAATCATTACCATGGTATATTCATTTTTTCCCCCCTCTTAACAAAAAGCAATGTTCTTTTGAACCAGCTACGTCATAATATAGTTGGAATAATTATGCCAGAGTTCACAAGCACAAAATTTATTAAAGACAGCTAAAAGAATTACATAAAACCAAATTCAACTTCTCGAGCCAGACTCTGATTTACGGGTTGAGTATTCATGGCTGAACACAAGTTACAGTTATGTTTCTACCTCTCTCCCTTGAGGAGAGCCCCCCCAGGGGGATACCTTCTTTAGGTATTCACAGGTTTCGCAACCCCGGGTTCCTGAGCGATCTTTCTCTTTTCCTTTTCCTCTTATTTCTCTTGTTTCTTTCCTCTTTGTTTCACCTCATTGTCGTTTCCTCTTCAGAGGTGAGGGCAATTCTGCATGAGCCGAGGTCATCCTGTCTATATCGACTCATGGAGAATTGTAAACTACCCAAGTGAGTGAGACCCGTGTCCCTGGAAAGGGGATCCTGGCAGATGAGGGAAACCGACATACTGCTTTGGCCTCTGCTTCAGGTAAAGATGAAAATAAGGAATTTTGCTTAGTGGCCACTGGCCGGTAGGTTGATTTTTTTTTAGTAGCCAGTTACTGGCTACTAGGAATAATTTCTTTAGTGGCCAGTAAGTACATTTATGTCACTGAATATTTAATTTAAAAATATGAGTTTAGAGTAAATAAGTAACTTATGTACTAAATAAAAATATTTTAATTCATATTGTTTTAATAAACAGGGGTGATTCTGAGTAAAAAAAAAAAAAATCTGAAATTCACAGCAAATTTTCTGAAAAGTTTACAACAGAGGTGGGGGGATGATCTACTCCCGGCTCGAACTATGTTTTGTTTCACACCACTTTGACGAAATTTGTGGATTTTTTCGCGATCTTTTGACGGAATTTGCCATTTTTTTACGATATTTTGACGAAATTTGCCATTTTTTACGATCTTTTGACAAAATTTGCTGTTTCTTTGCGATCTTTTGACGAAATTTGCCGTTTTTTGCGATCTTTTGCTGAAATTTGTCGTTTTTCCGCGAACTTTTGGCGAAATTTGCCGTTTTTTCGCGATCTTATGACGAAATTTCTCGTTTTTTCGCGATCCATTGACGATATTTACGTTTTTTCTGCGATTGTTTGACGAAATTTGGACTTTTTAGCGATCCTTTGACGAAATTCGGGTTTTTCTGCGATCCTTTGACGAAATTCGCGCTTTTTTCGCGATTCTTTAACGAAATTTCGGGTTTTTTAGCGTTCTTTTGACGAAATGTGCGGTTTTTTTCACGATCTTTTGACAAAAGTCGTTTTTTTCCGAAATATTTTGACGAAATGCGCGTTTTTTTTTTTCGTGATCTGTTGACGATGTTTGGGTTTTTTCGCGATCCTTCGACAAAATTTGTTTTTTTCGCAATCTTTTGACGAAATGTGCGTTTTTTCGTAATCTTTCGACGAAATTCGAGGAGTTTTTTTCCGCGATTCTATGATGAAATCCCTTTTGGAAAATCCTGCATTTGGCCGGTACTTTCCATATTTTTAGTCGCCAGTTTTTCACGTTTAGTCGCCGAGTGGCGACTGGCGAGTGCTTATTTTCATCTTTAGCTTCAGGTAGACGGGAGGTGCATATTGGTCCGTGTGCATCAATCGGCTGGTCAGCTGACTTTGTCACTGGCTAAAGGATCAAGTGAGCAAGCAATTACTAGTGATCTCGTTAAGGGTGGAGGCTGACATCAGATTGTCTTTTGACCGTATGGGCCCTGGCTAGCACTGGTGCATGATCGTGTATCCCCTTGTTGGACTCTGTAGTAGGTGGTGTGGCCGCAATCTGAAATACTTTTTCTAATATGGATGGAAAACTTCATTTTCTTCTATCTATCTATCTCCCTAGTGGAGAGCAACAAATTGTACTGAATGAATTATTTACACGTTTCTTTGTAATAAAACACACTGATACTTTATCTAACAGTTATTTTAAGAGAAGTTCGCTATTTCTAATTGCTAAAACATACCAATCTGTATTCGGAAATGATTGTAAACGTAAAAAGATGCAGTCTGGGGATTTGTTGGTGGAGGTCACTTCAGCCAAAAATTCAGAATTTCTCTTAAATTGCACAACAATGGCTTGCTTTTCAGTTTCTGTTCAAGCACATCTAACATTAAATACATTTCGTGGAGTAATATTAGAACCAGAACTTCTATTCACTACAAAGGAAGGACTTCTAGCAAATTTAAAACAGCAAAATGTCATAGATGTACGCCGTATTACTATTCGACGGAATGGACAAGTGCTTCCAACAAAGCACACCATACTAACATTCAATAGCCCTATTTTATCAACTAGAATTAAAGCTGGATATGTAAGCTGTCCAGTCCGGCCTTATATCCCAAACCCTCTCCATTGTTATAAATGCCAGCATTATGGTCATACTAACATAACGTGTCATGGATCTGTTACCTGCGCACATTGTGCAGAAGTCGGCCATGACGATAAAATCTGTGAAAAACCTGAACACTGTGCAAACTGTAAAGGTGAACATACAGCATACTCTCGCAATTGTCCTAAATGGATCCGTGGAAAAAAAATTCTTACTGTCAAAATTACTCTAAAATTTTCTTATCCTGAAGCCCGGAAACTTGATGAAACCAGAACCCCATCTGTTGGAGTTTCTTACTCTAACTTACTCAAGCATAAATCAAAATCCGTAAGACACATAAGCCCCCAAACTGAATCTCCCTTTCCACCAAGTTGTTCACTTGAGAAACGATCATCTAGCACTTTAAAAAGAAAAACCCATGATGTATACTCTACCGCTAGTACAAGATTTATGTCAAAATTGGAACTCTGGCCACCATCATCAGGGCCTGTGAAAATTGAATACATTCATAGTCGGTCACAAAAATCTTCAGTTCAATCTAAGAAATCAACTGAATATGAGACTAAGCAAATGCCAGTTTCATATAAAAGCAAATTGGTTAAACCTAATGCTTATCCAACTCAGAAGCCAAGCGGAAAAGCTTGTGCACAAAAAGATAGAAAAAAAACCTCCAACTCAAATCTCTTCACAGTGTTCCACTGTGAAGAGAAAAGGCGAGAAATCATGTCTTAGCCCTGCAATCACTAATATAAAAGATCCCAAACAGCTGCTCAACTACGCAGAAGAGGCTATGGACTCTTGCAATTGTGACTCAGATGACGAGGAAAATAATACTGTTTTCAAAGAATTTCATCCTACATGATTTTTATATATTTTTTTTAAAATTTTGAATTATAAATTTGTTTTTAACCCCTTGACATATCATTAAACACAAAAGTAATGTGTCTAGAAATACTATTTATTTATGGGTTGTTGTGGCATTCAAATGTAGCTTTGTATCTTGTTCAAAATACTTTATTTGAATAACAAAACGTCAAACTTAGTGTTACAACAAAAAATAAATATGTTTTATAACTATTATATTAGATGCAAATTATTAATTAAAATTTTCTAATGTATGAAATTTTTCAAAACAGTTCGGACTTTTTGCACTTTTTATTTGGCACTTTTTGCACTGCCAAGTGGCACTTTTTGCACTGCCAAGTTGTTTCGCTTCTTATATTCAATTTTGTGCAAACAATGCACCTTTTTGCAGGATGTTTTTTCTTATCAGTAACAAGTATATGTTCTGGGAAATGTGCCCAATATTTTGCTTGTAGACAAGTCGCACAATTTCCTTGTGATGGATGCCCATGTTTAGGATAATTTGGTAACGATATAGTGGATAACATATCTTCGGCGATACTAAGTCGAAAATTTACTATTTTTAGTTTTTCTGCATTAGGAGTATTCGAATATAGAATGTACGCGTTATAAACAGCAATATCAATCATGTAAAAAAATATTTTCTTATATCCTTTTACACATTTTCGCATAATTGGAAAACAAGCCAGTAGTTGATCTTGCTTATCCACACATCTCATTCCGCTGTTATACTCGATGATACATTTCGGTTTTATAATCTGTTCTTCTCCATTTTTCAGTTTTCTTTTCTTTCCAGTATTTGTCATTTCAGCAGAAACATGTTTTGTACTGATCACGTAGACATCCTTTTATCATGCCAATGTAGGGACAATACACCATTAGAAGACAAAGTTCGTACGTCTCCTCTTTATATTTTCGTAAAAAGTTGCTTAGGGATATTTTTACGTTGCTTCCTTACAGTTCCAACTGCGTTCACGTTATTTTTTCTCAAAAGATCAAACAGTGCTGGTGATGAATACCACTTAATGGATGCCCATGTTTAGGATAATTTGGTAACGATATAGTGGATAACATATCTTCGGCGATACTAAGTCGAAAATTTACTATTTTTAGTTTTTCTGCATTAGGAGTATTCGAATATAGAATGTACGCGTTATAAACAGCAATATCAATCATGTAAAAAAATATTTTCTTATATCCTTTTACACATTTTCGCATAATTGGAAAACAAGCCAGTAGTTGATCTTGCTTATCCACACATCTCATTCCGCTGTTATACTCGATGATACATTTCGGTTTTATAATCTGTTCTTCTCCATTTTTCAGTTTTCTTTTCTTTCCAGTATTTGTCATTTCAGCAGAAACATGTTTTGTACTGATCACGTAGACATCCTTTTATCATGCCAATGTAGGGACAATACACCATTAGAAGACAAAGTTCGTACGTCTCCTCTTTATATTTTCGTAAAAAGTTGCTTAGGGATATTTTTACGTTGCTTCCTTACAGTTCCAACTGCGTTCACGTTATTTTTTCTCAAAAGATCAAACAGTGCTGGTGATGAATACCACTTATCCAAATGTAGCGTATATCCTTTTCCTAAAATCAATTTCCTTACGTCTCAGTCATCCTGGATTTTTTTAAATAAATTTACTAAATGTGGTTATAATATTTTATTTTGCTGGGTACCTGGGTATTGGTAATGAAAAAGCAGTAGAGGCGGCAAAACTTGCTCTCAATCTGTTATGCCATAAAATTCCATTCTCAGACGTTAAACTAAAATGGCAAAAAAGTTGGAATCTAGAATACAATAATAAACTGCACCATATCAAACCTATAATAATGACGTGGCCTCCGAGTTACCCAAGAAAAACGGATGTTCTACTGACTCGTCTGAAAATTGGGCATTCTAGGATCACTCATAAACATCTCTTACTTCAGGAGGATACACCCATGTGTCCATATTGTCATTTTGATTACCTGACCATTCATCATGTTTTAAAAACTGTCCGGGCCTCCGGCACTTGTATAGAATTTACTTTAATTCATCATCACCAATCTGGACAAACCTCATTGGGGAAACACCTCATGGGGCACTATTACTTTTTTAAAACATGCCGGATTTTATTTTGAAATATAATTTTTATTGCTTTCACTGGTTAAACGACCCAGTTTTATCTTTTACACTTTTGTCCCATCTGGATGGGAACCTCATCCAGCCTGCACTTACTTTTAATTACCTTAACTTTTTTACGCTACTGTTTTTAGATTTAAAATTTTCTACTCTTCTATACACATCTCTAACTACATCTGGATGGGTTACCCCATCCAGATTGCTTTCTTTATTTCTGTACATTGTGTTTTTAGTCTATGTTTTGGCGCAGCATGTCACCTAAGGGATTTTGCGCCATAAAACCTTAGACAACCAACCAACCTAACATCGATTCCGCCAATTTCATCACCACATATTGAGTAACTGGCATTTTCTTATCATTTACCATTTCTCTGCCCACATAAATTTTGAACTGTGAACAATAGCCAGATTTTGATTCGCAAAGTTTATAAAATTTTATACGAAATCGGGCTCTTTTTGAAGCTATAAACTGTACCTAGCTCGGCCTTCTTCGAAATTTCATCAGTGATTCATCAATTGCGACAGATTCATTAGAGATATATAATTCCATATAATCCCATTCCAGGGATTCATAACTGAAGAAATTTTTCATTCAAGTAATCAACCACATTGCAAACTTAGCTTATCGTCTTTATCCATCATTTCGTTGTCCGTAAAATGTAGAAAGTGAGATATAGCTAGAAACCGTTTTTGGGGCATAGTTTTTAGAATATTGGTGTTTCTACAATTGCTCGGTTTGACCAATACATATGTATAGAAGATAGTTTACTTTTGACATTATAATACATAGTACAAAATATGCTTGCAATTCGTCACTTGTAATAGGAAACCATTCTTCACCGTTAGTTGTTTTCTCATTTGCAATCTATGCGATGCATATCTATTTGTTTCTGTTGCTATCATAGCAAAAAAATCATCATTCAGTACTTACTTGAAAGCACAAAGAGGAGTAGGATTGGTTTCTAATCGTCACAAAACCGAAGCATTGATACGAGGTTGTTCAGTAAATGGTGTTATGTTTGGAATATTTTCTTTATCTTCCCATTTCCATTCTTCTATACTTTCTGATGAATCTGATTCATCACTGCTGGGATGTCTTACTCGTTTACGAACATTTCGGAATAAACTACTGTCTTCAGAAATTTCGGTCGAACTACTGGCCGCATCTTCATCGTCACTTTCGAAAAATAAATTCGTTTCGGACATAGCGTTTGATTATTTTTAACATTAAAAACTGTAAACTGTGCGGAATTATTAATTTCTTGATATAGAAATGATCTTTGATTGCACTGTAAACAACAACTCGCAATGGAATGTTGAAGATTTCTGAGACACGTCAATTATTGTTTTGACATAAGAAACAAATGACGTCTTCGAATGTCAAGGGGTTAAGCATTATTACTGTATAATTTTATTGTTTGTTTTTTGGACTACTTATAACTTTTCATAACTTAAGAGCTTTTACAGATTTTTTATTTATTTTATTTGTCTTTTAACTATATTTTCCTTTACTTTGCTTTTTATTCAATTCTTCAACTTTTATTTTATTTTTTTGTTCATTGTTTCACTCACACATTTTTAATGGCACTTTTAAAAAACATATGTTTTTATTTCATCCTGTTCTTGCCACAGCATGTCCCTAAAGGGACTTTGCGCCATAAAACTCCAATCAACCAACCAACCCTTGAGGAGAGCAACAATTTGTACAAAATAAATTATTCACTCTTTTTTTTTTTATAGTTAAACTAGCAGCCTAACGCCCGCTATGCTGGTCAATTTTTCTAAAGAAACCTTAAATCAAACGAAATATATCTGTGAATTTGATCATGCATTTAAAGCAATATGGACATTTACCTGGAATGCCCAATCTAATTGGTGAAAACAATATGAACGTTATTTCGCTATTATATCTTTTGAGCTATACAAAATTTAGGCTGTTAAGGGCCAACTTCTTTCGTTGATCATTTAGTGTAGTATTCGGTGAAGAACGATATAACAATATGTAATATATTAAAAGGGTTCATGAAAAATTATCAATGCAAGTCTCATCAGAATCTGTTAATTGGACATACTGAAAAGTCTAATCGTTCATAATTTTGTTCGCCTGATTCTAAAACATTCAGCCTTAATTCTATAATCAAGCAACCTGACGACCAAGCAACACCAAGCCAATGATATGTGCTTTATACTAAAACATTCACTGAAAAATTAACTAACCGAGCAATTTCCATCGAAATCCACTTAGCAGGATCTTTTAAACTGGAAAACGTACCAAAACATTTCATAAAAATAATCTAATTAACAGTTTTAATCCCGTGAAAATTCATTCAGCGGAACCTTAAAAAAAACCTATATTTCGAAATTGGGTTCATCTGATTTAGATCTTTACCCATAATTATTTAATTAAGCAACATAGAACATTATGTTTTGTAACATTCGGTTCACCTAATTTTGGAACTTTCTCTTGTAATCTAATTTTCTGCAATCTGATTTGTTGCCAAGTTTGTGCTTCAGAAAAACAATAACCCAGAAGAAAACTTCGCTATAGAGAAGTACCATCCATGCAAGAAGTACCAACCATCCACAAAAAATAATCTAACTAACAGTATAGGTCTCATCAAAATACATCCAGCAAAACTCAAATTATAAATGGGTGGAAGGAAAAGCAAATTTGCATTTTATATAATTACAGTAGATGTATCTTTCATAATTGCGTTCACCTTTCTGTATAGCTTTTCCAATAGCTATATAACTAAAACTAAGCAATGTAGAACACTGTGTGTATACATAAAAACCGTTCCAAAAACATTACCTAACTAATAGTGGCATACACTATCAAAATATTATAAAGAATAGGAATAAAATGCAAATTTCCGTTTTAAATATGTAGTAGATGATGATGATACGATTTTCTGTAGTAGAATTCATCATGAAGTTTTCGCTTCATACATAAACGATGCTTTTAACATTGTAATTAATACACCGATTGAAGACGTATCCGATTACGGAAGATTAACCTGAAATTCCCTGAACAACTACCCAAAGAAAGGTGAATATATGGCTTTTGTGATATTTTATGTTAGCCGGGCGCAAGTAATTAATCAACAAAGATTGTTTCCATATCTTATTCTTATTAGCCCCCAGTACGGGTATGCTATTTCTTTCTCCCAGCTTATTTTGTGTCGTCTTCAAAAAATAACGTTACCTTACAGAAGCCTGGCGTAAATCAAAGCAATGCGATTAAATATGCTATAGCAATTTTTTAAATTTCTAAACATCGCACATTTGCAATTTTTATACCGTCGTATTGTGAAAAAAAAAAAGTATTTTAAATGCAATTTGTTTGAAAACTGTATCTCCATTTATTTTTCAAATGTTAATTTTTTTAGTAGTTTTCAGCACCATTTGTCTAATTTTGGCAACTCAAGTACTCCATTTGTATAGAAAGTAAAGGGAAAATAGCTGAAAAATAGCAATTATATCTTTTTGTTGCCATTTTCTCATAACAACCGAAAGAAAATGTAATTAAAATACGTGCTATTTTGAAAAAAAAAATATAAATGAAATATTTGTGTTAAAACATGGAGCTATTATAAACTATATTTAATTTGAAGTATCTATACACGCTTTCAGTTTGACGTCATTCATGACGTTTTGGTTGGAAAGTGACTCCAAACAAACAGTTGCTATGCGTCATTTCTTTTTAAACATAAATCGTGGAAAATGTTACTAATACATATCAAGTATTAAAACATTTAGATGTGAGATATAGATATAAGATATAGCTGCAACACACAAACAAAATAGAAAATACAACATAGCAACCGTTTGTTTGGTGTCAGTTTCGAACCAAAGCGTGAGGACTGACATCACGATTAAAATCGTCTAATTAATGTTAAAAACAAATGAAGGCCTATGAATCATTAGGTAGCCGTTTTTTTTCAGCCGAATTTCTTTAATGACGGCATGTTTTTGCTGCATTTGTGTATTATTTTGCGATAGTGACATCCTATGCATGCTTTACTGTAGATGGTTAAGAGTGGATCGTAAATGTGGAATTCTTAAGCGGATGCGAATGACGTCATTTTACATAAAATAAAAGTGTATGCTTTAAGTCTTAAAATTGAAATATGTTTTGTACTATTTATATATGCATTTTTTTTTTTCATCGTGGGCAACACTAAATTCTGGAAAAGCAGAATTCCTATTTTCTAGTTTTATCATTTTCATTCAAAATAAATACATTTCATTCATTTCATTTATAATACATGCTTTACACTAATGTCATTGAAAAAGATGAAAAGTAAAACAATAGGAAATAATGCCATAACTTAAAACAAAGAACTGTTTTTGATTTACATAAGCGAAATGTAACTACTGCTACTGACAATTTTAAAATTGCTAATGGCGATATTTACATACGGATACGGCTGATATAAAAGCACCCAATTTTTCTTCTTATCCAGGAGCAAGTGATAAATCGCGATGTATTATTTCACTTCTAATTTCTTCCATTGAAAAAAAGTAATACTTAAGCATTATTCGGACCATGAGATAAATCGTCAAAAATGGTTGAAATTGCCAATCTTGTTTATCGTTTGCCAATTATGTTCAAAAAAGTAATTTAACATTCTTAAATGCATAACCTTGTTAAAAATGCAAATTGTTTTAAGTAAATAAATAAATAAAATATATAACTTAAACTTACATACTATAAACTATAATAAAAAAAATTATAATAATAAAATTAATTTTAAACTATACTAAATAAACTATCAAATGGACAAAAAATAAGGGTTGCTGTAATTAATGTAATTGCCATGCTTGGCGCAGCTGTATCTGACATGGCCCGGATGTAAGTACCACAAAATTTTTAAAGTCGTACAAACATTGCTTTCATTTTTAAATATTTTGTTTTATAATGTTAATTTCTAAGTGGATCGCTTCCTTGTATTTTAAATAAAATCAATCTATTTTTTTCTTTTTTTCAAGATGATTGTATTTATTTTTTTTTTTCAAACTCATATAGCCGTTTTAATTTCTTAACCAAAAGAATTAACAAAAAGATTCAATTTGAATTTCTTCCGTTGCTACAGTAACGGATATACAATATGAATGAATATGGATGAAATATCACTTTTAGTGTTCGATATTTCAAGGTTTTGGCGCCAAAGACATTGCCAAATTAGAAAAATATGAAATATCACACGAACTATGGGACTTAAAAGAATTTAGTTAGTACCATTCGATTCAGCATACAAAAGTACACCAAAATAAGTTATCAGTTGAAAAATAACTATAAAATCAGATTTTTAAGGATTTTTTAAAAAGTTCGTTCTTTTATTTACCCCCCTTAGGGGTGGAATTTTGGAAAATCCTTTCTTAGTGGCACTCTATGTCATAAGAAGTATTTTTACCCCCATTTTCAAGATTTTAGGTTCAGTAGTTTTGGCTGCGCGTTGATTAATACAAAATCCAGACTTTCTTTTATATATATAGATGTACTGACAGCCAGTTCGGACACCTAGAAATGGACATTGGTAAGTATCACCACATTCAGGCGGGATTTTAAATGTCTACCAAGCAAAAGCCACAAAGTAAGCATATACGTAGATACCAACAATATTAAAGAAAAATATATTATAATTCAAAAACAGTAAATCTTAAGGTATACAAAAACTTCAAAAATTATCCAAAGATATGCTCAATAAACCTTTTTAATTCGAACTTGGTGAGCGGCTTAGTGAAGACATCAGCAAGGTTATCCTTGCTGTGGACAAACAGTAATGTTAAGTGAGATTCCGGGATATGTAAATTGAAACGAAAATTCGAAAAGAAAATCTGATCGAAACAAATTCAATTCACATTCCCCGAAATCACACTATGGCCATACGTATAGTGGTTAATGTAATAGCGATGTAAATAAATTTAAATAAATCTGAAAAGGAAAAACAAAATAATCACTCACCCCTTGAGACACTGTAAGTATGGATACACAAAATGAAACAATATTGCCAAACTAATTATTTTATTTATATAAAAAATATAGCGAGCTGCGAAGGATCCTTGCAGAAGATACATATTAATATTGCAATATATTTATATTATATATTATTATGTAGTTAACACTATGTCTTGAAATACATTAGTGCATTCTTTACTGAAGACACATTAAACAACTAATCTGCTTTAGAGTGTATTTTATTAACACAAATAACGAAGATACTTTAGTGATGGATTATTCTGAAAGTTTTAGTATTTATGTCTTTGTAAAGAAGAGTTTTCGAAGTTCGAGTAATTAAATGAGAAGAAAAGTAAATCTTTGCTCTAAAAAGGTTTGATTCATCATAAAGTATCATTAAATAGATACTTCTTAGACGTCTGAAGAATAGTGAACATAATATCGAAAATCGGCTAAATCCAGATTGAACACGTGCTGTCCAGATTTACACTATAAGCATCTAACTATTTGGTCTTGACATTCAATCAAAATAATATGTGAATGGCGATGAAAGGGATAAGAAGCGGAAATGATTTGTTATGATCCGATAGACGCGATTATCCTTAACTTAAGTGATCCACGTCAAGAAACTGGGAATGAACGGTGATAGCATAAAGCAGGGAATTCATATCAAACATCTCTGAAATACATCCAGGGTGAATTATAACTTCGATGACGTCTCTACTGAGAGATCTGGGCAGATTGGAAGCTAATGATATGCTGAAGAAAACAAACGTTCATTTCGTAAAAGTATGTCCCTTTGGTACTATTGTATCACTGCAGGGAAACACCCGTTGGGCCCAAAGGCCCAACGGTGACGACTTAAAAATTGCCGATCTGCAAACCGGTGTTCTCTCTTCCGACAATAATAAGGAACTGAACTTCTTTTTGAAATGCCTGCCGAAATGTGGAAACGATCTTGGCAACACTAGCCAATCACAAAACTCCAAAAGACGATCCATCGAATCCACAGAGACGATCTATCAAACGTGAACAGGGGGAAAATGTTTTAGCGGCGGAATAATCACCGTAGAATGGCAACACTATAACAAGCAGGAAAATAAGGAATGTTCGCTATGTGGGAGTTCCTGTGACGTCAAAAGGAATTTCCTGTCTGTTTTGAGATAAGAGAGAAATCTTTCTTAAAAGTTGCATCTTTTGGGGTGCGAAGTAAATGGAAAGCAATAAAATTAAGGGAAACTGTAGGAGTTATAATCTCGTTTCTCTGGCAAACGATTTCAGCAATTGTTATGAAAGTTTATCAGAGAAATGGAAAAAGATAATAGAATATAATAAATGTAATTTTAAATGAAATAATTAAAAATAAAGATTTAGGATTTAATATTTAAAACTTAATAAAATTTGCTGTCAAAATTGAAAGATGGTAAAAGGAAGTAGATTATTAAAATCAACAAAATATACAAAATTAAATTTATGTAAATTTAAGGGGGGATGTTATGTAAAGCTTTTACAACATAACAAGTAAATCAAAAGTATTTTTATCAACCAGATCTCTTACAAAGAACAGCTTAACGACAATATGACGACTCCTATGATTCTCAATAGGCGATTTCACAAAATCAATAGTAGCCCTATTATCTACATACAAAACTGACTTCATCTTTTCCCCAGTGATAATTTTCCTACAAAAACATTCACTTAGGATCCTCTCAAACCAAAGAAGTTCCTTTGTCGCCTCGGTCATTGAAATAAATTCAGCCTCCATGGTTGACAAACTTACACTTTTCTCTTTAAATGTTCGCCAAGAAATGGGAGAATTACCTAAAAACACTATCTGACTACCCAGCGAGGTGTTATCATCTCAATTTGCAGCGAAATCTGCATCTGAAAAAGTTATCAACTGAGGTTTTGCACAAGATAAACAACATGCCATATCAATAGTATGTTCAACATATCCCAACAATCTGAGTAAGCCATACCAATGTGTCATTCCTGGATCCGATTGAAACTGACTCATTATATTGACAGCATATGAAATATCAGGATGGGATCTATTAGCAATAAAGGACAAACAACCCAGTACACTTCTATATGGTAACCGTGACATCTCTCTACGCTCTTCCTCAGACTTAGGACAGACTTATGACCTCATTTAGAATAGACAGAGCCCTTGCTTATAGGTAAGGAGGAAATGGGAAACCTGTATGACTCAAACCTTTTACAAACATCTTTAATATAGGATTGTTGGTGAATCCGCAACCCTTCATCATTTTCCTCAAACTCCACACCAAGCAATTTCTTAGTTTTGCTTAAAACCTTTAAGTCGAAATATTTGCTCAAAAGTTCTAAAGCTCTATCTATAATCCTTTGATGCTTCCCAAATAAAACAATGTCATCAACATACAGTAATAAAACTAAATCTGAGTCTAAAATGTAAACACAGTTACACCATTCTAATTTCTCAAACCCAATCTCCAAAAGAACACAGTTTATCTCAAAGAACCAAACTCGACCAGATTGATGTAGACCGTAAATAGCTTTGTCCAACTTACAAAACAGATTTTCCCTACCAACCTCAACAAAACCTGGGGGCTGCAACATATAAACATTTTCAGTAAGAAGAGCATAAAGATAAGCACATTGACATCACATTGGGTGTGTAATCAGCATTTAAAGGATAAAACTAATAAAGAATAGGATACTAATAAAGAAAAGAAAAACCTGATGACACTAAAATTAAACACGGGACTGAATGTTTCCTCATAAGATTCTCTCCTAATTTGCTTAAATCCTGGAGCCACTAAACAGCCTTTAAACCTGGCAATTTTTCCCATGTCATCTTTCTTTACAGTATACACACATCTACAACCTATGGGGCTAATGTTTGAAGGTAAATTTTCTAAATGCCATACGCCTCTTTCATACATAGTATTTATCACCTCTTTCGTCGCCTCTTGCCATTCATTTTTTTGGTTAGATTTCATTGCCTGTTTGTAAGATCTAGGAATAACTGGATCATATAGTCAAGATTGTGACTGACAAATGTTTACATTAGAGCTAGCAGTCTTAGGGTCAGAAATTATTCCTTCAAAAGTATTGCTCCCTTTAAAATCAAACAAGTTAGGCTTAAAAATTACATCATTCTCTTTACAATAATCCTCAACTTCCCTTTCAGACCTTAAACGATCAGAATTGTTAACAACATCAAAATAATAAATATCTCTACGAGTACCAGTTTTTCAGGGAACAACCTCTCTTTTCCAGTGAGTATCTCGCAATGTGGTGTGAGGTTTACTAGGGCAATCACTTTCTGAAAAGGGCCCCTGACCATCACTCTCTGCCCCATAAGATGATCCGAGGGAGTCGGAGCTGTAGGTGGTGGCTCTGACCTCCTCAACAACGTCTTCATCCTCGAGATCACTCTTAATAGCAGAACCCACTGAACTCTCCTGGTATATCGACCAGCACCGCTCCATTTAGCACGTCCTTGTAGCAGAGCTTGTCGTAAAACGGAAAACTTCAATTTTTTTCCTTTTATCAAGTCACTTAGCTGGAACCAATTAAATCCCATCTTTGAATTCGACGTACAGTATTGTCTTTTTTTTTCATTATGAAAGCAATGTATTAGAATATATTTAACAAAATACAACAAATTCTTTATAGAGTAAAAATAACGTTTTATAACTAACCATTAAAAACATATTATTCACATATACAGGGTTCGTACGGTCCTTGAAAGTGCTTAAAAGTCCTTAAATTTTTCAAAAGCAAATTTTGGTCCTTAAAAGTACTTATTTTTATGCAAAATTTGCAAAAGTGCTTGAAAGTCCTTGAATTTTTTCTTTGAATTTTCAGAGATTTCTTTTCCATGATATTTTTCTAAAAAAATTCAATGACAATCATTTTTTAAGTTGTCTGCCTTTTCTTCGTTCTTAAAAATACTGGTAACCATTAACAAATGCCCTAACCAGACGAAGTGACGAAGCCCGCAGGCATGAGATTTTTCCGCGAATCCGCGGTTTTCAGCTTATTGTCATTTATGAATTTCCGATTTTTTTCAAATTTTCGCTTTTTTGCCATTTTTTTTTTTATTTTTAACTTTTCATTTTTCAAGAATTTATTTCGTGCAAGACATCCGTTTTTTATTCGTTTAAATAAAAAAAAGAATCATAAAATGATTTTAATCCACATCAAAATATGCTTATATTTCAACACTTCAACTACGAGAAGTCATTTATCGCGTGCGGTGGTTATCCTATTTCATCGCGATCGCTGAACCAGGGATGATTCGTTTCCGAAAAGTCCGAAGAATTACGGCAGTCATTTCCAAAAATTAAAAAAAAAAATCGGCCATAAAGCTGAAAATTCGGACATAAAATGTATCGTGAATTTCGACAAATGGTCACCAAAAAAATCAATTTCGTCAATCGTACAAAAAAAAACCCCGCCAATTTCTGCAAAGTATCGGGAAAAACTCCAATTTTCGTCAAAGGATCGCGAAAAAAACGGCAATTTTTGTCAAAAAATTGCAAAAAAGGCTATTTCCATCATATAATCACGAAAAAAACGGCAATTTCCGTCAAAAGATCACGAAAAAACATCAATTTCCGCCAAAGATCACGAAAAAAAACGGCAATTTCCGTCAAAAGATCACGAAAAAACGACAATTTCCGTCAAAAGATCACAAAAAAAACGGCAATTTCGGTCAAAAGATCGCAAAAAACGGCAATTTTTGTCAAAAGATTGCTAAAACACAATTTTGTCAAATGATTGCGATAAAAATGGCAAATTTCGTCAAAAGATCGCGAAAAAACGGCAATTTTCGTCAAAAGATCTCGAAAAAATGGTAATTTTCGTCAAAAATCTCTATAAAAATGGCAAATTTCGACAAAAAAGCTCTAAAAAACGACAAGTTACGTCAAAAGACCGCAATAAAAAGGCACATTTCGTCAAAAGATCGCGATAAAAAGGCACATTTCGTCAAAAGAACGCGATAAAAAGGCACATTTCGTCAAAAGATCGCGAAAAGACGGCACATTTCGTCTAAAGATCGCGGAAAAACGCAAATTTCACATTAATGTTCTGTATCTTGGTAAAATAAACTTTTCATTAGAGTAAGTAAATAATTTCTGCCTAATTCGTGTTAATAATTTCTTTTTAATTTACGTAAAGCTAAATTGTTGTATTTTAACAATGATTAAACATTTAATGAAAAAATATCCTGTTAATTACTCAATAGTGAGAAATGCAATTGGTATTGATCCACGAATGATGGCTGGGCATCCCGAAACATCAAGAGAAAAAATGAAAAGAATCTTAGGAGCACTATGTCAAAACAAGCATGTTTTAGAAAAAAATTGTGATGAGATTCTGCTAGTTTATACTGATTTTTTGTGCAATGTTGTCAAGCCAAATTCATTCACTTTTGCTTCATTTGATCCAAGTAATGGATCCTTGGACGCATTTCTTCAGCCGTACTTTTCTGGAAACAAATATGAAAAGGTATGGAAGGTTATTAAAATTATGCTTATCTCTCCCATGGACAAGCATCTGTCGAAAGGGGCTTCTCAGTTAATAAAGCTCTTGAAGTAGAAAATTAGAAAGGGGCCATCTTATATTTCTCAGCATGTCATTCATGAATATATCAAGCAGTAATATACATACATATATATGTATACATATGTATATAAATATATGTATGTGCGTATATATACAATGTATGTATATATATACATAAATATGTATGTATATATATATACAGTAAACTCTCTGTAAGGTGGACTCTGTGTAAGACGAAAATCTGTCTAACTTGGAAAGATTTTCAAGTCCCTGCGAATCCATATACGTAGAGTGAAATTTGTCTAAGGCAGAATATTGTCTACTATGAGAGTTTACAGTATATGTATATATAACACTGGCGCCCGGCTAACCGAAAAGTACCATAATTTCTTTTCATAAAATTATTAATGATAATTTCAATTTAGTTTCTTTTTTTTTTGTGTGTGTGTGTGTGTGTGTAAAGTTTTATTTCTCTAAATACATTAACTAATACTGACTTTACAAAATATAAGCACATAAGAAGTATTTAAAATTAAAGTACTAATTTAAACATGTGTATTGTTAGTCATTACTTATTTAATGTTTAGGTGCTTGAATTTTTTTTGTTTTGGTCCTTGAAAGTCCTTAAAAGTCCTTGAATTCCAGGAGATGAAATGAGTACGAACCCTGATATACAATTCAATAATATTAGAAAATGCATAAAATTTACCAGAATGTTCTTTCTCTGAACCCTCTCCATCGAAATTGCTTTTCTCATGCTCTTTCATTTTTTATGTTTTTAGTCTTTTTTTGTTTGGCGCAGCCTATCCCTTAAGGGATTTTGTGCCATTAAACATCATACAACCAACCAACCTACCTTTCTCTGAACTGTTTTGCTCTAATGTTTGACAAGTTTCAATTGAAGATGGTAGGAGTTATCTTTCTTTGGATTCTGAATAAATGTCCTTAGAATACGAATCTTCTGAATATATAACACCTTGTACAATATCACTGTCAGACAACCCAAACAATATTTGCACTAAAGGCGGGCTACCCTGCCGTTTCGCCCGGAGATGGTGGCCATTTTTTTTTTTCCAATTTTAAATTTCTTCATTTGGATTTATTTATTTATTTTTGTTGTTTTTTAAAATGTTTAATCTCGGATTCTTTTACATCCCGTATTTTTTTTTTAACAAGTAAGGTTAGTTGGGGCAACTGGGCCATGATTTTACAATGTGACTCTGGAGCTTCTGACAATTACGCTTCAAAAAGCTAATATTCATTTAAATTAAAGTCTGAACTTCTGTAAATGTGTTCAGTTAGTTTCCCTCTATCAGACAAAAATGCTCAAAATTACATTTTAATATTTAAAAATATAAAAATATGCATATTTAATCTTTCTTTCCTCATGAGTCCAGTTGCCCCATAAAAATGGGGTAAGTGGACCAGGAGGGTCTACGTTCCCCACGCGTTTATTTTTTTTATAAGGGATATCAGGTCCTGTTTGAAAAAGTGTGAACAACTTAAAAAAATTTAAACCAGGCAGATCATGTAAATTATATATCAACTAAAGAGCATTGTAAGGGAAACCTTTGCTGTCAATGCATCTAAAAAAGGCACTAAAAGTGAAAATATTAGATTTATTTATATCAAAAACATAAAAATTAAGTAAGTACTTATGTACTTAAGTATAAAAGTCACATGGGTATTTTAAGGAAAAAATAACAAGGTAAATCTATGAACAAACGGCTACGTAAATACTTAAGTGCTTTATCTGTATCGTATTGAACAATTTCAAGGTTTGGCTATCTCACTTTCAGGAGCAAAGTATTTGCATTCGTAAAATGTTGAAACAATTTAATGACACCAGTATTTACATACTTAATAAAGGGGAAATTTTCATTATAAAATTTTGGTGCCAATGTGGCAATTAGGGTTTAAAATTATGTGATGCCATAACAGCATCGCCGCCTCTCAAGGGGTCAAGCAATTTGGTTTGATATCACCCAATATGCTTTTTTTTAAAAAATTTATTACATAATTTTAATAAGGTATTCTATAATTTTCTTTATTATGAGCAAAAAACAATGGAGAATTTTATTTCTCGTAGTAAGAGAAACTAAAAAAAATTATTTATAACTGTTGGGGGTTACTGGATCCAGCATGGTCCGGTTACCCCATTCTTGAAAATTTTATGGGGTAACTGGGACACTGGGCTTACATTTGAAATATGAAGTAAATATGTATAGTTACCTAATAATAATGTAGTTATATGCCTAATCCTAAAAAAAAAAAGATAGTTTAATAAAAGTACTGACAGTATTTTAATAAAAAGTCGAAGTTCAACCATATTGACGTTGTTTTTAAAAAAAGAAACATAAATTTTTGACAACCTATCACAGCAAAGTGAGAGTTATGATTGAGTTGACACACGTTGTTTTAGGAAGTAGAGATTAAGGTGCATTGTTCACAAAAGCTAAAACTTAAAAAACATCAACAGTTTTTTATAAAATAGCATATGGCCCAGTTACCTTGTGAATCCAGTTACCCCAACTAACCTTAATGTTTGGAGTGCTGATTTTCTCTTTAAAAATTTTTTGTTGTTGTTTATGTTTAACCACTTCAACGGCTGCCCCGAGATAAGTCGGCCCCCCAGGGGGATACCTTCTTTAGGTATTCACGGGCTTCGCAACCCCGGGTTCCTGAGCGATCTTTCTCTTTTCTTTTACCTCTTTTTTCTCTTGCCTTTTCTTTGTTTCACTCTCATTGTGGTTTCCTCAAATAACAGTGTCCCTCAAGTATATTGATCTCAGATTCTTTTTTTTGGCTGTAATTTCGAAATTTATACAGTACAAAGTCTAAAATCCGGAATCCTCGGGACTTTACTGAGTCCGAACTTCAGATTTTTCCGAATTTTGGGTCATCAAAAATACTGCTTTTCCAATAAAAAGAAAAACAAATTTCACTACTTCACAAGGGAAAATATGACGTTCATATATTAAAAATTGCATATAACAGTTATTAAAACAAAATTAAACAACTATTTTAATTAAATAAATTACAACATAATAAAAAGTAAAACAAAAACCTTTATTTGAAGGAACATACAATTTGAAGAACAAATTGTAACTTATTTAACTATTGAATGTTTCAATTAATGTGCGCTGCTTTATTAACTTAGGTTTCTCATTAAGAAGTTTTGGTTTTATTCTGTTGCATAGACATAAGTTCTTATTCAGTAATAAAGCTTTTTTTCTCTAGATATTTTTTGTTTGTTTGTTTCAACAATTTTGTTTTTCCATCCTTTTTGAATATTGTGGCTGGAAAGTCTGAATTTTGGGTGTCCGAACTTTAGACTTTGTATTGTATTTTTAAAAATGAATATTTGCTTTACCCTACTGTTTTAAAATTTATGTAATTATCTCCTTTTAGAACTCCTTAGTCTTATCTTCCGACTGAAATTTCTTTCTCCTTTTTAGAATTTTCATGCTGCAGCCGCAAGCTTTAAAACAGTTGGAGATTGTCGCCAACATAAGTTTCCCAAGCATTATGAATGACATGGGTTGCTTTCAAAATACCGACTTTGAAAGCTTGTTTATCCAGTAAACTCCAAACTAAATGGTTTTTTTTTTAAACCTTTTTCTCTAATGTTTTCCTTTATTTTACACATTATTGAAAAATGCAAAATCCAAGTTATGCTGAAGCTACAAGCAAAGCTTTAGAAAAATGAGGAATTAATAAATTTGTAAAGTGACAAACATTTTTAATGAATCCAACTTTTCTTATAAACTATAAATCTACATGGCAGACTAATTTTTCTAAAATTATCTGGGGAGAAAAAAAAAAACAAGTAGTTAATTTTCTTTCTTCATTTTTCTTAAGCCTTTTATTTTTAAAAATAGCAGAACTGGCATTTCCAGCTAAATATGCACTTTTACTGTTTTGATTGCTTGATTAGTTAAGATTTACTAAGGATTGTATCATGCATCAAAGATGACAATCATTAGTCATTCTCTCCATTTGTTACTTTTTGTTCTGTATGCGAATGAATGATTGGCTGTGATTTTTCTATGGTTCTTGGGTTTAGTAAGCCTTTGTTTTTCCTACTAGCCTTTGTTTTGTTTTTTTGCTGAGGGGGGGAAGGGGCTTAATTTTTTTACCAACCCTGCTTGTGGTATTTAGGGAGAAGGAAAACTAGTTTAATATTTTATGAAATACAATGTAAATACAGAAAAACAACATAATTTTCCTCTTGTGGAAATATTGCATATTTCTTAACAATATTTTGCAGAGGCCAGGATTTAAAATTAGACAGTTTTTTCACTAAATAAATACCTAATAAAGAAGATTTGCAGGGTTTTGTATAAAAATCTGTTTTAATTAGAAATTGTTTACCAATTACAATATTTTGGGGTTTTTTTTCATTAGAATATTCTCATTTTTCTAATAAAACTATTTCCCCAGATTGCAAACTACAACATGAATCTACAATAGAACTCATTTCTAAACGATATTTTTCAGAACTTATATTCAAATAATCATGTGAAACAAAAAATTTTTGTGAAGGAGCTGATGCTGAGTTTCTCAGTTTTACAGATTTAACTCAAAAAGCCTCCAAACTGCACCTGTAAATCTGTTGTAGAGGTATATTTGTTTTCCTTGGATATTTTTTTTTGTGTGTTTTTGATATGATTTAAAAATTTGAAAGCGTTTTACTCATCCAGTGATCCAAACAGTCTTACATCATCAGCTAAGTGTATCAGGCCATGAACGTTATTTAAGTCAATGGACTTTTGATGCATTCGTATATTTAAAATATCTTCTACGGAAATTCATTATTTTTAACATTTTTTTCTGTGTACTCTTCTTAAAGGATGTTTCTTTTTTCTTAGTTTTCAAAATATTTCTAAAATCTATGCTTAATTTAATATTTTATGTGTTAAAAGCGGGCGAACTGTGCGTAAGATTTTAACGCTTCATACAAAATTAAGTCTATACTTTAGAAATATTTTGAGAACTAAGAAAAAAAGACATCTTTAGGAAGTATACTGAAATTATAGAAGTTAAAAATATTTCCCGTGGAGATATTTTAAATATATGAATGCATCAAATGCCCTTAGACTTTACATTAGTGAGGGGAAATCGGAAGCTGAGTGACCAGCAATGACCACCTCAGAAACTCAGCTTTCGCTTTAGAGTGTTAATGCAATCCTGAGGGGTAGATAGCTGAGTGACCAGCCCCCTTAAGCAAATGCCATTGGCTTAAACACATCTACTTCATGCCTGACACTATGATGTCAAGCGTACGATCCACTGCCATGACTAGCGAATAACCGGTGATTTTGCAGTCGCAGTTTTGGATCGCTACAAAATCACGTGTTTATGAAATATCAGCATGCCAGCAGCAAGAAGCCACATCCTAAAGCTCTGAAAGCTGATCTTGTTGCCAAAGCCAACAAACCGCTCTCCACCGAACTCTTAAAAAATTACCAGAAATGGTAACATACTTGTCGTCTACATGACTATAATACGGCGGGCAGACTGCTAAATAACCATATTCTGGAACTTCAAGTCGAAGCCAAACTGTCAATGGAATCTATTTCCACAAAATTCTTACTCTTTAACATCCATCATTCAATGACTTTGGAAGACATCAAAGAGAAGCTCGAAGAAAACAGCATCCATGCCTATGAAGTAAGGCGATTCCTGAAATACAACAATAAAAACACTTCTCCTACTGGCACTGTCTTGGTTACCATGCTTGGCACCTCTCTTCCGAATTCCGTGAAACTCTGGTACCAGCATCATAGTATTTCTATGTACATCGACAGAGCTAGACGATGCACCAATTGCTGCAAATTCACACACTCCACGGAAAGCTGCAGGCAAATCATCGCTTGCATTAAATGTGGCGAAGAACATGACTCTTCTAGTTGTCCTTATTGATTTTGGTGGTGACCTTGTCTTCGTTTGATTACATAATTTTGATGAAGGTTATAAGGCCCTAAAAAGTGAGCAATAATGGGGCAGTGGTCGGAGTCAAACATATCAATGGATGGAGTACTCCAAGTAAGCCGCCAGGTCAGGAGACACTAGAAAAATGTCCAGAGGAGAAGGAGAGCTGTTGGCCTGAAAACAGGTTGCAGACTCTGAGTTTAAGAGGAGAAGATTATTGAGGGAGGACCATTCGATGAAAGAGTTGACATAGTTGAGTCCATTAGGGTCACCCTTCAGGAACTTAGGCAATGATGAACGGAGGGCTGATTTGAGAAATAATGTCAGACATCAGATGGTGATAAAAGGAGCCATGAGATGAGTATATGTTAATAATGGTGATCCATTTATTCTTGAGGCAGACCTTAACACCGAGAACCTCTACAGGGAAAGAAGGAAGTGAGAGGGTCACGACTAAGGCAGGAAGAGAAGATTTACAAGATTGAGAAGGTCACCGCCGTGATTGTCACTGTCGGAACGGAAGATAAATTTACCAGGAATGGAAAGATATCTGTCAGCGCATAGAAAAGTTTCCTGGATGCAGAGAACAGATGAGTTAGAAAAAATACTGTTGCCATGCCAGTGGGATTTGGCCCAGAGACTGCGAGCACTCCAGCTAAGAAGGAAGGAAGAGGGAAGCAGACATAAAGGTGGAGAGAATAAAAAGGGGAAAAAAAACTGGTAAGACAAGAAAAAATAGAAGGGAAAGGAAAGAGGTTACTTATGCCGGTTACTGAATCGGTGGTAGTCTTGGAGGATAGGGATTCATCAGAGGACTCGGCATTGTCAGTTTTGGGATCTGTTTCTTTCAGGTCATTTTTTTCATCGGTGTTGTCAGCTGAGATTGATGATTATAAAATTTTTTTCGCTGGTGCTTTCAGCAATTTGGTTGAGATTGTTAGTAAGGGTAAGTAGGAGAGACTTTGACAGGTCAGCAATGTGAGCAGATAATTCCTTTTTTAGAGTTTCGTTATCATTTTTGGAGGCGTAACCTTTGGCAACTCCCTCTTGAGTAGCAAGAACATAAGATTTATTGGTGGTAGTTTTCTCATTTACTGGAATCTTCTTCCTGCTTCTCCCAAAGTTAGGTGGTAATGGCATTTAAGATTGAGAATCTGTTGTTTCTTTTTATAGGCAGGGCAGTTTTTGTCATCAGCTTGATGTGGGGCATTGCAGTTAGCGCATTTGATAGTTGGGTTGGAGCAACTAGAAGGGTCATATTCTTTGCCACATTTCATGCAAGCGATAATTTGCCTGCAGCTTTTGTTGGAGTGTGTGAATTTGCAGCAATTGGTGCATCGTCTAGCTCTGTCGATGTACATAGAAATACTAGTTCTTTTTTTGTCTTGGCCTCCACCTGCACTTGCAGTATTACAAAGCACACTCACACTTATGTCTGCCATAGTAAAAATAACCCTCCTTGGTGGAACAGTAAATGCAGCTCGCTCTTAGGTGAGAAGAGAAAATCCTCTGCCTTGCAAAGTCTCACTGCTCTAAAGAATTCTGGCTTGAGCACAAAAACTTTGCTAGCAAGCTCAAAAGAGAAATCAAAGCCTCCAATCAGGAACTTCTGGGAGAATATCAGAATTGCGCCAGTAATAAAGGCATTTACAATATCATTAAAAAAATCTGCAACAAGCTGCACGTGTCACTAACAATATCCTTTACCACAACAACTTTAATATCCCCAGCATCATTGCTCTTAAGACTTTCATTAGCAGCTACACTGATTATGTTATTCTCGCTGACAGTCTGTCCGTCCTCAAAGCACTTACACATCAACAGCAAATCTCAACACACCATTCACTCCATCAACAACAAAAACTCAGACGTCATCTCGAAAACTAAATCTCTTCTCATCTGGTGTGCTGCACATTGCATTACCTCACCAAATGAAAAAGCAGATTATTGTGCCAAACATGGTCCTTTCACCTGCCAAGATAACTCTATTAGCTCTGAAGACCTGAAACATCATTTCAAAATCAACTCCAGAATTGAAGCGGACTATGATTGGCTTAACAGTGATTATTCTTCATGTTATAACAGCTTAGACATCAGCATCCAATCTCACAGAAAATGGATTCCAGACAGGCATAGTGATGTCGCTATTGGTAAATGTAGAACGAGGATGATTCCTTGCAATCAAACTCTTCACAAGTTTGCACTTATTGTCATGAGATTGACACTCCCAACATAAGCTCCTGAGATGCGCCAAGTATCATCTCCCAAGACAAGACTTGTTAACTATTCTAAAAGCCCCTCCAGACACCTCATATAGCAACTTTATCAACTTGGATATGAATTCTTGCACGTGCTTTATCCAAATTCACCCTCCACTGCATCTAACTCTCAACCTGCTTTCACCCATGTGTTTATCTTCTCTTGACTGACTCACTGACTCTCTCACTGACTGTTTATTTTCTTCGTTTAGCATCATTCATTTGAACCTACTACTTACAAGCTCTTTGATGTGTCCTTTTCTCATGAATGTTATACAGCTTACTATATATTCTACCTCGTCTTTTCTTTTTTAGAGATAGTGCCGACCCTTCGCTGTAGCAAAGATCTCGAGAACTCAAACTCAAAGCAATGTTGTTCTTACGTATTTCACTTTGACTTGGAGAGGGTAAAAATAAAGTATGTCATGTTGCAAATTAAATTTATATTAACACAAACTAACTGATATTTTAGGTTAACATGACAACACATATAATCTAATGGGACATTGGTGACCAATTCTAAATTGGGTATTTCTTCTAATAAACTTGAGGAATTTTCCATGTGGTAATCTTCATCTGTAATAAATCCACAATCTGTTCTTTTGGTTGCCATTGTATCTGGAAAGCATGTCCTGTTTTCATGGTAAATTCTTTGAACTCTACATTTCGTGCAGCTGTTATATCTACCATGCCCTTTCACTCACAAAATAAAAGTTTTTTCAGGAGAATCACAAATTATACACAATACAGAAAATGTTATTATTTTGTTTTCATATAGTTATGCCATTTAATGTCAAAATCTTTCTTATATATTCATTGGTGCTGTTTGTTTTGCTGTAACCAATGATAAATTCCTATTAGAAATACATCTGAAAAACCAATAAAATTGCCTAAAATAGGCCACCAGGTGCTTCAAGATGATTTAGAAATTGGTAAACCATCAAAATTCACCCTAAGTTATAATGATTCAATATACCCAGAACTTTTAAGAAGTTTATTAACATAAGTTAATATCCCTAGGTGCACATAATTACCCAGACAAACAAGCCTTATATCAATATTACAGGGAGTTTTTAACAGAGTTCTTGCATCAGATGGAAGATCTTTAAAACATGTGTGCATTTTTAGGAATTTCAATAGGGAAGATGATTGTTTTCTTGTTATATTATTTTTCACAGTCCATCCAGTTAGGCCTGACTGAAATGAAGTTTTTGTGGATTTTTTTAACATCTCTTTTGGCTTGATTGCATTTATGGTATATGGATCATCAGAGATAGAATCTGAAATATCAGAGCTTGAATATGTATCATCTTGTATATCAGTAGACTCCTTTTCTAAACTGTCTCATTCACATACTTAAAATTCCGATTACCTTCATTGTCAGAGTCTGAATCATAGCTGGAATCTATTTTGTGAGACTTGGACTGAGATATCGCCCTATTAATCAAGCAGTGGACATGTCTTTTTGAATATGCTGTTATTTTCTTTCTTTTGAACATTACTGTTAATTATCCTATTTAACAGAAATATCATCAAAACATACTATTAATGAGTAATAAATTGAATCATTAAAGAATAGTATTAGTCAGGGACATGCCTGTTTGTGCTCCGGGGATTTGATAAAACGTAACCCAGAAATTCCGGAGTTACATATTCATGAGATTCTTCCGCGATTTTCCGATTTTTTACCGTTTCTCGCATTGAGGATTTGTTCCAAAATTTAAAAAAAAATCGGTCGTCAGTCCGAAAATTCGGATGTAAAATATCACAAATTTCGGCAAGTGATCGCCGAAAAAACAATTCCGTCAATCGTTCGCAGAAAAAAATAGCCAATTTCGCAAAATATCGTGGAAAAATGACAACTTTCGTCAAAGGATCGCGGAAAAAACACAATTTTCGTCGAAATATAGCGAAAAATGTGGATTTAGTCTCTAAGGATCACGAAAAAACTCGGAATTTTGTCAAAAGACCGCGAAAAATAAACTAATTTCGTCAAAGAATCGAAACACTAGAATTCTGTCAAAGGATCGCGGAAAAAACCAATTTCGATAAAAAATCGAATAAAAAAAGTGAATTTTATGTCAAAGAATCACGTAAAAAACACATTCTGTCGAAAGACCGCAAAAAAAAACACGAATTTCGTAAAAGAAGTCGGAATAAACGCTTATTCTAAAAAAAGATCGCAGAAACAACGGGAATTTTGTCAAAAGATCGTGAAAGAAACTGGAATTTAGTTAAAAGATCGCGGAAGAAACCCGATTTGCATCAAAAGATCGCAGAAAATACAGGAATTCCGTTAAATCGCGGGAAAAAACGCAAATTTTGTCAAAGGATCGCAGAAAAAAACTACAGTTGTCAAACGATAGCGGAACAAACGCAAATTTTGTAAAAAGATCACGGAAAAATCGCGAATTTTGTAAAAAGATCGCGAAAAAATCGCGAATTTTGTAAAAAGATCGCAGAAAAAACGGGAATTTTGTCAAAAGATTGCCGAAAAGAAAAACGAATTTCGTCAAAAGATCGCCGGAAAAATTGTAATTTCGTCAAAGATCGCCGAAAAAAAACGGGATTTTCGTCAAAAGATCGCCGAAAAAAAGCTAATTTCGTCAAAAGATTGCCGAAAAAACGCAAATTTCGTCTAAAGATCGCCGAAAAAACAGGAATATATGATCTAAAGATTGCGGAAAAAATGGGAAATTCGTCAAAAGGTCATGGAAGAAACTGGAATTTCGTCAAAAGGTCGCGGTTGCATGACTCCGTGAAAGTTCAGCCTTTTTTTTTCAGAGGATTTTATCAAGTGTTACAAACAGCCATACAGTTGAAATCTAAGCTGGTGAGTGTATTTAACAGGATTAACAGGTTCACAATTAGCTTAGTTACACCTTTTTAGTAGCTTTCTAGAATCAATTCCCTATGACAATAACTTTATAATTTTAGTGGTAGTTACAGATTTTTGGTTTGAAACTTTGTCCAAGTTATTTCTTGTCTCCCTGTATATAAACTCTAAAGCTCATGACGTCATTGGGAGTTCCTAATAAACGGTTTCTGTGTATTTCCTTGCTTTTGCTGTGCTATATTCCAGGAGGTAACACCTTCAAACTGCGGAAAATTTTCCCAGAAATTGGTTGTTTCTTTGAAAGAATTCTACCGTGTGCCATGATGAAGTCCATAGGAGAATGAATCCTTTCTTTCAAATATGACATTTTCACCACAAGAACCATTCACCCCTCCGAGATTAGAGTGTCATTTAAGCAATTCTTTTAAAATTCCTGAGTTTTATTAAATATTCATTTTAATTAATTGGAAATTATGTACTTTTCAGATATATTTTATTTGTGTATACCAAGAATCTTTAAATAAATAGCAAGTGTCTAGTCTAGTCTATTTTTCTGCAAGAATATACCATCACTCACACAGTTCTAGTAAAATATTTTAATTATGTTAGATGTAAATTTTCCAACTGGGTGAAAAATGTCTGGACCAGGATTCGAACCGGGGACCTCCTGGCTGAAGCCGCCAGTGCTCTGCCATCTGAGCTATCCGGACGATTCTGGTCGAACTTTTTCACCCAGCTAACCTTGATGATTATAGCATCTGGTCTGAAACCTGGTTCAGCTCAACAGAATAAATCACAGGTAAAGGAACTCCAGAAGTCGCTGGATACGAAATTACACTAGATTAATATTATTACAATTATACTAATTGGTAAACAAATCATATTAGATGTAAATTTTCAAACTGGGTGAAAAATGTCTAGACCAGGATTCGAACCTGGGAACTCCTGGCTGCTCAGCCAGGAGGCCATTCATATATCTACCCAGTAGCAGAAATTTTGTTGTCCATCTGCAGCAAACCAAAATTTATCCGTGACCGAACAATGCTGAAACAAGCTGTTCTAAATGCTTATACAAGGGTCGATCCAGACAAAATTTGGGGACTATTTAGGGCCCCTTCACAAAAATAAATCTAATAAAATGGGCACCTTCACAAAAATAAACTTAATAAAACAGGCCCCTTCATAAAATTCCTTTTAATAAAATAGACCCTGTACCTTTTAATAAAATAGACCATTCTTTTTCATAAAAACTGTTTTAAAATGTGTAATTTGTAAATAAAACCCATCACGAAAAACAAAAACTTCAGCAAAGGGATTTAAAGAATGTTTTTGTTCATAAATTCTTTGTTCAAATTTTAGAACTGGATTTCAACTTTCGTTACAAAATGTTATTTTTCACAAAAATAACTTCTACTTTTCATAACTAAAGCCTCAAGAATAAAAATCTGCATCGACCCCTGTTATAGTATCCCATAAAACAAGCAAAAATTTAATTTTACAAAGAAAATGCAATAAGAAACATAATAACTCTTAAAACAAAGTAAACTTTTAGTGATTTTTTTTAAGCACAGTATTTATTTTTAAGCTAGTAGATGAGCAACGCTGAAAATAATTTGCACCACTGCTGCCATGCTGCACAGTTTCTGCTACGGGGCATATCTATAATTTTTTTATTTCTATAACTAAATGGGAAAAGAGCATTTAAAAGAACTCAACTATTTTTAAATCTTATTAAACCAGGGTTCCCAGCATCAGGGGTAATAAATCTGTAAAGTCATGGAATTTCAAAGTAGTCCAGGAAATTTCAAAATATATAGGAAAAATCAGGGAATTTACAAATATTTTCTAAAGTCTTGGAGAAAAAAAATGAAAATTGACGCAAAATTCATCAAATAGTCCTGGGGGGCGATTAATTTTGACAAAGGACTGCAAAAAATATTAGAGATGGGAATTATTTAACATATTAGGATAAATAACAATGTTATTCGTTTATAGTGTATTATTTAGTAAGAGATTAACGGAAAGTCCCTGTTAAATTTGGAACACATTACCTGCAAAGTATATAAAAAAAAGAAAAGAAAAGAAAGCTGAAAGAATATTTTTTTAGAAATAGATATTAAAATTATAATAAAAATAAAATTTCCAAAATTTGTTTTCGATATTATAAAAAAAAGAGCTTAAAAATGTACTTTCAAATAAAAAAAAGTCCTACTTTAAACACTTATGAACGCTTATTATGACGCGCCAAAGCTAATAGAAAGAAATCAACAGCCGCAGACAGTCAAAAATCTTCCTTTCATGTCTTTAGTAGCCTCCATTGGCTAGAATGTATCATTCACTGCAAAAAATAAGTAAAGCTTAGTAGCTATGAAGCAATTCGCAATCAACCAATCGGAGCCCAATTCACTAGCAAACACCTGGCCATTTGCTAGAAAAGAAAGCAAAGCTCACTGTTAAAATGTTCTGAGAAACTGCATAGAGCTTGACAGTTATTTTATTACAAATTAAATATTCATTACTGTTGATTCTAATACTGTAACTGCTTTAACTCAATACGAAGACAAAATATTTTTTAACACATCACACTGATATACGTTAAACTATTGTAATTTGTTGCACAGATAAATAGTATTGAATAACATCATTTTAGTGATGAGATTTATTGGAATGAAAAGTAAAACGTTTTTTAATAAAGGATATCAGAGAATGGTAATTGCGAATTCGTTGCGTTGGCAGGGTTAGCTCGTTAAACCACTACCAGATCAAAAATGGCTATTTGAATATGAATGTTTAAAAGGGATTAGAGGACGGGAATAAATTTGATTTCGTAGCATTTTTGACACAGTTATTGCAGTAGCCATTTTTGATTGGATAGTGCTAGTGGTTTCTTTGAATGTTTAAAAGGGTAATTGCTCAATGAAGTTTGCCTGTTTTTATTTGACAGTAGATTTTTAGAAAGGGGGGGGGGGGGGCATGTGTTTTTATTATTTATTTATTAGTTTCTCAATACTGTGTTTTTAGAAAATAGTGAGTTAGAAATTTTAATACAATTGTAACTAATTTGAAAAACGTAATAAAAATCTGTTCCGATAAATTGCTTTTAATTAAAAGTGTGTAGATAACATTTTCAGGTTCTTGTGGATTATCTTTGGATAGACGTTGATAAATATGGCTGCAATGAAGTCGGGATCATATTTCTTTTTTTATAAATCATGTTGTTAAAGCAGTGTTTATTTTTATATAGCATGTCTTTTTTTATCGTTTGCCAAAAGCTAATTTCTAAACCATTCGTTTTAGAGGTGTAGTTCCAGTTGCAAAAGTATTTCAAATTTTGTTCTGTATCATATAAAGATCGATTTACGTTAAATAGCTGATTTTTAAATGCTTAAAAAATTAAAGAATTTTTACAGTATCTCTGGGGCTTATAAGCTTCTCTATGTTTTAAGATGTAAAAACAGTAAAAATTTATTCTTCTATGGCCAAAACTGAGTTAAGATACTTGAATTTAATGAATTTTGTGATTTTTAGTCAGCAAATATTTAAAAACAAGTTTTTAGTATTACATTGATAAATTGCATCTGACTAAAAATGTATAAATAATGTTTTCATGTTCTTGTGGTTTTCGCTATGCATATGCGTTTATACACATGGCAGCAACGAAATCGGGAATAAAATTTTACCTTTTTATGTTGTTAAAACTGTGTTTATTTTTATACAGGATGTCTCTTCTTATTGTTTACCAAAAGCTAATTTCTAAACCATTAGTTTTAGAGGTATTGTTCCAATTGCAAATGTTTCAGATTTTGTTATGCATCATTTAAAATCCAATTTACGTTAAAATAAGTGCTTTTTAAATAGTTCGGGAATCGAACGTCTGGGTCCTATAAGCTTCATTCAAAAAAAGTTTCTCCGTGTTCTAACCACTAAAACAGTAAAAAATTAATTTTCCTACAGCTAAAACTTATTGAGTTATGATACTTAGAACTTTATGAATTTTCGACGTTTTTGTCACCATAAACAAAATACATGTTTTTAGTACCAGAAAAGCTGAAAATGCATAAAATTAAAAGTATCATAACTAGGTGAGTTTTGTCCTGTAAAAATCAAGTTTTTAAACAAAAACTGATTTTAATGGTATGGATTCACCTTAACAAAAAACAGTGTCTATAAGTATGTCCCAAAATTATTTCAAACATTTTGTTTAAAGGCCTTCTAATTAAAACACCCGTTGACATCATACACAGCCATTAGTAATAAGTTTGTTGGAACCTGTTACTAGTGCAAGCGTGGAACGATGCAACCTGTTAACCAAAAGTAATTCTATTTCCCATCTCTAAAAAATATGTAACAAATTTCGTTATATGCCCATTTGGTCAGGGAAAGTCATTGAATTTGCTGGGAACCCTGTAAACATTATTTAAAAAAAATTTTGGAAAATGATGCCCAAAATATTATTAAAAATCTTACATGGCTCAATCTTTATAATCACAGGTTTTGAACTCTGTGATTTTCCGATAAGGTTCTGATTGAAGATACGTATGTTATACTTCCCTACCGGAATATCTGTTATGCACACGTGTGTCTCTTTGGAAGTATATTTGTAGGGATCTGTTACTTCCGGTATTTTTGCAATCATGATCTGGTAGCAAGTTCTACTTTCGGGACTTCTGCTTTCATCCCATTTGACCCATAGACTATTGTTTTCATCCAACATTGCGTGTACATTTTTCACTGTAGCTGGTTGCTCTGCAATGAAAAATTGTTCTTTATCATGCAAAAAAGACATGACCTCTTTTACATTTAATGAAGACATGACATAAATAAGTTCTAAGATGAACACAAAAATGCAAAGTCTGCAATTATTATGGATACTGTGGGGAAAAATTTATTCCCAAGTATTTTTAACATCCCTTAATCTACAGGCAAAGTTTATTAATCCGCACAAGTTGGGACCAAAGGTTGTGCAGATTATAGAATATTATATAGATTACAGGGCTGGAAAAAAGCCGGCCTTTTTCACAAAAGGCCAGGCCGGCCGTCTTTTATTGGCTTTTTTCTCAGGGCATATCTTGCTATTTATTTTAAACAACTATATATGTTAATTTACTTTACTAATTGCTATTTTCTATAAATTACAACTAAAATGTTATGAGATTTATTTAAAATCTTGTTTGAGGTTCATTTTTATAGCCAATTAATAATTGATATACCATAAAAGCCTCATAAGTAACCAATAGGATCACCTGGGGTAATTCCTGGTCAAAAAGCATTAACATCTAATTATTATAAAAACTATTAAAGGTATTGTTCCCAATTTTTTGTGGAATAAGCCGCAACCCTCCGGAACTCAAGGCCGTGACAGTAAATAAACATGGCGGATGTTCCCATCCTATGAATGCATAAAAAAAGACATGAATACTTCTCTCCAAAACAAAACAAAAAGTACTTTTATACTAAATAGCTTATAATCGCCATATAATAATAAATATAAACCTTTAAATACATTCCTGTATATTCATTTATGTATACTTTAATTAATATATATTCAATTAGTTAGTTTTAATAATGGTTTATTATTGATACTTTTTACACACGGCTGTAATTCCTTACGTTAATAAAAGTTCTTGCATTTATGTTTGAAAAAAAAAATATATAAATATATATAAATTTTAGTTTCAATAAAATAACTGTGAAAAATTTTAGAATATTTAACAGGCATTAGTACAGTCCATAAAACAATAATAGTATATTCATATTTACATGTATACTTTTAACATTTATTTATTTAAATTTTATATATATATATTAAAAAAAAAAAAAAAAAACGATTTATTTTCCAAATATTAGTTGAGCAAGTAAAATTGTAATAATTAAATAATTTCATGTGTATCTTTAAAATTCATTTATACTTTCTCCAAATTTTAAAGAAATAATTTCTTGTGATTATTGCGATAATGGTGATTTTTAAATACAGATACTACAGATTTTTAAGCAATTTTAAAATATTTTATGCCATTGCTTTAAAACTTAAGCAAGCAAAATATAAATAGAGAATTTTTTTTTTTCGAATAACGCTAGTGAAATTATAAGAATTAAATAATTTCATGTATGTTTTAACATCCGTTTATGTACATTTCTTTCTTCAAAATTTTAAAGAAATAAATTCTAGTATTTATTCCTATAATGATGTTTTTATATGCAAATAATATATTTTTATATACAAAATGATTTAAAAAAAATAGTATTTCCATACATGCTTTTTACGTTAATTTCCAGAAAAAAAAATTCCTAATTTCCTAATAATTTGTTTTCTATATACAAATATAACTATATTAAAGATTTTTTTAGGCATAATTTTAATGATCTATTCTATATCATTCCTTTGAGTCTTAAGCAATCATAGTAGAAATTTATTATTTTTTTCAGTGTATTAATGAAAGAAGTTAAATGATAATAATCTCTATACAATAAAAGCCAGTGTAACACTGGGCGGGGCGAATCCATCAATCTTACCAGTCTCCCAGGAAGAGACTCAAGGGGAAAAGGATCCATTCTCCCATTGGTTGACAAGAAACAAGAATCCCGCGATTACTTCTCTAGGCTAGAAATCCTGATAATTGAGCAGTAGTAGACACTTCTTCCTAACACTTATATTTTCCTTTTCTATATACAGGTGTATGTAAATTTAAACTTAAGGAAAAAAAAAAAAAAAAAAACACACACACATTCAATATTTTAAAAGTAAAAAATTAATATTTATACGAAAAGTAAAATTAATAATTTTTGATTTATAGCTTTGCATCAGGGGGACAGAAGCTGGGGATTAGATGGTTGGGATTCAACCCGAGATACTTATTTATTAATCAATATACATATTTAAAAATTTTTGGAGGGGGGGAGGGGTAAACGATAAATTACAATTTCAATAGTTGCAGCAGACTGTTTTAATTACGCGCTTTTGTTGCATATTTATTAAATTTTTGGTTTATTAAGAAATCTTAATTTTGTTATAGTATATTAGCCGGAAAACGTGGTTTACCCAGAAATATTGTAAATGCTAATTGTGTGTTTATTAGAACATAAACTAACCGAACTTTGCTCATCTAAACGCTTCCATATTGTCAATTATTTTTTTTAGCAGTTTTTCAAGTTTTAAGTGAAAAACACAATTTTTACCCACCGTCCTAGGACGGGCATTTACACTAGTAGAATAATAATTCCCTGTGTGCTTTTTACTTTCATTCAGAGACTTAAAAAAAAAAAAAATAAAAAAAAATATTATTATCACAGTTTTTTAAAGCAATCGTTTTCTTTGTGTTTTATATCATTGTATTGGATCTTATGCAAACAAAGTAAAAATTAAAGTTTTCTTTTTGCAAACATTAACATTAATAAAGTAAGTAAAATGATAATAATAAATAATTCCATGTATGCTCTTTACATTGATATATCAACATTTTTTTCAAAATTTCAAAGAAATAAATTCTAGTGATTATTTTTATAATGATATTTTTATGTAAAAATGTAACTATATAACAGATTTTTTTAGGCATTATCTTAATGTTTTATATCATTCCTTTGAGTCTTAAACAAGCAAAGTAGAATTTGAAGAATTTTTTTAGATAGTAATGAATCAAGTAAATTGATAATAATAATGATTCCATGTATACTTTATACATTGATATATATTTTAAAAATTTCAATGAAATAAATTTGAGTGATTACTTCTATAATGATGATTTTTAATTAGAGATTTTGTAAACATTTTTTAGAGTTTTGTTAGTTTTAAATATTTTTAAATTTTATTTTGTTATTAATAAAGTATAATTATAAATATTAATAAAATGGGCTTATATAAAATAATAATATTTGTAAATATATTGTTAGAGATTCACATGTTTATTTCCAATATTTACAATAAAATTATGCAGATTAGTTATGTGTAGTATAATTAAACATTCATTTTTATACACTTTCCAAAATAAAACAATAAAAATATTCTGAAAATCTAGCAAAAACTCCACTTACCCTTTCTAAATATCCTGATATGTTTATAAATATTTTCTAAAAATACATTTTAATAATTTACTTTATAAAACCTTTTAATTTTGCGTTCATTAATATCGTTTAATTTTTTATCACCTAACATTTTTGTGTAATTTTTTAAACAGGTATTTGAAAATGAATTCATAATTTTAAAAATGTTATCAAATTCATTTTTGCTACATGATATGCAGGTGTCATCTGTGCTTAAAAAGTCACAATTTTTTATATAAGCAGATATCAAGTTCACTAAAATACCATGCTGGTTTATGGATTTTTTAAAGTACAGTTCATACTCTCCAGAAATTATTTTTCGAAATACGCAGAAACTGTGAATTAAAACATTGATGGAATCTTTCTACTGGACTGTGGACTGAAACATTGTCTCACCCCTGTCTTTTAGGGAGTGTCACGGCCTTGAGTTCCTGAGGGTTATGAATAAGCCCCCTCTGATGGCTATATTATAAAATGTTTACTTAAATATATATATGCACTTATAATTTTTAAATGACCAAGAATTACCCTGTAAATGGGGTAATTCTTGGTCACTTCTGGAGTAATTATTGGTCAGCATCCTTTTTCATATAATTCAGTTAATTTTTTTATGACTCTGTAATAAAATAAGTAGAATCAATCTTCTAAAAGTTTTGTTCATCTCAAAATTGTGGAATAATAAAGCATAGACTTTGTTTTGTGCATAATTACAAAGTTATTTGATGTGCTAAAGACTCTTGTACATTTTACAAAACATTAATTAGCCAACGGATTTTTATGCATTTTTACAACATTTATAAGCAGTTATTTATTACTTCCACTTGAATGGATTTATTAATAACTTGCAAATTTATTGGTCCATAAAAAATATAACTGAATGTTTATCAATTTTATTTTGCTTAGGCCAACTGAAGTTTTCGGTTCCCTTTTCAAGAAATTTTCAATACAGACCTTTAATATAATACACAGCATAATAATTAGGTTCCTCTATTGCATTAAGTATATTTTTATGCACCATTTTGGCATTTTGCAATGAGATAGTATTTCTACTTAAATTGTTCAGTCATAGTGTGTCTTTTTCTCTGAGTACTTACTGTTTTCTTCTTTTAAAAGTGTTTAATATACTATTGCAGAAATTTGAGTAGCAGTTTTGATAATTTGTTTTTAAATATTTAATTTCAACTAAATGAATAATTAAGGCATATATTTCAAAGCAAAGTTTCAAAGTAGTTTCAAAGATTTTTTACAGTTTCATAAATTGCTATTTTTATAACAAAAGTGAAAATGATCAAGAATTACCTCAGAAACTGAGTGACCAGGAATTACAACGGGTGACACTACTTCACTAAGAACTACAATTACCTAAATTGTGGTGAACAGTGTGGTTGCAGTTAATTCTCAAAGGGTTTGCGACAATTAAAATCACTAAATATGACAATAAAAAAGAATTAAATGATGATTAAAACATTGACCAGGAATTACCCCAGTGACCAAGATTTACCCCAGATACATAGGGCAATATTTGACCAACTTCTGTAAATTATTTAAAATAATATAACAAATTTCAAGACTATTTTTTAATAGTAAAGTAGTTGGTAATTTAACCAAAAAGAAAGAAAAAAAAATTTAAAATTTGAGTTGACAAAGATCTTTCTAAAAATGTATCATAACTAAGGCCAATGTTATTTTACAGAAATTTAACAAGCCATTTCAAAAAGATTTTTTTTTTCCAAAATAAATAAACAATAAACTCATAATTAAGTAATAAATTCCATTGAGGATAGTTCAGAGTACTTCTGATTTTTTTCATTTTGGTGAAGCGTTCTTAAAACATAAAGGACTGTGACCAGGGATTACCCCAGGTGACCCTATGATTTTTAAACTATAGGTCAAGAGGCACTTTCTCTGCTTAGTAAAGATATTTTCATGTTGTTATGGGAAATAAATAATATAATATACAAAATGAAACTTTATAAAGTACTGCACTTGGAAAATGGCTCCTAGTAGAGATCTGCACGGGCTGGCCCGAGCCCTGGCCATACTTTTTTCTGAAGGCTCAGGCCTTAGTTTTCCTGAAGGTTCGGGCCAGGCCTAACCTATTTTGTCTGTACAGACCCAGATACTGGTTTCCTTCCTAAGCTTCAAGGCCCAAAATTTTCATTCCTAGTTTTGACCCAGCCCGTCTATCCAAACCTATCCCATAACCAAAATCGTCTCGGCGTGGCCTGGTTCGTTTAAAGGTCAGTAAAATTAGGTTTACACAAATTTTTTTTTCAAAAAATGCATACATTTTTAAATTGCCATTATTCTAAAATTAAACATTCAAATTCATTCTTTTTAAAGAATAGTAGATTTCTACACTTATTAAAATATAGTAAAACGTGTGAAAAAGAACCTGTCTATGACATAATCTTGTTTTAAATTGAAAAACGTGTTGATCCATGTAAAATTAATATACTACTAGGTAAGAAAAAAATATTTAATACATTTACACTTGCTAAGAAATGAACTTGTTTACAACGCATTTTTTTTTTTTTTTCCCTTTTCTATGATATCAGTCTTAGATTTTACTGTATAGCTTTTTTCAGATTTTTAACACTTTAATACATGGAATATGGATTAGCAATATTAATGATAACTGAAACATTTACATACAAGAAATAGAGATTCGTTAAAAAAATAAATATCTCGCACTGCGGCACTTCTATAAAAATGAAGATTATAAACAGGAAAAGAAAAGTTAAGATAAATATTTTTGGCTTGAACTCCTCGTATGAGACACTTTTAACCAAATCAATGTTTTGTAGAAATTATCTTGTGCCAGACTGGGCTCTGGTCGAGATTTTAACTTTTTTTCGGGCCGGGCTGGGACCGGGCCAAACTTTTAACTGTTATGCCGGGCCGGCCTTGGGCTGAACTTTTAACTTTTTTACCGGGCCAGGCCAATATTCGTTTTGTACGTTTTCGTACTGAATTTTTTTCCTCTGAGTCGGGCTGGGCCCAGGCCTGGAAATGTCAGCCTGTGCAGACCTTTAGCTCCTAGCATATATGAATGCATTAGTACTATGAATAAAAATAAGTTACTTGTTTATGTACAAAGAATTTTTTTATGCGGCAGCATTCCACTTTAAAAATAAGAAAATATAAATTAATAATTAATTTTGCATAACTTTTATATTAATTTTATCTTTTTAAATACATACTTTCTCCTTAATTTGTTTTTTCTTATATACTGGCTGAATATTTTGTTCTTGTTCCTCTATAAATCTACCCACATATTAAAAGGAGGGATTTGATTTGGGCCAATTAGCATTAGCACACTTTCCCATCCCCAATTTCATCATAGTAGGAGGGGTTTAGTGTAATAGGCTACTGGATTGGCAAGATTCCAGGAACTAATAAATTTACTCTTAAAGGAGTGTGGGGATGGGAGGGGGAAATTCCAGTAGGTGACACGAAAGAAAGAAATGTCATCAGGATTAGGTGGTATAAAGCTTGTCACAGAATGGAATGAATTCACTGAATTTGGAACAAAAGTTAAGTGCAAACACTGTGAATGTGTAGTCGGCAAGAGGGCTGTAAGAATAAAAAAACATTTAAAAAAATGTCAAAAGAATGTTGCAATTAAAAAGGCTGAAGACAGTGATCTTGAAGTTACACAGATTGAGCCTCCTACTAAAGTGCACAGAATCCAAGAAATGAATGGCAGAAAGTCCAAAAACAAAAATCCATGTTTTCTTATGGTGTGGTGACAACAGCATCTCATAAACATGATTTAGATAAAACTGTTGCTAAATTTTTCTATGCAAACAACATAGCTTTCAATGTTTCCAGAAATGCAAAATTTAAACAAATGATAGAAAATTTAAGACCTGGTTATGTTCTTCCAAATAGGGACCAGTTATCAGGCAATCTGCTAAATGAAATTTGTAATGATGTTGAAGAATGCTTAAAGAAACAACTTTCCGACGAAGCAACTCTAACTTTGATTCTTGACAGATGGTCAAATGTAAGAAATGATCCAATTTTTGCCTGTAGTATCCATACTACAAATAAGTCTTATCAGAACTCGCATTCCCCCTAAAATTCCCAACTATTATTTTACCCCCCAAAATTCCTAAAATTCTACCGAAATTTCCTTCTTATTCCTAAAAAAATATACTTTTTGCTCACAAACTCCGTAAATCACAAAGTATTTCGAGATCGTCAAAGCACGCCACTTTCCTTCCCTTTGTTTGGTTGAAAATAGCTGTTATTTCGAACGTCAGTATAATTCTTCCAATTAGTGGTGTACCAAGTAGTACTTTGGCCGAGTACCGAATACTGAGTAGTTGTGAAATAAGGAAAAAAAGAAACACTGATGTGCACGTAATGTGAGCTTAGGTGTACATATGTGTGTACATATATAGAAATATACCTGTGTACATATATATACCTGTGTATACATATATATATAATATACATATATAGTATATATAAATTAACTAATTAAATTTGAAATTTATTTGTGCACCTTTTTAAAGACAATTTTTGACAATTCAAAACAGTAGCAAAAAAAAGGAGAATTGACATATAACAAGTACAATTATTAACCAATATAAAATTAAAACAGTCTTCAACCCTTCAATTTATTCTGATACCTGACATCTGTCTATCTGAAATAAAAATGTTTATTGGTTACTGTAACAATTCATTGAATAATGTGTGCCGTGTCCTAAGAAGGCGGTAGCAATGGTCGAGGGTGTTTACTTCAAAGGCTTAACAACTTGTATTCTCTTAGAATATGACATGATTTTTATAATAAAATAAAAGATATTCTGGAGTAAATAAAAGTAGTTATGTACACAACAATGTAATCTTGTTAAACAAAAAGTTTATGCATCCATCAAAACAGTGTTTATGAGAAGGTGGCAGTTGGTCGATTAAGTCCATAAGGCAATGCATTAATTAATCGGTAGATGCTTGTCCTATTTCAGAGATTAAGATCTCTTCTCCGCGACGGCACCCAGTGCCCTGTCGCCGCTGATCCCAGGTATAAGTCCCTGGTCCTAGGAATTGTAAAACTCGGCCCTTTTCAGCCTTCAACTTTTCTCCAGAGAGAACCTTCTCCTCTCAAAAGTTGCTCTTCCAACTCCAGCCAAATCTAATCTCTCCTTCATCCTCCTCTCGTATATATATCTCAATTATCTCTCTCTAAAAACAATAGTGAGTTTCTCAGCCACTAACTGTCTGTTCTTTTCAAGAACCTCCCAGGGACCTTTTTCGCTGTCCCCTGAATGGACACCTTGAGAACCTCCTCTTTTTTGCACACGGATCCTGCGATCATATGCTCTTGTGAGAAAGTATGCGAGTTCTTTTCCCACGCTCAAGATCAAGAGAATACCGGATGCTCCTTTGCATGAGCAAACTGTCACCGATTGTCAAATGTCCAAGATCGATGGTGACTGAGTAGTTTATTTCATCTTACCGTTCGTGTTAGTGGACTTCACCATATTTTTACTCTGTTTTAGAAATGCATTAGTTCTTTCTATATGGCAAATCTGATATAGTTCAGATCTTTACAAATGCAAAACATTTCATATTTATTTTGTAACTGTACCTTATTTTCTTTTGATTAAAAATAAAAGAGAGGTACAAAAAGCGATACAGGCTTTCTTAACAGAAGATTTATGTAAAACTGACACTCCATTTGCAAGGTGTGTGTTTGTGTGGGGGGTGGAGGGGAAACTTTTCTGATTATGTGCAACCTTGTAAAAAATTCTTATGTGCACCTTCAACCACTGTTTATTCTGAACGTATATTTTCAGAGACAGGCCAAATTTATAGTAGTAAAAGAAATGCCCTGTGTACTGATAATGTAGAATGTTTGGTGTTTTTGCACCATAATTTGAAATATAATAAATTTAATTATTAATTTTTTTATTACATTTATTGTATTTTCAGTTTCTTTATCCAAAATAAGTCTTTTCTGTTTTACTATATATTTAAAAAGAACTTATTTTTAAAAAGAACTTATTTTTATTTGTATAAATGTGAAACTAAATTTTAATCTGGAATTATTTTATGAGGGTTTTTGTTCTTAACTTCTTCTATATTTTGTAAACATATTCATGCCTGTTTGTGTTCCGGGGAATCCCCGGAATTCCAGGGATTTGATAAAATGTGCCTCGGAAATTCCGGAGTAACACCGGCATGAGATTCTTCCGTGGATCAGCGATTTTCCGTTTTTTGTCTTTTTCCTATTTTTTGCCGTTTCTCGCATTGACGATTTGTTCCCAAATTAAAAAAAAAATAGGTCGTCAGTCCGAAAATTTGGACATAAAATATCACAAATTTCGACAAGTGATCGCCGAAAAAACAATTCTGTCAATCGTTCGCAGAAAAATAAAATAGCAAATTTCGCAAAATATCGTGGAAAAAAAAACACAATTTTGTCAAAGAATCGCGGAAAAAACCCACAAATTTCATCGTAGAATCGCGAAAAAACACGAATTGTGTCACAAGATCGCGAAAAAACACGGATTTCGTCTAAGGATCACGAAAAAACTCTGATTTCGTCTAAGGATCACAAAAAAACTCGAAATTTTGCCGAAGGATCGCGGAAAAAAACGAATTTCGTCAAAAGATCGAAAAAAAAAGTGAATTCTATGTCAAAGAATCGCTTAAGAAAATCTAATTCTGTCAAAGGATCGTGGAAAAACTGCGAATTTCGTCAAAAGATTTCGGAATAAACGCCTATTCTCAAAAAAGTTTGCAGAAACAACAGGAATTTCATCAAAAGATTGCGGGAGAAACCCGATTTGAGTCAAAAGATCGCAGAAAAAACCCGATTTGCATCAAAAGATGGCAGAAAAACACGCATTTCATCAAAAAAGCGCAGAAAAAGCCGGGAATTCCATCAAATCGCGGAAAAAATGCAAATTTTGTCAAAGGATCGCAGAAAAAACACGAAATCTGTCAAAGCATCGCGGAAAAATGCGAATTTTGTCAAAGGATCGCTGAAGAAACGTGAATTTTGTAAAATGATCGCGGAAAAAAACAATATTAGTCAAAATATCGTGGGGATAAACGCAAATTTTGTCAAAATATCGCGGGAAAATGCAAATTTTTCAAAATATTGCCGAAAAAAAACGCTAATTTTGTCAATATCGCCGAAAAAAAACGCTAATTTTGTCAATATCGCCAAAAAAAACAAATTTCGTCAAAATATCGCGGGAAAATGCAAATTTTGTCAAAATATTGCCGAAAAAAACCGCGAATTTTGTCAATATCGCCGAAAAAAAAACAAATTTCGTCAAAATATCACCGAAAAAAAGCAAATTTCGTCAATATCACCGAAAAAACACGAATCTTGTCAAAAGATCGCGGAAAAAGTACAGGAATTTCGTCAAAAGATCACCGAAGAAACACGAATTTCGTCAAAAGATCGCAGAAAAAATGAGAATTTTGTCAAAAGGTTGCAGAAGAAACTGGAATTTCGTCAAAAGGTTGCAGAAGAAACTGGAATTTCGTCAAAAGGTCGCGGAAGAAAGGCCAAAATGTCCTTTTTTTTCAGCGGATTTCATCAAGTGTTGCAAACAGCCATGCAGGGATTAAATACAATAATCCCTTAACATTTGCCAGTTTTGATTATTCTAACTGCACTGTTGCATTGTATAGCCTAAGCTCTATGAACTTCAACCTTTGTATTGAAGAAAAATATAGATCAGTAATTCCAAGAAACCTGAAACAAATTGATGCTAAATCTAAAAAATCCTAAATTTTCATTGCAACAGAAAATCATTCTGCAAAATGTAGGGACAATTTAACTCCAACAACAACTTGTTGAGAAAACAATAGAACGCAATCCTCAACTGGTGAGGAGTCACAAACTTAAAAGAAAAATCGAGACTGCAACTTTTCCTTATATGGAAATTCATAAACAAAAGATCTGTTCTTACAAACAATCATATTTCAATAAATTTTTTCAGACATCAACTAGCAACTAAACTTTGTTCAATATGTTTATAATTATTGAAATTTATTTACAGCATGTATTTTTAAATACTTAATAAATATATTTTTACATTAAAACAAAATCTTAATTACCCCTTTTTACGCACGGGAAGGTAGTCTCAATATTCATGATTCCAACATTCACGGCAGTCTCCGCGAACCTAACCCTCGCAAATGTTAAGGGATTACTTTTTCTTTTTTTTTAAAGCAAGCAATACAGTAGAGAACTGCTAATCCACAAACCTCAAACGTCTGTAATCTACACCATATAAATGAATGTAAACAAAGAAATTTTAATTCTTCAAATTAAATTTTTTAATACACATTTAAAAATATTTTTCAAACTTTAACCCATATTGGACCGTACCAAATAAATGTTTTTGAATTTTTTTAAAACTTCAATTTTATCATTAATATGGTGTAATTAAGTAGATAAAAGCCAGATTTTGAAAAACAGTTTTTAATTTTTTAAGTAATTAGCTGTCCTACAAACTGGACAACGGTCCAAGGCATGGTAATTTTACAAAAAATTCACTTACATTACAGAAATTCTATGACGATCATCCCAATTGAGATAAGTTGGAGGTTGTCTTATGTGGTGGTGACGAAGGAGTTCAAGGTCTAACTGGAGGTGGAGTAGGAGTGCGAGACCTAACTGGTGAAAGTTGTGGCGCTGGAGGTCTCAAAAACCATCAAACCCTTTGAACTACGGCCCCCCAGGGGGATACCTTCTTTTAGGTATTAACGGGCTTCGCAACCCCGGGTTCCTGAGCGATCTTTCTTTTTTCATTTTCCTCTTTTTCTCTTCTCCTTCTTTTCTCTATGTTTCACTCTCGTTGTGGTTTCCTCTTCGGAGGTGAGGGCAATTCTGTATGAGCCGATATCATCCTGCATATCGACTCATGCAGAATTGTAAACCACCCACGTGTTTGCCGTGCGTGGCAACCAGTGTCCCTGGAAAGGGGGATCCTGGCTGTTGAGGGAAACCAACACACTGCTTTGGCCTCTGCTTCAGGTAGACGGGAGGTGCATATTGGTTCCGTATGCATCAATCAGCTGGTCAGCTGACTTCTGTCACTGGCTGGGGATCAAGTGATCGGACACTTACTAGCCATCTTATTAAGGGTGGAGACTGGCATAGGAGTATTTTGTGACCGTATAGACCCTGGTTAGCACTGGTGCACGATGTGCATCCCCTTGTTGGGCTCGGTAGTGGGTGGTGCGGCCGGGGTCTGAATTCTTATTTTTATTTCTAATATGGATGCAAATACTTCACTTACTTCCATTTCTCTCCTACGTGGAGAGCAACAAATTGCACAGAATTCCTCATACACTCGTTTTTTTGTCATTAAACATACTGATAGTCTCTCTGATAGCTCTTTTAAAAAAACTTCACCATTTCTCATTGCAAAAACATTCCAGTCTGTCTTGGGGGATGGTCATTCTCTCAAAAAATTACAATCTGGTGATTTGCTTGTTGAGGTTTCTACAGCCAAATAATCACATCTTCTCTCAAATTGCTCTACAATAGGCTCTTTCTCAGTTTCTACTCAAGTACATAAAACTCTAAATACAAGCCGTGGTGTAATATCCGAGCCAGACCTTTTATTCTCTACTAAAGACGAACTCTTACAAAATTTAAAAGACCAAGATATCATAGATGTACGTCGTATAACTATCCGTCGGAATGGGCAGGTGCTTCCTACGAAGCACATCATTCTGACTTTTAATAGCCCTAATTTACCATCAAGAATTAAAGCTGCTTACTTGAACTGTCCTGTCCGTCCTTACATACCTAATCCCCTCCGTTGCTTTAAATGCCAGCGTTATGGTCACACCACAACTACCTGTCGAGGTTCAGTTACCTGTGCACGCTGTGCAGAAGTTGGCCACGACGGTAATTCATGTCAAAACTCTGAACGCTGCATAAACTGCAAGGGTGATCATACAGCATATTCCCGTTCCTATCCAAACTGGATACGTGAGAAGGAAATCCTTGCAGTTAAAGTAACTCAAAATCTCTCCTACCCTGAAGCCCGCAAAATTGTTGAATCCAGGACTCCGTCAGTCGGTGTCTCCTACTCTAGTCTACTCAAGCAACAACAAAATTCTGTAAGGTACATAAGCACCCAGACCGACACCTCCTTTCCACCAAGTAACTCAGCTAAAGCACAATCAACAACCTCTTCAAATAGAGAAACCCATGATGTTAGTTGTGGTAGTAAATGCTATGCAACCCCACTATTAGAACGCTGGCAACCTTCCTCAGAACCTGTTAAAATAGTATACCAGATCAATCAGTCTCAAAAATCCCCAAGTCAATCCAAAACGTCACCTGAACTTCAGACTAAGTCTGTTACATCTGCAAAAACACCACATAGACCTGATACTAGTAAAACTGACAAACCAAGCAAAAAATCTTGTATACAGAAAGAGAAAAAAACAATCCGAGGTTCTTCACAGTTTTCCACTGTGAAGAAAAATAACAATAACAAAAGCCAAAACCCATCAGTTAGTAATGTAAAGGATCGTAAACAACTGCAAAACTTTGATGAAGAAATGGAATCGGAATCAAGTGCCGATTAGGAAAATGTAGCTTTTGAGGAATTTCTTCCTACTTAATTTTTTGTTTGTTATATATTTCTGTGATCTTAAATTTGTTTTTAGGTAGTATTTGTACGTCATCCTGGACTTTGTTTATATTTTAACGGTTATTGCTTTTTAACTACACAGTTTTTAATCAGAATACTTTGGTCTTTTATTTATCAACCTTTGACTCTTAAATGGTTTTAACTATACATATCAGTGTTCTCATTTATTGTTTTTCTCACCTTTTTGTTAGTTTTGCTCAAAATTTTGGGTAATATATAATTTTTACATTATGACATTGTCTTGGCGCAGCATGTCCCTAAAGGGACTTTGCGCCATAAAATCCCAATCAACCAACCAACCTTTGAACTACGGGTGAGTCAGCAACTGACTGATCATGCTGAGGAGATCCGTATGAAGGCACTAGACGAAGAACGTATTCCCTGTCCACAAATACGGCCATGACTGGGGGGGGGGGGGGGGAAGAGATCGATCTGACATTACTCACCCTGAAGCTGCAACACAATGCAGTTCACACAAGCAGTGACAAGTGTTTCCTTATCACTGGAAAGGTTGAAATTGTGAAAGCAGTCTGATAACACATGAAGTACTTCCAACCGATTGTCGAAAATGTTCGTGGAGTAAAACAAATACCAAATCAATGCCCTATGAATTGGACAAGCAATTGATAACATCAAAAGTTCTCGCAACACAAAGAAATACATAATGAAAAACAAATAGAAAAAGAATGTATCAAATATGCAAATACTAGTACAAATTAAATTTGAAATCATTTGAATTTTTGTAAGTAGAGTTTCCCCAATTATTGTAAAAAAAAAAAAAAAAACAGTTACAAAATTCTGTATCAATTATAATGAAAACTGTTTTAAATCAAAAATTAAATGTCATGTGTTAATTTTGCTTTGTTGAGCTTTTCAACTAACATTTCAACTTTAAACATCATTTTATCATATGGTGTTTGTATGTGGTATATAACTTTCTGGATGAACATCCAAATTTGCTCACTTTCTGGTAGCTATTTTGCTTGTAATACATGAATTATTTTATGAAAGATGTCTACAGCTTTAGTTATGTTTTCAACTAAATATAATAATTGATTTATAGTAACAAGAAAACTGTCAATGTGTTCATAATCACTTCCAACTATGATAATACATGGCTGAATTTATTAACCAAGTGCTAATGCACTTTTTATTGATATACTTTTACACTCTACTGTTTTAGGATTTACAGTATGGAATCAGTGGAATCCGGAATGGCTGTGTCCAATGTATTGTGGATAACTGTTTTTTCCAGATAAATGGTTGCTCATTGACACAACACCCATTATTCAGACATGTGTATAATATATTTGACACTGGCTTCATTTGTGAATCCGAGATTAATCAGAATATGAAAGAAGGGCAATTGTAAATGAATTCTTTTTAATAAATTAAATAATTACATATAAAATTCAAAATCTACATTTATTAAAGCCTCAAATCCTGATTAATCAATTCTTTTTAAACATGAAATATTATACTATATTTGCAAAAAAAACAATGAAATAATAGAAAAAAAAAAAAACCACTTACTTACAGCTTAGAATAGTGTGTGTGCTTTTTTTTTACTTACAAAAATTTTGTTACTTTTACATTTTTCAAGCTAGTTGAAAATGCTGATGTTTTAATTTGACTGTGCTCCCTAATCTTTGAACTCAATCTTTTACAAAAATGCAAAGATATTCATGATTTTTTAATGATTGATATTTTATTTATAATAAATAAAATAAAAAGTAGGGCTTTACAAATATCTTTAAAAAATAGGCATTTATTTTTTTAAAACATATCAATTTTCATCTGTTTAAGATTTTTTTTTTTTTTTTTTTAAATAATTCCTGTATTTTATATACAAACATAATGTGGAATTCATCCACAAAACTCTTTTGTTTCATCCCTTTGACGAGTTCTTGGGTTAATTCAATGCATCTTGAATTAGAAATCTGTTCTGTATCTGTCCTTTCATCTGCACTTTCATCATCCTCAGATACATAATTTTGATTTCCGAATCTGATAGCTTACCTGTTAAAGGGACATCACTGTCGATCTCAAAACAGTCATTAATGTCAGCGTCAGTTAAAATATCCCTTTGCAGTGTCGCTTCTGCATATTCTTTCAGCTCTTACTAAAGCAATTTTTCCTTTTGAAATGTTAAATCCCTCAAAATTCATTTCATTGGAGTCTTCCTCAAAGAATATAGAAGTAGGCATCAAATTATGCCAGGCATGAGTTAATGTTTCTTTTGATACATCACCCCATGCCCAAGCAGCAAGCCATATTTTTTTTTTTTTATGGTGAACTTCTTCAGAAATTCATGTACTGATTTGCTTTCGTTACACACCTCTAAAAGTTCTTTTAAAAAATATGTCTTGTATTTGCATTTTAAGCTGCGCAAAACCTGTTGATCAAAGAGGTGCAATTGGGGGGCAAATACACAATGAGCACATTATGTTCATTTAATAGACTTGGTGCTGGGTGGGCTGCACAATTATCGAAAAATAAAACAATCTTGCAATCTGATGGGAGTCCAACTGACAGACAATGTGCTCTTGCTTTTGCACAAACTGAGAATTAAACCAGTCAATATAATTAATTTCTAGGTTACCCAAGCTGTTTTGTTCGCTTTATAATTAACAGAAATTTTTTTTATATTTTTTAAAAAGTGGGATTTTTTGATTTTGCTGTTAATTTTATTTTGCAAGTGCCAGCTGCATTTGCACAAGTGAGCAATGTCATTCGTTGCTTTGACTCTTTGAGTCCACTGCACGGTGATACCTCATTTGAAGACACATGAATGTTTTGGTATATATTTGTAATACAATGAAGTTTCATCTGCATTAAATATTTGTTCTAAACTGACCGCTTCTTTTTTCACCAACTCCATAACATAATCAGCATAATTTTCTGCATTCTCTGTATCTGCAGCACCTTTTTTAACCGAAATTTTCAAAAGCCTTAATCCATGTCGCTGTTCGAATCTGTTGAATCATCCATGGGAACAATCAGTTTTTTTCTATCTGTAGTTCTACGTGGAATTTCCTTACTTGCGTCATAATAATGCTCCTATTAAGTGGAAAACTTTCCAATCATCTCTGTCTAATCCACTCCATAAGAACTTTGTCAACACTATCATTTTTCATTTGATGCATTGTTTTTCTCTCGGATAAAAGATCTGGATTATCAGCAGCTCCATAAAATTTTAAAATGTCTTTCTTGTGTTTTTTCAGATCGTAAATTTTCCTTACCACCTCAACTTACAACCAAATCAATCTATTCAGTCATCAAATCTGGATAATCTTTTTCTCCAACTTCCCAATCCTTATATCATTCTTGGAGATTTTAATACATACAGCCAACTTTGGGATAACCATGACTCTAATAAACATGGTGACCTTGTTTTACCTTGCTCTTGACAAATAATCAAATAACTAAATTAAATGTTTCTTAGAGTAAATAATCTATGAGCCTTCTTCAAAATATTTGTAATCCTCTTTTCCTTTGCAGTCCTGCAAGTAGCTTGTTATTGGTAGATTTAGATGTTGAAGGTGCTCGAGGAACTTGAATTTAACAGCAAGACATCCATGATATCTGGCCTTGATTAACTTTGCTCTTAGTATTGATATATTACCTGGTGATAACCTTTTCTTGTGTTGAAACAGTATTTGGGTTATTACGTAATATAAGACTCGCTGGCCAATAAAACTGAGTTGTCTGTTGCTATCTATATTTACATCTCGTGCATAAGTATGAAGCCAAAATTTTTCTGTAAAATTATAATACAGTTTATTTTAAAACTGCTTGATTGTATTTTGAATTTCAATTGAATATTCAATATTTGGGTATTCAGGAATATGAAAGTCCCCAGGGTAATGCATTATATCTTCTTTTACAATTTCATCTGTTATTTTGTTTGGAATTGGTTCTAAGCCAAGCCAATTCATGATTATTTATCCTCCATGCTGCCTGCATTTTATAACGTAACCTCCTATTAAGGCTTCAACCATGTCTGATATACATTTACATGGTAAGGCTACAAATTGCTCTGACGTGGTGAATTAGACATGGTGATATTAGAGAGAAAATCATATCTGACGATGACTTATGCCTGCTCAATAACGGTGATCATACATATTTTAATGAGCCAACACGCACCTTTCATGCAATAGACATTACTATCTGCTCCCCATCTGTTTATCCACTGTGTAACTTCTGGGTTTCAAATGATTTGCACAGCAGTGACCATTTTCCAACTTTTATCTCACAGACTACCCCTGATATGGATTCTAATAGCTGTTTTAAATGCTAAATATATGATAGAGCCGATTGGCCAATATTCACTGAACTTTCTGACATCACAAATAATGTGATAAAAGGTAATTGACGATGCACTTCATAATTATCATCCAATGTGTTATCAATGCTGCAGATATTAGCATCCCTAAAACATTTTCCAAATTGCGACATAGGAAGCCATTGTGGAATAATGATTGTCAAAAAGTGAAAAAAAGTCAACAGAAGGCATGGGCATCTTCTGAAGGTATCCCAATTATGCTCATTATATTGCACATAAAAAAGCAAAGGCTGAAGCTAGATGAGTGCAACGTAAAACATAACGTGAATCCTGGAACAACTATATTCAAGCATTAATTCAAACACATCAAGTAAAAAACTCTGAAATAAAGTGAAAAAATGTATGGGACTGTACTCTGACAATCATATTTCTATTTTAAAACAAAACGGTCAAACCATTGCATCGCCTAAAAACATCGCTGAGACAATATGGAATACCCTAGCATTCATTTCAAGTGCTGACTCATATCCAGAACCATTTTTAACATATAAAAGACAAACTGAAAGGACCAGGATTAATTTTAATTCTCACCACTTATATGCATATAATGAATCATTTCTTAAATCAGAGATGATAAAATGGTTGAGAGACAGCCATTTATCTGCCCAGGTCATGCTGAGAATAATTATACCTGTATTATCCTCAAGTGCCTTTCTTCGCTCTCTCTGAAAATCTCCTATCCTTTTTCAATAGGATATGGATGGAGCAGAGTTTTCCCGATGGTTGATGCAGAGCTATAATTATACATTTTCCTAAACCAGGAAAAGATGCTATCAATCCCAATAATTACAGTTCTATTGCACTTTCTAGCTGCCTTTGCAAATTGCTTGAAAAAATGGTAAATTGCTGCCTCGTGCATATTTTAGAGATTAACAATTGTCTTGCTGCATTTCAAATGGATTTCGACGTGGTAGGTCTACTATTGATAACCTGATACATCTTGAACGTTACATTTGGTCAGCCTTTTTGAAACGCAACAATTTGGTGTCAATATTTTTTGACATGGTGAAAGCTTATGACAGAACATTCTGTTATGGATTCCTTCGTGATCTTTTTATCCTGGACTTCCATGGGAATCTCCCAATTTTTATAAACAACTTTCTTGCCATTTGACTATTTCAAGTTCGGATTGGGGGAATACTGTCATCAGTTTTTATGTACAAGAGGGTTTACTCCTGAGTATTGTCCTGAGTGTCACCCTGTTAGCTATTAAAATAAATAACATCCTTAAACAACTTCTCCCTTCTGTGAATTGAGATCTCTACATTGACGACTTCTGTATTATGTGTATGGGGCAGGATATTCGTTTTATTGAAAGACAGTTGCAAATTGCTATCAAAAGTATTCTTAATTGGACTAATAAAAATGGTTTTATAATTTCTCATGACAAAACTTCTTGTGTGCAATTCTGTAGACTTTGGGATCTGCATCCAGATCCAGAAATTTTTCCAGGCTCATCTCAGATTCCTGTTGTAGACAATGTTCGTTATGTAGGCCTACATTTTGAAAATAAACTTACCTTTTTACCTCATATTTTACAATTACAGACAAATTGTAAAGAATCACTGAATTTACTTAAAGTACTTTCAAACACTTCTTGGGGAGCAGACCATACATCTCTTCTTACAATGTATCGAGCTGTGATCCGTTCTAAATTTGACTATCCAGCCAGGTCTATGGTTCAGCACGCAATTCTGTACTTAAAAAACTTGGCACTGTGCACCATAGCACACTTCATGTTTGCTTTGTTGCATTTTGTACATCTGCAGTTCTAAGCTTGTATGTTGATTCTAATGAACTGTTACTATACCATATCTTGAAAAACTCTCATTGATCCTGTATTACCGCATACTTTCGCATTCTGGCCATCCACTTCATTCCTACATTTTAAATGTGGACAATGACATACTTTATCATCATCGGCCATCTTGCATCCCATCTTTTGTGGTCAGAATCAGAAACATAATTAACAATAGCCCTCTGAGTAATATTAAGATGAGTCCATGTCCCTTGAATTTGCTCCCTCCTGGGAGACCTCCTAATATTACCTCTCTCCATCCTTTTAAAGGATATGATAAAAATAACTTGACTCCTGCTGTTTTCCGACAGTTATTTGCTGCACATCGAGCAAATTTCAATAGTTACTCTGTTATTTATACAGATGGTTCTAAAAGTGGAGTTTGATTATACAAGTGAGACAAGTTAACAGCATGATTATACAAGTGAGACAAGTTAACAGCATTAACTTGGCGAAAATGGCAAGATCAAAAAAATCTTGGCTATTCACATTTTGCCAGAATTATCTCAACCAATCAATTAATACTTCATATGTTGCCTGTCTCATATCTAGGTTTCTTAATTCTAAGCATCCCTTAGAACTTTTTCATTTCAAAAGAGTTTAGACACTCTGAATCCAAAATCATGTATTTAATCTTGGACAGCATTAGGCACATACTTCTGTACTTTTTAAAATATAAAATCTTATTTTATTTAATTAAAATTGTTAATTTGAAGATTTATATAAACTGTAGAAATAATTTTTAATGCTTGGAAATGAACTATGTCTAAGTATGTGATCCTGAAATCATAAAATAAATTAAAAACATATAACTTAACAATAAATTAAAATAAATTTATTTAAGTTATAAAATGGATTCATGCTATACAGACATATATATATATATATATATATTTTTATCTTGCCATTTGTCCACCATTTCTGTCTGGTGTATATCGAAACCATCGTTTGATCACATCCTCAATTTGACTTGATGAAATTTCTGGGTACTCCTTGTTGGAACATACAGCAACTGAATAATAAATAAATAAACTATTGAAATAAAATAAAAACTTGCTTAAAAGGTGCATTTTTATACAACAGATGTCACAATATAAAAGATGTTAACACATATTACACTTTTTAAAAACTTAAAAAGAGTTTACAAATATAATACACGCGCCGAGCACTTTCGATCAAAACCTTGATCATCTTCTGGGCCGCTTTGAGTACAACTGATACGTCTCTAACGCACTTTCATAAATATATATATATATATATGAATAATCATATATTGTTGGGAATGTCACATTCACCTTGAAAATGTATTGAAATAAAATAAAAACTTGCTTAAAAGGTGCATTTTTATACAACAGATGTCACAATATAAAAGATGTTAACACAACACCATATTACACTTTTTAAAAACTTAAAAAGAGTTTACAAATATAATACACGCGCCGAGCGCTTTCGATCAAAACCTTGATCATCATTAGTACATCGTTCTAAATGTGAAGATACACCTTAATAATGGATTTAAATTTGTTTTGCTAAATTAAAATTGTAGAAAATTTTCTAATTGAATTTTATTACAGGTGCATTGAATGTAAGAATGTCTCAAACAGGATTTGAGATCAACTCTGTTAATGTTACAAAATAATTCTGTAACTATGCAAGTTGCAAATCTAAAATTATTTTTCAAAGTTCATAATATGAAGTAGCAATGATGGAACCCACTGTTAATGAGGTTTTATACCAGACATGACAAAACAGAAGGCACTCCAGAAAGTTAATTACAGTTGAAGCGTCAAAAAGAAAAACTACTGAGTATCCTTATTTGTACAGGTGCTTACCTGTGCAATGCCAAGGCAGCAACCTATGAGAATGCACAGATAACTGTCACTTTAAGATATCCTCAACGAAAATCAAAAAATAGTTTAATCACGAGAGCATATAAACAATTCCCACGAGATGTAGACATAACCAGATTGAAAGTTCGCTTTTACCTGGAATGGATGGCGAGTTTCACATATAGATGACTACGTTATTTTGTTCTGAAAGCTCAGGATCACAAGATCCTGAGGCAAAAGGATAAGCACAAGTTTGTTAACATCTTTAAAACTCTGTGTAAGAAAGTAAATATATAGCCTGTCACAAGAAAAATTCAGTCACAAGTGATAACAAATGATATCTGAATTTTTTAATTATAACATATTCATGCTTGAACATATTTAATTAATATAGAGAAGCTTCTTAGACAAATGTGCATAAATATAATATGATAAATAGGCAACTAGATTTACTAATCACCACAGCACAGTCAGAAATTAAAAAATGAAGCCAATATAACTATCATATCCACAGTCTTCCCTACTATTGGGCTCTATGCCATTACAATGAGCTTACATTTCTAGAATTATCTTGCACTGATAAGGGGATAAATATATAAAAACGGCTGCCTGTAAATAGTTTAAAATGATGATATGTGCTATCGCATTATCATCACATGTCCAAGAACTAAATCAAAATGATAAGATGCCATTCCTTACTGAAATTTAAAAACGATAATAAATAAAATACTGAAAAATTTTCAAAGCAGTGCATGACAAATAACTAAAAATGCATCTTCATATATGTAATCCTGTCAAATAGAAAGGGGTTTAAAATCAGCAAGCTCCTTAGAGTTAATTAAGACGTTTCCTTCTCCTTTTTCAACACGATAGGCATTGAGTCTACCATCCAAAGCCTTTTCATTTTCCTGCAATATAAGTAGGCATCTTGATTTAATACTGTGATATCTTTAATTTCGCTGAATAAGGGATTGCTATTATCACCCATATTACAACCAAGAATGGCAACAAACAAACCTACTCTATACTTTGTGCCATAAACTTCTACTTTGTGTACGTATTGAACACTGTATCGAAATCTGAATAGCCCAAATCAATGAGATATTCTTTACATATTGAATCGTTAACAAAAATGTTAGAACCACTTGTGCATTTCAGTTTTGTCTTCCGAGGTTCTCCAATGCCCCAAAAAGCATTCAGAGAGCTGGTACAATCTAATAAATTGTTCTGGGCTAATTTTTGAAATTTGAACTGATACTAACATGTCTTTTAAACATTGTATTTTGCTTCAACGCACATACATCATACATGATGCAAAGGTCCTGATTTCCTAATATATTCTAGATAGTGCAATAGGTGATGACGTTTACTTATTAGATGAATATCAGGAAATAAAATTCTAAACCATCCTTCATGTTCTTTGATAAGATCATGAAGATAAGGAAGCATTCATACCTTAAGCCTTGGACTAAAAACTATTTCCATTACCCTGTTCAAAACCAAAATAAGATTTAAATGCTCATCATCATCTTCTGGAACTACATCAGAAACTAAAAATGAGAAAACGTGCATTAAATGCCAAACCGGCATAGCTCTTTGTTTGGGGCTTATGGTGGAGCTTAAGTATTTTTTTTTTTTGTTGTTGTTGTTTCACGTTGACATTAAATTCAAGGAGGCACCATGGAGTATGGCTCCTTATTCTCAGTGCTGATAATTAAACATATGAAATTTCGTGTGTCAATTAAATTGAGTGACTGTGTATGATAATTAAAGGGCATGTGTTAAATATTCACAACAAAAAATTCAAAATTATGATCACTCAGGAAAAAACACCATAATACATGAATGACAATAAAGCTTATGGTTACGGTATTATGTTATGTCATATGGCATAAGATGACATCTTATTAAGATATCTACTTATTGCTAACATTAAGACGATTTTGTATCTTGCTAACATTCAGAAAATAACCAATTTTTCAAATAACATGAAATAAATCAAACTAAACTATATAAAAAGAATAAAAACTACCAAAATCAAGTCTACTTTTTTTTATTGCTCTTTTGCATTAGTAAAACAACAATTTCATCTTCCATGGTGCTACTTGAAAATTCATCTTCATATTGGGTCACTGGCATACTTGGTCTCTTTTTCCTTAAACTCTCAATGAGAACATCCAGTGAATCTAAAAAAAAAATGTTGTGAAACTGTCACTGTAAGTTTTTATATAATCTTAGAAAATTCCAGAATAGTGTTATTCCCTTTGAAATCATGGCGATTTTTCTTGATGCCATAATGGTGCCCAGAAGTAAACAATATTTGCAAAATGGCTGTCATGATATTCAGCATTTTACAAGAAGGCTGACACGTGAAAACAAGCGGAAATAAAAAAAAAAACTCAAATGAAAGGACATCCCTGTTCTATAACAACCCCATAATCTAGTAATTGTATTAGTACACTTTCTCATTATTATATCATGTCTATTTTGTTTCTATCACAGAACACGTTGATATTTACCTTCTACGCATAAAATGAAGGCAGAGTAGTAGCCTTCACCTTCAGCGATATTCCAAGAAACTTTGGAAGGAGGTTTTCGCAGTCTCATTTTGGATCAAGTGATAAATAGACTCCAAAACACTTTGTTCCTCCAGGGGAATACCTTCTTTAGGTATTTACGGGTTTCGCGACCCCAGATTCCTGAGCTATCTTTCTCTTTTCCTATTTTCTTCTCTTTTTGGTTGTCTATCCTTTTTCCTTTGTTTCACACTTTATAATCTTTTCTTTTTAGTTTGTTATCCCTCTTTGTCTTAGTTCATGTTCTAGTTTTTTACTAACTTATTTGTTCAATTGTTCTTTGTTCTACTAAAATTGTTCTCGTTCTGTTGGTAAAAAAAAAAAAAAAGTTTAAAAAGACAAAAAATACACCTTTTTTATAAGTTCTCTCTCACATTACTTTTTCTTTTTTACAATAGTGGATTTTTTTATTTTCACGTGAGACACTCTGGGTGTTGAGGTTTTTTAATCTCATCGCCTCGTTTCTACCTTTTTAGGCTGATCTCGAGTCCCAGAGTGCAGGGCATTTCCGAATTCCGGTTCCGTAATCGGTGGACGCCATACTTGTATGGCAGCGGTTAGGAATCCACTGGGCGACTGGTGCCTTTCGACGTAAGGAAGTTGTAGGTTGGACAGAGCTGTAAAGGCTTACCTACGACGACCGAGTTCCACTGTGAAAGAACTAGAATTTGGAGATGCTATAGAGTTTAATCCAACGTTCGAAAAACGTGGAAGTTTGTTGATAGTTTTCACCCTTTTGAGACCTGCGCCTAAAGTAACGGTAAGAAGAAGCGTCGGTGACCAGGCCCGATGCCTGGCGTTTTTCACAAAATCTCTCGAAAATTGGTGTATCATATGCTGTTGCATTATTTAAAACCTTCCATAAAAGTTATAAAACTATTGCAACTCAACCTGAACTCCCAACAGGGTTCATACTCTTTTCCCAAGAAAAAATTCAAGCACCCAATTGCACAAATTTGAAGCACCTTTCAAGAAAATCAGAAAATGAAATTCTATAAAATACTGCATTGTTTGAAAAATGCAAAATTATCAAATGCAAAAAAACTTCAGTTTTGCTGGTTTTCAAATGAATGCCATACAGTAGCAAAGTCTTGAATGTGAAATGCAATGAGAAAGTCTGAAAAATATAGAAAACTTTTGTCTATACTGTGGCTTTTCTCCATTGGCATGTGGAGAAATTTTTTGGTCTTGCAACAGACTTAATTCTAGAGCGAGCAGGTCGAAGGGAATATAATAAAGTACAAAAGCACAGTATTTTGACATCCCAAAACAGAAATAATCTCATGAAAACATATATTTTCAAAGATAACATTCATTTTTCTCTTCCCACTTTGAATCTCTATTTTAATTTTAATATTTGAAAATGAAAAAGGAAGCACCTTCAATAAAATTCAAACTCATTAAACCTTCAACAAATAACAAATTTAAGCACTTTCAAAAACATTTTTGCTTTGTTAAAAATTGAAGCACTTCTAAGCACTGTATGAACCACGCATTCATATACAGGGTGGTCATAAATAAACTTTGCCGATATATGGACCTCTGGAGGCCGGTCCGCCCAACCGATTGAGATGAAATTTCAAATATAGTTATTTAAAGGTATGAGCTCAGGATTATGTGAATGGCAACAATGTGGCGCTCACAGTTACGATTATAGGTACAGATACTCGAAATTTTCGAATGGCAACGCCCATTTTTTCCCGTCGCAAAATGCTTATCGCATGCAAAAACCCTAAATAGCGTTGGAATGGTACGTGTATCACAAGAAACAGGCACGTTATACACGCACAAAAAATGGCTCTGCGAATGGCCTAAAAAAAAAAAGTTCGGGTCGTACGGTGGAAATTTGACAGAGGCAAAAGACACCAATCGCAGAACGCCATTTGGCAGATATTCAACATAGAACACGGATAAAAAGCTGAGTGGAGTGCGCTTCAGAGCTAATCCGGTTCCTTGTCTCCCTTCTCGTTATTGGTACCTCTATGAGTTTAATTGGTGGTTTGTGTATCTGCTCGTACAATCAGTCCCCCAGGGGGATACCTTCTTTAGGTTTTCACGGGCTTCGCAACCCCGGGTTCCTGAGCGATCTTTCTTTTTTCCTTTTCCTCTTATTTCTCTTCTCTTTCTTTCCTCTATGTTTCACTCTCGTTGTGGTTTCCTCTTCGGAGGTGAGGGCAATTCTGTATGGGCCGATATCATCCTGTATATCGACTCATGGAGAATTGTAAACCACCCACGTGTTTGCCGTGCGTGGCGACCCGTGTCCCTGGAAAGGGGGATCCTGGCAGTTGAGGGAAACCAACACACTGCTTTGGCCTCTACTTCAGGTAGACGGGAGGTGCATATTGGTCTCGTATGCATCAATCGGCTGGTCAGCTGACTTCTGTCACTGGCTGGGGATCAAGTGATCGGACACTTACTAGCCATCTTGTTTAGGGTGGAGACTGTCATAGGAGTGTTTTGTGACCGTATAGGCCCTGGTTAGCACTGGTGCACGAATGTGCATCCCCTTGTTGGGCTCGGTAGTGGGTGGTGCGGCCGGGGTCTGAATTCTTAATTTTTTTCAAATATGGATGGAAATAACTCACTTACTTCCATTTCTCTCCCACGTGGAGAGCAACAAATTGCACAGAATTCCACATACACTCGTTTCTTTGTCATTAAACGTACTGATAGTCTCTCTGATAGCTCTTTCAAAAAAACTTCACCATTTCTCATTGCAAAAACATTCCAGTCTGTCTTGGGGGATGGTCATTCTCTCAAAAAATTACAATCTGGGGATTTGCTTGTTGAGGTTTCTTCAGCCAAACAATCACATCTTCTCTCAAATTGCTCTACAATAGGCTCTTTCTCAGTTTCTACTCAAGTACATAAAACTCTAAATACTAGCCGTGGTGTAATATCCGAGCCAGATCTTTTATTCTCTACTAAAGACGAACTTTTACAAAATTTAAAAGACCAAGATATCATAGATGTACGTCGTATAACTATCCGTCGGAATGGGCAGGTGCTTCCTACGAAGCACATCATTTTGACTTTTAATAGCCCTAATTTACCATCAAGAATTAAAGCTGCTTACTTGAACTGTCCTGTCCGTCCATATATCCCAAATCCTCTCCGTTGCTTTAAATGCCAGCGTTATGGTCACACCACAACTACCTGTCGTGGTTCCGTTACCTGTGCACGCTGCGCAGAAGTTGGCCACGACGGTAATTCATGTCAAAACTCTGAACGCTGCATAAACTGCAAGGGTGATCATACAGCATATTCCCGCTCCTGTCCAAACTGGATACGTGAGAAGGAAATCCTTGCAATTAAAGTAAATCAAAATCTCTCCTACCCTGAAGCCCGCAAAGTTGTTGAATCCAGGACTCCGTCAGTCGGAGTCTCCTACTCTAGTGTACTCAAGCAACAACAAAATTCTGTAAGGCACATAAGCACCCAGACCGACACCTCCTTTTCACTAAGTAACTCAGCTAAAGCACAATCAACAACCACTTCAAATAGAGAAACCCGAGATGTTAGTTGTGGTAGTAAATGCTATGCAACCCCACTATTAGAACGCTGGCAACCTTCCTCAGAACCTGTTAAAATAGTATACCAAGTCAATCAGTCTCAAAAATCTCCATGTCAATCCAAAAAGTCACCTGAACTCCAGACTAAGGCTGTTACATCTGCAAAAACATCACATAGACCTGATACTAATAAAACTGACAAACCAAGCAAAAAATCTTGTATACAGAAAAAGACAGTCCGGGGTTCTTCACAGTTTTCCACTGTGAAGAAAAAGAACAATAACAAAAGCCTAAACCCATCAGTTAGTAATTTAAAGGATCAGAAACAACTGAAAAACTTAGATGAAGAAATGGAATCTGACTCATATGAATCAAATGCTGATTAGGAAACATCAGTTTTTGATCAATTTACACCTAATTAATTTTATGTTTGTTATTTATTTCTGAGAGTCTAAATTTGTTTTTAGGTAGTATTTGTACGTCATCTTGGACTTTGTTGGTATTTTAACGGTTATTGCTTTTTAACTTCACAGTTTTTAATCAGAATACTTTGGTCTTTTAACTATCAACCTTTCCTCTTTTAAATGGTTTTAAATATACATATTAGTTTTCTCATTTACTGCTTTTCTCATTTTTCTTGTTAGTTTTTTCTGCTCAATTTTGAGTAATATATAATTTTTACATTTTGACTTTGTCTTGGCGCAGCATGTCCCTAAAGGGACTTTGCGCCATAAAATCCCAATCAACCAACCAATCGTACAATCAGTGGTTTATGAAGAATACCACACTTTCTTACATGTTTTTTTTTGTCTTAAAAAAAAAAAAAAATGTAATTTTTTCTTACATTTTTAGTACACTATAGGAATGGAGCCATAAGGTCATTAGTCCATCACACAAGGATTTCCATCCCCTATAGCATTTAAAAAAAAAAAATTTATTGCCTTATAGAAGTAGAGCCAATAAAATCTTTCTTCTATAGTGCATTTTTTTTTTTTTTTTTTATTTTTTTTTTTTTTTTTGCATTATAGAAAAGGGGCCTCGGTGGCCATTAGTTCATCACAGTAGGGATTTCCTTCTTCTATAGTGCTTCTTTTTCTGTTTTCCTCCCCCTTACATTTTTAGTGTTCCCTAGAAAAGGACGCTGTGATCCATTAATCCACAGCTGCAGGATTTTCTTCTCCGATATAGCATTTTCTTTTCAGGCTGATGAGGAAAAAACTTGAGGTTGAATGAAGGGGGGGGGGGGGGTCATATATCGGGAAAGTTTTTTTTATGACCATACTGTATTTAATTTAAAAGAATATAATTTTAAAAACTAAAAACTAAGAGGTCAAAAATTGAAGAAAAATGTAAAAAAAAGTTTATTAGACATAATTTTGACAAATGTTTAACACTTACAATATGAAATCAAAGGATATAATAAAGATTCTTATGAAACCTTATTTTAAAATACTAAAAATCACTTCATCTATAGAATGATGACAAAGTGTTCAAAAATGTTTTCATACACTTCCTTCAGCATCCATGGCCGACAAATCCTAAAAAAAAAAAAAAAAAAAAAAATAGAAATCTAATACTAAAATATAAATCTAAAATATAGGAATCTAAACAGATTCCTATGAAAGGCATGAAAGCAGAAAATAAGAAAAAAAGGTTGAAAAGGTTTTTCATCTATAGAATGATGCAAACTTTTATAATTTAGACACATTTTAACTTTTATTTATAGAATAAAATGTATGGTTATTTTCTTTTCATAACTTAGAAAGCATATAAAAATCTTTTAAATCAAAGTGTTCTACAGAACAAAATATTCTACTCAAAAATTAAAAACTAACTTTCTCATGTCTAACAAAAATTTCACTATAGAAAGATACATTAAAAAACTTCCTTTGCATTATTAAATTTTTGAGACCCCGCCCCAACCTATCCTTCCAATATTTTCTTTGCATTTTTGAATCGATCCAGAGAATGACCAAAATTGTCTTAAAAAAGAAATGTTTCATTCCTGCATACTTCAGTGATGAACAACGGCTATTGCCCGCCCCCACCACCCAAATATTTCCATTTTTAAAAGGCAGAATGTGTCATTTTAAGAGTGTTCTCAAATCCCAAAAGGCAACTTTCTGACGTAAGTTTAAATTTATTTTTGTTCGGAAATGCATGAAACTAGCTGGTGGTGTTTAATGTTGCTTGTTAGTTTTGGACTTCAAAAACTATGTCATCGAGCTGTTTTTTCAATTTTTTTTGCAAACGCAATTGATATTTCAGAAAAGAGTGTCAAAGTGGACGTTTTGAACAGAGTTTCCTTGCGAACGGAGAATAAGCAGTTAAGAAGCAGTTAAGGTCAAAAAACGTGTTTGTCACATGATCAAAAACGCTTATAACTCAATAGGTAATGGATGGATCAAAAAATGGAAAAAACAGTTCGATTCCAAATCACTTCTATGGCTTTCCAATTTTATATCTTTCTGTTAAAAAATTAATCTGTAAATGTGTCAAAACGTTTTGCACTTGTTGAGCAGATCAGTTAAGAACAGCCTTAAGGTAAAATGTATGCTACTTTAGTGGTTGTTATATGATTTTCCATATTTCGATAAAAAATAGCAAATTAAAAATTTTAAAGTGGGCAGATTAAAAAAAATTCTTTTTTTTGTTGGTCACATCAGGTCATTTAATATATTTAGTATAACAGAACTAACTTATAAAACTGATTAAATCCTTTGTAGTTTATATATGAAGAAAATACTATTATATTATAAAGTAATATGCATGTAAGTAAATATTTTGTTCTTATTTTGTCTAGATTTGTACCATGTGTAAGTTTAAACATACAAGGGAACCACTTTTGGTGCTGCTCGTACCTAGCATTGAGACCCGGTGCATTTTGTAGCCCTATATATAAAAGTTAGAGAACCGATAAAATTTCTCTGTTAAAATCATATTTTATATACAGTCGGACCTCTATTTAACGAAGTAGCTAAATCCCGAAAAAAAGTTTGTTATATGGAAATTTTGTTAAATAGAGAGTCACATTTTAAAATACTTTAAACTACATGAAACATATTTTAAGTCCATAAACACTAAATATAATTAAAAAAAGTAATTAGTCACACTTTTTTTTATAAATTATATCTATTTGTTTTATTTATTTTACTATCAAAAAGAAATCTGCAAGGGAAATAAGAATGAAACAAAACACTGTCTGGAAATACATTGTATTTTCAGTTAAAAAAAAAAATATTTTACATTAAAATCACGATTTTTTAAAGATTTTTTGATAAGCTGTTTAGAGGAATACCAAATTTTAAAGCAGTATTCTTTTTCTTCAAGCCTTTATCCACCTCATCAAGAATTTTTTTTTCTTTGATGCTCAAGCACTTTCGCTTTGACATTTTTGAGCTACAAGAACCGAAATTACCAACACGATTGATCATGATCAACAATCTAGAAAACGGGAAACTATAGTTTAAGGCCACGGGACAGCTCCTTTGAGATTTAAAAGGGGATATTGAAAGTTTCCACTTCTTGGATGGAAAGCAAAGAATCACAGCAATTTTACTGCTCTCGGTGAGTTAGGTGCCTGGTAAGATCTGTTCATGGTCATTGATCATCATAAAATGTGTTAAAAGAAAGAATAAGTTTGAAATGTCCAGTAATATTTTAAGAAATGAGGAGAAAAAAAAATTAAATCCCAAGGAAAAGTTCGTTAAATAGAAAATGCACTTCGCTATTTGTAGGTTATTTTGCGAAGAAATTTGCAAAATAGAGGTCCGACTGTACTTTTTTATACTTTTAATTTATTTATTATTATATTTTTATTTGTTTATTTCACGCCAAAAGTTAGTTAAGCCGCCAAATATGGCGCTAGGATATGGCTATATCCATAAGTACTTGTAGTGTAAATCACATGCTACGATTTTTGGCTACCAGTACATTAGAACTGAAAAATGTGACTTATTTTATGGAAATATCTCATTAATTGAATAATGCCAAGCAAACTTTTCCAAAATAACTGTGGCCAACTGGCATAGCAGTTATCAGCTATGTGACTTACACTACAAAAACCTATGGAATTAACCATATTAGAATTATATTAGATTGCAAATTCTTTGATAATTGATAGCATAAGAAGCAAGAATTAGGTTTTCTTTTTTTTCTATGCAGACGATAAATATATAAATAGTAAATATATTTCTATAAAAGCTTTCAAGATCATTGAAAACTATTTTTTAGTGAAATACAAAATAAGCAAAGTATTTTCTTTTGAAATCTAATGGAATAAAGTTTCAAATGTTTAAAATGAAATGTTGCTGTATTAAATGGTTCTTTGGTAAAAGTAATCATAAAGTAAACTAATATTTTTACGCAGTTTAGAAAAATTATTGTGGCAAATTAGGTTAGACATTACAATTTCCACTGCAGTCCAAATCACACCTCATGCAAGACTAACAGCTATGATATTTGGCTAGAGTTGCCAAAAAGCTCTACTTTTGAAAAAAAAGAAAACACCAACTTTTCTACTGCCAAAAATATTAATATAATTTTGTAATTTTTCAAAATCAAATTCGTGGGTTCTTGAAGGAATTATAAAACACATATTAAGATATTATAAATTGTTTAGGCATAAAATCAAAATTTGTTTTATAAAAATACTTGTAGGAAGTTCATTTAAATGATTAAGTGTTTTTGCATGAAAAACAGTATATTATAATCATTTAGGTACATTTAAAAAAAAAATTACAAATTTACTTATCTTGAACTTTTTTGAAGATTTTTGAAGTGCAATGCTTTGCATAGTGAATTTTTATTTTTTCAATTATTTTTAAAATGTATATGAAATGCAATTATTTAAATGCATAATCGTTTTGGGCTAAATTTAATTCTTCTAAACACAAATGGCTCGACTAGCACAAGCTCCTGGCTATCCATTATCTTTAGTGGCCATTAAAAGAATAAATGTGGCCAGTTTCAGGCTATCTAGCATTTTTGGTGAAAAGTTAGTGGCATGATTGTGGACAATTTCTTGTATTTATGGCCAATTTTCTTATGGCCTCATTGTGTCAGCGTGACACTTTTTTACGGAGCCGTTATGACCAATGATAGAAGGCCCATATAACACTTAGGGCCAAGGCTAACATTGCCTTCAGTGGCCCACAAGTTGTGTTTATTGGGTAATTTATAAATATTTTAATAATTTAAGATACATATGTTTAGAGATGGGAATGCTCGGAAAAAACTAGGAAAAGTTGGGGAAAAGGTTTTCTTCAGTTTTTTCCCCGAAGGGCTATTCTTATATTTTTCCAAATTGGCAAAATTTAAATTTCTTTTGTAAAATAATGTAGTCAAAATTTTATAATTCCTACATTCTGATACTTTTTATATTTTTTTCATGTTTAGTGTCCCTCATGGAAAATCTTATCTGTAAGCAGGGATCTCTTTAGAAAGAACTTGAATCTCTTAAGGCTGTTCTTAACTGCTCTGCTCAACAAGCACAAAACGTTTTGACACATTTACAAATTCATTTTTTAGCGGAAAGGTATAAAATTGGAAAGCCTGGCCATGGAAGAGATTTCAAATTGAACTGTTTTTTCCATTTTTTGATCAATCAATTACCTATTGAGTTATAAGCGATTTCGATCATGTGACAAACACATTTTTTTACCTTTCTTGAGTGCTCTTTCTTCCTTTGTGTGGAAATTCAGTTCAAAATGCCCACTTTGACACCATTTTCTGAAAGATCTATTGCGTTTGCAAAAAAATGGAAAAAAACAGCTCAATTACATAGTTTCTGAACAACAACAGCAGCTTGTTTCATGCATTTTCGAACAAAAATAAATTGAAACTTATGTCAGAAAGTTGCCCTTTTGGATTTGAAAACACCCTTAAAGGATCCTTCACAGTTTTTTTTTGTTAAAACACATGACCTTTAACAAAATTCTTTCTCTTAAAAATAGACATTTCAGAATTTTCTTACAATCTCCAAATTAAATCTTTCACAAATGTAATGATTTTAGAATTAAAAAAATACCTGTTGTATAATACCTGCAATAACCAGTGAATCTATTATCTAGCTGTTTATATGTACAAAGGACAATAATGTCTAAATAAGATCTTAAATATGATAATTTCTAATTTACAAAATTCCGATTACATTTTTTACAGGTTGACAATTTTTATAAAAGTTCACAATTTCCCAAAAACATGATCGATTGAAAAAAAATCCAAGCAAATCCCTGGTAAGACAAGTAAATGCAACTTCTCTCATTTAAAATGAAAATTCATGTGCGAAAGTATTTCAATATTGTACCAATAAATGAAAATGGTAAGATGGAAAATTTAATGTAAAATTTTAAACATGCATTTATTTTTATTCGCATGGCTGTAATTTTTCACTATTGTTAGAAAAATTTCTTTTGATAATAACATGCAGTTGAAATTATGTATCATTTTTTTTCTTTTCTTGAAATATAGATTCTTAGAGTTGTCTAAATGTATTTTCAAAAAACATAAATCTATACAAACTTCACAAAGAAAATGTAAGCAAATCTCTGAAAAATCTAGCTGAAAATGATTTTTAAACATATGGAAAAATCTACCTGTTTTAACAGTTTCATTTAAAAAAAAAATACTGCTTTCAATATTAAGGATCTAAATCTTACTAGAACATAGTTTGGGTTTAGTCTGGAAAGCTGTACCAAAACTACATATACAGGAAATGAAAATTATAACTGTAAGAGGGGGGGGGGGGGAGAGGAGTAATATTGTAAAATAATACCAATTTTTAAACAATGGAAGATTTGAAAATGCTAATAGTATCTATAATAATACCAGAACTACAATAATTTGTATATTTTTCACTGGCATCCTTTATGTAGATGAGATGTACAATACAGTTTAAAACTGCTTTAAAACTACAGTGATATTAGTTGAAACTAAAGATTTTTTTGTTTGTTTTTTAAATTAACTTTACTGATATAATTAAACGAGTGTTACTGAAAAATCCTTTCAACAGACACATGATATATTATAAACACTGGTGTTAAATTAAGCAAGAAAAGCTACTGTCAGAATTCCGAGACTGAAAGGATAAACTTTTGAAAGCTGGCTTTTTTTTTCTCTCTTTTTTTTTAAAAAACTAGGGGGCTCGGCCCCCTACGAGCTACGCTCGCCAACCCCCGTCCAGACACTGCAGACTCTAAATGCACGCTAATTTGATCGGCTTTAAAAAGATTTTGAAAGATTGAATTATAATTTAAAAAACAGTGGCGATCTTCCTATAAACGAATTTCTATTCATTTCTCTTTGATTGGGGAATTTTAACGCCAAATCCGCTGCTGTACTACTTGATTATCCTGTCGACCAATTTCGCCAAATTATATAAATCGCCAAACCACTCGCCAAATTATACAAATTGATATAATTTTTATTTTAAATAACGAAAGAACAAATAAATTCGTACAACATTAATAAAAACACAAATAAAACGTCGAAGTAAAAATAACTTGATGACGTATACACGTGTAACAACATTTCAAAATAAGCTAATATAAAAGGAATTAAGTAAAGAGAGTCTTTGTCTCCTGGTATTTTTTAACAAAGCGAAAAGAAAGTTCTTTTAAATGAGACATTTTAAATTAATTCTCAAAATATCAAATAAATGTCTAGCGCAATTTCTAAATTTAAACTTTTTTGCAATATTATTTTGTGTTCATTTTATGTAATAACTATAATGTGACGTAAATATGACGTGATTTCTCCTAAGACTTCTAACGCATGTTAATGAATTTATTATTTTACAATATCCTTTCTCTTTTAAAATTCACGTGTATACTTTTTATGACGTAATTTTTAATAAGTTCCTGCTTTTTATACGTAATTATTTAATTCTAATCTGAAAGTTTTTCTCCTGTTTATAATAGTCACGTGTAAATAAATTTTTTATTTGAAGCAAACATTATTGCTTGCGCTTTTTATACAGTTGGCAACAGTTTAAATTAGTACAATTTTCTGAAATTTGTAAAAAATATCTCTCGAAATGCTGAAAATTTGAATTTAAAATAGAAATAAAACCTGAAAAAATGAGTCAAAATAAAAAAAATAATGCAATCTGCACTCCGGCAAATTCTAACGCATAAAATGATCTAAAAATGATTACACTGCCATGTATAGTTTTTGCTGCTATAAAACTTTTTTAGTGGAACGATTTTGTCCAACTTTAGCATTAAATAACTCTTAAAGTAATTCTTCGATTTGAAAACTGTCTGCATCAGCGTGTTTATCAAACATTTCTGTATAAAACCACCGATTTTCATATTTTTGTATGCATTATTTTTGTTAATATTAACGAAGAAAGGCCTCCGGTCGCAAAAAAATCAAAACCGGCGGCGGCGGTGACAGCGGTAGTTACTTTTTTTTAGAATAGAGAGATAACATTCACATGTAAAGGGAAAATATTTTTTTAATGTGCAAAAATATTGAAAAAGTTCATTATCGTATACTTTTTAAGAAAATATAACTTATTTTTGAGAAACATTTATAGGAAATCAACTTTTCCAATATTTACAATTTTTCCAGAAAAAAACTGGAAAAAACCAGTTTTTCACCACTTCAACTTTTCCAGAAAATTTACATCTCTACATATGTTAATAATGTAAATGTACTTACGGGCATTTTTCCTGTTTTCATCCACAGGTCGGTGAAGGCAGACGACACTGTTTTACGCAGCTCTTCATTGTCCGATCTCATCTCCAGCAGCTTAATTAACTTCAACTTCTTTAAAAGATCTTTCTTAACAGTTTCTTCTTTAGAGATTTTCTCCTCAATCTTGATAATTTCCACATGAGTCTGGGACACTTCATTTTTCCATTTATCCTTCATATTTTGAGACTCATTGATTCTAGAAAAACAACATTCTAAATTCATCTCTAATATCACAAACATAAAATTTATAAAACTGTTATAGAACCAATAGTAATTTATGGTAGTGAGACCTGCACCACTACACAAAAAGATGAAAAGTTACTTATTACTTGGGAAAGGAAGATCCTAAGACAAATTTAGACAGCGTCCCCCCATTTTTTAATTTTATTTCAAGCGTCCCCTTACTTTTTTTTTTTCAAGGGTAAGCAGATCTTCCTGATTTATTAAATGTTTAAAATAAACACATAAGAAATTAACAATTTTGTGAAGTAAAGAACTGATTTTTAAAATTATTTTAGTTTTCCTTTTACAAAGGGCATTAAAAAAGGAATGCAGAAGAAAGGGATGTTTACTTGCTGTTTCATCATAATTACCAGTAGTGCAATACCGCGCTAACATTAGTTCCTTAAGATGCATACATTAGTTTTACTTGGAATTCTCTAATCAAAAATTATTATCCCCTCCGGTTCCTAACAGAAACACCATACAAGCTCTCCGAAAAATATTTTTATACACCGCAATCTCGCAGTCTCAGTTTAACCCTTAACTACTGTGAGCGGTCTCTCAGACCACTAAATCAAAACATGAATAAAATATTAACTAAGTGGTAAAAATGGTTTGTTTACGAATAATTATCTACTTAATTGATTAAATCATTAATTAAATCATTTTTCGAAACTTGAAATTTATTTTTGAAGACTAAAGACTGGTATCCCGTTATATGGGAATAGTAAGAAAAAGCGATTTATTGTAGGACATCAAGGAAAATAAATATGTAATTTTAAACTCATCTAATAATCGTCGAATAAAAATGTATTTTTTTGTTAAAAATGGATGAATATCTTATAAAAGTATAGTTAAATAGTAAAAATTAGATTATATTTGATAAAAAATTATCGTTATATAGATAAAAAAAAGTTCGTAAATTAAAGTTTACATACATATCTAAATATTTTTTAAAAATGGAAATAAATACAAGAGAATAAATGCATCACCATAGAAATAAAATAAAATCAATACTATTTTTAGTACACAGTTCAAAATGTTCAGTTCCAGTCAATGTCTTGCATTCTCGAACATTGTAGACGAAAGCAGACTCTCGATTTGATTTGAAAACTGCTAAGTGTAATAATAATCCAAGAAATGCTTTTAATTTCAATATCATCTGTATCAGAGTAAGTTCGTGTCTCATTTGATCAGAATAACGCAATTTACATTCTTTAATTTTTACATTAGTCCATTTAGATATAATTTCTATAACGTTTTTAACAAATAGTGAGTTCCAAGTTTCTTCTGGTTCTGCTTTATGCCCAGTTTTTGCATGACCTTTTAAACTCGGCAGTAGTACCACAATATTATGCTTCTGAGTTCGAAAAACACGATTTGGTTCTTTTGTAGCCCATATAAAATATTTTTTCCCCACAAAAATACTTTGAGTTACTTGAAATATTTTCTTCATCATCCAGTGATTATTCCGAATGTGAATCGTGAACACTTTTAATAAATTCATTATCATAATATTCTGAAAATTTAGAAATGTTTTCTCGAATAATTAGATTCCACTTTTCCCATAATATCATGGAAAATATATAAAATTATCCACAAAATAAAGATTTCCTTCTCGGACAAAAACAGAATCACAACTACTGTGAGCGGTCTGACAGACTGCTTTCGAAATGAAATGAGTAAGAAAAAAATAACAAAAGCAACTAGCAGAATGACAAGCAGAATGTGACCTTGGGGGGCCGTTTCAGGAAGGTAGAGGTAAGGGTGAGGATCATTATCTATTCTGACGGTTGGAAATGCATGCTGGAAAATCTGGAGCGGTCTGTCAGACCACTCACAGTAGTTATGGGTTAAAAATTATCCAGATGTTTCAGTTTTGAAAGCCTGGCCATGTTTTTCTCACATGACAATTAACTACAGCATGTTTCCATTAGCCAGTAAATAAGGTCTTTAAAAACATTCAGGATGATTGTCATAGAGCAGAATTACCCATCTCTGGATTTTCAAATTTAATTTACTAAATTTTCTTTCTCTCTTGAAATTTTCAAAAAATAATAAATTTTGTTCTTCTCAGGGGATTTAAACAAATTAAACGGTAAAAGCAAGGATAATCAAAAATTATTCATAGGGGAGAGGGTCTGTCCCCCTGAAGCCTCCATAAAAGACTATTTTTAGTTCTGTTTCTTTTATAGTTATATTTGTGTTTTTTTTTTTTTTTTTTCTAAACCCCTATTAAGATACATCAGGTGCTCAGAAAAAATAATCTGTTTCACTAGTTTTTTGGTAGAAAATGCTCAGAGAAGTTTAATTTTGGTTTTTAATGTACGCCTTATTTGTTATATTTCTAAAGTACTTTTTAAAATAAAATACAGATTTTATAGAATAACGGCAATATTTTTAAAATATGTCTACAATCTCTAAAAAATATAAAAGTAAAATACAACATTTTAACACTTTCTAACATAGTTTAAAAGAAAAGTTATGACTTTCGTTCGTCACTCCAATTGCCCTTAAATAAACTTGAATTGCCACACTATTTATATACATTATTATGATTCACTATTTACTATAGAGATTCTTTAAAGAAAAGGAAATGTGTAGCACTTGTACAGCTCATATTTAAAATATTAGTATAACTGTGAAAAAGTAATAAGAAAAGAATGTTTTTCATTTATTTGTTTTGGGTGATCCCTCCCGGTTTTATTTATGTGTTTTTTCTGCGGTTGTTTGATGAAATTAGTGTTTTTTTTTTCGCGATTCATTAAAAAAATTGTTTTTTTTCGTGATCCTTTTGCGTTTCCCCCGCTCCTTTGATGACATTTTTTTCTCCTCGATTTTTTGACGAAATTTTAGTTTATTTCGCGATCATTAGACGAAATTTGTTTCGAGATTCCTTGACAAAATTATTGTTTTTTCACGATTCTTTAAAGAAATACATGTTTTTCCCGTGATTCTTTAACGAAATTTGCACTTTTCCAGCGATCCTTTGACAATCCGTTTTTCCTGCGATCCTTTGAAGAAAATCGCATTTTTTTCCGCGATGGGGAAAATCCTTCCTGGTTCTAATTATGTATTTTTTCTGCAGTCATTTGACGAAATTCAAGTTTTTGCGCGACTCTTTAAAGGAATTAATTTTTTATGGGAGGATCCTTTAATGAAATTTGCGTTTTTCCAGCGACCCTTTGACAAAAATCTTGTTTTTTCGCGATCAGCATGGGAGCGATGGAGCACGACATCAATAAGTAGTCACAGACCTTTCCAATGATATCTCACATCAGGGGTCTTGGCTAAATTTGGAAAAGTGTCCCCTGGGGAGGGGGCAAAGTGGGGAGATGGCCACCGGAAGTGCATAACATCAGTAAGTAGTCGCAAACCTTTCCAATGATATATCACATGAAGGGTCTTGGCTAAATTTAGAAAAGTGTCCTGAAATTCCATATATTATAAATATTATTTATCGGAGAGCTCCATAAAAAAATCAGATTTAAAATGATAAAAATGGAAAAAACTACCCCCCGCAGTGGGGGCCAAATTGGGGAGGGGAGGAAGAAAGTTCATAATATGAAAGAGTCATCTGAGAGCTTTCCGATGACATATTACATGACAGGTCCCAAAAAAGTTTGAAAATTGCACCCCCTCCCTTCCCCCATGGGCCCACTCTTTCGCTCTGGGATTCACACAGCCCCCACTTTAAAAATTTTAAGTTCAATAAATAATATTTACCGGAAGACTGCATAAAAAACTCGCATCTAAAATATTTAAATTTATTATAGAAATCGGCTACGGTTTTAAAAATTTATTCGCCCCCTCCCCACCTGCCGAATTTCACCTTCGGGGAAAGAAAGGTTCATAATATGAAAGAGTTTTCAAAGGGCTTTTCGATGATATGTCACAGGAAGAGTTCGGTAAATTTTTTTAAATTGTGCCCCGCATGGGTCCACTCTCACTTCCTTGGAATTCACCCGACCCACCTTCCTCGTTGAAATTTTTATATTTAATAAATAGTATTTATCGGAGGGCTCCAGGTATGTGACAGCTTGGTAGGGCTAAAATAAGAGATACTTTGAAAATCAGAGCTTCATTTCACAGCTCATTGTCATGCTTATTTCTCTCTTCACCTTGTCCCTCGATATCTTTGACTCCTGTGAAATGATAATCACCGAGAGTAACATATCGATAAAAGGACGAAAATTGATTTCTCATTCTCGACAACATCATATGAAATGTTGAAAAGAGACCGAGAGTGAGAAGTGACAATGGGAAGCGATGAGTTACTGTATTATTGGGGGGCTGAGCCAAAGCACCGTGACCAGGGGTTTATTGTGCTATCCCCCAAAAAGGAAAGAGGAAACATCCTCACTTAGTCCCTAAAAAGACCAGTAGCTGACATAAAATTCAGCAGACATTTGATAGGAATATCCTGAATTTCCCATGGCTCAATCAGATGTCGACCCATGTGTTCGAAATGGTAAGCAGTATATGCCTCACAGTTACAGAGCACATTTAACCCCTTAATGCTCGAATTAAATTACAGTTGAAAAATTCAAATTGCTTATTGGCACGACTTTTAGGAAAAAGAAATATTCACCTTATTTAATCACAGCAAAACGATACTAAAATATGGCCAATTTCACTATTTTATAAAACTGGTGGGAATCAAACAATTTGAGTAAAAGACACAGCACGTGAATATGACAGGAGCGAGAATTAAGGGGGTAAGGCAGTCTCCTCTTCATACTTACAACCCTTACAAAGAGGGTCATTAACCACCTTCATAATACTAAGGTGTCCATTAAGTCTACAGTGTCCTGTTAGCAGTTCCACCATATTTCTTAGACTAAGTGATGAGTTACAATCTATGAGGTATCTTGAGGTAAACGAGGAGTTTGCATAGAGAAAATGTATCTCAAAGTGTGAGAGAGAGAGGAAGCTTTCAGAAGTGAAGAAGACGGCAGTAAAAAACTCATTTCTCAAAATTAATAAATTTATTTCACGGCAGATTTCAACATCCTTCTCAGTCGGTGTCATCAAACTGACTCTCAAACGATAGAGAGAAAAAAAAAGAAACAATCACATGATCACCCTGTCGGCGCCGTTCTACAAGCAGAGGCGAATACACTCCCCCACCTTGAAACCCAAAGGTTTCAATTAAAATACGTACTATTACTACATTTTCACTTTAAATGTACAGTAGAAACAAAGGTACAATAACTAGCATAATATATATACACTCTGAATATATTAATGAAATAAGAAATTCAATTATAATCATACAATCGCAAAACTAAAAAGTTTACATAACATTTTCTGAAATAGGTAAAATACAAACACTGGAAATACTTCGTTTATAAGTGCCCTTAGGTGTTTTTACATTAAGAACTCTGATTTTTCTGTCATTTCTCCGAATGAAACTTTCTATTCTACCAATTACGCAAGTACATACCGGTAGGTTTACTTCCTTTAGCAATACAACCGTGTTTGGTTTAATATCACCTTTAATACTATGCCACTTGGACCACTGCTGTAAATTACACAAATAATCTCTGGTCCATTTTTTCCAAATAGTTTGAACCAGTTTTGTTAGCAGTTGCCATTTAGAAAGTCTATTAGTTTCTACATATGAAATGTCTATCTCAGGCAAAGAGTTAAGTGGCCTACCAATTAAAAAGTGACCTGGCGTTAAAACATTATAATCATTTGGATCGGAAGACAGTGGTGTCAGAGGTCAGCTGTTTAAAATAGCTTCAATTTGACTGCTTACAGTCAAAAACTCCTCAAATGTGAGTTAATGCTCACCTACCATTCTCTTGAAATGGTGTTTGAAAGACTTTACCCCCGCCTCCCACAATCCCCCAAAATTAGGTGACTGTGGAGGGATAAAGCTACATGACACACCTTCAGAACACAGGTAATCAGTTAGATACACATTTTTAAATAAAGCAAACAATTCCTTTATTTCTGAAGCAGCACCTCGAAAATTAGTGCCATTATCAGAAAAAAGATGAGATGCCAAACTTCTGCACGCAAAAAATCTTTTTAAACATGCAATCATGGCATCTGCCGATAACTCAGTGATAATTTCAAATGAACTGCCTTAGTCATAAAAGAAACAAATACACAAATATAAATTTTTTGATATACACCTTTCCTTTGGTTCTTAAACCTTATTAAGAAAGGCCCACAACAATCTAGGCCTGAATTGGAGAAAGGAGGATTAATGGTTACTCTTTCCTTAGGTAAAGGTGCCATAATTTGACTCATTTATTTTGGGTTCGCCTTAACGCATGTTACACAATTATGTACAGTTTTTCTAGCAATAGCACATCCGCCCAAAGGCCAATATTCTTGCCGAACGGCATACAACAAAGTTTGGGGCCCAACATGAAAATTTTTTTTAATGAAAATACAAAAAAAAAATCATTTCTGTGAATTTGTGGCTCTTAGGAAGTAAAATAGGATGTTTAACATCAATTTGTAAGTTAGCATTAACCAGGGTTCATACTCTTGTAGAAAAAAGAATTGCAATTAGATTAGCACAACGCGCAATGCAATTTCTACTTCTACTTCAACTCTTAGAACACTCCCAGAAGGCCTTGTCTTTTTGTAAACAGAATGAAATAGAATGCAATGAATGTTATTTTAAGAATGGAATGATTTGTTAATATATAAAGATGTGATGTAAGATCGTCAAATAATTGAAATATGAACGTGGAGAATTGTGTCTCCCAACAATATGGTTTTGAGTTTGTGTAAATATGTAAGATAACTGTAAATAGTATTTCTACCTCAATTAAATCTTTAGTTAAAAAAGAAAATGTTTTGGCGCTACGATTTTCTGACTTTCGTTTTCGACACCAGTATCATGTTTATTCATTCTCCTCATAATTAATCATATTAAAATGCTTCTGATGTGTTATTTACGATTTGAATTCGAGCATGATTACAGATATTATTACAGATGTGATATTTTTATTCTGATACGACCTTGACAGATTGAGATATTTCCTTTATTATTTTTTCATGGTGCAACGGCCAAAGGAGTTCGGATAAATGAAGTATTAATGATTTATTTTTTTATATTGTTGAAAGTGCGAAGATTTTTCAAGGTAAGAGTACAGTAGACTCCCTTAAATCCGCGACCCTAAAATCCGCGAATGCCTAAAATCCGCGTATTTTTTCAGATGTAAACAATGAAATTTACAGTTAAGTTGCAAGAACAAAATTCAACATGGCGCCGAAATCGGAGACTACCGCAATGTTTTTTTTTACTAAATTTTTTGTTAATCATTCTCTTTTGGCTATTACAGCTGATTTATTACTAAATAAATTTACATTACTTTTGATTTTGATATAAATTAGCATATCTATATCAAAAATTCCAGGGTTCGAAATGGAAAAATCCACGAACCGAAACGCTTTTTTAAAATTATTGTTCGCGGAATTTTTTTTTTTTTAATTATAGACAAATTTATTTCTAAACATACAAAGCAGTATAAGAAAAGCATTCAGGACTAAATAACAATGAAAAAAGTTACAGTGAGCGCAATAAGCTATATATACTGATAATAGCATTAACACTGTTCTCCTTGCTATCACTAGATGGCAGCATAGAACTTTTGGAATCGAATTAAATCGATTTCATTTGTAATATTTTTATTTTACATAATTATTTTAATAATTACTTACTTTTAAACTAATAAATTATTTTAATATTTTACTTATTTTAATGTTTCACTTTATTGTAAGCATTCATTATAATTTCCCTTGCTTAACTACCAATCAAATTAATGTTTCAAAAATGTAAACAAATCAATGACCAGAAATCCGCAAAATTCTAAAATCCGCACAACCTCTGGTCCGAAGCTGTGCAGATTTGAGGGAGTCTACTGTATTTGATTTTTGATTTTATTCTGATGTTGTAAAAATGGCTGATCTTGAAAAGTTTAAGAAAAACAGGACTATTTTAAGGAGTTCTGTTACAAAATTAATAAATAGTATTGATAGTATTTTGAAAAGTGACACAATTGATATTGATTCCCTCGAAGAAACATTTAATCAGTTGAAAATTAAAACATGTAATTTAGATGATATAAATAATAAGATAGAACCTTTGTTGAATTTAGACGAATACGAGGCCGATATGGTCACAACTTATGAATATTCCGATAAAATATCTATAACGAATTTTTGCGCCGAAAAGAAACTTAAAGAAAGTAAAAGAAATATTGTTCATTTGAGTAATAATTCAGTTAATGATTCTCTACCCCATAATGGAACTAAATATGTGAAACTTCCCAAGCTAATTATACAGAAATTTTACGGGGATTGCACACAATTTACAAACTTTTGGAACACTTTTAAAGTTTCTATAAATGAAAATAATTCATTAACGAAAATTGAAAAGTATAATTATTTACGAAGTTACTTTGGATCATCCGCTTTAAATGCTATAGAAGGGTTAGAAGTTTCGGAATCAAATTATGACACTGCACTTAAAATTCTTAAAAGTAGATTTGGCAATAAAGAGATGATAATTAATCATCGCATGAATAAATTGTTAAATTTATATCCTGTAAGTCAAATGATATTTCAAAATTACAGAAACTTCATGACGATATTGAAATAAATGTAAGGTCTTTAACCACATTGGGACCCGAACCACAGGCTTATAGCTCGATGCTTTTAGCGGTAGTTTTGAAATTACTACCCTCAGATTTAAATTTAGAATTTAATAGACAAAACATTAAGTCATCATGTAACCCTGATATAAACAAACTACAGAATTTCTTACAAACTGAAATTAAAAGTCGAGGATTGTCTTTTTCATTTTCAAAATCAAATAAATTAGAAGTAAACAGACAGAAATTTACGAAATCGCCAAAACAAGAATTAAACTTTTCATCCGCACATGAATTAATGACTACAGTCTCAGACAAAAAAAATACAGATAAACAAAATTGCATTTTTTGTAAGAATAACCATTTGTCAGAAATATGCAGTGCATTTGATGTTGAAAAGAAGAAAAATATGTTGAAATCACAAGGTAGATGTTTTTTATGCCTGATGCCAAAACATCGAATTAGAGATTGTTTTTCTAAAATACGCTGTACATGTGGTGGTAGACATAGCCGAGCTATTTGTAAACAACATAATTCATCTACTAATAAAAATTTTCCGGATAAAAATTTGGAAGCAGCGAATACACAAAATGAAACAAGTAACAAAATTATTTCGGCTATCTCGTGTATTGGAAAAAATAGAATTTTCTTACAGACTTGCAGTACGAATGTAAAAAATAAAAATAAAGAACTTGTCGTTCGATTATTGTTGGATACTGCTGCAATGCGAACCTTTTTAACTCGGGAAATTGCTGACAAATTACAACTTAAAATATTGAGAAAAGAAAAACTGTCAGTCTTCACATTTGGAAGTAAAACCCCAATTCAAAAAAATTATGATGTTGTTAAGCTTAACACGTTCGCTGCCACCGACGCACTGGCGCGTCAGAGCGGCACCTCCTGGTATGCCGACGACGCACTAACGCGGCGACGGACTTTGATAAGTTATATGCTCTGTGTTTAGTGTGGCTTTGGAAATTGAACGGCAAGGTTGTTTCGGCACATTAGTGAAGCATTATTTTTAAATTTTTTGTGGTTGGTTTTCAAAATTTTTGTTTGCATTTTTTTATGTGCGTGATTAAAAATGGCGGATGCTCCAAGTGTGGCAGGACCGTCACAACCCAAGAAAAGAAAAGTAAATAAAATATTGACTGATGCCGAAATGTTAGAATTGTTACGAAATAGTGACCTTTCGGATTATGATAGCACAGACGAAGACTACGGTTGGGAATCTTCGGACGCATCGGATGGAGAGAGTGATGTTGCAATGGACACCAGAGAAATGTCGGATTCTGATGTTGCAATGGACACCAGAGAAATTTCGGATTCTGAGACAGAAGACAACGATGCATCTCCTCAATTACCGACAGATGGGAAAAATCAGTTTTGATTGGGAAACTGATTCAATAGCATGGTAAGTCATCCATTTATGAAAACTGAGTCACTGCTAATACAGCCAAGTGAATGCACACCGTTTGGATATTTTCGACTTTTTCTTACGGATGACATTCTTCAAAAAATAGTTGAAGAGACAAATCATTACGCACAAGATATACTAAGTAGTGATAAAACTAAAGAAAAGTCACGAATAACTTTCTGGAAAAATTTACAGATTGATGAATTTTTGGGTTTTCTAGGAGTATTCTTGCAAACGGGGAATATAAAAACGAATAGACTTCAGGATTACTGGAAAAAAGACCCGTTATTTCATAATGCAGGCATTGCAAATAGCATTAGTCGAAATCGGTTTTTGTTAATTTTACGTGCATTGCATTTTGCAAAAAATAGTGCACCTGGAGAACCTCAACCTGCAGACAGGTTGATAAAAATACGCCCCATAATTGATTTTTTTAACGAAAGAATGCAGCAGTTATATTATCCTAATCGAGAACTTTCTTTAGATGAATCTATGGTACTATGGCGAGGGAGATTATTGTTTCGCCAATACATAAAAAATAAAAGACATAAATACGGTATAAAATTGTATATTCTGAGTACATCGAGTGGAATAGTGCAAAAAATGGCCGTGTATACGGGTTCATTAGGTGATTATGGAGGAGAAAACCATACACAAAAAATTGTTTTGCACTTATTGAATGAACAATTAAATGTCGGTCACCATGTTTTTATGGATAATTATTATAATAGCTTTGAGCTAGCCAAGATTTTGTTAGAAAAAAAGACACATTGCACGAGAACCACTCGCAAAAACACTCCAAAAGAAGTTCAAACTACTAAATTACGGAATGGTGATACTGTAGAAAGACACTGTCAGGGAGTCATGATTGGAAAATGGAAAGATAAACGTGAGGTTTGCTACATTTCTGCTGAGTACAAAAATGAGATGGTTGATATTTTAAATAAAAGAATGAAATAAAGCAGAAGCCTTTGCCAATAATCAATTATAATGCGTTTATGTCTGGTGTAGATCGGCAAGATCAAATGCTGTCTTACTATCTATCGGAGAGAAAAACAATACGCTGGTATAAAAAATTGTTCTTTCATATTATTGAAGTAATTCTAATCAATTCACATGCCCTATTATAATAAATATTCTGGCAGTAAAATATCACTTTATGACTACCGATTGAATGTTATAAAATCACTTTTGCCATCAATGGAGGAAAAAAAGCTGACTCCGAAGAATATCAATATCAAGCATATTGTTAAGAAAAGAGAACTTGCAACTGGCAAAACAAAAACACAGCGAAAAAGGTGTAAATCTTGTTCCTATCAAGGCAAACGTACGGACACTACGTACGAGTGTATTGCCTGCCCCGATAAACCAGGATATTGCTTAAACTGCTGTGAAATATATCATAAATAATGATGTAGTACTGCAGTATTACTCCTACAAAATTAACATTTCGTTTGCAACAAGTTAATAATTTCTGTACTTTCTTCATGCTTTTTATTTTATTTTATTTTTTTTTTTACTATATCGTTTATGTGTTATATATATACTTTGCTACATTAATTTAATATTTAGAGTTGATAGTAATTTTGCATTATTATGTTTAATTATTATTTTGCTTCAACATCTAGAAATGGAAGTAATAATTCAACAATGCCAATATCTGTATATTGTGCTTATTATTTGTAAATGTTTTCAGTATTGTTTCATAAATGGAATAAATGAATATATATGAACGGTATTCCGTTTAATTCCTTTTAAACTGCTATTTTATGCAATATACCAGTAATTTCTGAGAATATTCATCAGACGCGCTGGAGCGTCAGTGGCACTCACGAAGAGAGGTTGAGTCTGTGTGCCACTGACGCTCCAGAGCGTCGGAAAAAAAAACGCTCTCCTAAACAGGAAATAATATGTTTCTCGTTTTTCTGATTTTCGTAGTAAAATATAATGAACATTTAAACCATTAAAACCCTGTTTTGTAATGCGGCTTCTGAGGATGGTAATATCATTTTTAGTGGCAGCGAATGTGTTAAATTGGAAATTAAGCATCTTTCCAAGTCAAGTTTGGAAATAGAAGCTTTAGAAACAGACGAAATCTCTGGTTCTGACATCCCTCCCCCAGAAGTAAGTGAATTGAGAGAGGTGAGCGTTTTGCAGAATTTAACCCTTGCTGACTCACCACAATGTCAGGATCCTATTTCCCTTCTCATAGGAGCAGACTATTACTATAAAATAGTAACAGGTAATATAAAACATTTGAACAAAAATCTTGTTGCTGTTGAAACCATCTTTGGCTGGTGCCTCCAAGGTAAAAAAAGCGAAAACTAAACTTCACTGATTTTTAATGTAATTGTTGAAGAACATTTAATTTCTGAGCAAATTAAAAAGTTTTGGGATCTTGAAACTTCAGGACTTATTAATATTAAACAAGATTCTGATCCTTCTGAAAATGAAATTATGAAACAATTCGAATCAGATATTAAATATGAAAACAAACGATATAAAGTAAGATTGCCATGGAAACTGGAAAAAAGGCATTTGGATGATAATAGAAAAATTGCAGAATCTCGACTAGTTAAATTAAATAGAAGATTTACTAGAAACCCCCAATTATTCCTAGAATATAAAGAAGTATTGAACGATTATTTAAATCAGGGAATCATAGAGTTAGTTCCTAAGTCAGAAGATAAAGGGCAAGTTGAATTTTATTTACCTCACAGAGAAGTAATAAAAAGAGACCGTGTAACTAGTAAATTGAGGATTGTTTTTGATGCATCCGCTCATAATTTAAACTCCCTTTCTCTTAATAATTGCCTTCACGCAGGGCCTAATTTATACCCTGAAATTTTCGATTTCATTCAGTTGCCTTTACTATTGATATGAAACAGGCATTTTTACAAATATTGGTAGATGAAGAAGACAGAGACGTTTCTCGTTTTTGGAAGACCCTTTTGATGAATCCAACCTCCCACAAATATATAGATTTACTAGAGTTTTATTTGGGGTTAATTGTAGTCCATTCTTGTTAGCGGCTACAATAAAACACCACTTAAAGAAATATATTAAAAAGTATCCAGAAACTGTAGATTTTTTGAATGAAAATATTTATGTAGATGATGTCATTGGAAGTCAATCCTCTGTCGAGCAAGCCTTGTCCACTACATTAGAGTCTATAGACATTTTCAAAGAAGCTAGTATGCATTTACATAAATGGCATACTAATTCAAAATCCCTTAAAGAATTGTGGAAAAATAATGATGTAGTTTCTAGTGATAATTTGGAAACATTTGAAACAGAAAATGCCCCTTACAAAGTTTTAGGTATAGCATGGAACAGTCTAGAGGATTTTTTGTATTTTGATACTCGTGAATTAGCAACATTTGCTTCTAAAAGAATTGATACCAAGAGGTATATTTTACAAGTTTTGGGTCGAGTATTTGATCCTATTGGATTCCTAGGACCCTTCACTTTAAGAATAAAATGTTTGATGCAAAAAATCTGGTCGTTAGGTATAGTACGATGTTATCCCAAAAGATCTAGTTTCTCTTTGGAAAGACTGGTGTAATGAAATTCCTCAGATATCTGAATTTTCTGTTCCTCGACATTATTTTTTTGAAATTCCAGCTGAGAAGATTACCAATTTACAATTGCACTTATTTTCAGATGCAAGTACAATAGCTTTTGGCACTATTGCTTATTTACGTGTAACAACCTCTGAAAAAGACATTCGAACAGTCGTCGTAGCTTCTAAAAACAGAGTAGCTCCTTTGAAAACCCTCACTTTACCGAGACTGGAATTGATGACTGCATTATGTTCTGCTAGATTAAGCTGCAGTATTTTGAAAGCGCTACATCTGGAAATTCCATGCATTTACTGGACGGATTCTAAGATAACATATTTTTGGATTAAAGGATCACCTAAAAAATTTAAACCCTTCGTGAGAAATCGTGTTGAAGAAATTCGAAAGCTGAGTTCCCCTTCTGATTGGCATCATTGCCCAGGGGCAGACAATCTCGCAGACCTTGTCTCAAGAGGAGCAAAAGTTTCCAAGCTCATCAATGACCCGACTTGGTTATTTGGGCCAAAGTGGCTTAGCTTCCCACCAGAATTTTGACCAAGATCTGAAGATACAAAAATAATTGATGAAGATGAATTAGAATACAGAAAGAAGCCTAATGACATATTGCAATGCGAGTGCATAATCGAAGAGATTAAAAATCCTATTTATATAACCAAATTTAGTAGTTTGGAGAAACTAATAAGAATAACAGCTTGGGTAAAAAGATTTATATTGAAGTTAAAAAAGTCTACTGAAGTTTGCGGCCCACTAACAGCTGAAGAATTATTAGAAGCAGAAAATTATTTAATCCGTAGTGAACAGAAGCAATTTTATAAAGTAGAATTTGAGTCTCTTTGAAATGATAATTCAGTAGAGAAAAATTCACCCTATTCAATTTTGTACCATATATAGATCAAGCAGAAATTATACGTTTAGGAGGAAGACTAGAATTTGGTGATCTTTCTACGGAAGAAAAACATCAAGTCATTCTGGCTAGACATTCCTGACTAACGGTGTTGATTGTGCGTCAAGATCATGAAAAAATGATGCACGCAGGAATTGCTCATACTTTGACAAGAATTAGATCCCATTATCGGATTCCGAAGGGAACCCCCCCCCCCCCCCCCCCAGGTGGATACCTTCTTTAGGTATTCACGGGCTTCGCAACCCCGGGTTCCTGAGCGATCTTTCTTTTTTCCTTTTCCTCTTATTTCTATTCTCCTTCTTTCCTCTATGTTTCACTCTCGTTGTGGTTTCCTCTTCGGAGGTGAGGGCAATTCTCTATGAGCCGATATCATCCTGTATGTCGACTCATGGAGAATTGTAAACCACCCACGTGTTTGCCGTACGTGGCGACCCGTGTCCCTGGAAAGGGGGATCCTGGCAGTTGAGGGAAACCAACACACTGCTTTGGCCTCTGCTTCAGGTAGACGGGAGGTGCATATTGGTCCCGTATGCATCAATCGGCTGGTCAGCTGACTTCTGTCACTGGCTGGGGATCAAGTGATCAGGCAATTACTAGTCATCTTGTTAAGGGTGGAGACTGACATAGGATTGTCTTGTGACTGTATAGGCCCTGGTTAGCACTGGTGCACGAATGTGCATCCCCTTGTTGGGCTCGGTAGTGGGTGGTGCGGCCGGGGTCTGAATTGTATTTATTTTCTATTATGGATGGAAAATCTTCACTTCCTTCTATTTCTCTCCCATGTGGAGAGCAACAAGTTGTACAAAATAATTCATTCACACGTTTTTTCATAATTAAACGTACTGACAGTATTTCAGATAGTTCATTTAAAAGAACTTCACCATTTCTCATTGGTAAAACCTTTCAGTCGGTTTTTGGAGATGGCTATTCGCTGAAAAAAATGCAGTCTGGAGATTTGTTGTTAGAGGTTTCTTCAGCCAAGCAATCTCAACTTCTCTTGAATTGTACAACAATAGGCTCTTTTTCTGTTTCTGTTCAAGCTCATCAAACTTTAAATACAACCCGTGGTGTCATATCTGAACCAGAACTTCTATTCTCTACAAAGGAAGAACTTCTAGAGAACTTAAAAGATCAAAATATCATAGATGCACGTCGTATCACAATCCGTCGAAATGGGCAAGTACTTCCTACAAAGCACGTTATTCTCACTTTCAATAGCCCGAATTTACCAACTAGAATTAAAGCTGCCTACTTAAGTTGTCCTGTCCGCCCTTATATCCCTAACCCTCTCCGTTGCTTTAAATGCCAGCGTTATGGCCATACAAACACTACCTTCGTGGCTCTGTTACTTGTGTACGTTGTGCAGAAGTCGGCCACGACAGTAAATCTTGCAATAATTCTGAACGTTGTGTAAACTGTAAGGGTGACCATACAGCCTACTCTCGCTCTTGTCCAAATTGGATTCGTGAAAAAGAAATCCTTGCTGTTAAAATTACCCAAAAATTTTCCTACCCAGAAGCTCGCAAACTTGTTGACTCGAGAACTCCATCCGTCGGAGTTTCCTACTCCAGTTTATTGAAGCAACAATCAAAATCTGTAAGACACATTTGCACCCAGACTGAAACCTCATTTCCCCCAAATAATTCACCTGTGACACCATCTTCCAGCACTTCAAAGAAAAAAACTCGTAATGTCTCCTCTGCTACTACTGGAAAACTTACACCAAAACTAGAACTTTGGTCGCCATCATCTGAACCTGTTAAAATAGAGTACCCAACTAGTCAGTCGCAGAAATCTGCTAGTAAAATAAAAAAGTCAACCCAGCAGGAGACTGAAGAAACCCCGGTATCATCTACATTTAATTCTCCGAACTCTGATACTAATCGAACTGAAAAACAGAGTGATAAAACTTGCATACAGAAAGGGAGAAAGACAATTCGGGGTTCTTCACAGTGGAAAACTGTGAAGAAAAAACAGAGGAAATCATGTCATAGCCCAACTTACACGAATTTCAAAGATCACAAGCAGCTGCAAAGTTATGTTGAAGAGGCTATGGAGTCTGACTCGAGCACAGATAACGATGATGCTGTTTTTGAAGAGTTTTTACCAAAATAATTTTACTTTGTTTTTAAATTCTTTGTGACTTCTTAAAACTTGTCTTTTACACAGCATCTTATACTTTGTCCATTTTCTTTTAACATGTATTACTTCATAACTTTTAGAGATGATTTTAATTATAATAATTTTGTGTCTTTTAACTATTGTCTTTTGACCATTTATAAATGGTTTTAATTATATAACCATTGCTGTTTTTCTTCTAATCATTTTGTTTTTATGATCTTATTGTCAATTTTTTTATTCCAAGTTTTGTTTAGTTCTTGACTCTGTCTTGGCGCAGCATGTCCCAAAGGGGACTTTGTGCCATTAAAATTTAAACAACCAACCAACCAACCAACCGAAGGGAAAACAATTGATGAAAAGCATCATTAAAAAATGTCTTGTTTGGAAAAATATTGAAACAGCTGCATGGTGGGGAGACTTTTGCGAAAGACTTGTAAAATCCATAAAAGAGAAACACGAAAAGGTTCCAGAACTTATATCCTTTAGAAATTTTAGACTGATGAACATTTATAGACTACTTATCTTTTTTTTTAAATCTCTTTTAGAACTCTAAAAGTTTTCTTTCCTTTTTTTTTTATATGTCTACTTACTTTGAATGCAGTATTATTTGAGTTTTAGTATAAGTAAGTATATTAACTGTATGGAAAAAAAAAAAAAAAAAAAAATGCCATTTTATTGTGTTAATTTGCAGGTAATATTTTTTATTTTTCTATATTGTTTGAATTTTATACTTTTAAATTTAGAATTAATTGATGTTTTGAATTTGATATACTGTATTTGAATTTGATATTTTGAACTTGATATTTTGTGTTTGAATTTGATATCTTGAATTTGATTTTGTGCATTTGAATTTTGAAATTGAATTATCATAGGTCACTGAACCACTGATCACTGAACATATGAGAATTTAATTTTTCATGATAGAATTTTTGATTGATGAACTCTGTAAGAGTTCAGGAGGGTAGTGTGTAGAAAAAAGAATTGCTGTTAGATTAGCACAACGCGCAATGCAATTTCTACTTCTACTTCAACTCTTAGAACACTCCCAGAATGCCTTGTCTTTTTGTAAACAGAACGAAATAGAATGCAACGAACGTTATTTTAAGAATGGAATGATTTGTTAATATATAAAGATGTGACGTAAGATTGTCAAATAATTGAAATATGAACGAAGAGAATTGTGTCTCCCAACAATATGGTTTTGAGTTTGTGTAAATATGTAAGATAACTGTAAATAGTATTTCTACCTCAATTAAATCTTTAGTTAAAAAAGAAAATGTTTCGGCGCTACGATATTCTGACTTTTGTTTTCAACACCAGTATCATGTTTATTCATTCTCCTCATAATTAATCATATTAAAATGCTTCTGATGTGTTATTTACAATTTGAATTCGAGCATGATTACAGATATTATTACAGATGTGATATTTTTATTCTGATACGACCTTGACAGATTGAGATATTTCCTTTTATTTTTCACTCTCTTTCCACGCTAAAATTCAAGCACCTTACCCAAATTTCAAGCACCTTTCCTGAAATGAAAATTTTAATGTTACAAAATACCACACTACAAAGTATCTAGAGAAAAAAAAAATTATTTTTTTATTAATAACATACAGTAGCGAAGGCTTAAATGTGAAATGTTATGAGAAAGTCTTCAAAAAATAAAGAAAATCTTTTTGCATTCTACTTTGAAAGTCATTTGTGCTAACACTAGACAAAGTAAACACTTGATAATTTTGCATTGTTATGATATTAATCAAGGATGATTCTGAGTTAAAAAAAAAAAAAAATCTGAAATTCACAGCAAATTTTCTAAAAAGTTACAGCAGTGGGGGATGGGATGGAGAAACAACTCCCGGCACTAACTATGCATATTTCTCAAGGCCCTTTAACGAAATTCTAGATCTTTTAACAAAATTTGTGGGGTTTTTTTTGTTTTCCGATTCCTTGATGAAATTTGTGTGTGTTTTTTTTTTTGTGATCTTTTGATGAAATTTGCGGGGGGGGGGGATCTTTAGACAAACTTTGTGGGTTTTTTTCATGATCTTTTGATGAAATTTGTGGTTTTTTGTGATCTTTCGATGAAATTTTTGGGGGTTTTCGCAATTCGTAGACAAAATTTTTGTTTTTTTCCACGATCCTTGTACAAAATTTGTTTTTTTTTCTGCAATTCTTGGACGAAAATTTGCATTTTTCCCAGAATACCTTGACAAAACTAATGTTTTTTCTGCGATTCTTTGACGAACTTTGCATTTTTCTGCTATTCTTTGAACAAATTTGCCTTTTTCCCACGTCCTTTGACAAAATTCATGATTTTTTTGCAAATGATTGATAAAATTAATTTTTTTAGCAACCATTTGTCGAAATTTGCGATATTTTTTATGTCTGAATTTTCAGATTAATGACCGATTTTTAAATTTTCAGAAATGAATGCCTTAAATTTTCGGAACAGAATCACCCTTAATACATAATTTTAAATTTTATAAAAACTAAATGAATTTTTTCAAACTTGCCTTAATTTGAAGACATCCACTAAATCCTTTTCAAAAATGTAAACACTCACAAAATAGAAAAATTTGCATATTTCAGCTTGAATAATTTATTGTATTTTAAATAGACTTTTTTCACAATTTAAGCTCTTTAACTGCATTTTCCATTTTTTATTTAAATTTAAAACTTCAGCCTCTTTTTCTTTTACAGTTTATGTGGTCCACATCGTTGTTTCCTCCATTGTCCATTGGGAGGAGATTTACATTGGAGGAATTTCAAATCTTGCGATTGGCAGTAGCAACAAATACACGTCTTTCCATTTTCTTTTGTAAAAACTTAATCCTAGAGAGGGAAGCAAGAAGGGAACAAAGCGAAGTACAAATGCTCACACTGTGACCTCCTGAAAGGAAAATGATCTGACCAAATATTTTCACCTGATTAACTTTTTATTTTTAACATTTACAACTCTTACTTTATTTTGAACATCTAAATAAAAAAAAAATTAAGCACCTATATAAAAAAGTAATGAAAATTAAGCAACTTCATTAAAATTGAAACAAATTCAAGCACTTTCAAGGACCTTTTTTCTCTCTTAAAAATTCAAGGACTTTCAAGCACTTTTAAGCACCGTATGAATCCTGCCAACTAAACCTAATTGCCAACCTAATCAAAAAGAAAACGACCTGTCTAATAATTCTGGTAAGACAAATAGATCAACGCAATCTGCTCCTCCTAAGTCACCTAAATCTGCTCCTCCTAATTCACAAAAATCTGTTCCTCCTAAATCATCTACAAATGCTTCTTCAAAATCATCACAATCTTTTATTTCTAAACTTCCACTCCATAATAGAGGTTCTCAAAATACAACTGAAACACCATCTGTGAAACCAAACCGTAAATCTGATGCTGAAAAATTTAACCTACCAACAATTAAAGCCACTAGTTCATCTGAAAATACAGGAAAAAGAGTAAAACATCCAAAAATAAAACCCAATCAATACAGAATGATAAAATGGAGGAAGACGATGCTGTAGCTCTTCACCCAGAACCGGATGAAGAATTTAACGATGGAGATAGTATGTCTACTATCTCTGGATAAAAGTAACACAGATAAATTAAAAAATAAAAATTGTTCATGTCTATTATTATCTCATGGAACTGTGCCCTGGTTATCACAATAAACATGACGAAATCCGAAATATTTTATCTGATCATCAACCATTATGCTTAGCTCTACAGGAAACTCATAGCCCAATGACAAAGTGAAATTACGCAACTATGCTACATATAGAAAAGATTTTACAGGTAATGAAAGAGCTACTGGTGGAGTGGCTCTTTTCATTTCTCGCAGTTTACCTCATTCTCATATTTTATTAAACACAAGCTTACAAGCCGTTGCAGTCCGTGTACATGCAAAACGTCTCATTACAGTCTGTACCATTTATTTACCACCCCACCAAATTATTCAGTCAGCACTACTTGATGATCTCCTTCTCCAACTCCCCACTCCTTTCGTCATTGTTGGGGATTTTAACACTCATAGCCAACTGTGGGGTAATTCTGACACTAATCAACGTGGTGATACAATAGAGAAATTAATTTCTGTCAATGGCTTATGCCTACTTAATAACGGTGATCATACGTATTTTCATGAACCGACACGCACCTTTCATGCCGTAGATCTCACTATCTGCTCTCCATCTATCTATCCGTATTCAGTATTGAATTCAGGGGGTGGCATTCCCCCCTGGAGCAATGAGATGTCCCCCCCGGAAGATTTGAGATTTTGAGTTTTCAATGGTAAAAAAGTGAAATTTCCCCCTCCCGGAACTCTACAATGTCCCCCCCGGAGCCACAGAAATCCCTCCCGGAGAAAAGTGTCTGAAATCAACACTGTCCGTTTGGAACTTTTGGGTCTCCAATAACCTGCACGGCAGTGACCATTTTCCCACATTTATTTCACAGACAACTCCTGACAGGGGTTCTAATAATATTTTAAAGATTTTATCTATGACAGAGCCAATTGGCCAACTTTCTTAGATCTGGCTAAAATTACAAGCGATATGATAGAAGGTGATATTGACGATGCGCTTGATAATATCACCCAGTGTATTATCAATGCTGCAGATCTTAGCATTCCTAAATCACTTTCTACACTGCGACACAGGAAACCTTGGTGGAACGATGAGTGCAAAAGGACGAAAAAAATTCAACAGAAGGCTTGGGGCATTTTCTGATGCTACCCGACTAATACTAATTATATTGCTTACAAAAAAGCAAAGGCTGATGCTAGAAGAGTGCGGCGTAAAAGCCAACGTGACTCCTGGATGCAGTACATTTCCAACATACAGTCCCTGGCCAAATTATTAGACGCACCATTGTTTTTTACGAAATACATGTTTTCGACAAAGTTTATAAGCAGTTGTGTTATATTTAAACATAGATTTAATGAATTTTTAAGGAGATTTGTTATATACCTCCTTTGGGTATTTAGTTTTAACGTATGGCAACACAATATGAACCAATGGATACACGGACGTAAACTAGTGGAAACCGGTTGCAGCCAGTTCAAACCGGCATTCTCTAGTGCGGCAGTTGAGGACGTGTTTCTGTGGCGTTATGCGCTTGGTTTATTTGTTTCAAAGTTGTATGCTACGTATAGTTAGTTGTTTTTTGTGTGTGCAGTGTTTAAATAAGCATGTGGAACATTTTCAGCATGGGTAAAACAGGTGATCTGTCACCTCGTAAAAAAGCTGAAGTGAATGCCCTCGTGGATGCTAAAAGTTTTTCAAACCGCGAAATATCACGAAGATTGGAGGTTTCTGAAGCTAGTGTACGACGCATAAAGAAGAACATTGAGGCAGGGGACGATTTGAGCCCAAAACGAAAGCAAAGATGTGGCAGAAAGCCCATTTTCACTCCAAGGTCAGACAGATGTTTAAAGAAAATTCGTGTGGAAAACAGATGGGCTACCACAAAAATTATAAAATCGCAACTCCAAGATGCTAACTTGAATGTTTCTGAGCGCACTGTTCGCAGAAAATTAACAGAGATAGGTTTTAAGGCCTGCCGCCCCACCAGGAAGCGCAAGTTAACAGCTGCAATGAAAGCAAAGCGTCTGAAGTGGGCCAAACAGTAGCTTGATAAAGATGTGGACTTCTGGAGATCGGTAAGTTATTATAATTTCATCACTAGTCATACATTCAATATCATTTTCTATGCAATGACGCAAGATCCACCAGAGATGTTTGTATTTTTTTTTGTTTTTGACAGGTTTGCTTCAGTGATGAAAGCACATTTCAAATTTTACAGAATAAAGCTCAGTTTGTGTGTCGCCGTCCTAGTGAAAAGTTACATCCTGACTGTGTTGTTCAGACTGTTAACACCCTACAAAAATTATGATTTGGTCAGTCAACAGCAGCAAGGGTACTGGACGTCTGTACGTGGTAAAAGGTACAATGAGGCAAGATCAGTACAAAGACGTCTTACAAAATCGGTTGATTCCGCAGCTCAAAGAATGATTTCCAAATGGGGAACCATTCATTTTCATGCAAGATGGAGCTTCCTTCCACACTGCACTGTCTGTTAAAGCTTTTTTAGTACAGCAAAGTATCCCTCTGTTGGATTGGCTGGGTAATAGCCCCGATATGAACCCAATTGAAAACGTGTGGGAACTCATAAAAAAGAAGTGGCTAAAGTTGTGATTACAAACAAAACTCAGCTCTTAGAACAGACCATTCATGTGTGGAATCATCATCCTCAAATGCAGAAGACAGTACAGTCTTGCATTGATAGCATGCCGCGCAGAATTAAAGCTCTCATAGCGGCTAAAGGTGGATCAACAAAATATTAACTTTTCATTACATTTTCTTCATTTTTGTTCAAGAGTTAATAAATACATATTTTTTCTATAATGACGATGTTTTATTAGTGTTACAGATACTTATGTGATTAATAATATAGTAAATATACATTGTATCTCGTAAAAAACAATACAGCTGTACAGTATCACCTGATAATTAACGTTTCCTATAAAATCTTATGGTGCGTCTAATAATTTGGCCAGGGACTGTAAACTCTAATACATCAAGTAAAGATCTCTGGAAAAAAGTGAAAAATTGTATGGGACTTTACTCAGAAAACCATATCTCAATGGACAAACAATAGCTTCACCCAAAAATATTGCTGAAACAATAGCAAATACACTTGCATCTAATTCTAGCTCCGACTCATACCCGGAACCTTTTTTATCATATAAAAGACAAATGGAAACTACCTGCATCAATTTTAACTCTCGCCACTCTTATGAATATAATATCCCTTTTACTATTTCAGAGCTCTTAAATTGTTTGCAAAATAGCCACCTCTCTGCTCCAGGTCATGATGGCATCACTTATACTATGCTGAAACATCTCCTCGCAAACTCTCTTAATAACCTACTTGCTTTCTTTAACAGAGTTTGGATGGAACAACTATTTCCTCACGCCTGGTGTAAGGCTATCATTATCCCCTTTCCTAAACCAGGAAAGAATTCCAGTGACCCAAATAACTACAGACCTATCGCACTCTCTAGCAACCTTTGCAAACTTCGTGAAAAGATGATCAATTTCCGCCTCTTGCATGTTTTAGAATCTAACAATTGCCTTGCCGCATTTCAAAGTGGATTCCGACGTGGTAGGTCTACTATAGATAACCTGATCCATCTACAGTACCGGCAAACCTTAGTTGTCAATGGGTACGATACTGAGCAAGCCTTTTTACGGACTTTGGCGTTGTAGGACTTCCATACTGGGAGATATAGCGATGATTTTGGCGTGAAAAAAATCCTTTTTCGGATTTAATTTAGATTATTTGTTTACTGCTGGAGTATATTCTTGAATCGCCAGATTTGGCTGTTTATCGTTGTTTGGAGGAAGAAATTTGCATGAGTTGATTTGATATTACCAATTATTTTGTTTGTTTTTTTCCCGTTCCATGCATATTTTTTTTATATTCCTAAAAGAATTCTAGTTGGTGATAGACGGCCAAAATACATTTAGAATAAAGTTATTTAAAAAAGAAAACGAAACATCTCCTTTAGGGACGCCAGCTGGAGAGGGGCAAAGGAAGGGCCACCGCCTCCCTCTGGATTTTGAAAATGAATTTTCTACAAAACTTTCTTCATTTCTGATTGTTAAAAATGAAAGATAAAATAATGCCTAGCCTTCCTCAACTCCTACAGTGGCAAAGAATTTTTAATTCTTTTTCTTTAATTTTCTTTTTACATTCAGGTGCTTTTAATTTATCCAAAAGGGATCACAGACCCAGTGACGGATTTTTTTTTTTTTTTTTCTATTCTCAATTTTGTTAAATGTTGGTAGAAATCTATTTTTGAATGCGAATTCTGTCTTTTTTTTTTTTAATTTAGCATATTTCATATTTACATTCTGCAGCGGGCGAATGTAGACCATCAACCTCAGCCATCCATCAACAAAAAATATTTAAAAATGTGTAAATGCAAACGGGATATTAGAAAAGAACCTTCCCATTGGTTTAACATTAACTCAAGTGTGAGGCTTCTGTTCCTGCAGGCGAAAACACTCTAATGGTAACCGTATGGGAAGTTATTTTCTAATATCTCGTTTGCATTTCGACACTTTAAAATATTTTTTATACATTGGATAGCTGAGGTCCATCTGTAGATCACTCTTTTTCAATTTTGGTTGCAGATATTTTTTATAAAGTTACTTTCATTTTCGAAACCGGTTCCGAAAGTTGAAAGTGTCATTCTAAAAAATATCTGAAACCAAAATGGAAAAAGTAAAAAAGAAACGATGTAGAAATGGACCTCAGCTATCCAATGTAAATAATAATAATAATAATATAAATAAATAAATAAAAAAAATAATAAAAATAAATAAAATAAAAATGTCGAAATGCAAACGATATATTAGAAAATAACATTCCTATAGGATTAGCGTTAGCTCTCGAGTGTCTTTGCCTGCAGGGACAGGAGCTTAAGGCTCTTCTGAAGTTACCTGCTCAAAAACACGGAACTTTCTGACACATTTTCGGACTCATTTTTAAACGCAAAGGCATAAATTTGGCAGGACTGATTATTGAAGCATTTTTCATTTCTTTTCTTGATAAATGTATTAGTCAGTGAGTTAAAAGCGATTTTAATCCCGTAAGGACAGGTTTTTTCCCTTTCTGTTGCTGTCATGGCCGAAAATTGGTTCGAAACGTCCACTTTGACAATATTTACTGAAATAAAACTTTTGTGGTTTCTAAAAAAAAGCAAATATCTTGAAATTACATTGTTTCTGAATAACAATAGCTGCCGATTCTGCGTGTTTCCGAAGAAAAATGAATTTAAAAATGTGTCGGATAGTAGCCCCCTTTAGATTTGAAAACAGCCTTAAGGTTATGAAAATCGGCAAATGATATTATTTTCTAAATTGGATGTTCTACAAAGAGAAAAAGTCATCGAGTAAAGCAGTGGCGCCAACTTTTGAAAAATATTGGGTGGACTCAAAACGGAGTCGGAGTCAGGCCCATTTTTGAGAGAAAGAGTCAGAGTCGGATATGTTAAAATTCCCGGAGTCCGAGTCGTCCATTTTAAAAGGAGGACTGTGGAGTCTGAGTCATCAATTTTTCCCATCGACTCCGCAGCCCTGCTCATGATGACTATTCCTGGGTTGACGCAGTTGTAAATTGTCTTAAAACGAGCGCATTAGCAGCATTTCCCGAAAGATGTTTTAACCAAAAAAAAAAAAAAAAAAGGAAAGTGTTGAATAATAACAACTGGAAATTTAGTGCATTTAGGAAGAAAAATTAATATACAAGATATTTCTTTTTTGAGAGAAAATCTGATTTTATGTCTTTAAGATGAAAGGGGGAAGGGGCAGGTTGTGTTTTAGGCTCCTATGTGTTTGTTATTGCTATTGTACCATATTTTCAAAGAAAATAATTTTGTGAAAGCCAACGTAATTATTTTTTTCGGCGATTGAAAAATAAATAAGCCCGCAAATAGAATGATGAAAACTGGGTGGACTGGAAGGGCAAATAATTGGGTGGGCTCGGACCTCACGGGCTCATATAAGTTGCCGCCACTGGTGTGAAGCATGTGTTTTAGTGTAATAATATGCTTTTTTTAATTTTTTGCCTTGGGTAAGGCTTAGCCCTTAAAAGGGCTTTTTTTTAAGTCCTAAAAAGGACTGTTATGTTATTCTAATGGCTCGATTCCGCTAAGGCTACCATCTGTGTATTGCTCAGAATCATCAGACGAATCACCAACAGTGAAGCTGACTTTATCAACCAATTTGTCTTCAATACCGTCTAATTTCCACATGTCTTTCTCTACTTCTTCAATTACGTGTTGAACACAATTACCCCAAGAAGAAAACGCCTTCTCTATTCCTTCATGTGTAAGTTTTGCAACTCCGTTCATTCTAAATGTTCGATTATTTGCAGCGACATAATCTTTAACTTCACCCCAGATAAGTTCAACGGGGTTTAATTCGCAATGATAAGGGGGCAATCGAAGAATGGTATGGCCATGTTGAGCAGCAATTTGATCTATGCGGTAGGCTTCATAAATCTTTTTATGTTCTGCTACAAGTTTAATCAATTCTACTTTCAGCATGTCTGGGTTCCAAGCAATATTCTTTCCCGATAGCCATGCTTGTATTTCTTCTTTCTTTGTTGAACTCGTTGGAATTTTTTCTACCCAAACAGAATGGTATGGAGCATTATCCATAACAATAACACTATTAGGTTGAATATTAGGTAAAAGTTTATTCACAAACCAATCTTCGTAATGCGTGCCGTTCATTTCATCATGATAATCTCCGGTTTTTTTCGCTTTGAATACTTCCAACACTCCATTGACAAATCCATCTTCGCACCCAGCATGTATAATAATTAGTCGGCCTCCTTTGCCTGAAGGAGCTTTTAAACCTGTTGACAGACCATTTAAAAATGCTTGTTTCTTTGATTTTGCAGTACTATCTCTCCATACGTGTTCTTTCGTATGCCCTGCATTAACCCACATTTTATCCATATAATAAATTTTTCTGCCTTCAGTTCGAAATTTTTGGATATTCCTCAAATATTCGTGCCGCCATTGTTGAATATCTTCTCGATCCAATAACAATGATGAACGTTTCCTTTTCTGAAAAACAAATCCCAAATCATGCATCAAATTTCTTACAGTTCGGACACTGAAATTTGGGAGTTCGTCATCTTCATTTATGGCACACGTTACTTTTTCTGCCGTTGGTATTTGATTGGCAAAGAAAAAAGAATGCACTTTCCTACGAATAGCCGTCTTAGTGAATTCATCGTAAATTTGCGTTCTTGTACATGTATTAATTTCAATGGGCGTTTCTTGCCTGGAGTTACGAGTTTACCATTCGTTTTCATTTCTGACTTAATTCTTTCAATAGATCGTGTTGAAACTCCCGTCAAATCTGAACACATCTGGGAAATTTCGTTGTCCGATTTCATGAGATTTTGTTCCCTGAGCTTAATGTAAACATTTAAGATAACCTTAGCAGAACTTCCTTAAGGTTTCCCCTTTTTCTGAGGTTGAAAAGAAAGAGAAAATTGGTTTGAAAAAGAAGCCATTTTACAGATGAAAAGATCAATTAACAGAGGGTGACAGAAAGCAAGTGTCAAATCGGAAGTCCGGGAAATGAATGACCAACGATAAAGAAAGGAGAAATTTGGAGGGTGAAAGGTTGCCGAAAATTTGAACCACAGAATAAATCGCCAAACGAAATGTATTTGTGATTGTCAAGCAGATGCGTCTTAATTTAAAATTAAACGATGATATAATGTACAAAACAGGGCCAAAACTAGCCTTTTTTGCACCCGGGGCAAACATGGATTTTGGCGCCCCCCCCCCTCCTCTTCCACAAAGTATATTTACAAAGAGAATTTTACTAATTTTATAATAGACGACTTATTTTAAATTTTAAAATATGTAATCATAAAATATGTAATACTGACCTAAGTAATCTACAGTGGCGGATCCAAATGGGAGGTCTCTCTGAACATCAACAAAAATATTCTAAAGATCATTTTTAAAATGACATATTCAGCAGAGTCCCGATTATCAGAGTCCTGCCTAATCGAGTTTCTGCTTTCACCGAGTTATTTTCTTCTGATGGACTGATGACTTCCGGTATTATGAAACAGCCATTATAAATGAAGTGTTAGATGAAGATGAAAGAGCAGTTGTAAAAAGTTAGAACTCGGATTTCCTGGTCCGAATGGGAAAAAAAATTACTGCTGCTCTTTCATCTTCACCTAACACTGCATTTATAATGGCTGTTTCATAATAACGGAAGCCATCAGTCCATCAGAAGAAAATGATCCTTTCCAAAGGTATAATCCTTCATTTGGCGCCCCTTTGTTCTGGCGACCGTTCTGGCTGCCCCCTCTGCCCCCCCCTCTAGTTTCGGCCCTGGTACAAAATTATTCAGACAGAACTAACTCATGCGAAAAAGAGCTGTGTTTTAGTTCAGACACCCCCGTCCCCCCCCAAAAAAGGACAGTAAAGTTTATTCAAAAAGTGCGCAAAAAAAAACTGTGCTAAATCATATTAAATTGAACAAAGTTTTTCAATTCATTAAATTTATTGAATTCAATGTAAATCACACAGTGTTTGTTGTTTGGTTTGTAACAGAACTCTTCTTCGGAAAATCATAAAAGAAAACGGGAATGTTCTCACAGTGTTCTTAAATAATCTTAAACAAATGCACATTTTTAGTCGCATTGAAAAAAATTATTTTAAATTATTCCAATATATCCAGATATTTTGCAATTTCGTTTCCAGTTAATAGATTTCAGGAGCATGCGAAGAGAAAACTACGTCCGGATCAAAGTTTCAGTTTGGTGCTCCCCCCCCCCCCTCACAATTCAATGCAAAGTTTCAATTTGACACCCTACACCTTGAATTTTCTTTTTGACAGGTGTCGCAAAATTAACAAACTGTAAAAACAGAAATAAATTCTATTGAATATATATTTTGCATTTATTTTTAAGTTTAAAAGGTTTAATTTTAATCCAGAAATTCCAAATAACTCAATAACATAAAAGAAAATTACCCTTATTTTATGTCAAAGGGAATATTGGAAAATGGTGTAAAAAATTTACCTAACAGTCAAGTATAACAGTTTTCAATCCTTTTGGAGTTTAAGAGTGTATATTTTTGTCACAAGCACAGAAAGAAAATTTAATTTCAGATTCAGGAAGGAGAAGGTAAACATAAGAGACTAAGACACCCCCCCCCCAGAAAAAAAAAAAAAAAAAAAAAAAAAAACTTTTTAAAAGGAAGAAGTCTTTAATCAGAAATTTATATTCGGGTATGAGTTATGGGACGGTGAAACTTTGAAACGAAAAATGTATGTACTTTCATTTTGAAAAAAAATTCTCGATATGTATGTATATAATTTCTTGTAACAATCAAAAAAAGATGTTGGTGCTGGTAGTATAAATTTGGCGCCCTCTCGATCTCCTCGCCCGGGACTACTCGCCGCCCTTTCGCACGAACCTGATTGATTTATGTCAAATTAAATTATAATTTTACTTATCAAATCAAATTAACTTACATTTGTGTATAAAACTATAGTATGCATTATGAATAACTGGTGAATTTTTTCTTGTTTTTGTGTCTAAAATACTGTTAAAATATTGAATTTATAACATTATTTAAAAGACAAATTAATTTAACTTCTGATCAATTCTATCTAAGTAAAATAAGAATAGTTTAAACTTCTGTATGCGGAGGGATGGAAATTATATCGTGAATGTACTTAAAAAAGCCGTATTAAAGAAAAGAAAAGGAAAAAAAAGGTCGTTTTAATTCACACAAAAGGGAAATTCTTGTTATTTTACATATTCTTTCCATATGCTTCATATTTACTTGAGGTGAAATTGTCTAATCCACCTAAATTTTCTATCCAACGTGATTGTCCAGTAAATTAGATAAATAAATAAAAATCCATTCTTAGACAACAATTGCTTGTAATTAACTTACCGGAAACTAAGAAAAACTGTTCGATTTCAAATCCCTTCAAATATCATGCCTGCAAGTATCCTGTTTTTACATTTAAAAAAGAGCCTTAAAATAATAAAGTTTCCGGTTCTTGAGCGGGGAAAGATAATTTTTTTTTAGAACAGCCTTAAAATAAAGAGCTTCTTTTATTCGTTTTAATTTGCAAAAGAAAATTTTCTTTGTTATTTTAAATGTTTCATCCATATGTTGGGTATGTATTTGGGGTGAAATTTTCCGAAAAATTCGAATCCACCGAAAATGTTTCTCTATATTTAATAGTTTTAAAAAAGAAACTTTTAATTGGACTTATAAAATCTACAATCTCTGATAATGAGAGGAGGCAACTTCTATTGACCCTCACCCCGCACAGCTCTGTTGGGGGTATAAGGTTGCTAGTTATTTTCTTGCACCGTGCCAAGCCCTCGCCAAAAACCTTCCTTGCGAATAAATACATTTCCTTGACTATTATTAGATATTTATCATAAAAATGAATATATGCTAAGCTCAATCTATTTCGATTAATGAGTCAATTATTTTTCCTGTGAAAATGAAGAAAAAAAGAGGTTTAATATGCCATTTCTTTCATATTCAGTACAGAACTATTTATTGTCGTGGACGTACACTCCTCTCTAGTATATACACCATTGACAACTTAGGTCTTCCTTAGGTATAGAACATTACATTCGGACAGCTTTTCTTAAACACAGCCATTTGGTGTCAGTATTTTTTGACATGGCGAAAGCCTATAACAGAACATGGTGATATGGGATACTGCACAATCTTTTTAACCTCAACTTCCGTTGGAATCTCCCTATTTTTATCAAAAACTTTCTCAATATTAGACTTTTACAAGTACGGATTGGAGGAATTTTATCTAGTTTCTATGTACAAGAAGAGGGTGTACCCCAGTGTAGTGTCCTGAGTGTCACCCTCTTTGCAATCTAAATAAATAACATTCTTCGCCAACAACTCCCTTCAGTCAAAAGAGATCTGTATGTTGACGACTTTCGAATTATGTGTATGGGACAGGATATCCATTTTATTGAAAGACAGTTGCAAATTGCAATAACCCATATTCTTAATTGGACTAATAAAAATGGTTTTATAATTTCCCAAGACAAAACTTCTTGTGTGCATTTTTGTAGACGTAGGGATCTGCATCCAGATCCTGAAATTTTTATTGGATCGACTCAAATTCCTGTTGTGGACAGTGTCCGTTTTCTTGGCCTTCAATTTGATAGCAAGTTAACCTTTTTACCTCATATTTTACAATTAAGGACAAAATGTGAAAAATCACTTTACTTAAGGTGCTTTCAAATACTTCCTGGGAAGCAGACCGTACTTCTCTCCGTAAAATATATCGAGCTGTGATCTGTTCTAAAATTGACTATACCTGCCAGGTCTATGGTTCAGTGCGTAATTTTGCTCTTAAAAAAACTTGACACCGTGCACCATAGTGCACTTCGTGTGTGCTCTGGTGCATTTCGTACCTCTCCAGTTTTAAGTCTGTATGTTGACTGCAATGAACAAGCTCTACACCATATTCATGAAAAACTCTCTTTGGATTTTTATTACCATATCCTTTCACATCCTAGACATCCTCTTCATACATACATTCTAAATAGAGACAATGATATTCTCTATCAGCATCGACCATCTTGCATACCATCTTTTGGTGTCAGAACCAGGAATATTATAGACAATGGCCCTCTGAGTAATATTGAGGTGAGTCCATGTCTATTGCGTAATCTCCCTCCTTGGAAACCTTTTAATATTACCTCGCTCCATCCATTTAAAAGATACTATAAAAACACCTTGGCTCCTGCAGTTTTCCAACAGCTATTTGCTTGCTGCACATTGTGCAACTTTTAATACCTATACTGAAATTTATACAGATGGTTCTAAGAGTGGGAATAGTGTTGGCTGTGGGGGTTTTTATGGATAACACTAGTTTTAGTTATCGGCTTCACGCATCAGTATCTATCTTTACAGCTGAGTTGATTGCGATAGAGAGAGCCATTTTGCACATATCTCATCACCATAACACATCCTTCATCATTTATACTGACTCAAATAGTTCTATTGACGCAATAAGATCTTTTAAAAAGCATCCTTATGTTTCAGCCATCCTGGATTTTTACAATTAATTGACAAGACGCGGTTATCAAATTTTATTTTGCTGGGTACCTGGACACATGGGTATTCCTGGTAATGAGAAAGCGGATGAGGCAGCAAAACGTGCCCTTAATCCATTGTGCCATAAAATTCCATTCTCAGACGTTAAACTACTTATCAAACACTTTATTTATAATAAATGGCAAGAAGATTGGAATCTAGAATGCAATAATAAACTGCACCAAATCAAACCTACCATCATGACATGGCCTCCGAGTTATCCAAGGAAAACGGATGTTCTTCTGACTCGTCTGAGTGGTAGACGGGAGGTGCTGGGTTCGATCCCAATCGCGCCCGTCGGCCTAATCGTTCGGAGTTTTCGTGGTTTTCTTCGAGCCTTGGATTTCCAAGCGTTAATACGGGTTAGGTTCCCTTAGAAAGACCCCCACTAAGGGCACTCCCCCCCTGGGCCTATATCCCTCGAGCAGATAATTGCCCGTCAAAAATCAACCAACCAACTGACTCGTCTGAGAATTGGACACTCAAGAATCACTCATAAACATCTCTTATTTCGGGAGGATGCACCCATGTGTGCACATTGTCATTTTGATCACCTCACCATTCATTATGTTTTAACTGACTGTCCGGGTCTCCGGCAACTGTATAGGATTTATTTTAATACATCATCACTAATCTTGACAAACCTCATTGGAAAAATACCTCATGGGGCTCTTTTTACTTTTTTAAAACGTGCAGGATTTTATTTTGAACATAATTTTTCGTTTTTTCTTTGTTGTAATGGCTCAGTTTTATATTTTAAACTTGTGTGACATCTGGATGGGACCCCATCCAGAATGCACTTTTCGTTGAATTACTTTTATGTTTTAACTCTCGTTTTTAGGATTTTAAATTTTGTATTTCTACACTGTTTGGCAACATCTGGATGGGTACCCCATCCAGATTGTTCCTCTCATCGCTCTTTTATTTTGACATTGTTTCTTTTTCACCTTTCTGATGTTTTAGTCTACTGTTTTGGCGCAGCATGTCCCTTAAGGGATTTTGCGCCATAAAACCCCGTACAACCAACCAACCAACCAAAACACTTTGCCAACACTTTCAGCATTATATGTATCCATTTCGAACTTTTTGATGTAGCACACAGGCACCTTGGCTGAATGCTTGTCAATTACGAAATATATGTAGGCAAACATGGTTTCTTAATTCAGAAGTATCTTTAAATTAAAACAAGAAATAAAATCATGCAGTTCGCATCGATTATGAAACACTTTCCAACAGCTACATTCATTTCTCTGTTTGTTAAACCTTTTAAGTATCATCGATGGGTAATAAGATACGAGTACAGTCCATCGGATAAAACGGTATGTCAAAATGACATGGATTGTCTGGTTTAGTTTTGTCTTTGCATGTGTACATGTGTTTGTGCATCTGTAGCTTGATCAATTCTGCGCTGTTATCAGGAATTTTAGAAGAGCATGCTATTAAATAGTCGATGAATGATGTGATCTTTTTTAAGTTCTCATCATCTGTAGAGTCGAAAATGGGAGCATTTTTCAGTCATAAAAGCATATGAATGTGTGGGGAACCTCTGCGCTGAAATTCAATCCGAAAATAGTGATGTTAAATAGTGTGTTCACCAAATGGACCGTTTATTGACTTCCATGTTTTAAAAAGTTGTTTGAAAGCATTCCAAAAATAAAGAGCACAAGTTACTGCATCTGATCGAATAAGTCTTTATTAAATGATAAATTTATTGCTTCTGCTGAAATTTCTATGCTGTCAACGTTAGATTTAAGAATACGCAAAAGTTCCGGCCATTTGCTTTCAGCTGCAGATAATGTAAGGAATACTGATGGTAAACCGAACTGCCTAATCATTGCGCATACTTCTTTTTTCTCTGATTCCCAGCGTGCGGGAGAACTTCTTATATTTCTTAAAAATCTGTACCCTTCATCTGCTTGAATTAAATTATTAACATCCTCGTTATTTAACTTATTTTTTACTTGGGGCATATAAGATTTTTCTTTAAGGCTATAGACACAGCACTAGATATTTTGGAAATTTCCTTTTTTTTATTTGCATACAAAAGATGATCTGTACGTGCAGCTCTACGATTAAAACGTCGGATTAATGAATTGGAGATATCTGTGTAGCTGAGATTAGAGTTAAGCTTTCTTGATTTCCCAGCATATATAGTTGGAAATGCTAATTCTTCAGCATTTTTATCTAACAACAAAGATAAAGGCTTTCGTCCTTCTCCGGGTGCAAAAGTGACCATAGGCACTACATCTTGAAGAAGTGTGTCTTCATAACGGAAATTTTCAAATTCACCATCTCCTTCTAATACAAATTCGTTATCCAAATCGTCCGATGTAACATTGTCAGCAGGATTATAATCTGCAGTCAAAGAATTTGCATTTCGGATATCGTTAGAAGTAGTAATTTTTATCATTTTGGTGTCTGATACAACTGTCTTTAACCAATCTGATGACAGCATTATTCCTTCTTTTATATATAAATCCTGTTTCACCAGATATTCTGCAGCTTTGAAATTTTTTCTGGGCACACTGTTTCGTACATATAATGGTTTTTGAAAGCCATTGTGCGTTTTAGTTTTAAATGTAGCAAATGTATCAGAGAAAACTCTTGTTAACTTTGATATAGTGTGATCTATTGGATTTGCTACGTTCACAATTGACCCTTTCAAGCCACACGGTCTGTCGATTCCGAGGGATTGTATGCACATAAATGGGTCCGAGCAGCAATATTCCTTTCTTCCAATCTTGTAACATTTTTTAGACATTCAGGAATTTCCGGAAAATCTAAACGATTTCCTAAACACAATTTTGGGATTCTACCTTTCTTAATTTGTTTATAACATGTATGGCAAAAAATTTCCTTTTCATTTGTGCCTCTCAAATAGTAAACGGCAGAAATAATGTTTTCGCCATATCCTTTTTCAATTAAATGTTGTTTAGGCAAGGATTTCACAGATGTTAAAAACCATAATTGTCTGCAACACACATGCATGGTTAGGCCCGTTGTGTTTATTTTCTTCATATTTTTTCACAATGGTTTCCGAATTTTCAATCTTCGCTCTTTGATTCTGATGGGCTTCTTTATCTTTCTTTTTCTCTTCTTCTCTAAATCTAACATCTTGGCGTTGTAGTTTCTGACTTTGTATTCTCAGCTTCTCTAAATTCGACGTCTTCTCACAGTTTTCTATGGGTTTCTTTATTTCCTCTTCTTCCCTATACTTATCATCTTGGCGTTGTAGTTTAAGAATTTGTTTTCTTTTTGTATTTTCTGTTTCTCTATATTCGACGTCTTCACGCACTTCTCTAAGAAATTCTTTATTTTTTATCTTCTCTTCTCTATATTCAACATCTTGGCGTTGTAGTTTATGACTTTGCCTTCTTTTTGTATTCTCTGTTTCTCTAAATTCCTTACCTTTACAGAGTTCTCTATGAAATTCTTTGTCTTTTATTTTCCCTTCTTCTCTAAATCTAAGGTCTTTTATTTTCCCTTCTTCTCTAAATCTAACATCTTGGCGTTGTAGTTTATGACTTTGTATTCTTGGCTTCTCATAATTCGACGTCTTCTCGCAGTTTTCTATAGGTTTCTTTATCTTTTATCTTCTCTTCTTCCCTATACTTATTATCTTGGCATTGTAGTTTAAGAATTTGTTTTCTTTTTGTATTTTCTGTTTCTCTATATTCAACGTCTTCAAGCAGTTGTCTAAGAAATTCTTTATTTTTTATCTTCTCTTCTTCTCTATATTCAACATCTTGGCGTTGTTGTCTATGAGCTTGACTTCTTTTTACATTCTCTGCCTCTCTAAACTCGATATTTTCGCGATGTTTCCATATCATCTTCATCAATATTAAGAAAGATTGTTGATGCTGGCGGTGAGATATTCAACTTACAATTTTCTTCATTAAAGATGACATTTCTTGATGCTTTGATGGCTTTAGTGACTGGATCGAAGAGGCGATAGTTTGTCTATTCCTTCTCATACCCTACGAATATCATTTTCTTGCTTTTGGGTTTCAACTTCTTTCGAAGGACATCAGGCACATGCAGGTAGGCTTCTGAACGAAATATTCTCTGATGATTAAGCGATAAAGATTTTCCAGTCCATAATTCAAAAGGTGTTGAATCTACAGCTTGTGTTGTAGGAGTTCTGTTCAGGATGTAGACAGCTGTGTTTACAGCTTCTGCCCACAGATAGAAAGGCAGTTCTTTGGGATAGATCATGGAGCGAGCACTTTCTGTCTGATATCCGGGCTGTGTTACCTGTCTAAAAGGTTATGAAATTGAAACAGAGTAGTGGAAGTGCAATAGTTAAGTAAATGATGACGTTGGCGATATAGTGACCTATAGTGTATAGGGAAGATAGACAACAGTAAAGAAACAGTTTTAACTTGCATGAATTACTGAATGTTTATTTTAAATGGTAAGTGAAAATTATAATTTACAAACATAGTTAAAACTTAAATTAAATGTAAAACAAAGTTTCATAATGATTAAACAAAGACTTAGTTTAAGATGGCAAGACCATTCAGAGGCGATAAACATCATTATTCAATCTTCAAATATTAAATATAACTTGAAACACATATACAGTAATGGCAATTCAATATTAATCCAATTAATCCAATGGTAAAGACATTGAAAAATTTAACACAATGTTAATTTTTTTATTTTATTTTTATTTTTTGCACAATTTTCAATATCATCATATATTTCACGTAGGAGGTTTTTTTTTTTTTTTTTTTAATCTTCATTACTGCTGGGAGAAGAATATCTAAGATTTATTTTACTTTTATTTCAGAGCACTTTTTCTGTTTGCATGGTAAAATTCATGTGGTATTTTAAAATGATCACAAATAATGCCACATAGTCCATTCATTATATTCCACGTATCACCTAATATCTCTTCTACGCATTTTTCTTCAGCTGATTCAACAGCTTTTTCAATTTTATCATATGAGAAAAGCATTTAAACATGCTGTATAATGCTCCTGCATTAATTTTATAAGAAAAGTTTGGGAGCTTTCTTTTTACACTTGGGCTGCTGAAGATATCTTCAATAAATTTCATAATTTTAAGGCAGTTATTTTTATTAGAAAGGAAACCTTCATAAGAATTAGTTATATTAAATAAGTATTTAATTTTGTTCTTGCTATCTTCCCCAAATTCATAAAAACATTCCTAAGTGTTTAGAATGTAATTTAATAGGTCTTTTAGGGTCATCTTTTCACAATCTTCTTTTTTATTAAATTTGTCACATAAGAGTTTAATTGAAAACTTTTTAAACAATTTGTGAACATTAGACATAATATTGTGAATATGTCCTTTATAGTTTTCTTAGCAAAATTTTATGATTGTTCATTCTGAAAGGTAATTCAATATCAAATTTTCTGTATGATGTTTGGCTTCTAGATTCATTTTCTGAATCATGTACTGTAATATTTGTAAAACTGCCTTTGTTATAAAAGTTTATATCACAAATAGCTATTTTTGTAAGGCAATCATGTTTACATCATGTCCCTTATTTCGGTTGGTAAAATGTTTCATTATGCAATCTTATGTATTGCCTTTATTCTTCAAATGTTACAAGTTAAAATGTTTTTGGAATCATAAAAAAAAAATATTTTGATTCCAATGTTCTATTATTGAACTCAATTTTTATTATTTGTGACATGTAAGTCGTACCCATTGTCAATTAGTCATGCTGAAATTATACTTGCGCTTACTGAGACATGAATTTATTCATGATCTGCCATTTGTCAAAGTGATACTAGATACAAATAAAAAAAAATTAGTTGCAGAAATAGAGGTTTTTCGTTGAAATATCAATATAGATAAGTTTTGCTAAGTGTATAAAATTCTTAAAATGGATACTTTTAGTGTTATCACAGTAGTGATTAAAGACCTGTAAATAAAAAGGAGACACAATTTTGGCTTTTCCACCTTATCTTTCAGTTTTTTCAAAATCCAGTTGTGGCGAAGATATATGTGATGTCAACCATATATATTTGTCTTAAATTCTATAGGAAGCATTAATTATTAAACTAGATAGCTATTTTAATCACACACTCATTTTTGTCTAAAAACAGAATTTGCTATCGTTATATTCTTGCTTTTTGTATTTTATTTTTAAAACTTAATAAAAGGTAGAGATATTATTGTAAATTATTCAACAACCATACATATGTGGTAAATAAATGCATTTGATTTCCTAGTGATATATTATTCTTTAGATTATTTTAGGCTATAATAATAATTTTGTAGCTCAATATATAATGCATTTCAAGGAATCTGTTAACATTATCTCACGCCATATAAACCCCCAGGGGGATACCTTCTTTAGGTATTCACGAGCTTCGCAACACCGGGCACCTCAGCGATCTTTTCCTTTTCCTCTTATTTCTCTTTGTTTCACTCTCATTGTGGTTTCCTCTTTGGAGGTGATGGCAATTCTGGATGAGCCGATGTCATCCTGTTTATATCGACTTATGGAGAATTGTAAACCACCCATGTGTTCGCCGTGCATGGTGACCAGTGTCCTTGGAAAGGGGGATCATGGCAGTTAAGGGAAACCAACACACTGCTTTGGCCTCTGCTTCAGGTAGACGGGAGATGCATATTGGTCCCATATGCATCAATCGGCTGGTCAGTTGACTTGTCACTGGCTAGGGATCAAGCTAGCGTGTACTTACTAGCCATCTCATTAAGGGTGGAGGCTAGCATAGGAGTATATTGTGACCGTATGGGCCCTGCTTAGCACTGGTGCACGGGCTGGGTCGATTTTTTTCAATAAAATGTGGCGAGCCTGAAAATTTCGGCCCCTGCAGACCTCTAATTGCAACACTCACATACATGCACATACATAAATGAAAATTCCAATCACATAAAAAAATTATTTTATTTCATGAAAAATAATTTCTTATAATATGATTCCTTACAACAGCACTTCTTGCATTGGGCTGGCTATAATTTTCGTTGCTGCCATCATCATCAGAATTATATTCATCATCGTCAAGTGACACACTAAATTGAATGCACAAGTTGTGGAAAATGGCACATGCGTTTGTAATTTTTTATGCAATTGTTGGTTTGAAGTTCAGCTTATGTAGGCATCTGAATATTGCCTTTAACACACCATTGCAACGCTCACATACATGCACATACATAAATGAAAATTCCAATCTCATAAAAAATTGCTTTTATTTCATGAAAAATAATTTTTTTAAATATCATCTCTTACAACAGCACCTCTTGCTTTGGGCTGGCTATCATTTTTATTGCTGCCTCCATCATCAGAATTATTCGTTATTGTAAAGTGGTACACTAAATTGAATGCCCAAGCTGTGCAAAACGGCACATGCGTTTGTAATTTTTGATGCCACTGTTGGTTCGAAGTTCAGTTTATGTAGGCATCTGAATCTTGCCTTTAACACACCATTGAAACACTCAATCACATTGCATGCTCATGCATGTGCTTTATTATATCTATTCTCTGTATTCTGGGCTCTAAAATTGGCGTCATCAGCCATGGCTCCAATGGATAGCCACTTTCACCTTAAATAAAATGTACAAGCTTTAAGTAAAATAAAAACACTGTTTATTTATTAATTTTTTTTTTTAAGAACTGTACTACTCAATATTACACTATCTTATATTAACATTGATAATAGTTGAAGTATTGGCTACATTTTGGTTAACATCAGGGTAAATATTGGATGAAGAGGTACTGGCTATTGCATCTAAGTTATGGTGATTATTTGACAGATATTTATTACCTATTGCAATAGTCAACATTAGGAGAAATAAGTGGATATATATCATCAGTTGTGCTTAAGTTTACATCTATAAACATGCAATATTTTCTTCATAGCTTGTTTCGTTTCCAAAATTAGCAGCAGGAACATTGTTTTCTGGGCTGAGAGGCAGATTAATATTGCCCACTTCATTTGAGTTATTATTATACGTGCTAGTAACATCTGTTTCTTTCAAATTAGCAAGAAAAACGTTATTATCTAAAGTATAAAAGACTTAATCCCTAGGGTGAAGATCTTGACATTCAGTATCTGTATGATTGAAAACTGCAAAGACGTGCTTGCAGGGTATCTTGCCCAATCCTAACAAGTACAAAAAGGAAGCACGCTATCACTACCCAAGAAAATATAAGTTTTCGAAGGACAGCTCTCACTTATAATTTTAAATTGGTTTGGGCGACTTTTTGAGTATGTCTTGATTCAAAAAATTTACTTTTTTTCAATTCTGTTAATGCATGAAGTAACAAACGATTTTGGCCGATTTTTTAAAAATTCAGGACAAACATCTGCATTATGTTTATACACAGGAGACAATTCAACATTTAATTTTACATATTTTTCGAACATTGAGGGTAAAAAAAAAATTCTGTGATGACAGAAACAATTCTTTTTTTACTAAGGCCTTTTTTGTTGTGTTTATTTTAATAGGCATATCTAATGTAGGCCTGTAGGTATCTAATCTAGGCCTAAATGCAGATACCAGTCTTTGATGTTCAGGGTACCATGTTTTATTAAAATGGTTTTGCAGACTTTTTTATATTTTTATAGAAAGAACTCGATCTTAACTCATCAAGTTTTTGTTCAAACTTTAAATTGCTTTTAGCAACTCCAATACTTCTAAAAATGGATAAAATTTCATTTTTCTCCTTGTAAACACCATTATTTTTTAAGGATAAGCAACGTATCCATGCTTGCTCTCTGTGAAAATCGCAGATATATGTTAAAGAATGTGGAAAGATTTTTTCAATGCCATTTTTCTCTGCCTCAGAAAAATCTATCAGAAGATATTTTGGATAAAACCTGGGTTCCAAACCTTTATAATCTGTAAAGCTTAGAAATAGAGCGAGATATTTCTTCATCTGTCGTCATAAAAACTGCCACTGGATGATAATGAATGGTCATCTCTACGCACAATAAAAAACATGGCAGTGCATATTTCATTGTTTTGTAAGTTGCATCCAATAAACAGATGTCCATGCCATAACGCTTTAATAAAATACTGTTGTTGTTTGGATTGGAATACAAACAAAAATTTCTCTTTCATTTCTGAATTTGCCAGATGTTGATATGGTCAAAAAAATATATTATCATCCAGATATTTCTCTCTCCATTCTTTTATTTTTTCTAGTAAATTTTCTTGGTCATGTGTGCAATGACACAATTAGTTTATTCTATTATTAACATGCACACGAATTGCATCATGTGACGAGTAAAATCTTAGATTTAATTTGGAAGGCAAAACTTCATCTCTGAACCATGACTGATGGTTGTCTGCAACAAACTGTTCAAGATAATGAGCGACATCTTTCATGTTTGTCACTCCTGCACTAACAAGATGTTTTAACTTCACTAACAGCCTTGCATCAGTTCGTTGAATATACACCTTTGCTATTTCACAATTATATCTCGGTGATCTTCATATTTAGGACATGATCTTCATATTAGTTACTTTCTTCAATCCTTGGCTATAAAAAGGTCTAATGTCAATATTCAGAGAAAAAAAAATGTCCATCGCTCGATTGAAAAATTGTGATTTTTGTCAATCAGTTGCATTAAAAAGAAAAAAAAATTACAAATAAAACTTATTTGCCTACTGCATTCAAAGCTCTTTTGAAATAAATTACATATCGGCCAGCTAGTGTGTCAAAGGTTTTAAGTCAATGTGTCACTTCACTATGAGAAGGAGTATGGGTAAATAAATATGAAGTGTGTTTATTTTTTAGTTCAGTGAAGAAAAAATGAAATTGTGCTTTTTTTTAATTTAATACCTATGTACTTGTGTAATTTTAATTTGCTTAAAATCAACATATCAGATCAAGTCATCTTCTATTTTTTAATGCCATTTTTTGTAATAAGTTTTTAATTAATGGTCAGGGATTGTAAAAAAAAATTAACAGAATTTACCTATATTTATTTGTGTACTGTTTAGTTAAAAGGGTTTAACTGCATGAGATGAAAAATTTGAAAATTACAGCGAAGTCTTATTTTAAAAATTAATAAAATTGAGATCTGAAAAATGTCCAGATATTAGAGGTTGAACTGTAATTGATAAATGCATATTTAACCCATTAAATGCAGCTATGTAAACAACGTTAAATAAATATAACTTTAAATTTTTTAATATGCATCCGATGTCTCTATTATAAATCAGTTAAATTTTTTCAAAAACTATAACCATTTAAAAAATTTGGTATTTTCCCATAACGAGAGCTTTGGCGCCTAATAAGGGGTAAACGTTCCCTAGGCTGAACACAGGTTCTGCTCATTTTTTTCGCTACTTAGAAGTTCTGTTTTTAATTTAAAAAATAAAAATAAAAATAGCTTATTGTTTTGCATGCAATAAAAACATATTTAAAACAGTTAATTTATTATATATGCAGGTATAAAGTATTTAATACTGAATTAAAAAATTATTTTTAAACATAGAAAGGCTTGTATTTTTAATTATTTTCTTTTACAATTTTCTATGAAAATACAGGTCACAACTTCGGTGCATTACATTACACTAGCCGGGAAAACCGAGCTATGCTCATTTAAAATTAGGTTTGTATTAAATTTAAAATAACAACATATTCTCGCTCTATTATTGCTATAATAAATTTTATTTTATAACATTATTTACAAAAACTACCAATATCAATAATTTACACATTTCAAAATTTTACTGTATTTACATATTTACGACGACGGGACATCCTTCCATACTATACTTTTAGTTCTTTGATACTTTCTTTTGGTATCGGGACTTTTAGGCCTGAACACCTTTTTACACGTGAGTAAGCAACATGCAGCATTCCATACATAAAGACGGAGACACTTAAATCCACGCCTACGAAATCGAATGTTTGCCCCTGAGCCTTGTGGACGGTGATGGCAAATGCCGGCCTCACTGGAAATTGGTACTGCTGCATAGTGCAACCCAGCTGGCCCTTGCTTGAATCCAGTGTTATCCTGGGAATGTGAACTACCCGGCCGAAATTCTCGCCAGTAACTATTTTGGCCTTGATAATGTTATTACAGAGATCCGTCACAATCAGACGTGTACCGTTGCAAAGCCCTTCTGATACGTCGAGGTTCCGCAGCAACATTGTTATTGTGTTAGTTTTCAGTTTCAGTTTGTGCGGCAGCAGATCCGCAATGTCCACGGTATTAAGAAATTCCTGGGTGAACTCTAGTGCTCCCTCCGGTTGATCTTTTACTGAGAAAGCTATAGTAAAGTATGGATTCCCCCGGAAGCCTTTCAATAATCTCTGAATTTATTTTACTGACGTCTGCATTCAGGGGTGCGAGGATGGCTCTGTCTTTCATAGCTTCGAAGTTTTGAGTAGCTATGCAATTTCCGAATACCTCTTGTATTAGATTTCCGTTTGAAAGGATGTCTTCGGGGAGTTCAATTTCAACCATTGAATTGGTAGGAAGTTCTCCGTTCCCTAGCTGCAAGAGATATTCTGCGAATTCTTGCTCTTCTGGGTGAACACGCATGTTCTTCGTTAGAGAAAAGATTTTGAAATGGTGCCAGACATCGCTTTTTGGGATGCACAGGTCCAGAAGCTCGCTCTTGTTTGCTCGGGGTTGGACAGGAAGGCACTGTCGGAAGTCTCCGCCAAAGACCACGATCTTTCCACCAAAAGGCAAACTCTTATTTCCGATGGCACGTAAGAGCTCATCCATGTTATTCAGTCCGTACTTAAAAAGCATGGGTGCTTCGTCCATCAGAAAAACATCAACCTTTGCGAGCTCAGTGGCATTTGCAGTTCCGGGTTTGATGTTTGAAACTGCTTCCGATGTCAGTGGTACTCGAAGACCAAAAGTTCTATGCAAAGTATGGCCTTCCGGAAGCAAAATCGAAGCAATATCAGTGAAGGCCATACATTTTACATTACGATTTCGACCTCTAAGTATGTGGTATAGTGTTTTGTAGATGAAAGTCTCGCCGGTGCCACCGGGTCCATCGGTGATAAAGGATCTCTTGTCAAGGTTCAAATCATCAGCTGCCCAAAGGATGGCGGCTACGATTTCTATTTGCCTTCCTTGAAGATGACAGTACATGCTTTGTCCAAGAGCAGTCGACTCATCGGCGGTGAAATTTTCTTGGTTTATTTCGTTGTGGTATCTGTCGATGTCATTCTGAATTTATTCACCCAATAATGAAAATTTCTGCCCTCTGTTGCTTCAGTATTTAATTTGTGGCCAATTATCTTATATGCTCGGTTAATCGCATCTTCGACCAAGCCACCTGTTCTTCTCGCTTCTCGGATGAAATCTAGTGCCAAATCTTCTAAAGACGTTTCGGGTTTTCTGGAGATCCCAGTATTAGAATTTGGGTAAAAACTGTTCTCATGGCTCTCGGCATTTTAGAAATTGCCGATTCACGTAATCCTTCCACCCATTGTCGGTCATCGTAAGTCAAACCTCGAGCTAGGCAAGCTTGTTTGTAGGTTGAGTACTGAATGCCTACGACTGCCAGAAGATCGTCAACATTCATTGCATTTTTTATATGGTAAAGAAGTAATCTTAGATGATATAATTCTGGCTGAGCAACGATATTGACGTTGTGAATGCGGCTGATAACACGCAGTTTTCTAACCCGCAACAGCCACTCACTGGATTTTCCTACCCACTTAAAGTGTTCAGGCATTTGCCAGTAATAGTAGTAGACGACTTCATCTTTAGAAGAATCCAACTGGCTGCTATTTTCTTTTTGTTTCAAGACTTGGTTATGACGAAAATAAGCTTCTAGCGTAGGACCTTTTTGATCGATATCTGCGAGATCTTCATGTGTTTGGTCAATGTTTCCGACTCTATACTGGCCTGGCAAATGAATGTCGAGGCATTGAACTACGTGGCTCTTCTTTTGAATTTCGTTTTCGAAAAGTCTCCAGCAGGCTTCCGGAGGGGTGATGCATCTTCCCTTGACGTATGCGTCCGCCTCGTTGTAGATTAGTTTTCGCTGGTTTTCTACAATTTTGATCAACGCACAATCGTGTCCATTGTAAATGTATTTGTATAAGTATTTGACGGTACGAATGCTTCCGATGTACTCAACGTTGATGTGACAATTGTATTTCTTCAGCAAGTATGTGTTATACGGAACAACGTGTCTGTTGTCTCCTGTCACTCGTTTACCGTTCATAGTCTTGCGGAAGACTGCGAGTTTGTCACAGAAATCTGGATTGCGCTCATCCAGTCTTGGATTGCATCGCCGTCTGTACTTTGGTTTTTCATCGTCTGCTATAGACGTGTCCTGCTGGAAATCTTTTGGAAAATTGAAACGGCATTTCATTTTTCCGTTCTTATTTATTAACCATGCAGGTTGATTCGGGATTCAGCTCTCTGCATGGATTATGAATCATCCATTTGATGACTAAATCTCTCAGTTCCAGGTCTTCGTAATCTTCTGGAATTTCTGCCGAAATCAAATCGTCCAGTTCTTCTGTGTTCCGAATTTTGTCTTCGGGTGACATAATTAAAAGCAAGTGCATGTGTGGAAGTCCACGTTTTTGGAACTCGATGGCGTATACATAAGCAGCTACCTTTCCGAAGATCTGCTTATTTTCAAAGTCTTTTATGAGTTCTTCAAATTTAAGCTTGGCCAATCTAGCGACAAGGTCCGGTGGTCTTGAGGCTGCTGTTGTCGATCAGTACCATTAGCAGGACGATTTTGCACGCTTCTTTCATTTCTTTACATTCCGGATTGAAAGTCGCAGTGACGAAGAAATGCGGTGGACCTTTTCGTCGAACGATTGCCATTGCATCTTCAAAGCACTCAAAGCGTGTTGATCCAGGGAAAGAAGGTAGAATTATCTTCTCGCCAACAGAGGCGTTCTTTTTTTCGGAAAGTTCGTTTATGAAGTGAGTAACTCCGGTGTAATTATCAGCTAGTATTTTCTTTTGGTTGGCTTTTATCCATTGAATGCGGTCATGTTCTACTCGAATGTAAGTATCGACGAGGTATTTTTGAAAGAATCGAGTATAGATATAATTAGCTTGACCCGTAGTGACCCAAAAATGACCCACCCACAAATCAATTTTTCTCGATCATGTGACTTAGCCCAATGGTCTTCTCATCCCCAGAAACGGTATAATACAAAATTTTGTCAAAATCATTTGATTCTTTTTTAGATACAATTGGATTGACACCTGACCCATTGTGACCCAAATAATGACCCACTCATCGAATTTTCTTAACATGCAGCCTATCTCAATATTATTCTCGTGCCCGAAAACGATAGAACACAAAATTTTGCCAAAATCGTTAGAGCCGTTTTCTAGATAAACTTAGCTTGACCCACAATGACCCCAAAATGACCCACTAATCGAATTTTCTCTAACACGTGACTTAGCCCATTGGTCTTCTCATAATCCAAAACAGTAGATTACAAAATTTAGTCAAAATCGTTAGAGCCGTTTTTTAGATAAATTTAGCTTGACCCGAAGTGACCAAAAATGACACACTAATCGAAATTTCTCGAACATGTGACCTAGCTCAATAGTTTTCTCGTGCCCAAAAACGGTTGAATATAAAATTTAGTCAAAATCAATTGAGCCGTTTTTCAGATATAATGAGCTTGACCCCGATCCATTGTGACCCAAAATGACCCACTAATTGAATTTTCTTGAACACATGACCTAGCCCAATAGTCGTATCGTGCCCGAAAATGGTAAAATACAAAATTTCGTGAAAATCGTTAGAGCCGTTTTTAAGATAAAATTTACATACACACACACACTTTTTGCTCGCATTATAGTATAAGATTTTCGACACTTCATCCAAGTATTTTTTTTTTTACATATTTTACATCTAGATTGTTTTTCTGCACTAACAATAAAATGATTTATATCATCGAAACACACACTACTGTTCACAGATCCATAAGGGCCTCTACTGGGATTTGTATTTTTTTCAATTTCTGTCTTTATTAATACAGTTGTTATATGTCTTAAGAAGGTAAGTTGGGACATTTCTCCTGTGAGTTCTCTATGTATTCATGCTGCGACTACAGCCATGTTTAAAATGTTTGTAAAAAATGGCCACCACCACTTTTTACCTTTGATACGAGGCCTGTAAGTGCTTAAAAATCGAACTAGGAGATCCAAACCTCCCATATGCTTATTATTATATGATGTGATTAGCTTTGGTTAAGGTAAATCAATTTTCTTTTTTTCTTTAGAGCACCATCATTTTACCTAACTTAATGGAGTGAGTCTCTTCTTCGAAATTAGATGCCAAGCACACAACCCTGTTATCTCTCCATTTTACTACACACAGATTTTCTGTGACTATGGATTCAAAAGTTCCTCTTTCATTTTTTTCCAAATGTTTACCTTTACTTAGAGGGCAATCTTTCAACCTATTTTCTCTGATTCTGCCCGTCATACGAAAATAGCACTTTTCACATTTCTTCCAATAATTCCAGCGAAGTAAAAAAATTGTCCATATAAACCGTATGTTTTGAGGGATCGTCAATGAATTTTATAAAGTCCAAAACCACCCTTGTTCCAAGGGGATTAGTTTCTGTTTCAGTTTTTTCTTCAAATGTATTTTTATTTTTTCTCACATAAACTTCTAAATTTAGTGGGTAATCTTCAGATGTAGATAAAACCCATAATTTATACTCAAATTTTGTGGGTTTTCCACACATATACATTTTCGAGGAATGATGACCTGTGTAAGGTATCATTTGTTCATCCACACTTAAGCATTCAGAGAAAACTCCGAACTGTTGTAATTTTTTGCAAAACATGTCAAGAAAATCTCTGACTTTCACTAATTTATCCATTTTATCAATCAAATCATTATTGTATAAATAGAGGTACTTCTTAATATCTCTGAATCTCTGACGGCTCATTGCATTTTGAATAAAAGGTATGTTGCAATCTTCAGCATTGTTTCAATATAATTCCTCTTGGGATACTGCATGGTACCCGCTAAAAAGTATTAAGCAGCATAATCTCTCCATCTCTTTAACATCATAAGTTTAACTGAGGAAGTTGTTAGATGCTGCTCAACATAGCATAGCGTCAACTTTAATGCTTTTACTCCTTCTGTATGAGGAGTTTAACATCGTCAACTTTAACTGAATCATCATCATCAGGATCATTTTCATATTCAACAACATCAGTTACCGTCCTAATTATATCCTCATCAAATAATGTTTCATGCTTGAGATCTTTATCAGACTCAAAGCACTCTTCTACTTCTTCTATGGTGATCTGTTCGCATCCCTCAAGTTTTTTAAATGTTTGTACGAAACAGTTTGCAGATAGATCAGACATTATAGAGATTCGGAGGGGATTGCACTTTTGAACATTAAAATCAAAAAATTTCAAATCTTCCTGGGGGGGGGGGGAATCTCATTACTCTGGGGGGGGGGAGACGACATGCCACTACTAAAGTTGGCCAATAGACTTCCCAATAACAAATTGAATTAAAAATATTAATTGTAAAAAAATATATATATATATCAAAAAGAACAGTAAATAAACATTGTGATGATAATACACAGGCACACAATCAATAAAAAATTAGAAATTTAAGTAAGAATAAGGAAATTATAAGGGTACATATTAATATAAATGAAATAACCCTAAACTGGTATTGGGTAAAAATGCCATGACATTCTTAGGCACTTTTTAAAAAATTACATCTTGATTAGTAATTAAAATTATATATTTCCATTTTTTTTTTTTAAACCCTCTGTTAATATATATCAACCAATCTAATAGTGGCAGTGCATCATAACAGAAATAAATCAAAATACCCAAAATTACAGTAATGGATATCCTACAAAAAGTAAATAATTGTTCTAATGAGTGTTTCTTATAATCATAACTTACAACATACTAATGAAATAAAACAATCATTTTTAAAGTACACAATTGGTACTGGAAACTAAGCATTCTAGTATCAGAAGCTAAAACCTTAAAATAAAAAATAATTTTGTAAACGGCCATTGATATATAAAATCAAAAGTTTTATATTATTACTAAAACAAATTGTTGCAAATTATGCTATAAAATAAAAAGTACATACATTAAAATCAGACCTTAGCTTGTTAAGTAAAATTAACTGAATGACAGTGGAACTGTTAAACATTATTTTCCGATTCCTTGGTCGTTTGATTAAGATTCTTAACAAAAAAAAAAAAAACAGACTATAAAACAAACAAGGAAGTTATGAATAAATAAATAAAAGCTGTTTTCATAAACAGTGCATTTTTATAAATAAAACACTTTTGGAGATGGTCCGTTATTGACATTCACCTTACATACTTTTTTTTTTTAGTTCACTTTTCAAGAATCCAATGTACAAAACTTAGATACTTTTCATAAAAATTCAGTAAGCATCATAATTTTGAAAAATGTTATTCATTATACTAAAAGATATTTACAAAACCGTAAAAAATTACATACACTTTTCTTCGTATGGTCGATACTGTCCATTTCATCCTTATACTCTACGTATAAAGACAAAAGGCATTTTACCATACCTGCAGACAACATACCTGTTTGGTAACACTGTTGGTTTCTTCTGTGTTGCATTTATGCACGTTTATTCCTTCAATGGAAAGCAATTGCACAAAACAATGTGGGCATTCATATGGAGTTACACTACAGTCATCTTGACTCTGATTCATATCTCCACATTACTTACTCTTTTCTTCGTGTTGTCCATTTTATCTTTTTACTCTATGTATAAAGACAAAAAGCACTTTAGCATACTTGCAGACCAACATACCCATTTGGTAACACTGTTGGTCTCTTCTGTGTTACATTTATGCGCGTTTATTTGTTCAATGAAAGGGAATTGCACAAAATAATGAGGGCATTCATATAGAACTACATTACAGTCATCTTGACTCTTATTTATATCTCCACATTACTTACTCTTCGTATGGTCGATACTGTCCATTTCATCTTTATATCCTACGTATAAAGACAAAAGGCATTTTACCATACCTGCAGGCCAACATACCCGTTTGGCAACACTGTTGGTCTCTTCTGTGTTGCATTTATGCGCGTTTATTCCTTCAATGGAAGGGAATTGCATAAAACAATGTGGGCATTCATACAGATTTACACTACAGTCATCTTGACTCCGATTCATATCTCCACATTACTTACTCTTTTCTTTGTATGGTTGATACTGTCCATTTCATCTTTATACTCTACGTATAAAGACAAAAAGCATTTTACCATACCTGCAGACCAATATACCCGTTTAGTTACACTGTTGGTCTCTTCTGTGTTGCATTTATGCGTGCTTATTCCTTCAATGGAAGGGAATTGCACAAAACAATGTGGGCATTCACACAGAGTTACACTACAGTCATCTTGACTCTGATTTATATCTCCACATTACTTACTGTTTTCTACGATTTGCCCATACTATCCATTTCATCTTTATACTCTACATATAAAGACAAAAAAGCATTTTACCATAACTGCACACCAACACACCCATTTGATAACACTGTTGGTCTCTTCAGTGTTGTTTGTATTTATGCTCATTTATTTGTTCAGTGGAAGGGAATTGCACAAAACAATGTGAGCATTCATATAGAATTAATTACACTACAGTCATCGTGACTCATATCTCCACATTACTTACTCTTCGTATGGTCGATACTGTCCATTTCATCTTTATACTCTAGGTATAAAGACAAAAGGCAATTTACCATGCCTGCAGACCAACATACCCGTTTGGTAACACTGTTGGTCTCTTCTGTGTTACATTTATGCACGTTTATTCCTTCAATGGAAGGGAATTGCACAAAACAATGTGAGCATTCATACGGAGTTACACTACAGTCATCTTGACTCTGATTCATATCTCCCCCCCAGGGGAATACCTTCTTTAGGTATTTACGGGTTTCGCGAACCCGGATTCCTGAGCGATCTTTCTCCTTTCCTGTTTTCTTCTCTTTTTAGTTGTCTATCCTTTTTTCTTTGTTTCACACTTTGTAATCTTCTTTTTTCAGTTTCTTATCCCTCTTTGTTCTTGTTCATGTTTTTTACTGACCATTTTGTTCAACTTGTTATTTGTTCTACTAACATTGTTCTTGTTCTTTTATTGAAAAAAAAAAAAAAAAAAAAAAAAAAAAAGGAAAAAAAAATTAAAATCGTGAAAAAAGACAAAAAATACACCTTGTTTCTCAGTTCTCACCCACATCACTTTTTCTTTTTTACAATAGTGGATTTTTTTATTTTCACATGAGACACTCTGGGTGTTGAGGTTTTTTAATCTCATCGCCTCGTTCCTACCTCTTTAGGCTGATCTCGAGTCCCAGAGTACAGGGCATCTCCGAATTCCGGTTCCGTGATCGGTGGGCGCCGTACTTGTATGGCGGTGGTTAGGAATGCACTGTGCGACTGGTGTCCTTTCGACGTAAGGGCGATGTAGGTTGGACAGAGCTGTAAAGGCTTACGTACGACAACCGAGTTCCACTGTGAAAGAACTAGAGTTTGGAGATGCTATCGAGTTTAATCCAACGTTCGAAAAACGTGGAAGTTTGTTGATAGTTTTCACCCTTTTGAGACCTGCGCCTAAAGTAATGGTAAGAAGAAGGGTCGGTGACCAGGCGCAATGCCTGGCGTTTTTTCAATCCTTTCTAAATATGGCTACAATCTCAGGAAATAAATCATGCGAAGTGGAAGCCCCACACCCAAAAGAGAGTACATGCGAAGTGGAAGCCCCACCACCAAAAGAGAGTACTAATGCGTTGAGTTCTTGCTCAAAAGCTGGTTCTGACCAGGGCCAAAAAAACTCTTGGGGTGATAGAGTTGAGGATTCTTCTTCCAATACGGAATGTAAGAATGTCAACTCTAATTCATGTAATGTTGAAGAGAGATTTTTTGTAGTGAAACGGGTAGAAGGGAGTTTTGACAAAACATCCCCCTTCCTAATTAATAAATCTATCCAAGGTTTGGTTGGTGAACCAAAAACAATAAAAAAACTCCGGACAGGTGAATTATTAATTGAAGTAAGCAATAGTCAACAAGCAGCCAACGTAAAAAAATGTACTCAGTTTGCAAACATTGCAGTCTCCATATCTAAACATAGAACTTTAAACACATCTCGCGGTGTGATCTCTGAATCTGACCTCTTGCATGTCACTGAAGATGAAGTTGTAGAGAATTTAAAAGAACAAAATGTCATTGAAGCTAGAAGAATAAAAATCTACCGTCGAGACGAACAAATACCAGCTAATCAAATACAAATTCCAACCAAGCACATTATTCTCACATTCAACTCACCGAACCTACCCAAATCAATATAAGCCGGATATCTGTCATGTTCTGTAAGGCCTTACATCCCAAACCCACTGCGTTGTTTTAAATGTCAACGCTTTGGGCATTCAAAAACCTCATGCCGTGGTAAAATCACCTGTGGTCGTTGCAGTGCAGTAGGCCACGAAAGTGAACACTGCAATGCCCAACCATGTTGTGTAAATTGTAAAAAAGACCACCCATCTTATGCTAAATCATGTGAACAATGGAAAATAGAAAAAGAAATACAAACAATACGCACTAAAGAAAATATATCATACCCTGAAGCCAGAAAAATAGTAGAATCCAGGACACCCAAAGTTGGTGTATCATATGCTGCAGCCCTATCAAAAACCGCCAAAAAAACTCATAAATCTATTGCAACACAAACTGAATTCCCCACTGAAACTAATTGCCAACCTAATCAAAAACAAAACAACCTGTCTAATAATTCTGATAAGACAAGCAGATCAACGCAGTCTGCTGCTCCTAAGTCACCTAAATCTGTTCCTCCTAACTTGCCTAGATCTGTTCCTCCTAAATCATCAACAAATCCTACTTTAAAATCAGCACAGTCTCTTATTTCTAAACTTCCACTCCATAAAAGAGGTTCTCAAAATACAACTAAAACACCATCCGTGAAACCAAACCGTAAATCTGATGCAGAAAAATTTAACCTACCAATAATTAAAGCCACAGTCTCATCTGAAAATACACCCAAGAAGAAAAAGAGTAAAAGATCTAAAAATGAAACACACTCAAAACAGAACGATAAAATGGAAGAGGATGATGCCCTTGCTCTTCACTCAGAACCGGACGAACCATTTAACGATGGAGATAGTATGTCTACTATCTCTGAATAATATAACGCAGATAATTTTCATCTAGGAAAAAATAGTAAAATCGATCATGATTAATATTATTTCATGGAACTGTCGAGGCTTTCATAATAAATATGACGAAATTCGAAGTATTCTTCATGACCACCAACCACTATGTTTAGCTTTACAAGAAACCCATCTTAAAATTAATGACAAAGCTAAATTGCGCACCTTCGCCACATACAGAAAAGATTTTACAGGTAGTGATAGGGCCACTGGTGGAGTGGCTCTTTTCATCTCTCGCAATTTACCCCATACTCATATTAACCTAAACACAAACTTACAAGCTGTTGCAGTCCGTGTACATATAAAACGTCTCATTACAGTCTGTACCATTTATTTACCACCCCACCAAATTATTCAGTCAGCACTACTTGATGACCTCCTTCTTCAACTCCCAACTCCTTTCATCATAGTTGGGGATTTTAATGCTCATAGCCAACTGTGGGGTAATTCTGACACTAATCAACGTGGTGATATCATTGAAAAATTAATTTCTGACAATGGCTTATGCCTACTCAATAATGGTGATCATACATATTTTCATGAACCGACACGCACCTTTCATGCCATAGATCTCACTATCTGCTCTCCATCTATCTATCCGTATCGGAATTTCTGGATTTCAAGTGACCTGCACGGCAGTGACCATTTTCCCACTTTCATTTCACAGACCACTCCTGACAGGGATTCTAATCATTATTTTAAACGCTATAACTATGACAGAGCCAATTGGCCAACTTTCACCAATCATGCTAAAATCACAAATCATATGGTAGAAGGTGACATAGACGATGCAGTTGATAATATCACCCAGTGTATTATCAATGCTGCAGATATTAGCATACTTAACTCATCATCTACAAAGAGACACCGGAAGCCATGGGGGAACAGTGACTGTCAAGCTGCAAAAAAAAAATCAACAGAAAGCCTGGGGCATCTTTCGGCGTTATCCCAATAACACTAACTATCTTGCCTACAAAAAAGCAAAGGCTGAAGCTAGAAGAGTGCGCCGTAAAAGCCAACGTGAATCATGGATTCAATATGTATCTAATATTAACCCAAATACCTCTAGTAAAGTCCTCTGGAAAAAAGTAAAAAATTGTATGTGTCTTTATTCTGAAAACCACATCACAATCTTTAATCATAACGGACAAACAATAGCTTCTCCTAAGAATATTGCTGAAACCATAGCAAATACCTTTGCATCTAACTCTGCCTCTGAATCATACCCGGAACCTTTTTTATCATACAAAAGACAAACAGAAACTACCCACCTCAATTTTAATTCCCGTAACTCTTATGACTAGAATCTCCCTTTTACTCTCTAAGAGCTCATAAAATGTTTGCAAAATAGCCATCTATCAGCTCCAGGTCACGATGGCATCACCTATACCATGCTTAAACATCTCTGCACAACCTCTCTCAATAACTTACTTGCATTTTATAACAGAATTTGGATAGAACAGGTCTTTCCTCAAGCCTGGTGTAACTCTATTATCATTCCTTTTCCTAAACCAGGGAAAGATGCTAGCAATCCCAATAATTACAGGCCAATCGCACTCTCTAGCAGTCTTTGTAAATTACTTGAAAAAATGATAAATTGTCGTCTCGTGCATATTTTAGAAAATAACAATTGCCTTGCTGCGTTTCAAAGTGGGTTTCGACGAGGTAGGTCAATTATCGATAACCTGATCAATCTTGAAAATCATATACGGACAGCCTTTCTAAAACGCAAACATTTGGTGTCAGTTTTTTTTGACATGGCAAAAGCCTACGACAGAACATGGCGATACGGGATCCTTCGTGATCTTTTTAACCTAGGCTTTCGTGGGAATCTCCCTATTTTTATTAAGAACTTCCTCGCCATTCGACTTTTTCAAGTCCGAATCGGTGGGGTACTCTCTAGTTTTTGTGTACAAGAAGAGGGTGTACCCCAGGGCAGTGTCCTGAGTGTCACCCTCTTTGCTATAAAAATAAATGACATTCTTAGTCAACTGCCCCCTTCTGTGAAAGGTGATTTATATGTTGACGACTTCCGAATTATGTGTATCGGACAGGATATTCGTTTTATTGAAAGACAGTTGCAAATTGCAATCACCCATATTCTTAATTGGACTAATAAGAATTGATTTATAATTTCTCATGACAAAACTTCTTGTGTTCACTTCTGTAGACGTAGGGATCTGCATCCAGATCCTGAAATTTTGATTGGACCAACTCAAATTCCTGTTGTGGACATTATCCGTTTTCTCGGCCTCCAATTTGATAGTAAGCTAACCTTTTTACCACATATCTTACAATTACGGACAAAATGTGAAAAATCACTTAACCTACTAAAGGTGCTTTCAAATACTTCCTGGGGAGCAGACCGTACTTCTCTCCTTAAAATCTATCGAGCCGTCATCCGCTCCAAAATTGACTATGCCTGCCAGGTCTATGGTTCCGCACGTAATTCTGTTCTTAAAAAACTTGACATTGTGCACCATAGCGCACTCCGTGTTTGCTCTGGTGCATTTCGTACCTCTCCAGTTTTAAGCCTTTATGTTGACTGCAATGAACCAGCATTACACCACATTCGTGAAAAACTTTCTTTAGAACTTTATTACCGTATCCTTTCACATCCAGGCCATCCTCTTCATTCATACATTCTAAATACAGACAATGATATGCTTTATCAGCATCGACCATCTAGCATCCCACCTTTTGGTGTCAGAATAAGGAACATTACTGATAATAGCCCACTGGGTAGTATCGAGGTGAGTCCATGTCCATTGCATGTACTGTGGTTAGGAATCCACTGGGCGACTGGTGTCCTTTCGACGTAAGGGCGATGTAGGTTGGACAGAGCTGTAAAGGCTTAACTACGACAACCGAGTTCCACTGTGAAAGAACTAGAGTTTGGAGATGCTATCGAGTTTAATCCAACGTTCGAAAAACGTGGAAGTTTGTTGATAGTTTTCACCCTTTTGAGACCTGCGCCTAAAGTAACGGTAAGAAGAAGGGTCGGTGACCAGGCCCGATGCCTGGCGTTTTTTCAATCCTTTCTAAATATGGCTACAATCTTAGGAAATCAAATATGTGATGTGGAAGCCCCACAAGCTAATAAAGAGAAAAATAACGCATTGAGCTCTGGGTCAGGAGCTACTGTTAATCAGATCAAAAAAGATTCATGGGGTGAGAGAGTTGAAGAGTCTGTTTCCAGTACGGAATCTAAAGATCCCGACTCTCACAAAAGTAAAACTGAAGAAGGATTCTTCATCGTCAAACGCCAAGATGGGAGTTTTGATAGAACATCACCCTTTTTGATTAATAAATCTATTCAAGGACTGGTTGGCGAACCCAAAACAATAAAAAAACTCCGTACAGGTGAACTGCTAATTGAAGTTAACAATAGTCAAGAGGCAGCTAACTTAAAAAAATGTACACACTTTGCTAACATTGCTGTCACAATATCGCCACATCGTACTTTAAACTCATCTCACGGGGTGATCTCCGAGCCTGACCTCTTGTATGTTAGTGAAGATGAATTACTGGAAAACTTAAAAGAACAGAATGTCACAGAAGCTAGAAGAATCAAAATCTACCGTCGGGATGAACAGATACCTTCTAACCAAATTCAAATACCTACAAAGCACATTATACTTACTTTTAACACACCCAAGCTACCAAAATATATAAAAGCTGGTTATTTATCATGTTCTGTCAGACCATACATACCAAACCCACTGCGTTGCTTTAATTGTCAACGCTTTGGGCATTCAAAAACAAATTGCCGAGGTAAGGAAACCTGTGGTCGGTGCAGTGCAGTTGGCCACGAAAGTGCGCAATGCAATGCTCCACCTTGTTGTGTCAACTGCAAAAAAGACCATCCATCTTACGCTAAATCATGTGAACAGTGGAAAAAAGAAAAAGAGATACAGACCATACGCACAAAAGATAACATACCGTACCCAGAAGCCAGAAAAATCGTTGAATCCAGAACACCCAAAGTTGGTGTGTCATATGCTGCTGCCTTAGCTAAAACCGTTCATAAAACATATCAAAGTATTGCAACACAAACCGAATTCCCAATTGAAAATAATTGCCAAGCAAGTCAAAAAGAAATCAACCTGTCTACTAATTCTGGTAAAACAAATAGTTCAACGCAATCTAAACTTCCTAAGCCGCCGAAATCTATTCCTTCTAACTCTCCGAACTCTCTTCCTCCTAAGTCACCAAAATCTGTTCCTCCTACACCATCACAAAATGCCTCTTCAAAATCATCACACTCTCATATTCCTAAAAGAGGCTCTCAAAATACCACCAAAAGAGGACATCTAAAAACCAACCATAGATCTGATGCAGATAATTTCAATCTACCAATAATTAAAGCCACTGATTCATCTGAAAATCCAGCCAAAAGGATAAAGAATAAAACATCCATAAATGAAATCCATCCAAATATGAAAGAAAAAATGGAGGAGGACGATGCTGTTGCTCTTCACCCAGAACCGGATGAAGAATTTAATGATGGAGATAGTATGTCTACTATCTCCGGATAAAAGGACGCAGATAAACTTATCAAAAAAAAAAAACTCATTCATGACTAATATTATTTCGTGGAACTGCCGTGGGTATCACAATAAACATGACGAAATCCGTAATCTTCTCTCTGACCATCAACCATTATGTTTAGCTCTACAGGAAACTCATTTAAAACCCAATGACAAAGCAAAATTACGACATTATGCTAGCTACCGAAAAGATTTCACTGGTAATGAAAGGGCCACTGGTGGAGTAGCTCTTTTCATCTCTCTCAATTTACCTCATACTCACATTAATTTAAACTCAAATTTACAAGCTGTTGCAGTCCGTGTACATATAAAACAACTCGTAACAATATGTACCATTTATTTACCTCCGAACCATAAAACTCAATCAGCAGATCTGGATAATCTCCTTCTCCAACTCCCCACTCCATATATCATTGTTGGAGATTTAAATGCACACAGCCCACTCTGGGGAAACAGTGATTCTAATCACCGTGGCAATATTTTAGAGAAAATGATTTCTGACAACGGCTTATGCCTGCTCAATAACGGTGATCATACCTATTTTCACGAGCCAACACGTACATTCCATGCAATAGATCTTATAATCTGCACCCCATCACTCTATCCCTTTTGGAACTTTTGGGTTTCAAATGACTTACACGGCAGTGACCACTTTCCAACTTTTATTTCTATGAATTCTCCTGATAGAGATTGTAATAACTCTCCCAAAAGATATATATATGACAGAGCCAATTGGCCAACTTTTACTGCACTTGCAAACATTACAGTTAGCATGATTGAGGGAAATATTGACAAAGCAGTTGACAACGTAACTCACTGTATTATCACTGCTGCTGACACTAACATTCCCAAAACTTCATCTGCTCATAAACACAGAAAACCATGGTGGAATAGTGATTGCCAAGTAGCAAAAAAACAACAACAGAAGGCTTGGGGTCTATTTCGCAGGTACCCTAATAATATTAACTATATAGCATATAAAAAGGCAAAGACAGAAGCTAGAAGAGTGCGACGTAATAGTCAACGTGAATCCTGGGTTAAATACGTCTCAAGCATAAATTCTAACACATCAAGTAAAGAGCTGTGGCAAAAAGTAAAAAAATGCATGGGCCTGTACTCTGAAAGTCATATTTCCATTTTAAAACATAACGGTCATACCATTACTTCTCCTAAAAACATAGCTGAGACAATAGGGAATACCCTAGCATCTATTTCAAACTCAGACTCATATCCAGAACCGTTTTTAACGTACAAAAGACAAACTGAATTGACCAGGATTAATTTTAATACTCATAATTCATTTTCATATAATCAACCTTTCACTATATCAGAGCTGATAGATTGTTTGCGAGACAGTAACTTATCTGCCCCAGGTCATGATGGCATCACATACATCATGCTCAAGCACCTCTCTCCACTCTCTCTTAACAATCTCCTTTCCCTTTTCAACAGGATTTGGGTGGAACATACTTTCCCCCGATCTTGGAGCAGAGCGGTTGTTATTCCCTTTCCTAAACCAGGTAAAGATGCTAGCAATCCGAATAATTACAGGCCGATCGCACTTTCTAGCTGCCTTTGCAAACTATTAGAAAAAATGGTCAATCGCCGCCTTGTTTATATTTTGGAGACTAACAATTGCCATGCCGCATTTCAAAGTGGGTTTCGACGTGGTAGGTCAACTATCGATAACCTGATACACCTTGAACATTACATTCGGACAGCTTTTCTTAAACGCAACCATTTGGTGTCAGTATTTTTTGACATGGCAAAAGCCTATGACAGAACATGGCGTTATGGGATTCTTCGTGATCTTTTTAACCTGGACTTTCGTGGGAACCTCCCAATTTTTATTAAAAACTTCCTTGCCATTCGAACATTTCAAGTTCGAATTGGGAGGATTTTATCCAGTTTCTATGTACAAGAAGAGGGTGTACCTCAGGGCAGTGTCCTGAGTGTCACCCTCTTTGCTATTAAAATAAATGACATTCTTAATCAATTACCCCCTTCTGTCAAGGGAGATTTATATGTTGATGACTTCCGCATTATGTGTATGGGACAAGACATTCGTTTTATTGAGAGACAACTGCAAAGTGCAATAAAAAGTATTCTTAGTTGGACCAACAAAAATGGTTTTTTAATTTCTATTGACAAAACTTCTTGTGTGCATTTCTGTAGAAGGAGGGATCTTCATCCAGATCCTGGAATTTTTATCGGTTCATCTCAAATTCCTGTTGTGGAGAACGTTCGTTATCTCGGCCTATATTTCGACAAAAAACTTACTTTTTTACCACATGTTTTACAATTACGGACAAAATGTGAAAAATCGCTTAATTTACTTAAAGTACTTTCAAATACATCTTGGGGAGCAGACCGCACTTCTCTCCTTAAAATCTATAGAGCTGTAATTCGTACTAAAATCGACTATGCCTGCCAGGTCTATGGTTCTGCCCGTAATTCTGTTCTTAAAAAACTTGACACTGTGCACCATAGCGCACTCCGTGTTTGCTCTGGTGCATTTCGTACATCTCCAATTTTAAGTCTTTATGTTGACTGTAATGAACCAGCATTATACCGTACACGTGAAAAACTATCATTAGATTTGTATTACCGTGTCCTTTCTCATCCTGGCCATCCTCTTCACACCTATATTTTAAATACCAGCAATGATATTCTTTATCAGCATCGACCCTCTTGCATCCCATCTTTCGGAGTCCGAATTAGGAATATTATTGACAATGGCGCTCTGAGTAATATTGAGGTGAGTCCATGTCCATTGCATGCAATCCCTCCTTGGAAACCTCCGAATATTACTTCGCTTCATCCTTTTAAAGGATACGACAAAAACAATTTGGCTCCAGCAGTTTTTCAACAATTATTTGCTGCACATCGTGCAAATTTTAATACCTACACTGATATTTATACAGATGGTTCTAAGAGTGGGAATATCGTTGGCTGCGGTGTTTTTATCGACAATACTAGTTTTAGTTATCGGCTTCACGCATCATTGTCTGTCTTTACAGCTGAGTTGATTGCGATAGAGAGAGCGATGTTGCACATTTCTCATCACCATAACACATCCTTCATCATATATACTGACTCAAATAGTTCTATTGACGCAATTAGATCTTTTAAAAAGCATCCTTATGTTTCAGCTATCCTGGATTTTTACAATAAATTGACAAGACGTGGTTATCGAATTTTATTTTGTTGGGTACCTGGACACATGGGTATTCCTGGAAATGAAAAGGCAGATGAGGCGGCAAAACTGGCTCTTAATCCTTTTTACCATAGAATTCCATTCTCAGACGTTAAACTACTTATAAAACACTTTATTCATAATAAATGGCAAGAAAATTGGGATTTAGAATATGATAATAAACTGCACCATGTTAAACCAACAATAATGACCTGGTTTCCGATTTATCCAAGAAAAACTGATGTTATTCTGACTCGTCTGAGAATTGGACATTCAAGAATCACTCATAAACATCTTTTACTTCGGGAGGATGCACCCATGTGTCCACATTGTCATTTTGATTACCTGACCATTCATCATGTATTAACTGATTGTCCGAGCCTCCGGCATTTATATAGAATGTATTTTAACACATCATCACCAATCTTGACAAACCTCATTGGGGAAACACCTCATGGGGCACTCTTTACCTTTTTAAAACACGCTGGTTTTTATTTTGAGATTTAGTTTTTATAAGCTTCATAAGTTTGACTTTATTGACATCTGGATGGAAACCCCATCCAGATAGCTTTGCTTTACTTTTACTTAACTTCCATTCACTTTGCTTTACTGGGTTTCTATTTTTACTTTGTTTTTTTACCCTTGTTTGACGACTACATCTGGATGGGTACCCCATCCAGATGGCCTTTCAGTTTACATATTTTATCTCATTTCATCATTTTTTCTTGACTCACTTTTTGTTTGGCGCAGCATGTTCCTACAGGGATTTTGCGCCATAAAACCCAATACAACCAACCAACCAACCAACCAACCATTGCATGTACTCCCTCCTTGGAAACCTCCTAGTATTACATCGCTCCATCCTTTTAAAGGATACGATAGAAACACCTTAGCTCCTGTTGTTTTTCAACAGATATTTGCTGCACACAGATCAAACTTTAATGATTACACTGACATTTACACAGATGGCTCTAAGAGTGGAGATACTGTTGGTTGTGGGATATTTTGTGAAAACAACTCTTTAAGCTATCGCCTTCATTCATCTACTTCTGTCTTTACAGCCGAACTCATTGCAATAGAGAGAGCCATGTTCTACATCTCTCATCATCATAGCTCATCCTTCATCATTTATACCGACTCAAATAGCTCTATTGACGCAATTAAATCATTTAAAAACATCCTTATGTTTCATTGATCCTTGATTTTTATATTAAATTGAAAAGACGTGGCTATAATATTTTATTTTGCTGGGTACCTGGACACATGGGTATTCCTGGTAATGAGAAAGCGGATGAGGCGGCGAAACGTGCCCTTAATCCGTTGTGCCATAACGTTTCATTCTCAGATGTAAAACTACTTATCAAACGCTTTATTCATTGTAAATGGCAAGAAAGTTGGAATTTAGAATGCAATAATAAGCTGCACCACACCAAACCTACCATCATGACCTGGCCTCTGTGTTATCCAAGGAAAACCGATGTTCTTCTGACCCGTCTGAGAATTGGACATTCTAGAATCACTCATAAACATCTTTTACTTCGGGAGGATGCTCCCATGTGTCCACATTGCCATTTTGATTACCTGACCATTCATCATGTTTTAACTGACTGTCCGGGTCTCCGGCACTTATACAGAATCTATTTTAACTCATCATCCCCAATCTTGACAAACCTCATTGGGGAAACACCTCATGGGGCACTCTTCACTTTTTTAAAACATGCTGGATTTTACTTTGAAATATGATTTTTGCATCTTTCTTTGGTTTAAAAACAACTTGAATTGTTCTTTTAATTTTTTCTGACATCTGGATGGGAGCCCCATCCAGATTGCACTTCTGCACTTTTTACCTAAAATCTTTTATAGTCCGTTTGTTTAGTTTTTAATTTTCTTCCCTATCTAAACTTTTCTGACTGCATCTGGATGGGACCCCCATCCAGATTGCTTTTCTGATGCTCTTTATTTTTATGTTTTTAGTCTATTCTTGTTTGGCGCAGCATGTCCCTTATGGGATTTTGTGCCATTAAACAATATACAACCAACCAACCAACTGATTCATATCTCCACATTACTTACTGTTTTCTTGGTATTGTTCATACTGTCCATTTCATCTTTATACTCTACATATGAAGACAAAAAGCAATGTACCATACCTGCACACCAACATACCCATTTGATAACACTGTTGGTCTCTTCAGTGTTGCATTTATGCACGTTTATTTGTTCAATGGAAGGGAATGCACAAAACAATGTGAGCATTCATATACAATTAATTGCACTACAGTCATCTTGACTTTGATTCATTGCTATACATTACTTACTCTTTTCTTCGTATGGTCGATACTGTCCATTTCATCTTTATACTCTACATATAAAGACAAAGGACATTTTACCATGCCTGCAGACCAACATACCCGTTTCATAACACTGTTGGTCTCTTCTGTGTTTCCTCTATGCACGTTTATTTTTTCAATGGAAGGGAATTGCACAAAACAATGTGGGTATTCATACGGAGTTACACTACAGCCATCTTGACTTTGATTCATTGCTATTTCATCTTTATACTCTAAGTCTAAAGACAAAAGGCTTTCTACCATTCCTGCAGACCAACATATCCGTTTGGTAACACTGTTGGTCTCTTCTGTATTGCATTTATGCGCGTTTATTTCTTCAATGGAAGGGAATTGCACAAAACAAGGTGGGCATTCACATGGAGTAACACTACAGTCATCTTAACTCTGATTCATACACTGGTGGAAATTGATTTATGAAAGCACGGTTTACTAACAAAAACTTCTATAATATTCATTAAAAATGAATGAAATTTCATGGGATATACATAGTATGTATAACAAATAATTTAGTATACTAAAATTTCATACATATTAATAAATTAAAACATAAGGTCAAAAATTAGATTTTAGTAGCATAAAAACATGGAAATTGATTTATGAAATATCACATGTAATTGAAATTAATTGTTAAAAGCCGCCTTTTTTTCATCAGAGTTTCTTTTATTTTAGATGGCTTTGATAAAACAAGATTTTGAATGTATTTCTGATCAATTAATTTCTAGTTCTGACAGATTGAAGCTTTTAATTCTACAAATGATGTGTACTGAATCCCATTTGCATAAACCATTCGAAAAAGCTGTCCTCAAATGTTTTCGATGTGGTTCAGATCAGGACTAATAGGTAGATGATCTAAAAAAAACAATATTCTGTTCGTCAAACCAATCTTTCATTGCATTTGAAATATGAATGCTAGCATTGTCTTGCATGAAGATGTAATTTAAACCATAATATTGCCATGAAAATGGATGAAATGAATTTTCTAAAACTAAACTGTAATCAAAATATATCTGACAACCGTTTAAAAATACAATTTCACTTTTGCCATCATAAGCGATTGCTGCCCAAATCATCAAACTGTCACACCAAAATTTCTGCTGAATGTAGATTTTGGTTCTTCTCGGAGATCCCTCCAATAATACTTCTAACTATCCGGGCCATCCAAATTAAATCTTTTTTCGTTGGAGAAAATGACTGTCTTCCAATTGTCACCCATTGCCACGTACTTCTAGCATACTGCAAACGCATCTGCCAGTGACGTAGAAGTAACTTTGGACCAGGCTTCATTTTCGACCATCTCAAGCTCCGTGAAGAATGGAAAATTTTCTTAACTCCTCTATAAGTAACAGGAAGGGATAGATCTGCACAAATCTGCTTTGAACTGTGATCGGCTTTTGATGCAAGTTGAAGAATCCCTCTTTTCTCTCTCTCACTTAATCGAGTATTACCTTTTTTGTTAACATTTTTGCCATACTTTGCAGGATCTTTTCTATAGATATAAATCACACCAACAGATCATTTAATTAATTTACTATTTTCCAGAACAGACTTTCCACATTTTAGATATGCATCGATTTTAGGTCTTTTTCCCTCACACAACATCTTTCATTTACCAGTCGTGAAAAATATGACTGTAACATATTGCTTCTACTATATAACGCTTTTTATGTCTACTGTGCATGTCATGTTACCTTGTTATATGCAATTTTTTGTCACATTACTTTGGAATAGCCAATGAAATGCGATATTTCATATATCAATTTGTTATCCCATGAAATTTCACTCATTTTTAATGAATATTATAGAAGTTTTTGTTAAAAAACGTGTTTTCATAAATCAATTTCCATCAGTGTATCTCCACATGAATGCCCATTAAAAACTTCCATTGAAGGAAACAAAACACTACGCACTAAGCATTTAAAAAACTCATTAGGGATTTGGACACCATAATAAACAAATATAATAATAATAAATCAAATGTACATGACTGCAATCGTTAATAAGTTGAGAAGTGAGTGAGTGAGTGAGCACATGGAAAACGAAACAAGGCAACAGCAGGAAAAAAAAGTAAACAACTCAGCAAAAAACCCCATCACATGATCAAATCACCCCAGATAGAATCGAGGGTGATTAAAAGCCACTCGGAGTGACACTTTCTTCCTTCTTGAATGCAAACCCGGTGCGACCCGTATCACGTGATTTCGTCTTTAAACAATCACCCCCTTAACTGGATGGAAAGTGCCACTCAGGGTGGCGGCGCTGAACACGCCCTTATTATATGTTTTTATACAAGAAATATTTTTGTAGTGTTTAAAACAATGTCAGTGTTGGGCTTAACACTCTTGTTGTAAGAAGGGTAAATAATAAATTTTAATTTATAAAAGCAAAACATACTATTTATGTTTTAGTAGCAAATAACATATTTAAATTTATTTTAAATAAAATAAACAAAATGTAAATATACAAATTAAAAATCACTGAAATATACTCAAAACTTTAGAATAATCACTAGACTACCTTAGAAGTCTACTATTAATTATAGTGATAAGGTAAATATTTAAATTTAACCCATGAAGCAAAACACACTTTTTATTTTTTAATAAACTTAAATAATGTAAATTTATTTCGTAAAGTAAATAAACAACAAGTATAAAAATTACTTTATCACTGGTATAAATACTAAAGTTATTTTGCTGAGTAAACTGAACTGGTAGGCTAAAATAGTTTTAGTACTAGGTATTTTTTTTAACACTCAATTGGAATATAACTACTAATATCGCTTTAAAGTAAACTGAAACATTCATTTCGATATTTAAAAATATATATAACTTTTTGAAATCCTGGTTAAAAGATTTTTGATTTGTGAAATGTCAAACTTTCAAGTTATAAAAAAAAATAAAGGTAATTAAAAGACCACTTATTGTTTATTTAAATTGTTATATACTGTTTTAATATTTTGTTATTCACATTAACATTTTAGCTAAACCTTCGGATATAGTCAAAAAAAGTTTCAACATATATTTTCTCTTCCTGTAAAATTAACTCAATTATTTAATACCAAACTTAAACACTTAAAAAATTAACAAGAAATAGGGTCTTAATTAGGGCTCTCCAGTGCTCCATTAGGACCCAAGGGGCCCTTCAGATAGAGTCGAAATTTGAAATTTATTCCAGAAAAAAAGAAGTCGTTGAAAAAAACCGCAGAGAGCAAGTTGTGAAAAGAATGACAAACTCTATACGGAAAACATCACGGAGTATTTATGGATAATTTTTTCGCTACTTATGAACTTTTTCGTTTTTTGGAAACAAAGAATACATACTCGTGCGGCACTGCTATTTTAAATAGAAAAAATCTGGCAAAAATTTGCTTGCCCAAGACAAAAGATTTGAAAAGAGGTGCTTTCGTAGAGGTGTAAATTATGATGGCCTAATTTGTTTGAAATGGAGAGACAAGCGTTGTCTCAATTCTGTCTTCTCTTCCTGATGCAGCAGATTCAATTGATATTGAAAGAAAAGAGAAAGATGGAACAAAAATAAAGATAAAATGTCCAAAGCAATTTCTACATATAATAGAAATATGGGGTATGTTGATAAATTCGATCAACTAAAGGCACTTTATGAAATAGATCGCAAAAGTAAAAAGTGGTGGCATAGAATCTTTTTCCACTTCCTTGATGTAGCGGTAATTAATTCCTACATACTTGTGATTTGCAGTTTGAGTGTTCATTTTTCTAAGTTAATCTTATCAGTTTAGATATATTTAGTTGCAAATCGCATTTCCCTTTCTGTACCAGAGCATTTAATGGTGGTGAGTTGGTGTTATCTTCTCATGATAAAGAAAAGAGTACTTACAGAAACTGGTGTTGCTTAACGACTTGAAGACAAAGAGGTATCCATGAACAAATTTATTGGTTTCCAAATGACAGAACAAAACCATCTCGGTTTCTTTGCACTTAAACTATTTACATCTGAAGAAAACACTGGATTCCCATATTTCAAACACCGATTTTTCCTTTCTAATACTTGACGTTAGTTGGATACACTTCATACCGAATCATTTACTAACTTTTGGAGAATCCTCCATTTTTAACTTTATGACTAACGAAAAACATGCTTTTAAACTTTTGTTAAAACATATCCAAAATTTAAATAATTCACCACGATATTTCATCAAAATACATTAGGATACGACGCACACGATAAGAAGCGGCTGACATCTCTGGATAAGTACCACAGAACATAACAGCATACGAAAAGAACAACACAACCTATTCGCAGAATCTTGGACCTTTAAATGAGAGCGGCGTGGCGGCAGCCAATGAAAATGAAGCATGTACTTCACATACTTCGGCGACTTCTTAGTTTTACTTAAAACATTTTAAATTACATGAAAAATTACTACCTTGTTAAAATATCCTAGAAAATAACTGAGACGCAATTTAAAATTGAAATGAACTTAAAAAGAACTTTAAAGAAGTAATTAAACAAAATGAAATTGCGAATACGATCGCAATTCAAAATGGCTGCATGCCAGAAAGAGGAAGACGCCCGCTCAACTCCGTCGATCCATGGCGGCTAAACATAAACAATGCTCGATGCAAGCAATGAGCAAGCAGGAAAAAAAAAAAGTAAAAAAAAGGAAAAGATACGGGAATCCAGTTTACAGTAAGTAAATATTTGATAAGGTGGAAAGGGATGGGGAAAAAATTAATTGTAGACTCTACAAAATGCCCCCTTTTTCCCATCCGTTTCCACAAAGAAATAAAAATAAAAAGATTTTTTTTTTTTTTTTTCAAGTTCCTTGAAAAGTTCATCAAGGTTGGTTTTTTTTTTTTTTTTTTTTTTTTTCAAACATCTTACCCCTTTTTACCATAAGAAAGATTCTCACAGTCTGAGACCCCCAGGGGGATACCTTCTTTAGGTATTCACGGGCTTCGCAACCCCGGGTTCCTGAGCGATCTGTCTCTTTTCCTTTTCCTCTTATTTCTCTCGTGTTTCTTTCCTCTTTGTTTCTCTCTCGTTGTGGTTTCCTCTTCGGAGGTGAGGGCAATTCTGTATGAGCCGATATCATCCTGTATGTCGACTCATAGAGAATTGTAAACCACCCACGTGTTAGCCGTGCGTGGCGACCCGTGTCCCTGGAAAGGGGGATCCTGGCAGTTGAGGGAAACCAACACATTGCTTTGGCCTCTGCTTCAGGTAGACGGGAGGTGCATATTGGTCCCGTATGCATCAATCGGCTGGTCAGCTGACTTCTGTCACTGGCTGGGGATCAAGTGAGCGAGTACTTACTAGCCATCTCGTTAAGGGTAGAGACTGGCATAGGAGTGTCTTGTGACCGTATGGGCCCTGGTTAGCACTGGTGCACGAATGTGCATCCCCTTGTTGGGCTCGGTAGTGGGTGGTGCGGCCGGGGTCTGAATTCTATTTTTTTCAATTATGGATGGACATACTAAAGTTCCTTCTACTTCTCTCCCATGTGGAGAGCAACAAAGTGTACAGTCTTTATTTACTCGTTTTTTTGTTATTAAACGCACTGATAGTCTCTCTGATAGTTCTTTCAAAAAAACTTCACCATTTCTTATAGCAAAAACTTTCCACTCTCTCTTGGGGGATGGTCATTGTCTAAAAAAAGTACAATCTGGGGATTTACTGGTTGAGGTTTCCTCAGCCAGGCAGTCTGAACTTTTGTCAAATTCCAATGATATGGGTACTTTTTCTGTTTCTGTTAAAGCACATCAAACTCTGAATACTTGCCGTGGTGTAATATCTGAACCAGATCTTTTATTTTCCACTAAAGAAGAACTTCTATCTAATTTAAGCGATCAAAACATAATAGATGTTCGTCGTATCACTATCCGTCGAAATGGGCAAATTCTTCCTACAAAACACATTATTCTCACCTTCAACAGCCATATTTTACCTACTAGAATCAAAGCTGGCTATCTAAACTGTCCAGTCAGACCTTATATACCTAATCCTCTCCGCTGTTTCAAATGCCAACGTTATGGCCATACTAATACAACCTGTCGTAGCAGTGTTACCTGTGCACGATGTGCTGAGGTCGGGCATGATGGTAAAACTTGTGAAAAACCCGAACGCTGTGCAAACTGCAAGGGTGATCACACATCATATTCTCGCTCTTGTCCTAATTGGATCCGTGAAAAGGAAATTCTTGCTGTTAAAATAACCCAAAAAATCTCCTACCCTGAAGCTCGTAAACTTGTTGAAATCAGGACCCCATCTGTTGGGGCATCATATTCCAGTATACTCAAACAATCAAAATCCGTAAGGCACATCAGTACCCAGACCGACTGCTCTATTCCACCAAATAATTCAAGTATTATACAATCAACTAAAGAAACCCGTGACGTGTCTCTTGGTAGTAAATGCTATGGTACCCCATTATTGGAACGTTGGCTACCATCCTCAGAACCAGTTACAATAGAATATCAACTTACTCAGTCACAGAAATCTTCAGTTGGATCCAAAAAGTCATCTAATCATCAGACTGAAACTAAGGCTGCCTCATCTCCAATACCATTACAGAAACCCAATTCCCTCCGAACATCATCAGTTCAATCAAAAATATCAACCGAACATAAACAAACGCCAGCTCCAGATAAAAGCAAATTGGTGAAACCAATTCGCCCAACTCAGAAAGCTAATGAAAAAACTTGTGCGCAAAAAGAAAGGAAGAAACCTCCAACGCAAGTCTCTTCACAGTGGAAAACTGTGAAGAGAAAAGACAAGAAATCATGCCTGATCCCAGCAATCACAAATGTAAAGGATACCAAACAGTTACTGAACTATGCAGAAGAGGCTATGGAATCTTACAGTCATGACTCTGATGACGATGAAAATGCTGTTTTCGAAAAATTTAATCCTACATGATTTTTTATTGAGTTTTTTAAACTTTAAATTATAACTTTTTTTTAGGCAGTATTACTATACTGTGTTATGCTTTGTCTTTTGGATTAATTTTAACTTTTCATAACCTTAGAGCTTTTAGAGATTTTTAATTTAAATATATACTTTGTCTTTTAATTACATTTTGGATTTTTAAACCTTGTGTATTGTGATTTTCATTGTACATTATTTTAATTACATGTATCATCACATTTCTTTCTTCAGTTTACTTTGTTTATAACTTATATATCTCATACAGTCTTTTAATGTAACTTTTAAATTTTAACCATGTTTTACACCTTACTTTTTTCTTGGCGCAGCATGTCCCTGAAGGGACCTTGTGCCATAAAACTCCAAACAACCAACCAACCAACCAACCATTGTATCTCATTAGTTCTTCTTGACTCGCTTTTTGTTTGGCGCAGCATGTCCCTAAAGGGATTTTGCGCCATAAAACTCAATACAACCAACCAACCAACCTCACAGTCTGAGAAAGGTTTCTTTGACCTGAGCTTTAGTAAGCAAATCTGCAAGGTTCTCTTGCGTGCTTATATGTTGAATATCAAACAAGCCTTGCTGATACCAGTCTCGTACGAATTTGTTCTTCAAGTCGATGTGGCGATTTTTAACATTGTCTGCCTTCTCTTTAGCAAATGCGATAGTTGCTGTATTGTCACAGAATAAAATAGGTCGTTGGAAAATCGAATCATCAAGTCTTAGAATTTTCTTAATTTCTAGTAATGAGGTATACAGAAACTTTAAGTCTTTTGCAGCCTCCGACACAGAGATGAACTCTGCTTCCGTTGGATTTAATGCCAAACAAGTTTGTTTGGTGACACGCCAGGTTATTGGGATACCATTCAGCATAGCTGTATATCTCCTCCATGATTTTCAGTCGATAGCATTGCTAGCCCAAGAGGCATCTACATAGATGGCGAGTTGAATTGGAAGACTTGAACATGGCAACTTAATACCTAGAGATCGTGTCGTTGCTAAATACATCAAAGTTCTCATGAGAGCTTTATAGTGTAGTAAACTATGTTTCTCGGTGAATTGTGATAAGGTAGCTACTGTCCAGGCGATATCAGGTCTGCATTTCTGAGCGATGTATTGGAGACATCCCAACAGATTCCGATACGGTAAGTGTTCTGGAAACTCATCCTCTTCTGTAGCGGGAACCGGAGCAAAACTTTGTGAGGCTGGTAAAGATACTGTAGAGAAATCAGAAACATTAAATCTTTTCAAACACTTTTCAATGTAATTCTTACAATTTATAACCCCCAGGGGGATACCTTCCTTAGGTATTCACGGGCTTCGCAACCCCGGGTTCCTGAGCGATCTGTCTCTTTTCCTTTCCTCTTATTTCTCTCGTGTTTCTTTCCTCTTTGTTTCTCTCTCGTTGTGGTTTCCTCTTCGGAGGTGAGGGCAATTCTGTATGAGCCGATATCATCCTGTATATCGACTCATAGAGAATTGTAAACCACCCACGTGTTAGCCGTGCGTGGCGACCCGTGTCCCTGGAAAGGGGGATCCTGGCAGTTGAGGGAAACCAACACACTGCTTTGGCCTCTGCTTCAGGTAGACGGGAGGTGCATATTGGTCCCGTATGCATCAATCGGCTGGTCAGCTGACTTCTGTCACTGTGTGGTATCGTACCTAAAACATTTCTAGGTAGACACAAACACGTGGTAGATAAATTCTACCAAGAGAAAATAAAAAAAACTGATCGTATAGATTATTCATTACATAAAAAAAACCCACCTAAAAAGGAAAAATGCTGCTGTGGGAAGGAAAAATTAATACAGAGATATTTTTACTGATTTAAATTAATGTTTATTTAAGGAATAGGATATAAGCAATTAATATTAAAATCTAGTTCATCTTTAAAAAAATTACACATACAATATTAACAAGTATCATTATTTATCTAATCTTTTAGTTTAAAACTAACAAAGATAGCTTGCAAACTTGTTCATGATTGAAAATGATTTATAATTTCTTCGGATAAAATAAATAAGAGGTACCTCTATTAATGTTTACAGTATTTTCATAATTTAAACAACATCTCCAGGCAATTCGTCGGTGTCATTTAGTCTTCTCTCTGAAGACTCTCCACAATCTTGATACTCAATATCAGCATCATTGCGGCCAATTGGTTCTACTAGCTCCGGACTCCGCGATCTCTCTCGCTCTTCTAAACCTTCCAGCCGACACACGGTCGCTCCTTCCACCTTGCAGCCGAGCCTGCCACCTCCGAACTCCGATCTTCCGACGAGAAAAAAGCCCCGTTTTTAGCGAAGATCTCTCCTTTTATCCTCTTGCTTCCTTACCTCTTTCGTCCAGCGCAACGGTACAAAGTTCCGTTCCGCGCCGAAAAACACAGAGATATGCGCTATTATTTATTTTTAGGTCTTTTTGAAATGAATTAATCATCATTTAAATAACACATAATATCTATTTTTACACAGTATTTTCCGATTTTTAAAAGGAGTCTTAGTTGCATGTAAAACGTGGTCCGATCGTACGCGGATGAATACTCAAAACATCGCCGATTCGGAACCACGTGCGATTAAAAATGAAATAATAAATTAAGCTTAATTATTTACAAATAGAATAACTCTAAAAACTTCTAAAATAATATTATTTTGTCATTTGAACACATATTTTCAATATTAAATTGCGATTTAGTTGTAACTTTAAATATTTTTTTTTTTCTACATTTTTAAACATTATAGGCTTATATTTTACACATAAAATATTCATAATTACTGAGGAAAAAGTCTTTACATTGGCGGGCGCCAAGCCAACATAAAAAAACTTCCTCAAAATATTATTTGGCATTACAATAAACCATTAAGTATAATATGGAGTAATTTGAACTATTGACTGACAGAAAAAGAAGTTATTCTAAAGTAAAAAAAACCAACTATTATCTATATAAAACATCTTAAAAATTAGCATTACTTTTTTTTTTTTTTTTTTTTTTTTTTATATTTAATTATTTAAGGAAAACTCAAATTATCAACATAATTTGGCTGGGGATCAAGTGAGCGAGTACTTACTAGCCATCTCGTTAAGGGTAGAGACTGGCATAGGAGTGTCTTGTGACCGTATGGCCCTGGTTAGCACTGGTGCACGAATGTGCATCCCCTTGTTGGGCTCGGTAGTGGGTGGTGCGGCCGGGGTCTGAATTCTATTTTTTTTTCAATTATGGATGGACATACTAAAGTTCCTTCTACTTCTCTCCCATGTGGAGAGCAACCAGATGTACAGTCCTTATTTACTCGTTTTTTTGTTATTAAACGCACTGATAGTCTCTCTGATAGTTCTTTCAAAAAAACTTCACCATTTCTTATAGCACAAACTTTCCAGTCTGTCTTGGGGGATGGTCATTCTCTAAAAAAATTACAATCTGGTGATTTACTGGTTGAGGTTTCTTCAGCCAGGCAGCCTGAACTTTTGTCAAATCCCAATAATATAAGTACTTTTTCTGTTTCTGTTAAAGCACATCATACTCTGAATACATGCCGTGGTGTAATATCTGAACCAGATCTTTTATTTTCCACAAAAGAAGAACTTCTATCTAATTTAAGCGATCAAAATATAATAGATGTTCGTCGTATCACTATCCGTAGAAATGGGCAAATTCTTCCTACAAAACACATTATTCTCACATTCAATACCCATAGTTTACCTACTAGAATTAAAGCCGGTTATCTAAACTGTCCAGTCAGGCCTTATATACCTAATCCTCTCCGCTGTTTTAAATGCCAACGTTATGGCCATACTAATACAACCTGTCGTAGCAATGTTACCTGTGCACGTTGTGCAGAGGTCGGACATGATGGTAAAACTTGTGAAAAACCCGAACGCTGTGCAAACTGTAAGGGTGATCACACATCATATTCTCGCTCTTGTCCGAATTGGATCCGTGAAAAGGAAATTCTTGCTGTTAAAATAACCCAAAAAATCTCCTACCCTGAAGCTCGTAAACTTGTTGAAATCAGGACCCCATCTGTTGGGGCATCATACTCCAGTATACTCAAACAGCAATCAAAATCCGTAAGGCACATAAGTACCCAGACCGACTGCTCTTTTCCACCAAATAATTTAGTATTATACAATCAACTAAAGAAACCCGTGACGTGTCTCTTGGTAGTAAATGCTATGGTACCCCATTATTGGAACGTTGGCTACCATCCTCAGAACCAGTTACAATAGAATATCAACTTACTCAGTCACAGAAATCTCCCAGTTGGATCCAAAAAGTCATCTAATCATCAGACTGAAACTAAGGCTGCCTCATCTCCAATACCATTACAGAAAGCTAATTCCCTCCGAACATCATCAGTTCAATCAAAAATATCAACCGAACACAAGACTAAACAAACGCCAAATCCAGATAAAAGCAAATTGGTGAAACCAATTCGCCCAACTCAGAAAGCTAATGAAAAAACTTGTGCGCAAAAAGAAAGGAAGAAACCTCCAACGCAAGTCTCTTCACAGTGGAAAACTGTGAAGAGAAAAGACAAGAAATCATGCCTGAGCCCAGCAATCACAAATGTAAAGGATACCAAACAGTTACTGAACTATGCAGAAGAGGCTATGGAATCTTACAGTTATGACTCTGATGACGATGAAAATGTTGTTTTCGAAAAATTTAATCCTACATGATTTTTTATTGATTTTTTTAAATTTTGAATTATAACTTTTTTTTTTAGGCAGTATTACTATACTGTGTTATGCTTTGTTTTTTGGATTAATTTTAACTTTTCATAACCTTAGAGCTTTTAGAGATTTTTAATTTAAATATATGCTTTGTCTTTTAATTACATTTTGGATTTTTAAACCTTGTGTATTGTGACTTTCATTGTACATTAATTTTATTGCATGTATCATCACATTTCTTTCTTCAGTTTACTTTGTTTATAACTTATATATATCATACATTCTTTTAATGTAACTTTTAAATTTTAACCATGTTTTACACCTTACTTTTTTCTTGGCGCAGCATGTCCCTGAAGGGACCTTGTGCCATAAAACTCCAACCAACCAACCAACCAACCAACCAACCTTACAATTTATATTAATTATTTTCTCATCTTCTGTTTTAAAATTTATTCATAGTAATGTAGATAGAGGACCTAAATTTTTCACTTCATAAATTGATTCTATTAAACTTATAATTCTGTTCAAAACTTCTTCATCTTTAGCAAAGATAGGGAGGTCATCTACATATACAATTACTATAGCTTCTTTTCCATATGCATAAACGCATGTTAATCCTGGTACTTCTTTAAATCCATTTGAGATTAACTTGTTATGTAAATCATTATACCAGCCTGGTGTAAACCATAAATGGCCTTCTTTAATTTTAAAACATATGATTCCTTTCCTGGAATAACGTAATCTTCTGGTTGTTTAATATAGATATCACTGTCTATATCACCATATAAGTATGCACACTTAACATCAAGTAAGGAATGTGCCCAGTTTAAGATTTGAATAAAAAATGCTACATAAAGACGTATTATTGTAAAGTTGACAACAGGACTGAATGTTTCATTATAATCTAAACCCATTCTTTGATTATTTCCAAGAGCGACTAACCCTGCTTTATAGATTGCTTTCTTTCCCTCACTATTTTCTTTGATTGTATATACCCATTTTGTTCCTATGACCTTTTGATCTATTCTTGGGACGGCAGTCCATACTTTTCTATCTAACATTGTTTGGATTTCTTTATTCATAGCTTCCCTCCATTTTTCTGATTCAGGAAGAGTTTTAGCTTGATGGGGGGGTTAGAGGTATGACTACTTCGGTCAAAAGAGTCTCTTCATGAGATATTTCTGTTACTTTTCTGTCTAAAAGAATTTTTTCCTCATATGTATTTTTCGCTGAAAAATTAGCGACACTATCATTATAAATTATATTGTTTTTATTACAATACTTTCTAAGCTCTTGTGAGGATCTAAGTTGTATGCTAGATGGGGCCAATAAATAAATATCAATTTTACCTGCAGTTTGCCCCTTCTTCCTTATCTTCATATACCGATGAAAAACGGCTTTGTCTTCATCTAACGGATCATCCACTAATTCGTCTTCAGATGTGGTCTCTCCCTCCATTTCTCGAGCCTTCATTTCTCGTTCACCTTCTGGTGTCGTTTCTATAGATCCTTCGTTACCCTGAGATTCCATTTCAGTTTCAGTCATGGGTTTTTGGTTACCTGTAAAAACATTACTATCATCACTTAAGAAATCAAAAAAAGGGCGATGAATTACTTTTTGACTTGTAGTTCTATTTAACTGGGCTTCGTCGAAGGTGACATGTTTAGATTCTATGATTTTATTTTCATTAGGGAGATATATTCTGTAACCACTTGATCCCAAACCATATCCAATGAAAATGCCACGTTTAGCTCTAGGCTGAAATTTATTTCTTTTTGCTTTTGGTTGGTGTACATAGGCCACACAACCATACCGCTTTAAGTGGCGTATCGATGGTTTGGATCCATACCATCGCTGAAAAGGAATGGCATTTATATTCATGTGCAATATTCGGTTACGAACATAATTAGTAGCCATTATGGCTTCTACCCAAAAAAAAGCAAGAAGTTTGGCTGTTAATAAACTCTTACTCCTTCCAGTAATACCCTATTGTATCTCTCCGCAACTCCATTCATCTGAGGACTATATATGGTTGTTCTTTCATGCTTTATTCCCATATTTTCCAGTACACTTTTTATTTTATCATTACAAAATTAGAGTCCGTCATCTGTTCTTAACACTTTTACCTTTTTGTTGACTTGTCTTTCTACAAATGTGATGAAGTTCTTGATTTTTGCAAAAACTTCATCTTTCGAACGTAAAGGATTACAAAATGCTCTACGGCTAAAGTCATCTAAAAAAGTAAGTACATATCTATAACCATTTCTTGATGTAACAGGTGCAGGACCCCAGACATCACTGTGAACCAATTGAAGTATTTCATTTGACCTAATTTGCTCTAACTTAGAATGGGGTGCTCTAGTATTCGTTGCCATAATACAATATTCACATGTGGTTTCTTTTCCCTGCAATGGTCCACAATTTCATATTAAATTCTCTTTTACCATCTTTTTGATTACATTTACATTTGCATGGCAAAGGCGCTCATGCCAAAGCATAATATTATTTCGTTCAATTTTATAAGTTTTATTATACTTTTGATTTATATCATTAACCTCACTTTTAGTACCTAACTAATTTGTCATACTTTGATTAATAAAATCTTCATTTGAGTTAATTTTATTTCTTTTCTCTAACTTTTTAGACTAGATTCTTCTGATTTACATTTTGTTATGCTAATTTGTTTAAAATTTTTAGAAATTTTCTGACAAGATTTCTCCCCAATGTCAGGTTTAGTTTCATGCAAATGATTAGAAGAAGATTCTTTAAGAGCATGTAACACATAAAATCTATTCTTAAGCCTAGCAGTATACAAATATTTCCAATCTGGAGAAAAAATTTTAAACCCTTTATCCAGTTTTGCATGCATACCTGCATAATCCATTTTAGACATGGATATCAAATTCTTATGTATATCGGGTACATATAGTACATCATGCAAATTAATTCTTAAGACCCTGTTATTTTCTCTAATTCTAAAACTAACTTTTCCTGTACCTTCAACCACATGGGGAGTCATTCCAATTTTTACTACTGTACCCTTTGGAGGTTCGTCTAAACATGTAAAGAATTGCCGATTTTGACAAATATGAGAGGTCGATGCAGAGTCCAAAGTCCATTCCCAACAAGGGGGGGGGGGGGAATACCATCAGTACTCATTCTTTTCTCTGTTAACTCTTACATAAGAATTTAAATTTCTTTCCCTATCCTTTTCACTAGATTTTTGGTTTTTATAACTCCTATCTCTAACATTATTTTTATTACTACTATAATCGTCCTCCAAACACATTTCTTCTGAAAAACTAACCCTTTGGGGATTTGAGCTACTTTCATTCATAAACCTTGCTTTAGAGGCAAAAAATGTTTTATTCCGCTGTTTTTCCCGTAAATTTCTCTTGGAGTGTTCTTTTAAAATTTCATCTTTTACTTCTACAAATTTAAAATCTTTTTCTGGCATTCTATCTAATTCTCTAATTAAATAGTCATCCCAATAGTCATTTAAATAGTCATCCCAAATAGTCAACATTAAATAGTCTCCGGGAGACTTTCTATCAATTGATAACACCTATGTTTTTCGGCAACATCCTCCCCTGCATCCACCACATGGCGGTAAACCTCCTCAAATCTAGCTATATAAGAGGGAATATCCTCTTCAGGATTCATTTTAAGGTTTCTGAATTCATTCATCTGAAATGATTTTAATGCCCTGCTTTCTATTTCTAGAGTAGATTTTAACGTATCCCAGGTTTCATCTGGGTTACTAAATGACCAATAGTCAATCCTATTTCTGGGCAAACATACGTTTTAAGGATACCTGCAGCTCTCTGCTTAGATTGATTTAGTTTGAATTTATCTAGGGCACCTAAATCAGTTTCATTAGGCCAATTTCCCCCAGGGGAATACCTTCTTTAGGTATTTATGGGTTTCGCGACCCCGGATTCCCGAGCGATCTTTCTCCTTTCCTGTCTTCTTCTCTTTTTGGTTGTCTATCCTTTTCTCTTTGTTTCACACTTTTTAATCTTCTCTTTTTAGTTTTTTATCTCTCTTTGTTCCAGTTCATGTTCTAGTTTTTTACTAACTTATTTGTTCAAATTGTTCTTTGTTCTACTAACATTGTTCTCGTTCTGTTAAAAAAAAAAAAAGGGAAAAAAAAGTTTAAAAAGTTTAAAAAAAGACAAAAATGCACCTTTTTTCTAAGTTCTCTCTCACATTACTTTTTCTTTTTTACAATAGTGGATTTTTTTATTTTCACGTGAGACACTCTGGGTATTGAGGTTTTTTAATCTCATCGCCTCGTTTCTACCTTTTTAGGCTGATCTCGAGTCCCAGAGTGCAGGGCATCTCCGAATTCCGGTTCCGTGATCGGTGGACGCCATACTTGTATGGCGGAAGTTAGGAATCCACTGGGCGACTGGTGTCCTTTCGACGTAAGGGCGATGTAGGTTGGACAGAGCTGTAAAGGCTTACCTACGACAACCGAGTTCCACTGTGAAAGAACTAGAGTTTGGAGATGCTATCGAGTTTAATCCAACGTTCGAAAAACGTGGAAGTTTGTTGATAGTTTTCACCCTTTTGAGACCTGCGCCTAAAGTAACGGTAAGAAGAAGGGTCCGTGACCAGGCCCGATGCCTGGCGTTTTTTCAATCCTTTCTAAATATGGCTACAATCTCAGGAAATCAAATATGCGATGTGGAAGCCCCACAAGCTAATAAAGAGAAAAATAACGCATTGAGCTTTGGGTCAGGAGCTACTGTTAATCAGGTCAAAAAAGATTCATGGGGTGAGAGAGTCGAAGATTCTGTTTCCAGTACGGAATCTAAAGATCCCGACTCTCATGAAAGTAAAACTGAAGAAAGATTCTTTATCGTCAAACGCCAAGATGGGAGTTTTGATAGAACATCAACCTTTTTGATTAATAAATCTATTCAAGGACTAGTTGGCAAACCCAAAACAATAAGAAAACTCCGTACAGGTGAACTGCTAATTGAAGTAAACAATAGTCAAGAGGCAGCTAAATTAAAAAAATGTACACACTTTGCTAACATTGCTGTCACAATATCACCACATCGTATTTTAAACTCATCTTGGGGAGTGATCTCCGAGCCTGACCTCTTGTATGTTAGTGCAGATGAATTACTGGAAAACTTAAAAGAACAAAATGTCACAGAAGCTAGAAGAATCAAAATCTACCGTCAGGATGAACAGATATCCTCTAACCAAATTCAAATACCTACAAAGCACATTATACTTACTTTTAACACATCCAAGTTACCAAAATATATAAAAGCTGGTTATTTATCATGTTCTGTCAGACCATACATACCAAACCCACTGTGTTGCTTTAATTTTCAACGCTTTGATCATTCAAAAACAAATTGCCGAGGTAAGGAAACCTGTGGTCGGTGGAGTGCAGTTGGCCACGAAAGTGCGCAATGCAATGCTCCACCTTGTTGTGTCAACTGTAAAAAAGACCACCCATCCTATGCTAAATCATGCGATCAGTGGAAAAAGGAAAAAGAGATACAGACCATACGCACAAAAGATAACATACCGTACCCAGAAGCCAGAAAAATCGTAGAATCCAGAACACCCAAAGTTGGTGTGTCATATGGTGCTGCTTTAGCTAAAACCGTTCATAAAACATATCAAAGTATTGCAACACAAACCGAATTCCCAATTGAAAATAATTGCCAAGGAAGTCGAAAAGAAATCAACCTGTCTACTAATTCTGGTAAACAAATAGTTCAACGCAATCTAACCTATCTAAGCCACCGAAATCTATTCCTTCTAAGTCTCCGAACTCTCTTCCTCCTAAGTTATCAAAATCTGTTCCTCCTACACCATCACAAAATGCCTCTTCAAAATCATCACAATCTCATATTCCTAAAAGAGGCTCTCAAAATACCACCAAAAGAAAACATCTAAAAACCAGCCATAGATCTGATGCAGATAAATTCAATCTACCAATAATTAAAGCCACTGTTTCATCTGAAAATCCAGCGAAAAAGATAAAGAATAAAACATCCAAGAATGAAATCCATCCAAAAATGAAGGAGGACGATGCTGATGCTCTTCCCCCAGAACTGGATGAAGAATTTAACGATGGAGATAGTATGTCTACTATCTCCGGATAAAAGGACGCAGATAAATTTATCAAAAAAAAAAAAAAAAAAAAAAACTCAGTCATGACTAATATTATCTCGTGGAACTGCCGTGGGTATCACAATAAACATGACGAAATCCGTAATCTTCTCTCTGACCATCAACCATTATGTTTAGCTGTACAGGAAACTCATTTAAAACCCAATGACAAAGCAAAATTACGACATTATGCTAGCTACCGAAAAGATTTTACTGGTAATGAAAGGGCCACTGGTGGAGTAGCTCTTTTCATCTCTCGCAATTTACCCCTTACTCACATTAATTTAAACTCAAATTTACAAGCTGTTGCAGTCCGTGTACATATAAAACAACTCGTAACAATATGTACCATTTATTTACCTCCAAACCATAAAACTCAATCAGCAGATCTGGATAATCTCCTTCTCCAACTCCCCACTCCATATATCATTGTTGGAGATTTAAATGCACACAGCCCACTCTGGGGAAAAAGTGATTCTAATCACCATGGCAATATTTTAGAAAAAATGATTTCTGACAACGGCTTATGCCTGCTCAATAACGGTGATCATACCTATTTTCACGAGCCAACACGTACATTCCATGCAATAGATCTTATAATCTGCTCCCCATCACTCTATCCCTTTTGGAACTTCTGGGTTTCAAATGACTTACACGGCAGTGACCACTTTCCAACTTTTATTTCTATGAATTCTCCTGATAGAGATTGTAATAACTCTTCCAAAAGATATATATATGACAGAGCCAATTGGCCAACTTTACTGCACTTGCAAACATTACAGTTAGCATGATTGAGGGAAATATTGACAAAGCAGTTGATAACGTAACTCACTGTATTATCACTGCTGCTGACACTAACATTCCCAAAACTTATTCTGCTCATAAACACAGAAAACCATGGTGGAATAGTGATTGCCAAGTAGATAAAAAACAACAAGAGAAGGCTTGGGGTGTATTACGCAGGTACCCTAATAATATTAACTATATAGCATATAAAAAGGCAAAGGCAGAAGCTAGAAGAGTGCGACGTAAAAGCCAACGTGAATCCTGGGTTAAATACGTCTCAAGCATAAATTCTAACACATCAAGTAAAGAGCTCTGGCAAAAAGTAAAAAAATGCATGGGCCTGTACTCTGAAAGTCATATTTCCATTTTAAAACATAACGATCATACCATTACTTCTCCTAAAAACATAGCTGAGACAATAGGGAATACCCTAGCATCTATTTCAAACTCAGATTCATATCCAGAACCGTTTTTAACGTACAAAAGACAAACTGAATTGACCAGGATTAATTTCAATGCTCATAATTCATTTTCATATAATCAAACTTTCACTATATCAGACTGATAGATTGTTTGCGAGACAGTCTATCTGCCTTAGGTCATGATGGCATGACATACATCATGCTCAAGCACCTCTCTCCACTCTCTCTTAACAATCTCCTTTCCCTTTTCAACAGGATTTGGGTGGAACATACTTTCTTCCGATCTTGGAGCAGAGCGGTTGTTATTCCCTTTCCTACACCAGGTAAAGATGCTAGCAATCCGAATAATCACAGGCCGATCGCACTTTCTAGCTGCCTTTGCAAACTATTAGAAAAAATGGTCAATCGCCGCCTTGTTTATATTTTGGAGACTAACAATTGCCATGCCGCATTTCAAAGTGGGTTTCGACGTGGTAGGTCAACTATCGATAACCTGATACACCTTGAACATTACATTCGGACAGCTTTTCTTAAACGCAACCATTTGGTGTCAGTATTTTTTGACATGGCAAAAGCCTATGACAGACCATGGCGTTATGGGATTCTTCGTGATCTTTTTAACCTGGACTTTCGTGGGAACCTCCCAATTTTTATTAAAAACTTCCTTGCCATTCGAATATCTCAAGTTCGAATTGGGAGGATTTTATCCAGTTTCTATGTACAAGAAGAGGGTGTACCTCAGGGTAGTGTCTGAGTGTCACCCTCTTTGCTATTAAAATAAATGACATTCTTAATCAATTACCCCCTTCTGTCTAGGGAGATTTATATGTTGATGACTTCCGCATTATGTGTATGGGACAAGACATTCGTTTTATTGAGAGACAACTGCAAAGTGCAATAAAAAGTATTCTTAGTTGGACTAACAAAAATGGTTTTTTAATTTCTATTGACAAAACTTCTTGTATGCATTTCTGTAGACTGAGGGATCTGCATCCAGATCCTGAATTTTTTATCGGTTCATCTCAAATTCCTGTTGTGTAGAACGTTCGTTATCTCGGCCTATATTTCGATGTCTCCAATTTTAAGTCTTTATGTTGACTGTAATGAACCAGCATTATACCTTACTCGTGAAAAACTATCATTAGATTTGTATTACCATGTCCTTTCTCATCCTGGCCATCCTCTTCACACCTATATTTTAAATACCAACAATGATATTCTTTATCAGCATCGACCCTCTTGCATCCCATCTTTCGGAGTCCAAATTAGGAATATTATTGACAATGGCCCTCTGAGTTTTATTGAGGTGAGTCCATGTCCATTGCATGTAATCCCTCCTTGGAAACCTCCCGATATTACTTCGCTTCATCCTTTTTAAGGATACGACAAAAACAATTTGGCTCCTGCAGTTTTTCAACAATTATTTGCTGCACATCGTGCAAATTTTAATACCTACACTGATATTTATACAGATGGTTCTAAGAGTGGGAATATCGTTGGCTACGGGGTTTTTATCGACAATACTAGTTTTAGTTATCGGCTTCACGCATCAATGTCTGTCTTTACAGCTGAGTTGATTGCGATAGAGAGAACAATGTTGCACATTTCTCATCACCATAACACATCCTTCATCATATATACTGACTCAAATAGTTCTATTGACGCAATTAGATCTTTTAAAAAGCATCCTTATGTTTCAGCTATCCTGGATTTTTACAATAAATTGACAAGACGTGCTTATCGAATTTTATTTTGCTGGGTACCTGGACACATGGGTATTCCTGGAAATGAAGGCAGATGAGGCGGCAAAACTGGCTCTTAATCCTTTTTACCATAGAATTCCATTCTCAGACGTTAAACTACTTATAAAACACTTTATTCGTAATAAATTGCAAGAGAGTTGGGATTTGGAATACAATAATAAACTGCACCATACCAAACCAACAATAATGTCCTGGTTTCCGATTTATCCAAGAAAAACTGATGTTATGGATATGTTATCCTAATGTGTATAGGATGTGTATAGGATGATGTATGGATGTGTTATCCTGACTCGTCTGAGAATATGACATGCAAGAATAACTCATAAACATCTTTTACTTCGGGAGGATGCACCCATGTGTCCACATTGTCATTTTGATTACCTGACCATTCATCATGTTTTAACTGATTGTCCGAGCCTCCGGCATTTATATAGAATGTATTTTAACACATCATCACCAATCTTGACAAACCTCATTGGGGAAACACCTCATGGGGCACTCTTTACCTTTTTAAAACACGCTGGTTTTTATTTTGAGATTTAGTTTTTATAAGCTTCATAAGTTTGACTTTACTGACATCTGGATGGAAACTCCATCCAGATAGCTTTGCTTTACTTTTACTTAACTTCCATTTGCTTTACTGGGTTTCTATTTTTACTTTGTTTTTTTACCCTTGTTTCACGACTACATCTGGATGGGTACCCCATCCAGATGGCCTTTCAGTTTACATTTTATCTCATTTCACTATTTTTTCTTGACTCGCTTTTTGTTTGGCGCAGCATGTTCCTATAGTGATTTTGCGCCATAAAACCCAATACAACCAACCAACCAACCATTAGGCCAATTTTTCTTTTCTACTCACATAAATAAACCTTCAGTTTGTAAAATACACTTAATATAGCGAGTCCACTCTCGGTAATTATACCGAGTTAAAATTACTGAATTTACTGCCATTTTGTTTCTACCATGAATTTTAAACATACATAAACTATATACACAAGTATATCATAAAATGGGCAAGAGATATTCAGAACTACCTTTTTTTTTCCCACAATATAAATACACTCTTCATAAGAAATAAAGATATACCAACTTTCCAATTCCACCTCTATTTTTCTTCAAAATATTATACACTTCCCCATGCAGAGAAAGCGCTCCTGGGCCCATGACCTCTGTGATTTGCAGTTTGAGTGTTCATTTTTCTAAGTTAATCATATCAGTTTAGATATATTTAGTTGCAAATCACATTTCCCTTTCTGTAGCAGAGCATTTAATGGTGGTGAGTTGGTGTTATTTTCTCGTGATAAAGAAAAGAGAAAAGAGTACATACAGAAACTGATGTTGTTTAAAGACTTGAAGACAAAGAGGTATCCGTGAACAAATTTATTGGTTTCCAAATGACAGAACAAAACCATCTCGGTTTCTTTGCACTTAAACTATTTACATCTGAAGAAAACACTGGATTCCCATACTTCAAACACCGATTTTTCCTTTCTAATACTTGACGTTAGTTGGATACACTTCATACCGAATCATTTACTAACATTTGGAGAATCCTCCATTTTTAACTTTATAACTAACGAAAAACATGCTTTTAAACTTTTGTTAAAACATATTCAAAATTTAAATAATTCACCTTGTAGAAGGCAGCTTCGACAAGACCTCTCCCTTCTTGATTAACAAATCTATCCAAGGATTGATAGGTGAACCAAAAACCATTAAAAAAATTCGACTGGTGAACTTCTTATTGAAGTAAACAATGGCAAACCAGCCATTAGTTTAAAAAAATGTACAAATTTTCCAAATATCCCGATCTCCGTAAGTCCACATAGAACCCTCAACACATCTCGTGGGGTGATCTCTGAATCTGACCTGCTGTATGTTACAGAAACTGAAATAGTTGATAATCTAAAAGAACAAAATGTAATTGAAGCTAGACAAATCAAAATTTACCGTAAAGATGAACAAATACCAGCCAATCAAATACAAATCCCTACCAAGCACATCATACTCACCTTTAACTCACCAAACTTACCCAAATATGTAAAAGCTGGATATCGGTCATGTTCTGTCAGACCGTACATTCCATTTCCACTGCGTTGCTTTAATTGTCAACGCTTTGGGCATTCAAAAACAAATTGCCGTGGTAGGGAAACATGTGGTCGGTGAGGTGCAGTTGGCCACGAAAGTGCGCAATGCAACGCTCCACCTTGTTGTGTCAACTGTAAAAGAGATCATCCATCTTATGCCAAATCATGTGAACAGTGGAAAAGAGAAAAGGAGATACAGACCATACGCACAAAAGATAACATTTTGTACCCAGAAGCCAGAAAAATAGTTAAGTCCAGGACACCTAGATTTGGTGTTTCATATGCTGCTGATTTATCCAAAACGTCCCATAAACTTATCAAAGCATTGCCACCCAAACCGAATTCCCCACTGATAATAATTGCCAACAGAAACAAAAAGAAATCAACCTGTCTACTTATTCTGGTAAAACAAATAGTTCAATGCAGTCTGACTTTCCTAAGCCACCGAAATCTATTCCTCCTAAGTCACCAACCCCCCAGGGGGATACCTTCTTTAGGTATTCACGGGCTTCGCAACCCCGGGTTCCTGAGCGATCTGTCTCTTTTCCTTTTCCTCTTATTTCTCTCGTGTTTCTTTCCTCTTTGTTTCTCTCTCATTGTGGTTTCCTCTTCAGAGGTGAGGGCAATTCTGTATGAGCTGATATCATCCTGTATATCGAGTCATAGAGAATTGTAAACCACCCACGTGTTTGCCGTGCGTGGCGACCCGTGTCCCTGGAAAGGGGGATCCTGGCAGTTGAGGGAAACCAACACACTGCTTTGGCCTCTGCTTCAGGTAGACGGGAGGTGCATATTGGTCCCGTATGCATCAATCGGCTGGTCAGCTGACTTCTGTCACTGGCTGTGGATCAAGTGAGCGAGTACTTACTAGCCATCTCGTTAAGGGTAGAGACTGGCATAGGAGTGTCTTGTGACCGTATGGGCCCTGGTTAGCACTGGTGCACGAATGTGCATCCCCTTGTTGGGCTCGGTAGTGGGTGGTGCGGCCGGTGTCTGAATTGATTTTTTATCCCAATATGGATGGAAAAACTTTACTTCCTTCAAATCCTCTCCCATGTGGCGAGCAACAAACTGTACAGAGCAATATTTTCACTCGCTTCTTTGTAATCAATTGTACTGGTAGCCTGTCCGATAGTTCATTTAAGAAAACTTCACCTTTCCTTATTGCAAAATCATTTCAGTCTGGTTTCGGTGATGGTCATAATCTCAGAAAACTGCAGTCTGGGGATTTATTGGTTGAGGTTACTTCAGCCAACCAGTCTGATTTTCTATCAAATTGTAATACGATAGGTCCATTTTCTGTTTCCGTTAAAGCACATCAAACCCTAAATACAAGCCGTGGTGTAATATCCGAACCAGATCTTTTATTTTCTACCAAGGATGAACTTTTACAAAATTTAAATGATCAAAATGTCATAGATGCACGACGTATTACACTCCGTCGGAATGGACAAGTGCTTCCCACAAAGCACATCATTCTCACTTTCAATAGCCCTACCTTACCAAAAAGAATTAAAGCTGGTTACCTTAATTGTCCTGTTCGTCCTCACATTCCTAATCCTCTATGCTGCTTTAATTGCCAGCGTTATGGCCACACTACTACTAACTGCCGGGGTTCCACCACCTGTGCATGTTGTGCAGAAGTTGGCCACGACAATAAATCATGTGAAAATCCTGAACGCTGCATAAATTGCAAGGGTAATCATACTGCATACTCCCGTTCTTGTCCAACCTGGATACGTGAAAAAGAAATCTTTTCTGTTAAAATAACTCAAAATCTCTCCTATCCTGAAGCCCGTAAAGTTGTTGAATCCAGGACTCCGTCAGTCGGAGTCTCCTACTCTAGTACTCAAACAACAACCAAAATCTGTAAGGCACATAAGCACCCAGACCGAACCTTCCGTTCCCCTAAATAACTCACCTATGACAGTACCACTCGGCACCACAAAGATACAAACTCGTGATGTCTGCTGTGGTTCTAAATGTTATGCAACCCCATTATTAGAACATTGGCTACCATTCTCAGAACCTGTTACTATAGTATATCAAACTGGTCAGTCACAAAAACCTGCAGTTCAATCCAAAAAGTCATCTGACCCAGTTCAATCCAGAAAGTCATCCGACCCAATTCAATCCAAAAAGTCATCTGAAACGAGACTGATACTAAAGCTGTTAAATCTAAAAAAACATCACAGAAACCTGATACTAGTCAAACACTGAAACCAAGCAAAAAAAATCTGCATTCAGAAAGAGAGAAAAACAATCGGGAGTTCTTCACAGTGTTCCACTGTGAAAAAGAGCAAGAACAACTAACTAAATCCACCTGTCTCAAACTTAAAGGATCCGAAGCAGCTCCAGAACTATGTAGATGAAGCAATGGACTCGGAGTCGTATGAGTCAAGTGCTGAGGAAGAAGATACAGTTTTCGAGGAATTTTTACCTAATTGATTTTACATTGTTTTTTACACATGTGTTTTTTAAACTTGTGTTTATGTAGTATTTGTATCTCTTTTAAACTTGGTATCTTTTAACAGTTATTACTTTATAACTCCACAGATTTTAATTAGAATACACTTGCCTTTTAACTATGGACTTTTGAATATTTTAAATGGTTTTAATTATACATCTTGCTGTTTTCATTAATTTTTTTGGTTTTCTCATCTTTTTGTTATTCTTTTCTTACTCAAATTTTTAGGTTTTTTATGTTTTTCCATTTTGACTTTGTCTTGGCGCAGCATATCCCTATAGGGACTTTAGGCCATAAAACCAACCAACCTAAGTCACCAAACTCTGTTCCTCCTAAACCATCACAAAATCCCTCTTCAAAATCTTCCCAATCTCATATTCCTAAGAGAGGCTCTCAAAATACCACCAAAAGAGGACTTCAAAAAACAAACCATAGATCTGATTCAGAAAAATTTAATCTACCAACAATTAAAGCCACTGTGTCATCTGAAAATCCAGCCAAAAAGATAAAGAATAAAACATCCAAAAATGAAATCCATCCAAAAATGAAAGAAAAAATGGAGGAGGATGATGCCGTTGCTCTTCATCCAGAACTGGATGAAGAATTTAACGATGGAGATAGTATGTCTACTATCTCCGGATAATAGGGTGCAGATAAAAATATTAAAAATAAACTCACTCATGACTATTATTATTTCATGGAACTGTCGAGGCTATCATAATAAATATGACGAAATCCGAAGTATTCTTCATGACCATCAACCACTATGTTTAGCTTTACAAGAAACCCATCTTAAACCCAATGACAAAGCAAAACTGCGCACCTATGCTACATACAGAAAAGATTTTACTGGTTGTGATAGGGCCATTGGTGGAGTGGCTCTTTTCATCTCTCGCAATTTACCCCATACTCATATTAACCTAAACACAAACTTACAAGCTGTTGCAGTCCGTGTACATATAAAACGTCTCATTACAGTCTGTACCATTTATTTACCACCCCACCAAATTATTCAGTCAGCACTACTTGATGATCTCCTTCACCAACTCCCCACTCCTTTCATCATCGTTGGGGATTTTAATGCTCATAGCCAACTGTGGGGGAATTCTGACACTAATCAACGTGGTGATATCATAGAAAAATTAATCTCTGACAATGGCTTATGCCTACTCAATAATGGTGGTCATACATATTTTCATGAACCGACGCGCATGTTTCATGCCATAGATCTCACTATCTGCTCTCCATCTGTCTATCCGTATTGGAATTTCTGGATTTCAAATTACCTGCATGGCAGTGACCATTTTCCCACTTTCATTTCACAGAGCACTCCTATCAGAGATTCTAATAATTATTTTAAACGCTATAACTATGACAGAGCCAATTGGCCAACTTTCACAAATCATGCTAAAATCACAAATCATATGGTAGAAGGTGACATAGATGATGCAGTTGATAATATCACCCAGTGTATTATCAATGCTGCAGATATTAGCATACCAAACTCATCATCTACAATGAGACACAGGAAGCCATGGTGAAACAGTAACTGTCAAGCTGCAAAAAAAAAATCAATGAAAGCTTGGGGCATATTTCGACGTTATCCCATTAATACTAACTATATTGCCTACAAAAAAGCAAAGGCTGATGCTAGAAGAGTGCGTCGTAAAAGCCAACATGAATCCTGGATTCAATATGTATCTAACATTAACTCAAATACCTCTAGTAAAGTCCTCTGGAAAAAAGTAAAAAGTTGTATGGGTCTTTTCTGAAAACATCTCAATTTTAAATCACAACGGACAAACAATAGGTTCTCCTAAGAACATTGCTGAAACCATAGCAAATACGCTTGCATCTAACTCTGCCTCTGACTCATATCCGGAACCTTTTTTATCATACAAAAGACAAGCAGAAACTAGCTACCTCAATTTTAACTCCCGTTACTCTTATGACTATAATCTCCCTTTTACTCTCTCAGAGCTCTTAAAATGTTTGCAAAATAGTCATCTATCGGCTCCAGGTCACGATGGCATCACCTATACCATGCTTAACCATCTCTGCACAACCTCTCTCAATAATTTACTTGCATTCTATAACAGAATTTGGATGGAACAGGTCTTTCCTCATGCCTGGAGTAATTCTATTATCATTCCTTTCCCTAAACCAGGGCAGATGCTAGTAATCCCAATAATTACAGGCCAATCGCACTCTCTAGCAGTCTTTGCAAATTACTTGAAAAAATGATCAATGGTCGTCTTGTGCATATTTTAGAAAATAACAATTGCCTTGCTGCATTTCAAAGTGGTTTTCGCCAAGGTAGGTCAACTATCGATAACCTGATCAATCTTGAAAATCACATACGGACAGCCTTTCTAAAACGCAACCATCTGGTGTCAGTATTTTTTGACATGGCGAAAGCCTATGACAGAACGTGGCGATACGGGATCCTTCGTGATCTTTTTAACCTAGGCTTTCGTGGGAATCTCCCTATTTTTATTAAGAACTTCCTCGCCATTCGACTTTTTCAAGTCCGAATCGGTGTGGCACTCTCTAGTTTTTATGTACAAGAAGAGGGTGTACCCCAGGGCAGTGTCCTGAGTGTCACCCTCTTTGCTATAAAAATAAATGACATTCTTAGTCAACTACCCCCTTCAGTGAAAGGTGATTTATATGTTGCAGATTTCCGCATCATGTGTATGGGACAGGATATCCGTTTTATTGAAAGACAGTTACAAATTGCAATCACCCATATTCTTACTTGGACTAATAAAAATGGATTTATAATTTCTCATGACAAAACTTCTTGTGTTCACTTCTGTAGACGTAGGGATCTGCATCCAGATCCTGAAATTTTTATTGGATCAACTCAAATTCCTGTTGTAGACAGTGTCCGTTTTCTCGGCCTACAATTTGATAGTAAGCTAACCTTTTTATTACAATTTTACAATTACGGACAAAATGTGAAAAATCGCTTAACTTACTAAAGGTGCTTTCAAATACTTCCTGGGGAGCAGACCGTACTTCTCTCCTTAAAATCTATCGAGCCGTGATCCGTTCCAAAATTGACTATGCCTGCCAGGTCTATGGTTCCGCACGTAACTCTGTTCTTAAAATACTTGACACTGTGCATCATAGCGCACTCCGTGTTTGCTCTGATGCATTTCGTACCTCTCCAGTTTTAAGCCTTTATGTTGACTGCAATGAACCAGCATTACACCACATTCGTGAAAAGCTTTCTTTAGAACTTTATTACCGTATCCTTTCACATCCTGGCCATCCTCCATCATTCATACATTCTAAATACAGACAACGATATGCTTTATCAGCATCGACCATCTTGCATCCCATCTTTTGGTGTCAGTATTAGGAACACTATTGATATTAGCCCTCTGTGTAGTATCGAGGTGAGTCCATGTCCAAATCATGTACACCCTCCTTGGAAACCTCCTAATGTTACAACACCAGTGGCCGAGAGGTTATGCTCTCGATGCTGGTAGACGGGAGGTGCTGGGCTCGAACCCAATCGCGCCCGTCGGCCTAATCGTTCAGAGTTTTCGTGGTTTTCTTCGGACCGTGGATTTTCCATGCGTAAATACGGATTAAGTTCCCTTAGAAAGACCCCCACGGAGGGCACTTCCCCACCTGGCCTATATCCCTAGTGTAGATAATTGGCCGTCAACAATCAACCCAACCCAACCCTACTGTTACATTGCTCCACCCTTTTAAAGGATATGATAAAAATAACTTGGCTCCAATTATTTTCCAACAATTATTTGCTGCACATAGATCAAATTTCAATAGTTACACTGACATCTATACAGACGGTTCCAAAACTGGAGATATTGTTGGTTGCGGTGTTTTTTGTGAAAATACTTCTCTCAGCTACCGGCTGCATTCGTCTACTTCTGTGTTTACAGCTGAACTTATCGCGATAGAGAGAGCCCTGTTGCACATTTCTCATCATCATAACACTTCCTTCATCATTTATACCGACTCAAATAGCTCTATTGATGCAATCAAATCTTTTAAAAAGCATCCTTATGTCTCATCAATCCTTGATTTTTATAATAAATTGACAAGACGTGGCTATAATATTTTATTTTGCTGGGTACCTGGACACATGGGTATTCCTGGTAATGAGATAGCGGATGAGGCAGCAAAGCGTGCTCTTAATCCGTTGTGCCATAAAGTTCCATTCTCAGACGTTAAACTACTTATCAAACACTTTATTCATAATAAATGGCAAGAAACTTGGAATTTAGAATGCAATAATAAACTGCACCACATCAAACCTACCATCATGACTTGGCCACCGGCAAGGAAAACCGATATTCTTCTGACAGTCTGAGAATTGGACATTCTAGAATCACTCATAAACATCTTTTACTTCGGGAGGATGCACCCATGTGTCCACATTGTCACTTTGATCATCTCACCATTCATCATGTTTTAACTGACTGTCCAATGTCTCCGTCACTTATATAGAAGGTGTTTTAACACATCCTCACCAATCTTGACAAACGTCATTGGGGAGGCACCTCATGGGGCACTATTTACTTTTTTAAAATACGCTGGTTTTTATTTTGAGATTTAGTTTTTATATGCTTCATAAGTTTGACTCTCTTTTTGACGTCTGGATGGAAACCTCATCCAGATATCTTTGCCTCATCTTTGCTTAACATCCATTTACTTTGCTTCACTGGATTTCTATTTTACATTGTTTTTTACCCTTGTTTGACGACTACATCTGGTCGGGTACCCCATCCAGATGGCTTTTCTATTTCCATTGTATTTCATCTCATTAGTTAATCTTGACTCGCTTTTTGTTTGGCGCAGCATGTCCCTAAAGGGATTTTGTGCCATAAAACTCAATACAACCAACCAACCTCAGAGCATCTTGCATGTCTTATAACGAATAGCTCCTCCCATTTTCTCCCTTCTTCATTCTTTGCTGGCATCGTTAAATATTTTACTCTATGTTTGTGATTCTTTTCAGCATTAAAAGAACATGTATACTCATGTTTGGCAACAGCTCAACTAATCGAAAATACAGCCGAACTTGAGCGTAATATTCGTTTTGCTGGATTGCTTTTTTTTTATAATGATGCGAATGGATAATAGACACTGATCAAAGTTTGTCACCCCCCCTCAGGGGAATACCTTAGTTAGGTATTTACAGGTTTCGCGACCCTGGGTTCTCGAGTGATCTTTCTCCTTTTCATCTCTTCTCTTTTTTTGTTGTCTATCCTATTTTCTTTATTTCACACTTTTTAATCTTCTCTTTTCAGTTTTATCTCTCTTTGTTCTTGTTCATGTTTGATTTTTTACTAATGCTTTTGTTCGTTTTGTTCCTTGTTGAACTAACCTTGTTTTTGTTCTTTTGTTAAAAAAAAAGAAAAGGAAAAAAATTATAAAATGCATAAAAAAGACAAAAAATACACCTTTTATCTAAGTTCTCACATTATTTTTTTCTTTTTTACAATAGTGGATTTTTTTATTTTAACATGAGACACTCTGGATGTTGAGGTTTTTTAATCTCATCGTCTCGTTTCTACCTTTTTAGGCTGATCTCGAGTCCCAGAGTGAAGGGCATTTCCGAAATCCAGTTCCGTGATCGGAGGACACCATACTTGTATGGTGGCTGTTATGACCAACACCGAAATCTGGTGCCTTTTGGCAAAAGGGGCTGTAGGTTGGACAGAGCTGTAAAGGCTTGCCTACTGGCTACCTGATTCCAAAGTGAAAGAACTAGAGATTAGGAAATGCTATCAAGTTTAATCCGATGTTTGAAAAACATGGAAGTTTGTTGGGATAGTTTTCACCCTTTTGAGACCTGCGCCTAAAGTAATGGTAAGAAGAAGGGTCGGAGACCACGCCCAATGCCTGGCGTTTTTCTCTACTTCCTCTCAATATTGCTGCACATTAGGAAATAAAACAGGTGATGTGGAGGCCCCACAATTGAATAAAGAGAGAAATGAAACATTGAGCTCTGACTCGAATACCACTTCTGGCTCAGAAGTAACTCTCAATCAGAACAAAAAACAATCATGGGATGAGAGAGTGGAGGATTTTACTTTCAATACGGAACGTAAAAATTCCAACCCTAATACAAGTAAATCTGAAGAAAGATTTTTTGTGGTGAAATGCCAAGATGGGAGCTTTGACAAGACCTCACCCTTTGTGATAAATAAATCTATCCTTGGATTGGTTGGTGAACCGAAAACAGTAAAAAAACTCCGGACAAGTGAACTTTTTAATCGAAGTAAGCAATGACCAACAAGCAGCAAACTTAAAAAAAAAATGTACTCACTTTGCAAACATTACAATCACCATATCACCACATAGAACCTTAAACATATCTTGTGGCGTGATATCGGAGTCTGATCTGTTGCATGTTACTGAAGACGAAATAGTAGACAATTTAAAAGACCAAAATGTTATTGGAGCGAGAAGAATACATATTTACTGTTGGAACGAACAAACACATTCTACTCAAATACTAATAACTACCAAATATATTATACTTACATTTAGCACACCCAATTTATCAAATATATAAAAGCCGGATAGACCTACATACCAAACCCTCTGCGTTGTTTTAATTGTCAACGCTTTGGGCATTCAAAAACATCATGCCGAGGTAAGGTAACCTGTGGTCGGTGCAGTGCAGTTGGCCACAATAGTGCACAATGCAATGCTCCACCCTGTTGTGTCAATTGCAAAAAAGATCATCCATCTTATGCTAAATCGTGTGGACAGTGGAAAATAGAAAAAGAAATACAGACTATTCGCATAAAACAAAATATATCGTACTCTGAAGCAAGAAAAATAGTTGAATCAAGGACACCTAAAGTTGGTGTTTCATATGCTGCTGCCTTATCTAAAACTGTCCAAAAAAACGAATTTATGAAACGACTGATTATGTTTCACGGCGATTTCTCCTAAAATATGGAATACTTTGCAATGAAATTAGCACCAAAAATCTGTATTGATTCGCAGATCTCAAAACTGGTATTAGAATTTTGAAATTCAGATTAGTTTTCAAAATATTAATTTTTTTCTAATTTTAAGTACTTTTTCTAATGATGGCAACTCAAATTTTAATCATAACTGATATTGTTTTTCATATTTCAGAAATGGTTATTATTTTAAGCTAATCTGGTGACCAGTTTAGCCTCCCTTAAAAGTGTGCTAAGAAATGTATCATGTTACTTTTATTCATAATTCTATTTACTTGAACAATCTTTCGCCAAATCGAAAGATTTTGATAGAGAAATCAAGAACTCTGTATTTTATGTTAGCAGGTGATAAATCGCCAAATATTTTTCCTGTTGCATTTTTTTATATTTCATTAATTTCATTTAAAATATAATTCTTTCATTCATTTTATTTAAAATACAAAACTTTCATTTAAAACTGAAACATTTAAAATTGATGGCTTTCACTTCTTTTTTTAAAAACAAATTGAAAAGAAAAATATTAGGCACAGATGTCATATATGCACTGCGGTACCTAATTGGCACCAAAATGGCATTATATTGATTGACATGGTAACCCGGCTATTGTTTATTTAATTATAATTTTAAAAAAGAAAAGTAAATAAAAATTTATTTAAATTATTTTGTTCTGTAGTTATCAATTATTTGTTTTGTTATTTCCTTTTGAAAATAATAGAAAATAATTAAAAAATACAGTACTACTTAGTTATTCTGTCGACCAATTTCACCAAATTATATAAATCGCCAAACCACTTTCCAAATTATACAAATTGACATAATTTTTATTTTAAATAACGAAAGAACAAATAAATTAGTACAACATTAATAAATATACAAATAAAACGTCGAAATAAAAATCCCTTGATGACGTAAACACATGTAACTTGCTTAAAGTCAAGTGAATGTGACATTTACGATCAACCATTATAGCATTTAATCTTATAGTTTGGTGATAGATTTTTCGTTGATGGGATAACTAAGTAGTACCAAAAATACATATGTAACTGGTATTCGAAAACGAGGTTTTCGCCAAACTTTCGTTTCAAAAAATCACGCCAAACCCGGTGCGTATATGACATCTGGCCAAATATTAAATGATGCAACAAACTATGACATTTAATTTCAACTTCAAATCAATGTTTTAATTTACCACTCGAAAAATAAAAAAAATGCTAACTGGCAAGTTAAAAAAAGCTATTGGCGAGATTTGCACCGGCTAGCGTAACAGTATCAAGAACTCTTTGCGACTATGGCAACTTTTATGTAGTTTTATTCCGAAAAAAAAAATTTGATTTTTTAATCAAAATGGAAAACTTTCGGCACAGATGTCATATACGGCCCCATATTGGCGTGATTTTTTTCTGATGCCAATGTCATATATGCAACGGGTACTTAACTGGCGCCAAAGTATCGTTATTTTGCTTGATATGGTAAGCCGGATGTTGTTGTTTATGCTGTTGATGCTTTCCCCAAATTGGCGTCAGAAAAAAAATCGCACCAATATGTATATGACATCTGTGCCAAATTCTCATATGAAACGCGAAGGGATCAGATCGTATTTGTTTATGGCAGTTGATGACTTGAACTATTATAATATAGATAAAATGATGGCGATAGAATAATATTTGGCGACTTATCACATGTGCCTGGCTAACATTAAAGTATCAAAATGGCACATAGAGTATTAAAATCGAAGTGGTCCACCCGGAACTGTTGATTATAGTTGTTAGGTAACTGTGTGTTTAACTTTATATTTTAGTTATACTGTGAGTGGCAACAGTGGATGAGGAGATGTAAACATGAGTGATGTCCCGATCATGGACATAAAAGAGATGGACCGGAATCGAATGTAATGCACATATCCCTATTTCAACATTCACAGACGCGAAAACTATCTCGGCGGGGCGCAGCGCCATCTATTGAATTTTTTCTCGTAAAATTCCAAACGAAGCATTTTAAAAACATTCAAATAAATGCATGCATTTCATAAGAAAAACAATTTAAACTTTCATGAAATTTATATAGGAAGAAACTATTGAACTAGTTTCACGCTTCCCTTTACTTCCACAACAATGAATAAGATTTTCTTTTCTTTTTTTTCCCCAAGATAATTTCCTGATTGTTAATTTTTTTTGAGTAAACAATCAGCTAATTATGTTATAATTGTAAGAATTTTAAACACACAAAACGAAATCTTTTAAAATCAGTAAAGAAAAGTGTGTTGTGTACAACACAAACTTTTTAGAATAAAGTCTGTTTTGAAATTTTTAAATATGATTTTTCATCCAACATTAATTTCCAAAAAGATGAGATAAAATATATTTACTTTCTTTATGAATTATAGTTTCTCATGCTACACAAATTTTATTTTATTTATTTAATTTTTTTATTTATGTATTTATTTTTTTTTTAAGATATGAAAGTTGCACTTTCCACTCAAAATATTTACTAAAATGCCTGTATAAAACAAACCTGCATTATTTTCACAATCTGTTATGGCAATAACAAAAAACAGTTTTTCTGCCCCCCCCCCCCTCCCAATTTTAATATACAGTAGAAGATCTTTATAACGCAAACCTAAAAACGCAAGGTTGTGCGTTATATAGAATTTTGCGTTATATGGATCACATTTCACATATCATTAAATTTACCTTGTAAACATGGGCAAATATGTCTGAAATATATCAAAATACATTAGAGTATCTTTATACTGCTTTCCTTGTTACCAGATGTTATCCAATCCAGATAATAATTTTTAGCATAATATAGATCATTCCACACATTCTTAAATTTACTTTATAAGATCCAAGTATACCTGGACCAAATCATTCATTATATTACTACTCATTTTCAAAACTATTTATTGTAATAATAGCAAATTTTACATTAAAAAGCCCTGAATTAAGGATATAAAGTTGAAATAATGAATTAAATTTAGTTCTGTAGAAAGTCACAATTTTTTATAATATGGGAATATAGGTGCTTCTGAATTGAAAAATTCATTGTTTACATCTGAAGAAGTTGTGCGTTATATGGAGAATTGCGTTATATGGAATTGCGTTATAAAGATCTTCTACTGTATATAATTACAATTATTTAAAAATATATTAGCTTGCAGCTATTTATAATACATAAAATTTAGAGTACCAGTTGCATCATAAAATTTTTGTTCATTTGGCAGATAACAATTATGAAGTGAAAATTTTTCCTTCCTCTATTTTTGCTACTCAAAAGATTAATATATATGACTAAATGTAATTAAATTCTTAAAAAAAGAGAAAACAGATTTTTTTTTACATGTTTTATTAATCAAAATATTTTAATTATATACAAATACATCTGTATTTTTTCAACATTGAAAAATTTAACAATATAATCTGCAACAAATGATAGTGACCTTTCACTAATAAGCATGAAACAGCAAATAGTTCAACGGCAATTCACAAGGGGGGGGGGGGGGGAGAGAATATATATATAACAAAGAGCAATTTGTGTGTGATGCACTGTTAAGTTTGAAAGTTTCATTCAAATTATACATCATTAAAAGATAAATGAATATTTTATGAGATTATTATTGGACTTCTTTTTTTAATCCCCCCCCCCCTTACCTTTCTTTTGGGAGGGGGATAACTTACTGATGTTTTATAAAAAGACAATTTCTTTTATTAATTAAATTATTTAATGCAATTTATTTTTAATTTTAGGAAAAAATAATGCAAATTTTTTATATACTTACAAAATATGTCCTCACAGCAAAAATAATTTAGTCTATTTTATTTTTTCAAAAAATATACAGTTTGAAGTACCAAGAATGTAGTGAACTGCAATTTAAGCTTTAACATAAAAACTTCCATAGGTAGACACATTCATTTAATCACTTTAGTTTTTCTGAACGTTAATTTATAAAATCAACTCTAAAATGTTTAGAAATTCTTATATATTTGAACAAATAATAACGAAACTTTATAGTAAATAATATGATCGTGAATTAAAAAAAAAAAATGTGTATTTAGTTTGAAATTAATATAAAGGAAACAATATCTACTAATTTGCATAAATGTTTTCACCTTGACACTAAACTTTAAAAATTAAGTGCTTTAAAAAAAAAAAAAAAAAAAAAAAAAAAAAAAAGAATAATTGAAAATACTGGCACAAATTAGCATTTGTAAGTGAATTATTGAAATAATTTTTCTATTGTTTATGCTGAGTTATTGCAATAATTTATGGATGAAGACATTTAATCTTCACGTGCATTAGTGAGAGGTCACTAACTTATACAAAGTTGACAACAGTGCACATTAATGGAAAATTATTCCATTGATGAAAAAATTGCGGTTTATACAATGTGAATAAAAATATTAACAACTTACTATCAGCTGAAAAAGAATTAAAGATGAACTTAACTGAAAGAGAAATCATAAAAAAGAACATTAAAGTAAGGAATTAATTATTCAGATGCTTAACCTCTGAAGCGTTTTAAATCATAAAGGATTTTTTTACTTGCTTAATTTTATCTATGTGTATTTTTTGTTTGAAGAATATTAGATAATATACAGTGAGACAGATTTCACACTGATTATTGACTTCTATTTTAATTCAGCATTAAAGCTAAATTTTGGCTCAATTCATGAATAGTAATTGTAATATCTGAGCAAAAAAGTGTCCTGGTTGGGACTCAAACCCAGAACCTCTGGCTTCAATTGCTAATGCTCTTCCGACTGAGCTATCTGTACAATATCGCAATCTACACAACAGTGGCGCCAACTTTTGAGATATATTGGGTGGGCTCAACCATTTTAGGTTAAAAAGACTTGGGCATTTTGTTTTCTTTAAAGATAAAGAGATGGATGGAAAAGTTACGATAGTGGAAGTTGGGTTAGGATCCTGCTTGCCTGTTACTGCTATCCTTACTGTGTTTTCACACAAAATGATTTTCAATCACAGAATTATTTTTTCAATGACTGGAAAATAAACAAGTATCAAAATAGAATAATGCAAATCGAGTTGACTAAGAGCAAATTATTGAGTGGGCTCAGGCCTGGGGTAGGATACATTTGAACATGTCGAAAAAGGAAAAAAATACCACTATGTTCCAAGCTTCAAAACTTGTGTAATAAGTCAAAAAAAAAAAAAAAAAAAAAAATCAAACTAGATTTAAATATAAAGCTCATACTTATATTTATATTCATATATATATGCTTGTAAACTCATAAATAAATATCGAAATGATAAGAGAAAAAATATATGATAAGAGAAAAAAATTTTGTGCGCATTATATCTAAAATTATGCATATAAAGAGGAAATTTTGGTGAAAAGAAATACGCAATACTGTTGCCTTTATACTAAAATCAGAATATTTGTAAAAAATATTGACTAAATTAAAAAAAAAATTAAAATTTTCACTTAAAAAAAATATTTTCAAAGTAAAAAACAAAAAGTAAAATAAAATTTTACCATTTTCTGGTTTTAAGTTGTATATAATACAGTAATGAATATGTTGTGAAAAGTTTTTTTGATTGCTATTCATAGTTTTTTAGTAACACTGCGTGCGGTATCAAAATTCATCGTTTTGAATAAACGTGACACAATCCTATGTAGTCTTAATAAAACTGCCATAATTAGTAAACTAATAGGAATTTTTTAATGTGGTTTTCGAAATCAAAATAGGTATTAAAAAAATTTTCGGAAATTTTGCAGGTTTAAAAGGTATACTACCCCCTAAAGGGCCATATAAGTTGGCTCCACTTCTACACAATATTTTCCCAGAACAACCACTTTTTTAATGACTGTTTTAATGTTGTTGGACTGTGTTTTTAATGTTTTTTTTAATGTCTGTAAATTGAAACAGCACAACAGAAAAAATAACAGGTAAAGGAGCCCCAAACAAACTATGGATGAAGAATTGCACTTTAATTGTTTTGTTAGTGGGTTGTTCTGAGAAAATACCATGTTGGCTGGGATGTCTGCTGTACAGATAGCTCAATCAGAAGAGCACTAGCAATTGAAGCCAAAAGAATCTAGACACATTTTTGCTCAGATGTTAAAGTTACTACTTGCATTAATTATTTACCAATCAGTTGACTGCATTAAAAATAATTAAATTATAAATATTAATTTACTCCCCCCCCCATCTTTATATCTTCATCTTGTCTATGTATATTGCATCTTTTTTGCCAGGAAAATTACTTTTTGTTAAAGAATAATGTACAATATATTATACTTATGTTAGTTATTTTGTATTATTATGGAAATACATTAATTTTTTATTCAGACAAGAATATTTTACTTAAAAATATTCTCAAACACTGAATTCCTGCTTTAAAAGTGACATATTCTTCACACCTGATGAAGAAAAAAAAAAAAGCTATTTCGGAACAGATAGTGCATTTGTTTTAAAGAAAATTTTGCCTTAAGTTATATTATTTTTTAAACAAAATACATTTCCAACAAAATGCATGTACACATTTACACACACACACACACACACAAAAAAAAAAAAAAAAAAACATATCAAAACACACAAAAAAGTAGAAACACAGAAAACTTCCTACATCATTAATTACTTGCTTATGAAGGTGTTATAGACTTGTTCCTGACCAAATCCCTTTATTATTCTTTAGTGAAAGAATCCAGCTGTATTTATTTTCTCGCAATTACATTAGAAAAATAGATTTTACTGCGAGGAACTATTGATCAAAATTGAAAGTGTAATATATCTAAATATCGGATATTAAATCAATAACCACTATAATGGGGACCCTGTCAATTCACTTCGAAAGATTTTTCTTTAAAAATATAGAATCATACAGACTCTAGATTCGTTTGCAAAAAACAGACTAAAGCATATACTGTATAAACTCTGTACTGTTAAAGGCAGTGGCCTCCTCTTCAACACTAAATCTCACATTTAAAACACATGAAACAACACTGATTTTACATATATTTAAGGTATCTTGCGCTCAAGTATATCAGCTAATGTGTCTGATAAAGTTTATATACATAAAGTTTTCTAATTTTTGTACTAATTGAATAAAAGTGAGAGTTTTAATTTTTTAAATTAAGCCGAATTAATATAATAGCTAATAGCTGAATTATTTTTAAATTTAAAATATTTAATACTAAACTACGTAATCAGCTTTGTCAGATATTGATTTATTAAAACCTTGAAAACGGAATTGAAAAAAATTCTGCTTTATACAGGATCTTTAGTACCATATCATCCTTGGATTCTGTGTCCGGGTTTCCACCAGAGTTCTCAAAATCATACCTTTTAGAACATGTTTTGTTTCAAAATTTACCATTACCCATTCAAATTCGTTGGTTTTTATGCCGCGTTAGCACCCTGTATGCACCGCAATGTCATTTCATTCTTAGATTCTTCTATGCTTTGGCATACTACAGACTGGATGATTTTAACAATACCGTGCTAAATGTAAGCCGTGAGAAAAATCAACAAACACAATCTTCATTTGGTGTCTCTTTCGCCTTCCATCCTGGTGTTTGGGACACATACACTCTCTGAGCTCCCCCCCCCCCCCCTTTAGTTTCCACCCTGCACAGTTATACATAAGTTCATATACAGATGCAAGAAGCATCATAAATGGAATTAAAGTTTAAAATTAGAGAAATAAAAATTTTAAAAACGTCAAATGAATCAGTAAATTTAGCATACCAATGGCAAGTCGAAGATGCTCCAATATAAGTGAGTAATTAGTCATGTACATGTCATGGTAGTAGCAATTTAAGTATTTGAGTAATTTGCTTTTCCAGATATCGACTTCTAATTAACGTATATAATTGATACTTTATTGTACCTCAAGATAATTTTAACAGAATACAGACTTACATAAAAGGCTGCACCAAGTATTTAATGCTTGTGCAAAAAAAAAGGAAAATAAAATAATTTTGCTATCCATTCATTGGTTATCAGTAGGAAAACTAATGACAGTGATTAAATGTTTATTAGGCTTTGCTCCTGATACCAAAGCACTGGTTACATCACTCTTGTTGCAGCTCTCTTTATGTACTACAGTGTGAGACCCGTTATCCGGAATGCTCCGAAAACCAGAATGCAAAATGATAAACAAAATAGAATTTGTTTCATTTCAAAAATGTAAAAACTAAAGATGTATTTTATGTCAAGCATGGGAGACAGAAACACACTCATCCATGGGTGGTACAATTTGTAGTCATCTACAATAATTTTTTATGATGTGAATGAGCCTGAAGTTGAAGACTTTAAAATTTCCAAGAAGAAAAGAATTACAAATTTGCTGGATTAAGCTAAAGGACTTTCATGTTCAGAAATTCAATTGCTGGATCAAGAGGCAGTGGAAGATTGCCTAATTGCTGATGACAATATTTTTCTTTCACTGCTATCAAATGACTGACAGTGAGATTTGTGACATAATAACACTGCTGTTCCTTTGCTGGCCCAGCACTTTTCCTTACAAAAATTTCTTATAGAATACTATAAAATAAACAAAGTATTATGGCTCTTTTTCTATAAGCTAGCTTCACCAAGAGCTATAGAAATATCTGTAGAAGTGTCTATAACAGAAATGTCTGCAGAAATATTTGAATTTGCAGCGGTTTCCATGTGGTCACCCTCCCAAGCAGGGACCCGGAGCTGGAGCTGGAGCCCGGAGCCGGAGCGCTCCGGAGCTGTGTTTTTCCTGGAACTGGAGCTCTAAATTTTCCCCAGCTCCAGGGCTCCTTTAGTTTTTAATATTCTTTTAAATCTTTTTTTTTCAGTCTTTTAAATTTCTAGGCTTAAAATATTTTAATTACATCATTATTCAGTATTTTAATTATATCATTTTTTAGGTTTTTATTATTATTATTATTATTAGGGAAGGAAAACTTCTCAAAAAATGGCAACACTACTTTACTTCTACTTTCTACTTGAACTAAGTGACAACACTATTTGAAAACAAATATGGCCGCCTGTTGTTTACATGTGTAGTCGTACAATTTTGGCTGTTCGAAAAGTGTAGAAGAAATTTAAGATTTTTGTGTTTAAAATTCTACCAAACTTTCTATTTTAAAAGCAAAAGCTAAAAGATGTCATATTTTCTGAACAAGCATTTCAAGTTTGATGAGAAGAAAAATGCATTTTGTCAGATCTTTAATGAAGATAGAAAGTATTTGTGAGCAAAAAATTAAACGTGTAAATTAAAATCTGCAACTTAAAAGCGCGAAGTCGGAGCCGAGTTGGAGCCGGAGCCGAGTTGGAGCCGGAGCCGGAGCTGGAGCGACGGTATTTTCTCTAGGAGCGGAGCTGGAGCTGGAGCATCAAAAATTGTTCGGCTCCGGGTCACTGCTCCCAAGTACTAACCGCACTCGATGCTGTTTCGTGATCGGACATGAACAAGTACTTTCAGTATATGCTATGACCGCTCGTAGTTTCAAAGCTCTCATTACACTATTTCAAGTTTGTTTCTTTTGTGATTTACGTTCCCAATCATTAAACTGGTATAGAAATTATTGTATTGTATAGAAATCACCTATATATTTTATACGCTTTTTTTTTATTGATTGATTCTGAACTGTTAAAATTATGAAAACCGAACTCCTTTGTAATTTAGTAAAACCAGATTTAGGAAGAAAAAAATAGTGCGTTGAAATAAAGAATTTACTTATTTATTTAGTTGGTGGCAGAGGTGCTATATTATTTACAGTTAAAAAAAAAAAAAAACTCAATGTATTCGATATTCGCAACGCCATCTAGCGTAAGGGTTCCCAGCAATAATACTGTAAAAGTTCGTGCACTTCTATGTAGTGGTGGGCCAGTGCATGAGATAAAACAGAAGCCCACCAGAATTTTATCTGATGATTTCCAACAGCAAAGTTAACTGAAGCTGTCCAGCAGTGGTCGACCATTAGCCAGCACCTTCTTGCTGCTAGCCAGCAATTTCCTCTTTGCTGGGACGTTATACTTAATCCATACTAAAATTTGTATATCACTTCCTCAAATGGAATTTAAGCATTTAGAAATTAGCATCATTAATGCTGATAATGTACGGTTTAATGAAGTTTTACCAAAAATATTGCTGAAATAAACAGTTAATTGGTGCAAGACTATTCATGAATGAGGCACACAAAGAGAGGGACTCAGCTCCACCCCACATAATGAAAATAACTTTTTAAAAGTCAAACAGGCTGTTGCAAAGATTTACTGTATTCAATGTTTGAAAATTCTTTTTTGAGGTCGAAATGCTATGAATAAAGGAATAATATAAATGTTGGTTATATTTTTAGTAATAATTCTGTAGATAAGGGATCATGACATCATCTCAGAAATTGCATTTTTATTTAACATTTAAAAACTTTCAAATCATAGTTTCATTTCTTTCATATTAGTGTCAATGCAGTTAAGATTTAAAGTATTTTCAGGCCATTTAATTCTTATGAATAGCAACACAAAACATACTTGATGCATTGATACTAGAGGGGTATTTATATCTCGAGAAAACTTACTATATAATCATAAACTATATAATCATAAACTATATAATCAAAATAGAGGTGGATGGGTGGGCTCCATTTTCATAAAATTATTGTTGTCACATTAATTTGATAACCTTAATTTTATATATATGGAGATGCTGATAATAGGAAGACGAGATATAGGAAGACTTTACAAATACAATTATTGTACTGGAACAAATTGAAAAATCATGAAAGGTATATACAGAAATAATTCAAGTGCTTGGAGAAACACCAGAGCATAATACATTCTTTACAAGTAACCAAGTTGTTAAACAACTCTTGACAGAATTAGCAAAAGTCATATAAAACAATATTTTCACTCATAACAAGATATTTGATAATAAGCAAATATTGAGAAGGCATTCAGAGAAAGAGGATATTAAGCATTATAGTCCGTGGGGCGACAGGCCAAAAGATGCTTAGAAAATAAGTTTCGTTTTCCAAGTTTGGCAACTACGAAATTTTTTATTTTTTATAATAGTAGATATACATAAATAAGAAAAATACAATGTTCCCCCAAAAATAGCTGCACATAATTTTTTTACAAGCCAAAAACTTAATATTTATTGCAATATTTCAAAAATGCTATTTTAATGCTTTTAATTGTTATATTAAAATATTTGCTTTTATTTAATATTGCTTTATAAATAGTTGATACACATAGATGACAAAAATACAGTATTCTCCCAAAAATAGTTGCCAATAATTTTTTTACAAGCCAAAAACTTAAGATTTATTGCAATATTTATAAAAAAAAAAAGAACCATTTTAATACTTTTAAATATTATATTAAAATATTGGCATTCATTTAATATTGCTTTATAAACAGTTGATACACATAGATGACAAAAATACAGTGTTCCCCACAAAATAGTTGCGCATAATTTGTTTTGAGGCAATTCCATGAGAAACGGGCAAAATGTCCTGCACGTGACGCTTACATAAATACCTATATTTATTAATTTATAAGTTGTTAAAATATAAACTATACATTAAAATTAACAAAATAACTTATATTTTCATATTAGCATAGTTGTTTTAATTTGAGGATACAATAACATTGTTAAAATAGCAGAAATATGTAGAAAAGCTGTTCCACACATGACCTGGAATGGCCATTTTATAGGTTTAAAAATTTCCACATTTTAAACCCTAAACTTTAATAAGTTGCCCATTTTTAATAATAAATAAATAACAAAAATAATAGATAATAAAAATCTCCACATTATAAATACTGGACCTAAGTAATCTGCCCTTTTCAGTGCCATTCCATGAAAAATGGACAAAATATCGTGCGTGTGACATTTACATAAATACCTACATCTATAGACTGTTGTTAAAACACAAACTATACATTAAAAATGACAAAAAACTCTAGATTTTCCTATTAACATGGATGTTTTAATTTGAAGATATAATAACATTGTTAAAACAGCAGAAATATATAGAAAATCTGTCCCACACGTGACATGGAATGACACTTTTGTTTTTTTACCCCCCCCCCCCCCCCTAAAAAAATCAATATTCCAAAATAGCTATTTTAATTTTTATATTAAATTATTGGTATACATAATCTTATTTTTTAAATAGTATGTACACATAAATGAGATTAAAAAATGGTTGCATATATTTTGCAAATTTCATAAAAGCTGTTGCAATATTTCATAAAAGCTATGTGAAAATTCTTAACTTTTAAATCAAAACACTTTCTTTGCACTTTTAAACGTTACTAATAAATAGTTTTAATATTAATAATTCTTTTAAATTTACTAATAATCCAAATCATTATCACTTTCATTTTCTGATATATAATCCATAGTTTCACATACTGAAACACTATCATTATTATTATTTTTTTTTACTCTCGCAGTTTTCAGCACAAGAACACCATTCCGAACACAGCATACCACTTCTTTTACAGGAGCATTTGTAGGACAGGCAGCATGAAAGCTTTTTGCAGCAGCATGAAAATTTTTTACATAGCATTTCTGAAGTACACGGTTGATTATACCACTGTATTTGCAGCTTATTTTCACTTATTATCCAGTCATAACTATGTGGACTAGGAGCAACTACATTAGTTTGCAAGCATCTTCTATAAATGCAAGCCTGGTAGTTTGCACGCTTTATATGGTAACGAAGTGCATCATAATTTGGTGGCAATACCGTATCAGTTCTAAACTTTAATTTGAATACTGCATATCGCGCATCATTCACATTATCACATGTGTCCTGTCCATATAGAGAACATACAAATTTCTCTAAAGTGGAAACAAGTTCTGAATTTATGTCTCAATCAACACCAAGTTGCCGAAATGCATTTATATAACTCGCTGAGCTTTTCATTAGATTTAAAGCTTTCACTTTACCTTTCAGTTTGAATGCAGTTTCAAGTTTCTTCATTAAAATCAATATTATCCCACACAAGAGTTGTAAAATTCTTTTTTTTTATTCCAAGAGGGAGCATATTAATAGCCTCTAGCTGCATTTGTGCAAGCGCTGTGTCATATTCTAGAAGAACAGTATGTGAGATACAATGTCCAAAGCCATTTAATAAATTTACTATTTTAGCAGATCCAGTTAAATGTCTAATAGCCACAGCCAAGGATAAATGTTTCGGGGTTTGCTTTTTACCTTTAGAAGAAAAATATATAATGTCTTGAGAAATAGAAGCAATATTTTTTTTGTAGATTTTCTGGAATATCAACTTTTTTCTCAAATTCTATGTCATCGGTTATTCCTGAACACCATGCTATGAACTTAAAAAGTAAATTCAAAATCATACCTAAAGCAGCATCACTGGAAAAATTTTCTGCTGTAGGAGGCCATGGGCAGTTTAATGATGGAGACTCTTCAATTAATTTTTTTTATATGCTTAGCGGAATTATAAATTTCAAGCATTTCTTCCCTATAATTACTAATTTTTGGAGGAATAAATTCCTCTTCTTCGCTCTGTGAATCAGTTGTTGTCTCTATTGCTTCCTGAAAAATTACAGCTTCTTTATCGCTAGATTGACATAGAACAAGCTCTGACATATTACGCTGCCTAGGTTTCACAAATATAATTTGAGGATAATCTCGAAGAAGCCAGCATTTTAACTGACGATTATCAACATTAATATCTGTATTTTCTTCATTTTTTGCCATAATATTTTTCAAAAGTTTTAGTAATTTATTCATATTTAGTATTTCTCCACAGTTAATAATTCTGCGTTCAATAACAATATCACAAAACATTTTATATGAGTTAAATAGCTGATGAGGTGCACCCTGAAAAACTTCGTTGCAATTTCTTTTTAATACGGATGTGTAATTTAAGTAGCAACTTCGATGAAATATATACAATCTATTCCATCAATTTGAGTTTTTAATACTTCATCGTTCATTAATTCCGCCGATTTCTGCAAAGACGCACTTGCATTTTCTGTTAAACACTGCAAAAGTTTCTCTCTTTTGCGTTTAAGACTATGTTTTTCAGTGACATATTGTTCTTTCCTACATATCACACATATGTCAGGAAATACACCAGTATTTGCTGATTTTCGAAATCCTGAACGGCGATTTAATTGACTTGTCACTGAACTATTTATATTTTCATTATATCTTTTGCTTTCTGTGCGTTTTTTGGCTTTTTGAATTTTACTTCTGTCAGTAAAACGCATGTAACATTGTCTATGATAACCGATATTTGACGAGACCAGGGCTCGAAATGTACTGGAGCAAACCGGAACGATGTTCCGGTTTGTGAAATTGTGACAAATATTGATCCGGTTCGTGAAAGTATGGAAAACATTGTTCCGGTTCGTGAAAGTATGGAAAATATTTTTCCGGTTCGTGGAATTATTAAAAAATATTATTACAGTTTTATACATATAGCTTACTATGCACTCTGTAACTTTTTTTTTCTAATTATTTAGAATCTTGAATGCATTTTTTAAAATTGGTTTTTCTACGGGTAAATACAAATTTGCTATACGTTAAAGTCCCATTTATCCGGGTTAATATGGACTAAGCTCTCCTCTGATAACATAAAAAACTCGTATGTACCGGATTTACACAAATCGTCACCCACTAAGGAGATGAAATATAAATTTTCACTTCATTCATTAATTTTTATGGTATTAGTAACATTTCTTTGATGTACATTTCCGTTACATTTAAGAAAAACGGGAAATGAAACTGTTTTTTTTTTTTTTTTTTTTTCAATCGAACTTATACCTTTGGAATGGATCATTTTCTTCTGATGGACTGATAGCTTCCATTATTATGAAACAGTCATTATAAATGAAGTGTTCGATGAAGATGAAAGAGCAGCGTAAAAAGTTAGAACTCTGATTTTCTGGTCAGAATAGGAAAAAAAAATGGCCATAATTAAAAAAAAAATATATGGCCAGATTTTCACATTCTGACCAGAAACTCAGAGTTCGAACTTTTTACGCTGCTCTTTCATCGTCATTGAACACTTCATTTATAATGACTGTTTCATAATAATGGAAGTTATCAGTCCATCAGAAGAAAATAACTCGGTTAAAGCGGAAACTCGATTAAGCGGGACTCGGATAATCGGGACTTTACTGTACTTTCAAATAAAAAAAAAAAGAAAAGGAAAAAGAAAAAGAAAAGTAGTCACCAATAATTTTGAAATAGCGTTCCGGTTCGTGGATTTTTCCATTTCGAGCCCTGGACGAGACTTTTAATTCAGACTTACTAAGGTTTTCAGCCAGGATTTTTTCTTCCCCATCTAAACTAATCCATTCAGATTGCGAGTGAAGAATTTTATCAAGACTTTTCTCCGAAAAACTTGTGATTTTAGAATCATTTAGATTTTTAACCAGATGTATGCAGCATACCATGGAGGCCGCCATTACGCTTGTTTACAAACAAATCGAAGAATACGACTAACAAAACGCAAAATATATATAAAGACCCATTTAAATAATATTATTTCCATGAATTATTATTAATTGATAAAAAAAGTAAATAAAAACGCATTTAACTTCATAAATAAACCTTTACTTTTTATATTAAAGAAATAAAATTTTCTTGCAGCGCCATCTGTTGGCTTTTATGTTTAACACAAATTATCGTATAATAACAGCTAAAATGGACATTTTTCTGTAAGAATTACAAATTAATGTGCACGGTTTGGTTGGGGAACATTGTAAATTTAGAAAAGAAATATCAAGATAAACTCATTTTCAAAAAATCACTTAGTTGCGTGATATGGCAAACGAACTTGAACGATATGCTTGCTTGCCCTACGGACTATTATAACTAATGAATTCATGGGCAGCTGTAGGATTTTTTCAGAGTATGTTTGACTCGCAAATTTAAACCAAAATATATACAGGTTTCTCACATCCACTAATAAATTTGCATACAAATATATTGTACTGGAACAAATTGAAAAGTCATGAAAGGTATATACAGAAATAATTCAAGGGCTTGAAGTAACACCAGAGCATAATACATTCTTCATAAGTAATCAAGTTGTTAAACAACTTTTGAGAGAATTAGCAAAAGTCATATAAAACAATATTATCACTCATAACAAGATATTTGATAATAAGCAAATATTGAGAAGGCATTCAGAGAAAGAGGATATTAGGCATTATAACTAATGAATTCATGGGCAGCTGTAGGATTTATTCAGAGTACGTTTGACTCGCAAATTTAAACCAAAATAAATACAGGTTTCTCACATCCCATAATAAATTTGCATAAGTCGCAATTTATGACAAGCTAAAGGAGTGTAATTTTAGCTAAAATATTATAGGAACACTTTACAAATACAATTATTGTACTGGAACAAATTGAAAAATCATGAAAGGTATATACAGAAACAATTCAAGGGCTTGAAGTAACACCAGAGCATAATACATTCTTCATAAGTAATCAAGTTGTTAAACATCTTTTGAGAAAATTAGCAAAATTCATATAAAACAATACTATCACTCATAACAAGATATTTGATAATAAGCAAATATTGAGAAGGCATTCAGAGAAAGAGGATATTAAGCATTATAGCTAATGAATTTATGGGCAGCTGTAGGATTTTTTCAAAGTATGTTTGACTCGCAAATTTAAACCAAAATAAATACAGGTTTCTCACATCCCATAATAAATTTGCATAAGTCACGATTTATGACAAGCTAAAGGAGTGTAATTTTAGCTAAAATATTATAGGAACGCTTTACAAATTCAATTATTGTACTGGAACAAATTGAAAAATCATGAAAGGTATATATAGAAATAATTCATGGACTTGATGTAACACCGGAGCATAATACATTCTTTATAAATAATGTAGTTGTTAAGGAACTCTTGAGAGAATTAACAAAAGTCATAAAACAATATTGTCACTCACAGTATCAGTATTGTCACTCATAAGATGAATCTTCATTTATGAGTGAATCTTCATTTATGAAAGGTTAAGGGAATACAATTTTAAGCTAAATGTTATATTACAGTTAGACTTTATAAATTTAAAGATTGTACTGGAACAAATAAAAATAAATCATGTATGGCATATACAAATATAATTCAAGTGCTGGCAGTAAGATAAAGTATTAAAAAAAATTAAGAACAATGATATTTATAATTTAGCAAATTTCCTTAATCTTTTAGTTTTAGTTGAATTTTCATTTTTGTTAAATTGTTTGCAAATAAAATGAAACCTTGTTATTAAATAAAATTGCACTACTTTCTCTGTTAGAATGTGTTTATGCTTGTCACATCCAACTAAAACAATACTCTGCCCATTACATATGTCATGCATTACATCGTACAATAACTCTCTGTGAATTTTCGTGCGTCTCAATGTTGACATAATTCTATTTTTTAAAAATGTAATCAAATTTATAATACCTTGAGTGGGATAATACAGATACCCTCTGCTATTTAACTCAATAAATTTATTATTTTCTTCATCATTCGCATCTGGTGTAGTTAATAATTGTAAGCACATATCACAATTGGTGAACTTAGATGTTCTGCGTACAACATACCCAGATATATACGAAATGATGAAGTTAGATGATGTTAACATATCATAATTATGATCATCTACCATTTCTAAAGCTTTAGGCAAAAGCTCTTCTGTGGTGCCTTGATCAATTACAGAATCAAGGAATTTTTTCCATGTTTCCTTCTTTGCAGTTTCCTCCTCTTTCACATCATTAATATTGAGTAAGGTACTCAATATTTCAGTGCCAGCTGTACAAGAACCCCTAGGAGGTTTAACAAGTGAGTATGTACTTAGCAGCCGGTACAACTGCAAAAAAGTCTGCGAGTCTGGGTGATCATTTGATCCACAGGCACCACGCATCATACTGAAAAATCTCTGAAATTCAAGAAAGGAAATAATGAATACATGAAATATGAAATTTTACTTCAATTTACTAGAAATGTTACCTCAATTATATTTGGATGATTTATAAGGACTTAGAACTGTGATCAGAAATTTTTTAACTAATCACCTAGAGATTTATGCTAATTAAAATTCAGAAGTCAACCAATCATAATTCATTTGGTTAGTACTAAAATATTAAAAAATCTGTTCAAATTTGTGAATTTGAAGTGTGTTAAATTTAGGTCCCTGTTTAAGTTTTTTTTAATAAGATCTTCTATATATGCAAAAGCTTTATAATAGATTCTTTTGCAACGCTGTTATATGACAGGTCAGATTTTACCATAAAATTACTCTACTGCAAGCCAGAAGCGAGGATCTCTTATGGAAGGATACCTCTAATATTCCAGCTAGCAGATAGGACAAAACAAATACATAAACAACAAACATAAATGTTAGTAAAAAAAAAAAAAAGATAACAAAGAATTAGAAAAATTAGTCCTCTCACATCATGTGTACCAGGGACAATTATCTTCCCGGATATCAAAGCTACAGGAATAGGAAATGAAAGCTTAAAGATGGTCCGGCTAGACCCTGTGGTTGCCGTCTGTGCCCCGTTAGTTCATCTGCTGCCAGAGTATCCACCTGCTTTCATCCATACAAGGGGATGGCCTCACCCTTGTCCAAGAGAGGGATGTAAATGGATAAAAAATGATGCTCCAGCAACAGAGTATCCAGGTGCACGTTGCACGGAAACGTAGTTTCCGGGCTGGACGTGGGGCCCCATCGGCAACCTGCATCCATCAGGGACCCCGCTTTAGCCTTCTTCCTAAATTGGAATGGACTGCTACGGAGTCCTCGGCCGGGCTCCCGGTCATCCTCCTGTGCTAGCCAGGTTAATTCAGGACCACCCGGGGATGCACGCACCCTTTCTCTCTTAAACAAGCAATGTCTACAGATTAAATTATTTTCATTATTAATAAGGAGCTTTGTCAGACAGCTATTTAGCAGTCTTCATTTTTAATTATACTTTCATTAAACCATAAGCTCAATATAACAACTTTAATTTCTAAGAATGTTTCTTAATAATCTGATACTTGAAATACAGTACAGAATCAATTATTCAAAATGGTTGGGGTCAGATGTATTCCGGGTAACTTGTTGTTGCATTAAACCAACATCTGTTTAATTAAATTTGTAGAATATATGTGGCTATGACAGTGTTTTGATCTCAAATTTAATTATTAGACTACTCGGACAGAATCAGGTCTAAAATAAGATCAGATATTAGTCAAAGTTTAAAAGAAGGCAATTTATAGAAATACCTTGGTAACGAAAATTCCCTTTTTTTTCTGTACATAAAAATCAAAATGCCCAATATATAACTAAATATGCTTCCAAATCAAATCTTATTTGCTGGAATCAAGTTATATCACACATATTATAATGTTTAAAGCAGTATACATATGAAACTGGCACTGTATAGCTCATTTTTCTGAAATAAGTTAATTGGAAATATCATTCTGGATAACTGGTTTTCTAATTTCCGGATAAATGGTTCTATACTGTATTTCAATACAAAGACATAATGCATTTAAATGACTCAGAATTGCATAATTTAAATTTATTTTTCCAAGTTGTGTGTTTTTTTAACGTCCATCAATGTAATTCAGAGGTTAAAAAATGCTCCCTTCCTTTAAACATTTCCATGTCATGAAAAACACATTTATTTTTTCTTTTTATTAACCGTTTTCACTTTTTAAAACTTAGTTATCGTTAGAGCATATATGAAAGAAACAAAGAGATAAACAGTTCATACCTTACTTATATACGTGGCATATAAATTTAACAAAGTTTGGCTACATTTCAAAAGGGCCATTCATATGAGAAAACTCTGAAGTTTTGCAATTATTTAAACTATACACAGTATATACAGTACTTCATACACAGTATTAACATAAAAAATTTGCTCAAAATGCTGAGCTTACCTCCAAAGAATCCTGATTAAGTCTAGAGGTCATCAGATATTTAAAGCCACAGACATCAGTTAAAAATGCTGTCATTTCAAGTGTGGCTTTTAATGTTTTCTGTCAGATTCAACTTGTTATGGTCTGAAGGTAACTATAATTCCGAGCCTTAGCGAATTTCTCCCACTCTATTATAAATTCTAGCAGTACTCTAATTGCCTGTAAAGTTTAAAATAGAAAAATAAAACTTAGGATGCAGTATTTACATACTTAACACAGTTTCGAAATATCAATTCATATAATTACATTTTCTTCAGGAGAGTTCAACTTCAGTGCATTGGCGGGAATCCTTGAATTCATAGCTCTAATAGCAGAATCAAAAATTTGTATAATTTCTGCACAAGATCCACTGTTTTCTAACAGGACATTATCTTCTTTATAGAGTATCATTGCAGATGCAACCTTTTTACTGAAAAACTGAAAAAAGTGTAAAGCACATTTTTAAACCTGTATTAATTTACATGTATACTAAAATAATAATAATAATAATGAAAAAATCTTACCTGAAATGCCATTGGAACATTCATTTTCTGAAAGCTTTCAGGATATATTGTGTCCCATGTCAGTTTATCGCAAGCTTTCAGATTATATCCTCTAGGAATGTCCATGCCCACCACAGCTTCCCAGAACTTTGTACTTATAAGTCCAGTATGGGTCTAACGAAAAAAAATAAAAGTTGGAATCAAAATAATTAATGCACAGTGAAATATAATGTATCATAAGTGAGAGCTACGTACCATCATTTGTTTATATGATGATATTACATTTCTAATTTTCTTGATCAGATGAGGGAAGTCAGAGATGAACCACAATCTGCGGTTCTCATCACAAATATGGGGACAACTGACATTTTCTTCAGTAATACCAAACTGAAGCCACATGTTTCTGTTCCAGCTTGCACCATCAGAAACTACAGCATCTATAAAAAAGTTAGACTTTTCGAGTAGAGCTATACATTCAATGACGAGATGATGGAGGACTTTTCCAGAGGCCGCTCCTTTACTTAAAAAGCAACCTAAGGCTTGGACCCATCTACCTCTAAATGGCTGGAACATGAAAACAAGGGCATGATCACCCAATTGGTCCCTTTGCTCTTCTGGTGTGTAGTCACCCAAATCTACAAAACCAAGAATTTGTAACTCCTTCTTACTAAAGTTTAGAGCTTTTGCCAGCTTCATCTCATCAACTAAAATTACATCTAAAAGAAATGAAAAAAGGGGAGAGAGAAAAAGTTTTTAAATATATGCACTTATTTATTTATATATAGTATGTTTAACATTTTAATATTTTTACCCCTTCAATCCTGATCAGTCATAAGACTTGCTTTCGTTTGAAGGCAAGCGAAAGTACTTTCGTGAAAGCCATACTGTCCTTTGATCTCCTGGATGTATTTAGATAAGGTTTTATAAGATGGCAAAGTTAAAATATTGCGCTGCCTCAGGTGCTCGTATGTTTTCTTGCCCTTTATACGTAAAAGAAGGCACTCATAGATCCATTCAAAAGGATACCTAATAGATTTTCTATTTTTGAGTTTTGCAGCAGCGATACATGTTCTAATAGCAGTTTGCTGCTCTGGTGGCAAATCGCTAATTGCTGACTGCAAAACATCTTCCTTCAAATTTTTGCAATGGATCCATGCACCCCTCAATTCTTGTTTCAGATGTGAAACCTAGAAAAAAAAAATAATTAATACAGGTCTTTGTATGTTGAATAAATGTATGAATAAAAAACTTTTTAAATTAAAATTCACCTTCTTAATTAAACGAGCATTCTTTCTCAATACATATTTTCTATGCAGAGCAAGCCTGATTTTTTTCTGAGTCAGCATCTGTATTTTTTTTTATAGAGAGTTTTTTGGCCCTCTGTGCTTTTTTGACAATTGCTACATGCACTTTGTTCCACGTACTCGATAAATCCTAAGCAATCACATAACTGCCTATTAAAATGAATACAGAAAAACTTAAATGTATTGCATAAATTATAGTGTCAGTCAAACATATATTGAATATACATATACACTACTAGATTGGTCAGAGAAAAAAACAAAACAGAAAATTTTTTCCATGCTACATGATATTTAGAAGGGGAGGTGAAATTCTTTCCGAGACAAAGATTTAGATGACTTATTTTTTATTTTAAAAAAAAAGAGAGATAGATTTTAGTTTGCTTGAAGAGGAGGGAGGCAAAGTGAAGAATCAGACTTTATTTTTTAAAAAAGTGAGGGCAGTGTTGAATTGAAAGGATAGTCCATGGGGGGGCATTTTCTCCTGGAGTATTGAAGTGTCCTTCGCAGACTTGCGATTGCATGTCTTTTAATGGTTAAAAAATGCAATTCACCCTTTTCCTGAAGATTTCTATCTCCCAAAGAGTCACAGCAATCCCTCCCGAAAAAAGTTTTAATTTCAATACCAGGCTTGGGAGGAGGAATCAACAAAGATAAGGACTTATTTACTGTTACAATAATATAACTAAAAGGGCAGTTACTTTTAAGAGTTTTGGAGTTAAAGCTTGGAATAGAAATTTAAATAATTATTTCATGTTATTAAATAACAATGAAAATAGTTTTTTTTTAATTCATGCTATTAAATGACAATGAAAATAGTTTTTTTTAAATTCAGAGATATGCTGAAACAAACAAAAATTATCACCAGATTTTATTTTCTTCCTTGCGGTGATAGGAGGGGACAGGAATCATAGATAGTAAATAATTTTTAAAAAATCAGAAAAGTAATCTACAGTCATTAAAATAAGGACCTTACCAAGATTCGAGATGGCTACATATAACCAAATTATCAACTTTTTTTAACAAGTGATAATTTTTGTGCACTTTCTGCCTTATTCATATTATCCAGCTTTATTTCCTTGTTCCTCAGAAAAATCTAAAATATTATAACACTTTGCATTATTAATTCTTAAAAATTGATTTCATAAAATATGATATCAAACAACTTAAATGAGACAGATTTTGAATGCACCCAGATATCAGAATGGATTTACCATGAAATATAATTTAATACATATATATTCCGTAAAGTAAAATGATATGATGTTTCAATGTATGTAAGGTTATACATACACTGAACAGAATTAACAGATATTAAATATACTAGCAATTCATTCTATGGTATTACAAATAAAATATATTTACTTTCACTAAATAATTAAATAAATATATATAGAAAAGCAAAGTGATACGATAATGCTTTATCATGATGCAAGATCAAAACTGGATAGAATTAACAGAAAATTAATTTGTTGGTGGCAATTTATTCTGTTGTATACAAAAAAGTATATTTACTTTAACTGAATAATCTTGGTTAACAACAACATGTCGTTCACACCGGTAATCTGAATCAAATTTGATACAGATTATGTTGGCATCATCATTTTTGTTTATTATCCAACATTTACTTGGCTTTTCAATCATACTTAAATCGTAACTCCCATCAATTCTACTATCAGTTGGGATATCAATAGTAGACTCCAGTATTTGATTTTCAATTGAAGCCAGTTTTATCTTCTTGTTGCGAGGAGTAGGAGCTTTTCTTTTGGGTGTGTCTGATGACAAATATTTCGGGAGATTGGGGAAAATGGTGGGAACTGAACCATCTTTTAAAATGGGTCTTTCCCTTTCCTGAACATAAAGTGTTCCATCAGTCATCTTCAGCTCAATCGTCTTTGATATACATTTATCATCAAAATGCAGCTCAGGTTTCATAAAACCTTATCTTTTCTAGGAATGGCTCTCTGCCACTTCTCCAGAAGTTCAACATCCTAAATATAAATAAAATAATTATTTTTAAAATTTATGCTAAATTTCAGAATTAAACAATATACAACCTTATAGATTGGGAGGCAGCTGTACAGACCAATCACCTCATCCAGTTGTAAGTTGAAATTCCAGGATTAGACAAAACTCGATAAGGGGCTGTGCATATATAACATTATCAACTTTTTGGTAATTTTGGACCCCCTCCCCCCCTTCCGATATCATACGTTATCATTCCTTGAACACCCCACCCCCCGTAATGATATCGTTATCAATGTCTAGATTTTTTTTTTTTTTTTGGAACTTATTTCTTTTGTTTGGAGTGATATACAAAAATGTCTAGACTTATTTTTCGCATACTTTATTGATTCACATGAAGAGAAGTCAATAAAATATCACTTTATATATGAAATAACTTTATATCAAATAACACTTAAAAGAAATAGTTATTATTTAAAAGTATTTTATAATAGTTTTTTGTTACATAATTCATTCGACAGTAGTAATGTCTTCTTGCACTTGCCCACCACGGAGAATGGGCAAGGGATGGGGGGGGGGGGGGAATTCTTATCAACAAAACATGTGGACAATATTCTTTCTCTTTCTCTTTTATTTATTAATAAACACAAGTTTCATTTCAAATATACTTCGCATATTGTTTCTCGAACAACGAATATATATGCATGCACATAGGAGAGACTGGGGTACAGTGGACCACTTTTGCAGTTAACTTTTTTTTTTCTCTTTAACGGAGAGACCAATCTACCTGAAAATATTTTTGAATATTTTTTAAACCTCTCTACATGCCTCATAATTTTCGCAAAACATAGTTCCCAACACATTTAAAAATATATATATATATATATACACTGCTCAAAACAATTAAAGGATATTTGAAGTTTTATATAAAATAAAGATATAAACGAAATTTTTTTTGCCGAAAATAGAAGAAGAGAATCACAAATGCAAATTTTTCTGGTTTTCAAACTGTGGAGTATGCAAATTTTGAGTTCGACGTCAAAAACGTCGCTTCAGCGGCAGCGAATGAAATTTGACTTTCAACTGGATAAAAGAGAATGAAGACAAGGATGATCGGCATTCAGTGATTGCTTTGTTTCGATGAGTACGATGTCTCAGCGAAGTCATTTGACAGATTCAGAAGCTTTGAGAATTGTTGGTAGGTTAGAAGGGGGCCAAACTCAAGCAGAAGTAGCGCAAGCCATTGGAGTGTCATTTCCAGGATCTGGAACCGTTTTTTGGAGAGTGGATGTGCAGGCCGAAGACCAGGGCAAGGTCATAGACGGGCAACAACGCCCAATGAAGATCGGTATTTAGCGTTAACAACTCGGAGACACCGAACCATGAACGCTACTCTTCTCCAACAACACCTTCGCTCGGCTACAGGCACCACGATTTCAACTCAGACTGTCCGAAACCGACTCCATGCTGTAGGTCTGTATGCTCGCCGACCGATGGTATGTGTTAGATTAACATCAAGGCATCGTCGCGACCGCAGGGAGTGGGCAACCGAGCATGTCAACTGGAGGAGAAATGAATGGAGCAATATTCTGTTTTCTGACGAGTCCCGTTTTTCTGTGCATCCGGATAATAGGCGTATTTTCATCTGGAGGGACCGTGACAGTAGGAATAATCCTGCGTTCGTGCACGAAAGTGTCAGATTTGGCGGTGGAGGAGTGTTGGTGTATGGTGGCATCTCCATTGACGGGCGCACTGACCTCTACATCATTCGAGATGGAGCTCTGACTGGTCGCCGATATAGGGATGAGATCCTCAGACCTATTGTAGTCCCTTACGCTGCAGCAATCGGAGATATCTTCATTTTAATGGACGATAACTTCAGGCCACATCGTGCAAACCTGGTGGAGGATTTCCTTTTCGAGGAAAGAATCGTTCGAATGGAATGGCCAGCGTGTTCTCCAGACATGAATCCAATCGAGCACGTTTGGGACGTTTGGGAAATTTCCTATCCCGAAGCTCGTAAACTTGTTGAGTCTAGAACCCCGACTATCGGGGTTTCTTACTCTAGTATACTCAAACAACAACCAAAATCCGTAAGGCACATCAGTACCCAGACCGACTGCTCTTTTCCACCAAATAATACATCTATGACACATTCAACCAATACTTCACCTAAAAAAACCCGGGACGTCTCTCTTGGTAGTAAATGCTATGGTACCCCATTATTGGAACGTTGGCTATCATCCTCAGAACCAGTTACAATAGAATATCAACTTACTCAGTCACAGAAATCTCCAGTTGGATCCAAAAAGTCATCTAATCATCAGACTGAAACTAAGGCTGCTTCATCTCCAATACCATTGCAGAAACCTAATTCTCTCCGAACATCATCAGTGCAATCAAAAATATCAACCGAACATAAGACTAAACAAACGCCAGCTCCAGATAAAAGAAAATTGGTGAAACCAATTCACCTAACTCAGAAAGCTAATGAAAAAACTTGTGCACAAAAAGAAAGGAAGAAACCTCCAACGCAAGTCTCTTCACAGTGGAAAACTGTGAAGAGAAAAGACAAGAAATCATGCCTGAGCCCAGCAATCACAAATGTAGTGGATACCAAACAGTTACTGAACTATGCAGAAGAGGCTATGGACTCTTACAGTTATGACTCTGATGACGATGAAAATGTTGTTTTCGAAAAATTTAATCCTACATGATTTTTTATTGAGTTTTTTAAATTTTGAATTATAACTTTGTTTTTAGGCAGTATTACTGTGTTATGCTTTGATTTTTGGATTAATTTTAACTATTCATAACCTTAGAGCTTTAAGAGATTTTTAATTTAAATATATGCTTTGTCTTTTAATTACATTTTGGATTTTTAAACCTTGTGTATTGTCACTTTCATTGTACATTATTTTTATTACATGTATCATCACATTTCTTTCTTCAGTTTACTTTGTTTATAACTTATATATCTCATACAGTCTTTTAATGTAACTTTTAAATTTTAACCATGTTTTACACCTTACTTTTTTCTTGGCGCAGCTTGTCCCTGAAGGGACCTTGTGCCATAAAACTCCAAACAACCAACCAACCAACCAACCTGAAAAAGTAAAGGCCATTACTAATATGCCAAGACCAAAAGATGTACATGAAATTAAGAGTTTTTTAGGCTTTACAACATATTTGAGTAAATTTTTACCAAAATTGTTATCGATTAGTGAACCATTAAGAAAATTGATTAAAAAGAATGAAGTATGGGAATGGACAAAAGAGCAAGAAAATGCATTTGAAGCTATAAAAAATCTGGTAATTAGAGCTCCTGTTCTTGGTTATTATGACCCAAATAAAGAAATAACTATTCAATGTGATGCAAGCAAAGCTGGATTGGGTGCAACATTAATGCAGGAAGGACAGCCAATTACATACGTTTCAAGGAGTTTAAATAAAACTGAACAGCAATATGCTCAGATAGAGAAAGAGTGTTTGGCTATTGTGTTTTCTTGTGAAAGATTTCATCAGTTTATAAGTGAAAGAAGTGAAATAAATGTGGAAACGGATCATAAACCATTGGAGGCTATTTTTAAAAAAGAACTACTGAAAGCTCCAAGACGACTGCAGAGAATGCTTCCTCGTTTACAAAAATATAATTTGAATGTGTTATTTAGGAAAGGTGAAAAGATTCATATTGCCGATATACTCTCTAGGGCTGCATTGTCAGAAACTTCACATGATGAGGTGAAGCAAGATATTTTTCAAGTAGACAATATTTATAAAGAGCTCTCAGAGATTAAAATACAAGAAATTTTAAATGTATTGGATATGACATATGAAAATTTAAAAGAACAAACAAATAAAGATCCAGTACTTCTGGAATTGAAAAAGGTGGTGCTGGATCGATGGCCATTGGAAAAGGAGGAGATATCGCCCTTAATCACAGAATATTGGACATTTAGAGAAGATCTTAACAATACAGGATGGAATTATTTTTAAAAATGATCGAATTGTTATTCCAAGGTCTTTGAGACGAGATATGATTTCAAGGGTTCATCAGGGTCATCTAGGAATAAATGCATCTATTAGAACAGCAAAAGACACATTGTTTTGGCCAAGAATGTCAAGTGAGATAAAAAATGTTATTCAAAGTTGTGAAATTTGTAACTTGAACCAAAGTTATTTGCAAAAAGAACCCATGCAGACACACAGAATACCAGAATTGCCATGGAAGAGAGTATCATCTGATATTTTTGAAATAAATGGTACTTATTATTTAATTTTGGTGGATCATTACTCAGATTATTTTGAAGTTGATAGGTTACCAAATATCACATCTGGAAGTGTGATAAATAGATGCAAACAACATTTTAGTAGGCATGGTATTCCAACAGTTTTGATTACTGATAATGGAAAAGCATTCAGAAGTTCAGAGTTTGCTGAGTTTGCACAGAGGTGGAGTTTTGAACAATCTACATCAACACCCTATCATAGTCAGGGTAATGGAAAGGCAGAATCAGCAGTTAAGATTGTAAAAAATATTATGAAGAAATCTATTAAAAATAAGGAAGATGTGTGGTTGAATATTTTAAATTGGAGAAATACACCAACAGTTAATATGAATTCAAGTCCAGTTCAAAGATTGATGTCTCGAAGAACAAGATCTAATTTGCCTATATCTCAAAAATTGTTAAAGCCAGAAATTCAGGATTTGATTCCAGATAAGATATCATTAAAAAGAAGGGAAGCTAAAAGCTATTATGATAGAAAGGTTGAACAGTTGCCCCCACTTGAAATTGGTCAGGAGGTATATATACGAAAACCACCTACATTGTCAAGGGAAACTGATAAGTGGAAAAGAGGCTCCGTCATTGACATTCATAACTCAAGATCTTACGATGTTAATATTGAGGGAGGAATTGTAAGAAGAAATAGGAGTCGGTTGAGAGAAGCGGCCACAGCATGTAATTACAAAGTGAGTGAGAGACGGGAAGATGGAATGGATCAGACTGTTGAGAATAAGGAGGTGGAGAAGGTTGAGATGAATCCTAAACAGAATGACTACAATGACAGTTACGGATCTGGGGCTATATTGCAAAAGAGTGAATTGCCTGTGACTGGTCCTCGAATGACCAGATCAAGGAGAATTGTAAAAACTCCACAGCGATTTTCATTATAGGAACTGTTGGTGCTGGAACTTTAATATGTGAAATATATGTATGTGTAAAGAAAAAAAAAAAAGAAGTTGTTAGGTTACTGTGTGTTTAACTGTATATTTTAGTTATACTTTGAGTGGCAACAGTGGATGAGGCGATGTAAACATGAGTGATGTCCAGATGTAGTCAGTCATATCTTGTGATAGTGTGGTGTAGTTGTGGCATGTTTTTAAATAAAGTTATCTTTTAATGTTGGCCATTCTGGTGATGTGTGGACCCAAACAATAGTCACATGACTTAGGCTATTGTTATAGAGGTTGTTTTAAAATATTGGGAGACAAAGACTCTGTATACTTAATTCATTTTATTTTAGCTTCTTTTCAAATGTTTAACTGACCATCTTTAATCAAAAACGAAAACAACTATTGGATGTCTTAACAGCAATTGATTCAGCCTTAAATTTTTGCAATCAAAGGGAATTAAATGGAAACCCGTTTACAGTACAGCTTTTTTCAGTATAATTCAATCTTCTGTAATATTTTTTAAAACCCATCAGATTAGCGTGTTTTTAGATTCTGCGGTTGCTGAACAGGGGTTGGCGAGCATAGATTGCAGGGGGCAGAGCCACCTAGTATATTTATAAAGTTATTGATAATCCTTTTTAAATTTTATTAAGTTAGGTGGCTTAAATAAATTTTGTTAGTTTTTAAATTGTGTCTTATATCACCACACATAAGTAATATATATATATATTTTTTTTTGCAAATTAACTTAGGGTAAATTTATAATGATCAAACTTTTTAACTCCTTTTCTTTTATTGTGGTTTGGGAACCAGCATGAGCATTTCTGCTGTATAAACAGCTCTGCAAATCTTTAATAATTCTGACACTACATTAAATTATAACGAAGAATAGCTTCACATTCTGCGCGTGCATCGTGAATTATTATAGCTGTTGCACGTTGTATTTTGTTTAAGTTTTGCAACTGATCATAGAATTTCAGTGATGGAGCTGAAGCCAAAGAAAATAAAGGTTTTGCAATGATACCGTTTGAATATACTAAGGAGTGGCCGTGTATCCAAAGTCAGAAGAGTCTGAACATTATGTATTTTGCACAGTTTGCTCCAGTGATTTTATGATACAACCTGGTGGTTGAGATGATGTTCGTCACATGGAACCAAAAAAGCATGAGAAAAACAGACTCAGAAAAAAATATAAGCCTCTTACTAAATTTTTTCCTGAAAGTAATGGCGAAAATGCCATCATAAGAGCAGAAATGCACGTTTTGTGATTCAACATAACATTGCTAGTACCAACCATGCTGGTGAATTATTCCGAGTAATGATGCTTCCGGATTTTAAGATCGTCAAAAAGTACAGCTGTGCACGGACTAAAACATGTGCAATCATTCAAGATATGGTGAATGGTGAAATCGACACAGTCCGAAATTGTGAATGACTTAAAAAACTTGCGCTATTCCATTGTTACCAATGGTAGTAATGACAATGACGATAGTAAACTGTATCAAATCATAGTATCATATTTTCAACGAATCTGCTATTGAAATCGATATTGTATTATTATCTTTGTGCCAGACAAGTATTAACACTGGTGAAGGCATTTTTAATATTTTAAATGAGGAACTGAGCAAGAAACAAATCCCATGGACTAATTGTTTATCATTTTCGTCAGCTAATGCATACACAATGACAGGACAGTTAAAGGGTGTTGTTGCCTCCCTTCTGAAAGTGCAGCCCCCTATTATGAATATTGGCTGCCCCTGTCATCTTCTACTCCAAGCTGCAAAAAAAGTCACTGCTGAACTGAAATTGGTCAATGTAGAAGAATTCTTAGTACACTTGTAGTATTATTTGGATAAAAGCTTCAAACGAAAAAATAATTTCAAATTGTGTCAAGAGCTATGTGGTTTGAAGACACAGAAAATTCTGAAATATGTTTGCACAAGATGGCTTTCATTGCTGGATTCTATGAACTGGATGCTTGAAAAATGCGATGCACTTTATCAATATTTTTGTGTAGAAAATGTTGATGATAATAACAGTATAAAATCTCATCTTCAAAACCCAGTGTCCAAATTATATTGTTTTTTCATAAGCAGTATTTTACAAATTTTTAACTCTGCAAGTGTATCTCTACAACCAGAAGCACCTTTGACCACACCTATTACAGAGAAATTGGTGAATTTGTTCTCTGATCTGGTTGTTAAATTTGTAAAACCTATTGTGTTGGCAGAAGATTCAGGCTGTATTTTGGAGATTAATTTTCACTAGAGAATATATCAGAAAATTGATGAACTGGTTATTGGGGCAAAGGCACAAGCATATATCAAGAAGAAACTGTCTGATGGACAATTAACAGAATTTTATGTAGATGTCCAAAATTTTTTCTGCCCAGGGGGATACCTTCTTTAGGTATTCGCGGGCTTTGCAACCCAGGGGCACATGAGCGATCTTTCTCTTTTCCTTTTCCTCTAACTGTATTCCTACAAGATCAGGGAAATTCCTAATAACCTGTAACAATGATGAAGAACTCGCACAGATAAGAACCACCTTGAAACGAGTGAAAAACTCAATCACATGATAAACATAACAGAGAAACCACCGAAGATGCTACGGGTGATAGTATTTGGAGCACCAGAAAACTCGATGAAGTTGAGAATAGACAATACATCAGAAAACCAAGACAAACAAACAGAAAATGATGAAGCAATTCAAAACTATGAAGAAAACATCATAATCCCAGCTCTTAATAAATGTCTACGAAAGGATGATATCTCCTTCAAGCTGCTGAAAGTGATGAAATGAAGAAGGAGAGAAGCAACTTCACATCTAGTTCTCCAAATGCATGAAAGGGACGCATTGCAACTGAAATCATTGAAACCGTGCTTTGGTTTTAACAGATGTACAGTAAAGCCATATATTTTAATACCATGTTGCTTCCACTGTCAAAGACTAGGCCACTATCAGGAGACTGTACAAATGAACTCTTATTGAACAACTTCTCTGTGCTTATTGCTCAGAGAATCACCATGTAATGGAATGTACGGCGAGGGAACCAAACTGTATCAACTGCATGCAGGAAAACAGATGTAGAGGAGCTCCATGAAAGGACATTCCAACAAACCACACATGTTTCGATAACGTTGCCCGACATATATTAAACAGCGAGAAGCAGTATCACAAAGGACAGTATGATTGCATAAAATTCCGTGCAATACAATGTAACCTACAGAACAGTAAGTCCAACACAACAGCATTTATCCGTTTCATAATTCACGAAAAATTCTCACCGGCATGCATTCAGGATGCCTATCTATTTATCAAACGTCCATCTTCTCTCCCATTTGATGTCCCCTGTTACAGCTCTAGCTCTAACAATAGCCACATAATAATTTTGGATCAAAATTTAAAGCACTGTATCTTGGCAAAAAACGATCATTCCATCTTTGTAAACCTAGAACTAGAAAATTTTATTCTGAGCATTGGCAGAGCATAGTACCTCCCCGTTCAGATTTTGAGGTGGACGTACAAGACTGGCTGGGCTCAGTACGCAGAGTGACTACCAGCTAGTTCTGGGCGACTTCAATGCACACGACCAGCTCTGGGGCTATACTCATGACTATGACAGAGGACGGCTTCTCATAGATTCTTTATTAGCTAATAACTTGATTGTCTTAAACTCACCAACCTACAAGTCCGGCAAAAGGGAAGGGCGTCCTGACCTCTCAATTTGTACACAACGACTATTCAGCTACTTTCGAGGATGGGATGTCTTCCCTGAGCTTTTCGGTGACCATCAGACTATCATCAGACCTTTTACTTCCAATCCCGAATCTTCCGAAGCATTGCTTCAGAACAAAAAATGTCCCATTCAACAAATTCAGAGGGATAGTTGAAATCTCATGCTGCTTAAATTCCATAATATTTTCTTCTGTAGACTCACCTCAGGCCTTTGACATGACCTAAAGTCTTTTCAAAGTATTATTCAAAATAGTGCAAATGGATCCTTTAAATTAAAACCTCCATTCAGACAGGCTAAGTTCTCCTGGTGGTCATTGGATATTCGTTCTCAAAGAAATAAAGTAAAGCACTTTATATAAGAGTTAAGAAGATGAACTTAGACTCGGTAGAATATCAAAATTACAAAAGAGAGCATGCCAAATATCAGAAATTGATTCAAAGAGTGAAGAAAGACGCCTGGATAAATTATTATAAAAAATAAACTGACCCATTTGGCATATCTACAAACTGGCTTATCAGGACTTTCAAGACAGTCAGATTAGCTATCTGCCGGACTCGTCATTCCCAGCTTCCAGGTCCTCTTCTTTGTTTACACTGGCAGAAAAAATTTTTGGTACATCACCGGGATCACCAGCTCAGCCAAATATGGCAACGTCACAACAAACTCCTAACTTTACAATAAAAGAACTGCAAAATGCAACCTATTGCTTTAACCAAAACAAAGCTCCAGGTCTCAATGGAATAGACCCCCCAGGGGATACCTTCTTTAGGTATTCATGGGCTTCGCAACCCCGGGTTCCTGAGCGATCTTTCTTTTTTCCTTTTCCTCTTATTTCTCTTAACTTTCTTTCCTCTATGTTTCACTCTCGTTGTGGTTTCCTCTTCAGAGGTGAGGGCAATTCTGTATGAGCCGATATCATCCTGCATGTCAACTCATGGAGAATTGTAAACCTCCCACGTGTTTGCTGTAGGTGGTGACCCGTGTCCCTGGAAAGGGGGATCCTAGCAGTTGAGGGAAACCAACACACTGCTTTGGCCTCTGCTTCAGGTAGACGGGAAATGCATATTGGTCCCGTATGCATCAATCGGCTGGTCAGCTGACTTGTCACTGGCTGGGGATCAAGTGAGCGAGCATTTACTAGCCATCTTGTTAAGGGTAGAGACTGGCAAAGGAATGTCATGTGATCGTATGGGCTCTGGTTAGCACTGGTGCACAATTGTGCATCCCCTTGTTGGGCTCGATAGTGGGTGGTGCGGCCAGGGTCTGAATTATTATCTTTTCTAACATGGATGGAAAAAATTCATTTCCTTCTGACTCTCTCCCATGTGGAGAGCAACAAAATGTACAGAATATTTCATTCAATCGATTTTTTTATTATTAAGCGTACTGACTGCCTCTCTGATAGCTCATTTAAGAGAACTTCACCATTTCTGATTGCAAAAACTTTTCGATCTTTTTTTGGCGATGGCAGACCTGCCAACTGCTACGAAAAAATCGTAGTTGCTACGATTTGGACCTATAAACTACGATGCTACGAAAATCAGTCTTAAACTACGATTTTTTGAAAAAAACACAAAAACATTTTTTGTTTCTAGTTGCGATTTTTTTCACGCACAGCACATTTTTCAGGAGTGATTCTGTTCCGAAATTTCCTAGTATTCATTTCCGAAAGTTTTAAAAAATTGGCCATTAGAGTCTGAAAATTCAGACATTAAAAATGCTCACAAGAAAAAAAAAAATTCTGGGCTGCAGAAAAAACTTCTCAACATAAAATACTCTAATCGTGTTTTTTGTAAATATTTATACAGGAATTCCCTTCCTTAGAAACAAGGGTGCCATTTTAAGAATTCTGGAGGGGGTTCCTTGAGGGGCAAGGTTTGAAATAGTGTGCAAAATCGCATGATTTGCAATAAATTATCGCGAATTTCTGCAAATGACCATGTAAAAAAAAATCAATTTCGTCAATTGGTCAAAGAAAATAAATTTCGTTAAAGGATCGTGGTAAAAACGTGAATTTTGTCAAAATATCGCAGAAAGAAAATACCAATTTCATCAAAAGATCAGTAAGATAATGCAAATTTCATCGAAAGAATAGTAAGAAAACGCAAATTTCACCGAAAGATCGAAGAAAGAAAACACTAATTTAGTCAAAGAATCGTAGTAAAAATAACGCAAAATTCGTCAAGGATCGCGTAAGATAATGCAAATTTCGTCAAAAGTTCATAGTAAAAAGCGCGAATTTCAACAAAGAATCGTGATAGGAAAATGTGAATTCCGATTGTGGGAAAAAATTGTGAATATCCTGAAATGATGGCGGGAAAAAAATCACGAATTCTGTCAAAATTTACTGCACTGGGCTAAAAAATTGGAACCAGGCTCCTTTTACAAATGTAAAAAAAAAAAAAAAAAAAAAAAGATTCTGCGAAACGAAAATAAATTCTAAAAATTGTATAAAAATTTTCAGAAAAAATTTACTATATTGAGTTGAAAGACGGAAACCTTATTCCTTTTACAAATGTCAAAAGATGGCTGTGAAACACGAAAAACCAACCAACCAACCTCCAGATTAATTTAAATTTTGTGTGCTACAATTTCTCATTTTCAAATATTGACAGGTCTGCGATGGTCATTCACTCAAAAAATTGCAGTCTGGGAATTTACTGGTTGAGGTCTTATTAGGTATTAACCGAGACATAAATAGTTAACACAAATGCAGCTTAAACCTATTTATTATATAACATTACTAGCCAGAAACATAGCTATCCAACAGTAACAACCAAGTATATTTAATATTCCATTCGTGCAGTCTGTTGCCATTCCGGTAGCATAAAAGTGTGTTACAATACATAACTTTCCTCCCTCCTATGTAACGTAGTCCTTTAGCCAGCTTGGTGGATGTTTAGCTCTGACTGGTCTCGATGGAAGGACCGCTGGCCTTGCAACATTGAACAACGTTCCAACCCCTGCGGGTGCAGTCCCAATTAAACTGTCTATCTTCCTAGGTTCTGAAACCACGTCCTTTGTCGACAGAACTGGATTCTGGTTGCCTCCTGCTGGCTCAGAGTTCTCGCTGTCTCCTACTGATTCTGACATCAACGATGACGGTGTTGGGACATTAGATGGATATGTTGAAGAACTGTCAGAATCTGTCATGTGTTGAGGACTGCCCAGGCGTCGTCTTAGTTGGTCAATGTGTCTTTTCCACACAAGACCTTTATCCGTCAAAACCTCATACATTGTGGGGCTAATTACTTCTATTATTGTAGCTGGTACCCATTTGTCGTGAGGGTGGAATCCTCGAGCATATACCAAGTCTAGAGGTGCAAACATCCGGAATCTTGAATTAGACTGATCCTTAGGATTTGGCTCTGAAAAATCTGGATGGATCCTGTCGAGGCAGGTTTTCAAACGACGGTTCATAAGCAGCTCTGCTGGAGAAACATTGGTAGCAGAATTGGGCGTAGCATGTTGTGCTAATAAGAATGATGCAAGTCTAGTATTCCAATTCCCCGAAACAATTCTTCGAAGTGCATCTTTCGTTGTTTGCACCATCCGTTCTGCTTGTCCGTTTGATGAAGGATGTCCAGGAGCTGTGAATGTATTATTGATTCCGTTTCTCATAAGGAACCGTTCAAATTCAGACGATGGGAAGCCAGGTCCGTTATCCGAGACTATGGTGTCATGAATACCATGTGAGCCAAAAAGCTTCCTCAAAGCTTCAATAGCACAAGGTGAGTCTGTTGACGATACCTTAATAACCTCTAGCCATTTTGAGTATGCATCAACGACAATGAGGAAAAGGGATCCCTGAAAAGGCCCAGCATGATCGATATGGAGTCTGAAAGCTGCATAAATTGCAAGGGTGATCATCCAGCATACTCCCGTTCTTGTCCAAACTGGATTCGTGAAAAAGAAATACTTGCTATTAAAATAACCCAAAATATTTCCTATCCTGAAGCTCGTAAACTTGTTGAGTCTAGAACCCCGTCTGTTGGGGTTTCTTACTCTAGTTTACTCAGACAGCAATCCAAATCTATAAGACACATAAGTACCCAGACAGACTCTTCTTTTCTGCCAATTAATTCAGGTATTACACAATCAACTAGCACTTCAAATAAAGAAACCTGTGATGTCTCATGTGGTAGTAAATGCTATGTGACCCCATTATTAGAACGTTGGCTACCATCCTCAGAACCAGTTATAATAGAATACAAACTTACTCAGTCACAGAAATCTCCAGTTGCATCCAATAAGTCATCTGAGCACCAGACTCATACTAAGATTACTTCATCTCCAGCACCGTTATAGAAAACTAATTCTCAGAAAGTAAAGCAAAAATCTTGTGCATAGACAGAAGGGAGGAAAGAATCAACTAAGGCTGCTTCACCTCCAATTCTATTACAGAAACCTGATTCTCCTCAATGTGGGAAAGTAAACAAAAAATCTTGTGCACAGACAGAGAAAAGGCCATCATCAACCACAACCTCTTCACAGTAGAAGACTGTGAAGAAAAGGGGAAAAAAATCATCTGTCAGCTCATCTATCACCAATGTGAAGGACCGCAACCAGTTGCAGCAGTACATGGAAGAAAGTATGGAATCAGAGTCATACAATAATGACTCGGATGTAGATGACAAAAATACTGTGTTCGAAGAATATGTTCCTAAGTGATTTTACATTTTTTAATAATCTGTGCTTAATTAGTCTTGATTTCATCTTTTATTTATATTTTTTCCTTCTTTTTATTGACTTATTTCTTATAGACCATGCAGATTTTAACTGTTAATACTTTCTTTGTCTTATTGACTGGTTTTATATTTATTACTGCATTGCTTTCTTTCCATTATATTAACCTCGCTACTTTTACAGATTTTACTTGTATTTTTAGTCAAAATATTTTGACTCTTTTAATATGTGATTTTAATCGTATCATATCATATCACTAGTGTTTCACGCTTTGCTGTTTTTCTTATCATATTTTTATGACCATATTTTAACTTTTTAAAATATTGTTTTTGTGTTTTAACCATGTCTTGGCGCAGCATGTCCCTAAAGGGACCTTGTGCCGTAAAAATTCAATCAACCAATCAACCTCAATGGAATAGACCATCGGATGATTAGATCTCTCTTTTCTAAAATTCCATTAACTCTTCTTGACATGTATAACCCCCAGGGGGATACCTTCTTTAGGTATTCACGGGCTTCGCAACCCCGGGTTCCTGAGCGATCTTTCTCTTTTCCTTTTCCTCTTATTTCTCTTGTCTTTCTTTCCTCTATGTTTCACTCTCGTTGTGGTTTCCTCTTCGGAGGCGAGGGCAATTCTGTATGAGCCGATATCATCCTGTATATCGACTTGTGGAGAATTGTAAACCACCCACATGTTTGTCGTGCGTGGCGACCCGTGTCCCTGGAAAGGGGGATCCTGGTAGTTGAGGGTAACCAACACACTGCTTTGGCCTCTGCTTCAGGTAGACGGGAGGTGCATATTGGTCCCGTATGCATCAATCGGCTGGTCAGCTGACTTGTGTCACTGGCTGGGGATCAAGTGAGCGAGTACTTACTAGCCATCTCGCTAAGGGTGGAGACTGGCATAGGAGTGTCTTGTGACCGTATGGGCCCTGGCTAGCACTGGTGCACGAATGTGCATCCCCTTGTTGGGCTCGGTAGTGGGTGGTGCGGCCGGGGTCTGAATTCTTTTTCTTTTTTTAATTATGGATGGAAAAACTAACATTCCTTCTATTTCTCTCCCAAGTGGCGAGCAACAAACTGTACAGACGTTATTCACTCGTTTTTTTGTAATTAAACGCACTGATAGTCTCTCAGATAGTTCTTTCAAAAAAACTTCACCTTTTCTAATAGCAAAAACATTTCAGTCTGTTTTGGGTGATGGTCACTCGCTCAAAAAATTGCAGTCTGGGGACTTACTGGTTGAGGTTTCTTCAGCCAGGCAGTCACAACTTCTGTCAAATTGCGATACTATAGGTACTTTTTCTGTCTCTATTAAATCACATCAAACTCTTAATACTTGCCGTGGTGTCATATCTGAACCAGATCTTTTATTTTCTACAAAAGAAGAACTTCTAGCTAATTTAAGTGATCAAAATATCATAGATGTACGCCGTATCACTATCCGTCGAAATGGGCAAATGCTTCCTACTAAACACATTATTCTAACTTTCAATAGCCATATTTTACCTTCTACAATTAAAGCTGGTTATTTAAACTGTCCAGTTAGGCCTTATATCCCTAATCCTCTGCGTTGTTTTAAGTACCAGCGGTATGGGCATACTAATACTACCTGTCGTGGATCTGCTACTTGTCCACGTTGTGCAGAAGTCGGCCATGACGGTAAAACTTGCGAAAAACCAGAACGCTGCGCTAATTGTAAAGGTGACCATACATCGTACTCTCGCTCTTGTCCTAACTGGATCCGTGAAAAGGAGATTCTTGCAGTTAAGATTACTCAAAAACTTCCCTACCCTGAAGCCCGTAAACTTGTTGAATCTAGGACCCCCTCTGTTGGGGAATCTTACTCCAGTATACTCAAACAACAACCAAAATCCGTAAGGCACCTCAGTACCCAGACCGACTGCTCTTTTCCACCAAATAATACATCTATGACACATTCAACCAATACTTCACCTAAAAAAACCCGGGACGTCTCTCTTGGTAGTAAATGCTATGGTACCCCATTATTGGAACGTTGGCTACCATCCTCAGAACCAGTTACAATAGAATATCAACTTACTCATTCACAGAAATCTCCAGTTAGATCCAAAAAGTCATCTAATCATCAGGCTGAAACTAAGGTTGCTTCATCTCCAGTTCTATCATTACAGAAACCTAATTCTCCCCAAACATCATCAGTTAAATCAAAAATATCAACCGAACATAAGACAAAAAAAACGCCAGCTACAGATAAAAGCAAATTAGTGAAACCTATTGTTTGTCCAACTCCGAAAGCAAATGAAAAAACTTTCGCGCAAAAAGAAAGAAAGAAACCTCCAACTCAAATCTCTTCACAGTGGAAAACTGTGAAGAGAAAAGGCAATAAATCATGTCTTAGCCCAGCAATAACTAATATTAAAGATCACAAACAGCTGCTCAACTATGCAGAAGAGGCTATGGACTCTTGTAGTTATGACTCTGATAACGATGACAATAATACAGTTTTTGAAGTTATTCATCCTACGTAGCTTTATATCGTTTTAAAATTTTGAATTATAACTTCGTTCTTAAAGCAGTATTATATAACATTTTATGCTTTATTTCTTGAACATATAACTTTTCATAACTTTAGAGATTTTAGAATTTTTTAATTTAAATATTCTAGTGTTTTAACTATTTTTTGTCTTTTAAAACCTTGTGTATTGTCGCTTTCATTGTGCATTATTTTTAATTACTTGTATCATCACATTGCTTTCTTCATTTTGTTTTGTTTTTTCACTTTTATATCTCTGACAATCTTTTAATCTAACTTTTAATTTTTAACTATGTTTTACTCCTTAACTTTTTCTTGGCGCAGCATGTCCCTATGAGGACTTTGTGCCATAAAACTCTAATCAACCAACCAACCAACCATCTTGACATGTATAATAGTGCACTTTGTTTAAACTATTTCCCGGAGGCCTGGAAGGTGGGCGAGCTTGTCTACTTCAGAAAGGAAGGTAGACCAGCAAATGAACACACCTCTTGTAGACCAATTACGCTACTTCGGATACTTGGTAAAATCTATGAAAAAATGTTCTTAAGACGAATTAATCGTTCACTAACTCAAAGTAACGCATTAACAGGCCTACAACACGGTTTTACTCAATTAAAATCAACCAAAACAGCACTAGAACAGACATTATCTTATATAGATATTAACAAATCTAATAAAAATTATACATCTTTTATTTCGCTAGATTTTATGGGGGCTTTTGATAATCTCCCATGGGACCTAGCACTACAGGCACTACACCATTTAAAATTATCACCTCAGCTAATTAATATAATTGCCTCCTTCCTGTCGCGCAGGCGGGCTCTGGTGGACTGGCAGCTGCCAGATCTTTTGCATTTTTTCTCAAGGGGTTGTCCCCAGGGCTCCCGTCTGGGGTCATTTTTATGGTTGGCCATCCTCGAGACCCTACTGCGAACCTTCCTGTTTGAGTTCTGTGCAATAGTAGCATATGCAGATAATGTTGTACTTATAGTCTGGGGCCCAACAAGAGCGTTACTTGAACAACGAGGGAACAGAGTACTAGACTTTATTCAAAATTTGGCAAAAATTTCAAAATAACAATTTCTTTCAACAAGTCGCACTCTATAACATTTGGTAAATCAAAATTTCTTCTTCGGGGCCCACTTTTTAAACTATATGGTAAAAATACAAAGTCAGAAAAATCAATTAATTATCTTGCTATCAAAATTGGTCAACACATCTGATTTTTACCCCACTTGGCATCAAAACGTCAAGAAATAAGAAAAATCAAACAAAATTTATACAAATTCTCCTCAGTGTTATGTCATGTATATTAAAGTGTAAAATTAATCTTTATTTAAATCCTGTTTAGCATGACATACCTTGCAACGAGATATAAGTAATAGAGTGCTCGCGCAATGCTTTTACCGTGAAGAGAATTGAAGTGATTTGAGCAGCGGCGGGTAAAGGCAAAACACAGGTCTTCCTTTGCTAATGCTTGAAAATTGTTATTTTTTAAATATTAAATTGAGCTATGCCTATGTCTTGTAGTGCTTATAATTGCACAAATAGGTTCCACAAAGGTTCGGGAATTACTTTTCATAGGTAATTATTTAAAAAAAAGTTTTCTTATTTATTATTTAAAATTTTCTTTTCAATTGTTCCTTTAACATGATGATGAAGGTTTGTTTACATTTTAAGCTTTAATGCCATAATTCTCACGGATAATTTACGAAATGTATAAGGTATTTTAAATTATTTCTAAATAACTATATTTTGATGGAAAAACAGATTAATTAACAGTTAAATTTTATCAATCTGATCAACTTGATATAATAAATCTGCTACCGGCCTCTAAAACACAAATTTACATAATGTATGTATGTATCTCAAGTTTTTGTGTTTGTGTTTATCATCATTTTTGCGGCATTGATATTTTGCAGAAAGGATATTATAATAGTTTAGTAAGAAAGGATATAGTTAATGATTTGTTGAATCCATATGAAAGAAGGAAATTCTGTGTATCCAGTATCAAAAAGATCATCGTTATTTACCTATTTATTGGAATATTTTTCTTATAAATTCAGATAGTCTAATTGAGATGATCTGTGTAACTGCTTAGTTTTCACAAAAAATAATTAATCATTTCAGCAGAGATCCTTGCAGGACATTTATATTTAACAGTAGTTTACTATATATATTTTTTTTTAATTTAAACTTTGCATATGCTATTAGCATAATAATTCTTAACTTTTTTAATTATTTAAAGATGAAATCTGAAGGAAACTATGGATTGAACTGTTTTTGAAGTATTCATGTGTAGTATCCTGAAAGTGTATCTTTATTAATAGTTCTTTAGCATGAGTTCATAATCTTTATTTTTAAACTTGTTTAAAACTTTGCCTAATAAGTTATAAACCTTTATCTTTTTCTTTTCAGAATCTAACTCTTATGATCCTAACAAGTCCTCCACCAGCTCTTGTGGTTAAAATTGTGTCATTGAGTGCATATTGAGTATATTATTCTCGTCACATTCCTCAGTGGCATTTCTATGGCCAATTTTTCTTCTTATTTAATGATGCCTGATGTCTTTACTTGGGTACTAACGTGTCCTACAAATGATACTCTATTGTAAGTATGCATGTTTTAAGATCTGTTATTCTGATTTTTACAATAGTGACTGAACTTCCCAGGTATGTCTTGAAATATTAATTTCTATTGCTAAATTCTTCTTTTTTTTCTTTTCATTTTGTTATTTTTAATAATGATAAACTTTTTAACCCCCTAAAAACCAGACTTCAATTACACTTGATTTTATATTAAATTCAAAAATTTTCCAGGGACTTTTGGCCCACATTGTATTAGAGTACAAATCCCTCAACCATAAAAATATAGTTTTTCATATGAAGCAAGTGTACTGAGAAATCTTGGTGAAATTTAAACACTGTACAATATTTATTTTATTATTATTATTTACATCAAAAGTTTTTAACGATTAAACCATTGCTTTTTGGTTTTCTTTACAACAATCATTGAACAAAACCGTATAAAGAGGAAGGAAAATTGCCTAATAACGATTTTCTATCTAAACAAATAGCACTATGTTACTTGGTGAAAATAATTATAAATGAAATATATTGAAGATTTTGTTTTTGTTGAATTTCCAAAAAAGTTCTGGAAATTTAAACTCTTTCAATAATAATAATAATAATAATAAAAAATTACATGAATCTGAAGTGTAGTTTCAGAGTCTACACAAAAAAGTACATAAGTGTCGATGTCGAATTGAGAATCTTCTCCTTTTTTTAAAGTCACTTAATTATTAGATTAAATACTTTAAACAGGTAAACATTCTTGTTAAACATTTATTTTTCAACATGAAAATCTTTTTGCATATTAAAATATTTATCTGGTTAAATATTAAACATTTATTTTTCAATGTGAAGATCTTTTTACATGTTAAAATGCTTATGCTTTATCTCGTCGACCAATTTCACCAAATTATATAAATCGCCAAACCACCTGCCCAAATTATACAAATTGACATTTTTTTTTTAATGACGAAAGAACAAATAAATTAGTATAACATTAATACAAATACAAATAAAACGTCGAAATAAAAATCACTTGATGACGTAAACACATGTAACTTGCTTAAAATCAAGTGAATGTGACATTTACGATCAACCATTATTGGCATTTAATCTTATGGTTTGGCGATAGATTTTTGGTCGACGGGATAACTAAGTAGTACCTATTTTTCTTAATTAATCTTTAAGTGTTTAATCCTTTTACACCTTTTGCGTCAAATTCTGTTTCTCTGTGATTCATGGCTTAAAATCTTTTGGCAATTAAATATATATAGAAAACTATATGTAAGAGAAACGACACATTCACCTTAATACTTTAAGTTAAAACATGAATACATTAAAATGACTCTCAGTTTTTATTACTAAAATAGGTGCTAAAAATACAATTAACAGGTTTTAAAACATTAAAACCAATAATCAGATGGTAAAAACTTCCCGAGCGCTTTCGACCAAGCCCTGGTCATCATCAATGGGGTGAAAAATGAGAAGACCTTCAGAATGCATACTGGTATAAATAACGCAGGGCGATTCCAAAAACTGTAAAAAAGGGGTGGGGGGGGGAGGGGGGGGACGGATGAGTGCATACAGCTACATTGAAGTTTTTACCATCTGATTATTGGTTTTAATGTTTTAAAACCTGTTAATTGTATTTTTAGCACCTATTTTAGTAATAAAAACTGAGAATCATTTTAATGTATTCATGTTTTAACTTAAAGTATTAAGGTGAATGTGTCGTTTCTCTTACATATAGTTTTCTATATATATTTAATTAGTTCATCGATTCTGGATTTATTATGGAACGCAGTATCTTAATGAAGAAGTTTAAGACTGAAAGAATGAGACTGGACAGAGAAATTATCAATGTAAGATTTTTACAGTTGTGTAAAGGAAATAATATCATTCCAACATTTTTGAGGAATCAGAATAAATTAATCAATGATGAAATTCCAAATATTAGGCATAAATTAGACAGCATAGCTTTAAAGGCATACATTAGATCCAAGTTTAAATTAATTGATTTTTTAACAAGGACTGTTATGGACTTATACTATGAGTTGGCACAAGCTTTAGATAATGTGGTTTTTGATGATTTTTTACGTTTGTTAAATATTTGCCGGGATATTCAAAGGAAATTTAAAGAAAGAATAATTTATGGAAAGTTCAATAGACTAAAAAACAAGAAATCTTACGAGGGACTGCAACGTAAACCAGTGGCATATGTCAATCTTACCAATGATAACATAGATAGTAAACTACATAATTTCTTAACGATGGGACCAAAGCAGATGTTTCAAAAGAAAGTAGATATTAAAAAAGTAGTCACAGATTGTGAAAGGATTGTTAATATATTACCTGCTAACAGGAAAGATGAAGTCAGAAGCTTATTGTTCAATAATGTACAGAAATACATGAAAATACCTAACAGGACAATCAATAAAAATCTAAATGTAATAAAGCAGATCCAAAATAATAAGGAACTCATGATTATACAAACAGATAAATCAAATAAACTAGCTATTCTACCTAGAACTGATTATATTGAAAAAATGGAACAATGTATTGCTGAAATGAACTGTTTAAACTAAAAAAGGATCCAAACTCAGTCGTTGACAGAAAGGTAAAAGATTTAATTAAACATGGAACTTGGCCTAGTGATATGAAAGTAAAACTTACGATCAATAAAACCGCAGTCACACCCAGATTAATTGGACGTTTGAAAGATCACAAACCAGACCTCCCCCTCAGACCTATCGTTTCCAAATGCTCCGCTCCAACTTATCCAATAGAAAAAGTATTCATACCTCTACTCAAATCAATGTTACCCCCTACTGAACATGCAATCAATTCCACTTCAGATTTAATTAAAAGATATTAAGATTGGGGATAATACAATTCTTGCAAGTTTTGACATTAAATCTTTATATCCATCAATAAATGTACAAGAAATTAGCAATATCATTGAAAACCATATCAATGGCAATTCATTACAGGACGACAATATTAAAACCACACTTGTATCAGCTTTGAATTTAATTATCAATAACAACAACTTTGTTTTTAACGGAAATTATTATAAACAAACGGATGGGGCCCCTATGGGATCTCCCATCTCCGGTTTATTAGCTGAACTGAAACTAAGGCCATTAGAGAAGCAGATTTTATCCACCGCCGAGTTAAAACCTGAATTATGGGTTCGTTATGTCGACGACATTCTCATAGTGAGGAATCATGGCATTTCGAACCTGGAAATTTTCTTAAAGCATGCTAATAGTATCGACAACAGAATACAGTTTACCTTAGAAATAGAAAAAAATGAATCTTTGCCTTTCCTAGATGTTGAACTCATCAAGAATAAATTAACAGACAACATAGATAGGAGGGTTTATAGGAAACCATGTAGATCCAACAATACAATATCTTATAATAGTACAGTTCCAGCTAATTACAAAAAAGCAGCCTACAGATTTTACGTAAAGAGAGCATTCGAAATATGTACTGATGCCTATATACAGGAGGAATTAACCAAGATCAAAACAATCGCAGCTGAAAATGGTTACCTGAGAAAATTTATCAATAAAATAATTAATGAGTTTAAAAGCAGGAATTGTATAAAAAAGAGTACGCATTTTTCAAAATTTTGTAGTGTTGATTACGTTCCTCAACTTTATGAGAGAATTAGCTATGCATTAAAAAAATATGATATAGCAATAATAGCTAAACCTCCGGCTAAACTGCAAAATCTAGTTCATAGAAAAGTTGATCCAGTTAATTCATATGACAAAGCAGGAATTTATATGACCCCATTCAGATATAAAAATAATAATAGAACTTACACATACATTGGAATGACAACCAGAAGGCTACAGGAAAGGTTGAAAGAACATATGGCTGATATAGGAAAGGGGAAACCATCTACAGCTTTAGCTCGGTTAAATTTAGAAGCTGATATTGACATCCTTTTTAGTAAAGCAAAGATCATCACACATACAAATCAATTTAACACATGTATTTTGAGAGAGTCTATTGAAATTTTAACCAGAGGTAGAAACACTTGTAATGATACATTGTCCTGTCATATACCAAGCATTTGGTTTGGTTTACTTGGAGTCAATGGAATCTTTGGATTGGAATGATCAATGTAGCTGTATGGACTCATCCGTCTCCTCCCCCCCCCCTTTTTACAGTTTTTGGAATCGCCCTGCATTATTTATACCAGTATGCATTCTGAAGGTCTTCTCATTTTTCACCCCATTGATGATGACCAGGGCTTGGTCGAAAGCGCTCGGGAAGTTTTTACCATCTGATTATTGGTTTTAATGTTTTAAAACCTGTTAATTGTATTTTTAGCACCTATTTTAGTAATAAAAACTGAGAATCTTTTGGCAATATTAAATTTTTAAGTTAGCTATAACAAATCTGACATTCTAAGAAAAGTCTCTTTAATGCACATACTCAGTCTTTTGAAAAATATACTTGTGACACTACTTATGTATGTAGTAAAGAAACAGTCTAATTTAGCTGCATAATCCTAGTAGAAAATCTGTAAAGAAATAAAATACTTGTGTGAGTATTTGGCATGAAAGATGAATATGCTATATGGTTTGGCGAGCAGGGTGTTTCTTTGCCAAATGCAAGCTATTTTAACACATTTGGAATGAATAAATAAATGAATATGAATTTAAACATAAATGAGGAAAAGAATTTTAACTTACAGTTTCACTCATTGGACAAGTTGTAATAAATGTATATGACAAATCTGTAATTGTATAAATGTATTTATTTATTTAATTAATTTAGTACAAAGAGTAGAAAAAGTTTTATCTTGAGTATTTAATAAAAATGCATTTTTTGAAATTCCACTATATCGCAAATCAGCGATGATAAATCACCAAAAAAAAAAAATAATAATTTTTTTTCTTGTGGTGATATACAGAGATTCCATAGGATTTTTATTTTTTTTTTTCTCTTAACATGTATCCTAATGACAAGGATACTCTAACTTTTAAAAGACCTTCCTGGTCAGTTTTACTATATATTTTTACTTTCTTCTGTCTTTACAAGAAGAAAGTATTGAATTCATGAAAATTTTCAACTTCTGGTTTTCGACGGATTTACACGTTTTAGGGGTCAGAGATTCCAAAAAACATGTTTTTACAAAATGTCTGTCTGTATGTATGTGACACAAATTTTGTGGGTGCTCTATCTCAAGAACTAATGCACGAAATTTAATAAAAATTTATATTTAAGTAGTCCCTGATATAAATTGGTGCTAATTAGTTTTTGATGTGATTCGCCCAACAGGTGGCGCTGCTATACAGCATTTTTCACGATTTCTGCAATCGCTGTATCTCAAGAACTAATGCACACATTTTCATCAAACTTCAGATTCAGTTTGTCCTTGATATGAAATGATGGTGACTATGTGTTGGTGTAAATTGTCCAATAGGTGGCGCTGCTGTGCTGTATTTTTCATGATTTCACCTCAATAGCTCTATCTCAAGAAGTAATGCACGAATTTTCATCAAACTTCAGATTCAAGTATACCTTGATTAATATTGCTGCTGATAATGGGTTGCTGTAAATCACTCAACAGGTGGCGCTGCTATGCTGCATTTGTCATGATTTGTGCAATAGCTCTATCTCAAGAATTAATGCACGAATTTTCCCAAAACTTCATATTCAGTTAGACTTTCACATAAGTTGATGATGATTAGATTCTGGTGTAAATCAGCCTATAGGTGACGCTGCTATACTGTGTTTTGCTGGATTTACACAATTTCAGCGATAGCCATATTTCTAGAACTAATGCACGGAATTTCATCTTTTTAGAATCCTCATGATGATCACAGATTTCCATTTAATTTTGGCACAGTGATAACGAATTTTGCAGGCATTGACATGTATGAGATAGAAGAAAGTTTTGGGAATGGTACATCCGACAAGTTCCATTTAAACCTTGCACATGCTGTCAGCCATAATATTTTTTAATAACTTCTTAGATTACCCAAACATGGAATCAGAAGGAAACTATGGATTGATGCTGTGCAAAGAGAAAAATGGGATCCTTCTCCCAATACATTCTTATGTAGCAACCATTTTGAAGCTAGATGTTTCTTCCAGACAAATGGAAAGAAGCTCCTAAAACCAGATGCTGTTCCAAATATTTTTAACTTTCCGGATCATCTGCAAAAAAAGCAAACTACACCCAGAGTATCAAAGAAAAGTTTTCCGGATGATGCTGAGCGTTCATCAGCCAGCACAGCTAAAAAACATAGGCATTCAAACCCTGTATCAATTTTTAGTGAGCATAATTATGCTTTATTAGATCCCCCCAAAAAGATAGAATCACTTTTAGAAAAATATCAGAAAACTCAAGAAAGTCGAAAAGTTGCACAATAGGCTGTGCGTAGAAAAGAACCTTCACTTCAAGAGAAAGTTATTTTGGAGTTACAAAATCGTCTTGGGGAAATGAAGAGAGATGTCATTAATTCTTCTTTCAGTCCTGTTCTGAAAGAACTTTTAACAAAGAATAATTATACAGATGAAGCAAAAAAATTTGAATTTTTATTCATCTGCAGCCTACGATTTTTTGAGGGAGTACATTATTTTACACCACCCAAGTTCCTTAAGTCATTGGACTGAAAAAATAGATTTCAGCCCAGGATTCATGGAGTCAGCGATAAAAAGGATAAAAAAATATAGCAAAAGAGGGAGAACTATTTTGCTGCTTGACGATGAATAAGATGTCGCTGAAAAAACAAGTAGACTGGGATGGGAAAGAAGTCGTGGGGTATTGTGATCTTGCCATGGATAAATTGATAATGACTCTGTAGAGATTGCAACATCTGCATTAGTATTTATGGTAACTGCCATAAATGGGTCATGGAAAATTCCAGTTGGATACTGTTTTGTTAATGGCCTTTCTGGCAGTGTAAGGCTCAACTTAGTATCCCAATATATTTTTAAAATAGAAGCAGGGGCAAAACTCATAGCATTAACTTGCGATGGTTGTGCTTCTAATATTGATATGCTAAACAATCTTGGAGCAAATATTCAGGGTGAAAACCCAAAACATTTTTTCAATATCCCTGGTATAGATCACCCCATTTACATTTTATTGGTTGGTTGGTTGGTTGAATAAGATTTAATGGCACAAGATCTAATTTCGGACATGCTGCGCCAAGAAAAAGGTTAGAAAAAACATAAGTAAAGATTAAAGTTTAAAATTAATATAACGCATGTCATATAACAAGATGAAAGAAAAAAGAGTACATTTTATTAGATCCCTCATACATGCTCAAATTAGCAAGAAATCAGCAAAGAAAAAAATTATTATATCAGATTCGGGTACAATAAAATGGCAACATATTGTTGATTTGCAGAATGTTCAGGAAAAAGAAACTCTTCATGCTGGCAATCGCATTAGAAAGAGGCACATTGAATGGTGGATCCAGAAGATGAAAGTGAACGTTGCTCCCAAACACTTAGTCAGTCTGTGTTAGATGGTCTTAAGTACTGTCATGACAATGATATATTGAGGGTTTTGAAGATTGTGAAGCCACCATTGAGTTCACTCACAATATCAATAAAGTGTGTGATTTCCTTAATTCTTCCCATCTACTGGCAAAGGAAACAGAACTCCAATAAGAGAACAAAATAAAAAACATCCTAGAATTTAAAGATAAAATCATTCCATACTTGTAATCTTTAAAAGATTCTACAGGCAGAAGAATAATTGATGGGGGCAGAAGAATTGGTATTTTGGGATTTATTATTGATATTTTAAGTGTTATAGATATTGCAAAAGAGTATGCATGGAAAAAATATGATAAAACATCTTCAAAAATGAAATTTCTCCTAACTAACAAACTTAGCCAGGACCATTTAGAATTATTTTTCTGTGCCATAAGAAGTAAAGGGGGTCACAATAATAATCCTTCACCTTTACAATTTAAGACTCCTTATAGGAAAGCTTTGATGGCAAAAATTGACAGGAAAACATCATCTGCCTTTTGTGAAGCAAATGACACAATAATGTTGGACCCAGTGCCATTCACAGTGCCTAAAAGTGATGTTAACTGTGCATTGAATTCACATTTTGATCACAGTTATGTAAGCCATTATGAGCCACTTACTAAGTTTTCTTTGAATTTTGTCGATTACATTTCTGGAAATGTTCTGAAGGCAGCAATAAACCAGGTGAAATGTAGTGATTGCAAAACTGTACTGTTGATTGATGATCAAAATAGCAATCCTAAAAGTTTGATATCAATTAAAGATAGAGGTGGTCTTAAGAATCCCCACCAAGATATAAAAACACTTTTAAAAATTGCAGAAAGAGTATTTAGAAACATTTTTAGTAATGAGCCAAAACCTGGGAAAAGTCTCTATGCAAGATTTCTTAAAGAGAGTTTACATCTGGCATATGGTACCAGCATTTTAAAAAGTTTTGACCACTTGGTTGTCAGCACAGATGCACCGGTGATTCTCACTGGTTGAAACTTGTGAAGTTGCTGCTGCAAAAATATTTAAAAATAAGAATACATCATATATGCAGATCAAAGTCAATTAAAAGCCAGGGCCCTATAGCACGACAAAAATTTACAAAGCTTATTCTGTTTAAAGGTCAATAGTTTTTCTTTTTTTAATAACAGCGCTAAACTCTTTTTATTTTTTATATAGTAATTTTTAAATGTTTATGTTTTATGCCAAATTATTACTCTTTTTGCATACAGTAATGATTCCCAGTGTGTATATGTAATTTTTTTGGTACTTTTCTGTTAGCCGGGTGCCAGTGTTATATATACATATATATGTACACACACAAGTTTGTATATATATATTGGGGAATTCTCACAATCTTTTGACTTTTGGGGAAAAAAATCTGACGAAATTAAACTTGCTAAAATAGCATTTTAATCTGATAGACGAATGCCTTAATGATTCAAAATAAAGAAAAATGGTCAGCAGCGAAAAATGTTTTATTTAACTGAGGTTTAAGTTAAACTTGAGAGTTTAATTTTCCTTACCATTTTACCACTAAAACTTTTCATTTTCTTCTAAATTTTTACTTATAATGAATTTGCATAGTACCCACAGGACATTCAAATAAGAAATAATGACAATGTAGTATTTTTAGTACAAAATTTTGATATAACATTGTTTTAAAGGGGTGTTAAAGAAGGAACGGTAATGTAAAAAAGAGGGATGGCATAGGAAAAAAGGACGAAATTGTAAAAAAAAGGGACGGTAAATATGGAACAGCAAGGAAGATTACCACCTGTTTTAGGCAGATCATGATAAGACTAAGTGGTAGCCAAAATGTTCATTGATTTTTAGAAACAGTTATTTACATTGGATTAAATAAAAAAAAAAAAAAATTAATTTACCTAGAAAAGTGCAGGAATAAACGTTGGGGACGGTGAGACTACCAATAAAGCCACAATGCTTGAAATTGATATTTAAATGCTGATTTAAATTCTACAGTAAATTTCCTGCCAAAGAATTTTAGACATTATTTCTCTAGCTACTTCTGCATGAGAAAAAACTTGAAAAAAATTCTGTGGCTGCATCTGAAGTGATTTTCTGCGTAATTTTAGAAGAGGGATGGTAAAAAATCTAAAACCTAGGGACAGAGTTTAAAAAATAATACAAACCTTAAAAAATGTGTGCAGGCTAATTTTTATCTACTTATTTATGTAAAACAATAGTTCCAGTTTCAGAAAAAAATTACATTGAATTATTTTTATTGAAACAATTTTATTGAGATAGCTCCAAACTTAAAAATCAACATCAGGAACACGGGACGGTTTAGGAGTTTTCCAGGTGTTTGGACCCCAACATCATCCAAAACTTATTTATCTTGTTAATATTGTTGTGCAATCATGCAATGGGATGTTCCCAAGTATATGAAATTAAAAAAAAACACAAAGTGTATTAAAATAAAAATTATTATTCGGGGACATGAAAGTCAAAAGATTGTGAGAATACCCCATATATATATATATATATAAACATATATATTTTGTGTATGTATAGCATTGGTGCCCGGCTATAAGAAAAGTACCAATTTTTTAAATAATTGTTCCAACATTGCGACATATATAAGATTTTCTTCTTACGTTATTACTCATCTTCAAACCAGAAATGATATCATGTGTGTATGTTTATACAGTAGACTCCCTCAAATCCGCACAGCTTGGGACCAGAAGTTGTGCAGATTTCTGGTCATTGCTTTGTTTACCTTTTTTAAATAGTAATTTGAATTTAATAATGTAATCAAAATTATAACGAATGCTTGCAATATAGTAAAATATTAAGTAAAGTAATAAACTAAAATGATAAAAAGTAACAATTTTAAAAATGATTAAATTATTAAAAGTAAAGGTCAAGTAAATAACCAATAACGTATAATTAAATATGCATAAATAGAGATCAGATACATTTTTTTTTAATTATTCAATGAAATTTTTCTCATAAAGATACCTTATTAATTAACATAAAAATTATAAAGTAAGGAGGGGTTTTTTTTCAGTCTTAACCCAAAAAAGCTCTTAATATATAAATATATTTGATAAAAGGATTGTGATTACGAATCATATCAGCAATATCTTGATTTTTTCAGAAATAAATTTATACTTCCTTCATGAAAACTGACGAGTTCAGTCATATTATCCAGTAATGCATATTAAAATACTTACGGAATGGTATACAACTAATAAATTCTGTAATTTTTCCCCTAAACCTGAACTGAAAGTTTCATTGTTTACATCTGTGATGATGTGCAGATTTTAGGTTTGCCAATCTGAGGGAGTCTACTGTATGTATGTATATATACAGTAAAGTCCCTCAAATCCACAACCCTAAAATCATCAAACGCTTAAAATCCACACATCATCGCAGATGTAAACAATGAAGAAGTATAAATTTATTTTTGAATTTTTACCAAATATAGTATTAACCAAGCTTTTTTGGTTATAAAGTCTGGCTAAACCTGAAACAAAACTTCCTTATTTTATGATTTTGATGTGAATGTATTATTAATTATTTACTTAACACTTACTTTTAATAGTTTAATCATTTGTTTTAATTTATCTTAATTTTTATTATTTTACTATATTGTAAGCAATCATTATAATTTGGATTGCATTAATACATTAAAATATATAAACAAAGCAATGACCAGAAATTCACAGAATTCTAAATTCTGCACAATCTCTGGTCCCAAGCTGTGTAGATTTGAGGGAGTTTAGCGCATATAGAGATTTAAATAAGTCTTCAAGCATTGTGTAGCATAGAATACTTTTTCCCCCCAATTATTACTTTTTTCGCTTATCAAAAATGATTCCCAAGGCATATATATGGGTCATTTTCAAAATATTTGTACATTTGGGAAATTTTTCCTGAATAAAAAAAATCTTTAAAATACAACTTGTAAAAATGTTAGATAATATTAAAATGTTCCTTGTATATAAAACTGAAAACAGCAGTTCGCTTTTTTGGTTTGGAACGTCAAATAAAAAATAAATATGAACTTGCAACGGTAAAATGTTCCCCTCTGTTACCGACAGTCAAAAATTTTTATTTAAAAAAATCAGATACCTGAAACAGCAAATATCACATTTTCTGTAATTAGATGATTGCTGCTTTCAGAAAATGCTAACTGTTGTTTTGTTATGATTATCTTTATTATTGTAAAATACAAAAGATTTCCCCCCTGTTACTTTTTAAGGAAAAATGATAAGTTTCAATTAAATGTGCATTCACATTTTTTCAGCTAATTTATAAAAAAATACTTCATAAATAAAGTAGTAGCTGAAGTTACACAGTTAATAATTCAAAATGATGTTTGATAATTTTTTTAGTGAAATAACCCAACTTAAATTGATGGTAACAGAATGGAAAAAAAGTAACAGAGGGGAACGCTGATAGTGGACCTATTTGCAATGAAATGTTTGTATTGACAATGAGTATTTTTTAAATTACAGATAATATCTAATGAATTGATAAGTTAAAACTATTAAAAATAGAGCAAAAAGTTTTTTTTAAGCTTAATACAATAAATTACATGCATCAAAAAGTAAATGTCAATGTTCAATGGTCAATGAAAATAAATACAATTATTTTTAAAATGTACTCGTATTATTTATTTTTACAGTTTACATTTTATCAGAAGTATTTGAGTTACAAAACAAAAAGTAATATTTAAAATTGAACAATCTTTGTTTACAATTTTTCATTGACATCTACACTGTAATCAAATTCGTAGTATACACGTCCACCATTAAGTTTTACAGTTGGAGTTTTAAGAATACCCAATACTTGATCGTAACAAATATAAGAAGTGTCATTTTCTTGTATTTTAAACTTCTTTCTGCTACTGTCTAAACTTCTAAGGTAAGTAACTTTTATATCGTTATCTTCAACACCAGATTCTGCAATTGCTAAGTATCTGTATTTTAACATTTTCTTCTTCCCAGCAAGTAGTTCCACTAGAAGGTATGTCCCATTCTGAATTTTCTTTTTTTCTAATTCTTCAAAAAGTAATTTTTCCGGATCTTCTAATTCTTGTGGATCATCTGCATCTGGCCATTTCTTATATTCATCATCAGATGTTTCAGACAATTCAGACTCACTTGATGTGTAAACATCTCTGTATAGCAGTTTGCTGCTTGAAGAGGGTCCAGGTTTAACACTTTTTGCCTTTTCTGTGGTAAAATATGTGCTTCTTCCAAAGCACTCACATTGCCCCTTTACAGTCTTTGAGCAATAACAGCTGACATCTCTGAAATGTATTATGCCTGGTTCAATCAAAATGAGTTGGTGCATTTTCATTGTCCCAGGCATAACAGGGATTTCTTTTGGCAGACTAGATTTTATAATATCTATCTCATCTTGTGACACCAAAAACAATATTATGTTTGTAGGTGTTTTTACATGGCAATAGAAGTCAATGTCATCTTTAATATCATTACCATTTGCAACTATGCAGTCAGCAATCCGTTTCAGGGCACCGCCTATGCCATCTGCAGCTCCCTTTCCATGCCCTGACTCAAAATACGACCAGGTGGCAAACTTGAAATTATGCTCGAATATCTTTCTGTCAAATAGGTAGAAATTTTTCTTCTGATGGTATTGTGAGCATGGACCATCTGAAAAGATGTGTAATGTATCTACCATTTCATAATTCGATTTTAAATGCTGCAAAATTGGCTTCAAATGAGCCCAAATGGCTGATGGGCCATGCTCATTAGAAGAGGAAATGGTGCATAAGCTTTTGTGATTCAAGACTTCATCAGTTTTTGTGTATAATACACAAGTGTGCAATGTTATCTGATTTCGTGATGCATCAAAATGGTGACCCTGTACTTCTTCGGCAAGTTTGCAATTGTAATTTTCGCTGAAATCAATGTGGATTACAGCTTCGTTGGGCAGCAAATTATCAATGCATGTTTTATAGGCATGATACTGCTGTTTTATGTTAAAAATATGTTTCTTAAAACGATCTATATCTGTAGTAAACTTTTCTACCAACAATTTTACATTACCTTTTATTTTTTCCTTCACTATCTTTTTAGTCTTGACTTTTTCTTCACCATCACCTGATTTCCTTATGTATTCACCTTCTTTTCGGATCCACTCATTCCACTCAATTTCTTGATCAGGATTAGGATTTTTAAAGTTCACTTTTTTTTTCTTACAACTTGCACATTCATTATACATACATTTTTTGGAATTTAAATCACACACTGTTTCCTTGATTACAGCATCTAAGTCCTTTGTTTCACATAGTCCAATAGTTTTCAAAGCTGAAACTCTAGATTTCATATTACTATGAATCAAGCAGAGACATGTTTCTCGGTTATGAACTGAAGGAGATACAACATAAAATGGTCTGTATCGAGTGAAAGTTGTATAAGATACATTCATAACTTCTTTGTTAAATTTACGATGAAGCATCAACATTGTATCTAAAAGATATCTTTTCTGAATTTTCTGTTTGTTCTTTGTCAAAGTTATTTTTTTACCTGCACTTGCTCTACTGACATCGTCTCTATTAAAGAATTTTTGTATTGCTCGTATTTTGTTGGCATTGTTTGGAACAAATGTTTTGGACACCAGGGCTCTCCCAGAGAGCCCTAAACAATCAAATCCTACTTCTTTCATCATTTTGTATTTTTTTATTATTCTAGATGTAACTGCTTCTTTTAAGGTTTTTTTTGCTTTTGTCTTTAATTTCTCTCTCATATACTTTTCTTTTAAAGATTCACTCAAACAGTGGTATTTAAAAAGCAATCTCTTAACCTTTTTAGCACCTTCTGGTGTAACATATGATTCATGCATTATCTTCTCTGTCTTAGATTTAGGTGTCATTTTGTGTATTTCATCTTCTTTACTTTTGATTTTAGCTCTATATGCACTTTTCTTGTATTTCTCTTTGCTTGTTATTATTTTTTTAAGCTCAGCCTTTAACATCAAATTTTCTTTGTACAAATTACATCTATCTCTTCGGGGTTTTTTTTTCGACCTCTTGATTTAGATATTTGTTCATTATTAATTGTCGCAGTAGATGTAATTTTAGATGATGCTACTTCATTATCAGCATGATTTTTAGCTCTTACCTTCCGTTCGGCTTTTGCTTTTCGCCAACTTTTTCGTTGAGCTCTTTTTCTTCTGTCAGACATATCGTTTATAATACCTTATTCTTATGGTATCGCTCACGGTCTTTCTTCTTGTTTTCTTCGTTCTTTTCTTTATCATTTTTTCTCCGCTCTCTATACCTTCTTTGTTTTTCTGCTGGTGTCAAAGCCATGTTCTTTAAAAAAGAAATGAGATAAAATTAAATAAATATCAGCTGTAAAATATAGGTTCTTAGCATTGGAAAAGAAAATTTTTACCTTATGGAAAATTAAAATATTTTAAAAAATTACTATAACTAGAAATAGATTCTTATTATGTTTTGAAAAAAATATTTATGCTATATTATTTTATTAAACATAAATGCTAAATGATTACAATTAAAAAAGTGTTTTGTTTGAGAACATTAAAGCCTAATGTTTATGGCAACTAGCTCACCATAAAAACAATTACAGTGAAACCTCTCTGTAAGGGCCACCTGTCGTTCCATTGAAAACTGGCCCTTATGAGGGGTGGCCTTAAATAGGGGGTAACGAAAAAAAAACTAAAATAAACAAATCAAAACGTATATAGGTGAAAAAACTGTTTATTAACATTTTCAAACTCTGTGCATGATTGAAAAAATTTTCTATCGAAGTTTGTTTACTTTTCATAATTTTTTTTGCAGACAATTTTGGTTTCTAATGATTCTTTTACTTTATGGAACAAATTATTTTAATTTGCATCATTTATTAATGCCTTAGAATGAGATATTAGTTTATATATTTCTAACAGTGTTTCCTGACAAGATATATTCACAATATTGTGCTTCAACATGCATTCACAGTTTTAGTATTCAGTATAGCAGCTTAGAATTTAAGGCATATGTGAAAAAAAATGGCCTTTATGAGGGGTAAGTGCAGACCCTAATAGGAGTAAAATTAACGTTATGTCTATGGGGAAAATTTTCGTTCCTAAAAATATTGGCCCTTAATAGAGGTGGCCTTTAAAAGAAGTTTCACTGTATTTCATATTAAATAAGAAAAATATACATTTTTTATTCTGTTCTAAGAATATGAAACCAGAACATGCAGCCTATTCAAGAACAATGTTCAAATGAATCTGTTCTTTCAGTAGTTTCTTACCCTGTTACTTTTTGTTCCACTCTGTTACCATAAGCATGGTAACAGAAGGGAATGGTAACAGAGGGGAAAAAAAACAACAAATAATTTTATCTGCACAAAGTGAATTAAGAACAAGAAAAGCTAAGACTATTTATTTAAGAAGCACCATTTGATCTTATAGTTAAAATTATATAAAAGCATTAAAAAATAAATTTGACATAAATAAGCTGGTAACAGAGGGGAAACTGAATAAAACATCCTTACCTTGTAAATTCTGTACTTCAATACCACTGTGAAAATAGTTTGACAATTTAAGAAAGGGTGGCTTCATCTAAAAATAGACTGTTCAAGGAACTGCAGAATCACTTGTTGCCAACTTAGTACAATAATTTCTCACAATAAATATGGTAACAGAGGGGGGGAAATCTGGGGACAACAATAAATTGCACCATTTCTATTAAAAAACAATTTAAAAAATATATATTATATGTTCTGTGGTATAGATAAGACACACAATAATTGTCACAACTAAAAAAATTAACAATTTTATCAATTGATTTATAATTTTAAAAGTAAAAAGGGAAGAGGGGACATGGCATTTTAGCTACGTCTGACACATTGAAACCATAATTGCACTAATATTATTTTTAATTACTTAAAATACTTTGTGTACATTTACTCTAAACTGTCAGGAAAGTAATATGATTGCTGAATTTTTTTTTTTTAATTTTATTTTAGTAATTAAAAATTCTTAAAGTTGGGGGACATAGAATGTACAAGTTTTTTGAAAATGACCCATATATATATATTGGTACTTTTTCACTGTATTCTATTTCGTGTCATATTTTATTGTATGATATTTATTTGTTCTTAATAATAAATCCCTACGTATATAAAATTAGAATTAAATGTTCCAGCATTGTAAAAATATTATGTAAATATTTTTTTCTGAAATTGTTCCGGTATTGTAAAAGATTTTCTTCTCACATTACTCTGTTTTTGTACCAAAATGATTATGTAAATATGTTTTCTTAAATAAGTGTTCCAGCAGTGTGTAGCATATAATGTTTTCTGCTCAATTAATTCTCTTTTTTATCAAGAATTTAATAAAAATCTTATTAAATTCTTGCTAGCTTCATCAATGAAATCAAAACATGTCTGAAAATTAGATTGTGCTGCTATCTATCTGCAAGAGCTAAGAATAAATTTAAAATTTAGGGCAAAAAATAAAGCTATTCCGAGGTGAGCCACTCTCTACTACATTTCTTGCATCAGTGCAAAGCATCTGTTTACTTAATTTTTCTAGTAAGTATGAATTTGTATAAAAAGGGAGGAAGTAGTACATTAATTTATCACCAATCACTCTTTTGCATGCATCATATTCAATACATTATAATACATCTTTTCTGTGCTGAATTCTGAAAACTGGAAGTTAAATTAGCACCGGATCACATTTTAATGTGTTTATTCATGGACAGCACATACAGACACAAAAACATAGAACGAAAAAGTAAGTAAAAAAAACATGTGTCTGGAAGACCTAGAACGGCACCCTCTATCTTTCAAACATACTGGGGCCCCAATGGTTTTTAAGACATCAATTACATAATATCAAATTTTTTCAGAATACAACAGAAGTTATTTATACAGAATATCACTTAAACAGAACATAACACATAGCTTACAGTTATGCAGAAGTTATTACCTATACTAACACATAAAAGAAAAAACTTGATTAACTTTAACCTTTACACAATAACAGATAGTAATGGAATTAGCAAATTACTCTTTTAAATTTTCACTCATTAATAATACCAGTTTATGAATAGGTCTGGTTATTTCACCATGAGCAGTCCTTAATTTTACAGCCCCACCAGTGGCCGAGAGGTTCTGCTCTCGAAGCTGGTAGACGGGAGGTGCTGGGTTCAATCCCAATCGCGCCCGTTGGCCTAATCGTTCGGAGATTTCGTGGTTTTCTTCGAACCTTGGTTCACCAAGCGTTAATACGGGTTAGGTTCCCTTAGAAAGACCTCCACGGAAGGCACTCCCCCCCCCCCTTAGGGCCTATATCCCACGTGCAGATAATTGGCCGACATAAATACAACCAACCAACCAACCATAATTTTACAACACAAACTCTTTCACGACTGCCCTGGTAAACTTGCAGAACTCGACCCATTTTTTATTTTAATGGCGGTAAATTTTCTTTTTTTATAATAACCAAATCATTAATTTGCATATTTGGACAATCTTTTCTCCATTTGTTTCGTATTTGTAATTGAGTTAGGTAGTCCTTTTATCACCTTTTCCAAAAGGATTGTGATAAATGCATAATCAGTTTGTAACATTCTCTAAGGGTAATCCTTTCAGACTGTATGTCAGGTTCCAGTAATGCTTTTAGTTGAGTTCCTATTAGGAAATTTCCAAGAGTAAGGGCTGACAAATCTGTTGGGTCGTCCGTGACTGGAATTAATGGACAAGAATTCACTACCGCCTCAATTTCAGTTAAATATGTGTTGAATTCTTCATAACTCAGAATTTATTGACCGATCACCCTTCTCATATGATATTTCATATTGTTTACGGTGGCCTCCCAAAGTCTCCCGAAATGTGGTGCAGAAGAAGTGTTTGTTTTCCATTGAATACCTTCATCATCAAGATATTGTCCAACATTTTGAGATTCCCATGCTGTCAATATGTGTCATGCTCCAATGTAGTTTTTTCCACAATCGCTGTCTAACTCTTCGGGTTTTCCTCTATGTGCGACAAATCTTAGTTCGCAGTTAAATCACATACAGATTCCAGATGCACAGCTTTGGTAATAAAGCAAACAAAGATGCATACATATATTTTTGCAGGACTCATACCTCTTCCACGTTTAGCACAAACATGAAAAAGACCGGCGTAGTCAGTCCCGGTTTCCGAAAGCAGTTTACCTGGATTTGCTCTTGAATAAGGTAAATCTGCCATCATTTGCTTTGAAAGTTCTGGCCGATGGCATATACAAATAACACAACTTCGAATTATTTGACGAATAGCGACATGGGCTCTAATAATCCAGTACTTTTGCTGCAAGATTGAATGGGTCAATTGCAGACCACAATGTAGGTATTTTAAATTTTTACAGTGTCACTCAAATTCGAATGCTTTATTCGGCCACCTATTCTAATTAATCCTTCACTGTCCAAAAATAAGCTCAATTGGCTTAACTTATTCGATGGTTGAAGATACTTCTGCCTTTTTAACTGCTCTATATCATTATAGAATTTGTTACTTTGAACTGATCGCATAATTGCGTTATGTGCTTTATTTAAGTCTTTCACTTGCAGATATGGTGTCAAAACTTTGATTTTCTACAGTTGCCAACAAACCTTTAACATCAAGCTACTACTCTGAGCAATTTATTCCAACTAGAAAGTCTACTCCAAAGTTCCTCAACTACATTCAATTCGACAACCATACTTGTGACCAAAATTGCCTTCTCCCATTTTCTATAGAACTCCTATCCACTTTCCTCACTTTTAACTGTTTAGGCCATTTTTCTCACTTTCCCGTAACCAATGCGGTCCTTAAAATCCCTTTTTGTTGTCGATTAAACTTACGACAGATATCCCTCTAGTTATTAAATCAGCAGTATTATCCTCAGATCTGCAGTGAAACCAACATTTCGGGGCCATTTTCTCTTGTACTTCGATAATTCTATTGGATACAAACTGTTTCCAATGCTTTGCACATCCCTTGACAAATACAAAGCTATCTCTGAAACTGTCCAATATACCGTTTTAGTTATCAGATTGTCAAAAATACTACAAATATATTTTCCAATCCGAGCGCCAATCTAAACTGCCATTAACTCCAATCGGGGCAATGTAGTTTCTTCAGAGAAGAAAACTATTTTCCGACATGATAAATGACACTTTTATTCTACCAAATTCATCTTGATAACGGCTCATTAAGCAATTGGCGAGGCATCACAAAATATGTGCAATTCATTACCCATAACTTTATCATTAATATGCCCTAACAAACAATTCCTATCAATTTTTATTTCCTCTAGCTCCTCAATTTCCGAACACCAAGCTAACCACTTCTCCTTCAGATCATTAGGCAACACTTGATCCCAATTTATACTTCTTTCCCAAATTTCTTGCAACAAACGCATTATTCTCACAATAAAGGGAGCGGTGACACCAATCGGATCAAAAATCATTGCAGCCACTCTTAACACACCTCATTTGTACTTTTTATTGACCCCAAGCTATCTGTCAACAGTCTAACCTCTAATGATAAAACATCATCCTCGGGATTCCAGTTCAATCCTAATACCTTCAACTGACCCTTTTTACCAACGTTTAATCCATTTTGTTCCCATAATTTTTCCAAATCAGAGGAGTTTGATCTTAATTTTCACAAGTTGAGACCGCCTTCCTTCAAAATTGAAACATCATCATGAGATAAATTATATGCCTGCTCTATACTTTTAGCACCAGAAAATAAGTTGTTGACATAGAAAGATGTATTTAACATATGCACCGTTCTAGGTTTATTCATTTCATGCTTTCGAATGCGATTCTTAATAGTTCTAAGTAGAATAAAAGATGAAATTTACACCCAAACGGCAATCTATTCATGTGCATAATTTTATAATCTGTTTCATTATTGTCAGCAAACCAAAGAAATTTTAAGAATATGCGGTTGACTTGTGTTATTTTTATCATTAAAAATGCCTTTTTAGTATCACCGTTAAATGCAATCTTAAATTTTCTAAAATTCAGTATAATATCTAGTACATTTGGATTTAAATTCGGGCAAATTTCCAAACAGTCATTTTATGACAGATTTTCTTTCGATTTAGAGCTACAATTATACACAACGCGAACTTTAGTCGTCTCTTTATTTGTGCTTACAACTGCGCGATGTGGCATAAAATACTCATTATCATCCCTGCTACATTCTTCAATTATTTTCTAACTCATCTGGTCATTTATTATTTGTTTATACTCATTAAAAATCCACTCACTCTTATCAAAATATTTCCTCAAATCAACAAACCTCTTTTTAGCTAATGTGAAATTACTCTGCAATGCAACGGGCAAATCTTTCCATAATAATCGTGTCTCATAAATAACGATCATCATTAAATTTTAGATTATTTTCAAACAGTTCAATAAGACATTTCTCGGTAATAGATAATTCATCCTTATCTCTTATACCCAAATTCTCTAATGTTCCCAAACTTAAATTAGCAGATACTATATTTAACAACTAGATTTATTACCGTCTGCTGACAGCCTTGAAGAGTATATCCAAATATCGTTGGTACACAAGTGAGCATTTTATTTATTTTTTGAAAGCCACAGTTCTTAATAATGTTTCAAAACATATCCCCTCCAATTAGAATGTTTATTGACTGATCAGTATTTTTACATTGATCGGCTAAAACTACCCCATTGCCAAAACATCTCGAATTTCTATGTCTGGTATTGCGACTTTCACCGCAGTTATTGTGTCAGTAATTAATGATTCTATCTCAATAAATTGCTGGCTGTCAGTTCTGCTCATTAATTTCAATTTAACAACGTCATAAATTTTTTCTTTTGCTTTTTCAGAACCAAATCAATAAACTGATAATCTTTCTTTTCGAATTGTTTTTAACTTTAAAAAAATTTGCTAGGGACCTCGTGCACCACAAGCACTCTGAACCATTACCCATTAAAAGGCGGGCGATTTTAACATTTTTTGTTTCATTAATGGGACTAACAATCATTGAGCATGTTAATAATAAATATTTGACTTTGAAACAGAAGAATTACATTCATAATAACAGAGCTATCCGATTCAGTATTACTATTATTTACATTGAGTTTCTTTTTCAACATTAATTTTACTACACAAAATATAATTATGAAATTTGCTTTTACAGTATTTGCATTCAAATTTAAATCAACACGAGTGGTTATATTGAGCTTTAGAAAAACATTTGAAGCATCTATTTTCTGACCTTAATTTATTTTTCCTATCTTCTACTGTTTTATAGTCACAAAATTCATGCCCCGTACTGTCACAAACACACTGCTCTTTTTTTATGTTTGACACATAATTCCCGGTTGCAGTTGATCGTGTCTGATCAGATCTTTTATTATTAAACTTTCTAAAATTACCTTTGTATTCATTGTTACTACTCTCATATTTTATTTTGAAAGAATCCAATTTTGATGGAACTAAATACATTTTCTCTCTCGATTGAATTTTGTTTTCTAGATAAGTATGTGTATCCTGAAATGTACAGTAATCAGATATTTTCTATTAAACTCTAGAACGAGGTCTTTTGAAATCCTATTCAAAACTGTAGTCGTTAACCCTCAGAGCATCTTGAAGGCTTTCCTGCATTTTCATAAAAAGGCTTATAAAAATAATCTTAATGTAAATTTTCTTTCCTTGCTTGTTTCTAAAATACACTTCATATCCATTTATTTGATATTACATTTTAAAATACAATTCTGTTTAAAATATTTTTTTCTACAACAGATTTAAGTTGTTTTGGGTAATGGAAAAATACATCCAAACCACTCAGAGGGTTAATAAACTGCTAAAGGTTTCCTTTCTAACACCCAAGGCTTCCAAATTTCTAATTTGATTCTCAATTCTATCAAATAATTTTGTTAAGCCAATCGTATCTTGCGAACTATGAACAGCAGGAATTCTCAATAACCCATTCATGTGTGTTTGTATCAATGTATTTGTATTATCAAACCTACTCTTAAGAATGTTGAGTGCTGCATCATAATTTTATTCTGCAATTGCTAGCCCAGCAATCGAACTTGCAGCCTGACTATTTAAATAAGATTTCAGATAATTCAGTTTATCTATTTTCGTAAGATTAGGATTTTTATCAATAGCAGATTCAAATTGACCACAAAATTCCAACCAATAAGCAGAATCACCATAAAATGGTTTAATATTTAATTTGGCAATTTAACAGTTATTTCATTTATTGAGGGTTTCAGTTCAATTACTTTGGGACCTTCCAATTTGTATTTTTATTCTCTGTTTCCACAAACAAATATTTTCACAGTACTTAATTGATGTCGCTACATCACTTTCGATACCTTTAGCAGGAAGCAAAGCTTCAATTTCTTTATTTAATTCATTTAACACATTTTCCTTATCTACACTAACAGAATCTATTTCTTTAAACAGTTTTTCGATGCTGTTTAATAATTTTGTGGTAGCGGTTCTAATTGCTTTCTGTTTACTCTTACTTTTTTCTAGATCAGATATTTTGCTAAATTCATCAATACTACTTGCACAACAACAATTACACAATAAACAAATTTTCTTTCAACATACAACATAAAATACAATAAACAAAAATCAACAAAATAACAAATTTTCCTTCTCTACTACACAGCTTTCAAATGACAATACGTACTATGTCTCAAACTTAAATTACCCCAAAACCTAACATTTCTATACAAACAGACAAATAAAACTTTATTCTCCCAACATTTCTTTCTCACAAACATTGCTACAATACCAAACAAGACAAATCGAAACGAAACTAACACTCACCTCTATTATCCACAAAATATTCAGTCACAAATTACGTAATCCTAACGCCGAACATATTTCTTTTTTAAATCCCAAACACATCTTTTTTTTTAAAATCCTTATACTTCCAACTAGAGATCTGCATGGGTCGGGCTCGGGCCTATTTTCCTTCATGGCACTCGGGCCGGGGCATACATTTTTCTGAAGGCTCGGGACGGGCCGGTCTGGGCCTAATTTATTTTTTCTGCACAGAGCCGGTACTGGTTTCATTCCTAACCCAGTCCGTATGAAAATCATTGTCTCGACATGGCCTGGTCCATTCAAAGGTCAGTAAAATTAGGCTTAGCACAATTTTTTTTTCAAAAAATGCATACATTTTTAAATCGCCATTATTCTACAATTAAACATTCAAATTCATTCTTTTTAAAGAATTCTTTATAAAGAAGCGTAGATTTCTACGCTTATTAAAATGTAGTTAAATTAAAATATAGTACAACATGTGAAAAATAACCTGCTTATGACGAATTTTGTTTTAAATTGAAAAACGTGTTGATCCATGCAAAATTAATATACTACTACATAAGAAAAAATATATAATACATTTACACTTGCTAAGAAGAGAACTTGTCTATAACGCATTTTTTTTTTCTTTTCTATGCAATTCTGTCTTAGATTTTACTGTATACTTAGATTTTACTGTACGGTATTGTTCAAATTTTTAACACTTCAATACAGGGAATATGGATTAACAAAATATTAATGATAACTGAAACATTTACATACAAGAAATAGAGATTCATTAAAAAAATAAATATTGCACCCTACAGCGCTTCTATAAAAATGAAGATTATATAAACATGAAAAGAAAAGTTAAGATAAATATTTTTGCCCTAAACTCGTACAAGACAAATTTTTAACAAAATTGGCAAAAAAATCAGTGTTTTGTAGAAATTCACTCGGGCCAAGATTTTAACTTTTTTTCGGGCCGAACTTTTAGCTGTTATACCGAGCCAGGCCAATAAATTTTTTTCTATGGGCCGGGTTCGGATCGAACATTTAATACTTCTAAAATGCCACTATAAATCATGTGCCAAAAGAAATTTTTTTGTAATGTTGCTCTAATTTTTTTGTATGAACCTCATATGAGGCTTAATGTTGTTTGTTCTATTCTGTTATTTAATAAGTTAAAAAAAAATACAATAAACGAAAAGGAAATGAAAATAACAACTACAAAATTAATGATAATTGTACCGAATTATGTTTATCGGGAATGGAAAGCTTCGAAACATTCAGGGAATAATGGTTCTTTGCATCTTGTACAAATGTACCTCGTTTTTCTAGGACATCCACATAAATGGCACTTACCTGCGTATTTTCTTTGAGTTTTGGCAGGATAGTGGTTACCCCCATTTCTTCGAAGTTCAGTTGTAGCTCGTATTGTTACCCTATTTTTCTGTTGCTTCTCCAAAGGATTTTTATGGTCTAACTATTTTTTTGTTTGAAGAGACTTGATAAATAAGTGATACGGAAATAGAGGATTTAAACTCAAGCAAATCCAAGTTCTCATTACCTGGATCTATTTTCCCCAAAAGCCAAGAATTGACTATCATTACATTTAATATGTGACTGAAAATGCATACATACCACCTTTGTGTTGCAATGCATGTCGGAAAAGGCCAAGTAAAGAATCCATTAGATTGTGATATAAGAATAAGGCCATAATTAATGAAATAAAGGAGTTTTATAGTTCTGGGTTATATGTTACACATCAAGTTAATATTATATTTACAAAGTTCAGGAGGGTAGGGGGTTTTCTGCAGATCGGGCCGCAGCATCTGAGACTTCATATCGGCTTTTGCTCTCGTCTAGAGCTAGAAAAATTCATCCAAACTCCGCCACTTTGGAATGAAATCTGAACTATGGTTGTTAATTGTTCCCGAGCAAAAAGGATGCAAAGCTGCACATCAGCAAATTCAATACCATCTGCTGTTTTGAGGTTACAAGTTTCTCATAGAAACTGCTGACCGAATCTTATTGCTAGGCGGAGAGTGTTATGGGAACTTTAAAACCACAATTCACAAATATGTGACTGAAAATGCATACATACCACCTTTGTGTCGCAATGCATGTCAGTAAAGGACAAGTAAAGAATCCATTAGATCCACACCTTTCATATTTGCATTGTACATTCCTACTGGGGCTGATCTAGAAAATTTGAATAATACATTTTTCTTTTCGACACAAATGGCTAGCAGTTTCAATAAGGCTTGCTCCTAAAAATGAAGAAGTAACAAGGATCGCAGAATTATCATACCATGTAGTAATAATTATGTTCTCATTGATTCTTATCAGAGAAAACGAACATCTAGGCTGTTTTTTCAAGCACATTTATAGGTTTCAATTTGCCCGAAGTTTCTTTTAATCTGTTTCCAGGTATTCTGCCAGTAGCAAAAATCTTCCACACAACAATTTATTTAGAAGGGGATAGGTAAAACGATTATCATAAAAATGATTTTTATTCTTGATATGTTCACAAAGCCTAATAACAGCATTTCTAACAGATCCAAATTGAGTAGAAAACTCAGTTGCTAGTTGATTCGGCCCTTCATACATTTCAAACTCATGTACATATCCTGAAATTTCAGCAAGTGCCCATGTTTTTGTACTCCGGTATTCAAACAATATTTTTTGCATTTCAGATTGTCATAACATGTCCGTTTTCATCTCCCATCACGATTTTCCACAAGGAGGATTTTTTTGTTGCCTGTTTAGCAGATTCATGCACTTCAAGACACGCCCATCCTTGTTTCTCTGCCTCAATGCATGCGGCACCCATTGTACTGCCTTCTGAATCTTTCCCATTGCATGTAAATGATTACAAATCATTTTTGTGATACTTCTAATTGTACAGCAAGTTCTTTTTGCGTCTGAGATGTATCTTCATCTAGCAGTGCTTGCAAAACATCATGACTAACCTTTAAGTGGAACGACGCTACGTTCTCGATCGCTAAGATCAAAATCGCCATCTTTAAAACGCCGAAACCAAAATTGGCATGTGCTTTTTGATATGATTTCCTCTCCAAGAACAGAACAGATTGATTGATATGCTTTTGCAGCACTGTTTCCTTGGTGAAATTCGAACGAATGCAGTGACGAATAAATGGTTTACAGTATAACACCTTTCAGCTTCGAAATTTCAAATTTACTTTTACTTTTCTCCCAGCTTCTGCATAGATTTGAAAACGCTGAACTGGTTCTTATCACATGACTCAAACACGGTCTACTGATTGGTGTGCTATTTTGCAGTAAACGTCAAACAAAATTTGCTTTACAACTTTTTACTACATCCAATATTTTAGCAAGATTTTTAGCTTCACAAACAAAAGAGTTTTAGGTTATGTCGTATCACAATATAAATGCTTATATAACTGACCAATGTCTGAAATAACATGTTTTAGACGACAGTGAATAACATGTTTATGTTCACCGATTTCTAAATGATATAAATAAAGCAGAATGTTTGTATGTTTGCAGCTTATTTAGCTTGACATTATTTACTACTTCCTAATTAGATATATTAATAATAAAGTTTAACTAAAGTATTTAAACTGTATAATTTTCTTCAGATTAAAAAAAGAAATCTAATTAGAACAGTGGAGCTTAATGCATGGAATATAGTGGAGTTACTTTAAGATTTATATATAGGAAAAATATTTTACAGGAATACATAGCATCAAAACAAACACATAATCTGACTTGATTATATGTTTAATGCCTCAATATTATTGACTAAAACAATAATAAAATGTTCTGTAATCTAAAAAAGCAATGTTCATGGTATTATATGTGTACATTAATTGATTAAAAACATAATTCAAAGATCCTTTTTCTACTTTTTTTAAACCAATGATACAGCTGCGATTCACTTGCTACAATACAGTTCATCTGTAATATGCGATTCACTGACAAGATGAGAATTGCTGCAGCTGCAAAATGCACAGCAAAAATACCAAAAACAAATGTTCTTCTCGATTCACAAAAAAATAGTGATGGACATAATGTTCCTAGCAAAGAACGTTTGCATAGTAATGTAAATACTATGCAAAACTATGAAGACTCTAAATCTAACATTATGCTACTTGGATGAATCCACAGGGAAAAGAAGGGTTGAAAAATGCATAAGCAATATAATGCATATCTTCATAATATGAATAAGCAATATTTTAAATAAGTTTTTAACTGTACGAATCACATTTTATATTTTGAAAAAATAAAATAGTTAAGAATGGATATGTGCTGTTTTACATATAAAACAATGGTAACTTTTGATTACAATGAATTTATTGTCTTTGAGAAGCAGCAGTGCTTTCATTTTTTTTTAAACTACTACAGAAACTTTACTGAAAACATGTTTTGAAGTGTGATTTTTACAAATATAATCTTAATGCTAACTCAATTTTATTTTTCTTAACAATACTAAAAATTCACTAACAATGACCACTGCTCTGGATTATCAGTTAACTGAATAAAGTAGGAAAAGATGAAAATTCAGGAATGTATATATATAAAAAAAAAAAGCAATGTAAGTGTAAAGGTGTACAAAACAATTAAAATGTGTAAATTTTACACATAAAGTGCAAATGCTGGCAGGTCTGGAAACTAAGAAAATGAGTGCCGTCCATTAAGTAAAATTTATCATTTGTGGTATATAAAACATTCAAAAAATTCAAGAAATTTCATATTAAAATTCACATTATTATTAAAGAAAATTAAATATAACTTAATAATTTCTTTTGTTTGTTTTAATTTTCAAACAGTCAATTGTCATTTGTTAATTCTTGATTTTAAGTTTAGTTTTTCTCAATGAACTCTTGTTCAAAAACAAAATTCTACATTTTAAGACAACTTAAACATTTATAGCCTACAACGGCCTTGTATTTAGTATGAGAACATCTCAATATTTTTAACACAATTATAAAATTAGCAATACATAATATTTCTTAACAACTATCTACATTTTATTTCTATAAATAACTTAATTATGCAAATATCAATAGATAATTTTTTATTTTAACTTTTTTATAAATTTATTATTTTAGAATTAACTATGCAAAATTCATGAAATTAATTAAATCACAAAAAATACCTTATTTAATTACCCTTATTTTTTTGTCTTCCATGAGTTAAATGGTTACCCATGACTTTCATTGTTTACATTCAAAAATGAGGGTGTAGACTATATTATGGTTAATAAGAATGCAGTAATGAGTGTGAAAATAATATGTTTTAAAAGGAAGTACTTTTAAAAACATCCACAAAAATTTTAACTAATATTGTGATTCATCTAGTCCCTTGTTTGCACATTCCAAACAAACACACAGTTCTGTACATGGAATACCTGAAGACTTGCATGAGCAATGGCCAGTAGAACATGTTTTTTTTTTTTACATTTGCACATTGCCTGGTCTAGGAGTATATTTGGAATAGGATTTTGGGTCATCCAATGAACTGTAAGGTTTCCATTCTCCATTCTCCAACCATGCAAGAGAGGTGTTGGAGCACCGATTAAACTTTGTAGACTTCTTCTGTGAATTGCAGCCTGATAATTAGCACGCAGTATATGTTGCAGAAGGGAATCTTTATTTGGTGGAAGTGTTGAGTCTGATTGATTTCCAAGGTGTAACAATTGTATCGGCAGTTATCTACTGACGTACAGCCAACTTGCCCATATAAGTGACAAATAAATTTTTCTAGCACTCTTACCAAATCATCTGAAATACTCCATTCAGATCCCAACTGTATAAATGCTTCTAGAAATTCTTCTGATGCCATCATTATTTTAATAGCGGCCAACTTCCCTTTGCCTTTAAATGAACTCATTGAGTCACAGCCTGTGAATACATGTAGGCCTATTAAAGTTTTGCAAACTGGTTCACTAAAGGCTTCATGAATATTTGCAATACTGATAACATTTAAAATTGTCCAGAACATTTTAAAATAAATAAATTTGCAGCAATCATAAATCCAAGTGAAATGGTAATTATCAATACATCAGTATCACTGCACTTCAGAGCTATGTTTTGATGTGTCAGCTTTGCATGATCAGCATGTAAAAGCAAACAAGTATCAGCTTCTACATGATCACAAGTTAGATTTTCAACATGAGTAACATTTAAAACTCCATTTACATTGCAAAGCGAATGACACATGTCATCATGTGTGATGAAAACAGTTATCCCTTCAAATTCAGCAACTGGATAATTTTTCCAAGTATTAAATAGGTATGAAATTAACGCTTCTTTATTTTCTCCCAATGACATGAACTTTTTCCACTGTTTCGGGACTAGTTGACTGCCATTAACAATTTTAACAAGTTGTCCTCCAGCACATGACCTTCGAGTGTGTTCACTAATTTTGATATTAACACTTGGATATCTGTCTGTCACAAAATCAATCCTTGTGCATTTAATCATTTTCCCAAAACTGATAATTTGTTTCAGGATTTTTTTAGATAGTTCATCAAAAGTCATTTGAGTTAGTTTTAATTGTTGTAGAATAGACATTCCATCAATTATTAGTGCTAGTCCTGTAGGAATATCCTTTTTTGAAAGCAAATGTATGTTTTCGTTTGCTTAAATAAAATGAAATAGTGCTGCTTTATTGGTTTTGGCAATAGTTCCATCATAATTGCTAATTGCAATAGGTAACGGGTTAAGACTGTATTTCATGAGATTTTGTAAGTCCAAATTTTGTACTTTTGCTACGAACAAAAGTCTGGTAAGTAATTGTCGACTGGCCTTCAGAGAAATATTTTCCGATTTTATATTACTAATGACAGTTTTCCCTGTATCTGAAAATGTAAGTAATTTTAAGTACTTGATTGGAGTAAACAAATTAATAGTACCTGATGTAAAACGCTCAGAGATACATTTTTAAGTGCTACTTTGCCATGATTGTATGCTTCTTGAACATTGTCTTTAATTTTATCAGTAACTATAACTCCACTTACTATGTTTGACAACAACTCATGCTGTTGAGAAAATGGATTAATGAAAGATGACAATGTATCAATTACATTTTTTACAGCAAATGCATCCTGTTTTATCCTGCTTTCATCAAGCTCTTTTCTAGTTCGTGAAATACTTTCTTTGCCTGCCAAAACATCACACTGACTAGAAATGGATGCTCTGTGATGTTGCGATAATATCCATCTATGTACTGCACTTTTATTAAGTGTAATACCAGTCAAACCTCCTTTTGTTTTTGAATCTCGATTAAAAGTTTGTTCTATAACTTGATCACAAGCAGTTAGAGCAAATCCATATGTTTGCTGACGTTGGACAACAAATTTGCCCCTAACAAATTCATTATGGACAGATGGATGGGGGTATCTTCCAAGTTCATCATTTCCATCCAATAAGCAGGTAAGTAGCGTGAATAATTTACCCTATCATATACAAAGTACCAAGGCATCATTAACAAAATTGCAGAAAGATGAAGATACCAATTACCTTCTCTTGTGGTTCTTTGAAAAAGTAGTAAAAGTTCAACCATTTCCAAATAAGTACTCCAGAATTCAAAAGTTGGATTTCCAGAGCATTGCTTCGTAACAAAATCTGTATACATATTCATAATTTTATCCACATTGCTATCGGACAAACAATTTAAAAAGTTTTGTTCTTTAAATGACATAGTTAAATTTTGAATAATGTCACTGTATAGTGGACATTCATGATCAAATTGATCTATAAACACTTGCCACCTTAAATTTTGTAAAGCTTCAGCCATTATTTTATGTGCTCTAATGCACCTATTATAATGATGCCCACTGATAACTCGAGATATGGAATTCTCTGCTACTAACTGAGATTCAATGAAAACATCTTGCAATCCAGCAGCACCGAATCTCTTGCCGAGAATTGCTAAAAATGACATAGCAACATGAAAGTCTCCTAAACGCAAAACAATGCGTTTCAAGAATTCATTATTGTTCCAACGAATTTGTTGGGCCTTAGAGTATATAGCTTCATCCATTACTAAAACAATGCATGGCAGCTGCAATTCATTGGCTATTTCTAAACTTTTAAGAAGAATAGAGTTTACAGTTGAAATATCTGATGGATTTCCATCCAGAACTGGCAAATAACCAATTTTTGTAATTGGAATAGATTTTGTGCTTGATAACTGTGTATTAAAGCCAGTCCATTCTGGTAAAGAAGATTCAGAAGTGCAAAGTTTGGTTAAATAAAAAGCCTCATCAAGCATTCGATATGGCTTTTGAAATGAGATGAGTTTTTCTTCCAATGATTCATCAATCAAATTTATATTGGTGGGGCCTCTTTTCACATTTATATAAGGCACAATAATTGATGTTGGTGGAATCATTGTTTTTATACACCCTTTTTTAAATGGCAAGCACGGAGAAACTTCTACATGATCTCCATCTTTTTTTGTTTCTCACTGCAAAATAATGCCATTTGTGACATGTGTAGTACCTGCCCCTGATACAGGGACGTAGCTTTAGGGGGGGAGGGGGGGAGCCTCCCCCCCAATATGTTCAAATATTAGGGCACCGTCAGGCGCCCGTAAAAAAAGGTTTATCAGTAGTAAAAAGTAATTATAAATTAATTTTATTTTAAATTTAAAATTACAAAGTGAGTTACTTTTTACATACAAAACTTGTATAAGGCATTCAATTTTAGACTTGTGAATTCCACTACCCCCATCCCGAAGAAAATTTTTACATCCGGAATGAAAAAAAAATGAAAGCAGGAATTGTAATCAATTGCAGGTTAGAAGTACAATTATTTCCTTCTTAACTCGGTAGTTGTTGGTCACCCTTGGCAGTAGAAAGAAAGTGGAAAGAAGTACCTGGAGGGATTAGAAAAGTTCGCAAATATGTTCAACAGTAGGGCGCCAGGAAGCCCAGTGGCATAGTGGCCAGAGCATCTGTCAGTCGCGCTGCAGGTCAAGAGTTCGACTCTCGACTGGACAGGGTTCACTCAGCCTTTCATTCTTTCGGGGTCGATGAAATGAGTACCAAGCTTGCTTGCGAATTAAACACCAAGGGTCCCGCGTTTGACTGATCACCTGACCTGGACATATACTGCATAGCACCTCGGGGCCCAGGGTCAAGAAAACAGGGATGGGCAGTGTCGACCCAGATCCTTCATGGATTGTATAGCCACAGAAATTAGTTTAGTTCAGTAGAGTGCCATCAGGCACCCACAAAAAGGGATTCTACATCTATTTACTAATAAAAACAATTTATATATATGCAGAAGAAAAAATTCTGAAAATAGGAATTGTAATCAACTGCTGGACGGTAAATGTGATTTGATCCTTAAAAAAAACTAAACCTGTGGCTCTGTACAATCCATGAACGATTAGGGGCTACAGTGCCCACTCTGCTTACTTGACTCTGGGCCCCGAGATGCTAGAATTTGATCCTTAGAAATACAATTATTTCCTTCTCATCTTGGTCACCCTTAGCAGTAGAAAGAAAGAGTGGAAACAACTGAAAATGACTGTAGGGGATCAGCACAGTTTTCCAATATACCGTGTTTACTCGTGTTATAGTCGCCCTTGCATAATAGTCGCACCCCCGTTTTGAAGCAGAAAAAATCTTCAAAATATTTTCTTCGCATAAAAGTCGCAGTCCCGTTTTTCAAAACGGGCGGGATCAGAACGCAAAAACGATTAAACTGGTCTTTAAATTTTTTATTTTAATTAACGGTGATATAATTTAATTGGACCTTGAACCATCTTCAACATTTTTATTAAAAATAATACTTTTAGAAGCACGCCATTCGAGGGACATATCGATTCTGCAACCATTGGCCGTATCGGTTAACAAACAATTTAAAGACAGTATAAGACGAGTATATGGAGACTGAATGGTCAATGGGAACAAAGATAAAACTGCCAGTGTAAAATTAAAGCGTCCATCCCTGGAACTAATGTGACAAAGCTGGACTTCAATAACATGCGATACAATTTCAAAAAGTTTTAAGAAGACAGGTATCTCCAACGGTTTGGACGGAAGCGAAGATGACATTTTATGGAATGGCGGAGATTCTTCAGACACCGATTCACATTACAATAGTGATATTAATACTTTCAATAAAAGTGATTCATTATGAGAATTTTTTGTCAAAATTTTCTCAAAGATTATTTGTAAGTTTTATATCTATAAAAATATTACCACAAAAAGAAAAATGGTATTTAATAAACAGCACATAATCTGGAATATTTTGTTAAAAAACTAATTTTATTATAATGTATTTTTTATACCAGTAATGTTTTAGCATTAGAGTGTACAATATTGTGTAGTAGATTTTCCTGCATAATAGTCGCACATAGACTTTCATAATGAAAAATTGGCAAAAAAAGTGCGACAAATACGCGAGTAAACATGGTATTCAAGTAGAAGGGCACCATATGTTTAAGGGTGCTGCCAGGAACCCTCAAAAGAAAGGGTTTAAATCACTACCTCTATTCCCCAACAAAAACAATTTATACATGCAGAAGAGAAAATTATGAAAACAGTAATTGTAATGAACTGCGGTACAGTAAGTGTAATTCGATTCTTATAAGTATAATTATTTCCTTCTTATCTCAGTAGTTGTTTGTCACCATTGGTAGTAAAAAGAAAGTGAAAAGACGTGGGAGTGACTGGAGGGGATTAGAACTGTTCATAATTATGGTCAAGTAGAAGGGCGCCACACAAGGTTTAATAGCACCACCAGGCACCCATAAAGAAATGATTTAAATAGTAGTTACAATTATTTGTACAAGCACTTTAAATGTTAAATTATAAAGTAAGTTACTTTTAACATACCATATTTATATGAGAAATTTAATTTTAGAATTGTTACTACCTCTATTCCCGAACAAAAGCAATTTATATATGCGGTAGAGATAATTCTGAAAAAACAGGAATTGTAGTCAATTGCGAGAGAGTATGTGTAATTCGATCCTTAGCAGTTCATTTTATACTTATCTCAGTAGTTGTTGGTCACTCTTGGAAAGAAAGTGGAAAGAAATTGAAATGACTAAAGGCGATTAGAACAGTTCAGAGAAGGTGGAGGTTGTCTAAAGGACTGCACGGGCCGAAATTTCTAATGCCGGACACACCCCAATACAAAACAAAGCTATCTTGGTTGGTTTTAAAAACTAAAAGCCTAAACCTGGGGCCTTTAAAAAATTAAAAACCCAGAACGGCTCAATTTCTATAAAAAATCCGATTTTTCTTAACATATAATTAAGATTTTCTTTTAAAGAAAGCTGCATACATATTTATGCGAATTTTTTATAGTAAGGTAAGGTAGTACAAGAGTGCACGATGTACAAAAGTACGCAGAGCGATTATCTAATCCCAAAGCAGAGTTTTGCATTTACCTACATTAATGACTGTCATTACATCGTTTACATCGAGATAATTGCTCTGCGTACTTTTGTACACCGCGCACTCTTGCTCCACCTTACCTTATATTTCAGACTATAAGTACGCAATCCATAGAATACAGAATAGGAATATTAAGGAACACCTAAACTCTTAGACTTTTACATTCAAATAAAGACTCATTAAAAAAATTTAGTTTAGAATAAATATGACAAATGGTTATAAAAACATACATTTTGAAGCTGTATTGTAAAAAAATAGATTTTTGAAAATATTTCTTCGTAATTCATTAAAGTATATTTCCAAAGATTCCATTATCACTATTCTTTTTACAGAAAAAAAATGTCCTGCCCAGCACAAGTATGTAGAAAAAATGTACGCCTGAGACTAGCCCGAGTCGACAGGAAAAAATAGGCTCGGGCTAAGACACAATGCCGATCTCTACATTGGGCATGTTAAATTTCGGTATTGTGCTGTCAAACTAGCATCGGCTCGTGCAACACATTTACAATCTATTTTTGGTCCAGCCAAGTCCATTGAAAATTGTTCATATTTCGTCGTCTTCGTCCAATCCTTTTAAATTTGGTATATAATGAACATGCCTTACGCAAGTCACCTCGCCAGTCTAAGCTCTGAGGAGCCCTTATGTGCATCGTGTCAAGAGGGACTGCCGTAAGCCAGTGATGCCACAATGACACATTCTACTGGCCAAAAAAGAGCACCGCCGAACGCACGTCACTTTCCCTGCTCCCCAAACACCATTGGACGACATGGTCGCAACGACAGTAAAACGTAAGTACTCGAGGATTAAGCGGCGTAATTCGGTGATCAAACCCCCGAGAGCATTGAATGTATCAGACACTTATAGGAGCGCCGGGCTCTTGGTCATAACCACAGGTTTACAAGATATGCTATTGCTTTACCAATAGCTTCTGAACGTGAATGTCTACAGAGATAGGCACAGGCCCATTTCTTTAAAACTTGGTACATCAAGGTCCTCTTAATTTTTTTTTTTTTTTTAATCTGCCCGGCCCGTTTGAAACTTTGACTTAATTTTGTTCTGTACCGGACTCCGGCCGTGCAGATGCAGACCTTTAAGGTTGTCCTATAGCAATTCTCCTGAAAGAATCCTCTGAATAAAAATTTCCTCAAAGTTTGAATTCTTTGAATTCCCCTCTTGTGCAAAATGTGACAGCAGTGCATGACCAGAATGCATTCCGGTCATTTGGAGGATTGGAGATAAGTGTTTCTTGAAGTGTATGTATGTATGTATGTATGTATGTATATACAGGGTGGCTACTAAATACTGATACACTTCAAAAAATAAGAATTAATTTTAATCGTTTGGTAAAATAATTTATTTCTGTATTTCAGCGTTTGGCAATTTTCTATTAGTGCAGACGATTTTTGTAAAAATCAAATATTTAGAATTATTTTTAAAATGGAAGCTAAAAGAATGATGATTAAACAGCTCTTTGATCGCGGGCTTTCCGCAGGTCAAATATTTAAGCAATTGAAATGCCTTGGTTTTAATAGATTATTTATATATAGAACTATAAATCGATTATTGGATACTAATAGCTGTAAAGATCGACCTAGGTCTGGTCGCCCACGATCAGTTCGCACAAAAGAGCGCATCAAAAGAATTCGTGAAAAGATACGAAGAAATCCACAACGCTCTGCAAATAAAATGGCTGCAGAAGAGAACGCGAGTCGCAGAACAATGCAAGTTATTATAAATGAAGACCTGGGTTTTCATCCTTATCGGAAAAGAAAAGTTCAAGGTTTGACTGATGCCCAATAGATAAAAAGATTACAAAGATGCAAGAAATTGCTGAAGCGGCACGGTAAGAAAAATATTGACAGAATGATATTTTCTGATGAGAAGCTATTTTGCACTGAACAGTGTTATAATGCTAAAAATGATGTCGTATATTCAGCAACGTTTGAGGATATACCTGAAACTCTCCGAACTGTTAAACGCTTTCAGAACAAGAATTCTGTTATGGTTTGGGCTGCAGTGTCAAACAATGGGAAATTGCCTTTGAAATTCATAGATAAAGGGGTAAAAATCAATGCGGAATATTACAAACAGAACATATTGGCTGCACATTTATTGCCACATGCTGACAGGTTGTATCCAAAAAAGAATTGGATATTTCAGCAAGATTCTGCACCTTCACACCGAGCTAAATCAACACAAGCTTGGCTCCAGGTCAATTGTCTGAATTTTATCATGCACGAAGATTGGCCACCTTCTTCACCGGATCTAAATCCTTTAGATTATTGTGTCTGGGGGATTTTAGAGGCTAAAGTAAATAGCAAACAACACAGAAGTTTGGACTCTCTCAAAGCTTCCATATTGCGTGAATGGGACAAATTACCTCTTAAAATGATTCGTGCCGCCCTCAGACAATGGCATAAGAGATTATCTTTGGTAATTGATAAAGATGGCGGTCGATTTGAGTGAATTTGTTTACAGGTAAACTTTCATGTATGATGTTCATCATATTAGTGTAATTATTTTTTTCTATTTTATATTTGTAAAATAAAATGTCTAAATATTTGTATCAGTATTTAGTAGCCACCCTGTATATATATATATATATATATATATAAATTGGTGTTTCAGGCACGAATGCCTCAAGAGTAAATAAACAGAAGAAATAAACTAGGTGCCTTTTTACAAAAATGAAAACAATAAAAAAAATTGCGAAGGAAGCAGATTATGTAACTTAATTTATGAAAGATATGTTTTAAATTGTTGATGACTGAGCAGAATGTAAGAACATTTACAGTTGTTTACTTTAATTAAAGCTCAAATTCCTTCCAAAATATTACTTTTGACACATTCGTAAAATCATCATTATCTGTTCGCATATAAAATTTCACATATTTTTAAGTTCTCTAAGAATCAAACAGCACTCGAATTTTTCTGTAAAAATAAAAACTGATATTTTAAACAGGCCTTCGAGATGTAATGGTAAGAGAAGTGTTCCACATATTTAAAAAGAAAAGAAAGCTTTCTCGGTTCGTCGGTTCGTTTGTGTTTGAATATGAAAATCTGAAAGTTTGATGCATGTAGACATGAAATCAACATTCTAACTGTGTTGCATCAAACATTTTTGCATTTTCGAGAGGGGGAAAAAATCTTAAAAAATCCTTCTTAGAACAAAAATTTTTTTAAACAAAACTCATGTAACACTTTTTAACTTTGTTGAAAATTTTTTGTCTTTGTTGCATAAATGTATTCAAATGGATTAATGTCTGCCAAATGTGGAGGACGGTAAACTTTCCAAGATTTACGGTACATAGTATCAATAATAGATTATTTACATCTATTCTTCATCGATATTTTGTTTGATGATGATGGAGAGTCTTTTGGTGGTTTTTCCACAGACGATGAAAATTAAGTTTTCCCTTTTGTATATATTTCTTCTACTTTGTATATATTTCTTCCATTTTGTATATATTTCTATTTTGTTTGTTGTAGTGGATGCGACCCACTTACAAAAAGCGTGCCAAAATGGATGTAAATCACTTTTATAAACTTGGAGTGCCTAAAGGAGGGGGGTTCACGTCCCGCACTCTGGATGGCGATAGAACATCGCCAACTGATGCCTCCTTTTGAAAAATTATTAAATATTTCATTATAGTACATATTTTCTTTTAAAAAATTATAAAAGAGGAATTATTTATGAAAAGATGGCAAGCTCTGGCGGATTGACAACTATCAATTTAAGACACTATTGCTACGGCTGCTGTCTGATTACAAGATCGATTATAGAACACGATCGCCGAACGAGTGATGGAATGGGATTTAAAAAGGGGATTGTATAGATTAAAATAATGATGAAAGAGGGTCAGCCTAGCTAAAAGGAGATTATATTAAAACGAATAAAAGGTATTTATTAATAAAGTAGTAAGATAAACGTTATGCATATTATCCTGGGAGCTTCATCTTATGCCAACAAAAAGGCAACAGTGCTTTAGAATATCAATATCAGAAAATTAAACAATGAAAAATAAAAGTAAAAATTCAGTGATCAAGATAAATGAAAGCATTTAATAAAGAAAATATAATAAATTCATACCTGTAATATTTTTCTATTTCTTGTTAGAAATAAAAACTTTTTTTGTTTCTTAATACCCACTAAAAAATTTACTTCTGTCAGCTTCAGTCATAAATTCAGGGCAGTAATATTCTTTCTTTGATAATTCCCCAATATGTCTAGTTTCTTCTGTGTTGAACAAAAGTAGAAAATACTCTTTGGTAATTAATTATACACCAAATGTTTTTGGAAGCCTTGCCAAACCCATGTGTAAAAAGTTGAAGGAATCTATAATGTTTAATTCAAGGAGGTAAGTTTTATTTTCATAATTTTTGACCTATTGGGTATAATTTTGGGTTTTAACCCTTGTTTTAGCAAATATGCCAATATAAACTGTCCGTCGAATCTGTCGCCATATTATGAGTGATGACTGTGAAACCTTTTGTGCTTATCTGAAAATAAGAATTTACAGAACTTCTCATTATAACCTTTGAATACAGTTTCTTCACCGTTTCTATACATTGACATAGCAAAATTTGTAATATGTTCTTTGGTGCTTTGATCAGTGTCAAAGAATAATAAATTTTCGTTTGCTTTTTTGGGCGGAATTCTTTTTAGCATACATAAATATTTTGCAAAAAAAATTTTTTTGCAATTGCAGCAATACATTTTGTCACATCTATGCAAATTCACTGTTCTGTTTTTAGAAACTAAAAATTTGAAGCAACTGGGCACTCGTAAAATTTCTCGCAATAACTCTTTTCTTTTCCGTTCAGTTCTTTGTGAACTGAAAAACATTCATCAGATAAGGAATGAAAAGGAAGAACTTTCAGATTTTGAACAAGAAGAAAATGAAATAACCCAACGACCGACTGCCAAACAAGCAGCTGAATGATTGTCAGGACTAAGGCACTTTTTTGAAGAGAACAATAACTGTGAAATGATTTCAATCATACATAAAATGGAAAAGTGTATTTTCCAAAATGTGATTTAAAAAAAAAGATAAGTGACTATTTCCATTCCTATTTTTTTAATGTTTTCATCTATGTATTTTCATCTACTAAGTACTAATACAGTCTATGTTTTCATATGTAATGTTTTCAAAGCAGGATAACATATTTTTCTGTGTACTAAAATTATTTTTTTATCATAAATTTACATTTATTTTTTATATATTTAAAAAATACTTTTATAACTTCATTTCAGAATAAATAATTTTGAAATACTGCTTCATCTATGAAGAGGCGGTAGTTTGATAAAAATAGACATAAATAATGTACATATTCATATCATTTTTTATGTTTTTCTATTTTACAAACTTATTTGAGTGTTCCCTTCGAGTTCGTAAAAATAAGCGTCGACTGTATATTAGTGTATTTTGCTGTGAAGCTTGTTTGATTTTTGATATTTCTCTCATAGTTCAGTAGATGGTGCCACCACTGCAGATGTTAAAAGCATATAGTCATCAAAAACGAATTAGGATTATCCATTTTGATTAACACTTTACTGTCTTGTTACATCTTATATTCTTTACGGAGTGCTGTAAAAATTGGTGATGCAACGGATATCTGGTGAACATCTGGTATCCGGCCAACATGTTGGATATTATAATTATCCGGCCGAATATCCGGCTTGAAATAAATGTTCTAAATGATGAAAAACATGGTTTTAATAAATGAATAACTAATAATATTATTTTAAAAATGTATTTTATTTTTTAAACTAAATTTACTTTTAAAAGATATTTATTTCAAACATATTTTTCTTCAATAGCCTTTTTTAACAGCTATCCATCCAGGCAAAATTTGGGACCTATTTAGAGCCCTTCACAAAATTCCATTCCATAAAAACACACATTTTATTGATTATTTTTATTAAAATGTTTAATAATTAAGCAAAATAAACTCACCAAAAGGAAAACTTTAGCTGTAGGATTTAAAGAAGTTATAAACATTTTGTTCAAATTTCAGAAACTGTATTTCACCTTTCGTGACAACATGTTATTAAAAAAAAAAAATTCACAAAAATAACTTATTTTTCACAATATGGGTCCCAAGAAAAAAAAAAACTGTATCGACCTCTGGCTATAGATAGAAAGACTAATGAATGACTGCAAAGAAAATTGAATTATAATTTTTTTAAACCATTTTATAATTTCTTAAGTTACATTACACACATACTTAAAGCACATAACAAAAAAATTATTCATTGGGGATCATTTTTGCTGTTTTTAATGATTGGTAAATGGTGGTGTAAAAACAGTAATTGTTCTGCATTTTTGGGTAACAGTCTATTATAGCCTGATCTCATAAATGGTGCCTGCTTCTGAAAACAGTCTTTCACTATATATGTTGCTTGCTGGTGGAGAAAGATATTTTTTCACTAATTTTGATAAAAAAAATGGAAATTATACGCATTCATTTTCCACCAGTTGAATGGTGAAGCTTTTCGTTCAATAATTGGTTGCAAAAGGTAATTATTCAATTCTCGAAGGGAAGCTGATTCATCAATTTGTGAATCATCTCCATGAACATTCATTGTAGTATTGGCAGTGCTAATTTCTGCAAAGCAATCCCAGAAAGATTTATGATTGTTGTGCTGAGGATTGTTGTGCTGCGATTCTGTTGGAGCTATTACATTTTCGTTGGGGGAATTCAAAATTTCAAATTCTCTTTTCATTACTGATAATACAGAAGTTTTAACAACTTCTTCATAACCGTGATTTTTGTCGAAGAAATGTATTTTTGAACCTTAGATCCAGAATAGTCGCTATTAAAAAATGTTCATTTAGTTGTACCATTGAAAAGTGCTGATTTATATTTGCTTTTAATGTATCCTTCATTTTTCCAACACCAGATATTTCTGAAGGCGAAAATTTCGACAAATATGCATTCAATGTTACGACCATTGGAATTACTTCCGAAATCAATGATTTTGAAGAACTTATTTGTTTAGTAATTTCTTCAAATGGTTGCAGTAGGTTCAAACAATTTTGAATTAGTGTCCACTGATGCAATGAAAAGTTTGGAATTTCATTATTTTCATTGACATATAATGATATAGCATTTTTTAATTCAAGTAAGCGATTCAACATATAATATGTGCTATTCCATTGTGTTGAAATATCCTGCAATAACTTTTTAGGTGTTACATGGATTTGTTTAAATCGAGAGCATGCTAAAGAAGAATGATTAAAATGCCCTACGATTCGTCTTTAATGGCTATGATATTAGGGCATGTTAATTTTGAGGGCAAAAATAAAAATTCTTGATTTTTGTGAATGAGGGGGGTCCAAAAAATTGCCTTTTGATGTGTAATATCGTAATTAAAAAGATTTTTCATTATTCATAAAGGTTACCTCGGTAAATTTGTGCTTGATTATAATCTGTATTGAAATTTCCGAAAAAAGGGGATAATTTAATGTAAACTCCATCAAAATTTGCTCAAAAAGTGGTTTAATGAATGCAAACAATTTTATTTATACCTTGTCTTTATTATGAAATACTGAAAACACATTGTAAAAAAAATTAAAAGCTTCAACCAGCAATATTCATCAAATCTTGCTTCGATTCATTCCTAGACAAAATTCTTTCTTGCTTCCTGGCCTCAAATGAATCTTTCTTGTTTCTTATGAGTATACACTTTGCCAGAAGCCTCTGTTACTTGTTTCACACATCTATCTATGGACTGCCCATGATATGCCAACTTTGGAACTTGCATTGGCTCTTCAACAAACTTTTTTATTTCTGATATTTTGAGTTAAACGTAAGTGGGGGTTCATATACTTTTTCTGACCAGTCTACCAGTTCCAAAGGGGAAGTTGCATTTACTGCAGGTGTTTTCCTAGGCCAAACAGATAGGTCTCCCCTAGGGGTGTATCATCATCTTTATTCTTCAATTCAATTATCTTCTGGACCCCAGCTTTTCATTCTTCTTGGTCTTCTGAGCATAAAAGTGTCTGAAGCACCATTTCACTAAATGCAAACCACGTTGAATTTTTGTTATAATATTGGCAGGAACGCACATTTCTTTGAGAATAGGTAATAATGAATCTTTAATTCCATTTAACACATCTTTTACTGACAGCATCAACATCTTGCTTAGAATGTTCACATTATCTGGAAGTCTCTGTTTTATTTGATTGACCAATTTATAAGTAAAATTGATGCACCGTTTTCTGAAAATCAGTTCGTCTTCAGATGAACAAACATTTTCAAATATAACATCTAGTTCTTTTTCTGTTTCGAACCCTAAATATGATTTAAAATCAATAAATCTTTTATATTGTTTTCAAAAGGATCAACCTTTACTGTTGGCAATGTGATTTTTTTTTACAAGTGTTGACATCAATAAAGTCAAATTTTTAAGTAGTTTAACTGGATCTGCAGTTTCTGATTGGAAAGACTTGTTAACTCTTTGCACATACATAAGAACACTTTTCAGATATAGCAGATATGCATAACTCTTTTTATCCGCATACATTTCATGTTACTTCAACTGTGTAACATCTTTCGCTGTTTCAAATTATCGAGAAATGTAGTGCTAATTCGATCCACTGACTGCAGATTCTCGAAACTGCGCTTTCGATTGACAGCCAACGAGTTGCACAGACTTGAACAATAATAATCAACGGATCATGTCCACCATTCATTGCTCTATATAGATCCCGATACGCTGAAATCCTGCATGGAGATCGGGAAAACCAATTGTATGTTTCCACTATCAAATATTCAATATTTCTAGGAAGCATTTCTGATGCTGCAGCAAGCTGCAACTAATGACATATGCATCGTATAAGGATAAGATGAGGAATTTCTTCTTTAAGTTTAGTGTATAAGCCGTTATTCACACCGGCCATAACACTGGCATTATCAATGCTAATACCACGTAATTTTCCCAAATTGAGGGTAAACTCTGATAACACGTTCTTTACATGGCAGAATTGGCTTCTTCGAGTTCCGTGAGGCACAGAAATGTTGAAACAATCTTCTGACTATTTTCACTATAATAAATTATGACTAATCCGAAGTATTTCATAACACTCAGGTCTGTTGACTCATCTATAAGAAGCTGAAATCACTTTTGCCAATGTCGGTAATGAGATCAGTTTTGAAATGTATGAACAACACTGTTTTGATCAGAGAACTGCACTTCGTTCTAGGCAAAGTCATCTTCTTTGCCGTGTCAGTATCGTTGAAGCATTTTTTATTCACAGAAATAAATGATCTGCTGTCAAAATTGGGCAATGTTCAGCAATAAACATTGCTTGCCTTAACTCTGCAGCGTACACTTTAGGAAAAACTTTTGGTTGCAAACAAGCTGCAAGACGACGTCTTTCGCAGGGAAAGTCTTTCGAGGCAGTTACATGCTTCTTCGAATCTCCATGATCATTCAGATCAGATAATTTTGCTCTCAAAGTGCATTTGCAATATTTGCACATAGCTTTGGTAGGCTTTTCAGGTACCTCCAACAACCATTTTTTAAATGTTCCAGCTCCTTCCATACATTACGAAAATTTTGTACGTAATTCGAATTACGTACAAAATTTTCGTGCCATTCATGCATTTAAATTAAAATACCACTAATTTAGGAATTATAATTAAAATAAATTGTTGAAATTTATAACTGTAGTTCATTCAGCAAAGCTGCACTAGTGTAAGAAATAACAAAATCATATTTAAATCAGAATTGCTGTTAGCACTCGGAATTAACAGTAGTACTCACTGTCCATTACATTGCAGCCTACAGAAAATCCAATGAGCAAGAGCAACTAACTGCCAGACCACAGACCAGGACAAGCACAAGACTGTTACTGGTGGCACTGTATTGAGTTGGTATAATTCAGGTCACATCAATGAAAACCTTATGCAATACCCTTTTTAGGTATCTCCTGCAAAATTAACTGTTTATGTTAACAAATAGGAAAAGTTAACATATGCAATCTGTTTGAAAAAGACGATTCTGCCGCCAATACAAAGATTTGTGTCAAACACATGCTTATAATTATATATAACCCGCTACCTTTGTGCCCTTGTACATGCATTAAACTATTAAACATTTCTAAGGGAGAATGTGTGTTCGTGTCCTACGAATTTGGGAAGCAGCCTTTCAAATGGTGTTATCTTGTGTTGTGAGTGATTCAACGTAATCGTTGAATTGTGATCTACTAAACTCCTGAATAGCAGCTCTAACTCTTCTATTTAAACGATTAAATCTATTTTTAAGAATGGGTAACCTATTCGCCTGCCATTCCCTGCGGGCACGATTTCTGTCTCTGATCATTCCCCTGATGTTTTGCGGTAAACAGTACATGTCAGGTGTTCTAGCCTTAGCTGAGAGCAGCTCTGGTAAGCTTCTCTCATGGAGTCTCCAAGCATACTGATAGCTAGCTCTGCTTCGCGCTTCGACTCTGGTATGATGGGCGGGGTTACCGTGTGCGCAAGCGCACAGGTCTAATCCTGCCAGTTTGTTTTCAGAGCTTGTGATGTTGACAGGCTGTATGACTGTACAGAATATCGCACAACTACCGGTAAATGATCCAAGGATAAATCGTTCACCGTTTGAATGGTGTAGGGATAAGGGAAATTGCGGGTGATTGCAATATCTAGATAATTATTACTTCTAGGGAAGGTGGGCTCTGGAGGGGGGGGGGGGCGATAGTTTGCCTGAAATTTTGATCCACCCACCTTCGGATGATTTTGCCGGAACTATTAGTTAGTCGGCTATTCCATGAAGGATGATGAGCATTTAAGTCACCCGCAATAATAAAATTTGGAAAATTATTAGTGAAACGGGAAAAATCTTACTCCAGCAGGCGTCTGTTTGTGCCTATCCTAGGAGAAATATAAAGAGCTACTAAAAGTAATTTTGGAATATTGGGGAAATCTAAAATCACAGAGGTATTTTCAACATAATTTAGTTGTGGGACGTTAATGAGAGTTGCGTTGAAACCCCTTTTAACGTAAATAGCAGTGCCACCACCTAATCTTTGATTGCCACTAGGAGGCCTGTAAACATTGTAATTCTCAAAGTTTGCAATCTTAACTTCTTGTCCCTGGTCTAAATGGGTCTCATTGACCAAGACGATGTCTAAGCTGTTATTATAAACAAAATCTCTAAATTCTCTTGTTCTGGAACGAAGTCCGTTTGCATTCCAAAAGCAAACGGAGAAAGAGTTCAAATTCCTGTTAGGAGGAAACATGACGAAAAAAGAAAAGGTCAGTACTTGGGGTTTCAAGGTCGACACCTAGGTGTCGCCACTTAGCTGGTCTTGATGTTCGCACATTCAAGAATGTTCCGGTATAATATGGTGATTCGGTCAACTTCCGTTTGTGCTGAACGGAGTGCCGGTAAAGCTTTTTCTAAAGCTTTAATAACAATTAAAGGTGAATAATTTTTTTCGAAAGCTAAGATTAAGTTTATAAAGTCGGTGGCCGAATCTGCACAATTTTGGCTGGGGACCGACGGATTTTGAGGCTGTTTTGGATTGTGGGGAGCGTCGCTATGGCCGCTTGCAATGCCCGCATAAGATTGGGCTGATTGAGCCATTTTACTGATAAATGCTTTGGGCTGGCTATACGCCGGGGTTTTTTGACGAGATATTTATTACTGTTTTTTTTACTTGGGATTTTCTGCTTTTTGTCACTGGTTTTCGGAAATCGGGGGCAATTTCTGAAATTTGCCGGATGAGGTCCATCGCAATGAATACAGCGACAGGGCTTGTCAAAAGGTTTTTTGCAATCTCTTGTTAAATAGCTCTCTGCACAATTAAGGCAGTTGGGCGGGAGATTACACTTGGAGGCGCTATGAAAAAAGCCCTGACAATTGTGACATTGCACGGGGCCCTTTTTACCTTTGTACATTTCGAAATTGACCTTAGTTCTGAAAAATTCAGTGACTTCGAAAATATTATCAATAGGTTGATCTTGTAGTTTAGGGATACTGACTAAAAAGAGGGGCATGTACTTTTTTATTAGTGTCTGTACCCCTATGGAGTTGAGTTAGTGATATTATTGTAACCTTCTATCTGTACCGCGGTTTTAACTAGATCTATATTGGTATTTAAAGGAAGGCCAAGCTTTGACGATACGAAGAGATTTTTGCCGGGGAGCCTGGGACCTATGTCCCACATCCCCAGAGACATGACAACTTTGAGAACTGGCACGGAAAGTACTTCGTAGCAAGATGGAAAGGAGGCGCAAGGTCAATTTCCCATTGGTCAAAGCCTAAGCTCCTGAGAGAATATATAACAGTATGTATATATTTCGTATGTGAACTGTAACCGAGAACTAAATAATTAACTCTATGTATTTTGTATTTATAACTGTAACCGGGAGTTAACGGTAGACAACATCAGACGAGATGTAGCGTGAACGTGTGTGTGTGAGCTTTTTTTAATAAAGATTTTTGTACTTGTAAAATGTCCCATTAATTGGGTTATTTAAACTAATATGCATTACAGCATAAAGAATAATAGTAGAGCTTAAGCCTACCAAAGATCCGGATCTTATATGGTGTCAGGAAGAAGATGTTGAAAGATAGAACCAACATGCTCTAAGATGGAATGTTTCAAGCCGCCAGCAGAGTTTAACTTCACGTGTGGGAATGTTGCCGAAAACTGGAAAAAGTGGAGACAAAAGTTCGAGAACTTTATGATAGCCACCGAGAAGGATGAGAAACCAGAGAAAAATAAAATAGCGATCCTTCTGAACCTGCTGGGTGATGACGGCGTAAATGTGTTCAATACATTCAAATTCAAAGCGACCGAAAGAGAGTCATACACTACTGTGATCAACAAATTTGATCAATACTGCACGCCGTGACGGAGCGTGGTATTTGAAAGATACAAATTTTTCTCAGCAGTCCAACAAGAAAGCCAATCAGTGGACAATTATATTACCATTTTGAAAACGCTAGCGGCCTCGTGTGAATTTGGAGACCAAGAAGAAAGCTTAATCCATGATCGTGTTGTCTTGGGAATCCGCGATGTTTCATTACAAGAGAGACTACTCCGGGAATCTGATTTGACTCTACAAAAAGCTGCCGAGTTTGTCAGAATGACGGAAATAAGCAAAGAACACTTAAAATCTATTAATGGACCAAACGCTTCTAGTGCTTCTGTGGACATTGTTCGAAGAAACCAAACCGGGCCTGATTATTCTAAATTAAAAAACTCTAAAACTGGAAAGAAAGTGAACACTAAAAATGAAACATTTGACTCTTTTAAGTGTGGTAGAAAACACAGGAAAGCAGAATGCCCTGCTTATGGAAAAACATGTAAAATATGCAAAAAGCTTAATCATTTTGCCAAAGGATGCAAGTTTAATAAAGAAAAACATGTTTATGAAATTTCAAATGATAATTTATTTGTTGAAGCAGTGGAAATTGACAGTGTGGTAAGTACTTCATTCAATTCATGGGTAAAGAACATTGAAATAAATAATGTAAATGTTAATTTCAAATTAGATACAGGGGCAGAGACAAATGTCCTACCCTTATCCACTTTCAAAATGTTGAATGTAAATGTAGAAGTGGAACAAACTCATACTGTGCTTTTATCATTTGGTAATTTTAAAATTAAACCTGTTGGTAAAGTAACGTTAAAGTGTAATATTAATAATCATGTTGATATACCCATTGAATTTATTATTGTTGATAAAATATGTAAACCTATTCTCGGATTAAAAACATGTAGTCACAAAGTTAATGCAATGCAGGGTTAATACAAAGAGTTGATTGTGTAAAAGCTGAAAAGCAAAATATCTTGGACACATATAAGGATGTATTTAATGGTTTAGGTACATTTCCAGGTGATCCTTATAAAATAGTTTTGAAAGAAAATGCTAGTCCTGTTGTGCACCCACCTAGGAGAAATTCCTCAGTCAATCATTCAAAAATTGAAACTTACCCTAAAATTGCTAGAAAAAAGGGGGATAATTTCAAAAGTAAACAAACCAACAGATTGGGTCCAAAGCCTAGTTGTGGTTGAAAAACCAAATGGTGACTTGAGAGTATGTTTAGATCCTCGAGATTTAAATAAGGTGCTAAAAAGAGAGCACCATGTAATACCGTCACCTGAGAATATCATTAGTCGGCTAGAGGGAAAAAAGATATTTTCAGTTTTAGATCTCAAGGATGGATTTTGGCAAATACCTCTTGATGAAAATAGTTCAGATATTTGCACATTCAATTCACCCTTTGGGAGATTTAAGTTCAATAGAATGCCATTCGGAGTCGCCTCAGCTCCAGAGGTTTTTATGAAAAGAAATCAGCAATTATTTGGAGACATAGAAGGGGTCGAAATTTATGTAGATGATATTATAGTGTCAGGTAAAGATGAAAAAGAACATGATGAAATATTACGTAAGATATTGGAAAGGGCTCGAGAAAACAATGTTAAGTTAAACAAAGATAAATTTCAATTTAAAACAACTGAAGTCAAATATTTAGGGTATATTATTTCCAATGGGGGCATCAAAGCTGACCCATCGCTTGTTAAAGCAATTGTAGAAATGCCTAGTCCCCAAAATAAAAAGGATGTTAGGAGGTTTTTGGGAATGCTAAATTATGTTTCAAAATTTATTCCAAAACTTTCAGAATTAACAGTTTCCCTAAGGGAGTTGTTAAAACTCAGTGCAGAATTTATTTGGTCTGACAAACAGGAAAATGCCTTTATAAAAATAAAAGAAACTTTAAGTAAAAGTCCTGTCTTGAAAGTGTTTAATCCTAAAGAGGAAATAGTATTACAATGCGATAGCTCCAAAGATGGTTTGGGAACATGTTTGGTTCAGAAAGGACAACCAGTTTCTTTCGCATCCAGGAGTTTGACTGAGAATGAGAAAAACTACGCTCAGATAGAAAAAGAATTACTAGCTATCACATATGCCTTTGAAAAATATCATAACTTTGTCTATGGTCAAAAGGTAACTGTACAGACAGATCATAAACCATTAGTGTCAATTATAAACAAACCTTTAGCTAAAATTACTGCAAGAATGCAAAAAATGGTGTTAAAATTGGTAAAATATGACTTTACAATCAATTATGTTCCAGGTAGTCAATTATATTTGGCCGACACACTTTCTAGAGCATATTTGAAAAATAATAACAAAGATGATCCAGAAATGTTAAATGTGATTCACAGTATTACAAAGGCTCTGCCTTTAAGTGAAAAAAGACTTAAACAGTTTCAAATGGAAACTAAGAATGATGAGGATCTTGCTAAAATAATGGAATTTTGTAAAACTTCTTGGCCTAAGAATAACAAAATTTTGTCTGCTAATCTTAAACAATATTATAAATTAAAAGATGTCATATATGTAAATGAAGGGTTAGTGTTTACTAATAATAAATTAGTTGTTCCAAAAAGTTTAAGGCAAAATATGTTAGGTTTAATACATGAAGCCCATTTTGGAATGGAGAAGTGTAAAAGTAGTGCACGAGAAATCTTTTACTGGCCAGGTATCTCTACTGATATTGAGGAAATAGTTTCAAAATGCCAAATATGTGAAAAATTTAGAAAACAAAATGCAAAGGAACCACTAATGCCCCATGAAATATCAAATAAGCCTTTTGAAAAGATTGCAACTGATATATTTCAATTTGCTAATCAAAATTATTTAGTTATAGTTGATTATTTTTCTAAGTGGATAGAATGTGCTACTCTAAAAGATAAAACAGCTAATGAAATAATTCCAAAATTAAAATATGTCTTTGCTAGATATGGTATACCAAATGAAGTTGTGTGCGATAACAATCCCTTTAACAGTTATTCATTTAAGAAATTTGCAGAGGACTGGGATTTTGAACTAAATTTTAGTAGCCCCAGATTTCCCCAGAGTAATGGAATGGCTGAAAGGGCGGTGGGAATAGTTAAAAATATTTTCCGAAAAGTACAGGATATAAATGTAGGCTTAATGGAATATCATAACACACCCATTAGTGGATTGGATCGATCTCCAGCACAACTTTTATTTAATAGGAGGTTAAGGACAAAGTTGCCTATCAGTAATAAATTGCTAAAATTTGAAATAAGTGACCCTGAGTCTAAACTTCGTACACGCCAGAGTAGACAGAAATTCTATTATGATAGGACAGCACAATCATTAAAAGAGCTAAGACCTGGTGATAACATAGTATTATTTAATTTTAGGTCTGGGCAATGGGATAAAGGACAAATTATTTCTAAGCATAAAGCTCCTAGATCTTATATTGTAAAAAATGCAAATGGGGAAATACTCCGTAGAAATAGACGGCATATCAGGTTATCAAAAACTCCTGTAGAAAATCATCCTGTGTATGATGATGTAATTATTGGAGATAAGACTGACAGGTCACAGAACTGTACAACCCCTGTTGTAAACAATTATGATCAACAAAGTATGCCTAGTACTACAATTACAAGAAAGGGACGAGTAATTAAACAACCTTCAAGGTTCAAAGACTTTTGTATGAAATAACCATCTTGTGTACTGCATATGTAAATATATTTTAGTGTCATATTTCATGTATTTGTTATATTTATCATAAATGGTCATTTCTTGTATAATGTGAATTTACGGGTATTTAAAGATATGTAATTGTACTTGTTCTTTAACTGGAAGAAAGGATGTAATATATAACAGTATGTATATATTTCGTATGTGAACTGTAACCGAGAACTAAATAATTAACTCTATGTATTTTGTATTTATAACTGTAACCGGGAGTTAACGGTAGACAACATCAGACGAGATGTAGCGTGAACGTGTGTGTGTGAGCTTTTTTTAATAAAGATTTTTGTACTTGTAAAATGTCCCATTAATTGGGTTATTTAAACTAATATGCATTACAGCATAAAGAATAATAGTAGAGCTTAAGCTCTACCAAAGATCCGAATCTTATATCAGTAGAATGGGCGAAGTGGCCGGATTAAGGGATGGTGGCATTAGAATTAATAGGATTTTTCCCAATTAAGTATTGAGCGAAAGTATCTGCCAGGGAGCTGGTGGGTAGATTATTGATTTTGTTGAGAAGGTCATAGATAATATTAAGTTTTTCAATGATTTTATCAAGGTTTTCGATGGAGGGAATACCAAGGGGGAGATTTACAGTTTGATTTGGAAGAAGTGGGAAATTTTCGAGATTAGTGATTGGGGGGGGGGAATTGTTGACGGAGGGAATTTCCGTTTCGGTTTCGTTTTTAGCAATTTTGGAATAGGAAAGGTTAGGGTTTAAAGATCTGCTGTTGAAATTAGTTTGGCCGTTACGGATAGCAGTGAGTCTTTTGTTTTTAATGTTGCGGGGGTTTAATCTGCATCCGCCATAGTTGGATGTATGGGATTCAGAACAGTTAGAGCATTTAATGGTAGTATTATCAGGGGGGCAATCACGAGTCATGTGATTCCCGGTACACTGCCTGCAGGAGGATTGAAAATGGCAGTTCTCACTGCTGTGATTGAAGCGCTGGCAATTCCAGCATTGTTTTGGCCCATTGGACCTATAAGCCTCAACTTTAATGAAGTAACCAAGAAAAGAGTCTATTTCAAAAATATCGCGATAATTTTCCGTTGGGAAAACATCAACGAAGTAAAGAGGAAGGGGTCTTTTATTCTTGTAGTCCCTTAATTGGGAAACCCGATTAATTTTGAATTTAGATATAAGTTCATTTTTAACCGTATCAATGGGGGTTTCAGGGGGAATTCCTCGAAGAAGCACTTTCTTCGGTCTCTCATTTTTAGGAGCCATAGAGAAAAATTCAAAGGTATTTTCATCAAGGAATTTAGTGATGGCACGGTGATCATCAATGGATTCAGGGAAAACCTTAATGGTGTCCTTCCTTAAGACTTTTTTGGTGATTTTACAAATTATTTCGTTTTTAATTTTAGAGATGAGTTCATTATAGTTGGGGGTCTTTTATAGGGTGATGGGATCAATTTTAGAAGTTTTGGTTTTGATTTTAGTTTTAGTGATTGGGGGGAAATTTTCGACCTGGGGGGGATCCCCTTCGGTCATATCTTCATCGACGATTTTATCACTGGACTCTTGCGACTCCATGATGGAATTAAGAGGTTCATAGGGGTTGGGGGATTCGAAACCGATTGTTCCGATATCGAAACTAATTTTTGTGGGTTCAGAAATGTTTTGTAATTTAGATTTTTTACTGGGAGCGATGAAATGCTCCTCTTTATGCTTAGTTCCTTTAGGAACATTTTTCTTTCCTGGCTGATGGGGGGGGAATAGAAACCGAAACCAGACTTTGCGTACTTACACGCATACTCTATAAGCTTAAGAAACATACCATACAGTACGTTGATGTAGTTAGAGTCAAGCTCCATGTCAGGATTACGGACTTTGTTCTCGCAGGCGGCCATGGTTGCCACGTAGTCATCGTTCCAGCAGAAGAACTGCTTCATGATCTGGCCTGCTCTCCCCGCATTCAAAAGCTGGTAGAAGTATTGAGGATTGTTCAGGTGCTCAGTGAATTCGGCAAGATTTGCCGGTATAGCATAAGAGTCCATGAAATTTATGTCATCAGGGGCCACTCGAGGCGGCACAGAGAACATCACAGCGAAAGCAAAACACGTCTGTCAATGGCAGACGCTAACAGCTGACGATAGGGATGCTGCTTGCTAATATGCTGCCAAGCTTTGAAACTGCCGCGAATCTATTTATAGTTCACGGGAGGATCGAGACGCGCGCCGTGAAAACGGAAGTAGGAAGCTCCCTCTACTCCGGACAACGTCAGAGGAAGTTACGCCGATCGTATGCGCTGAAACGAAAGAGTGATCGTGCGGACAGAGGACGTCACTGCGTGGCAAAGTTTGACATATGAATCAGTCTAAGAAAGATTGTTGTCAAAGTCGGCTGAAAGGATTCGCGATATACGAAAATTACAAACCAGCAAAGATGCTTAAACTTTTAAAATAAAGAGGCCAGGAAAAGATAGTAAGTAGAAATAAAAGACTTTCAATAAATATTGTAGTTTAAAATAAAACTAGGAACATAGGTGATAAGAAAATATGGGTATATGGCTAACAGTTTATGTATAACTGAAAACTGCGATTTTCTAAAAAATTGTATGACCTAGGATAATCTCTATAGTTTTCCCGCAATGTTTAAATAAATTCCCACTGCTTCTAATTTTTTCGTAATTTTATTTTCAAAAGATTTGGAAATAGGAGGGGGGACTTAATTTTGCCGTACATTTTCGACGAATTTCTGAAAATATAATTGTATCTAAGAGCAAAACAAATATATTTTTTAGTTCTGTGTAACACAGAACTCAAAAATATATTTGTTTTGCGAGCTTTTTCAAACGATTTCCACCCTCCCCATTTTGTTCCCTTAGAAAGACCCCCACGGAGGGCACTCCCCCCGGGCCTATATCCCTCGTGTAGATAATTGGCCGTCAAAAATCAACCCAACCCACCCTCCCCATTTTGTCTGAAATATGTAACCATTCACTGTGTGAAAAAGGGGGAGAAGCTGCCAATTGTTGAGATTTGTTATGTAAATTTTTTTCATGATTTTTGGAAAATTGTATGAGGTAGTAATGAACAAATTAAAACTTTAAATTGACCTCTACTGATGAAAAAATGATTTAAGAGGTGAGGAGTGAGTGCTTAGTAATATCCAGGTCAAAATCTTTAAAACAATATGTCACATTAAAAAATTCATTTTCTCCCCCACGGTGGGAATGTTACCCGCTTTTACCCTTACCCGACCCGACCCACACTCAGCGCTATATTTTTCCGTTGCGGGTCAGGTCAGGTTGGCTTTCATTGTTTTGGGTTCGGGCCGGTTTTGTGTCGGCTTTTTTACTCTTGCAGATCGGGTTCGGATTGACCCAATTTTCTTAAAGAATGTGAAAATTAAAAACGCAGATCAAACTTTCACAAAAGCAAAATGTGTGCCTGTCTGTTTTGTCTTTAGTCATCCTTTCATGGGTCTTCAAAATAACAAACTGCATTATATTTTTATCGTATTTTTAAAGTATAATGCACAGCAAAACGCTAAATGATCTTTCCTGTCTATCGCACAGTAGTTGTCAAAGTTAAAACTATCAAGACTTATAGAACATTAGCAATTGCAATTTGTTTTGCAATGATTAAAAAGGAATTTAACATTAAGAGATTCAAATTTTAAATCTCCACAATTCCTAAACTACTTGACTAATTGTCTTTCTGTTTAATTTTCTAAAGTAAAATTTATGACAGAGCCAAATATGACGAAAAAATTATTGCATTTGTATTGAAAATTTCAGAGTTTAGTACAATTTTAGCAGTATGAAGATGAGCCTTAAGATTTTTTTTTTATATATAACCTGAAAGAATACATAATTTCCACTTGAATGTTTATTTAATTGTTTTCTGGGAAAATTTGGTGAGTAAAATGCATGGGGTCATTTTTTCATTTATTATTTCCTTTGACCGACTGCACCTTAAAACCGTCGGATACAACTGATATTTATTCATGAAATTGGCCATCATATGAAATGAGAAAGCACTCATCTTAGGCTGATGTAGTTATTTGCAGAGAAAAAGAGTATCGGGAAAAGAAAAATCTTCTGCTGAGGATAAATTTGAGAATGTGTCCCCTTTATTGGAGAACTACCATCGTAATGTAGTATTACCGTGCTAGTGCTTGAAGTGACCTATGTAGTACTAATATACATTAGCTGAATCAGTATTGCACATATATTAAGTGCACCTGTTACACAAATTTAATTAAAATTGTCTTTTTAATAAAATTCTTCTGAATTAATGCATTATTTTTTTACACTCTTCATTATAATTAAAAACAAGTGGGTAAGTGTGATCACAGATCGCACAGAGGGTTTCGTTTAATATTCATTTCAAAACACTTTATCCTTTTGAAAAATCTGTTAGTTCCACATTCTCAACCAGGGGCGCACTCTATTCTAAACAAATCTCTATCCGAACGAAACTCCATTTTACATACTATCCGTATATATATTAGTCGAAGGGATTGGGCCCATAGGACCCGAGATAAGTAGGTGACCCTGGCGGTAAAAGGTTGGTTGGTTGGTTGATTGGGATTTTATGGCGCAAAGTCCCTTTAGGGACATGCTGCGCCAAGACAATGTCATAATGTAAAAATTAGTTTTGCTCAAATTTTTGGGTAATATATAACAAAAAGGTGAGAAAAACAATAAATGAGAACACTAATATATATATTTAAACCAGTTAAGAGAGTCAAAGGTTTAAAATTAAAAGACCAAAGCATTCCGATTAAAAACTATGTAGTTAAAAAGCAATAACCGTTAAAATATAAACAAAGTCCAAGAATGCCGTACAAATACTACCTAAAAACAAATTTAAAATCCCAGAAATATATAACAAACATAAGATTAAGAAGGAACAAATTCCTCAAAAGCTACATTTTCCTAATCGGCACTTGATTCCGATTCCATTTCTTCATCCAAGTGTTGCAGTTGTTTCCGATCCTTTAAATTACTAACTGATGGGTTTAAGCTTTTGTTATTGTTCTTTTTCTTCACAGTGGAAAACTGTGAAGAACCCCGGATTGTTTTTTTCTCTTTCTGTTTACAAGATTTTTTGCTTGGTTTGTCAGTTTTACTAGTATCAGGTCTATGTGGTGTTTTTGCAGATGTAACAGCCTTAGTCTGAAGTTCAGGTGACTTTTGGGATTGACTTGGGGATTTTTGAGACTGATCCTGGCGGTAAAAAGTGGAACTCAAATATGTAAGGCTATGGTGCATAATATGAAAGAATGGTCAAAGGGGTGTCGGCAAAAGTTGGAAAAGTGCTCCCCGGGTGAAAAGGGCGGAGGTCAGAAAAATTGCTTAAAATATACGTTAGAGCACGGAGGAGTAAATAATATAAGACTTTTTGAAAATTTTATGATTTGTCGTGTGGTCTGAGGTATTCAGCTATACGCATGCAAAAATTCATGTCTCCAACTTAATTAGGGGCTCTCTTAGAAAGAATTGCTTAAAATACATATGTGGTAGCTCAAAGGGTTAAAAGTAAGACTTTTTCAAGATTTTATAATTTGTCGCCTGGCCTCAGGTGTTCTGCTATAATGAGCATGCAAAATTTCAAATCTCCAATTTAATAAGGGGCTCAGTTAGGAAGAATTGCTTAAAACACGCATGTGGGAGCCCAAAGGGTTAAATGTACGACTTTTTAAAATTTTTATGATTTGTCGCATGATGGTGTTCAGCTAGTGCGCAAAATTTCACGCCTCCAACCTAAATAGAGTGTCACTTAGAAAGAATTGTTTAAAATACACATGTAGGAACCCAAAAGCTTAAATGTACGACTTTTTCAAAATTTTATGATTTGCCGTTTGATGTGTGATGCTCAGCTATAAGTATGCAGAATTTCACGCCTCCAACCTAATTAGCGGCTCACTTACAAAGAATTGTTTAAAATACACATGTTGGAGATCAAAGGGTTAAATGTACGACTTTTTGAAAATTTTATGATTTGTCGTTTGATGCGAGGTGCTCAGCTATAAGTATGCAAAATTTCACGCCTCCAACCTAATTAAGGTTCACTTAGAAAGAATTATTTAAAATACACATGTGGGAACCCAAATGGTTAAATGTACGACTTTTTCAAAATTTTACGATTTGTTGTTTGATGTGAGGTGTTCAGCTGAAAGTTTGTAAATTTCACGCCTCCAACCTAATTAGAGGCTCACATAGTTTTGTGAATTGTTTGAAATACACATGGGGGAGCCCAAAGGGTTAAATGTACGACTTTTACGAAATTTTATGATTTGTCCTTTGATGCGAGGTATTCAGCTATAAGTATGCAAAATTTCACGCCTCCAATCTAATTAGAGGTTCACATAGAAAGAATTGTTTAAAATACACATGTGGGAGCCCAAAGGGTTAAATGTATGACTTTTTCAAAATTTTATGATTTGTCGTTTGATCTCAGGTGTCCATCTATAAGTACGCAAAATTTCACGCCTGCAACCTAATTAGGGACGCACTTGGAAAGAATTGTTTAAAATACACATGTGGGAGCCCAAAGGGTTAAATGTACGACTTCTTCAAAATTTTATAGTTTGTCGTTTGATGTGAGGTGTTCAGCTATAAGTTTGTAAAATTTCACGCCTCCAACCTAATTAGAGGCTCACATAGAAAGAATTGTTTGAAATACACATGGGGGAGCCCAAAGGGTTAAATGTACGACTTTTTCAAAATTTTATGATTTGTCCTTTGATGTGAGGTATTCAGCTATAAGTATGCAAAATTTCATTCCTCCAATGTAATTAGAGGTTCACATAGAAAGAATTGTTTTAAATACACATGTGGGAGCCCAAAGGGTTAAATGAATGACTTTTTCAAAATTTTATGATTTGTCGTTTGATCTGAGGTGTCCATCTATAAGTATGCAAAATTTCATGCCTACAACCTAATTAGGGACTCACTTAGAAAGAATTGTTTAAAATACACATGTGGGAGCCCAAAGGGTTAAATGTACGACTTTTTCAAAATTTTATGATTTGTCGTATGATGTGTGGTGGTCATCTATAAGTATGCAAAATTTCAAATCTCCAACATGTGTAGTTTCTGAGAACGGGCTCTGTGACGGAAAGACAGACAGACAGAGGAGCGAGACGAATAGGGTTTCGTCAGATGAACGAAACCCTAAAAAAGACATTATATTCTATATTTAAATGTAAAATGTTGAGGTTCTTTAAAATTTAAGAGTTGTAAGAAGTCTAAAGTTCTAAATTTTCATTCTTTTTCAGTAATCCATCATAACTAATAGCATTATAAGTTTTTTCACAGCTGTATTTAACTGAAAAATAAATACCCAGAAAAATACCCAAACTGGGTATTTTACATCACTGGGTGCACCAGGACAGGCTTTCGACTATCCTCACAAAAATTTTGGCCCCACCAGTGGCTGAGAGGTTCTGCTTTCGAAGCTGGTAGACGGGAGGTGCTGGGTTCGATCCCAATTGCACGCGTCGGCCTAATCGCTCGGAGTTTTTGTGGTTTTCTTCAAGCCATGGATTTCCATGCATAAATACGGATTAGGTTCCTTTAGAAAGACCCCCACGAAGGGCATTCCTCCCTCGGGTCTATATCCCTAGTGTAGATAATCGGCCGTCAAAAATCAACCAACCAACCAACTTCACAAAAATTTTGAGCTTCATATGGGCCGTAGATTCTGCTAGTCATCGCACACAGACCGAGCGAAACTTTATTTTATTAATATTTTTAATTTATAACTTGGATTCATTGCACGAAAGTTTGAAATTCGAAAAATAAAAAAATCTGACAGAGAAGGAAGGGTTAAGAGTGTGACAAGGTAAAGATACTCTTAGCAATGTAAACATCGAAATGAATATGCATTTTTCATAACAATTGTTATATAGCCAACATAGGGGTTTCTATATTTGCTAATATAAAATCAAATGTTCCGGGACTAGAACATTTTTGAAGGCACCCCTTATGATAATCTACGTGTGGTAATTGTTTAAGGTGCATCTTAATTGATGTTACATTATTTTATAAGAAATAAAAGTACTATAACAAGCTCCGGTGTATTACGGACACCATAATTCGAGAAAATATTTTTCTACTTTTATGTGTATTTACCGTATTACGAGCACCCCTTTCTTTGTGTCATTAGTACTACCATTGATTAATTCAACACAGCTATATTTCCAAAATAAAGTTTATTTGAACTGTTTTAAGTATAAATATAAATAAAGATCAGATGTATAAAATTCCGGGAGTAATAGAGGTAAAAGAAGCTGATTTATGTAAGAGGTATGCCGTTGTGGGGAGGGGGAGTAAACAGCTGAAGTAGCCACTTTTTAGGGATGTCTGTTATTTGCATAGCTGCCAACATTCATTATTTTTAAAGTGAAGCAACAATATTTTTAACCAGAAATTTAATAGATGAAATAAAAAAGAACCCTGTAGAAACAAGACATTTCATTAAATAAATTTTCTGGTTCCAAATTCTTTTATTTGATCTGGAGAAAACTCCCAGAAGGTTGGCTTGGCAGCTATGTATTTATACTCATTGAAAAAAAAATTATATATTTTTTGCTTTTTTTTGGGGTGGGGGGGTAGGAATATGGGGCACCAATTGAAGTTTGGCACACAGGCGCCGGATACTTCTGGCACGCCCCTGCCTACTTCAAAATACTGATCATTAAAATATATATCCTTCCTAATCTTGTTTTGAATTCTTTCTTTAGGGTTAGGAATTAAGAGGTCAATTCTCGTACGAATATCTCTTTTTAAGAACATACTTGCTGGAGACTGCATGGTAGTCATATTGGGTGATTTCCTATATTGCAACAAAAAACAGTTAATCTTGATTGATACTACCAGGGTACTTTTGCATTGCTCGAAGAGATTGCTTCAAAGTATGTACATATCTTTCTGCTTGACCACCACTGCTGGAGGGCTTGAAAGGTACAAAAGTTTTATGTATAACTCCATTATTTTGCATAAATTTCTGGAACTCATATGATGAAAACTGTGATCCATTGTCACTGATTAACATAACTGGCAATCCAAAATGAGCAAAACAATCTCTTAGACATTCTGTTGTTTTCAAAGCAGTTGTCGATATCATACGGTAGACTTTGAGCCATTTTGAATGTGCATCCACAATTAATAAAAACATATGCTCAAAGATTGGACCAGCAAAATCAATATGAATCCTTTCCCATGGAGAACTTGGATACTCCCAATGGTGTGTTTTTGACCTTGGAGGATCATCCTTAATCCTTAAACAATCAGTACAATTTTTAACAACATCTTCGATGCCTTTATCTATGTTTTTCCAATTGGCATAGGATCTAGCTATTGCTTTCATTTTTACGACTCCCAAATGTCCCTGATGAAGTTCTTCCAAAACCTTGTCATGATATGTTTTAGGTACACAAACTCATTGGCCGTACATAATGCAACCATCCTGGAGAGTATATTCGACTTCCTTCCCTTTTAAAGGAGTCCCCTTTTTTAAAGCATTTAGCAAAGGCGCCAAATCTTTGTCATTTGCTGTTGCTTTAGCTAAATCTCTTGCTGTTATTGGCAGTGTTTCAATTTGGGAAAGTTGAAAAACTGAAACATCTTTTAATTCTAAGTCTTCAGATCTTAAGGGTTAATCGTGAAAGACAATCTGCATTACCATGGTCCTTAGTATTCCGATAAATTATGTCGAACTGATAAGCTTGCAATACTAGAGCATAATGCAAAAGTCTTGTAGCAGACAAAACTGGAAGACCCTTTTTGCAAGCAAAAATTGCAAACAGAGGTTTGTGATCTGTAATGAGCGTAAATCTATTTCCTTTAACGTAAAGATAAAAAACAAGCATAATTACATTAAAAATTAGCATCAGAATTAAATTACAACCGATTTTTTGAATATGAAAGATTTTAAAATTTGTAATACGTATGCTTGCACTTTCAATTATTTTGCTTTCCCCTTTATCTTCTTTCTGCTTTTATTTTTATTTTATTTGAATATTCTTTTATTTTATCATAACTAGATGGCGACACAACAGGTTTTGTCACGATTTTGGAATTTTCATCATTCAATAATAGATCCAATTTCTTTTTAAACCTCTTTAAAGGACGAGAAATAATAGTTTAAAAAAAAAAAAAAAAAAAAAAAAATGATAAATTTAAGTTTGTTAACATTATAATTAATGTATGATATTAAAATTTTTAATTTAAATTATTAAATTACAAGTATATTTATAAAACAAAAAATGAGAAAAACAAATGTAGCGTGTTCGGGTACCGAACCCGGGCTCGCAGATCAGCCTGCAAACTACAACCAACCTATCCTTTTTGTTACAAAGTAAGTATTTAAGTTGTGTACTACTATTAGACCCCCCGGTTTCTCAAGAACTAAGGAGCGTTGGATGAAATCCGTTGAACCTGAGACTAAGGGGTCTCTACCCTACAACATATATTAAAATAATCAAAATATGTGATTAACAAGGTGGGTCCTCTCCTTGTTAGTTATATTTATTATGATTTGATCCGTTACATCTAGAACAATATAACACGTTATTTTTCTTTGTGTATTCTTAGGTTGTGTTGTTTTATTTTTCCCATTATATACACCAACAGTTTTAATTTCTTGAGGCTTACTCATTATATCATTAACGCCTTTAGTGGCTCGTTCCACTGCTAAAGCGATCTGAACGGTTTTATCAAGATAGATATCGTCTTCTTCAAAGAGTTTATCTAACATTGACCTATCTCGCAAACCACTAACAAAGACATCTCTCAATGTAGTATTCAACATAATTTGATTGTACTTGCAAGGAATTGCTAAAGAGCGAAGTTCAGCAAGATAAGAACTAATATGCTTTCCCCTTCATTTTGTTTCCTGTTCAAAAACATATGTCTGCTCAGTATTATTAATGGTTGAGGGTTCAAATGCTCTTGTAAAATATTTTTAAGCATTTCATATTCCTGATCACTGGGATTCTGTGGAGCAAGAAGATTTTTGAGCAAGATATACAACTTAGCTGATAAACTAAATATTAGTGTTTTTACGCGTTTTTCCTTAGGAACATTTTGTATGTCTAAAAATGCTTCAAACCTATCCATGAAAGTATCGAAACTCTCTAATGATTCATCATATTTTTCGAATTGCACACCAGAAACTTTATTATTCTTTTGGGTACTTTCCCCTTTTAGCACATCCATTAACGCTTTATTTTGTTTAATTAATTCTTCTACTAACTTTTCCATTTTTCCAGAATAATAAGAAATTTCTTACCTTGGCAATCTTCCGAAATCATAGAAGTAGTCTAACGTATCAATTTCATAAACTTGATGAAACAAAGTCATCCTCGTCGCCAGTGTGAAAGTTTCTCGTTAGTGATATATGTTTATGTGCATTATATTTACTAAGTAAAAATTCATTTCTAGACAATCACTATCTATTACAAAATTACAGGAACAAATACTAACATAAAATATAATACAACATATTCAATATTTCTTATCGCAGTTCTGTTATTTTAACCATTGCCAATATCTGCAAGTAAAAGTTGTTTTTCACATGTTGCCATTAAAGTACATAATGTTAATTTTGAATACACGACACATTGAAGCCGCAAGTTTTGGTTTGGGACAATTAACTACTGTAAATGAACCAGGGATGTCAGTAAAATGTGTCCATGCTATATTAATCACATTCTTATTCAGGGAAACAGAAAGACACTGACATATATGATTACAGTTAAAACTCCTTGCCTGCAGCTCCCCATCCCCAATTCCACTTAAAATCCCCTTCCCCCCCTGCCGATCCCAAAGTCAAGTGAAAGCAGTACTATCCTTTCCTTCCCAAGTCCTGTCCCCTATTCAATTGTCAATTCTCTCACAGGTGGTGGTGATTTATCTCTCATGGTCATGACATCTTAATTAGAAGATATTGTAAACAGTCAAAAGTAATAAAAGACTTTCTGCACAGCCAGAATACTGACATAATATACTGTATTTTCTATAATCATGTATTCAATAGGAATTCTGCCAGATTTCAGATGTAAAAGGCTAAATTACCCGCCATCTGCCATATAGAATATTTTTCCCGCCAGATCTGGCAGAAAATCCGGCAAAACGACAACACTGCCTTTTAGGCAGCCAAATTTCTCTCTTTTATTCCACGGCAAATAGGGCTCATTTCTTTTCTCTGCACAGCAGTTGGGGCTCTCCGTTTTACCGGATGCTTTTGTCTCTTTCCTTCCTTACTTTAGTTAAATAACTGGAGACATTATTAGTCATTTACTTATTTTGCAATTATTTCAGACTTTATTTTAAATTTTCTGCAATATTTTGAAAATTAAACTTTTTAACACATGAATATCCAAAAGTAAATGTTAAAAATTTGCAAGTTCTGTTTTTGGATATCACAATATTTATTAATGTTTTGTTGATAACAAATTATTAATAACAGAATATTGTTAAACCACAAAAAAGAATCAAACCACTTATGTTACTAAAGAAAATAGTAAAAAAGAATGAAAAGTATTTATTTGAAAAATGCACCGTTTCTTTTTCTCAAGTGGTTCAGCGACAACTTCATCACTTCTTCATTCATCCAACCTTTTTTATTCGCTATTACAATGATTCCTGAAGGAAATGGTCCCTTGGGTAGTGTTTTTCTTTTAAAAATTACTAAGGGATTTAATTTTGTGCCATCTGCACAGCAGGCCAATACAATCGTAAAGCAATTCTTTTCATTTCCTGTACTTGAAATGGATATAGTTTTTTGACCTAAAAGTAATTAATTGAAAATTTTTTAAATTATATTCAACAAATTTCACAAATAAAAGATTAATTGTATGAAATGAAATATGTATAAAGCATTACTTACCGATAGTATTTACAGTCCTACTGGGAAGCATATCAATAGCCATTGACACTTCGTCCACATTTACGATGCCTTCAGTCGTAAATTTATGTTCTTCGATAATTTCCTCTATTTAATTTTTCAACATTCCAATCTTCTTTTCCGAATCCTTTGGAAGGTCTTGCAATATAGTTGTTCGAACTCGAATAGAAAGTCCTTTCCTCCTCATAAATCTGTTTGCACAACGATGCATTTCCCTTAAATTCTTCCAAATTTAATTCTGCTGCAAAACTTTTGGCTTTCATTCTAATAATGGTCGTTGAAATTGGTTTGCCCTCCGATCTGTCCGAATCAATCCATTTATGAAGTTTTTCTTCCAAACCAGGCCATTGCGCTCCTTTTCCCCTCCTTTTTTGCACTTTAGCATTTTCTCTAGGATTGTTTTATCTTTTTGCCATTGCCGAATACTTTTCCCATCAATGCCTAATTCTCAGGCAACAGCTCTATTGCCTGAAATTTCAGCTTTCTGCACCGCTTGCAGTTTATATGCGGCCATATAACTCGCACGTCTTTCAGGCATCGTACATGTAAAAATACGAAAAAAAATAATCTTAGTAAGTAGCACATGTTAGTCGAACAGAATTGCAAATGCGACGAACGATGAGTGCTGCTTGTTTAAATTGTGTTCTGACCCGCCTGACTGGTGCTGGAACTTGTTAGGTGAAAGGTTACAGTATTTTGAAACGGTGGTCAGGTAGCTATTATAACTCTGCTAGTGCAATACTTGGCGATAGTTGCAACAATTCTTCCAAACACAGAAATAAAAATAGCATTTAAACACTAAAAAAAATTACAAAGACGGGAAAATTCTTTACATTTTGCGGCATAGCGAAAAAAATTCACAAATTTCAACAATTTTTGAAATTTTTTGGGGTTTAAAAGTCGTAAAAAAATCACAATTTCAGTTTCTTTTTTAAAAAAATTTTTTTGTATAACCCGCACCATGTATAAGCCACAACAGCTATTCCAAATGTTTTTTTTTCTTGTATAACCCCGCGGGCTATACACCCGAAAATAAGATACTTTTACTAGACACTGCATATTAACATAAACAGTGAAATTCATGTGTATGAAAAACAATTCTTTTGTAAAGTTGCAGGGTTTACTTCCAAAGAAGGTACCGAAACACGTGGAAATGGCTTTGGAAAGCAAATTGCTGACACCTGTCCTGAGGAACAGAATTGTGGGAGTAATAGCTGATAAATGTTTCGAAGAAAACATTCCTTCGAAATCCATAGATAACGTAACTGAAATAGCCATCCAGTGATGGAGCCTGTTAAAATCTCGATTTGGAGATTCACAATTGGTAATTATTTTTGCTATTACATTTGAATAAGACAGTATAAATTAATAAGTTATTTCCTTGCAAAAAATGTTTGTGACATGTTATATGCTAATTAATATCCATATGCAATGCATTTTTAAAACTTTTTCAGTTTTATAAATAAGAATTATAGCAATGACCTATTAACTGATTTGCCATATTAACTTTCGAATGCCACTCTTGTCCCCAAAAGCAGAATTTTCTGTTTTAGTCTGCAGCAAACTAAAATTTATCTGCGACCTGACAATGCTAGACTAAGCCTACTATCATAAGAAATAACAGAAATCCATAAAATAAGCAAAATTTATATTTATAAAGAAAATATAATAAAAAGATGGAACAAATACCATAAATCTAGAGATTTAAAGTAAATTTCAGCTATTTTTTAAGTCCAGCATTTCAATTAAGCTGGTAGATTAATCTGCAAGGTTTAAAATAATCTGCAGCGCCAGCTGCCATGCTGCACTGTTTCTGCTACTGGGCTTGTCCGCATGATAATGTTTGTAGTAAATAATTTCTGGCTTCACCTTAACCCCTTGAAGGGCGGTGGGATATAATATATCCCACCTAATTTTAATTCCGAAACGCCACAATGGCACCAAAATTTTAAGATGAAATATTGCTTTTATAATTATACGTGAAGGAAATCTTTTACTTAGTTTCAAATAAATTTGTTCTTAAATCACGGTGTAAATCAATGATTTCAACATTTAATTAACATGTGTACTGTGTCCCTGAAAGAGTTAAGCAGAAGGTGGAACTCTGTACCTTTTTATACAATCTTAATAATTACAACAAGGGTCGATCGAGGCAAAATTTGAGACCTATTTTAGGGCTCTTGCACAAAATTCCATTCTATAAAAATAATTTTCATTAAATAATTTTTTATTTTGTAAGATTTTAAAATTTGTAATTTGCAAACAAAACAAATTAAGAAGAAAGGGAAATTTTTGCAGCACTTTTAAGAAGTTATTATTAATAAATGCTTTGTGAAATTTTAGTCACTATATTTTACATTTTGCTACAAATATTATTTTTCACAAAATGTACCCCCTACTTTAGCCTCTGCTTCAGGTAGACGGGAGGTGCATATTGATCCCGTATGCATCAATCGGCTGGTCAGCTGACTTGTCACTGGCTTTAGGGATCAATTGAGCAGGCAATGACTAGTCATCTCGTTAAGGGTGGAGACTGACATAGAATTGTCTTGTGACCGTATGGGCCCCGGTTAGCACTGGTGCACAAATGTGCATCCCCTTGTTGGGCTCGGTAGTGGGTGGTGCGGCCGGGGTCTGAATTATTATTTCTTTCAATATGGATGGAAAAACTTTATTTCCTTCCATTTCTCTCCCATGTGGAGAGCAACGAATTGTACAGGATGATGCTTTTACTAAATTCTTTGTCATAACGCGTACTGATAGCCTATCTCATAGTTCTTTTAAAAGGACATCACCCTTTCTTATTGCCAAAACATTTCAGTCTGTTTTAGGAGATTGTTATACACTCAAAAAACTGCAATCTGGGGATTTACTGGTTGAGGTTTCTTCAGCCAGCCAGTCACATCTTCTACCAAATTGTAATACAATAGGTTCTTTTTATGTTTCTGTTAAAGCACATCATACTCTTAATACAAGCCGTGGTGTAATATCTGAACCAGAACTTTTAGAAAACTTAAAAGATCAAAATGTTACAAATGTACGTCGTATCACTATCCGTCGAAATGGCCAAGTACTTCCTGCAAAACACATTGTTTTAACCTTCAATAGCCCGACTTTACCAGCCAGAATTAAAAGCTGCCTACTTGAGCTGTCCTGTCCGACCTTATATCTCTAACCCTCTCCGTTATTTCAAATGCCAGCATTATGGCCATACAAACACTACCTGTCGTGGCTCCGTTACCTGTGCACGTTGTGCAGAGTCTCGCCATGACAGTAAGCTCTGTGAATAATCTGAACACTGTGCTAACTGTAAAGGTGATCATGTCTCATACTCTCTATCTTGTCCAAGTTGGATCCATGAAAAAGAAATCCTCTCTATTAAAATAACTCAAAAAATTTTATACCCAGAGGCTCGCAAAATTGCTGCATCAGAACCCCATCTGCAGGTGTTTCATATTCTAGTTTATTGAAACAATGTTCCAAATCCGTAAGGCACATAGGCACTCAAACTGAACCCTCTGTAAAAACTGATGCATCCGCTTTATCATCCGATAACACTAAAAAAGAATTCCGTTATAATTCCTGCTTTTGCAAGCCAGGAAGTTTCCCACGATTGAAACTTTTGCCACGCTCATCGCAGCCCACCACAATAGAATATTTTGATTCTTCTAAACATTCTAAATTACTCTCATCATCACAGCTTGTTACATCAGAGTTATCTATAATTCAGCCAAAACAATCTTCTTCTCAGTCACCTAGCAAATTACCAAAAACAAATATTTCTGTAGCAAAGCAAGAAAAACAAAAGTCATGTGCACAGAATAAGAAAATATCTCAAGGACCTTCACAATGGAAAACTGCTAAGAAAAAGTCAAGAAAATCACATACTGAACCACCATTAACAAATGTTAAGGATTCCAAACAGCTCCTTCGCTATGCAGAAGACGCGATGGAATCCGAATCATATGGAATATATGTAAATGAGGAAGTTGTTGTTTTTGATATATTTGATCCTACGTGATTTTAACCAGCTGTCTTTTTATCAATTATTTTAAATTTAATCTTATCATTCCTTGATTTTTTTGTACAGTTTTTTACTTTGCAATTTCACTATTTCGTACCTGCATATTTTACCATATTCTTTAATTATCTGTGGTTTTTAAACTTGTATTACATTTTATAATTTATTTTATTATTATCACCATAACTATCTTCTTGCCACTTCTTTTAGATTTTGTCTTTTAGCTATAGTATTTGGACTTTTATTAAACAAGTTTATACTTTCTATCATTACATCCCCCCAGGGGGATACCTTCTTTAGGTATTCACGGGCTTCGCAACCCCGGGCACCTCAGCGATCTTTCTCTTTGTTCTTCCTCTTATTTCTCTTGTCTTTCTTTCCTCTCTGTTTCACTCTCATTGTGGTTTCCTCTTTGGAGGTGAGGGCACTTCTGTATCAGCCGATATCATCCTGTATATCGACTCATGGAGAATTGTAAACCACCCACGTGTTTGCCGTGTGTGGCGACCCGTGTCCCTGGAAAGGGGGATCCTGGCAGTGGAGGAAACCAACACACTGCTTTGGCCTCTGCTTCTGGCAGACGGGAGGTGCATATTGGTCCCGTATGCATCAATCGGCTGGTCAGCTGACTTGTCACTGGCTGGGGATCAAGTGAGGGAGCATTTACTAGCAATTTCGTTAAAGGTGGAGACTGGCATAGGAATGTCTTGTGACCGCATAGGCCCTGGTTAGCACTGGTGCACAACTGTGCATCCCCTTGTTGGGCTCGGTAGTGGGTGGTGCGCCGGGGTCTGAATTATTTTTTCTTTCATTATGGATTGAAAAACTGCATTTCCTGCTATTTCTCTCCCATATGGGGAGCAACAAATTGTACAGGATGATTCTTTTACTAAATTCTTTGTCATAACGCGTACTGATAGCCTATCTCATAGTTCTTTTAAAAGAACGTCACCCTTTCTTATTGCCAAAACATTTCAGTCTGTTTTAGGAGATTGTCATACACTCAAAAAACTGCAGTCTGGGGATTTACTGGTTGAGGTTTCTTCAGCCAGCCAGTCACATCTTCTACCAAATTGTAATACAATAGGCTCTTTTTATGTTTCTGTTAAAGCACATCATACTCTTAATACAAGCCGTGGTGTAATATCTGAACCAGAACTTTTAGAAAACTTAAAAGATCAAAATGTTACAAATGTACGTCTTATCACTATCCGTCGAAATGGCCAAGTACTTCCTGCAAAACACATTGTTTTAACCTTCAATAGCCCGACTTTACCAGCCAGAATTAAAAGCTGCCTACTTGAGCTGTCCTGTCTGACCTTATATCCCTAACCCTCTCCGTTATTTCAAATGCCAGCATTATGGCCATACAAACACTACCTGTCGTGGCTCCGTTACCTGTGCACGTTGTGCAGAGTCTCGCCATGACAGTAAACTCTGTGAAAAATCTGAACACTGTGCTAACTGTAAAGGGCATACAACATGCCGCATACTCTCGGAAATGTCCAAGTTGGATACGTGAAAAAGAAATCCTCTCTATTAAAATAACTCAAAAAATCTCATACCCAGAGGCTCGCAAAATTGTTGCAATCAGAACCCCATCTGCAGGTGTTTCATATTCTAGTTTATTGAAACAATGTTCTAAATCTGTAAGGCACATAGGCACTCAAACTCAACCCTCTATAAATACTGATGCATCCGCTTTATCATCTGATAATGCTAAAAAAGAATTCCATGATAATTCCTGCTTTTGCAAGCCAGGAAGTTTACCACGATTGAAACTTTTGCTACACTCATCGCAGCCCACCACAATAGAATATTTTGATCATTCCTAACATTCTAGATTACTCTCATCATCACAGCTTGTTACAACAGAATCATCTAAAATTCAGCCAAAACAATCTTCTTCTCAGTCCCCTAGCAAAATACCAAAAACAAATATTTCTGTAACAAAGCAAGAAAAACAAAAGTCATGTGCACAGAATAAGAAAATATCTCAAGAATCTTCACAATGGAAAACTGTTAAGAAAAAGTAAAAAAAATCGCATACTGGACCACCATTAACAAATTTTAAGGACGCCAAACAGCTCCTTCGATCTGCAGAAGACGCAATGGAATCCCAGTCATACAAAACAGATGTAAATGAGGAAGATGTTTTTGAAATATTTGATCCTACGTGATTTTAACCAGCTGTCTTTTTATCAATTATTTTAAATTTAACCTATCACTCCTGGATTTTTTTTACTGTTTTTTACTTTGCAATTTCATTAGTTTGTACCTACATATTTGTGAGAATTTTAATTTAAATATTTTCTTTGTCTTTTAATTACATTATGGTTTTTAAAAATTTTGTGTATTGCCACTTTCACTGTACATTATTTCAATTACATGTATCATCACATTGCTTTTTTCAGTTTACTTTATTTTTAACTTATATACCTCATACAGTCTTCTAATGTAACTTTTAAATTTTACTATGTTTTACACCTCACTTTTTTCTTGGCGCAGCATGTCCCTAAAGGGACCTTGTGCCATAAAATCTCAATCAACCAGCCATCTATCATTACATATTTCATTAAACACTGTTGTTTTTTGCTCATTTTTTTATTACTTGCTTTTAAATTAATTTCTGTGTTTTTATTTTAACCTTTCTCTTGGCACAGCATGTCCTTACTAGGAAATGTGCCATTAAACCCTACTCAACCAACCAACCAACCTGAGGAGCAGGGGTGATTCTGTTCTGAATTTTCCAAAAAATGAGCCTTCTCACTGCGCATCCCGTGATTTTCACAGCAAACGTTGTTGTATTTCCTGACTCAAATTCCAAACTCTTTGGTGCGAAGTAAAACAAACAAGCTGTGTGAACTAAAGTGACCCATTTTTGTTTACGATTTAATTTTTATGTCATTTGTTGTTCCATGAATTTACTGCAGACGAGATGTACGAATTTAAAAATTGAAGATGTTAAAAGATAGTATGTGTACCGTTTTAAGTTTTAGCTTTGTCTATTAAATGTTTTGTTTCGTACAACAGTGTTTATATTCTTCGAAGTAAATACCTTAACGAGATCAGCCACAATAAAGGCGTAGAATTCACGACTCAGGTGAGAAAGTTCTAGATTTATAAGATACTTCTATATTTTTTAATAACATTTTGGCGCCCATACGTCGCGCTTTTATTTGGTTGAAATATTATTTGATAAGTATTTATTTCCTTTGAGAATATTTAAAATGGAAAATTTAGATGCACTGAAGTCGAAACGTAAAGTTATTAAATCTAGCGCAACGAAGCTCATGAATAATATCAATGATATGTTTGAAAAATCCGATAGTACAATTGATATGTTTTGGTTAGAAGAATCGTTTGCACAAATTAATGATAAAGAAAATCAATTTCTTGAATTATGTAAGAATATTGAGGGAGAAATAAAAGATTTAAAAAGCTTGGAGTCAGATTTTGAATCCAACCAAGAGTATAGGGAAAAGTTTATTTCCGTTAAAACTAAATTAAATCGTAAAATGAAGGATTTACAGAAAGAAGAAAATATCGCTTCAAATTCGGTGGTTGCCCCTAGTGATATGAACGCCTATTTACCTTTTGTGGCCAAACATGGGATTCGCGTTAACTTGCCTAAGTTGAATATTGAGAAATTTGATGGTAATTTAGAGAACTGGCAAGAATATTACAGTCAGTTTAAACCAGCTATTCATGATAATGATGAAATAAGCAAAATAGATAAATTTACATATTTGAAAAGTCTCCTAAAATCAGAGGCACAAACTGCCATTCAAGGATTATTAGTTTCTGAAGAAAATTATGATATGGCTGTGAATATTTTAGAGAGTCACTACGGGGAAAAAGAAATGTTAATCAGGTCTCACATTAATAAGTTATTAAATTTGCCACCCGTCCGTAATTCTTCTAATTTGAATGAATTGCGCAATTTGTACGATACTTGCGAAATACATATACGCAGTTTGAAATCATTAGGAATCGAGTTAGAAAGTTATGGAAGTTTATTATTTCCTATAATAACAAAGTTAATACCGAATAGTTTAATGTTGAATTATAACAGAGAAAATAAAGATGAAGCAGAATCGTGGAATGTTTCGAAGCTATTAGATTATTTGAGAGCGGAAATCGAAACAAGAAATCGCACATTTTCGTTTGGCAAGAAAGAATCAGATGACGATACAAGATTTGGAAACAAAGTAGTTGTAAAAAAAGAATTTTCAGATAGGGATTTTGTTAATAGTAAATCATTTAAGCACAAAATGCCCACGGCAGCTACTTTGAATACGAACGTTGAGAATAAATGCATATTTTGCTCAGAAAGCCATGATATAGAAGCTTGTTCTAAAACAATAGAAGAGAAGAAAAATGCTATAAAGAGTCAAGCAAGATGTTTTTTATGTTTGAAGCGATTTCACCTAGTTAAAAATTGTAAGTCTAAAAATAGATGTAAATTTTGTTTTCGGAGGCATAATTCAGTGATTTGTGAAGAAAGCGAAAATAAAGGGGAAATAACAGAACACAAGTTTCATCAATTCAAAATGGGAACGTAACACGAGATATTTATTTGCAAACCGCTACTGCATTAGCTATCGGAAAAGAACATAAATCGAAATTACGTCTATTGTATGACTTAGGGTCTCAAAGATCATTTATACAGAGTAACGTTGCAGAAAAATTAGGTTTACAAGTAGTGGGAGAAGAAGATGTTACAATTCACGCTTTTGGCTCTAAAGCCGCGATAAATCAGAAACGTAAGCGATACAGAATTCTTTTGAAAAATCCCGAAATGCTGAATAAAAGTATTACAATTGAAGTGTTAGAGACACCTGAAATTAGTGAAGCTTTACTTGCCGTTCCCGAGAAGAAAATACGAGATTTTGTATATAGAAATAAATTGCAATTAGCTGATAGAACCTATGGAGATTCAAAATATTTTCGATTATCTATTTTGATAGGAAGTGATTATTATTGGAAAATGGTTACAGGAAAGCTTCGTAGACTTTCAGATGATCTCGTACTTTCTGAAACAATTTTAGGATGGACTGTTAATGGTTCTACTGCGTCTAAAAATGCTAATATTTTACAAACTTCAATTAGTGTCATGAAAGCTGTTTCGGAGCATGTTGAGTTGGATAGGAATACTGATGTAAATAATACTTTAAAGGCTTTCTGGGAGTTAGAAACTATGGGAATAAAACCAGAAAAGGAACAATCTGATATAGAGAATACAGTTTTGGAAAATTATAATAAAACTGTTGAATTTAAGAATAATAAGTATCAAGTGCAGTTGCCCTGGAATGAAAGAGTTGTTGAATTAACGGATAATTATGAGTTAGTGAGAAAAAGACTATATAGTTTAAATAAGAAATTTGAGAAATGTCCAGAATTTTATGAAAAATATGCCAATGTTATAGATAATTATTTAGAGAAAGGAATGGCAGAAGTTGTTAATTCGGAGCCAAACTCAGTATCTTACTATATGCCTCACCAAGCAGTTATACGTGAAGACAAAGCAACTACCAAACTCAGAGTAGTTTTCGATGCGTCTTCTCATTCTTCCGAATTTATTTCGTTGAATCACTGTTTACATGGGGGTCCAAATTTAAATCCGGATATACTTGATGTTTTACTTCGGTTTCGATTACATAAAATTGCAATCAGTGGCGATATTGAACAGGCATATTTGGAAATTAGTTTAGATCCTGCAGATAGAGATGCTGTTAGATTTTTATGGATGGAAAATTCTCCTAATCCAGTGTCAAATTTAAAGTTGAAAACATTACGAATGACCAGAGTTTTATTCGGAGCGAAGCCTAGCTCATTTCTGTTATCCACAACGATAAAACATCATATCAGTAAATACAAATCTACATTTCCAGAAACGTTTGATCTACTTAATGATTGTCTGTATGTTGATGATTTACTCACTGGTGTGAATGAAGAATCTCAAGGTTTGAAGGTATATGCTGAGGTTAAGACCATTTTGAAAGATGCTAATTTCAATATGCGCAAGTGGATTACAAATTCTGGAAGATTTCAATCGCAATTTGACTTAAAAGAAGAAACTGTCCATAAAAATTCTGCTTATACAAAAGTTCTAGGTTATAAATGGAATACCCAAGAGGATTATTTGAAAGTCGAATTACAGAATCTTTTGAAATTTGACGATAAGAATAACGGTGTAACCAAAAGAGAAGTTTTAAAGATGATAGGAAGAATATATGATCCCATAGGAATTTTGAACTCTTTTACGGTAACTGCAAGAATTCTTATGCAAGAAATTTGGAAAGAAGGTCTGAATTGGGAAGATAAATTGAATGAAGATATGCACAATAAATGGATTAAGTGGTGCAAGCAACTAAGTTCTGTTGAAGCTGCAAAGATTGCAAGATATTATTTTGGTAACTATTCAAAAGATGCGATTCAAGATCTACAATTGCACTGTTTTAACGACGCAAGTTCCAAAGCTTATGGATCTGTTGTTTATCTAAGATATCGTGTTAACGAACAAATATTTACTAGTTTTGTCATTTCCAAAGTCAGAGTTGCTCCAGTCAAGAAATTATCTCTGCCAAGATTGGAACTAATGAGCGCACTAGTAGGGACTAGACTAACAGCCTATGTTAATCAACGTCTTTTCAAAGAAATGAAAATCAGTCTACATTTCTGGACAGATTCAATGATTGTTCTGCATTGGATCAGAAGCAATGTTGAAGAATGGAAGCCATTTGTTCAGAATAAGATTCGAGAAATACAGCATAAAACAAATCCAAACTTGTGGTCGCATTGCCCTGGCTCAGAAAATCCAGCCGACCTGTTAACCAGAGGTGAAAAAGCAGAGTCATTTTTGAAAAATGAAGCATGGTTTAACGGTCCCAAGTGGCTGAAAGAAAATGAAACATTTTGGCCTCAAGAAACGAAAGAAATTGATATTAAAGGTGTCGAAGTAGAGAAAAGATCATCAATGAAAACAAAAATTCTCCAAGCTAGCTGTGTGACTCAAGAAGAAAATACAATTTTTAAAATTGAAAATTACAGTACATTGACTAGAGTACTTCGCATCACCTGTTGGATATTCAGATTTGCGAACAATACAAAGATACGTGTAAGTAAACTTTCAGGACCTTTGAGTGCTGAAGAAATGTTGAAAGCCGAGAAATATTGGATAAAACAGACGCAAGAGAAATGCTTTCTAGAAGAAAGAGAAGCATTGTTTAAGAAGAAATTAATCCCAAGAAAATCAAAAATTCTAAATTTAAATCCGTTCTTAGATGAAGATGGAATCATGCGATTAAAAGGAAGACTCCAAAATTCAAATTTAAGTTATTCAGAAGCACATCCAATTATACTCCCTAGCAAAAGTCATTTTACAGATCTTCAAATCAGAAGAGCTCATGAAGAAGTAGCTCATGTTGGAGTTGCCGAAACACTAGCCCAATTAAGAGAAAGTTTATGGATTATAAAGGGTAGGCAACAAGTAAAACGTATACTAAGGCGATGTATCATCTGTAAAAAATTCAGCACTAAACCTTACTGCCAAGACATTGCACCCCTTCCTCCAGATAGAATTAAAGAAGCATCACCGTTCGAAGTGACAGGAGCAGATTTCCCAGGTCCTTTATACCTCAAAAATAGTACCAAGATTTACGTTGTTTTATTTACATGCGCAGTAGTAAGAGCAGTGCATCTAGAAATTGTTATGAATTTAACAACGACCGAATTTTTAATGGCCTTTCGAAGATTCATCTCACGTCGTGGTATTTGCAAGATTATTTACACCGATAATGCTAAAACCTTCAAGAAAGCGGACAGGGATTTACAGCAGATATGGAATTTGATAAAGAATCCTGAGGTGCAAAATTATTTTAGTGAAAAAAGAATTGAATGGAAATTCGTCGTAGAGAGAGCAGCGTGGTGGGGAGGATTCTACGAAAGATTGGTACGTTCAACGAAGATATGCCTTAAGAAAATCCTTGGAAGATCTTCATTAGACTACAAAGAATTTGAAACCACTTTACAGGAAGTGGAAGCTGTTTTGAATTCCCGCCCATTAACCTTTGTATCGAGTGATGTAAATGAGCCAACCCCCTTGTGTCCAGCACATTTTCTGGTAGGGAAAAGACTGACAGCTTTGCCACCGGAAAAGATAAGGATCATTCCTTCTACCAAAAGTGAAGTAACTCGCAGATATAAATACAGATTAAACTTAGTAGAAAAATTTTGGTTGAAGTGGAAACAATTTTACCTAATGGATTTAAAATCGGTCCATTATACAGATCACTCCAAAGGCATACAAGTAAAAAAAGGAGCCGTTGTTCAAATTAAAGAAGACAATCAGTCAAGGCTTTTATGGAAATTAGACATTGTCACAGATATTCATCCTGGTAGAGACGGAAAGGTTCGTGCATCCACTTTAAGACTGGCAACGGGCAATTTCATTCGGCGAGCAGTCCAACACCTATATCCATTGGAGCTTGACTATGATAAAGAATAACTTATCTTTCTGGGCCGGAGGATGTTGTATTTCCTGACTCAAATTCCAAACTCTTTGGTGCGAAGTAAAACAAACAAGCTGTGTGAACTAAAGTGACCCATTTTTGTTTACGATTTAATTTTTATGTCATTTGTTGTTCCATGAATTTACTGCAGACGAGATGTACGAATTTAAAAATTGAAGATGTTAAAAGATAGTATGTGTACCGTTTTTAGTGTTAGTTTTGTCTATTAAATGTTTTGTTTCGTACAACAGTGTTTATATTCTTCGAAGTAAATACCTTAACGAGATCAGCCACAATAAAGGCGTAGAATTCACGACTCGGGTGAGAAAGTTCTAGATTTATAAGATACTTTTATATTTTTTAATAACAAACGTAAAAGTGGCAAAATTTGCGCAACCCACAATTTTGAGGTAAATCTATTTTCCATGATCTAATTCTATTTAAAAAAGAAACACTTTCACAAAGATTTTGGACATATTTGAACTCTTAAAATACAAGCAGATTTGAAATATGTAATAAAATAAAAGTGAAATTTTTGAACCCATTTTCATAAATATACATATATATAATATACGCAGCAAGAGGGTTAAGGCATTCGATTCCGAAAATTTAAGAAATTCATCGATCCGAGAATTCGGACATAAAAATAATCACGAATTTTGACAAATGGGAACCAAAAAAAATCTATTTCGTCAATCGTTTGCAGAAAATAACTTCAATTTCGCCAAAGCATCATGGAAAAAACACGAATTTGGTCAAAGGGTCACGGAATTCTTCAAATAATCATGGAAAACGCGAATTTTGTCAAGGAGAGCTGAGAAAATGCGAATTTTGTAAAAACCACGAAAAAACACAAATTATCGTCAAAGGATCGCAAAAGATGCGAATTTTATCAAAGAAACGCGAATTTCGTCAAAGGATCGCGAAAAAAACCTCAAATTTCGTCAAAGGATCGCGGAGAAAACGCGAATTTTTTCAAAGAATCGCGGAAAAAAGTTAATTTCTTAAAGGAATTCCTTAAAAAACAAGAATTTCGTCAAAGATCCCTGAAAAAATGTGATTTTCGTCGAAGGATCGCACAAGAAGCGCAAATTTTGTTAAAGGGTCACGGGAAAAAAACGTGCATTTTACAGAGAGCTGCAAAATTACGCTAATTTCGTCAAAGAGTTGTGGAAGAAACATAAATTTCATCAAAGGTTAATGGAAGAAATTCGAATTTCCTCAAACACCTACGGAAAAACGCGAATTTTATCAAAGGGCTGCGAAAATATGCGAATTTCGTCAAAGAGTCGTAGAAAAAATACAGTGGTCTCTTTAGAAAACAGCAACATACGTACACCTATGTTTATTATTATAGGTATAGTTTTTAATCTGAAATAATATGCTGAACTAACTTTTGAAGAAAACGGGTTAACCCAAACCCAGCTTGCAGGAATCTATACTCAGCCTGAAATCGACCCGAATCGAAAACAGTTCACCCGAACTGCAATAAAAATAATTAGTGCCAGGTTGGAAATCCCCCCCCCCTCTGCTGTAATATTTCAGAAAATTTACTTTGAATTTCAGAATTTTTTTTTACTGAGAATCACCCCTGATCAGTAGTTTTTTTTTTCTACTGCGATTTTTAGTTTTAGTTCAATATAGAAATGACAGATGGCGCTGCAAGCAATGGACAGTAAATGACTGCCCGATTTAACGACTATTGTTTGCCGCAAAGTGTGCTCCCAAAGTTTGATTAAGTGATCAGCACCACCTAGCTGATAAATTATGTAACCTTCAGTTGAGCTTCGTTGTCTCCCGAACAACACGTCTGTAACGAGCGCCCTCGCTCTCAAATCAGAAGCCCATTTCAACGATTGCCCCTTGGCAATAAATAATAGAAACCTATTAAAATTTAATCTAGTCCATTGCTCTCTCAGTGTTCGACATATGGTCCTAGCCGGCCGGAGCACAGCAAATAATAAAAAAAATAAATGACTGCTTTAACTACTTTAAATCGCCAACGCGGCGTACATAAATCCAAACTAAACAAAATCACGAAATTTATTAGCGAATATGAATGCACCCATTTAAAGGAATCAAAGAAGAGCAGCAAGAAGAACGATTGTGTTTAGAAGGCAAAAAAGTTTCTATTATGTAAATTATAACGTCACTCCATTACCTGATCGAATACTATACAACTCTTCCGGATTATGCCGACATAGCAGACTCTTTGGAAATAGCAACTGAGCTAGAAGATGAACTGTGACCTGATTCTGCCCTTAACGGAAAAAACCGACTCGGAACCAGACGTTGTCGTAATTCATTACGAGATTGAACAGATCGCAATTCTGCCCTTCTGTCGGTATTTGCGAACGACCTCTTAAGTTCTCTGCTTTCGAGGTTAACCAGTTTTGACCAATCATATTGAAGCATCCAAGGATACACGTGGATTATTTTTATTTATTTACTTTGGATTCAACGTGTGTTTCTGACTTGTGTCCACGCTCGATTTCTTCAATGGAAAAAAATCTAAAAATGGCCGGCAAGGAGAATAATCGATCAAAAAAAACTACACAGAGACAATTTGAGATCATGGTGGATTTCATTTCCAAACATAGGGAAATAGAGAATAAAAAATTTACGCCATCGTTTACTCTAAAGGATAAGGAAGAACTTTGGCGTGAATTATCCAATTTACTGAATGCTGACGGATACGGCCCTATTAAAAAGCCAGAAAAATGGAGAAGAGTAAGTAGATTTTTAATTAATATATATTTTTTAATAATTAAGTTCTTAAAGATAATTGTATCGTTTTAAAACTAAAGCACCCTTCACATGCTTCTAAACTTGCATTGTCGTATTTTCCGTAATATTGTTCCTAAAGTAAATTCTTAAATGTTGTTTTCTGATAAATGAATATAGAGTAGATGTGCCAGTAATGGACACCCCTTAATGTTTTTGGATCATAAAAAAAATAACCAATAAAAATTTAGGTTTAATTATTTTTTTTCATAACTCTCACTTGCATGTTTTAAATCCATGTTATTTTTGACACTCTTAACCAAACCAATCAATAAGCCGAAAATAATGTTTCAAAGTCCCGCTGTTTTTCAGTAAAAATCTTAATGAAGATGCTAACATCTGGCTTTATTTAATAAATTTATATATTCTTTATTTCAAATTTTTAATTTTGCAAAATTTGAATGTTTTTGTTTGAGTAGTATTAGAAAACTTTAAATTTTATATATTAATGGCCATTTACAAAATTTCATTTATTCTTGAGGTTTCAAGACACTTGTCCATTACTGGAATGCTTAATTAGTAAATTTCCAGTAATGAACACCCCCATGTAGGCATTGTTAAAAGTGCAATTTCAGTAAGTTACATAGTGCATAAAATCTTTTGACTTAACTGAAAACCTAAGTAAGCAAATTTAAATTTTTAAATTGCACTTACCAGAATGTAATAATATGAAAATTTTCATAGATAGCTGCTTTTAATTAATTTCACATGGTTAGCAAATTTTTTTATATTTTAACCAAATTAATATTTTTTATAACTTTGCTTTGCATATTGCAGAATCTGGCAGTCAATTAAACAAATAAGGAAACAGAATATTGTTTAACGGCATGGGTGAAAGAGGGGCTCAATCTCTCCCCATTTCAATAAAAACATTCAAGTTAGAGAAGTCCATCATTACTGGCACGTCTACTCTATGTATGATATACAGTCAAATCTGTGAAATATGCACACTTCGGGACCGAGGATTTTGTTGATTATATATTTTAGCAGATCATCCCTTTGTTTATATTTTATTTTTTGAAGTCTGACTATAAATTAGGAAAAACTATACAAAAATTACAATTACAATGGACAAGAACAACATAATGCAATATTGGTTTAATATATTTAAGATTAAATAAAAGGGTACTAGTTGGTTATCCCATTGACCAAAAATCTATCGCCAAACTATAAAATTAAATGCCAATAATGGTTGATCATAAATATCACATTCATTTGACTTTAAACAAGTTACACATGTTTGCGTCATCAAGTTATTTTATTTTGACATTTTATTTGTATTTCTATCAATGTTATACTAATTTATTTATTCTTTTGTTATTTAAATTAAAAATTATGTAAATTTGTATAATTTGGTGAGTGGTTTGGCAATCTATATAATTTGGTGAAATTGGTCAACGGGATAACTAAGTAGTACTAATAAAAGTTAAATTATATACAATTTTTACTGATTATTCATGTTTTGGTGTGTTTTCAATAATTTTTTTTCTGCAAGCTATGAACTCTTATTACTTCTTGCTCCAAGATAACATTTTTTACCCAAGGAAATTAAAATATTTATATCCAATTTATATTTATTCATTGGAAAATTGGTAACTGAAAAAAATATGTACCAAATTTAATTTTTGAGTTAAAATTTTAATAACAATTCATTGTTTACATTCGAACATGTGTGGATAACAGGCATTTGTGGATTTCACAGAGTTGACTGTACTGTAGTATGTATTCCATGTCATGAACAAAATTCTTTTAAAATGTATAATTATTTTTTAAAGAAACTAAGAAAAGATAGCTAATACAATCTTAAAACTTAGTTACTAAAACTCTGATTTATACAAATTTTTTACATGTTTTAGTTTTAAACATTTTAATAATTCGATTAAATTTATTATTCAAGTTATATCGATAAATACAATATAAGCTAAAAAGCTTAATTCACAGGTATTTTGACTTAAATGTAAACCTAAGTAATCAAATTTAAATTTTTAAATTGCACTTACCAGAATGTAATACCATTTTTTTTTTTTTTTTTTTTTTTTTTTTATAAATAGCAGCTTTTAATTAATTTCACATGGCTAATAAAATTTTCTATATTTTAATCAAATTAACATTTTTTATAACTTTGCATATTTCAGAATCTGGCAGTCAATAAAACAAATCAGGAAACATTAATTTTATAGAAAAAAAGTCAAAATGCATTGTTTTAATAGTAATTATTTTTGCAATTGCTTACATTTTGTCAGTGCAATTTTTAAATGTACCTTGCATCTTGCTGGCTGGTAGGATTTTCTGAAACCCCCCCCCCCCCCTGATAATGATGTGACATGGGCTGTTCTGCCCATTAGCGTTAAGTACTAAAAAAGAAAAATAAACGACTCTTATGGGAGTTTTAAATTTTTCACCTTTATTTATGTAAATAATAATGATTAGAGGTGGGGAAATACTTCATTTTACTTGTCACTGGCAAGTGGATTTCTTGACAGGGTGAGTGCAAGGCGAAGAAGAAAATTCTGAAAACCTCCCCCACCCTTAGTTAGCTATAGTGTGCAACTTTCCAAATTACCATGATGTGAACATGGTACTGATACTAAGTTTTATTCTATAATAAATTTTCCTCTGTTATAGTCGTAATTTTTATAGGAAAAAAAATAGCGAAAATGCTTTGTTTTAATAATTACTTTTGCAATTGCTTACATTTTGCCAGTACAATTTTCAAATGTATCTTGCATCTTTCTGGCTGGTAAGATTTTCTGAAAATTCTCCACCCCTGATAATGATGCGACATAGAATTGCATGTTTTTGCGAAACGGAAAAAAAAAAAAAATTGTATATTGTTTTATTATATAATATATACACACATATTCAATTACAGTTAAGCTTCATGTTTATTTGCAATAATTACCCCCACATCCCTTTATTTTCTAAGTAGCAGTAGTCATGAGAGATTGCCAGCAATGTTTTTTCTTGAGTCATTTTAATACTCTCATTTAAATATCAGCTGTTGAAAAAAAAGGCACTTTTTATATTCTTTAAGGGATTTTTTTTAGTTATTAAAGCAAACTTTTTAGACTTTAAAGGGCTCTTTTTTATTTTTTAAAAGCACTATTAATTTTTAAGTCTTCCCAACACTCTTTTAAGTCATATAAATTGAGTTTTTACTCAATAGGCAAATGTTTTAACAGAAATAATGAAAGTTTTTGTTTTAGCGGCTATTTTCCAAATCAAAGGGCAAGTGGGATGGGCCTGTTAAACCTATGGGAATGTGCATTTTAATAGTTTTAAAAATGATTTTTTTTTTTTTTCACTTACAATAGCTGACTTTCGATTACTTTTCCATTTGGATTTTTCAGCTGCAAGTTATTTTTATCCAAATTTTATATATATATATATATATATAATTTCATTTTTTTTAATGGTATAATTTTATGGAAAGTTTATATATATATACATTTTTGTATCAAAGAACAAATAAAATCTTCCTTTGGTGCCCCCTTTCGCTTTTCATTGTGGCTCTCGCTGCACCTGCCCCCTAGTTTTAGTCCTGGCAAACACACTCACTAAAAAGCACTTCTTTATCCATCCACCATATCATTTTACTGTTTTTGCAAGTTCTGTTTAATCCATACATTCATTTTATAGTTTAGCATTTAAAAAAAAACTTAAAATTTTTGCATGACCATATATATTGGTTATCCCAAAAAAGTTGTAGCTACTTTTATTTTTACAATGTCACACTCATAGTTTTGGTTGTAGAAGAATGGAATTTTTATTTGTCAGAGTGCAGATTTTTATTTATTTTTTATTTTCTTCAATCAAACTGATACGCCCCAGGGGCAAAAAAAAAAAAAAAGTATAAAATTTCAGTCAATAACACTAAAGTATATTGCAATCTTTTTGGAATACTGTGTTACGTGTTTTTTAATATTCACATTTATTTTAGACATGGACAGACTACAAGTCTGAAATAAAAGGGAAGTATGCCGAAATGTTAAGAGAAAGAAGAAAGACAGGGAACCTGGGAAAAGAATATGCCCCAATTCCACCCCTTTATGAGAAAGTATTGGGGTTAATTGATGATGTACTGATTACCGGGGATGAGAATGTTCCTGAGACTGGACGAAATGAGGTAAGGTGATTAGTGTTATATGTAATTTTGATAACTTTGAATTTCATTTTTTTTTTTTTTTTTTTTTTTTTTTATTGTTAGTTAGGAGATGCAAGTTCTTTTTTAAGCGTTGTTTGTATTGTTGGTAATTATCCTTATTTTATTTCTTCATTTATTAAAAGCATACAGTTGTATTGTTTAAACAAACTTATTAAAACACTTAAACTTTAAATTTTTCTGAATAAAAATTGCTTAGTTTGCTGTAACTATTAAGTTACAATAAGTGTGTATTATACCCCCTCCCTCATTTTTTTAGGTCGATTTCATAAGAAATACTACCTATTACATTCTCCCCTATGTTAGAATTTCTGAAAATGAAATGACGACTTTTTTCATATTTAAATGAATAACTGCAGCATTCTTCAACTTGCCTTTATTTTGGAATATATGTGAAAATATTTTTCATATATGAAATTGTTTTTAAATTAATAAAATTAAATAAAAAGCAACATAAATATGTAGTACCTTTATTATATATATAAATATGTGTGCAATGTATTTATTAAACTCTCTCATTGTTTCAGTTTAAATTCATTAAGGCTGTTCTCAAATCGACAAGGGCAACTTTCTGACTTAAGTTTTAATTTATTTTTGTTTGAAAATGCATGAAACTAGCTGGTGTTGTTGTTTAGAAACTGTGTAATTGAGCTGTTTTTTCCCTTTTTTGCAAATGCAATAGATCTTTCAGAAAATAGTGTCAAAGTGGGTGTTTTGAACCGAATGTCCACGCAAAAGAAGAAAAGAACACTCGAGCGGGTTAAAAATGTGTTTGTCATGTGATCTAAATGGCTTATAACTCAATAGGTAATTGATTGAACAAACAATGGAGAAAAACAGTTCAATTTCAAATCGCTTCCATGGCCAGGCTTTTCAATTTTATACCTTTCCGTTAAAAAATGAATTTAAAATTGTGTCAAAATGTTTTTTGCTTGAGCAGAGGAGTTAAGAACAGCCTTAAGTACTATTTACACGCATTCTAAAAATAAATTAACAAGCAGTTTTCAGGCGCATTAAAATTATTAATGTCCTCGCTTCTGGCGAGGAAAAGTACTGTTCGCCAAATCATGTAACGCTTTCGTCTTTTCGCACCAGATACTCGCAAGTATTTTATTTTTTTTTAATAGATTAATAATTCTGCCTCTGTATTTGATTGATCCTTTATTACATAAGTAGTTCAATTAGTTTTTTTTTTTTTTTTTCAAAATATTCTGTGTATGCCAGTAAGGAAACCTTCCTTGTAAGTATGTTTTGTTTTTGAAGGCAGCACAAAAATTGATATGTACATAAATTTGCAGAATTCAAATTAAATAGAATTCCATATTATGTTAATGTGTGTTTTATTTATATTCTCTTTTCTTTAAAAGGAATTTAATTTGATGGAGCAGGCTGATACATTTAGAGAAGAGACTGTAGAAGATGATTTTGATGATAGTAGTGAATTCCATGCTGATGAAAATGTGGTTGATGTGAACATTCTTGCAGAAACGCCAAGTAGTAGTAGTAAGAATTTTTTTATTATTTACTTCGTGTTCTCATAGTCGATTGATCAAAATGCATTTTCAGATTACTTTTAAACACCTTTAAAATGTTTAACTTTTGTTATCTAGTTGCTCAAGAAAATCTTCAAATGCCTAATGTACAGTCAAAAAATTGCACCATCCCTATCTATTTTCTTAGCTAATTGACATGAGGGAAAACAAAAATAACTATTCAATTGGTCATTTTGCTTATATAAAAGATATGTTATGAAGAGAAAGCTTAGAATTGTAATCTTTATGCAAAAATGTAAAAAAAAAAAAAAAAAAAAAAATTAAATACAAGCACCCAATTTTGATAACAAATTTAGTATTTTCGGTTCATTTTATCATGTGGTATCAAAGAGCAAATTGTTTAGACATTGTTTTTTTTTTGGGGCTTATTTTACAACACAATCTCTTATTAAAAATTAGGTATTTGTATTGCATATTTTCAGTTTAGGTGAGACTTTTGTATGATAACCTTCTAAATTTTTTCTTTTAACATAAGCAAAATTTCCAATTGAATGCTATTTTCATTATGCTCATGCCAATTAGCCAAGAAAATTATTAGGTGGGATTAAAAAAAAAACACCTACTATACAAAAATAATTATTAAAATATGTTGCCTGATCCAAATATTGTATTTGTTTTCTCCCCCTCCCCCCCCCCAAAAAAAAATTGTCAGTGAATCACACGATTTCTCTAACCGGTCACAAGAAAAGCTTCAAAATTTACCTACGGTACAAGAAAAAGAAATTGCAAAATATGCAAATTGGTCACAGTTAAAAACGAATTGCGAAATTTGTCAGTGGATCGTTGGAAGAAACTGTGAAATTTGTTCATCAGTTGCAGAAAAAAAAAAAAAAAAAAAAAAAAAACCCTCAGTTTGTCTCAAGAAAAAGTAACAAAAATTTGCCTGGTAAGAAAAATATCGCAAAATTTTAAAATCAGTCACAGGTTTTTAAAAAAAAACTTCACGAAATTCGACAGTGGATAGTCAGAAAAAATCGGAAATTTCTTGATATGGGGGGGAAAAACAGAGATTTGGCCATTTGGTTACAAAAAAGCGGCAGTTTTACAATCAGTAGAAAGAAAATATCGCGAAATTAGTCGATCGGCCACAGAAGTAAAGCGTGTTTTTTACCAATCGTTTGCAAGAAAAAACAAAGGTTTGCAAATAAGAAGAAAGGAAATATTGCAGAATTCATCAATCAGTAGCAGAGAAAATGCATTATTTTCTCCAATCGGTCACAAGAAGTTGCTGCAAAATTTGCTTATCAAAACAAGGAATAATTTCGTAAAATTCCCCGATCAGCCATGAGAAAACAAAGTGAAATTTGTCAGTGGAATGTCAGGAAGAAAAAAAAAGTTATTCGTCGATCAGTCATGGACAAAATCCACAATTTTGCCAATCAGTAGAAAGCAAATATCACGAAATCTGCCCATCGGTCGTGCCTAAAAAATGGCAAAATCCTTTAGTGGATTGATGGAAAAAAAATCGTCAATCCAATCAGTCACAAGAAAAATTTGCTAATTGCTAAAACAGAAAATATAATGAAAGTTGCTTGAGTTGCATGTAAAAAAAGCCTTTAAAATCATCTGAAAATTCTTCGATCCGTCAAAAAAATTTGCATTTTTTTTTCAATTTGTTGCAAGAAAAAATGGAACATTTGCTAATCAGTCATCAGTAAACAGAATATTTGTGTAGATATCTCAAAAAACTTCCATTTTGTTTCTTACTTACTGACCCTGAACCCTTTATTTTTCTCCATATTCTATTCTTTTACAGTTACAAGAGAATTTGTAATTTATCCCACCTCTAATCATATTTATTTATTTTATTTTAGCTTTTATGCAAACTCGTAAACACCGAAAGGTTGACAGTGACAGTCAAAGACGGCCTGGCGTTTCTAGAAAAAATTTCACAAATCTCGTAGAAACTGAAGCAGAAAAGACTGGTGCCTTACGGGAACTGGGTGCAGCAGTGGAGAGGGGCAATGCCCTGAAGGAAAGAGAACTAGAACTACTGGAAAAAAGGAATGAAATAGAGCAGCAAAGAAATCAGTTATTTGCACTTGTTAATGATAATTTTATAAACATTGCACAGCAATTTTTAGATATTTATAAAAATAAATAAATTGATGCTTGAAAAATACTTTTTTTGTTCTGAAATAATTTCTTTGTTGTTATTTACAGTAGGGCTTTTCACCTTGATACAATAACAAATTTGCCAAATTTATATAGTAATAAGTTCCAAGATCTTATTTGTTTTATTCTTTGGCAAATTTGTAAAAATTATGATGCAACTATACTTGTTAACTTTACACTTTAGGTATAAAATGTACACTAATTTTTTTTTTTTTTTTTTTTTTTTTTGCAAAGTTTCTATTTTGTTTCATTTTTCTACCCTTAAATTATGAATTGCTTTTTATAGTTGCTTTTAATAATGATTATTCTGAATGCAAAGATGAAATTTAATATTGTCAGTGAGTGAATTCAGATTTCATTTTCAAAAATCAGCCGAAATAATCTTTTTGTTTTCATTGTATGTAAAAATAATGTTCTCAATATATTTGCTTAAGAGAACAGTAAAAAAATGGAAAAAAAAACATATGGCTTTAAAATTAGTTTCTTAATGAATCTGATAATGGTTTTCATATTTTTCTCATCAAAATATCTTTGTAATGGTTACCGCTGTAATATTTAACAATATTCACCGATTATGTAATCTAAAGAAAAAGTGCGACTCTTTACATTAAATTAAGTGAAAAAGAAAACAAATTTCAAATATTTTAGCATGTAACTGTTTCAAGAGTTCATAATAGAAACCTCTTTTTCAGTGCAAAATGAATTACAGTAATATTGAAAAACAATAGCAGTTTGTTTATTGCTGTTCATTTGTTGTCAGACTTATTATTACTTTTTATATGTGAGAAAATGAAGATGTGTATATTTTAACCCCTTGAGGACAAGGGTCTTTTAAATAATTTTTAATCACCAGTTTTTTAAAACAGAAATTTTTGCCTAATTGAATCGGGTAAATGCTTGGATTTAAATAAGGCAAAATTTACTGGTGAGAATAATCCCCAATTCTGAGCATCTTACGTGGCATGAATGCTGGTCGCTCATCCCCATGGGGTTAAAAGATTACTATAATGATTTATACATTAAACTTCATAAATTAATAAAGCATCGGCTGTAAAAAAATTTCCTACCAAATGGGAATATTTATGGAATTTTCTGGGACTTGCAGAGTGCAATATTTCGTATATTTTCACATTACACCATCACTTTATGTAGCTTTAAATCCAATTATATCATATTTACTTGATGTATAATATTCAAGACTAAATTTTTAGCTTGTTTTTCGTTGCACTTAAATCATTCACCCATATATATATATAAAGAAAAATGCATCTAATAAATACATATTAAAATCTAAGATGAACATAATTAAAAAAGTTTATTAGGATAATTTCATTTTTGCAATTTTCTGAAAATCAACCACCCTCCCCCCCCCCCCCTCCCCCAAAAAAAAACTCCAAACAAAATTGAAAAAGTAAAAGATTAGCAAGTGGGTGTTTTTTCCGCGAGTGAAGTAGCCCCTTAATTTTAAGTGGTGTTAACAATTTAATATTATGTGGTTTTTAATAATTAGGTTATGTTCTTTAACAATAAAGAATAGATAACCTGGAGTTTCGCATTGTTTAATTTATTTGTAAAATACTACACAAAATAAGCTAATAGACATATTTAAAAGAAAAAAAAATTACTGCTACTCTATTATAATAATTTACGATACGATTATTTTAATAAAATAACAATAGTACTCATTGGACAATTGTCAAATGCTATATGAATTGTTCACATAATAGCTACAATTGATAATTTATTTGAATTTGTAAAATAATTATGTTGGATAAAGCAGTCGTTTTTTAAAATGGAAAACATCCCCTCGTTACATCGCATATATCTGCAGAAAAGAAAAAAAAAAAAAAAGCAATATAACCAACGGCATACAAAAGTTACAAAAAATTTTAACCTATAAGGATACAAAGAAATGTTTTGTATCAGTCTCCAAAATGTAAATTTATACCCTTATTACAATCATCCTAAAAATAAAACGATAGTAACATTTAAAAAGTGCTATTAATCCTTTATGTCCCAAATTATGAATTCATGAAAATTTCATCTTCTAAAATATTTTTCATGAATTTTTGAAACTACATTAGAAGATTGACACAATCATTTAATAAATTTTAGAAGGATTTTCCCAATTAAATTTGAATTATAGAGATTTTGTGCAATATGTATCTTGTAATATAACTCCTTAAATCTTTTAAAATCTTTTCTTTATATTTTGTAGAATTAAGAAATGTACAAATATAATGTTAATACAGTAGAAATATTTCTGATCGAAAATCCCCCCCCCCCCCCCAAAAAAAAAAAATTCTTTCAACATCAAGAAAACTGAAAAGATGCAACGGCAAAATCATATTTAATTTTTGGCTGTCCAAAAAATGTGATTTCTCATAATCAATTGAAAAAAAACAATTGAGATTTTTATTCAGTTTTCAACAACATATTTATCACACAAAATTTTCAGAGTTCATTTTTAGGTGTTGTGAAATCAAATAGCGATTTCCATTTTCCAATAAAGGTAAAGGATCTTTGAGAAAGTGCTATTGAAGTTGCCGCTTGGTCAATTTTTGAAACACAACAGCTCATCATGAAATAACAATTATAGCTCAACACAAAGCCTTTTTCAAAACACCATCCGATTCAAAATGATTTCAGAAGTGATACTTTGTACTTAAAAAGCAGCAAAACTTTTCTCTTAAAAAATAAATAAATTGAAAGCTAATAATCACCATTGATATTCTTATATTTATTCTGATGTGTGTCTGAATGGATGTAACTCATTTTATAATGTTTTCTTAGCATACACATACATATGTGTAAGTTTAGATTTAGGTGATTAACCAGTATTTTTCCTAAGTAAAAATGCAAAATGAGCTTCAAATAATATTTGTTAAGTTTGTTATTTGTGGTACTAATTAATGAAATTAATTGCAATTATTAACTGTTTCCTGTAGCCCATTTTTTTAAGGATGCAACGCCTTGTTCTTTTTAAAATTAGCAAAACACATAAACCGGGAGATGATAGCACAATCTCATTGAGTTTATGGCTGAAATTCCAGAATTAGTTAAAACTCAATCATTCTGCCAAATCATACCTTGGTGGAAAACCCTTAAAAACAGATTTTAGCGGTTACTCGTACATTTAAGATTGTGTTTTCCTGCTCCCAATCTTCAATGTTTTCATACCTTTGGGTGCAGGAAAACAATGGTAAACCTACAAGTCCACCGGTAAAATCGGTTTGCAAGTGTTTTCCACCAAGATATGACTTTACAGACCGATTGCATTTTAACATGCGAATCAAGTTTTAACTAATTCTCGAATTTCAGCCGCAAACTCAATGAGGTGATTGTCTGTTTGCTGCCTCCTGGTCTAACACCTTGCCTTAAAAAAAAAAAATAATAATAATGAAATTCACCTGCAGTTGTAGCCAGAAACCTATATATTTAAAATGCTAAGCGTTTTCTTTCGAGTCCGTGAGAAGAAACTACTGCATCAAATTACACCAATCTTTTTTTAAATGAAAGATGTTTGGCTACAGATTTGTTATCGTACATTCGTTTGTTGGAATATTTTATTAATTAGCCATAATTTTGAATTAAAATTCTACAGTTGTGCATGCGCAGCATATAAGTACAAGTCTGCCTTTGGAGAGAGTTGCTGCACATGCGCAAAGATGCTCGCATCACAGATAGAAGTTATTTTAAGTTTTCTGCTATTCAATCTTACACTAAACTAGCTTTTCTTTCTTTCACAAAATTAATATTATTTGGCTCTCTCAGCATTATTAACAATTCAAAAATTTATTGTGTCGATATTAAGAGTTAGATACGATTTATTTTGGGAGTGCCATATTGTTTTGGTCATATTACACACAGAAGATAAACACAGTGATTTGTAGCTAGAAGTTATATCCGTCTTATGAATTGCCAATAGTCACATACGAATATTGGGAAACTAGCATGTTAAGTCATAGCTGTTTCTTTGAAAAAGTAAAGTATCAAATATTAAGCAAAAGTATTTCTGTAAGATCAAGTCATATTCAAGGCAATTGCATTTGTCAACTGCTTTTCGAACCCCTTCAATTTAGAAAGAACGACAATGAGTTCCTGCTAGCGTAATGTGTTAACGCAACAGTCTAAAGCTCAGAATTTTTGTAGCGGGCACAGGTTCGAATCCAGCCTGGGAAAATGTGTAATATTTTTGTCAATAATTCATTCCTGTAATGACATACTTTATTAGGAAGAGAAGTTTTAGGATTTTAATTTTATTATTATTTGAATACTTTATAGTTAAATAAAATTTGACAATAAATATTTTGAGAAAATAATGATTTTATAATATATAAGCTAAATTATTTTGCATGTAATTATCAAATAAATTGAGCTGATCTAAAATTTTCGTTATATTTTCTGACCACTATCAAGAATATATGTGTGTGTCAGAAAGAAAAGTTTGTCATTCTTTACTGTAAAAAATAAAACTGAAAGAAAGAAAAATATTCGTATAAGAGCTATAAAAGAAATTACCTTGATATCCAGGTTTAATTTTTTAAAAATGTATATTATAAATCGTTAGTTGCATCAAGTTTCAAATTTAGGTTTTCAGAGAATGAGACAGATAAAAATAAAATTCATGGTAGCTTTTAATTGTGTTTAAAAAAAAAAAAAAAAATGAATGATAATAAAAAAGTAAATGAAAATAAATATTGTTATTTTTTCAAGAAAAAGAGGCCGTAGTAAGTACAAATAAATTCCCTGCCCAGAATTTTTAGGTAAATTTCTGATAAAAAGCAAGCATAATCAGTTGTAAATTATAAACTTAAAATTCCTTCACTTCATTGAATCGGTTAAACTGATGGCATCCTGTATCACCTTAAAGAAATAGAAATCAGTTATGCAATATAGAAATTCATCATTCAATAATTTAAAAGCAACTAATTAAAAATTTGAGAATTTTTCTGATGAAACATTCAAGTTATTTACCATCAAATCTCGACGGGCACTATGCTGAGATGACGCATCAGTTCATACATGCCAAGATCATATCTGCAATTTAGTGCTTTTAAATTATTTTCTGTTTTATCATTTAATTATATATATGACTAATTACTTTTAGCAACAAATAAATTCACAAGAGTATGCTTGTTGTTGACAAATTAAACATCGCAGGTATTTTCTATGGCACCATTGACCGTATTCTGCCCTAATCAGAATGGAAGACGTTCTCGTAATTCGCCGACGAAGTGGTGATTTCGCATTCTGCCCCTGTCGTCTCGGAATGAGTTCCGAAGTTGCGGGGTGCTCGTAATCGGTGATTTAAATAAGTGGATCAATAACGAGTTATCTCGTAGCAGGCAGCGAACACGTTAACATTACTAACTTTTACAAAATAATGTATAGAAGGTATATATGCTACTGACTCTCATTTGCAGTTATTATAATTTCTGCAATTACTGACTTCTAATAATTATAATTTTATTAAAGTGTATATTATGATGATTATGTTAGCAGTTTGAAGTTTTGCTTTGGAAACTAAACTCTTGGTAACTATTCAGTATTTTAATGCTGAGGGAAAAGAACCATAAAAGTCAAATTTAAATTTAAAAAAGAAAAAAATTACATCTAGCGTTATCAGTTCTGCCAAGAAAAGGTGAATAGAAGAGTACAAAATTTTATTTTTGGAAATTTGTGATTTAATTTTATGCATCCAAAATTTGAAATCACATTTTAATGATATTTCTTGGACTTTATATTAATTTTCAGTGCAATATAAAAATCATGGATTAGATAGAAAATACAATGGTAGTTTCAACAAAAAGTGCATAACAATTTTTAAGAAGACTATTAAAAAAATTTAAGCTTAAAAAACACACTTAGAGAATTACTTTTGCCTAATTTAACATAGTTACCAAAAGTAGAGTTGCAGTCGTGTGTACATGCACATACATAAATAAAAATTCCAATCATATAAAAATGCTTTTATTTTATGAAAAGTAATTTCTAATAATGTTACTCCTCACAACAGCACCTCTTGCATTGGGCTGGCTATTATTACTGCTACCATCATCATCATCATCAGAATTATCTTCATCATCAACTGGCACACTAAATTTAAGACAAGTTGTGCAAAACAGCACATGCATTCGTAATTTTTGATGCCATTGTAGGCTCAAAGTTCAGCTTGTGAAGAAATATAAATCGTGCCTTTAGCACACCATTCACACGCTCAATCACATTCCGTGCTCGTGCATGTGCTTTATTGTATCTGTTTTCCGCGGCTGTTCTGGGCTGTAAAATTGGTGTCATCAGCCACGGCTCCAATGGATAGCCACTGTCACCTTAAATAAAAAGTACAAGCTTTAAGTAAAATAAGAACACTTTATTTTATTTTAATTTTTAAGAACTGTATACTCTATATTACACTATCTTATATTAACACTGCCTGCTTTGATTAATTTTCCATAACTTTGTTAATTTTTTATGGCAATATATAACAAATTAACACTTTGTAATAATACAATATTTCTAACTGCTAAAAAGATGCAAGATTAAAACTTTAAAAATAGCAAAATAGTTTATTTGACAGTTGAAAATGACTCAGATAGAGATAAAACATGTCAAAGTCCAATTGTAAAATTTTCTTAAGGCTCCTGTCCCTGCTCAGGAAGAGACTCACGATCTAATGCTAATCCTATGAGAAAGGATTTTTCAAATATCTCGTTTGCATTTAGACCTTTTTAAATAACTTTTTTTTTTTGCATTGGATAGCCGAGATCTGTCTCTAGAGCGCACCTTTTTTACTTTTTCGATTTTGGTTTCAGATATTTTTTAGAGTGACACTTTCATTTTCGGAACCGGTTTTGATGGTTGGTTGGTTGGAGTTTTATGGCACAAAGTCCCTGTAGGGACATGCTGCGCCAAGAAAAAGTTGAGTAAAACATAGTTAAAAATTAAAAGTTACAGCAAAATACTGTCAGAAATATAAAAGTGAAAAAAAGTAAAATGAAGAAAGCAATGTGATGATACATGTAATTAAAATAATGCACAAGGAAAGCGACAATACACAAGGTTTTAAAAGTTAAAACATAGTTAAAAGACAAGAATATTTAAATTAAAAAAAATTCTAAAAGCTCTAAAGTTATGAAAAGTTATATGTTCAAGAAATAAAGCATAAAATGTTATATAATACTGCTTTAAGAACGAAGTTATAATTCAAAATTTTAAAACGATATAAAGCTACGTAGGATGAATAACTTCAAAAACTGTATTATTGTCATCGTTATCAGAGTCATAACTACAAGAGTCCATAGCCTCTTCTGCATAGTTGAGCAGCTGTTTGTGATTTTTAATATTAGTTATTGCTGGGCTAAGACATGATTTATTGCCTTTTCTCTTCACAGTTTTCCACTGTGAAGAGATTTGAGTTGGAGGTTTCTTTCTTTCTTTTTGCGCACAAGTTTTTTCATTTGCTTTCGGACTTGGACGAACAATAGGTTTCACAGATTTGCTTTTATCTGGAGCTGGCGTTTGTTTAGTCTTATGTTCGGCGGATACTTTTGATTTAACTGATGATGTTCGGGGAGAATTAGGTTTCTGTAATGATAGAACTGGAGATGAAGCAGCCTTAGTTTCAGTCTGATGATTAGATGACTTTTTGGATCCAACTGGAGATTTCTGTGACTGAGTAAGTTGATATTCTATTGTAACTGGTTCTGAGGATGGTAGCCAACGTTCCAATAATGGGGTACCATAGCATTTACTACCAAGAGAGACGTCCCGGGTTTTTTTAGGTGAAGTATTGGTTGAATGTGTCATAGATGTATTATTTGGTGGAAAAGAGCAGTCGGTCTGGGTACTGATGTGCCTTACGGATTTTGGTTGTTGTTTGAGTATACTAGAGTAAGAAACCGATAGTCGTGGCTCTAGACTCGACAAGTTTACGAGCTTCGGGATAGGAAATTTTTTCAGTTATTTTAATAGCAATTATTTCTTTTTCACGGATCCAGTTAGGACAAGAACGGGAGTATGCTGGATGATCACCCTTACAATTTATGCAGCGTTCGGATTTTTTACAAGATTTACCGTCGTGGCCTACTTCTGCACAACGAGGGCAGGTAACAGTACCACGACAAGTAGTGTTGGTATGACCATATCGTTGACATTTGAAACAACGGAGAGGATTTGGAATATAAGGCTGGACAGGACAGCTTAGGTAGGCTGCTTTAATTCTAGTAGGTAAATTAGGACTATTGAAAGTCAGAATGATGTGCTTTGTGGGAAGCACTTTCTCATTACGACGAATTGTTATACGGCGTACATCGATGACATTTTGGTCTTTTAAATTTTCTAAAAGTTCTTCTTTTGTAGACAGTAAAAGGTCAGGTTCCGATATTACACCACGGCAAGTATTCAGAGTTTGATGCACTGTAACAGAAACATAGAAAGGTCCTATTGTATTAGCATTTGAAAGAAGCTGAGATTGGCTGGCTGAAGAGACCTCAACAAGCAAATCTCCAGAATGCAGTTTTTTAAGTGAATAGTTGTCACCAAATACAGAATGAAATGTTTTTGCAATAAGAAAAGGTGAAGTTCTCTTAAAAGAACTATCAGAGAGGCTATCAGTGCGTTTAATTACAAAAAAACGAGTGAATGAAGAATTCGGTTCATTTTGCTGCTCTCCACATGGGAGAGAGTTAGAAGAAAATGAGTTTTTTCCATCCATGTTAGAAAAAAATAATGATTCAGACCCCGGCTGCACCACCCACTACCGAGCCCAACAAGGGGATACACAATTGTGCACCAGTGCTAACCAGGGCCCATACGGTCACAAGACATTCCTATGCCAGTCTCCACCCTTAACAAGATGGCTAGTAAATGCTCGCTCACTTGATCCCCAGCCAGTGACAAGTCAGCTGACCAGCCGATTGATGCATACGGGACCAATATGCACCTCCCGTCTACCTGGAGCAGAGGCCAAAGCAGTGTGTTGGTTTCCCTCAACTGCCAGGATCCCCCTTTCCAGGGACACGGGACAACACGCACGGCAAACACGTGGGTGGTTTACAATTCTCCATGAGTCGATATACAGGATGATATCGGCTCATGCAGAATTGCCCTCACCTCCTAAGATGAAACCACAATGAGAGTGAAACAAAGAGGAAAGAAAGGCAAGAGAAATAAGAGGAAAAAGAAAAGAGAAAGATCGCTCAGGAACCTGGGGTTGCGAAGCCCGTGAATACCTAAAGAAGGTATCCCCCTGGGGGGGGGGAACCGGTTTTGAAAGTGAAAGTAACTTTATACAAAATATCTGCGACCAAAATAGAAAAAATAAAAAAGGTGCGCTCTAGAGACGGATCTCGGCTATCCAATGCAAAAAAAAATTATTTAAGGTCGAAATGCAAACAAGATATTTGAAAAATCCCTCCCCATAGGATTAGCATTAGCTCGTGAGTCTCTTCCTGAGCAGGGACAGGAGCCTTAATGGTGGAAAGTGATGGATAAAATGGAAATAACATATTTATTTATATGTGCCATACTCTTGCATAACATGCACACCAAATTGTGATAATTTATTTGATAGGAAAAAAAAAAAATATGAGCATAAGTTCAATTAGAATTTATTCTTTTCTTAATTTAATAATTAATGTTGAATATTATTTATGAAATATAACATTAGATTAGCTGATAAATTTATTTCGACTTAAACTGCTGACATAACTCAGAGTATTAATGTAGTTATTTTTAAGTAACATACACTATACTAAATACTTGTTCAGATTAATTATAATTAGACAAAAAATTAAATGTTACCTATAAGCCAGCCATTTTGAAGTGTACGAGAAGAGTGTTCAGTCTCAATTATGCCTCTAATTTCAGAGTGCCTCCAAATAAATGCATCATGGTTTCTACCAGCATGCTTTGAATTTATGCTTAAAATTTTCATGTCACTGTTACAGATCTAAAGGGGATAAAAAGACAAAAAAATTTTTAACTTGTTCCATATATTTTAAATTTACATCAAAATATAATCAATACCTTCTGTGCAACATTTAAGAAGTCTTATGAAAGTCCTTCTAATCTGTCAAACTTGGATCAAGGTTTGAACCCTTTTGTTTTTTTTCACATTTTGTGAAAATATTGAATTTTACAAAAATATGCTATACAGATTCTCGCTACAAGGAAAACTTTTCTTTGGACATGTTTACATGGATGTCATGTCATCAACTTGTAGTTAAATATTTAAGATATATCGGTGTACATAAGAGAAAGATTTTTCTCTGCCTCATCCTTTCCAAGCAATAAAGTTGAAAGACGTTGATAAAAACTAAGGTACTTTTTAGGAATTTTAGCTAAATTAGTAAGTGAAATTATTTTCCATGCTAAAGTCCCGCTTTTGTCCAAAAGCTGTGCAGATTATAAGTTATAGGTTCTTGTTTGTTTCTTTTTAATTTATTTTTATCAAAACGTAAAATGAGTTATAATGGTTTTTGTTAGAAAGATAAGCAAAAATTAAACTGATAATTTGATTAAGGATCTACATTGCTAATATGAAAGCACCAGTGTTCTAATGTTCATCAAATGGTATTAAAATTATTCAGTTTTTATCTCCACATTGTGAAACAATATTTTTTTTTTTCAGACTATCCTGCTTAAGTTTATTGTTTTCTACTTTTTTTTCTTTCTAAGGTCCTTTCTGAAGTTTCAAAACTATATACATAGCTATATACATTTCAAGCATACTATGCACACACACTTAATTTATCATGCATGTGCCTTCGCATCATTAAAGTACACACTAAATTAATATATAAAAAAAAGGTACTACCACTGAATTGTTTTTAGATTACAGATCCTTCTATTAATTGGAATACAATGCATTAAATATTTTAATCATCAATTATTCTTTTCTATAGGACATTTTGTGCAGCATATTTTTATTTTTCAATAACAGTATGCAATGATAATTTCTTTTTCTCCCATATCTATAAACTTCTAACTTTACTAAATACGATACATTTGCTATTAAGGGTGTATTCCAATCCAAACTGCTTATTTTCTGATTTATTTTTAAATTCATTTTTGCTCTCAAACGTATCAAACTGGCAAATTCTCTTATGAAATCACACAGCGTCTTATACATCTCTTTGAAAAAATATTTTCCCACGTTCAACAACTCTGAATTTTCTGACACATTTTCAGACTCATTTTTAAAAGTAAAAAACATGAAACTTGCTGATATGATATTTTGCAGAAATTTATAAGCAACCTGTGTTTTTATTTTGTGTTCAATTAATTAGAACTTGATTTACAAATATTTACTCAGTACAACTATTTTTTTCGTTTCCAGCATTAGCTGAAATAATTCTGCCTTTATAAAAAAAAAAAAAAAAAAAAAAAAAAAAATCGACCAATACAGCATATTATATAGTTTCTGAATAAGAGAACCTGCCAATTAGATGCGTTTGAGAGTAAAAATGAATTTTAAAATGAGTCAGAAAATAAGCCGTTTGAATTTGAGCCATTTGTCGAGTACATGTAACGTAATGCGAGGGATTGGAAAGAGGGCTTTTTCATTTTTGCTGTTAGCGGCGATATGGGATTCGAGAAGGACACCATTTTTTTCCAGAAAATTTTTAATAAATTATTTGAGTTCGCAGACAGTTATACATTTTATCTAAGTCTGCCCCTTGGTCCGATTTTGCTCATTATCGAACTTAACAGAGATTTTCTATCCCTTGATTTTATGTATCAAATTGGAAGAAATTTGTACAGAATTACGGAAGTTATCATGTCCATAAAAAAGTGATATATATAAATAAGATATATATCAGCATTCGAAATCTTTTGTGGTCTGCTGGTCTGTGACCACTACAAATTCAATCAGACCACTAATTAAAAAAATTTTAATGGTCAACAGGACCAGTAACTTTTTTCCCTCTCTGTCAGGTAAACAAATTTTCCCGTTTCTGAGAAAACCGGTTTATATTCTAAGAGGAGGATAGGAGTATCACTCAAAGGGTTTAAGTTACTTAATAGAATTTTATGTAGCAGGCCAGTGACAATGTCTGCGGAGCAGTAAACTCCAATGTTTACTGGTCCTTGGGACCAGTGACTTTTTTTTTACCAATTCTAGCACTGTATATAAAGTTTTTTACTGAGGGTGGTTCTGGATTCTATGGGTCATAATCAGTGTAGATCTGCAAAAAATTTTCAAGAATTCCAACATAGGAGAGATTGCAATAGATAGTATTTCACGAAATCTACCTAAAATATCAGAAATGAAGACACTGTGCCACAAATGGTTGATTTTCACCACTAAATTTTAATGTTTTTTGCTTTATTAAATCTCAGAAATTCTGTCATTAAATAAAGTGAGGAATACTATAAAAATTGGTGGTAGCAATCAGCCATTTGTGGCACAGCGCTTGCATCCCTGAATATATAGATATAGTCAGGGGTCGCAGCATATAGGACAAATTCTATTGTTCTTACCAGTATCTTTTACGAAAAATCCTCATGATACGTTCCTCTTGCAATTCTTGTAAAAAGGTCTCTTGAAGATTATTGAAAAAAGATACTGGTAAGAATAATAAAATTTGTCCTATATGCTGCGACCCCTATATAGTACTACAACTACAGTAAAATATGATAGACAAAATATGGCAAGAAAAAACTATCTTCATATGTTTATTTGATTATTATTTTAAAAAACAAATGTAAAAAATCAAAGTTTAATAAAATAGCTATAATTACTTTAATTAGATAATCTAATAGTAACTAATCTAGTCATCAAGTAATTTAATGGTAACCAATAATAAAAGGCAGACTATTATAATTCTCCAAAATGTGTCTAAAAATTATCGAAATGTGTTAAAATGCTGCTGCAAAATAATTCACATGTCAGGAGTACATTAAAATTTCCTTTTTCACACAAAAAATAAATACCTTATTAACAAATATTTGTAATTGACAGTCATACTTACTAATTGAACATTAAGGGAATAATCTCCTTTTCGATCAATATAATTTACATCCACTGGCTCATGCGGTGCAATAATTTTGATGTGGGTGCAATCAATTGCACCAATAGCTCCCGGAAAGCCACTTGATTGCATAAATCTTTGTTTTATGGCAGGATATTCATGTGGGTAGGGGAAAGAAATTTCCTTCTTTAACATTCTTTTCTCAATCGCATCAACAACTTTATGAATTGCCCTGCTTACAGAGGGCTGGCTTAATCCCACGAACATGTCTTGGCCAACAACCCACTGTAAGGATCCGGATCCAAAAAACATTAAGGCGCACAAAACCTGCAACAAACATTAATAAAATGTATGGCACAGTACTTTGTACATAATTATGGTACTACTTAGTTATCCCATCAACCAATTTTGCCAAACAATTTGCCAAATTATACAAATCGACGTAATTTTTATTTTAAATAACGAAAGAACAAATAAATTAGTATAACATTAATAAATATACAAATAAAATGTTGAAATAAAAATCACTTGATGACATAAACACGTGTAACTTGCTTAAAGTCAAGTGTATGTAACATTTACAATCAACCATTATTGACATTTAATCTTATAAATATAGTTTGGTGATAATTTTTGGTCAGCGAGATAATTAAATAGTACTATAATTATTAATATGGATTGTTTATTGAAAAATTTTTTATATCAATTTGTGTACATTTATATTCATAAAACAATAACATATCAAGCACAAAATCATACATATTTTAATGTTATCAATATAATGACATAAATACTAGAAATTACTCTAAAAAAACTTCTTTTGAAAGTTCAAAATCTGCTCTCGAATGCAGTATCTTTTCAAATAACAGATTTCTTTGCTGTTACATAAGAATTAAAAAAAAAAAAAAAGGTTTCAAAGATTATTTGCAAAATTAGTTTGATAGGTAATTATGCTTTTCAGTAAGTTTAGGTATAAAAAATATCCAACCAAACTGCAGAGTTTTTTCTCCCAAACAGTTTCAGAAGGTTGCTGCATCAAGCGAAAGTTTCCATTACAGGAAAAGGGCAATTCCATGCAGAGAGTCACACACGTAACGCAGGCTTTAATTTTTATTTATTCAATTATTTATTAAATTTTAATTGTGATTTTAGGTGGCATGGTAAATAAGTTATTACCATATTTTTTAATTTAAATGTGTGGAAATAAAACTTGCAGAAATATATCATTTAATTTCATTACTCAAAATTTGCTTTTTTTCTAAGTCACACGCGTAATGTTTTTAATAAGCTATTTAAAAAATAATTATTATATCAAAATGATAGATTTTGGCATAAAAGAATATGGTAAAGTGTGTATTTTTTAAAGAACGTTTGTTTGGATTTTTAAATAAGAAATATGAAAAAATCCTTGATTAATTTTTTTTTTGTTCAAAATGTCACACATGTAACATGGAATGGCCCGAAAATGTACCATTTTTGGCCTTAGTTAAAGAAGAAAAAAAAAAATCACACTCCTTCTGTAATTTATATTTAAAAAAATTCTTGCATAATATATTTATGATTTTAACTTGAAAGTGACTTTCAAAACATTAAACACCCATTTCTCTTCTAAATCTGAAATTCTGCGAAGTCATATGCAGCCATAACATAAATAATGCAGTAATATTGATATGTTTAATATATACACTTCTAGAATCAGTGCAAAGCATTTGTTTACTTATTTTATCTTGTAAATATGAATTTGCTGAAAGAGGTACATTAATTTATTACCGATCGCTTCTTCGCATGCATGATATTCAATACAATCTAATATAATATATAGTCTTGAATTTAAAAAGATATGAAAATTAAATAATCTTCAACAATAGCAAATTCATACATAATAGGAATCTGAAAATATTAATTCAAAATCATTTTTACAAAATTAGAGGTCAAGGTATGAAATAGGCTAAAAATGTGATCTTTTCAAATAGGCAAAAGTATATGCCACTTAAATAATATGCAGAAGTTACAAAATTTTGATTAACAGAACTTTATCAACTGACCATTATTAAGCATCATTGATTAGATTCATGTAAGGGAATGATACCTATACTTGGACTTTGACTGGACATAGGTTATTGCGATACCTATATTTCTATACAACATGAAAAGTTCTAATAGGTAGTAAGTTATAAATAATTGACAAAGTTTTAAGATACAGTTTTATAATTTTAATTATTATTATTTAGAGGAAAAGCAAGGAAATATCTAAAAAACTGTGTCACGCTTTTGGATTAGTGAAAGAAGTTTTAATCTTTTCAAAAATATATTTTAGCGTGAAATATCCCCCCCCCTTTTTTTTTTAAATACAAGCTTTAAAATACACAAATTATATCAACCAAACATTGTAAAATTATGCTTCTGATTTCATTCATAATTATTTTACATTAAATTTAAGGTTTGACTATTTCTAGTAACGAATATAAAAGAATATATAACAAAAAATTATTCATGATACAATGCAAATATACATATAACAAAAAATATACTAAAAAATGCACTTACTTGGCTTTCTACAGATAATGCAGTGCTCACGTTGGAAAGTGGTTGTAAATCTTCACGAAGCTCTTCACAGACATTGCTGACTTCGAAAGTCTATACGTTCGAACAAACGTATCATCATGCATTGAAAATGCATCACCTCTATTAAAAAATATTCTTTCTTTAGGCTCTCTATCCTCATAAACCATAGCTGCATACGCACGCGCCATCTTAAAACGACAGAGCGAAGAGGTTTTCCGGCTGCCTATAGCAGTCGGATGAATTACGACCAAAACAACCCCGCAACTTCGGAACTCATTCCGAGACGACAGGGGCAGAATGCGAAATCACCACTTCGTCGGCGAATTACGAGAACGTCTTCCATTCCGATTAGGGCAGAATATGGTCACTGGAAGATTCAGAGGTAAAGCTGAATATTATTCTTTGTAAATATGAATGTGCTAATATTAAAAAAGAAATCCTACTGTTACTAACAACTTTAAAATACCAGACTTACCTCTGCCCAATTTCTATGGGAAATATGATGAATTTCAAAATTTTAAAGCTCAATTTATGTCCATTATTGGAAATAATAAGAATCTAAACTCAACTTAGCAGTTATGCTACTTAAAAGGTTGTCTAAAAGGTGAAGCCAAAAGACTTGAATCGGCCCAAGATACCTACGAATCCCTTTGGCAGTCTTGAGATGAAAATATGAAAACAAAAGAGCTGTCATTGATTGCCATATTATAAAACTTCTTAATTTTTCAAAGGTACCGGATTCTCCTAACCATTTAATGCAATTAATTGATTATACAAAATGTAATTTGAGTGCATTAAATTTATTTGGGTTTGAATCGAACGAACTCTCGGATGCTTTAATAATGCACATCTTGTTTCAAAAATTGGAGCCTGAAATAAAAAGGTCTTTCGAAATGAAATTAATTAAAAACGAAATTCCTAAATTAGCTAACCTTTTAATCTTTTTGGAAAAACGAAGTCGCATTCTTCAAAGTACCGTTATATCAACACAGCAAAAAAAGTTCCCCTATAATAATTGGAAATCTGGCACTAAGCCAAACATTGAAAAATCCCTTTTAACAAAATCTAAACAGAGAAAAGGGTGTATTTTAGGATGTACTGATTCACACTCTTTATATAGATGTGAGAAATTTAAACAAATGAATGTGATGAAAAGATCAGAACTTGTTAAAATTAACAATTTATGCCAGTCTTGTCTAAATAATCATTTACCGAATCCTTGTTTATCTAAAAATACGTGCCTGCCATGTAACAGCAAAGAACATAATAGCTTACTCCATCCATTAAATGAAAATAATAATATCAGTAAGCAATTCAAAATTGAAGGCCAGACAGATAGGAGCCTGCATTCTTCTCCCTCCCCCGATAATCAAACATTTTTCGCGAAGGAAAATGAAATAAATAAATCTTGTGTAATTTTAAACACAGCTGTGATATATTTGAAGGACGGTTCTGGGGAATTTTAACCTTTAATTGCTGCATTAGACAGTTGTTCGAGCTCGTATTTATTGAGTTCTCATGCGGCAAATTTGTTAGGGTTGCATAAACAAAAAACTCATATTTCCATTTCCGGACTTAATGATTTATGTTTAAACGCTAAATCTTTGTTAGTACAGAACTAACGAATGAAAACAAAACTAAATCTTATCAGTTAGATATGTTAGTAGTTCCTAAAATTGCGGATCTGCTACCAAAATATATAAATACGTCAAAGTTAAAATTGCCGTCAAATATAGAATTAGCGGATAATAATTGGAATAAACCCAAACGCGTACATACACTGACTGGAGCGCAGTTACTCTATGATTTAATAGAATCGAATAGGATTAAAATTGATGATTCACAATTAATGTTAGTAGAAACATTTTTCGGGCATGTTATATCAGGCACTGCATGCAATTCTATCTGGAATTTAAGGGAATCTTCTGATTCTTGTTTTTTTTTTGTAACAGATTATACAAATTTGGAAAAAGAAATAAGTTCTTTTTTGGAATTGGAGCAAGTAAGTGAATTAAAACCCTTAGATAGTGAAGAGTTAAATTACTGTAATGAACATTTTTCAAAGACTCACTATCGAAAACCGGACGGCAGATACGTTGTTGAATTACCCTTTAAGATTCAAATGTTAGATAATTCTCTGGGAGATTCAAAACAAATTGCTGCTAAAAGATTAAATCAGTTATGGAATCGTTTAGAGCGGGATCCCAAATTAAAGGAATTATACTCAGACTTTCTAAAGGAATACGCTACTTTAGGACACATGGAAGAAAATTCCGATTACATAAATCCTGATAAAGGATACTTTTTCCCTCATCACGGTGTTTTGCGACCGTCGTGTACTACAACTAAACTGAAAGTTGTTTTTGATGGGACTTGTAAAACTACTAATGGGAAGTCTTTAAATGACTTATTGTTTAAAGGAGGGATAATACAAGATGATCTTTTTCCAATTATGATTCGTTTTAGAAAACATATTTTCGCATTTACAGTTGATGTAAATAAAATGTTTCGACAAATAGAAGTAAATCCGTCGCATACTAGATACCAAAAAATATTGTGGAGTGAAGGGAGGGAGGAACCGGACAAAATCTTCACTCTGAATAAATGGTCACCTATGGTTGTGCAAGTAGTCCATACCTTGCCACTAGAGTGCTCCAGCAGTTAGCAATAGATGAAACAAACAATTTCCCATTAGCTGCCGAAGTTGTAAAGAACGATATGTACATGGACGATTGCCTGTCAGGTGCATCAGACATTTTCGAATTTTTTGAAATTAAAAAACAACTAACAGATATCTTCCAAAGAGGTCAGATGGCCTTGCATAAATGGCGTTCTAATGTTGTTAAAGAAATAAATCCTGATTCTCAAATTTTTCCCTTTAATCAAAATGCCGAAGAGGTTTCAATGAAAACTCTCGGAATAATATGGGACTGCAGTAGTGATACATTTAACTTTAAAGTTATAGTCAACAGAAGTTCTGAGTATACAAAACGCGAAATTCTAAGTCAAATTGCAAGACTCTTTGATCCCCTTGTCTTGCTCGGTCCTGTAATTTGCCATGCAAAAATCTTCATGCAACAACTATGGTTGCTAAAGTGCGACTGGAATGATAAAATTCCACTTCATGTTGCTCAAGAGTGGGGCAAGTTCCTCAGTTCACTAGTTCTTATAGAAACATTCAAAATTCCAAGATGTATTATTAAAAATGCATCAACTATCATCTTACATGGTTTTGCTGACGCGAGTGAGAAAGCTTTCGAAGCTTCCCTTTATCTTCAAACGAACTCTTGACTCAAATTCGCCTGTTTGCCACCTCATTTGCAGCAAAAGTAAAGTTGCCCCTATTAAAACTGTCAGCATACCGAGGCTTAAACTTTCAGCCTGTCTATTGTTGTGCCAACTTGCTCAAAAGGTAATTAGAGCAATGAAACTTCAAATTGACAAAGTTGTGGGGATCTGGCATCACCGACAACCCAAAACAGCTTGTGAACTGACTCCTAATTTCTTTATACCACATCCATGGTTTCTATTCTGCCGTAGCTGAAAACCACGCGGATTAGCTCGGCGGTAAGGCGGGAAGAAACGTTTTACAGTTAGACGGTTGAACTGCCTCGTGAAAGTATGTTGTGTTGAGAATCTGAGCTGTAACGCTATACTTACTGTATTGCCGCACACGTGTGCGATGAATGTAATTTTTACGTAATATACACTAGTTAAGTTTTTATCAAGTCTCAAGTTCATGCTTCCAGTGTTTTAATTTATTTTATTACTAAAACGACGAAGTTATAATTAGTCATCAGGTATTATGCTACCCGGTGCTAAAGTGGTGACCCGACTTTGAACAGAACATTTTGCCTAGTGATCTTAATACATCGCCTTTACTATGGCGTGGTGTACGACGTTCTTGCATTAATAGTGACCCGAGATGGTATATATTTTTAATTTAAACAAGATATTTGTGCACGAGATGATTTCATGCAGTGGCTGCAGAGTTTTTTATTTCATCACCTACTGGCATTCGGAGTTCTCGGCGCTAAGATAGCATGAGGATAATTCCGGTGAGTCATAATTTTCTTTTGATGGTGTCTCAAATTACCATTACCCTTGTGTGTGCTTATTAATTTTGCTTGCCCCATGGTAAATTTAACATTAAATTTTGCGCATTTTATCTTACTTTTGTATATATATATATATTGTGTAATGTACTAAATTTTTAAATGCAGTTTATTTCATTGCTATCAAAATTAACATTTTTGTTTGTTTAATAATATGCTTATTTTGAAATTCGGGGTATGACGAAAGTTATTATGATATACTGTAATTAAGCCTGGCCAGATAGAGTCGTATGTTTAGGTAAATCGCATTTTAGTGTTTCACACCATCTCCTCAATGTGTCAGATTTAACCCTCGCTACCTCTGATAGTGGAAATTATTTCGCTATCGCTCAGGGAGGGCTACTGTGTGGATCTGGCACCGCCGACAACCCAAAACCAGCTTGTGAACTGACTCCTATTTTCTTCATACCACATCCATAGTTTCTATTCCGCCGTAGCTGAAAACCGTGCGGATTAGCTCGGCGGGAAGAAACGTTTTACAGTTAGACGGTTGGACTGCCTCGTGAAAGTATATTGTGTTAAGAATCTGAGCTGTAATGCTATACTTACTGTATTGCCGCACATATGTGCGATGAATGTAATTTTTACGTAATATACACTAGTTAAGTTTTTATCAAGACTCAAGTTCATGCTTCCAGTGTTTTAATTTATTTTATTACTAAAACGACGAAGTTATAATTAGTCATCGGGTGTTATGCTGCCCGGTGCTAAAAAGTCATACTTTGGTCAGACTCCACAATTTCCCTAGCATGGATAGACATATCGCCACATCTTCTTAAAACCTTTGTTGCGAACAGAGTGTCTAAGATTCAAGAACTTATAAAAACTACGAGTGGAGATGTGTGCCGTCAAAACTGAATCCAGCGGATGTGTTATCCCGAGGTCAGGATGCAAAATCGCTTTCTACAAATAAATTCTGGTGGGAGGGACCCACTTTCCTGAAACAAGACATTGTAAATTTTTGTCCACAAAAGGACTCTTATAACAAAGACGGACAATTTTTAAAGGAACTAAAGTCAGTTCCGGTTCTCACTTCAGTTATAATTTCTGACTTTAATGACTCTTTTCTTAATATTTCAAATAGTTATATTAAATTAATGAGAGTGTTAGCATTTATTTTCAGGTTTGTTCACAACTGTAAAAATACGGTCAAACTTAAAGGTTCCTTAACTTTAGAGGAACTAAGGGTTGCCAGAAACTTCTTAATTAAGAGTGCTCGTGGTGAGGATTTTTCATCAGAAATTTCGGCATTGAAAAAGGGCATGTCTGTCCCTGTAAAAAGTAAGTTGAGATTTTTAGATCCCTTCTTAGATAAAGACGATCTATTAAGAGTGGTGGTCGTTTGGCCAACTCAAATTTAAGCTATGACCGATCTCACCAAATTATTTTACCCCCAAGTAGTAAATTGACTAAAATTATCATTCTTTACTATCATAAAAGAGACTTACATGTTGGTCCTCAAGGGCTATTAAATACTGTAAGACAAATATTTTGGCCTGTTAATGGAAGAAACATTGTTTGTCAAGTTGTACATGAGTGTGTTCAATGTTTCAAAATTAAAATTACAATTGTAAGTCAAATAAAGGGTAATTTGCCCCCGAGTAATACAAGAGCCACCGTTTTCCAATGCAGGTCTTGACCTATGCTGTCCATTTTTTGTTAAATATCACAACCAGAGAAAAGGAATATTTAATAAAGTTTATGTAGCCATTTTCATATGCTTGGTTACTAAAGCAGTGCATTTAGAACTACTTTCTGACTTAACTTCTAATGCATTATTGCAACCCTTAAAAGACTTTTTGCTCGCAGAGGCAAAAATAGTACAATCTCTTGTGACAATGCATCCAACTTTGTTGGAGCATCTGCGGAACTAAAGGTTGGTTGGTTGGTTGGTTGTATGGGGTTTTATGGCGCAAAATCCCTTAAGGGACATGCTGCGCCAAAAAAGTAGACTAAAACATCAAAAAAGTGAGAGATAGAAAAATGACAAAATAAAGGAACAATGAGAAAAGCAATCTGGATGGGGTACCCCATCCAGATGTAGTCGAACAAGAGTAGAAAAGACTAACTTTTAAATACTATAAAACAGTAGAGTAAAAACAAAAGAATAAGTCAATAAAAAGTGCAGTCTGGAAGGGGTTCCCTTCCAGATATCACAAAGGTGTAAACAGAAAACTTAGTCGTTAAACCAAAGATATAAAAATTAAATTTCAAAGTAAAATCCAGCATGTTTTAAAAAAGTAAATAGTGCCCTATGAGGTGTATCCCCAATAAGGTTTGTCAAGAATGGTGATGATGACTTAAAATAAACTCTATATAAGTGCCGGAGGCCCGGACAGTCAGTTAAAACATGACGAATGGTCAGGTAATCAAAATGACAATGTGGACACATGGGAGCATCCTCCCGAAGTAAAAGATGTTTATGAGTGATCCTTGAATGTCCAATTCTCAGACGAGTAAGTAGAACATCTGTTTTTCTTGGATAACTCGGAGGCCAGGTCATTATTAGAGGTTTGATATGGTGCAGTTTATTATTGTTTTCTAGATCCCAACTTTCTTGCCATTTATTCTGAATAAACATATTTATAAGTAGTTTAACGTCTGAGAAAGGAACATCATGGTGTAACGGATTAAGAGCACGTTTTGCCGCCTCATCTGCTTTCTCATTGCCAGGAATACCCATGTGTCCAGGTACCCAGCAGAATAAAATATTATGACCACGCCTTGTCAATTTGTTATAAAAATCTAGGATGGATGAGACAAGAGGATGCTTGTTAAAAGATTTAATTGCGTCAATAGAACTATTTGAGTCTGTATATATAATGAAGGATGAGCTATGATGATGAGATATGTGCACCATGGCTCTCTCTATTGCAATCAGTTCAGATGTAAAGACGGAGATAGAAGGATGGAGACGATAGCTTAATGAAGTGTTGTCACAAAATACACCACAACCAACAGTATTGCCACTCTTAGATCCATCTGTATAAATGTCAGTATAGCCATTAAAATTTGCTCGGTGTGCGGCAAATAACTGTTGAAAAACTGCAGGGGCCAAGTTGTTTTTATCATATCCTTTAAAGGGATGGAGCGATGTAATATCAGGAGGGTTCCAAGGAGGGAGTACATGCAATGGACATGGACTTACCCTGATATTACTCAGTGGGCTATTATCAGTAATTTTCCTAATTCTGACACCAAAAGATGGGATGCAAGATGGTCGATGCTGATAAAGAATATCATTGTCGGTGTTTAAAATGTATGTATGAAGAGGATGGCCAGGATGTGAAAGGAGACGGTAATACAGTTCTAAAGAAAGCTTTTCACGAATGTGGTGTAATGATGGTTCATTGCAGTCAACATAAAGACTTAAAACTGGAGAGGTACGAAATGCACCAGAGCAAACACGGAGTGCGCTATGGTGCACTGTGTCAAGTTTTTTAAGAACAGAATTACGTGCAGAACCATAGACCTGGCAGGCATAATCAATTTTGGAGCGGATTATAGAGCGATAAATTTTCAAGAGAGAACCACGGTCTGCTCCCCAAGAAGTGTTTGAAAGAACCTTAATTAGATTAAGTGATTGCTCGCACTTTTTACGTAACTGCAAAACATGTGGCAAGAAAGTGAGTTTTTTATCAAAATATAAGCCAAGAAAGCGAATGCAATCAGTAACAGCAACTTGAGATGCTCCAATATAAATTTCAGGATCTGGATGCAGATCCCTTCGTCTACAGAAATGCACACAAGAGGTTTTGTCTTGGGAAATAATAAAACCATTTTTATTTGTCCATTGAATAATACGGTTGATAGCAATTTGTAATTGTCTCTCAATAAAACGCATATCTTGTCCTTTACATAAAATTTTAAAATCGTCAACATATAGTGTACCCTGCACACAAGGGGGTAATTGTTGCAGTATATCATTTATCTTGATTGCAAAGAGGGTGACACTCAGAACACTGCCCTGTGGTACACCCTCTTCTTGTACATAAAAACTGGAGAGAATTCCCCCAATTCGAACTTGAAAAATTCGAATGGCGAGGAAGTTCTTAATAAAAATCGGGAGGTTCCCACGAAAGTCCAGGTTAAAAAGGTCGCGAAGGATACCATACCTCCATGTCTTGTCATAGGCTTTCATCATGTCGAAAAAAACAGTGACCAGATGGTTGTGTTTTAAAAAAGCAGTCCGTATATGGGTTTCTAAAAGAATGAGGTTATCGATAGTGGACCTACCACGCCGAAATCCGCTTTGGAAGGCTGCAAGGCAATTATTTGATTCAAGAACATGCACCAGGCGGCAATTAACCATTTTTTCTAAAAGTTTGCAGAGGCTGCTAGAGAGTGCGATAGGCCTGTAATTGTTTGGGTCACACGAGTCTTTCCCTGGCTTAGGAAAAGGAATGATAATGGCTTTAGACCAGGCATTAGGGAAAGTTTGTTCAATCCAGATTCTATTGAAAAAAATAAGTAAGTTATTGAGAGAGGTGGAAGAAAGATGTTTTAGCATGGTATATGTGATGCCATCATGTCCTGGGGCAGATAACCGGCTCTTTTGCAAGCAACTTAAGAGTTCTGGAATAGTAAATGGGAGATTGTAATCATGAGAATGGCGAGAGTTAAAATTGATTCTGGTATTTTCCGTTTGTCTTTTGTATGATAAAAAAGGTTCTGGGTAAGAGTCAGAGCTAGAATTGGAAGCGAGGATACTAGCTATTGTCTCAGCTATATTTTTGGGAGATGCTATTGTTTGGCCGTTGTGTTTTAAAATTGAGATATGATTTTCAGAATATAATCCCATACAATTTTTTACTTTTTTCCAAAGAACTTTACTTGAGGTGTTACTGTTTATATTGGAGACGTATTGCATCCAGGATTCACGTTGGCTTTTACGCCGCACTCTTCTAGCATCAGCCTTTGCTTTTTTGTACATAATATAATTAGTATTATTGGGATACCTCCGGAAGATACCCCAAGCCTTCTGTTCATTTTTTTTTGCCTTTTTGCAGTCATCATTCCACCATGGTTTCCTGTGCTTTGGGGTAGAAAGTGATTTTGGAATGCTAATATCTGCAGCATTGATAATACATTGGGTGATATTATCAAGCGCATCGTCGATATCACCTTCTATCATTTCACTTGTAATTTTTGCAAGGTCTGTGAAAGTTCGCCAATTGGCTCTGTCATAGACATAGCGTTTAAAGAAATTATTAGAATCCGTGTGAGGAGTTGTCTGCGAGATAAAAGTGGGAAAGTGGTCACTGCCGTACAGGTCATTAGAGACCCAGAAGGTCCAATACGGATATATAGATGGGGAGCAAATAGTGAGATCTATGGCATGAAAGGTGCGAGTCGGTTCATGAAAATATGTGTGATCACCATTATTGAGTAGGCATAAGCCATTGTCGGAAATTAATTTTTCTATTATGTCACCACGTTGATTAGAGTCAGAACTCCCCCAGAGTTGGCTATGAGCATTAAAATCCCCAATGATGATGAAAGGAGCGGGGAGTTGGAGAACTAGATCCTGAAGTAGTGCTGACTGAATAATTTGATGGGGTGGTAAATAAATAGAACAGATTGTAATGAGACGTTTTACATGAACACGGACTGCACAAGCTTGTAAGTTTGTGTTTAGTAAAACATGAGAGTGAGGTAAACTGCGAGAGATGAAAAGAGCCACTCCACCAGTAGCTCTTTCATTGCCTGTAAAATCTTTTCTGTAGGTAGCATAGTTGCGTAATTTCGCTTTGTCAGTAGGTTTTAGATGGGTTTCCTGCAGAGCTAAACATAAAGGCTGATGGTCTGATAGAATATTACGGATTTCGTCAAGTTTATTATGATAGCCACGGCAGTTCCATGAGATAATATTAGACATGATTAAATTGTTTTTTTAAGAAGTTTATCTGCGGTATTTTATTCGGAGGTAGTGGACATACTATCTCCCTCGTTAAATTCTTCACCCGGTTCTGGGTGAAGAGCTAAAGCATCATCTTCTTCCATTTTATCATTCTGTATTGATTGAGTTTTATATTTGGATGTTTTACTTTTTTTCCTTTTGGCTGTATTTTCAGATGAACTAGTGGCTTTAATTGTTGGTAGGTTAAATTTGTCTGCATCAGATTTATGGTTTGGTTTCACAGAATGTGTTTTAGTTGTATTTTGAGAGCCTCTATTATGGAGTGGAGGTTTCGAAATAAAAGATTGTGACAATTTTGAAGAAGCATTTGTAGATGATTTAGGAGGAACAGAGTTTTGTGAATTAGGAGGAGCAGATTGCGTTGATCTATTTGTCTTACCTGAATTATTAGACAGGTTGTTTTCTTTTTGATTAGGTTGGCAATTAGGTCTAGTTGGGAATTCAGTTTGAGTTGCGATAGTTTTATAATTTTTATGAACGGTTTTTGTTAAGGCAGCAGCATATGATACACCAACTTTGGGCGTTCTGGATTCGACTATTTTTCTGGCTTCAGGGTATGATATATTTTGTCTTGTGCGTATTGTCTGTATTTCTTTTTCTATTTTCCACATTTCGCACGATTTGGCATAGGATGGATGATCTTTTTTGCAGTTGACGCAACAAGGTGGAGCATTGCATTGCCCACTTTCGTGGCCAATTGCACTGCACCGACCACAGGTTTCTTTACCTCGGCATGATGTTTTTGAGTGCCCAAAGCGCTGACAGTTAAAGCAACGCAGTGGGTTTGGGATGTACGGTCTGACAGAGCATGATAGATATCCAGCTTTTATATATTTGGGTAAGTTGGGAGTATTAAACGTCAGAATAATATGCTTGGTAGGTATTTGTACTTGGTTAGCTGGAATTTGTTCATCTTTGCGGTTTATTTTTATACGTCTAGCTGCTATGACATTTTGTTCCCTTAAGTTTTCCACTATTTCATCTTCGGTTACATGCAAGAGGTCATATTCTGATATCACTAGGCGAGATGAGTTTAAGGTTCTATGTGGTGATATGATGACAGCAATGTTTGCAAAGTGAGTACATTTTTTTAAGTTTAATGCTTGTTGGTTATTGCTTACTTCAATTAGGAGTTCACCTGTACGGAGTTTTTTGATTGTTTTGGGTTCGCCAACCAGTCCTTGGATAGATTTATTAATTAGAAAGGGGGATGTTTTATCAAAACTCCCTTCTTGGCGTTTGACGACAAAGAATCTTTCTTCAGTTTTATTTTCATGAGAGTTGGGATTGTTAGATTCCGTTGTGGAAACATAATCCTCGACTCTCTCACTCCATGATAATTTATTGCCTTGATTTTCAGTAGCCTTTGAGCTAGAGCTCGATGCATCAAAATTCTCTTTATTAGCTTGTGGGGCCTCCACATCGCTTGTCTTATTGTCTGATATTGTAGCCATATTTGAGAGATAATGTTTAAAACGCCAGGCATCGGGCCTGGTCACCGACCCTTCTTCTTACCGTTACTTTAGGCGCAGGTCTCAAAAGGGTGAAAACTATCAACAAACTTCCACGTTTTTCGAACGTTGGATTAAACTCGATAGCATCTCCGAACTCTAGTTCTTTCACAGTGGAACTCGGTTGTCGTAGGTAAGCCTTTACAGCTCTGTCCAACCTACATCGCCCTTACGTCGAAAGGACACCAGTCGCCCAGTGCATTCCTAACCACCGCCATACAAGTACGGCGCCCACCGATCACGGAACCGGAATTCGGAGATGCCCTGCACTCTGGGACTCGAGATCAGCCTAAAGAGGTAGAAACGAGGCGATGAGATTAAAAAACCTCAACACCCAGAGTGTCTCACGTGAAAATAAAAAAATCCACTATTGTAAAAAAGAAAAAGTGATGTGGGTGAGAACTTAGAAACAAGGTGTATTTTTTGTCTTTTTTCAATTTTTTTTTAAAGAACAAGAACAATGTTAGTAGAACAAATAACAATTTGGACAAAATGGTCAGTAAAAAACATGAACAAGACCAAAGAGGGATAAGAAACTGAAAAAAGAAGATTAAAAAGTGTGAAACAAAGAAAAAAGGATAGACAACTAAAAAGAGAAGAAAACAGGAAAGGAGAAAGATCGCTCGGGAACCCGGGGTCGCGAAACCCGTAAATACCTAAAGAAGGTATTCCCCTGGGGGTCTGCGGAACTAAAGAGATTATTAAATTCTATAAATAAAAAAAATGATGATGTATCAAATTTTCTGTCATCCGAGCAAGTTCTCTGGAAATTTCTTCCCCCTTGTTCCCCAAATTTTGAGGACTCTGGGAGAGAGGCGTCAGACAGTTCAAATACCACTTAAAAAGAACTATTGGTGTTATGAAATTAACTCTTGAAGAATTTTTAACTATTACTATGCAAATTGAAGGTATTCTCAATTCGCGCCCTCTTTCCCCATTATCTTCTGAATTAGAAGACTATGAAGTTTTGACCCCAGGGCATTTCCTGATTGGTAGACCAATCAATGCTCTTCCTAAGCCAAATTTGATTAATTAAAGAGAAAACTTGCTCGACAGATGGCAGAAAACTCAGAAAATGGTGCAAATAATTTGGAAAAATTGGAACAATTCTTATTTAAGCGATTTGCAGTAAAGATCCAAATGGCTCTTTAAAAAGCAAAATATTGCACCAGGTATGATGGTTCTGGTAAAAGATGGAGACCTACCAGTTTGTAAATGGATAGTAGGTCGTATTTCAGAAATCATCAAGGGAAATGATGACAATGTTAGGGTTGTAATAGTCCGGACTCCATCCGGAACTTACAAAAGAAGTATCTCCAACATTTGTGTTTTACCTATGGTAAATAACGAAAATATCAATTAAGCTTAACCTATTTCTATTGAATTTATTATTTCTTATTATTGTATTTATATTTAGTGCTTTATGTGTAACCATTAATTAGTAATATCACCTGTATGATGTTGTATATTTAGTTGTGTATCCATTGAACTATCAGAATACTTCAATGGGGTCCGGTATGTGCGCTCCCGAAGTTTGATTAAGTTATCAGCGCCACCTAGCTGATAAATGATGTAACCTTCAGTTGAGCTTCGTTGTCTACCGAACAACACGTCTATAATGAGCGCGAGTAACGATGTGTATGCTCCCCACCCCCCAAAAAAAAGAAATTGAAGTGCAGGGCGGAGGAGAGCGTTTAATAAACTACAACTAAGTATTATATTCTCTTAAATTTTATGTTTAGATGAATAGAAATGTATTATTTTACTTAAATTAAAATATTGTCTATTATAAATTATTTATTTATCATGTGTTACTTAATTACATTACTAATGGATCCTCTTGTGCTAAATTAATCTGAAAGAAATAATTAAAAGAAATATTTTATACGAATTGGATTTTTTCCACCTGAGTGAAAAAGTGCCCAAGATAGGATAAGAACCCAGAAACTTTACGTGTGTTACTGATTGAGTACCTGGACCCCGAAGGTAATCGAACATCATGTGTACTTAAATACACTAATGCTTTTTCTGATTGGTAATTGTATCATACGAAATGAATTTTTTATAAAGGAATTCTTAAGGCTGTTCTCAAATCCAAAAGGGTAACTTAGTGATAAAAGTTTTAATTTATTTTTATTCGGAAATGCATGAAACGAGCAGGTGTGTTCAGAAACTATGTAATCGAGCTGTTTTTTCCGTTTTTTTTTTTTTTTTTTTTTGCAAAGGCAATAGATCTTTCAGAAAATAGTGTCAAAGTGGGCGTTTTTAACCTAATTTCCATGCAAAAGAGGCATAATCGCTCAAAAATGGGTGAAAAACGTGTTTGTCACATGCTCAAAATTACTTATAACTCAATAGATAATTTACTGATGGAAAACACAGTTCAATTCCAAATCGCTTCCATGGTCAAACTTTCCAATTTTATATCTTTCCGTTAAAAATGAATTTGTAAATGTGTCAAAACATTTTGCGCTTGTTGAGCAGATTACTTAAGAACAGCCTTAAGAAAAACAAAGAAATGCTTGTTTAAATAATAGTGAAAAATATTTTTTTTTTAAATCTGATTAGAAACAGTTTTGAATAATATAAGAAATACACCACTATGCCATAAAAATTGCATTTTAATAGGATAATAATAACTGATTTTCAATTATTTTAATAATTGTTAGAGTTACACACTTTTATGTATATTTCACTGTTTCATTGTCAAAAGAAAAATATGACCAGCTACGAGTGCCACTTTATTTCCACAGTTTGGCGTCTTGTTTTTCTCTCCTGAATAAGATCAAGATGATTCAAAAATCTCGAAACTCTTGAAGATTGTTGTTTTAATCAACCTACATTGAGGTTTATTACATAGAGTAAAATCTGTTCGAACAAGGAATTTTTGTAAAACGTTTCTTTTTTTCTTAAAATAATGAATATTTCAGAAAACAAAATGTCTAACAATAATAATAATAATATAACAGTAACAGTAATGGGTGGGATTCAAATAATTTAACCGCGGTTCGCTCTCTTAATGGCCGTTTTGAGTATAAATTGAATTTTTTCTGGGATTGAATTTTCCGATTGAATTTTTTCTGGGATGTTCTATTCTTTTGAGTAGAACATTCCAGAAAAAGTCACATATTTACAAAATATTCATTTTTTTAAATGTGAAAAATCAATTTGAATGTACCTATCAGGTCTGTTGCACCGGTCTGGTATGCGGAAGGTTATTATTGCATTAACAAGTTTTACAATATACAAATTTAATTATTGGTTTCCAAAGAATGCAAGTTGTAACTTTATAAAGTTTTTTCATATGTCATCTTATTTCTATTTCTTGCTAAAGAATTAAAATTCAAATAACTGTGACTTTGTTTTAATTCAACGTAAAATAAAAGAAAAAAAAATCGTTTATCGTAATAATTTCTTATAATAATTCAGAATTCTCGATCGGGATTTGATACACGCAAATACCGAAATCAATACCATGATTAATGCCTGTTACTGTGGTGATGGATAATACATATCTGAGTTGAATTTCAATCCGAGCGAGGCTCCCTTCATGCCAAACTAAATTTAGTGTTTCAAGCCTAATACCAAACTTCCGTTTTTATTGAGATAAAACTTACTGCAAATACGATACCAAATTTTATGTATTTTCCTTTCTTATTGTTATTCTTTTCACTTAGAACATTTATTTATTTTCATATTTTTTTAATTACATAAAGTTTTCTTAAAAGTTCGAATTTAACAAAATGTTTTATTATTTTAAATAGTTTTGACAATAAAAAGTTTAACTCCGAATAAAAAATAGTCAAATTCTCAAAAAATGAAGGTTGGTATTATCTATAACACGTTTTACAACAGATATCTTTGATTCAGCGGTCGAAACATCGTAAAAAGGATGTTAACAAAAGGATATTTCTCTATATAATGCTACACTCTGTAATAATAATGGACATACTTTTAATTTGTTTAATTTAATTAAACCAATCAACCGTTTTTCAGTTAAAAATTTAGCAAATTTCAAATTTAAAGAAATAGAACTTTGAAATTTAGTGAATCACTATATCTTTTGGCGGAGATAATACGTACTATATATGTATAAAATCATATATATTACTATATATATATATTATAATATTAATATATATAATATTATCTTATATTATATCACTAGCCATGCTGCTAATGAATCTGTTTACAAATCATCTGAAGGAACTTTTACCCTTTCGTTTAACACAAGTGTTCCATGACTTCATGAATTACGACATTCCAAAGATCCCAATCCAAACAAACATATTAGCATCGCAATTCACTCACACCGAACTGAGGTTCAGTATGATATAAGTGGAGAGATGGTGACGGCAGATGACAGTGTGAAATGACAGAAAAACTCCTGTAGGTTCTCGTGAAATTGGAGATTCAAAAAGAGTTGTAAGTTTATTGAAATTCTACGTAGTTAATAGCAGTTCACAAATAGCGATGTTAGGGTATAAGACAAGACATACATCAGTCACTCGGGAAGGACAGTGTGCAAAAACGTGCTTTACTTTTTAACCCTTTCCAACAAAGTTAGTGTTTATGAATGCGATTTGTCTGTCTGTCAGTCAGTTTGTTCATGCTCTAAGGCAAGTCACACACTACGACACGTAAGACATGTCGCTTGAATTCTCTAGAAAAACTGGTTTAAAACAAGTTTGAAACAACTTCGTTCTTTGTTTCGATCGGTTTTGTTGCACTTCATGTTGCGCTTTATGTCGCTCTGTCGTCTCGGTGTGTGATATACCTAACTCCCGTAAATATACTCGAATTCTCATGCAATTGATATATGTTAATGATGTTTACCATGGGATGTTCGGTATTCAATATGAAGAGTGTAGCATTAATAGTTCATTTACAGGGGGACTCAAAAATATTCCATTACTTTATGGTCAGTGGGGAAAAATCGTTTGCAGCGCATTTTAATGAAATTAAGCTATTTCAAATGCATTAAAATTGATATATATCACTGAATTGCACTACAAGATTATTGCTGTAGAATAGGGTGTTTCACTTCTGAACCAGATCCTGAAGGCGGTGATAATAATGTTGATGAATTATGCGAAATATCCTGTGTGCGTAAAGTTAGGGAGCTGAGGAGAAAGACGATAAAGGGGATAATGTTATTGAAAGTACGGACACTGGGACAAAAATATAATCTATTTTAACTAGTTACATATCCAAACCAGTAGGGCCATCCAAATGAAAAATGAGATTCAGAATGAAAAATGAAATTAAGATTACCTAGAGGTAGATTTTGAAGAGGAATCTATGAGACTAAAAATTCCTAGACCCTGGTGACAAATATCAGAGCAATAATAAAATTTCCTATACAGGATGTCCACTCTCAACGATGTCCAATAGCTAATTCCTAAACCGTTAGTCATAGCCATATAGTTCCAATTACAAAAATATTTTAAATGGGGGTAAAGAAGTATTTAAAAAGTGATTTGGGTCAATAGAATCTTTTCTTGAAAAATTATGAAATTTAATTTTTTATGTGATCCCCCGGTCCTTCAAGTTATAGTTAGTAAAACTTTCCTATTACACTTACAAGTAAGACAAATAAAAGTCCTATTATTCTACGACTAAAACTGACCGAAGTAATGGCTGTTTAAACTTGGAGCATATTTTTTGCTGCGAAATAGGGGTCATTTACAAATTTACTAGAAATATAAATAATCTTCAGATATATAAAAAAAATATTTGATAGTAAAATTAACATTGCATTATAAATTTGAAATCTATAATAATTCTGAAATATTAATGCAAAATATACAGCTTGTACTAAACATATAACAGAAAAATATAACTGAATTTTCGTTAAATAAAATGTTGAAAAGCAACAGCCTCGATTCTTTACAAAATGACACATATTTTGAAATGTTATTAGATTACACTAGGGTGCAAATTTGTATTGTGTCATGTGTTTTAGCTTTTGATAATTAGTTCTTATGTATTTTGTAGCACTGAATCCAAAAATGGCCTTCATTTTTTATCACAAAGTACAGATTTTTTGCAAATCGTAAATTTGAAAGCTAAAAAGTGAAAAATTTACAAAAATATGATAGTATAAAATAGATGTGATTGTTATTTCTTTAACTTTCGATAATTGATTTTTATGTATTTTTTACTATTGAATCCGAAAATGATCTTCATTAACCATCACGTCAGGATTTTTCGCAAATTGTAAATTTCAAAGTTTAAAAGTTCAAAGATTTAATTGAACCTCTTCCCCTCCCACATCATCGGATCCCCGAGCTTTTTAGCTGTAAGAATCCCAGTATAAGCCAAAAACTGAATAAATTGTTGAATTAAATAAAATTAAATTGAATAAAAGAAGTTTTACACCCATTTTATAGTATAAGATTTTCGCTATTTTTTAACTTTGAAATTTACCATTTGTAAACATGTCTAACATGATGGTTAAATATGAAGGCAAATTTCACATTCAGTGCTAAGCACATACAAATCAATCTTAAAAGTTAAAAAATACAACCATCGACTATATTTTATAATATCAGCTATTTTTTCAATTTTGAAATTTACTATTTGCGAAAAATCCTGACATGATGGTTAAAAATGAAGATAATTTTCGGATTCAGCACTAAAAAATGCATAAAACTCAATAATAATAATAATAATAAAAAAACAACTATCACAGTCTTGTGTTATCTAATCTAAAACTTTTTCATAAATTTGTTGGCAGTAAACTATCCGAAATTTTTTGTGTTACCCTGTAAAATAAGTAGAAAAGGTAAGCACATAAAATCATTAAAATACAGTCGAACCTCTATTTAACGAAGTCATTAAATCCAGGAAAAAAGTTCGTTACATGGAAAATTCGTTAAATAGAGATTCACATTTTAAAATACTTTAAACTACATAAAACAGATTTTAAGTTCATAAAGACTAAATATTTTTACGAAAAGTAATTAATCACATTTTTTTTCATAAATTTTATCGATTTGTTTTATTTATTTTACCCACTAATATCCATCATCGATTCATTTTTTCTATGTGTTTAAATCTTTGAAATCTGCAAGGAACACAAAACATTGTCCGGGAATATACTGTATTTTCTGTTTAAAGTAAATAGTTTTACATTAAAATTAACAAATTTTAATGACATTATCGTATTTATTATTATTATAACAAATAATTTTAACCATACATTAACATATGCGTCCTTAAATTCAATTTCTCAAAATCTCTGTTAATTTTGCCTGAGTTTTTACTTTCTTCTATCTTCAATAGAAGAAAGTATTGTAATCGAAATTTTTTTCGACTTCCAGTTTTCGACGGATTTGCATGTTTTAGGGGTCAGAGATTCCAAAAAACATGTTTATAGAAAATGTCTGTCTGTCTGTGTGTCCATCTGTCCGTCCGTCCGTCTGTCTGTCTGTCGCCATTGTACCATCAAAAAGTGTATGAAGTTATGTATAGAATTAAACCAAAATTTTATTATAAGTTTTTGGATATGACAAGCAGGTCCTCCCTGAATTTGGAAAAAATTCGCCGGTAGGGGGTGCTGTAAATGCGTTTTTTGTGCGATTTTGATAGTTGTACCATCGAAAAGTGTATGAAGTTATGCATAGAATTGAACCAAATTTTTATTTTAAGTTTTTGGCTATGGCAAGCAGGTCCTCCCTGAATTTGGAAAAAATTCGCCGGTAGGGGGCGCTGTAATAGCGATTTTTGTGCGATTTTGAATATTGTACCGTCCAAAAGTGTATGAAGTTATGCATAGAATTAAACCAAATTTTTATTTTAAGTTTTTGGATATGGCAAGCAGGTCTCCATGAATTTGCAAAAAATTCGCCATAAGGGGGCGCTGTAATAGCGATTTTTGTGCGATTTTGAATATTGCACCATCGAAAAGTGTATGAAGTTATGCATAGAATTGAACCAAAAAAAAAGAAAAGAAATTAAGTTCTTGGCTATGGCAAGGAGGTCCTCCCTTAATTTGTAAAAAAATCGCTCTTAGAGGGCGCTGTAATAGCGATTTTTGTACAATTTTTTGCCATTTTGAATATTGTACCGTCGAAAAGTGTATGAAGTTATGTATAGAATTGAACCAAATTTTATGTGTTTATTTTTAGTCATGTCACGAAGGATCTTCCTGAATTTGGAAAAATTCTGCCGGTAGGGGGCACTATAATTGCGATGTCTGTACAATTTTCATTATTGTACCATCGAAAAGTGTATGAAGTTATCCATATAATTGAACCAAATTTTTTGTGCATGTTTCTGGCTATGGCAAACAAGTCCTCGCAGAACTTGAAAATATTCCGAAAGAAGGGGGCACTATAATTCCGATGTCTGTGCCATTTTCATTATTGTACCATCGAACAGCGTATAAAATTATGCATACAATTGATTCAAAATGTTTGTGCTTGTTTTTGGCTTTGGCCAACAGGTTCTCCTTGAATTTGGAAATATTGCGCGGTAAAGGGGCTCCGTGCTAGCGATTTTTGTATACTTTTCTTGATTTTTCATAGTTCTATTGTGCATCGGCGGCTCATGCAGCGGCAGGAACTCGCTTCCTGCTATGCCGGCTATTCGCAAACAGCTGATAACGACAGAATAAGGAAAAATTAATAATTTTAACAAATATCATGATATAGATTAACTCGTTTTTAGTCCGTTTAATTGACTTGAGCAGAAATTTAAGATGAAAATCAAAGTTGGTATAGTATTGAACTAATAATATTGAAGTATTAACATGTGTAACTAGGTTTTGAAATATTAAGATGTATAAGATAGAAGAAAGTTTTGGGATTCGCACATCCAACTAGTTTCTTTTAAAATGTGCTTTCTCTCGTAATATGTCTCGCATCTTTGCAATGCAACAAAAATCCCTTCATGCGTATTTTCTTCTAACTATAATCCACATCGGAAATGATTTTAGCATTTCATTATACGAAGTTTTGTTAATTCCTGTATCATGTTCATTTCCATGATCATCATATTCGTCTTAATCGCAATTCATTGCTGTATTGTTTTTATTTTTCACACTGTCGAAAATATCCAATTCGGATATTTTCGACATTCGGATATTTCGGTGTTTCCGAGGTCTCAAATTCAGAATTAAGTGAAATACAATCACCAATCAACACATTATGGGTAATTTTTTTTTTTTTTCTCATCTGTATCCACATTTTTTAAAGTTACTCTGATTATGTCATCTTATATCTGTCTTCTGTACTTACCGAATTCTCACTGCTGACAAAGAAGGCGCCTGGTAAAACCAGTTCAAGGCCATTGAACATCATAAAATGTGCTTAAATAAAGAATAAGTTTGAAATGTCCAGAAATATTTTGAGAAATGGGGAGCAAAAAAATTTAGATCACAAGAAAAAGTTCCTTAAATAGAGAATGCACTTCGCAATTTGGAGGTTATTTTACGAAGAAATTCGCAAAATGTTCTTGGTTCCAAGGAAAAGTTCACAAAATAGAGAAATTCGCAAAATAGAGGTTCGACTGTACATTGTCATCGGATTTACGTCAATATGTAAAATTGAACTTCGATCGGATATTTTAAAGTGAGTTGAATTTCGAGTACAAATTTTGAACTGTAAAGACCTACATACGATCATTCCAAGTTAATCCACTACCCACTGGTGTTGTGTTCTCGCAATGGTCAAAATAATTGCTCATGCTTAAATTAATTGCTTTGTCACCACTATTTTAGAATTAAAAAAAATGCCTTATTTACTGGCAGAAATTTTGACATTTTAATGAAGCGAAGTTACCTTTCTGAATTTGTGGTGACAAGCGACTTTCAACAAGAAATTTGAAAATTCCTACTTTATAATTTTGACGGTTAATGAGCTAAATAAAAGCTTATAAAAATAGCATAATTTTTGTTAAAAAAATCATCAAAAGAAACAGCTTCAAATCCTTACAAAAATCTGTCGTAATACGATTCCTTTCAAAGTGCAGATACACATTAAATAAATCCTTCAAATACTTTAAGCACTTTTTTTACGACCCCTTGAAGCATAGCTAAACTCATGTGTATTCAGATGCAGAAAAATGGCATAAGTCTTGCATTTCAAAATTTTCGTATAATTACGTCAATTTTAGTGTTAGATGAATGGGACTTTTTTTTGTCTTTCTTTTAAGAGAACAGGAAATTTTTACTAAATATCACCTATAGGGCGAGGGGACCGTATAAAAAATTAAATTTTGTAACTTTTTTAGAAATATTTTTATTGATCCAAACAACTTTCAGAATAATTTTTTACCTTATTCAAACCTTTGAAAATGAGAAATCGTAGCACACAAAATTAAAATTAATCTGGAGGTTGGTTGGTTCGTTTTTCATGTTTCGCAGCCATCTTTTGACATTCGTAAAAGGAATAAGATTTCAGTCTTTCAACAACTCAATATAGTAATTTTTTTCCTCTGAAAATTTTTACAGTTTCTTCTCATTTCAAAATTTTTTTTTTCTTTTTTTTACATTTGTAAAAGGAGCCTGGTTCCAATTTTTTAGCTGAGTGCAGTAAATTTTGATGAAATGCGCTATTTTTTTTCCCGCAATTATTTCAGGATATTCACAATTTAAAAAAAAAAAAAAAAAAAGTAATTCACATTTTTCTATCACAATTCCTTGTAGAAATCTGCACTATTTACCACGAACTTTTGACGAAATTCGCATTTTTTACCGCGATCCTTTAACGAATTTTGCGTTTTTTACTACGATCCTTTGACGAAATAAGTGTTGTTGTTGTTTTTTTTTTCCACGTTCTTTCGGTGAAAATTGTTTTGTTACCACGATATTTTGATAAAATTCACATTTCTACCAAGATCCTTTGACGACATTTATTTTCTTCTGCGACCAATTGACGAAATTAATATTATTACAGGGTCATTTGTCGAAATTAGCAACAGTTTATCGCAACCGATCGGCAAAATTTTCAATATATTTTCGCGACCAATTAACAAAATTCACTACTTGTTTCCGCGACCTTTTGACGAAATTTGCAATATTTTCCCCTCGATAGTTTACCGAAATTCGTGATATTTTGCGCAATTTTTTGACGAAATTCGCAATTTCTTTCTGAACTCTTTACGTAATTAGGGATTTTATTCAGCGTCCAATTAAAGATAATCACTATTTGTTTCTGAGACCTTTGACGAAATACCTGATATTTTTACACGATTATTTAAAGAAATTCTCAATTTTTTCCGCGATTGATTCATGAATTAATTCGGGGAAATTCCATAAAAGAAAAAAAAAATTCGCGGACTTCCAAGAAATTTGAAAATATACTCGCAAAAGGATCATAGGTCTGTGGAAGAATTTACAGGGGGAAATACTGCACAGCATTTTTCTTTATACAGGACTCTCCTTTTCCGTGTGCAAATCGTGCGATTTTGCACACTATTTCAAACCTTGCCCCTCAAAGAACCACCTCCCCCCTTTAGGAATTCTTAAAATGCCACCCTGTTTCTAAGAAAGGGAATTCCTGTAAAATATTTACAGAAATACGATTCACTCATGGTTAATATACATAAAGAGGGTTTTATGTTAAGAAGTTTGTTTTGCAGCCCAGATTTTTTTTTTCCCCCCATGAGCATTTTTTAATGTCCGGATTTTTGGACTAATGACCAATTTTTTTTTAAACTTTCGGAAATGAATACTTTGAAATTTTGGAAATTTCGGAACAGAATCACTCCTGAAAAATATGCTGCACGGGATAAAAATTGCAACAAGAAACAATAAATGCATTTGTGTATATTTTGCAAAAAATCGTAGTTTAAGACCGATTTTCATAGCATTTAGTTTATAGGTCCAAATCGTAGCAACTACGATTTTTTCGTAGCAGTTGGCAGGTATGCTTATTTAAAACATTTTTGTAATTGGAACTATAGGTCTATAACTAATGGTTTAGGAATTAGCTATTGGACATCGTTGACAGTAAAGACACACTGTAATAAAATAATAATATAAATGGACAGTCGTTTGACGACATATTTTCAAGAGAAACCAATGATTACACTGAAAATCGAATAGACCGCCGAGCCGCCCTTATCGCCAAAACCGAAGCTACGGTAAAATTTCCTTGATAAAGTACAGCGGTAAATGGAAGGTCAACCATGAACTAGGGGTAAATTTTCAAGAGGAATTATGCTTAATGCCTTAAATCATAAAGTTAGAAATAACTGCAAATTAATTGCACACACTGATCAATGAAATGAACTCCTAAAAACAAAATCATCTGTCCAAAACATTACAAAATTAAGGCGACTGGGTGAGTAAGAAAATGGATGGATACATAAGAAAATAAATTAGTAATAAATATTATGGATTGCATGTGGCTCTCTTTATCTCGGAAGTATTTTTTTTCCCTTGAAATCCTTTATTTTTCAAAATCATTTTTTTTTCCTTGGAATCGTTCCTTTTTTTCGGAACGGTTCCAACAGGAACGACTACAAAGAACTCGTTCCTTTCAGTGAACAATTCCGGCTGGAACGATTGTATGTGGCTCTCTTTATCTCGGAAGTATTTTTTTTCCCTTGAAATCCTTTATTTTTCAAAATCATTCCTTTTTTCTTGGAATCGTTCCTTTTTTTCGAAACGGTTCCAACAGGAACGACTACAAAGAACTCGTTCCTTTCGGTGAACAATTCCGGCTGGAACGATTCCTTAAAAGGAACGATGTTGCCCATCTCTAATATATATAGATAGACTGAGGGTTGTGTTTTAGGTTCTAGGGGTCATGATCGACGTAGATCTGCAAAAATTTTTCAGAAATTCCAACATAGGGGAGGATGTAATAAGCAGTATTTCTTATGAAATCTACCTAAAAAAAACCTGCAAACAAAATCGAAAAAGTAAAAAAGGTCTTCGTAGACATTAACCTCAGCAATCCAAATTAAAAAAATAAGTTTTTTTAAATAATAAATGCAAATGAAATACTTTTAAAAATTTGTCCCATAGGATTAGCCAGTGGGTGTTTTCGTGCAAGTGAAGTAGTCCCTTATGAAAAATAAATTATTTTGTTGCAACTTTATCGGTTATCTTAATATTTGAAAAAAAAAACAACGCATATCTTTATGTAATTTTTCTGTATCTACTTTTTTATTTGACTCTAGAAAGAGCTCAACTACATTTTTGAATTGCAGTAACTTTTTTTTTTTCCTAAAGAAAGAAAATCCTTAAAATTTTAATTATTTTCTAAAGAAAAAAAAAACCTTAAACTTTTAATTATATTTTATTAGATTTAACAGTCATTATAATATATATTTAATGTTATTACAGCTATGGATGAACCAGATGTTATCGCTCATCTAAAGACAAAGCCATTTGGATCACTTAAATTTGAGGATAAACTTTTAATTGTTAAGAGTGAATGACCACGTCCATCGTTAAAAAATATAAGTACCATTGTTAAAGAGCGAAATAAGTCCAACACAAGACATTTTAAAACATCGAATTATGATTGTCATAACTGGCTATGCGGTAGTCATAGTTTACAGAAATTGTTTTGTTGGCCGTGCCTCCTCCTCTTTTCCAAATACAAAAGTAATGTTTGGGTATCAAATGGTTTTTCAAACCTAAGCGGTCTCTCGAAATCAGCCAAAGCCCACGAGAATTCTGAAAGTCACTTACAATGTGTAATGGATTTTATACTCTTTTGGTAAACAAAGAGTGGATGAAGCATTAGACGAAAAACTCTCAAAGTTAATAACAGTCGACACAACCAAAATGTAAAAGAGAATCGCAAAGTTCTTGAATGTTTAATTGATGTTGCATGTATGCTAGGAAAACTGGAACTGCCATTTGGAGGGCATGATGAGGAAGAAAAATCATTCAATAAAGGCAACTATGTGGAAATTGCGCAACTTGTAGGAAGATGGAAAAAAGTGCTAGGGTGAACTGCTACAGTTTTTAAAGGCACCTCGAGTGAGATACAGAATGACCTCATTTCTAAAGTAGTTAAAGACGCAATTGTACAAAAAATTGAAGGAGCGGAATTTGTAGCGATCATGTTAGATGAAACATCCGATATTAAATCTAGATCGCAATTGTCTACTGGTCTGAGATATGTTCATGAAGGCAATAATTGCATCAAAGAAAGGTTTATAAAATTTAATGATGTCAGCGCCGATCGAACAGCAGATGGACTACTTTCACATGTAAAGAATATAGTCCACGAGTATAAATTAGCTGATAAGCTCATTGCCCAAACCTACTGATGGCGCTGCTGTTATGTCAGGCCATTTGTCGGGCTTGCAAAAGAAGGTTCTGGATGAGTATCCTATGGCCTTGTACACTCACTGTTATGCTAACTTGGTATTGGCTCAAGGCATGAATGACATTCCAGAATGTAACATATTTTTCTCCACCCGAATGGAATATCTACATTTTCGTCTCATTCGAGTAAGAGGTCATTTGCAGTGCAAGAACATCTAAAGAAAAGTATTCCATCTTTTGCTCCTACCAGATGGTCATTTACATCTAGGCTTGTAAACACTGTAGAACAATACTTAAAACCAATAGTTGATTTTTCACTGGCATTAGTGAAAATTATGATGATAATTGAATGGGCCAGACAGGTGCACAGCACATGGATGGATATGTCGATTTTCTGAACAAGTTCGAAACAGTTTTCTATTAAATTTATTTTCACCTTTATTTTCCCAAACTGATGTATTGTTTTGAATTTTACAGATGGAAAATATCGATATTATGAAATGCCTCAACTTTGTAAAAGATTTCCAACAATATTACTAAATTTCTGGCAAGGCGTTAAATATTGTAATGAATGCCAACAAAAATTAGTGAATAAAATCATTTCAGAAGAAGATAGATGTGATAACTGTGAAATGTTGGTCTTCAAACAATTTGGGGAAAAAACTGTCTCCATTGCCGGCTTACCAATTCCGCAAAGAAACAAACGACGCGAGGATTCAGATATTTAATTACAAACACGATATCGCAAACTATATTTCTCAGTTATCGACAATTTAACAAACCATTTAACTGCTCGATTTTCTTCACTTCAACATCTGGCTTTTTTTTAAAATATTAAACCCGTACAAATTCGAGAAATTTTCTTTGAAAGGCAACTTTCCTGTGGCACTTATTGATGATTTAGAACAAATGTATCGAAACATTTTCGATCTATGTGGGCTCAAGAGCGAATTAAATGTATTTTATCGTACCTCTGCTTTTCGCGGAAAGTCCCAGCATGAATTAATTAAATTTTTAAAAGAAGAAAATTTACACCAACCTTTTAAACAGATCTTTCAACTTACAAGATTAGTTGCAACTATACCGGCGACAACTTCATCAGTTGAAAGGAGCTTCTTGGCTTTAAAAAGGATCCATACTTATAAAAGATCCACCCAAACTGAAGATTGTCTGAACAATCTTTCTTTGTTATCAATTGAAAATGAAATGTTGGAGCTACTGAAAGCAAAGGAAAATTTTTATAATCTTGTAATTCAGAAATTTGCCACAAAAACGCGGAGGCTGGATTATATTTACAAATGAAGTATCATTAAGAAAAAAAGTTGTAGACTGTAATATTAATGTTCATTTATAGGAAATAAAATAATTGTTAAACTTACGTTTTTTTAAATTAATTACAAGAAACACTTTCTAGTAAACAGAGAAGTAGCTTTTTTTTATGGGTGCGGCCAGGTCCCTCGCTAGGGGCTCTCCAAAATGTTCACGAATGCCATTACACTTGGCAAATTTGCTTAAAACTTTAATAAAAACTATAATAGACCTTCTATATCTGATAGACAAGGCAAAAGTTATAAATCTGATTAGGAATATTATTAAACTTTTTAAAATGAGAACTATATTACATTTTCTAATTGTGGTAACGTGGCAGAAGAATACAACTAGTTGGCAAATACTGCAATTTGATTTGGCAATTTAACGTCCTCTCCGCCCCCTGCCCCCTAATAAAAAGTCATAGCAATGGCCCTTGAAGCGGAGCTAGAAGGTTGTAAACTAGCGATGACCACCACGAAACCTCACGCCTCACCACTGAATGTAGTATGATGCACTATTTTTGTGTAACATGCTTTTAAGAGATTGTATTGATTGCTATGAGAATAAAAAATATTTAAACAGACTTTAATGACTCATTGGCTTGTAGTAAATTAGTATCTGCATAACTATTTTAAAAGGTAGCAGTCTAGGGTTTTGGTCAATAGAAATTTTAACTTCTTTTTCACATTAACTTTCATTTCACAAAAGCCTTCTGTAGTATTGGCATTTTCTGCTAATCTGCATCTGTGCTGCCAACTGTGTGTGTGTGTGCATAATTAAAGCAAATTTTCTGCATTTAAAAATATATATATATATCTTACTCTTTTTTAGTCAGGATTTGCAAAACAGATCAGAAGGTGGCTTTCCAAACTGAGGATGCATTCAAAGAAAACAACCCAAGATACATCCAGAGAAAATCCGAACTGGAGGAGACGTACGATTCAATAAAGAGCTGATGGTTTTAGAAATGGAAAAAAAAAAAATTCCATCTGCTATAAAACTAAAGCAGTTTCTGGATGCCACGAGGACCCTCCGTACAGAAGTAAAAAACCATAATCCAACATTGGAGATCATGGCCCGCTATCCAGTGTTAAAAAACCAGACTTGGTGTAGTATTAATACTTATAACTGCAAAAGAAAGTTTGTCATGTTTTTCTTTCTTTTTTTATTTTGTGTGTGTTTTTGTAGCTGCTGTGGGAATTTACGCAACTTGTAAATGTGTCTGAAGACAGCTTAATACAGAGATGGAAAGATTTCATCACTGGGATGACCAGCTATTTAAAGAGAACTAAAAATTTTACCCCTGTAACAGAATCGTATGGCATGAGACCCTTATTTTTTTTTTCCCCACGTTTGGCTACTTTCCATGTTGATTTGTTTAATTTATTAAGAGCAGTCATACTGTTAAATTTTTCAAATCAGTGGGAGCCAAATTGTTCTAAAATCTGGTTTTGTGATTCTTTTTTTAGGGGAGGGGGAGATAAGACACATAAGAACAGAGATAGGGAAAGGGGTCATTGAAGAAAATACAGTGTAAGTAGTGCTAAAAAATACTCATGTCAACACCATGAATGAATGACGCGATTGAGCTAAAATTTCAGATAAAGCAAAGTATAGTGTGTTATGCAAATGATTCCAATTTCAAAGCGTCATATGCGTGGGCTGAGTAGCATCATCTGGACTGCTGCTGAAACCATACAAATAGAGGCATGTAGCAGGACATTGAAATTTGTCTATGGTTATCTGCTAGTTGTAAACATTACGTGAGACATAACTATGCCTTTTTGATGAAAGAGGGTGACATTTCTACAACTGACTGAGTTTGAATGGGAAGAATCAGTGGCATTCGTGAAGAAAAATTTTCCTATTGTGCAATAGCAGCTTGTGTGCAGCGTAAAAGCAGCAGAGTGATACGAGTTTGGAAGCAGTGGAGTGAACAGTGAATGGTTATGTCAATGCAGTATTATAGACACATGGTTCGCATGGCGCTGATGAAATGTATAGCTTCATCTAGACAGTTGGCAGGCCATTGGTTAACTGCTACAGATGTAACTGTCTGCATCGTCAATTCATCGACATCTGCTGCAACGTGGACCTCATGCAAGAATTCCTTTAAGGGAATCGCCATGCAAAACTATTGGCAGCTACAATTTGGTCGTTAACGTAGAGACTGGAATTCAGATCCTTCCGAATGTGCATTATTGAATGTCATAGTGGACTAACACACAGTGTTATGGTCTAGGGTGCGATTGCGTATCATGGACAATCGCAGCTGCTACGAATTGTAATCTGAACAGCAACAGTGAACTGCTGGGGCTCGAAGTCGTTCCTTTCCTTCAAAGTATTCCTGGAGCTATCTTTCAACATGATAGTGCCTTCCCACATGTTGCAAGGAATGTTCAAGACTTCTTGTTAGCAGAACACTTAAAACTTCTTCCGTGGACTGCTTATTCACCGTATATGGAGCCTAATGAACATGTGTGGGATTTTGTTGATTGGCGTCTCGCTCGTGATCCTCGTTTTACAGCTTCTACAGATGGACTTTGGGTATGCATACTAAAGAATATGGAATGTTTTTCCCCCAGGCAGACACTAAAAATCTGTTTGACTTCATGGCCACCTCGTATAGCAGCACTTACTGCTGCATGTGGCTGCTACACCAAAACACTGATTTCAGACACTTAATATTGTTTTTTAGCTTTGAAAATGTAATCATTTGTTTTTACGAGTTGTTTGTGTTGTACTGTACTCCTTTTATTTTATTTATGTAATCTAATGATTCATATATCTCTTTTCTTTCTGCCGCTAGAAGGCCTATCGTGTTTCCATGGAAATAGGTTTTGATAATATATAGACATTCTAAGATGTTCTATGATGTTCTTTTAGTTGAGTATTGATTGTGCTTTGTAACAGTGATGTCTGCCGTTTTGTCAATATAAATGTATATATATTATGTGAAAGGTGTTGCTGCATTATTTATTTGATGGTCATTCGTCTTTAAAGCAACAAGCCGACTTTCTTACAAGCCGACCTGTGCTACTGAGAAAAGTAAGCATGAACTTTATAGATTATATATTATACTTGTTTAAACAAATATTCTGTCACTGTTTATTTTAAATGAAAGTTCACCAAAATGCTTACAGATCATGAGACTGAAGCTCTAATATATTATTAATACTGATTTGAATTGTTTAAAATAAAATAAAACATCAAATAACATTAATTAGCTGTAGTAAAACAAAAACGCATGACAAATTATTAAACACAAGCAAAATGGCTTCCTTGAAAGAGAATAATATTACAAAATTAAGTAATGACAATTTTCCTATTTGGAAATTCAAAATGCAAATCATTCTTATAAAAGAGGATTTATTTGATGTAATTGAGGATGAATCTCTAGCAAATCCGGATGATAAATATTTAAAATGCGACAGACAAGCAAGAGCATTAATTAATTTATGCATCGAACCCACCTAAAAAATGTTTGCACTTTTTTTGCAAAATAGTATAGATTGTACACAATTTGTGCATAAAAAGTGACTATTTTTGAACACTTCGAAAAGTATGCACCTTTTTACAAACTGTCTGTATTTTTTATACATACAAAAAAAGTGTATATCCTATGTTGTCAAAAACTGTGCACATTTTTTGCATAAAATTAATTAATATTCTGTGTTTGTGAAAAGTGTGCATTTAAAAAAAAAAAAAACTGTAGATTCCAATTTTCCAAAAATTATATGGATGTAAAAATTAGTACTTTTATTTTAAATAGTATATTTACCCCCCCCCCCCCCCAAAAAAAAAAACGAAAATTCTCAATTCCATTTTAATTTTAAGGTAAACTAAATAAATGCATTTTACTATGTTTTTCAAAATAAGAAAAAAACAAATTTTAATTATTTAAATTTCAAAATCCAGGAAGGGGTAATGGATCTCCCCCCCCCCCCCTTCTTTCTTTAACGGAGATTTCCTGAGTTCCCCCTTTATTTTAAGTCGCTTGAAAAAAATAAATTTTACTATGTTTTTCAAAATAAGCAAAAAAGAATTTTAATTAAATTTTAAAATCTGCGGTAGGGGTGATGGTTCACCTAAACCCTCTAACTTTACAGAAAAATATTTAATTCCTCTTTTATGTTAAGTTACTCGAAAAGAGAAAATTTTATTGTGTTTTTCAAAATCATTGAAAATAAAATTTAGAAATAATTTAGATTAAATCAAATTTAAATCAAATTCGAGGGAGGGGCAATAGCTCTCATATGACCCCTTCTACCCAAGTAAAAGTTCTTGGTTCCTCTTTAATTTTAATGTACTCGAAATAAATAATTTTGCTGTGCATTTCAAAATTGGTGAAAAAGACATTTTAATTAAATAAGTTTCAAAATCCAGGGAGGGGCAAAATGGACCTCTCCTTCCTTCCTCCCCCCCCCCCCCCCTCCTTAACAGAAAATCCACAGTTCCACTTTTATTTTAAGTTACTTGAAAGAATAAATTTTACTTTTTTTTTTTTCAAAATCAGAGAAAAATAAAATTTAGTTAGTTAAATTTTTAAATCGAGGGAGGGGAAATGGCCCTCCTAAGCCCCCTTCCCCCAAAGGAAAATTCTTAGTTTATCTTTATTTTAAGTTACACGTAAATAATAAATTTGACTCTGTATTTCAAAATAGGAAAAAAATAAATTTTAATTAATCAAATTTAAAAATGCAGAGAGGGGCAATGGCCCTCCAATGCTCCCTACCCCTATCAGAAAATTCCTTACTTCCTCTTTTATTTTAAATTCTTCGAAAAGAATAAATTTTATGAAGTTTTCAAAATTATCAAAAAAAGAAAATTTAGCTAGTTAAATTCTAAAATCGAGGGAAGGGCAGTGGACTCCCCCCCCCACACACACACACTCACGCAAACTCTCTTCTTATTGATGATTACTAAATGCATCCCTTATCCTCTATCAAGCACAAATTCTAGTTATTATAAAAATTAGTTCTGCTTTCAAAAATCAAAAGAAAAACGTTTATTTCTTATTAATTTATTTCAAATTTCTATATAAACATTTGGGCAGAGATCCAGATACATTTTTCGCTACCCCCAGGGGGATACCTTCCTTAGGTATTCACGGGCTTCGCAACCCCGGGTTCCTGAGCGATCTGTCTCTTTTCCTTTTCCTCTTATTTCTCTTCTCCTTCTTTCCTCTTTGTTTCTCTCTCGTTGTGGTTTCCTCTTCGGAGGTGAGGGCAATTCTGTATGAGCCGATATCATCCTGTATATCGACTCATAGAGAATTGTAAACCACCCACGTGTTAGCCGTGCGTGGCGACCCGTGTCCCTGGAAAGGGGGATCCTGGCAGTTGAGGGAAACCAACACACTGCTTTGGCCTCTGCTTCAGGTAGACGGGAGGTGCATATTGGTCCCGTATGCATCAATCGGCTGGTCAGCTGACTTCTGTCACTGGCTTGGGATCAAGTGAGCGAGTACTTACTAGCCATCTCGTTAAGGGTTGAGACTGGCATAGGAGTGTCTTGTGACCGTATGGGCCCTGGTTAGCACTGGTGCACGAATGTGCATCCCCTTGTTGGGCTCGGTAGTGGGTGGTGCGGCCGGGGTCTGAATTCTATTTTTTTTCAATTATGGATGGACATACTAAAGTTCCTTCTACTTCTCTCCCATGTGGAGAGCAACAAGATGTACAGTCCTTATTTACTCGTTTTTTTGTTATTAAACGCACTGATAGTCTCTCTGATAGTTCTTTCAAAAAAACTTCACCATTTCTTATAGCAAAAACTTTCCAGTCTGTCTTGGGGGATGGTCATTCTCTAAAAAAATTACAATCTGGTGATTTACTGGTTGAGGTTTCTTCAGCCAGGCAGTCTGAACTTTTGTCAAATCCCAATAATATAAGTACTTTTTCTGTTTCTGTTAAAGCACATCATACTCTGAATACATGCCGTGGTGTAATATCTGAACCAGATCTTTTATTTTCCACAAAAGAAGAACTTCTATCTAATTTAAGCGATCAAAATATAATAGATGTTCGTCGTATCACTATCCGTAGAAATGGGCAAATTCTTCCTACAAAACACATTATTCTCACATTCAATACCCATAGTTTACCTACTAGAATTAAAGCCGGTTATCTAAACTGTCCAGTCAGGCCTTATATACCTAATCCTCTCCGCTGTTTTAAATGCCAACGTTATGGCCATACTAATACAACCTGTCGTAGCAATGTTACCTGTGCACGTTGTGCAGAGGTCGGACATGATGGTAAAACTTGTGAAAAACCCGAACGCTGTGCAAACTGTAAGGGTGATCACACATCATATTCTCGCTCTTGTCCGAATTGGATCCGTGAAAAGGAAATTCTTGCTGTTAAAATAACCCAAAAAATCACCTACCCTGAAGCTCGTAAACTTGTTGAAATCAGGACCCCATCTGTTGGGGCATCATACTCCAGTATACTCAAACAACAATCAAAATCCGTAAGGCACATAAGTACCCAGACCGACTGCTCTTTTCCACCAAATAATTCAAGTATTATACAATCAACTAAAGAAACCCGTGACGTGTCTCTTGGTAGTAAATGCTATGGTACCCCATTATTGGAACGTTGGCTACCATCCTCAGAACCAGTTACAATAGAATATCAACTTACTCAGTCACAGAAATCTCCAGTTGGATCCAAAAAGTCATCTAATCATCAGACTGAAACTAAGGCTGCCTCATCTCCAATACCATTACAGAAAGCTAATTCCCTCCGAACATCATCAGTTCAATCAAAAATATCAACCGAACACAAGACTAAACAAACGCCAGCTCCAGATAAAAGCAAATTGGTGAAACCAATTCGCCCAACTCAGAAAGCTAATGAAAAAACTTGTGCGCAAAAAGAAAGGAAGAAACCTCCAACGCAAGTCTCTTCACAGTGGAAAACTGTGAAGAGAAAAGACAAGAAATCATGCCTGAGCCCAGCAATCACAAATGTAAAGGATACCAAACAGTTACTGAACTATTATGCAGAAGAGGCTATGGAATCTTACAGTTATGACTCTGATGACGATGAAAATGTTGTTTTCGAAAAATTTAATCCTACATGATTTTTTATTGAGTTTTTTAAATTTTGAATTATAACTTTTTTTTTAGGCAGTATTACTATACTGTGTTATGCTTTGTTTTTTGGATTAATTTTAACTTTTCATAACCTTAGAGCTTTTAGAGATTTTTAATTTAAATATATGCTTTGTCTTTTAATTACATTTTGGATTTTTAAACCTTGTGTATTGTGACTTTCATTGTACATTATTTTTATTACATGTATCATCACATTTCTTTCTTCAGTTTACTTTGTTTATAACTTATATATATCATACATTCTTTTAATGTAACTTTTAAATTTTAACCATGTTTTACACCTTACTTTTTTCTTGGCGCAGCATGTCCCTGAAGGGACCTTGTGCCATAAAACTCCAAACAACCAACCAACAACCAACCATTTTTCGCTATTAGCCAAACGAGATTGGCCAATCAGAAGCCTGCATATTTGCAGACAATGAAAAGGTCGAAAAAATACAGGCTTCTGATTAGTCTATCTCGATCACGGCCTTGATTTTTATTTTCGCATGTGTAGCTGCAATTCAACTCAACACTCCTTGTGTTTACATGCATCGAGCCACAGATCGAGCTGCCGGCATGGCGTTATTATTAGCGAAATTTATAAGAAGTAAGAGTAAAACTTTTACTAAAATATGTAAAAAAAAATATCTGTTGCTTAGAATATGAGCTCAACTGGATCGAAACTTCAAACTTCAAAAAGGATAAAGCCTAATACTAGGAAAAAGGGATTTATATCTTCTAAAAATGAAAGTGAAGAAACTGCAAGGGATTCAAATGCCCTCACTGAGAATAATGGAGAAGTGAATGACAGCAAGATGGAGGATGACACCGTAGCAAACGGCGTATCTTCAGTTCAGGAAAACTTTAACGTTTATTATTTGGATATCTCACCAAAGGAAATAATGCATACAAGTGCTGCAGAGTGATATGTACAAGGAAATTAAAATCTGTACTTTTCGGTTAGCCGGGCGCTAGTATTATGTATACATGTATATGTCTATATACATATGTATAGATATACATATATGTGGATATATATGTATATATACATGTGTATATACATATATATTTATGTGTACATAACACTGGTGCCCGGCTAACCGAAAAGTACCCTATAATCTTTTTGGAAGCAAATGGGACTCTCCCAAGCATACACCCGCGTCGTCTAAAGAACGGGATTCAAGAAATTATTCAGTCATGACCAAATTAATGAGTTGAAACTAACCCGGCGAGGGAAACTCTTAGCAATGACAAGCTCTCTAGAAACAGCGCAACAAATCTTAGACATCCAAGAATTGGAAGAAATACTGGTGTCACCTGTTCTCCAAATGACCTGCAAGATGTTGGAATATATAGCTTGGAAACTCATCGATTTACTAGGAAAATAGAAGGTCAGATAGTTGCCACCAAAACTGTGTTGATAAATTAACCCTTTGTATCACCGTGTTGCAGATCTGCAACATACCCAAAAAGTCAATGATATTTCGACAGTAAACTTCAAAACACGATTTTGTTGATTGTTGTTACTCTATTACACTGCTAGTAGTATAATTATTTCATTAAATCCGCAACTGATGGCGATATTTATTTATTTTTTTTTCACGCCAAAGTTTCATTTATCACTTGATCAGCTAAATGTGATTTTTGCTGAATTAAGCTTTGAAATAATGGAGTTAAAAAAGTCTGCAGACAAGTATATTGTTTACAAAGGTAAGTTTAAAATCTTTATTTAAAGACCATTTTTGAGCTAAGAAATTTATAATATGTATAAAATAAGCGTAAACTTTTGCTTGTTGCAGATCTGCAACAACGTGTCATGTCTTCTCTTGTAATGGTTGTCGATAATGTGCGGAAAAATCTCAAATTTCGTTGATTCACAGAAAAATAGCGAACTTCGTTAATCAGGCGCAGAAAGAAAGGGAATTTTGTCAATCGGGTTTGTAAAAATAGCAAATTCCATTTGTCGGGTAGGAAAAAATGGCGAATTTAGTCAATCAGGCATGGAAAAATAGCGAATTTGTTTTATCAGGCACGAAAAAATTGCGAATTTTGTCGATAATGTGTGGAAAAATTGAAAAATAGTGAATTTTGTCAATCGGGTGTGAAAAAACAACGAATTTTGTCAATTGGGTGCGGAAAAATTGTGAATTTTGTCAATGTGCAGCGAGAAAAAATCACAAATTCCGTCAGTCAGTTGAGAATCGTGAATTTCGTCGATTGGGTGTGGAAAAATTGTGAATTTACTCAATTAGGAGTTGGAAAATCTCAAATCTCGTTTATTCACGAAAAATAGAAAACTTTGTCGATCAGGTGTGGAAAAAAAGCGAATTTCATTGGTCGGGTACGAAAAAATGGCGAATTTAGTCAATCAGGCATGGAAATATAGCGAATTTGTTTGATCAGGCATGAAAAAATTGCGAATTTTGTCAATAATATGCAGAAAAATAGTGAATTTTATCAATTGAGTGTGAAAAAACAGGATTTTATCTGTTGGGCATGGAAAAATTGTAAATTTTGTCTCCGTCAGTCAGTTGAGATCGTGAATTTCGTCGATTAGGCGTAGAAAAATCGTGAATTTTGTTGTTTAGAAGTAGAAAATTATGTTGATTCACAGAAAAATAGCAAACTTCGTTAATCAAGCGCGGAAAAAAAGGGAATTTTGTCAATTGGGTGTGAAAAAATAGCGAATTTCATTGGTCGGGTAGGAAAAAATTGCGAATTTAGTCAATCAGGCATGGGAAAAATAGCAAATTTGTTTGATCAGGCACGAAAAAATTGCGAATTTTGTCGATAATGTGCGGAAAAATTGAAAAATAGTGAATTTTGTCAATCGGGTGTGAAAAAACAGCGAATTTTGTCAATTGGGTGTGGAAAAATTGTGAATTTTGTGAATGTGCAGCGGGAAAAAAATCGCAAAATCCGTCAGTCAGTTGAGATCGTGAATTTCATCGATCGGGCGTGAAAAAAATCGTGAATTTTGTTGTTTAGAAGTAGAAAAATCTCAAATTTTGTTGATTCACAGAAAAATAGTGAACTTCGTTAATCAGGCGCAGAAAGAAAAGGAATTTTGTCAATCGGGTGTGTAAAAATAGCTAATTCCATTTGTCGGGTAGGAAAAAAATGGCAAATTTAGTCAATCAGGCATGGAAAAATAGCGAATTTGTTTTATCAGGCACTAAAAAATTGCGCATTTTGTCGATAATGTGCGGAAAAATTGAAAAATAGTTAATTTTCTCAATCGGGTGTGAAAAACAGTGAATTTTGTCAATCAGGTGTGAAAAAACAGCGAATTTTGTCAATTGGGTGCGGAAAAATTGTGAATTTTGTCAATGTGCAGCGGGAAAAATTCACAAATTCCGTCAGTCAGTTGAGAATCATGAATTTCATCGATTGGGTGTGGAAAAATTGTGAATTTTGTCAATTACACTGTTAAAAATTAAGTTAGATGTTTCACCAAGAAAATGGCGAAAAATAGCTGAAATTTAGCTGCAACCGAGATATTGATGATATGTTTCACCAGTTTATTGGCGCTTTCACAAATACCATTATATTGGTGAAATGTTGAACCATGATTCGGGTTTTTTATAAATCCAATTTTCTTGTGAAAGGTTGAACCATGAATCAAGGGTTTTTTTAAATCCAATTTTCTGATGAAAGGTTGAACCATGAATCAAGGGTTTTTTAAAATCAGATTTTCTGGTGAAAGGTTGAACCATGAATCAAGGGTTTTTTTAAATCCGATTTTCTGGTGAAAAGTTGAACCATGAATCGGTATTTTTTAAATCCAATTTTCTGATGAAACGTTGAACCATGAATCAGGTTTTTTTTTAATCAAATTTTCTAGTGAAAGGTTTAACCATGATTCAAGGTTTTCTCTATTCCAATTTTTTGGTAAAAGGTTGAACCACAATTCAGGTTTTTCTCTCAACTTTATGGGAAAAGGTTACACTGGATGGTAGTTTTCTTTTTTTCCCCCTCGCTGTGGAGTGAAATGATTAACCAGGACTTTGGTTTTCAATTTATCATTTTATGGTGTAATAATGAACAAAATTTCAGATTATGTGAAATTATGTTGCAGTACGAAAGCATAATTTTTTTGTTTTCATTAAACTGAAAATTATTAAAGTTTTAATTATTGATTCTATTGCCTTTGAAATATATTTAAAAAACAAATGTAAACCAGTTTGATCTAACTTCACAAAATAATCGCTTTTTTTTTTTTTTCTTTCTCTTCCACGAATATTACCATTCTGTCCTTGTACATTTTAGAACATTTCTCTGCACTCAGTTACACTTATAATCCATTTAGTGTTTGCTTATTCACATACCATTCATAATGAAGATTTTTTTTTTAAATAATTTTCTTAGATTTAAATACATATCCTGTTTTTATTATATTTTTAATTTAAAATCCAGGAAATAAAAAATATTTTTAATAAACATTACTTTAAACAATGCTAATTGGATTTCTTTAAACAATATTAATTTTTGCACAGGTTTGAAAAAAGTTTGTTTTCATAATGCACTTAGCTGCTACTTTTATGATCTGTAGATTTTTTTTGTTTTTATATTGTTGTGAATCTAATGATGCTGAAATTTTGATATTATAGTGTTTTCAAATTTTTACCTTCTTTTCACAAAACAAAATATTTCAATTAGCAAAAAATATTTTTAGACATTTCCTCATGTCGTTAATATAAAGGTATAATTGTTACACATATGAAAATTTCACCAATCACTATTTTAAGTTATATACATTTAGATAGTACTATTTTTGAACATTTGGACAATAAAACTGACATGTTCTGTCCAAAATCCCAATTATGAAAAATTAATACTAATGCATTTATTTTTAAATTAGTATTAAATAAAAATTTAATTTTTCTACTATTGCTGACACATATCGACAGTAACAATAATTTAAGCAATCCATTTCCCCTTTTTGTCAAATTGAATTATCGTCACAATTTTTTTTATGTCGTTAAAAGGGGAAAAATTGTAATTTCAAGTGCAATTAAATTAAATCTGCATTTCAATTTACTGATTTTTCATGTTTTTTAAATTAATTTTCAAGCATGGTTCTTTTAAAAATTTATATTGCACACAGCTCGATTATGCAAAATTAACTCATTTAAATATAAAACAACAACAAAAAGTTCAGCATTCGTTTCTGTTTAACACTGAATAATGAATATAACATTTTTCAATAAATAAATAAAACACAAACATAACGAATACATAATCACAATACAGTCTGTCTAAAAGTGGAATCAAGGAAATTTTCTGTAGTCAACAATATTCCGCCTTAGACAAATTTTATTTTATATCTATGTATTCGCAGTAGAGATGTGTCATTTGTTGAGGAACGACTCCAAAGGAACGATTCCGGCAGTGAAACTGAAGGAACGATTCCATTCTGTAAAAAGGATTCGGTCCTTTTCGGATTCGGTCCTTTTTGGAACGACTCCTCGGATTCGGTCCTTTTTGGAACGGTTCCTCGGATTTGGTCCTTTTTGGAACGGTTCCTCGGATTCGGTCCTTTTTGGAACGGTTCCTCGGAATCAGTCCTTTTTGGAACGATTCCGAAAAGGAACGACTCCACGGAATCGGTCCTTTTCGGAACGATTCCTCGGAATCGGTCCAAAATGTACCGACTCCGAAAAGGACCGATTCCTCGGAGTCGGTCCATTTCGGAATCGTTCCAAAAAGGACCGAATCCGGGGAACCGTTCCAAAAAGGACCGAATCCGAGGAACCATTCCAAAAAGGACCGAATCCGAGGAACCGTTCCGAAAAGGACCGATTTCCTCGGGAATCGGTTCTTTACTTGTAGACTGGCCAGTTTTAATAAATTAAAATATGCTATTTTATTTCAAAATAACAGATTTTGATTCTATTAAAGCTGACTTTATTGCCAAAATATCCTTCTAATGTGTGTGCCACTCCCCCCCCCCCCTCCCCACCTCCTCAAAAAAAAAAAAAGAAAAGTAAAGAAAGAAAGAAAAAAGAAATTGAAGTGCAGGGCGGAGTAGGGCGTTTAATAAACATTACTATTTCATCTTCTTGTGCTAAATTAATCTGAAAGAAATAATTTAAAAAAATATTTTATACGAATTGGATTTTTTACACCTGAGAGAAAAAGTGCCCGAGATGGGATTCGAACCCAGAAACTTTACGTACTTTACCGATTGAGTACCTGGACCCCGAGGGTAATGGAACACCATGCGTACTTTAATACACTAATACATTTTCTAATTGGTAAATGTATCATACGAAATGAATTTTTTCTAAATGAATTCTTAAGGCTGTTCTCAAATCCAAAAGGATAAATTTGTGACAAAAGTTTTAATTTATTTTTATTCGGAAATGCATGAAACGAACAGGTGTTGTTGTTCAGAAACTATGTAATCGATTTTTTCCGTTTTTTTGCAAACGCAATAGGCCTTTCAGAAAATAGTGTCAAAGTGGGCGTTTTGAACCGAACTTCTGCACGAAAGAGGCATAATTTCTCAAAAATGGGTGAAAAACATGTTTGTCACGTGATCAAAATCGATTATAACTCAATAGGTAATTTACTGATCAAAAGATGGAAAACACAGTTCGATTCCAAATCGCTTCCATGGTCAAACATTCCAATTTTATATCTTTCCCTTAAAAAATGAATTTGTAAATGTGTCAAAACGTTTTACGCTTGTTGAGCAGATCACTTAAGAACAGCCTTAAGAAAAACAAAGAAAATGTTTGTTTAATTACTAGTGAAAAATATTTTTTTAAATCTGACTAGAAACAGTTTTGAATAATCTAAGAAATATATCACTAGGCCATAAAAATTGCATTTTAATAGGATAATAATAACTGATTTTCAATTATTTTAATAATTGTAGAGTTACGCACTTTCATGCATATTTCACTATTTCATGTTTTTTCCTCAAACATAATTTCAATTTGAGAACCCTCTTTGTCAAAATAAATATATGACCAGCTACGAGCGCTCGAGTACCACTTTATTTCCACAGTTTGGAGTCTTGTTTTTCTCTCCTGAAGAAGATGATTAAAAAAATCTCGAAACTCCCTAAGATTGTTGTTTTAATCAACTTACATTGAGGTTTATTACATAGAGTAAAATCTGTTAGAACAAGGAATTTTTGTAAAACGTTTCTTTCTTTCTTAAGATAATGAATATTTCAAAAAAGCATAATGTCTAATAATAATAATAAGATAACAGTAACAGTGGTGGGTGGGATTGAAATAATTTAACCGCGGTTCGCTCTCTTAATGGCCGTTTTGAGTATAAAAACGGGAAAGAAAAATCACGTGCTACATATAGATTATCGGACTTTCTCCAACACTGCGACATATATAAAGCTGCATATTTTATGCTTGTTTCAATTTAATAGATTTATGTTAACCCTCCGCCTACCAGAGGGGTTCAATGGCCCCGACAGGTACATTTATAATGATATTTCTAATTTATTTTAAAAACTGAAATTTCTGTAGATATGGGTTTTTTCTGGGATGTTCTATTCTTTTGAGTAGAACATTCCAGAAAAAGTCACATATTTACAAAATTTTCATTTTTTAAAATGTGAAAAATCAATTTGAATGTATCTATTGTGTCCTGTTGCACCGGTCTGGTATGCGGAAGGTTAATATTGCATTTAAAATTTTTACAATATACGAATTTAATTATTGGTTTCCAAAGAATGCACGTTGTGATTTTGTACAGTTTTTTCAATTGTTATTTTACTTCTATTTCTTGCTAAAGAATTAAAATTTAAATAACTGTGACTTTGTTTTAATTCAACGTAAAATAAAAGCAAAAAAAATCGTTTATCGTAATAATTTCTTATAATAATTCAGATTTCTTGATCGTTATTGATACTCGCAAATCCCGAGTTCAATGACACGATTAATGCCTGTTACTGTGGTGATGGATAATACATATCTGAGTTTAATTTCGAGCAAATCAAGGCTCCCTTCATGCTAAACTAAATTTAATGTTTCAAGCCTAATACCAAATTTCCGTTTTTATTGAGGTAAAACTTACTGCAAATACGATACTAAATTTTATGTATTTTCCTTTCTTATTGTTATTCTTTTCACTTAGAAGATTTATTTATTTATTTTCTTTTTTTTCTTAAATTACATAAAGTTTTCTGAAAAGTTCGAATTTAACAAAATGTTTTATCTATTTTAAATAGTTTTGACAATAAAAAGTTTAACTCCGAATAAAAAATAGTTAAATTCTCAAAAAATTAAGGTTGGTATTATCTATAATACGTTTACAACAGATATCTTTCATTCAACGGCCGAAACATCGTCAAAAGGATAGTTCTTTATATAGTACTACACTCTGTAATAATAATGGACATACTTTTAATTTGTTTAATTTAATTAAACCAATAAACCGTTTTTCAGTTAAAATGTTAGCAAATTTCAAATTTAAAGAAATAGGACTTTGAAGTTTAATGAATCACTATATCTTTTGGCGGAGATAATATGTACTATATATAAATAAAATCATATATATTACTATATATATATATATATATTGTAATATTAATGCATATAATATTATCTTATAAATATCACTAGCCATAGCCCTGCTAATGAATCTGTTTACAAATCATCTGAAGAAACTTCTACCCTTTCGTGTAACACAAGTGTTCCATGACTTCATGAGTTATGAAGCTCCAAAGATCCCAATCCAAACAAACATATTAGCATTGCAATTCACTCACACCGAACTGAAGTTCTGTATCATATAAGTGAAGAGAGGGTGACGGCGGATGAGGGTGTGAAATTAGAGAAATTCCGGTAGGTTCTCGTGAAATTGGAGATTCAAAAAGAGTTGTAAGTTTATTGAAATTCTACGTAGTTAACAGCAGCTCACAATGTTAGGGTAAAAGACAAGACATACATCAGTCACTCAGGAAAGACAGTGTGCAAAAACGTGCTTTATTTTTTAACTCTTTCCAATAAAGTTAGTGTTTATGAATGCGGTTTGTCTGTCCGTCAGACCGTCTGTTCACGCTCTAAGGCAAGTCACACACTAAGGCGACACATAAGACATGTCGCTTGAATTCGCTAGAAAAACTGGTATAAAACAAGTTTGCAACTACTTCGTTCTTTGTTTCGACCGGTTTTTGCACTTCATGTTGCGCTTTGTGTCGTTGTGTGGTCACAGTGTGTAATATACCTAACTCCCCTAAATATACTCGGATTCCCATGCAATTGATATATGTTACTGATGTTTACCATGGGATGTTTGATATTCAATATGAACAGTGTAGCATTAATAGTTTATTTACAGGGGCACTCAAAAGTATTTCGTTACATTATGGTCAACGGGAAAAAATCGTTTGCAGCGCATTTTAATGACATTAAGCTATTTCAAATGCATTAAAATTGATATATATCACTGAATTGCACTACAAGATGATTGCTATAGAATAGGGTGTTTCACTTCTGAACCAGATCCTGAAGGCGGTGATAATAATGTTGATGAATTATGCGAAATATCCTGTGTGCGTAAAGTTAGGGAGCTGAGGAGAAAGACGATAAAGGGCATAAAGTTGTTGAAAGTACGGACACTGGAACAAAAATGTAATCTGCTTTAACTAGTTACATATCCAAACCAGTAGGGCCATCCAAATGAAAAATGAGATTCAGAATGAAAAATGAAATTAAGATTACCTAGAGGTAGATTTTGAAGAGGAATCTATGAGACTAAAAATTCCTAGACCCTCGTGACAAATATCAGAGCAATAATAAAATTTCCTATACAGGATGTCCACTCTCAACGATGTCCAATAGCTAATTCCTAAACTGTTAGTCATAGCCATATAGTTCCAATTACAAAAATGTTTTAAATGGGGGTAAAGAAGTATTTAAAAAGTGATTTGGGTCAATAGAATCATTTCTTGAAAAATTATGAAATTTAATTTTTTATACGATTACCCGGTCCTTCAAGTTATAGTTAGTAAAACTTTCCTATTACACTTACAAGTAAGACAAATAAAAGTCCTATTATTCTACGACTAAAACTGACCGAAGTAATGGCTGTTTAAACTTGGAGCATATTTTTTGCTGCGAAATAGGGGTCATTTACAAATTTACTAGAAATATAAATAATCTTCAGATATATAAAAAATATAGTTGATAGTAAAATTAACATTGCATTATAAATTTGAAATCTATAATCATTCTGAAATATTAATGCAAAATATACAGCTTGTACTAAACATATAACAGGAAAAAAATAATAGAATTTTCGTTAAATAAAATGTTGAAAAGCAACAGCCTCGATTCTTTACACACTGAATCCAAAAATGGCCTTCATTTTTTATCACAAAGTACAGATTTTTTGCAAATCGTAAATTTGAAAGCTAAAAAGTGAAAAATTTTCGGAAATCTGATTCTGATAGTATAAAATAGATGTGATTGTTATTTCTTTAACTTTTGATAATTGATTTTTATGTATTTTTTACTATTTAATCCGAAAATGACCTTCATTAGTTTTTGGTGTAAATCGCCCTGCAGGTGGCGCTGCTATGTAGCATTTTGCAGGATTTCCGCAAAAGCTCTATCTCAAGAACTAATGCACGGATTTTTATAAAACTTAAGATTCCGTTAATCCTTGATATGAATTAGTGCTGGTAAAGTTTTGGTGCAAATCGCCCAACAGATGGCGCTGCTATGCTGTATTTTGCAGCATTTATACGATTTTCGTAATAGCTCAATCTCAAGAAATAATGCACGGATTTTCATCAAACTTCAGATTTAGTGCTTGACATGAATTGACGTTTTGTCCCTTGTGGCGTAAATCGCTCAACAGGAGGCGCTGCTATGCTGCATTTTTTGAGATTTCCGCAATAGCTCTATCTGAAGAACTAATGCTTGGGTTTTCAACAAGCTTCAGATTTAGGTATACTGGATATGAATTAGTGCTGTTTATGTTTTGGTATAAATCGCTCAATAGGTGGCGCTGGTATGCAGCATTTTTCACGATTTCCACAATAGCTCAATTTCCAGAACTAATGCACGGATTTTCATCAAACTACAGATTCTGTTAGTCCTTGACATGAATTGATGTGTTGTACCTTTTCGTGTAAATCGCTCAACATGTGGCGCTGCTGTGCTGCATTTTTGTGATTTCCACAATAGCTCTAGCTCCAGAACTAATGCACCGATTTTCATCAAACTTCAGATTCCGGTATACCTTAATATGAATTAGTGCTGTTTGTGTTTTGGTGCAAATCGCTCAACAGGTGACGCTGCTATGCTGCATTTTTCAGAATTTCCCCTACAGCTCTATCTCAATAAGTAATGCACGAACTTTCATCAAACTTCAAATTCAGGTATACTTTGATACGAATTGGTTCTAAATTGATGTAATTTCTTTTACTATTTAAATGATTTAATTGACGTGATTTATTTAGAAGAAAGTTTTGTGATGGCCACAACATACTAGTTTAACTTTGAAATTTGCCATTTACAAAAAAAGTCTAACATGATGGTTAAATATGAAGGTAATTTTTACATTCAGTGCTAAAAAGCACATACAAATCAGTCGTAAAAGTTAAAAAATACAACCATCGACTCTATTTTATAGTATTAGCTATTTTTTCAATTTTGAAATTTACTAGTTGCGAAAAATTCTGACATGATGGTTAAAAATGAAGATAATTTTCGGATTCAGTGCTAAAAAATACATAAAAATCATAATTTTAAAAATACATAATTTTAAAAATAAAAAAAACACAACCATCGCAGTCTTGTGTTATCTAATCTAAAACTTTTTAGAAAACTTGTTGGCAGTAATCTATCCGAAATTTTTTGTGTTACCCTGTAAAATAAGTACATAATGGTAAGCACTGAAAATCATAATAATATTACATTGTCATCTGATTTACGTCAATATGTAAAATTTAACCTCGATCGCATATTTTAAAGTGAGTTGAATTTCGAGTACAAATTTTGAACTGGAAAGACATACATACGATCGTTTCAAGTTAACCCGTTACCCGCTGGTGTTGCGTTCACGCAACGGCCAAAATAATTGCTCATGCTTACATTAATTACTTTGTCACCACTATTTTACAATTAAAAAAATTGCCTTATTTATTGGCAGAAATTTTGATATTTTAATAAAGCGGAAATTACCTTTCTGAATTTGTGGTGACAAGCGACTTTCAACAAGAAATTTGAAAATTCCTACTTATAGTTTTGGCGATTAATAGGTTAAATAAAAGCTTATAAAAATAGCATAGTTTTTGTTAAAAAAATCATGAAAAGAAACAGCTTCAAATCCTTACAAAAATCTGTCGTAATACGATTTGTTTCAAAGCGCAGCTACACATGAAATAAATCCTTCAAATACTTTAAGCACTTTGTTTACGACCCCTAGAAGCATGGCTAAACTCATGTGTATTCGGATGCAGAAAAGTGGCATAAGTCTTGCATTTCAAAGTTTCGTATAACTTCATGAATTTTAGTGTTAGATGAATGGGACTTTTTTTGTCTTTCTTTTAAGAGAACAGGAAATTTTTACTAAATATCTCTTATAGGGCGGAGGACCGTATAAAAAATTAAATTTCGTAACTTTTTTAGAAATATTTTTATTGATCCAAACGACTTTCAGAATAATTTTTTACCTTATTTAAAACATTTTTGTAATTGGAACTATAGGTCTATGACTAACGGTTTAGGACTTAGCCACTGAACATCGTTGAGAGTAAAGACACACTATATAAAATAATAATATAAATGGACGGTCATTTGATGACATATTTTCAAGAGAAACCAATGATTACACTGAAAATCGAATAGACCTTGCACCGCCCTTAAATTTCCAAGAGGAATTATGCTTTATACCATAAATCATAAAGTTAGAAATAACTGCAAATTATTTGCACACGCTGATCAATGAAATGAACTCTTAAAAACAAAATCATCTGTCCAAAACATTACAAAATTAAAGCGACTGGATGCCTAAGAAAATGGATGGGTACATAAGAAAATAAATTAGTAAAAAATATTATGGATTGCATGTGGTTCTCTTTATCTCGGAAGTGTTTTTCCCCTTGGAATCCTTTATTTTTCAAAATCGTTCTTTTTTTCTCGGAATCGTTCCTTTTTTCTCGGAATCGTTCCTTTTTCTCGGATTCGTTCCTTTTTTTCGGAACGATTCCGAAAGGAACGACTCCAATGAACTCGTTCCTTTCGGTGAACGATTCCGGCTGGAACGATTCCTTAAAAGGAACGATGTTGCCCATCTCTAATTCGCAGGGACTTGGAAAATCTTTCCGAGTTAGACAGATTTCCGTCTTACACAGAGTTTACTGTATATGCGTAAACACTGAATTAATCAGCATAAAAAAACGCAGCTATAAGTAGCAGAATCCTTCATTTAATTACTCTAATATCAGCTAACACAAAAGTATTACTTTAAATGAATTTTAAAGCTTTTTTTTTTAATACACAATGTGTTTTCATAGTATATTAAATATTTAATTTACAGGGTTAATTTAATAACAGCATTGTTGCCAAAAGTGATTAATTATTATTGCTTATTAATTACATGTTGGTACATTTCAGCTCACATTTTATCATACTTGCTGCATCCAGGGTACATGGGTGAGGGACTTACTAATGACCAAGAAGAAATAGCAAGGAAATTGGTGAAAAATATTGATTTTAGCCATTTTTTGTTAAATTTTCCGTTAAGGCATCTCTATTTCCAGATACATGTTTTTCTGATGTAATCATAAATAATCTATATCACCAGCAGAATAATGGAAATCACTGAAAAGATACAGTAACTTAGGAAATATTTCAAATTTTGCAAGTCATCTTTTTAATTTCCTCATGCTGCAAGATTTATCATTGAAAAAAGAAGTTGACATGAATAAGAAAAATTATTTTAATATTGAATTTCAAAAAGAGTAGTAGGCACAGTTGCCATCTTCCCGATTTTTTTTATATGAATAAAACTTATGAATAAAACTATGAATAAAACTATGAATTTCTTACAAAATGTTTGCTTTATTTAATTGCAGAAATTGTGTGATTGTATAAAACAAGTATTTCTTCACAGAAATGTTGGTATTAAAAAAATCAGGATGTTAGCACCTATGGTAGCAAGTATTTAGTAATGTGTTATGAGATTTAAATATTGCACTGTTCAGATCATTGTTATTTGAGAAAACTTTTCTTTTAATTCTTTTCAATGTTTATATATGTTTTTCTTCCTTTTTAGGCTGCATTGGCACAGCAAATAAGGAGACGTCTAACCAAAGTGCGATCCAATTCAAAGAAAGATGTTGAGAAAGAAACTGATATTGATACAGATGAAGCCGATCAGTTTAATATTTCAGAAATGCAAGCAGAAATGAAACAACAGACTCCTTCATGTATAAAATTAAAACAGTTTTTAACTGCGACAAGAGCAATCAGAAAATAGGACAGTTCAACTATGTCTGCTGAAAAGCTCTTAAAAAATATCCTGCACTGAAGATTGAAGATCTGGTTTGTGGCAACTATTTTGCAATTATTTTAACCTAATAAAAATAAATGATTTGTTTTTAATTAATCCTTACCGTACTTTTTTAGCTTCTCTGGGAATTTACACAACTGTTGAGTATTACAGAAGAACAAATGGAGGAAAGATGGCAGGCTTTCTGTGATGCCATGATTATTTATCTGGCAGAAACAGAGAATTATGTTCTCTGCAGACATACTGCGGGTATGCTTTTTATTATCTATAAATGTTTAATTCAAATGGTTTGTTTTATGTAAAGGGCCATCCACAAATGATGTCACGCTTGAAGGGGGGGGGGGGGGGGGTCATGAAATTGTGACAAGGGGGTAAGAAAAAGTGACATCACACATTTTGGTTAAAATAAAAGAATTAAAAATTAGCAGATTGAATTAAGTTATTTTGAAATTAAAGTTAGTTTGTGTTCATACAGCAAATATAACATTTAAAGCCAAATATATTAAATTCCATTTCAAATTCCAAAATACTATTTTTAATTGTTCTTTCATAGTAATATTTTATTACTATTGTATATTATATGTTTTGTTGTAAATCTTATTTCATACAAAATAAGTACACGAATCATTTTTATTATTATGCTCATAAATGTCATTGAAACTCATAGTTAAAAGTTTAAAATAAAATTTGAAATAGATCTATAACACATAGTACTTTATTTTCGAATTGCATGTTAATTTATATGCCTAGACATGCCATAAAGATATTAAAACATTTGAGCTAAACATTTATAATTCAAGATTTTCTCTTTTGGATTTTTAAGAACTTGTCTTCTCAAGTTTCTAAAAAAAAAGTTAATCAATTTAGTTTTAGACAAGTATTTTTCATATTTTTATGTTGAAATAAGTATGGGATCTCAAAATCCAGACTCAATCTGGAAAAAAGTGTAAATGAGTAATAAGCCCATAGATTTGTCCATAAACAGGATTTTTAAACAAAAATCATTTAAGTTAGACTAATAGACAACATACGTTTATAATTAGGGAGGGTTGTCTTAAGATATTTGGGTATCCTGGGCCTTTGTGTGCCCTCTATTGATAATTGGATTTTTAAAAATTTCTCATTCACAAATTAAAAATTTATAAATTAGTATTATCGCATATGTGATACAAATTATTTTAGAGAGCAGGTATAGTCATTAATTCTTTGCAGTAATGCTAACTAAGAAGGCAGATTTAAAGTCCTGATTATTTGAGCTGGAAAAAAGTAGGCCTAGTGCGATAAGCAGGGTTTTTCTTTCTATAGTCTTATTTTTATTACTTATGTTAACATTAAAAAAATTAAAATTATGTATTATTCTGATAAAATATTTTTATAAGGTGTTAATAAATGAAAAATTTTTAATAAAGTTTTTTTTTTTTTTTTTTTTTTTAAATCTTTATTTTTATTTTTTTTAAGCCCCATTGTCAAAATATCTAAACTAATAAAATATTTTTAAGAATTCTGATTCTAATTATTTTTTATAAAATGTGAAATCAGCAATATCCAAAACTAATTCTGCCCCGACTAGTCTGGATTTGAAGTGGCATACTGTATACCGTAATTTTTGGAAGAAGCGCCACAGCGTTTACGTACTTTAAATTAAAATTTCAAGCGATGCGGCGTTTCTACCAATGTGGTGCTTACGCGCATTTTTTTTTTTTTTTATCACTCCTAAAGATGAGAAATCTCATATTAATGAAATTTTAAAATAATGTGGACGAACCGAAATTTTCAGACCCAGGCGAACGAAGTATATTGGCCCTGCCTGAGTGAGAAGCATTTCTTCAATGTATGCTGTTTGATCCAGTGTTAGTGAACCATCAGCATGCCTCTGGATTCTCATGGAGAAAATTTCATTTGCTTCTCCCAAGTCTTTTGCTTGGAATTTCTGCATAACTTCATGCTTAAAAATGCTTATGGCTTCTGAGGTTCCAACAGTAAGCATATCATCAACATAGAGACCAAGATACAGTGTTTTCTGTGGATGATAATAGATGCATGGATCACTTTTTGAACGCAACAATCCAAATTCTTTCAGGAAGTTGTCAAAGCATTCATTCCATTCTCTTCCAGCTTGCTTTAAGCCATGAAGGGTTCTTTTGAGGTGACAGACAAAATGTTCTTTGCCTTGTTTTTCCATCCCTTCAGGCTGCAACATGTAAATATATTCTTTTAACGTTCCATTCAGGTAAGCTGCGGTGATGTCCATTTGATGGATTTTCAGGTCCAGCTCCATGGCAAGGGCTAAAAGAATTCGTATGGACTTTATATCTTTATAACAGGGGAGAAAGTCTCAAAAAATCTCTACCAGGGACCTGCGAATAGCCTTTTGCAACCAAACGAGCTTTATATTTAGCCACTTCTCCTTCTGCATTTAATTTTCTTTTGAATACCCACTTGCATCCAATAGGTTTGATATTTTCTGGTTTTGGAACCAATTCCCATGTTTGGTTTCTGTGAAGGTTGTTAAATTCTTCCCTCATAGCTTCTTTCCACATTTCTGCATGAGGCGACTTCATAGCTTCTTCCAAAGTGATTGGATCATCAATATTTTGAGTGGAAGCTTGTTCTTCACTGACTACTTTATATAATATTGGATCCCCAAAAAACGATTTAGGTTTACTTGCTCTATTGCTTCGTCTGACTTCAGGAGATTCTTCTACGCTTGCTTATTGACTGTTCAGGACCAGAATCTAAATTTTGCTTGGCATATTCGACATCAGTTGTTATATCATCTGCTAGAGTTTCAAAGGGAATTATATCGATTTCAGGAACATTATCATTGGAGCTAGTAACTAATGCATCTTTATTTTCTGACTGACTCCTCCTGAATGGGAAAATGGTTTCATGAAACTTCACATTTCTGCTAATAAAAAACTTGTTTTCTTCTACATTCCATAACTTGTATCCTTTTATGCCTTCAGGATAACCAATAAAAACACACTCTTGTGCATGTTTCCCCAATTTTCCTTTTACCTGTGTTTTGTCAATTTGTGCATAAACTTTACAACCAAAAATTCTTAGGTTATCAATTTCAACAGGCTTTTTGGTCCAAAGTTCTTCTGGTATTCTTCCCTGGATAGCTTGTGATGGACATTTGTTACGTAAATAACAAGCAGTAGCCATAGCATCTGCCCATAGTTCATTTGGGATGTTTGAGTCAAACAAGAGGCATCTAGTCATATCAAATAATGTATGATTCATCTTCTCCGCAACTCCATTTCGTTGTGGAGTTCTAGGAACAGTAAGTTCTCTTGAGATTCCATTTTTGACCAGGAAATCATCAAATTCCTTACTTGAATATTCACCACCATTATCACTTCGTAACGCGGTAATCTTAAGACCATGTAGATTCTCAACTTTATTTTTAAATTCGATAAATTTCTCAAGGGCTTGGTTTTTTGACTTCATTGGTTTCACCACAACATACCTGGAATAATCGTCAACAAAGGTGATGACATATTTGGAACCTACTCTTGATTTAGGTGTTATAGGTCCTGTGACATCACTGTGAATTAATTCCAGTAACCTTGTGGAATGTTTAGTTTCACTAGCTGGAAATGGCTTCTTTTTCATCTTTCCCAGAATGCACGTTGAGCAAATGTCATTTTCTTTTGAGATTTCTTTAGAATTGTCCTTCGAACCATCTCTTTTGACAAGCTTCTTCACTGCATTTTTGTGGAAGTGTCCTAAACGTCTATGCATGAGTTCCTCATGTTTGGAGATTTGTGCTTTATATACCTGTAGTTCTTCAACTTTACACAGTCGTCCACTTTTATGGGCAGTAAGAATGATTTTGTTCTGTTGTTTAGGATCTCTAATAATAGCCTTGCCATTTTGAAAGGAAATAGTCATGCCCATGTCTTCAATTCTTCCGGCTGAGAGGAGGTTACTGTCAAGATTAGGCATATACAACACGTTTTCTAAGAAAAGAGGTTCTGTTCCGCATTCTTCGGAGGGCCTTAAAATGATGTTGCCAGTCCCTATAGCTTCAATCTTTTCAGAGTTTGCTATTTCAACTTTTGATTTTATAGGTAACATATCAACAAATTTTTCTTTTTGCGAGCACATATGTTCAAGGCACCGCTATCAAGATACCAATCACAGACAGGTTTGTTTCCACAAGTATCGGTAAGTAGTGCTTGATGTACATCACTTGAAACTTTCTGGTTATGGAATACATTCTTAGGAGCAGGACATATCGGGCAATATGCCCCCACTGGCCGCAAGAAAAACACCAAGTTCTTCTTTCATTTTCTCTGAAATATTTCTTGGATGCTTCATGTCCTCGTATTTTTCCACTGTCTTTCGTTTTTAGTGCTCTTTCACCAACAGCTTCTTGATCCTTTTCGGCACTGTAACGGAGCAGTTTTTTCTCTTCCACTATTAAGCGTGATTTGACAGTTTTTGTGAATAAAGTATCTTCATCTCGTTCCAGATTCATTATCAAACCTTCGTACTCTTTAGGTAGACCCATAAGCATGATAAGCGCTACATCTCTGTCCGTGAATCCGTGTCCACAAGAGGACACCTTGCGATGCAGCTCCATTATTCTTCCTAAATAGGAGCTCATACTCTCACCAGGATTCAGTTTTACATTGAAAAATTCTCTAAGTAGCTGAAGGGTATGCAACAATCCAAACTTCGTGTGAATGTCCTTTAGAAGTCCACGCATCTTTCGCCCTCGTGCAATCGGCGATATCGTCTAAAAAATTATCCTCTACCACGAGGAACAGAAAAGTAAGAGCCTTTTCGTTAACTTTCTTTTCGTCTTCTTTTAATTCTGCATCGTAACCAGGGTCAATCGCCTCCCAACAGTTTCTTTGCACTAGAGCAGCACGCATACGGATACTCCATGCAGTATAATTATCCCCGTTTAGCTTCGGGATCTTCAAATCATCCATCATTGGTTAGGGTTAACGATGCACGGCTAGTTTTTCACTTCGTCTATTTTCGAAATTATCTGTCAAACATTAACTAACATATAAAAAACTTCTTCCGAGCATCGTGCTGATAACGTGTTAATTATCCAGTATAACAGATAATAAAATAGATATTTAGAAGAAAAAATCGGAGCTCAAGAAATCAATGCCAAACTGTTTACATCCTATTTATTAGAGAGCGGGAACAACTTGTTGCCATTCGGTGATTACAAACTTAGGTTACTGTGGAGTTGAGAAATATTGCAGCACTGCTTTGGCATAAATGCAACTGCATGAAAAATTAATTTTAATAAAAAGGCCTAACGAATCTGAAAGCCATTGATGAGATTAATGAAGATGAAGGTGCTGGTAAGGTGAAAAACTTAGCAAGCTAATCCGGAATCTGGCAGAACGGTGACAGAAAGTCGTGGACTATGATGGCCTCTACTTTAAAGAATAGTCCTTGTTACTTTTGTTGTTAATTTGCGCATAACAACGCAACTTTCACAAATTTCCCAGAACTTTTTGCTCAACCTAGTATGATCCATTGTCTATGGTGTGTGCTTGTGATGTTGCTGTATTAAATGATATGTAAGACGAGGTGGCATAAACTTTGAAGCAGAAACACCTCAAAGGAGAGACTATCCAGGGGTCGGCTTGTACTCAATCTGAAGCTGGAACAGGTTGCAATTTATTCCGATCTTCTTGCACTTTTTATAGGTTGATTGGTTGTATAGGGTTTTGTGGCACAAAACCCCATAGGGGACATGCTGCGCCAAAAAATAGACTGAAAACACAATGCACTTTTTATAGGACATGGTATGAACCCGATCTATTACACAGCTATAAGGTCTCCAAAATTAGAGGCCATATATTGCAAATACCATATTTCCTTAAAACACGAGGAAAATAATACCATCTCTCGAATAACTGTAACAGATTCAACTTTCACAAAGTCTGGAATAAAAGTAACTATTCTAGGAGTCTATGATCAAGCACATTTACACATGGACGATTATTTAATTTAAAGGGTAGGAAAACCGTCTGAATCGTACTTAGCCAAGGCAAGCTATAAAAACGCTCCCAAAGCTGGCGAAATTGGTGCAATACAAGCAAATTCATCTTTTACAAAAATTCTTATCTTTGATCCAGACATGACAAGTTGCGACTTTTTTGAGGACACATGCGATGCTTTAATGCACCAGATGCAATCGCACAAACCTGATCTTCTCAAGCGCACGCACTACCCCTACAAAGGGATGTGCATTTACTTCAAATTGTAGATGGCAAACTAAGATCTATTTTATTATTATCTTCGGCAGTTCATGTACAGCTTTATTTTGCAGATTATAAACTCTCTATAAAATCACAGACGATATGCCCAAAATTTATAGAGGATGACATCTCAGTCAAAGGATGTTACAAGTGCGCCATTCTTGCTAGACTCACTTTTATGGCCCTCAGCACTTGTGACTCTGGTGTAGTTAAGTGTTCGTTTCCAAGAAATAAATGTGCATACAAAAGCAGTTAAATTTTTGGACTTCCGTGGTCAGTCTAACATTAAATTCTTTGCAGTGTCAAGGTGTTACTCTGAAAAACTGTTTAAGATCTGCAACATTAGTGCAGTGTCAGACTTTAAAGTTCTGTTTGGACAAACCTAGTGTTGAGCTAATACAACTGAATATGAATTACACAAACTATAAACAGTGCATCAAATAAAAACTGCCTGGACTTTTTTACTTTGCCAAACTTTTCAAGTTCTTTTTCCATTTCAAAATTCATTGGCTCTACATTGTTTATTATATGTATTCTTATATCAATATTTTCTACAATTTCAACGTGCTGTTGTCGTTCTAAATGAATTTGATGATATCTTCTACTGAACAGGAAATATATTAGAAATTGTTTTTGTGTTTGTCTGTAAGGACAGTAATTTAACTTTATTCTCTCATAATCATTTATGAAATTTTCTTTCTTGCATGATTTATATTTCCTGGTTAGTTATTACTGTGTATGGGTGTATAAATTTTATATCATTCCTTTTAGTATTTCAATTTTATGTTGTCTTATATATTGAAATAAAATAAAAACTTGCTTAAAAGGTGCATTTTTATACAACAGATGTCACAATATAAAAGATGTTAACATATATTACACTTTTTAAAAACTTAAAAAGAGTTTACAAATATAATACACGCGCCGAGCGCTTTCGATCAAAACCTTGATCATCTTCTGGGCCGCTTCGAGTACAACTGATACGTCTCTAACGTACTTTCATCCTCGATCGGACAACTGGGCAGGTCAACTTTACAGTGGAGGGGAGACAGCAAAACAGTTCCGAAAAATGGAGGGGAGACAGCAAAACAGTTCCGAAAAATGGAGGGGGGGGGGGGTGAAGTGAGACGGACAAAAAGTTGAGCGTTACAAACCAAAACAACATCTATTTCAAAAGATTTAACCATATATTTGGAATGTTATATGACATATTATCATTAATAGCTTTATTATTCAATATTAAGATTTCAATGGACTCTTTTATCAACGACAAATGATAATGGGATGAAGGAATAATTATTCTTGCTTCATTAAAACGGATATTTAAATTATACTGTAAGTTAAGTCTTGCTAACGCTGTGGAGGCTCTATTAAACTTAATGTCACTCATGTGCTCTTTTAATCTATCTTTGAATTTTCTTCCCGTCATTCCGACATAAACTTTTTCTTCTTGTTCTTCCGTTAACAATGGAATAATGTAAATGCCTGCGGTCTCTTCATTAGGAACAGGGTCAATCTTGCTATGGATAACGTCTTTGAGTTTATTTGTTGTTTTAGCTACTAAATTGATATTGAACTTTTTTACTGCATATCTTAATTTCTCATATAAACCAGGAATATAGGAAAAATTACAAAATTTAAGTTTATTAACTGGATTGTTCTTCTTTACTTTATATTTCATTTCGTAGACCAGTTTATTGATAAAATGAAGGGGGAAACCATTTTCTTTGGCGATGCATTTAATTTTATTTATTTCACTATCAAGAAAATTGTCAGTGCATACTTCAAAAGTTCGCTTAACATAAAAATTGTGGGCTGCTATCTTGTATCCAAAAGGATAAACGCTGTTATATGGTATGGTATGGTTTGACCTGTTGATTTTTCTATAAGCATTTCTATCTAGTTTTCCTTCATTTCTCGTTAACTCAACATCCAAATACGGTAAGGTCTTTTTATTTTCTATTTCCAAAGTGAATTTTATGTTTTCGTCTATTGTATTAATTTCCTGTAGAAATTCATTTAATTCAACAATACTATAATTCCATATGATAAACACGTCATCGAGATATTTAAACCAAACCTCCGGCTTTAACCTACATGTATTTAAAATACGATGCTCTAACGGTCTTAGTTTAATCTCTGCTAGTAATCCCGATATAGGTGACCTCATTGGGGCGCCTTTTATTTGCTTATAGAATACCTGGTTAAATACAAATACGTTATTTTCTAAGATCAATCTTTCTAAGATCTGGCATGAGTAAAATATTATAGATTATATTCAGTTTATGGAGAACAATCCATTTTATGTTTTTTATAAAAAATATAGTAACGGGTATACAATTTACATTAAAATACCGTAATTTCCGGCCTATAATCCGCGGATTATCTGTTAAAAAACCTCAAAATTTTTAAGTGCGGATTATCTGCTGAAATTTTTTTTAAGCAGAAGTTCAGGGCAGACAGTTTCTACCGGCTGTCATAAAATAAAAATGTAAACAATTATCAAACGATTGTCTGCGATCGACCATTCGAGGAGTTGCTTGTGATTGGTTCACATGTGACGTGACGTGCAACTGGGAGTGGCTTACGATTATGATTTTATTTTTTTTTAGCCTTTTGGCAACATGTTTCTATTAAGAACAAAGCGTTTCTCTACTCATCCCTTTCAAAAATTGTGTTGCATTCTCAATCATTTATGAAATAGCTCCTCCCAAAATTATGGTAGTTTTACTGATTACGATGATTTATATTACGATGCAACCAATGGGAATCCATCACACATTAATCGAATGAATCATTATCGTATCGGAGTTTCATGGTTTTACTGCTGCCCTCTATGGATAGAATAATTAAATAGAATTATGTCCTTGTAATTTATATTAACCACAACGTATTTGATGGTATATCACGTTGAAAGTTATAATAATGTTTAAGAGAAAACCTGTTATTTAACATTGCAGAATTTAAACAGAACGTTATTTAAAAAGCGGAAGAGGATTTAAAGACAGCAATTATTACAGAATTATTTGTATTCACAAGACATTCAACGTTTTAGATATAAGATTCAATGAAAAAAACTATTTGTATTTTGTAACTTGTAATTATTTTATTATTATTATTTTTCAATTATTTTATTACAATTATCATTTAAATAGAGCAACTAAATAAATAGGGAGGTGGTTTATTAGTAGTATTTTGGAATGTTAAAAACAATGAGTAATTCTCGTATAGTCCGGCGTATAATCCGTGGATTATACACCGGTGCGGTTTATCTGTTGAAATTTTTGTATAAGGGCTAAAAATTGCGGCTGCGGATTATACGCCGCCGCGGATTATAGGCTGGAAATTACGGTACTCCATTATTTTTGAATGAATTAAGATATTTTAGATTTAAATAAAAGCACCCTGTAACATTTTCTCGCCAAACAATTTAACATTGTAGTGTTTTCCAAATCGTTTTGCTTCTCTATCAAATTTCAAAAGGTTCATTTTTGAAAATTGAATTTTTGAGAGATAGTTTGCATAGTAATATACCTAACTGACACCTTTCTACTTCAGATTAGGTTTTATTTTATTTTTATTTTAGGTTTTATTATATTTAGGTTTTAATTTTTAAAAATGAAAATTGAATTTTAACTGTTATTGCAAATAATTATGTATCTATTAAACCTGCTTCTACCTGAAGAACTGAAAATGATTGAATTCGGAAGTATACAATAAAAGAAAAATTCATTTATAGATTATTAATTCAGAATTCGATGTGACATGGCTATATTATTGAGATACAGTATAATGAATATGCTATGAAGCGAATTTAGTATGTTGTTCTACCAAATGTGTTTAAAAATATTTAAGTAAAATTTCTATAAAAAAATAATTGTTGGATTTTATCTACTTTTAAATGTTTCTGGCAGGTTAGAATGCTGATGCATAATAATTTTGAATTTTTTGGCATGCATACTCAAAAAGGTTCGCCATTCCTGTTCTAGCCCATCTCAATTGGGTTATACCTAATACTCTGAAAAGATTTCAGTCTTGACTTGAATGGACTACTTGCACCTATGGTTATTGACTGTGTTGTTCTATAGACAGGAAACTCTTGTGCCTGATATAGATGGATGTGCTTGAGGGGGAGGGGAACATGAAATTTTGGAAGGAATAACTTTTTTTTCCCTAAAGAAGTATACATTTTTCTAAATTGAAATTTCATTTATAAAATGATATACCATATTTTATGGATGAAACTCCGCAGTGTTCGAGATTGAAATTTTTTTTCAAATTACAGCATCTATTATCTTTTTGTGTAAAATGGGTATAAAATAAAAATTCCTTAAGACTTGTAAGATTCTTGGGTCTTCTGTTCAACAATTAAAAACTTTCTGACTTTGCCAATAGGGAAATTTGTGACATTCTGATGATGATCCCGAACCATAGAGCGTGGACGAAGGAAATTTACAACATCCACTTGGATATTGATGACTCATTTTGTGGTCTTCGAATAGAAACTAAATGCCTACAGCGGATGTAACCCACTCTTGAAAAGCATGCCAAGTTGCGGCAATTGCTTAAAGTAGGGATGCACAACTGATGGCCCATGATGGGTTAGCTTGTGACTCGGCAATTCTGGAAGGAAAAAAAAAATCACAATTTTTGGCCATAGATTGCAGAAAAAAAATTTGTATTTCGGCAATTTTCTGCGGCAAAAAAACTGCAAATTCTGTCAGTCAGTTAAAAGTCACAAATTTTGTTTATGGGCCGGCTGATATCATAGATATCAACATAGTAAATTCACAAGTTTCAAATTCGTCAGTTGCTACTCGAAAAATAATTCGAATTTCATTGAACTGGCATCAGAAAAATCACAAATTTCGTCGGTCGGACACAGAAAAATCGCAAATTTCATCAGTCGGGCACAGAAAAATCACAAATTTCATCGATTGGGCACAGAAAAATCACAAATTAAGTCGATCAGGTACAGAAAATCTGCAAATTTCGTTGATTGGACAGTGAAAAATTGCGAATTTTGTTGATCAGCTGCAAAAAATCATGAGCTTTGTCAGTTTATCGCGAGAAAAAAATCTCAAATTTGTAGCAAGAAAAAATTGCAAATTTCGTCCGGCAGTTCAGAATCGCGAATTTCAGAAAAATTGCATGTTGTCATTTAGCTTGGAAAAATCACTTGTTTTGTCCAGGGTTGTAGTGGGTAGCTGCCCAGCTGGGCTGGGTTTTTTTTATAAAAAAAACCTGAGTTTTTTACACCCTTAAGGGTAGTAGTGGGTAGCTGCCCGGGCTGGGTTTTGTCGCGTGTGCTCGAAAAAAATCGAGTGTTTTGTTGATTGGATGCATAAAAATTGCATTGACGATCGGGTGTGGAAAAATTGCAAATTTCGTTGCTCGGGTCTGGGAAAATGTGAACGCTAATTTTGTCACAGGATCGCGGAAAAACACTAATTTTGTGAAAGGATCGCAGAAAAAGTGAATTTTGTTAAAGGATCATGGAAAAAATGCGCATTTTGCCAAAGAATACCAAAAGAATGCGAATTTTATCAAATAGTGTAAGAAAATACTAATTTTACAACAGGGTCGCAGATACAACACCAATTTCGTCATAGGATCATAAAGAACACCAATTTCGCCAAAGGATAACGAAATAAACGCAAATTTTGTCAAACAATTGTGGAAAAAACTGGCAATTTTGTCAAAGAATCGTGAGAAAAAACGGGAATTTCATCAAAGGATTGGTTTAAAATGGGAATTTCGTAAAACATTTGGTTAAAAATGCGAAATCGCAAAATTCGCCAATGGCTGCATAATTAGAACCGATAGAGGATCCTCCCGGCCCAACACCCCTACAGACTATAGAGGGTGTTACCTGGCCTCCTCCTCTGTTGTAGCCTTTCAGAAAATATGCTGTGAATTTCAGTATTTTTTTTAAACTCAGAACCACCCTTGCTTGGATTATATGTCACTCAGTATCGCTCCTCCCAAAACAATTCTCTGGATCCGTCCCTGACGAACCCTGATAAAGAGTGTCATACACTGTTTTCAATAAATTGGTGCTTGGTATTTAATTTTTTTTCCTTTCTTTCACAGTCAAGCAACTTGGATATGCATGCAAAACAATCATTGCCAAGTCCCTACTGACAATTTTGAAAATGTTTCCGATATAAATATATCTGAGCAGAGTGAGTTGGAAACTTCAGAAACTTCAGCTAATTCAGTCAGTATTTCAGATTCTTCATATCTTGAAGAAGATGATGATTTGTATTTTGCAGCTGAATAACAAGAGCAAACTGACCACGAATACTTCAATCAAGAGACTTTAGAAGAAGAAGTTACCGAAATCGAGAATGGTGCAAAAAATAAACTGCATTAGAAGATGTAGCGATTGAGTATTTTGGGAAGCGAGCTCGGGAAATTACAGATCCAGATGGTATGATGAACTTCTTCAAGAGCTTGCTTCCTGACATAAAAGACTTTCCGAAAGAAAAAAAAAGATTATTAAAACTTAAAATATTAAATGTTATTAACGAACTAGCAGATAAATAGAATTTTTGTATTGAAAAATAAATTTTTCTAATATAATTTACATATTTTGTATTATTTGAAAAATTTTAAATATATGTCAGCATATACTTAGCTGTCAACTATTCCACTTTTTAGTTATCACACCTTCCGAATAGCCTAATTTTAATGTTAATTAATTGTAGAATTCTGCGATTAAATATGGTAAGGATTATGGTTCGGAATTAGTGTTAACACAAAAAAGGGATAGTTCACAGCTATGCATTTTTATGAAAACATGAATGAAATTTACAGAAATTAATATTTATATACTGAAAATTCAGACAATGTTTTTCAATTTCCTATAAAAGATGATTTGCTTAAAATGTAATAGATTCCTTCCGAATTAACTTTTGTGGTGAGTCCCTGAAAATAAGATTAAATAAAAAAAATTTCACATTGTTATCGGAAAGATTCGATGTTTTAATAGAAAAAAGGGAAACACTGCTTGATTGCTTTCTATAAGAATAGTAATACATGGCAATTATTTCTACTTACAAATGAAAGCGATTTTGTAAATGTGCCATCAGTTTAACTGGGCACTTTTCTTTTTATTTGATAACAAATTATCTATTGAGTTATAAGTGATTTTGACACACATTTTGCTCTCGCTTTTGAGTGGCCATTCTACTTTCGTGCGTAAATTAGATTCAAAACATCCACTTTGACAGTATTTTCTGAAAGATCTATTGCATTTGCAAAAAAATGGAAAAAACAGCTTGGTTACATAGTTTCTGAACAACACCAGCTAGTTTCATGCATTTTCGAACAAAAATAAATTAAAACTTATATTAGAAAGTTGCCCTTTTGGATTTGAGAACAAATATCCTTGAAAAAAGTTTCGGTTAAGAGTTTTGTTGCTAACCTATGGATAATAAAAGTTTTGATACCAATTTCTTTTAAAAATACATCGTTAACAAATTTGCTGTAGAAATCAAAAGTTTCTATTTTTGGTGACTGGATGACAATACTTTGCATAATAAAGTTCTCTAAACAAAATTCCAGACTTCACACATTCGTTTCCTGCAAGAATTTTTTTAATAACTATTCGTTTGTTTCTTATTCATTTTTAACAAAAGGTCCTCCTTTTTAGGACACACTGTATATTTTAATATGTAATTCTTGTTAATACGACTGAACTCGTTATTTTTCATGGAGGAGGTATACATTTATTTCTATAAAAAAAATCAAAGTATTGCTTATATCACTGGTAATTGCAATCTTTTTACCAAATAAGCTTATTTGGTTATTAAAGCAATTTCAGGTTTAACCTTGAATCAAACTAAATATATCTGTTAATTTGATCATGCGTTTGGAAGCAATATGGACAATTACCTGCAATGTCCATCCGAATTGTTACAAACGATATGAACGTCATTATGCTATTATTAGTACATAACCCCTGTCAAAAATGATGGAATGTTGATCAGCATTTCATTTTCATAAGATCTCATACAAACAGAATGAATGTTTCATTATTAGAGGGCTTATATTTAGAAAATGACAAAATCAAAATTATTTCTTTCATAAAATTTTAATTTAATTTTATCAATGTTTAAGAACTTAGCTTATATCCATTTGAAATTTTCTTACATTGAAAATAAAATTTACATTTCTTATCAAATGTAATTAATATGTAAGGAATATACAATGCCATGTACTACTACATATATTAATTACATCAATGCAGATAAAATTTTGATTTGTAACATTGTAAAATTTGAACATAACCTTGGAGTGAAAACAAAATTGTAATTTAAAAAGAGAATGTGAAAAAATAATTTTCTCATACTAGTGCAATCATGATAACATCTTATATTTCATAAAATCTGGGAACAAAATAAAACTCATTTTATTTATAATCCAAACAAAATTCTTAAAAAAGCGGATGAATGTTAACCTCTTAAAAAATTAATAAAACAAAATTTAAATTCTATCAAAGGTATCATAACAAAAAAAATTCCATTTATATTGAACGAAATTTTTGAAATTACGTAACGAAAACATTTAAAAAATGATCTGGAATTACATCATAACGTCCTGTATTTTTTTTTTAATAAAAATTTATAATTTCAGTCGAATGTTCCATTGTTTATATTGATTGCCGAGAGATAGCACCAAAACAACGTCGAAATTAAACATAGTTCATGTATGGGACTGCTGTCTTGTTTATATAAAATAATTAACCGTTTTTTCACAAAACATAAGTCGGTATGTAAAAGTAGGAAACGCATTTCAAAATATTTAAAGGCTTTTTTAATATGCTTTTACATATATTTTAATAGGATTGGATGTTAAGCAATATTTTTTTAATGAAACGATCAAAGAGTCTCATTTGTTTCTAGATTTAGAATTTACGTTTATGAATGGCAACGGTATTCGTTTGTTTATATCGATAATCTGTTGTTGGTAGCTGGGTATTTTTAAATTAGAACTTAAATCATTATAATTGTATAGTTTTTTAAGCTTTTAGAGAAAATGAAGAAGAATAGATGTGATACAACGTGGATTACTATAAGTCAAATAATTGTCAAACAACTGATTCTGTCTTACTAGGGGCGCATTCGTAAAGTCAGAACTCGTTCAACTCGTGCAGTTAGTTTTCACACTAGCCGTTCGTAAAGCCTCTCCGTGCATTAAGTGCGTTTCCAAACTGTGTTCGTAAACAAAGTTCAGTGCGTTTAGTTTTCAAACTAAATACACTGAAGGAAAAGTCAGTTTACTTCGTGCAAAATGTCACGTGATTAGAGGATATTATATTTGTTTATTTTTTGACTGTGTGCTTCGCTGTTTTAGTGACCGTGCAAATCTGAATATATTTCATCTGCTTTTATAAAAACGGTAATGTAAATTCATTTTATTGATTTATTTAACTTTCTGCACTGTTCATTAATTTTTTTTGTATTGTTTTAAAACAGCTTTAATTTAAGAGGACGCATTTTTGAATTGAAATAATTCGTCGTTTGTGATTTTAATTTACATTTCTTCAAAATACAGCGTGTAATACCAAATAACAAGTCAAAAATTAAATAATTGCGTATGTCATACAAGCACGTGTATTTTAAAATATATTTAAATTTGTAAAGGGAATATTCTACTGTAAAATTATTATTAAAACATTCAACCCATTCCAGTTTTTTGGTGAATGTGTTAAATAGTATCCTAATTTTTAATTCATAATCTCATTCTTTATACAAAGATAAGAATTTTATTTTCTACTTTTTCCCTCAGTATTTAAATGATGATAAAATATTAACCCATGCGTATTATCTGAAGCAATTATATATTGAAAAGCTATATAAAGAATGATGAAAAAATAAGATTAATAAGAATTTCTCTGAATTAAAATTGGTGTTTCACACTATAATTAATTTATTTTTATCCTTCTGGTTAATTTGTATTTTTTTTTAATAAATTTTAAGCTCTCTTAACTTTAATTTATGATCTCAAGTAATTAAATTTTTATTTTGTTTTTTTTATAGGATCCCTTTTTGCATGCTAAACATGGAGGATTTTAATTCTGCCTCTTTTGAAAGTACAGAAAATGCTACTGTAAATCAAGGTATGTTCTAATTATACATTGTTATTTTTTAAGTCTTATGTTGTCACTATTGTCATTTCAATTACTTTAAACACATTAATATTGAAGTGTAACTGGAACAGATGTCATATTCGCCCCATATTGGCGCAATTTTTTTCGGTTGCCAATTTGGCGAAAAAATCAACAGCATAAACAACATAATCCGGGTTACCACATCAAGCCCTTTAGTGCAAGTTAAGTACTCGTTGCCTATATGATATTGGCGACAGAAAAAAATCGCGACAATATGGGGCGAATATGACATCTGTACCGTGTAACTATTGTGACTTATATAAATTGCTTATTTTAGTATACAGTACATTTTATAGCTTATAGTTTATTTATTATTGTTCATTTATTATATTTTATATGATTTACCTTTTTAAATAAGGCTATATATGAACGTGATTGGCAGTGGTAATTAAGATTTACAATTGCCAACTGCTTTTGGCAATATATTTACAGGCCCAAATAATACATAACTACCCAATATTTTAAAAGATTCTTAGTCTTTAAAGGAAATAAGTGTCGACTTCTATGCATTGAACTCATTACTGTGTCTACTTGATACACTAATATTTAAAATTTATGACAGGTCAGATAACAGACCCACAGATACATTTTTAACACACTGCTTAGAGGTGATGGAGCTTTTTACACAGTATCATAGTTTTGTTCCTTAATACTTTTTTATCTTGTTTTGAAGGTATTGTGTTTGTGTTAAAACATTTCAGTCCAACACATGCAACATATTTTAGCTCCCTAAGTGCTTTATGGATGTCAAAAAGTGTTAAAATAAATGATTGACCTGTACTCGCCAAGGAATTTAACTGACTTCACCTCCTTGATACACAATGGTAAGCCGTATAGGTTTCTTGAGAGAGAAAGAGAAAATTTATTGTACATCTTTGGATGAGAGAGGTTATTTCACTTAAAGTACCTGTGTGTATTTTACGACTATCTGTACTGTATTTTTAAATAAAATGATTTTGTGAATCTATACAGAAAACTTTGTTTAAAAAAGTAATGAAATAGAATAATTGAAATTTGTTTGACTAGAAGAGGAGCCCATTTTATGGGCTCTGGCACCACAGGCCCATATCAGTTGGTGCCACTTATCCTATTGAGGATGTGGGGATTGGGACCAAACATCAATGCTTATCTTCCCCCCTTTTGAAAACACGTTAAAAGCCTGTCTTGATTTTTCTTCACATAATACTTTTGAGATATTATCATATTCTAATTTCTGTTTACATATTTTCAACCATAGCTGTAGTATAGCGTATACGTTGATGTTTGCTAAATACTTTCTGGGTCTTTTAAAGGAACTTTGTATATTCTCAGTTCAAGTAAAGCTACAGCCCATCCTTTCTGTGATAGTCCTCCTGTCCAGTGGTTGGAAAAAAATAATTGTTTATTGGGGACTGTGCATATATTATAGCATTATTCTTCGATTTGAATTGTATTGGTTCAATTAATTTATTGTTATGAGCTTCACTGCTTATTATTATCAGTCAGGATCAACTCAAGATGTAAGTGTAAATTATAAAGCAAGTGATGCATATATGACCAAACTTTGAATATGCTTTTCATGTGCTCATTAAAAGCTGCAGGCTTAACAGTAATAGAAAATTTTGTGTTTGAAATCATAGATGTGATTCGAATACTCTTTGACAAAGTTCCAGTATATCAAATAATCCATTTGCTAGAATCATAGAAGATAAATCGAAGTATGTGTACCAAAAACATTTTTTAATTGGATGAAATCCATATAATTAGAGAATCATTCTGCACATTGGTGAAGTGCGTTTTATTTTATATGAAAATAAAAAGTTTTAGCCAGAGAGAGGCATAGACAGCCAACGTGGGCCACATGTATAATTAAAACTAAATAAATAATACATTAAAAAAGGAGCAATAAAATGATAAAACAGAATGACCCATGCTTGTTAGCTAAAGCAAATGTTTTATAAAGGCATAAATATATATATATATATATATATATACAGGGGTCGATCCAGGCAAAATTTGAGGCCTATTTAGGGCCCTTTCACAAAAATCTATTTAATAAAATGGGCCCCTTCACAAAAATCTATTTAATAAAATGTGCCCCTTCACAAAAATAAATTTAATAAAATGGACCTCTTCACAAAAATGAATTTAATAAAACAGGCCCCTTCACAAAATTCCTTTTAATAAAATAGGCCAGGCCCCTTTCGTAACAATCTTTTTCATAAAAACTGTTTTAAAATATGTAATTTGTAAATAAAACCAGGTCACGAAAAGCAAAAACTTTAGCAAGGGGGTTTAAAGAAGTTTTTGTTAATAAATTCTTGGTTTGAATTTGAGTAACTGGATTTCAACTTTCATTACAAAATGGTATTTTTCACAAAAAATATTATAAAATTCACAAAAATAACTTTTACTTTTCACAAAATGGGCCCCAAGAATAAAAACCTGCATCGACCCCTGATATATTATAATACATTTCTCTGAATAAAATCAAAATTGGTATTTCACATTATTAGTTTTCTTTTATCCTTCTAGTTCATTTTTAAAATAAGAATTTTACCTTTATTTTCTGAACTTTAATTTGAATACAATTAATTGTTCATATTTATATACAGGGTCCGTTATTATTATACGGGATGAAGATGCAATCAATGCAAGGTATCTTTTGTCTGAATTGAAAGAAAAAGAATCCAATGTAAATAAAGGTATGTTAAAATTATACTTTCTGTTATAGTCATTTTTTAAAAATTTATCAATCATGAAATTTTTCTCATACATTTTCTATGTGAACTATATTGAGTTTCTGTAAGAAATTATGTTATAGGCATAATCATTATGGTAAGAATATTCTGTACTATTTTTGAAAATTTTCATACTATCGACTTTAAGAGCTTTCTTGTCAGACTTCTAAAAAAGACAGTCGCTCTTTAAAAAAAATAACTGAAGTTCCAAATAAGTCACAAACAATGCATATAATACAAAATATGCTTCTTTTGTGATCTTTCAAGGAGAAAAAATATGCGCTTTGAAGGATCTAACATTTAAAAAAAAAAAATAGTCTAGTTATTTGCTTCAACGATGTTCTTAAGTACATTCCCGACTTCATTTCTTTTCATACTTGGATACTATATCAAATTGGTTTTCTCCAAGTCAGGCTGGGAAGTTATTTCCATTAAAATATAAAAAATATTCTTCATAGGGGTTATTACAGGCAAAATTTGGGACCTATTTTTAGGACCCATTGGCAAAATTCAATTTAATAAAAACATATCTTTTTTTTGTTATTTTTGTTTGATTTTAAATTGTGTAATTTGCAGGGTTTGTAAATATCCGATATTTTCAATATATATCCAAGTCAGAGTATCATTTCTTTCATATTTGTAATATTAATTATTACAAGTAATATATCAAATAGTCTCTGGAAGTTTAGTTGTTGAAAATAGCGAGACGAAACTATTCCCTAATACTTCAAAACTTTTTTTTTATTATTACTTTTAAATCCCCAACTGTCTCAATAATTTGATAGCTGTAATTGCCTGATATTTCATATTTTAAACTTTCGATCTAAAATAATTAAAATCTTCTGATAATTACAATAATTGATGCAAACCATGAATATTTATCACAAATATTTTACAAAAAAACTGTCATCAAACTCTAAGATTAAATGGCAATAATAGTAGGCGATCGTAAATGTTACATTTACTTGACATTAAACATGTTTGTTATGTCATCGTCTTTTTAATTAAACTTAAATGTTTTACTAATTTATCAGTTATTTCGTTATTTAAAATTACTGCAAATTTTTACTTTTTTATTTTTTTTTTTTTCAAGTCTGTAACTAATGTTTACATACATTTTATAGTTATGTCAGTCTACATTTTTTGACTAAATAAAGAGCATTAGGCTCCTTACAATTTTCCGCTATCATTGATATTTAATTTGTCCCTTAATAAATTCGATTATTACATTTAAAATACTTGCATTTTATTCACAAGTACAATATCTTTAAAATATCTGTTTGGTGATTTGTATAATTTGGTGAAATTGATTAACAAGATAATCAAGTAGTACCAATAATTTTATCTTTTCGTAAAATATGCCCCCCCCCCCCCCAAAAAAAAAAAAAAAAACCTACATCAATCCCTGCTTTACTTCTATGATCCATTAACACCTTATCCTTACTTGAGTTTTTGCTATACCTCATGAAACAGTCCTTGCTCAAGTAAATTTTATTTACTTTTATTATTATTAAGATTTCATTTTGTTTAATAAAATTGTTTAATGTAATTATCTATATGTATTCATATGTATTTTTTATTCTTTTTAGAAAGTACATCTCCAAGTACTGTATTTAATTGGAGAGAACAATCGACCAAATTATTGCTACACTTGTATGAAAATAACCTAGAGAACTTTAATTCACCTAATTTTAAAAAAAAAAACAGTCTGGCAGTTAATAGCCAATAGTATGAAATTGCACAACTACCAAGTTTCTTATGTACAGTGTGAAAATAAATTCAAGGGTCTTTACACCACATACAAAAGAATCAAGGACAATAATGAAACAAGTGGAAGGGCACGTAAGACCTTCCAATTTATGGATGAAATGGAAAGGTTGTTCTCCAAAGACCCCACGATACAGCCTATTTCATCGGCCACTTCAACATCTGGTTTCATAGTTTTGCAGAATACAGAAACTACATCCAATAGTGCTACTCCATCTACATCCAATAGTGCCCCTCCATCTACATCCAATAGTGCCCCTCCAACATCACCAGCTGAAACACCAAAATCAAAAAGGAAGAACGACGAAGAACCTGAATGGTTTAAAAAGTTCAGGATAGATTCTGAAAATCGTCATAAAGAGCGCATGGAAGCGCAAAATAAATTCATAAATTTATTTGAGAAAATGATAGAGAAAATGTAATGATTAAAATAAAATAAATTTCATCAAACTACTGAGTATCATAATTTGTAAATATACATTGAGTACCATTACATACTGATTAACTTGTAACATCTTATACTGTTATTTCCTAGTTTGTTTTCAGTTTTTGAAATTCTTGTATTTTTAAGAAATTGATATCAGTACTGAAAAAAGACTTTCTCTCCACTCTCTATTTTTGTCATAATCTGGCTAGTCTATTAGAGGTACATTAAGCTGCTATCAGATTCACCAATTTTTCGAGTGACCAACTTTTCAGCTGACTTTAACTGTATAGTCCATAAATAACAATAATTCATTTTGTAGATTCAAAAATTACATATAATTTAATTTCAAAATGTCTAAAAAAAAAATCTGGACTCTTGAGTTGGCTTGTATTTTAGCGACTCTGACTCTTTGCACAAAAATTGGTGAGACTCTGACTCTGCAGCCCTGGTAAAAAGTGAAATTTTAAACTATTCGTAATATTACTTTTTTTTTCTTTTTGATATTTATTTATTAATGCTTCTCTCTTCTTTTTCTTTTGAATTACTTTTCTCAATTTTCTCCGTCCTATTCTCCCTTCCTACCCAAGCAAAATATGGAAGATTAATGATTAAGTGAATAATATTGTAATTTCCGGCATCTAATCCGCGGATCAAACAATCATTTTTCGACCCAGAAATTTTTTAAAATAAAATGTAACTTTTTAAATCACGGTAACTATTTAACTATTATTATATTAATTAAATAAAATTTCAGGGTCGAACAGAATTGTTTGATCTGCGCCGGATTGTACGCCGGAAATTATGGTACATACTAATATTTTTACATGCTTTCAAATCTGCAAGTAATTTCAATTTGTAATTTCATGTAAACAATTTTTATATTTAGAATTTTTTTTTCTATTAACTATGAGAATAATGCTTAAAAAAGGATATTTATTGCTGAATCTTGAAAACCATTAAAATATTTTTAGACTTTTTCTTTGTATATTTTATGCTGCTGTTACGAAAAAAAATCCACTTATTTATAAAGGCACCAATAAATCTAAAATGCTTAGAATTTTTTTCTCCTAACATAGTTGAAATGCATTTAGGACTTTGCTAGCCATATGTCAGTGGTCTAACTCTTGTAAATGGACTCGGATTGCTATGTTTAGATTGCTATAAAATCTATGTAGCATTTATAGAGCACTTTTTGGGACAGGCAACCGAATTCCATTATAACTAACTAGTAGGCTCTGCCTCCTGCTAGCTACGCTCGTCAACCCCAGTTCAGACACTGCAGAATCTAAAAGCATGCTAATTTGATTGGTTTTAAAAAGATTAGAGAAGATTGCAATAGGTTTTTTCATTATAATTCAATCTCCCTGTAAATGGGTTTCCATTCAATTCCCTTTGATTGTGAAAATGTAAGGCCGAATCAGCTGCTGTTAAGACATCCAATGGTTGTTTTCGTGTTTAATTAAAGCAGATCAGTTAAACATTTGAAAAGAAGCTAAAATAAAATGAATTAAGTAGTCTTTGCCTCCCGGTATTTTTTAAGAGTTATAAAACGATTGACATAATACAATTACTAAAATTTACTGCTTTAACCCCTTCAAGCGCAGTGGTTCATTTTTGGACCTCTTAATTTTAATTCTTAGATGCCACATTGGCACCAGAATATTGGAATGAAAATTTTTTTTTTTATTATGTAAGTGAACAGAAGCATTTCTGTATTTCGAAATTTGTTTGTAAATTCTAGTGCCATTCACTGATTTCAACATTTTACAAATAGAAGTACCTTGCCCCTGAAAGGGTTAAGTGCATATTAATGCATTTATTATTTTAAAGTTTCCTTTCTCTTTTAATATTCACGTGTAAATACAATTTTCAATATTTTCCTACTTTTAACACGTACTCATTTAATAGTAATTTTTAAAAAAATTTCTGTTTTTAATAGTCACGTGTAAATAAATTTTTAATCATTAGGAAATATTATTCTTTGCACTGTTTTTAGAATTGAAAACAATCTCTATAATAGGTGATAAGTTGCCAGATATTATTCTATCGCCATCATATATTTTATATATAGGGTAGATGTATGGGGGAAATTTTTTCCTAAAATAAGATTTTTATAAACCTGAATCCATCCAAAGACTAGCTTATCAGTAACCAGGGCCATCACCAAGACTTTTTTTTTTGGTGGGGGGATTGACCTTAAATTGCCAAGTCAAATTTCAGTATTTCCCAATTTCATTGAGAAGCAAAAATAAATAGTTCTTGACATTTGCCAACAAGTTTTATAATTTTTGTAATATAGATCTTATTAGTAAAAAGCTTAATATTCCTAATTATATTTGCCACAATTTTAAACCAATTATATTTGCCAAGTCTTTTAGAAATAGAAAGTGTATTATAGTTAAACAAATTTGCCACGTGTAACAGAAATTCACGAACATTTGAGGGAGGGGGGGGGGAATTGTCTCCTGCCCTTAGTGAGGGCCCTGTCAGTACTAATTTCTAAACCATTAGTTAGATATAATTCCAATTGCAAAAATGTCTCGAATGTTCTCTGCCATAAAACCCTGACTGTAATAGCACCCCCCTTCCCTTTTCTTTTTTCAAAAGTAATGGCAGTTTAAGGTGGAATGGGGCTTTTTAGATTTAAAGATCTTTTTTTAACATTACGGTATTTATCCCAAACTATTTTTTTTATTGTTTTACTTCTTCAAGAATAAGAAATCATTTATAACAAAATATTTAACAAAGATCTTTATACTATATTTACCCAAAAATATTTTATAATTTAATATGCTTGGTTGGTTGGTTGGTTGTATTGGGTTTTATGGCGCAAAATCCCTGTAGGAACATGCTGCGCCAAACAAAATGTGAGTCAAGAAAAAATGATGAAATGAGATAAAATATGTAAACTGAAAGGCCATCTGGATGGGGTACCCATCCAGATGTAGTCGTCAAACAAGGGTAAAAAAACAAAGTAAAAATAGAAACCCAGTAAAGCAAAGTGAATGGAAGTTAAGTAAAAGTAAAGCAAAGCTATCTGGATGGGGTTTCCATCCAGATGTCAATAAAGTCAAACTTATGAAGCTTATAAAAACTAAATCTCAAAATAAAAACCAGCGTGTTTTAAAAAGGTAAAGAGTGCCCCATGAGGTGTTTCCCCAATGAGGTTTGTCAAGATTGGTGATGATGTGTTAAAATACATTCTATATAAATGCCGGAGGCTCGGACAATCAGTTAATACATGATGAATGGTCAGGTAATCAAAATGACAATGTGGACACATAGGTGCATCCTCCCGAAGTAAAAGATGTTTATGAGTGATTCTTGAATGTCCAATTCTCAGACGAGTCAGAATAACATCAGTTTTTCTTGGATAAATCGGAAACCAGGTCATTATTTAATATGCTTGGATCATCTATACTTAAGCTTGAAATTTTGCCACTTACCAAATTTGTATTAAAATACAGTAATTTCTTAGAAAATTAGAGCCCCTCCCTAAAAAAAAAGGGGAGGGGATGCTGACAAGTGTACTTTGTTTTTATTGTGTTATAAGCTTGCAGAAGCGAATCATTATTATGGTGGGAGTTGCTGCACCTGTTCTTGGCCTGCATGGGGTGGGTATAATTTAGCCCCCCTTTTTCTGGAAAAGGGGGGATAAAACAACATAAAAAAAAATATGGGGTGGAAAGTTTGTTTTAGGAAAAAGGGCAAGGTGCATTTTTCACTTTAAAAAAAGGGGCTTTGCAAAACGTCTAAGAACACTAGTTTGTTAGTTGAATTCATTAGTTTTGTTATTTCCCATGTTGAAGTTTTCTGAGCAGCATCTGTTGTTCATCTTTGTCCTAAATTAAAATCTTTATGAGATGTCTAATTATAAATAATTTAATGTTATAAGAGATTAATAAATAAATTTAGAAATTACATACTCACAGAAAATATTCTGTACTTTTAAGTCTATAAAATATAAAATAACAATAAAGAAATTTGATTGACTTCCCAAACAGGAAAAGAGGCCAAAAAATAATTTTCTTCTTTCCCCATTACATCGATGCACCCCCCCCCCCCCCCCTTATTCTTTCATGACAGATTTTGTAGTGCTGAAATATCTGGCAATCGGTGCTTCCCAAGCATGCCAGTTAGTTCAGCTTTTACTGTAATTTAAAAATAAGGTTATTACAGGGTTGAAAATCTTTTGTACTTTGGCAGATTTTCGATTTGGGGAAAAAATATTATCCAAATGCCCGAGTTAATATGGACCAAGCTCACCTCGGATAAGCAAAAAACTCGTATAAACCGGATTAACACAAATCGTTGCCCACTAAGGAGATGAAATATAAATTTTCACTTAATTAATTTTTATGATACTAGTAAGATCTCTTTGATATACATTTCCGTTACTTTTAAAAAATACGGGGAATGAAATCGTTTATTTGAAAACGCCCTTGATAGTTTTTTGTTTGTTGAATGTCAATTTTGCGGCAGTTTTTTTTTTCTCTGCAGCATTACGCTACCAATACTACATAGCTACCAATTTCTGAGATTTTTTTCTTACCTCTAAAACTTACCAGTAAATTTTGTCTAATTCAATTGCTGAAATCTAACAATTGTTAACGATCAAATAAGGCAAAAATGTGTATTAAATTTTAGAGGTAACAAAACCATACAAATTGATAGCTATCTGATTCTATAGTGTCATGAAAATTGCAGGTGTAGCCTCTTCTTTCTGCTCAAAGTATTAAATAGTTTTTTTTAAACGAACTTATACCTTTGGAATGGATAATTTTCTTTTGATGGACTGATTGATGGCTTCCATTATTATGAAACAGGCATTATAAATTAAGTGTTAGGTAAAGATGAAAGAGCAGTCATAAAAAGTTAGAACTGATTTTCTGGTCAGAATGGGGGAAAAAAATGGCCATATTTTTTTTTTGAACATTTATTTATAATGGCTGTTTCATAATAATGGAATCTATCAGTCCATCAGAAGAAAATAGCTCGGTTAAGCGGGTTGGGTTGGGTTGATTTTTGACGGCCAATTATCTACACGAGGGATATAGGCCCGGGGGGGTGTGCCCTCCGTGGGGGTCTTTCTAAGGGAACCTAATCCGTATTAACGCATGGAAGATCCACGGCTCGAAGAAAACCACGAAAACTCCGAACGATTAGGCCGACGGGCGCGATTGGGATCGAACCCAGCACTTCCCGTCTACCAGCTTCGAGAGCAGAACCCCTCGGCCACTGGTGGGGCCCTCGGTTAAGCGGGACTTTATTGTACTTTCAAAAAAAAAATAGTCTATAATAATTTCGAAATAGTGTTCCGGTTCATGAATTTTTCCATTTCGAGCGCTGATGAAGTACCCTCTTTTTCTCTAGAAAGCTATAGTATATATACACTAGTGTATACCTTCTGCTTTTTTTTACAACTACACCACTGATCATGAAATATAGACATGTTGCACTGACGTCATGTTGTTATTAGCAATGGCTGATGCTCTAATCGGGTATTGCATCTGAAGTTTACACAGAACGTCAGAACCCCCCGTTTGCTGATTTTATTATTATAGTGCTAATAAGTCAAATAAAGAGCACTACATTCGCCTTATATTTGGACGCCATATGAAGCAATGCCAGATTCTTCTGAACATGTGACATCATGTGCAAGCCATCTATTAAAACAAAGCTATGAAGAGTCAAAATCTTTCAATTGAAAATCATTTCGGCTGGCAGTAGGCAATTTTACTGTGATATGGCTATTGGTCTACCACACAACCTACCCAAGTTGAAATTAGCAGATAATTGCCAATTTTTTTTTTTTTTTTTTTTTTTTTTTTTTTTTTGAAATACTTCCTAGTCCAGATGCCTAAAAAATTAGACATTACTGGCTGCTTCAATACAGCAAAAGAAAGAAAAATTCTTTAAATTACAAAACAAGCAATAATAATAGACCAGCAGGCGACAGCACAGACAATCACCTCATCGAGTTCACGGCTGAAATTCCAGAATTGGTTAAAATTTGATTTGCATATTAAAACACAATCGGTCTGCCAAGTCTTATCTCTGTAGAAAACACCTGAAAACCCGATTTTAGCTATTGGTTTGTAGGTTTAACATTGTGCTTTCCTGCACCCGGTCCTCCATATTTTCATACCTTTGGGTGCAGGAAAACAATAGTGAACGTACAAGTCAACTGCTAAAATCGGGTTTTCCACCAAGATATGACTTTTCAGATCAATTGTGTTTTAATATGCAAATAAATTTTTAACTAACTCTGGAATTTCAACTCGATGAGGTGATTGTCTGTGCTGTCGCCTCCCGGTCTATAAACATTTTATTAAACAATTACAATAATCCACAAATATAATCACGCTTGTTCAAAGCATTTGTATCGACATCATCGTCATCATCATGTGTATTGTCAATATCATCATCATCTATTAAATCGTTCTCTTTTATGCATATGTTGTGCAAAATGCAGCACGCTAATACATACAATGGAATGTTCTTCACTTTGGCATCAAAATGTTTAAGTCGCCTGAATCTGCCTTTTAAAAGTCCAAATGCTCTCTCGACGCATACTCTAGTTTGTGACAATTTACGGTTGTAGTTTATTTGTCTCCGGCCTAAATGTCCACTGTCCTTATATGGCACCATCAAATTTGTTAATAGGGGATAGGCAGCATCTCCTATCAGATGACAATGTTCTGGAAAATACTACCTATTACCACACCATCCAGGTATATCAGATTTTGAAAAGACTCTTGCATCGTGCACTGAACCCGGAAATGAGCAATACACATCGGTAAATATTAAATTTCTCTGAGCAACAGCCTGCAGGATTAGTGAAAAGGAATTTTTTCTATTAAAGTACCTTTCAGGGTTCTGACTAGGAGCTTTTATAGGTATGTGGCAACCATCAATTGCTCCTACCACACCAGGAAAGCCGCAAATATTCCGAAAATTATTTACAGTCTCTTGCAGGTCTGTTGGCCAGTGTATAAATGACGATGCCATATCTGAAAGTAACTTGCAAATTTTATTCAATGAGTCGTGTAGCATCGATGTTGACAGGTCAAATCTCTCTGCAACAGAGCTAAAAAAAAAAAAAAAAAAAAAGTACGTATATACATATAGAAATATTTATACAACAATATAAAAAATATACAGATCAATTTTAAAGACACACATTATTCACTGCTACATTTATAAATAGTATTGATTCGCGTACCGTAAAGTCCAGATTGTCAGCCCCCTACCCACTTTTAAGTAGTTTTTTCTTTTACAATCCTAAATATAAGACCCCCACCTTTCACACACTTTTTTTGCAGAAACAATTATTTAAAAATCTAAGGGAGATCATTTTTAACCTTTGATTTTTTTTTTATTGCATTTCCATATGTTTTACATACCCCCCCGCCCCTTCCTTCATGAAATGTCTGCTTCCCTTCTTTGCCCTCCCTCACCAGCACAAAAAGCTTAACATCTTGAGAATCTTAATTCTTTTGTTCTATTTGTTGTCTGGTAACAATAAGTAAATAATCAGTTACCTGAATTATACTCCCCCATTGACACTCATTTATGCACTCTCCATTTGACCTTCACTAAGCACAGTTTAAAAAATTTTGTCCCATTTCTTATTTGTAGTAAGATGATTTACCTAAAATCTATACAGTTTATTCTATAAAAATAAACAAATTATTTCAGATTTAAAATTGTGTTGTATAAAAAGAAGTTGTTTTAAAACTTGATACTAAATCCAATAGTTTGTTTTTGCGAGTGCAAAATACAAATTGTGCCTGCTTCCAATTAGTTTATCTTCAATCTCATTAAGATAAAGGAGGGAGAAAAAGGGTACTACTTGATTATCCCGTTGACTAATTTTGCCAAATTATACAAATGAACATAATTTTTATTTTAAATAACGAAAGAACTAGTAAAACATTTATAAAAATACAAATAAAATGCCAAATTAAAAATAACTTGATGACATAACAAACACACATAACGTGTTTAATGTGATCATCCATTTCTGGCATTTAATCTTACAGTTTGGCGATAGTTTTTTGGTCAACGGGATAATCAAGTAGTATAAAAAAAATACATTAAAAATATTGTTTAGGTTTTCATCCAATTGCAATTATGTTTCAATTTCTATTTTATATCAAGTCTGAAAATATTTATAATCATCAATAAGTTGACTATTTTGAAAATATCGGATATATATATTAAAAATACCTGATGAGAAGAGAACAGTGAATTTTGTTTTATAAATGTAATGTTATTGTTAAGGGATATACATATATAACGCTATCAACATTTTCCTATTTTTTGACCCCCCCCCCCCCCCTTTGATGATATCATTATCAGCGTCTAAAACTTTTTTTTTTTCTTTTTATGTGTTTGCAGTGATATACACATATGATTATACATTCGTTAGTCACATACTTTACGTATTCAAGAAGTCAATAAAATATCAATACATGTGATAAATTTAAATCCAATAACAACTAAAAGTTAGTTACTATTTAAAAATATTTAATAATAGCATATTGTTACATTATGCATTCAAAAATAATATTGTCTTCTTGCACTTGCCTCCTGTCCCGCGAAGGTAAAATGCAGAACTTATCAACAAAATGGTGGATAACATTATCTCTCTTTACCGGTAAATACAAGTATCATTTCACAACATATGGTTTCTCTAACAGCAAATTATATGTGCATTTGTCAGAAAACAGGAATGTCGAGCGTGGGGGTATTCCAAATTTTGGAATGAAATGATTTTATAAATATTTAATGGGTTTAATAACAGGTTTGTATTTTCATAAAAACATATTAAAATAATTATAAATAAAAAATAACAGACTATTTGTATGTCAAGAAAAAATTACTCAAAAAGAAAACTTGGTTAGGTCAAAAATGATATCGATATCACCCCACCCCCCTCTCCCTAAAAATATCTTAAAATATCAAGTGACAGACCCCCCCCCTCCCCCCTAAGGTGATAATGTTATATATGCACAGCCCCTAATGACAGGAATGAAAATTTCTATTGAAAACAGTAAATTGTTTTTTACAATACACAGCATGCAATTAACACATAAAGACAAGCTTATTTAAACCTTATTAACCTTTTGTTGAATTTTTAAAACATATCATTACCTGAAGGTTTCTTGTTTACTCAAAAACCATATAACGCTCAGCAGTTTTTTTTTTTTGCATCAACTGGTGGCCTACCAGTTTCATGAACCAACTTTGGTTGCAAAATATTCAACAAGTTTTCAAACGTTCCTCTTTTCAAACGAAATTGTTTTTTAAAATCTTCTAACGAGTAATTAGCCACCGTCACTTCCACATAATCTTTTATACAGATTCTACTGTTGGCTTGTTTTGTACTTGTTGTGAATGCACACACAAATTCCTCTTCGTCATCATTTTCATCAAAAATTAATTCCTTTGCGAGCAACAATGAAGAAACAATTGCTTGTTTTCTAGGATCCATCGCTAAAAACAAAAATTTTAATCAATGAAAAAAAATTTGTAAAATATGCCTAAATGCTAATGCTGGAGAAAATCAGGCGGTAATTATAAAATACAGTTGCAATAATATAGAGGGCGCTGACTATTGTTTACAAACAAGTTGAATACTAGTGCTACACTAAACGCACTAAAAGCGTTCGTAAACTCATGGAAAACTAGTTGCACAGAACCACAACTAACTGCACTGATTTCAGTTTTGGCACGGAAACCAGTGCGTTTCGTGTGGAGTTTACGAATACGCCCTAGATTTTACTCTTTTAAAAAAAAAATAGGCAATAAGGATTATACAGTACAAAATGAATTTCTAGACACTGCTGGAGTACCCATTTCTATAATAATGTTCCATGCATTTTAGCTTTGTCCGTTTATAGTTAATGTCACAGTCAATGAAGTGTTTTGTAATTATAAAAGTCACAAGTACTTTAACATCAATGCATGTGAAAAGTTGTCACGAAAAATTTGTAGGGATACGAAATTATACAAAATTTAAACATATTTTGAGCAATTTACCCACATTGCATACTAGAATAGAAAAAAACTTTTATTTTGAAAAATGATACATTGATTAGGGAAAATTTTTTTTCAGAGTTTGAAAATAAAACGTGGGAGGCAGCAACGCAATTTTGCAAACAATTTTGGTGTTGGTGATTGTTATATATACATACAAGTATATAGATAGCATAAGATTTCATACAAATAAACAGAATGAAGTTTTTATTATTAAAGGGTTTGTATTGTAGAAAATGACAAAATCAAAATCATTATTGTTATTTCATTCGTAAAATTTCTTATCAAATGTAATTAATACGTAAGTAATATATAATGCCATGTACTACATATATTAATTACATCAATGCAGATAAAATTTTGATTTTTAGCATTGTAAATTAATAAGAGGATGTGAAAAAAATAATTTATCATACTAATGCAAGCATGATAACATCTTATATTTCATAACACTTCAGGGAAAAAAAAAAACTCATTTTATTTATAATGCAAACAAAATTCTTAAAAAAGCAGATAAATGTTAACCTCTTAAAAAATTAATAAAACAAAATTTAAATTCTATCAAAGGCATCATAACAACAACAAAAAATATAATTATATTTATATTGAACAAAATTTTAAAATTACATAATGAAAACATTTTAAAAATAATCTTGAACTGCATCATAACATCCTGTATTTTATTATTATTTTTTTTTAATAAAAAACTATAATTTTAGTCAAACGTTCCATCATTGCCGAGAGATGGTGCCAAAACAACGTTGAAATAAAGCATAGTTCATGTATGGAACTGCTGTCTTGTTTATATAAAATAATTAACCCTATTTTTTCACCAAATATAATTTGGTATGTAAAAGTGGAAAACTGATTTCAAAATATTTAATATGCTTTTACAAATATTTTAAGAGCAAAATCGGGTGTTAAACGGTACTTTTTTTTCTTTTCCTACTACACACTCTCTCTATATATATCTTGTTCAAATTTTCAATCGTTAATTAAATACTTATTATTCATCCTATCAAGTTCAAATCATTTTTTTTTAAACTCGTACTGGATGACAATTGATGTTAATACAGTTTTTTCAAACATTAATTCATTAATTAAATTTTAATTAATTAATTTTAGTTTTATATGGGAGAAAAAATGGCGGCCATTGGTTATTGAACAGCATTTAATGCATCTTCATACCTATAAGGGGTTACCATACGGGGACCCTGTTCTATCGCCAAATACCACCAAATTTATCACCAAATTCAAAAGTGACGCCAACTTGGCGATATCTCTAATATTTCACCACATTCCCATAGACTTCCATTGTAAATGAGTAGGGCTTACTTGCTTATAGAAAATTAACAAATTGAGATATTTTAATGATATTACATTAAATATATGATATTATACATATTAAAATTTAATATAATGGATTATATTAATTTTTTCTTTGATGACCTAAGTAGGAATTGACTTAAATTTTTTTTTCTATATTACTTGTTAATGAAACGATCAAAGAGTCGTTCATTTGTTTCTAGATTTGGAATTTATGCTTATGAATGGCAACGGTATTCGTTTGTTTATATCGACAATCTGTTGTTGGTAGCTGGGTATTTTTAAATTAGAATTTAAATCATTATAATTGTATAGTTTTTGAAGCTTTTAGAGAAAATAAAGAAGAATAGATGTGATACAACATGGATTACTATAAGTCAAACAATTGCCTTATTCACAGGATTGGAATGCTTAAGGGGATTCTTCACTCACTTGAAAACACACGCTCCGTAATGTTAATCCTATGAGCAGGTTATTTTCGAATTCCTCGTTTCAATTTGAATATTTTTAAACGCTTCTTTTTTGCATAGGATAGCTGAGCTCAATCTTTAATATGACTCTTGTTTACTTTTTCGATTTTGGTTGCAGATTTTTTTTAAAAAAGGTACTTTCAGTTTACAAACTCTCATCGATCATAATTTAACAGTGGAACCGTCGAAAGTGCAAATATGCAAGCAGGAAATAGAATTTCTGGGCTTTAAAGTTAATAAAAATGGTTACTCTCCCTCCGAGAAAAATGTTGGTAAGTTCAGCGATTAGCGAGACCTAAGAATAAAAGAGGTGTAAAATCATTATTAGGGCTGGCTAACTATTTCAGAACTCTTATACAAAATTATGTCGACATTGTCAATCCCTGGTGGAGCTCACAAAAGACAAAGTAAAATTTAAATGGTCTGATGAGTCAGAGCAGACTTTTAACATTCAGGAAGCCAATGTGAGTAACACCACACTCAAACCTTCAAAGTTTGATAAAGAATTTTTTCTCATTACTGATGGCTCAAAGGTGGGCGGTGTCAGGGGTATTGGCACAGGAAGAAAATGGATATTTAGTACCCATAGAATTTTATGGAAGAAAATTAAAACAAACAGAGATGGTGTATCCCAGCGTAAAATTCGAATTGCTTGCAATACATGATTCAGTCATGCATTTCAAGCATGATTTATTGGGCCGGAATTTTACAATTTTGACTGACAGTAAGTCCCTCACGTATCCTCTGAAAGTGGAGAACCAATCGGATATTGTGGTCAGGTAGATTTTGAACCTCAGTGATTTTGATTACAGTATTGATTACATTGAGGGTAAAATCAATCCATCTGACTTTTTATCAAGAAATTTGGTACACAATATCAACAGTAACAACAAATTACAGAATAATTTGTTTAAAGTAAATGACAATATTAATGAAGATAATATTAGAGCTAAACAGTATGAAGAAGAAAAATTAATGACGATTATAAAAAAAATTGAATCAAAGAAGAACAATAGAGTGACTAGAAAATATGATTTAAATGAGAACAAAACGCTAGTGTTGAAACAAGACAAGAAAAACCCACAACTCATAGTAGTACCGGAAGAAATTAAATTAACAGTCATGGCAGAGCACATGGTCCTCATTTTGGTTTTCGTAAAACTTATGAAACTTAAGTCTTGTTTATTCTGGTACGGAATGTACCAGGACATCAAAAGAACTGCACAAATTGTGTAAGGCATATGTAGCAAGCAACATTAAACGATTAAGGTACCAGTTGAGAAAATAAGAGGAACCTACAAATTGGGACAAGTCTCCAAATTGATAAATTGGCAAACTGCCATTGACTCTAAGAAAAAACTATTTCATCCTAACCATAGTGGATGCTGGTTCCAGATTTTTAGAGACAACACCACTAAGAAATGTAGAATCACAAACCATTCTGAATGTCTTAAATAAATACTTTGAAGCATACGGTTTATGCTCGGAATTGGTAGCAGACAATGCTCAATATTTCAGAAGCAATGTCTTTAAAGAGTATATGAAGGTGCTGAATATTGACCTTCATTTTACTTTGGTCTACAAAGCTTGTGGCAATGGTTTAGCTGAGGTAGTTAACAAACTGATCAAGGCATCCCGGGTGGCTATGTCCATCTCCACCTTAGAGTGGGACACCAGACTCGACTACTTTAATTAAATTACAACACGACTCTACATAGAGCTCTTGGATTTTCTCCCTCTAAACTATTTTTTGGTAGAGAAATAATAAACCAGTTTATAATTCTGAGTGCCCGGATCGAACGTGCACACAGGCCTACATTAAAAACAGACTGGAACATATGAAAGAGGTGTATCGGCAGGACATTGCGAATCAAAAAAAGAATTTGGCAGAATACATCAAAGAAGATGACAAACACTAGAAGTCAAAACACTAGAAGTAGGACAGGAGGTGTATATGAAAGTTATTGGGAAGTCGAAGGCCCTTCACCCACGTTTTGAAGGCCCTTTTGTGGTGACAAAAGTGGTTAGGCACAACAACTATGTTCTGAGGCCTAGAGACAATATAAACGCCCCTACATTACGCAGGCATATACAATTTTTATTAGCACCTAAGACGGCGACGAGGAATGCAAGAAAAAAGGGGTTTCCAAAAGAGTCAGACTCAGAACAGGGGTCTGAAGAATAATTAGGTGTCTCAGGAGTATGCAATTTTTTTTTTTTTTTTACAGTTACAGTGTATGTAGTTAGATTTAGGGGGTAGATTTAGCAGGACTGTCGCAAACTGTTACAAAAAAAAAAGGAAAAATTTGAAAATTTAATTCTTAAAAATCTAGTTCCCCTCTAAATTGGTGTGTATATAATCTTATAGTGTAATAAATTTTGCAATACTGTGCAATTAAAAGTTTAGTGTAATTATAATGTAATGTTAAAATTTCAATTATATCATAGTGTGTAATTTTGGTATATGTTTTGAATTACAGCCGAAAAAGGCTAAATTGAGGGTGTATATATCAAACTATTTGCTATATAACAGATGGTATTTGTGAAAAGCGGTGGTGTATCTTCTCAGTAGGTGAAGGGATGTTGGGCGTGTAGAATGTACTTAGTGTTAAATGGAAAATTTGTTTTTTTTTCTCGTGATTTAATGTAGACGAGATTATTCCTTCGAAGCGGTTAATTGGGAATCCAAAATTCACAATAGATTTATGGTTATCATGTAGTTTAAAAAAAAAAAAAAAAAGAGCAAAAATATATTTAAAAAAATCTACAAATTCCGTTTTTTTTTTTTTTTTTTTTTTTAATTACTTGGATCTGTTTCAGGGTATATAGTTACTGTTACGTCTATCTAGTGGAAGTCATAGGACAGTTAGAAAATTCAACAGGAATTGTGCATTATTGATTGAACCGAAATAAAAACACAACGGCCATCTAATATGAAAACCAAAAGTCAAATGTGGTCCAATTACAAACAGCATTTCACTGTAAAATTTCTAGTGACAATTACACCACAAGGCTATATTTCCTTTGTATCAAAAATCTTTGGTGAAAGAGCCACCGATAAAGAAATAACATTCAAAAGTAATTTATTAAATCACTTACAGCCAGGCGAGATATGGTTTTGGCAGACAGGAAATTTAATATTGCCTCTAATTTGCAGGCACAAGGAATAAGAGTTATTATTTCAGCCTATACAAAAGGCAAAGATCAATTACTAAATGCAGATGTAAAGAAAAGTAACAGAATATCAAATGTCTGAATTCATATTGAAAGAGTGATAGGTTACATGAAACTATTCAAAATTCTTGCCAATACTCTGCCAATTACTTCTCTGAAATATTTTGATTAATTTATACAAATATCTGCCGCACTACACAATTTATGACAGTGCTATGAGAATTGTAATATATTTTTTTCTTATATATACTTGTAAATAGCCTTTTTGTTTAAATATTGTATTCTTTTGTGTCATATTTTGTATTTTTTTGTCATTTGATGAATCAAATTATTGTTTTATGAGTTGCAGATGTGTTTATATGTTAATATTTTTTGAAAAATAATTACTTTTAAAATATTGTTAAATCATTTGCATGCATGTTTTATAATGCAAGTAAGAAAACCACAGAAAACTCTGAACGATTATGCTGATGGTACGGTATTCATGTTTTATAATGCAAGTAAGAAAACCGCAGAAAACTCTGAACGATTAGGCTGATGGTTGCGATTGGGTTCGAACACAGAATCTCCCGTCTACCAGCTTTGATTGCCTGGGCTAGGCTAGCCGAGTCAAATACTGTTTATAGAATAAAAAAGTGCATTTTTCAATCCACGTGCATTATTAATCATGGATTCTATGAGAGCACAGATTAATGACAAAGTGAAAGTGTGTGCAAATCTTCTAAAGCGGAACTGGCCATTATAGCAGGTTCTCTGACAAAGATTTTGCAACCGCTCGATCTAGGAATAAATAAATCATTTAAGTAAAGTGCAAAACTTATGGGGAAAATGGCCGAAGGAGATCACAGCTACACAAAATGTGGAAAAAAGTATCCCACATCATACACAAAATAGGCAAGTGGATAAAAAAATCTTGGGGCAAACTTTCTGAGAATGTGTTTAAAAAAGCTGATATAGTTGATGAAATTGTCTATGACTGCTCTAGTGACAATGACTCTGTAAATAAGAATTATACAAATTTACCAGAAGAATTGTTAAAATTCTTCAAATTGGATGGATTTAAATAAATTATTTTATTACTAAGAGTATCCGATTTTTTATGCCTATTTAATAAATTATTAAGTATTGTTTATATTTTTGCCGCACAAGTTTGTAATGTAACGTAATGGGTAAGTTTCTGCTTTCATTATTATGATTTTTGACTAAATTAAAAACAGTGCAACTTGTTAAATCAGCTTTAATTTTTAAATGTAGTCTATTGATTAAATTAAAACATCTTTTCGTTTTGTATATTTTTTATCAGGAAATATAATATTAGTGTATTCTGCTATGATGCTTGTGTGATTTTTCGATATTTCTCTCGTAGTTCAGTAGATGGCGCCATCACTGCAGATGCTAAAAGCATAAAGTCATCAAGAACAAATCAAAATAAAATAAAAATAAGACAAAAAAAAATTAGTACAATGATTTTATATTTCATTTCACACGGCAGTGTGTCAGCCAAGTTCGTCTGGCATACTAGCGTGTTATATCACACGAACCAGTTTGAGCTGTTTTCGCCAAATTTCGACACTCTACTACTGAAAATCTATTTGACCTATGTACTTGTAATACGGAGTATGTAGTAAGCCCCACCCTCTAAATACCCAGAATCCAAAATTTTATAAATAAAGCATAAATAGTTTCCGAGATAATGACATTTGAAAATGTCTGAAAATCAATAATTTTATCACTGACTGACTCACTCATCAAAAAGATCGTATATATCTACGGTATCTACAAACTTCAAATTTGGTGCGAAGTTCGTTCCCACTATAAAACGAAGGAATCGAAAAAAAAAAAATTTGTGAAAATCGATTAATTACCCACTTTGGGGTGTCCATTTTTATTTTAACATTGTCTATTAGGCGAAATTTTAATTCGTCAAAAAAAGAGCCAAATGTTGAATCTGGCCTGACCATGCGGCAAAATCACGTGAATATCAGCCATTTTCCGTAAATTTCAGATTTTTTTTTTTTTTTTTTTTTTAAATAACACTGCATAAAATTTATCTTTTTATACACATTGTGGAAAAACAAAAACATCTTGAGAGATTACATATGTCGAAATACGCATATATTTCAAAATATCCGTAGTTGAAATTAGCCTAATCCCAGAATTAAAAATGTAAACAAAAGGAGAGTCATTCTTATGATTCAAATAAATATTGGTCATGATGTATGGCTACCATGGGTCTAGGCAGTCTAGCTGTGGACAACCTTGCAGTGTCTCGGACTCTCAATATCAGTGTTACAGGTACTCTATAGATTGCCACTGAATATAAAGATAGTCTATCGATTCCCACTGAGTATAACAGTACTCTACCGATTGCCGCTGAGTATAAAGCTAATGGAACGGGAGCCGGCAGCACAAACAATCACCTCATCGAGTTCACTGCTGAAATTCCAGAATTAGTTAAATCTTTATTCGCATATTAAAACGCAATCGGTCTGCCAAGTCATATCTTGGTGCAAAACACCTAAATTCCCAATTTTAGGGGTTTACTCGTAGGTTTACCATTGTGTTTTACTGCTTCCAGTCCTCCATGTTTTCATACTTTTGGGTGCAGGAAAGCACAATGGTAAACATACGAGTCTACCGGTAATATCAGGTTTTCAGGTGTTTTGCACCAAGATAGGACTTGGCAGACCAATTGCATTTTAATATGCGAATCGAGTTTTAACCAATTCTGGAAATTCACCCGTGAACTCGATGAGGTGATTGTCTGTGCTGCCGGCTCCTGGTCTGTAATGCTTGCAGGGGACTATCAAGTATGATTTCGATGTCGTTCAATACCGACACGAATTTTCAAACTGTTGGATACAGAGGCTTTTAAGATGCAAATTCTTGCTATGCTATAGTTTCAGTGGGCAAATTGAAATTTGAATAAATACTGCCTGTTTATTTTGAAGTTTATATGCTGTGTCAAAAAAAAAAAAAAAAAAAAAAAAAAAATGTGAATTGTTAGTATAAAAAAATACTAGCAGACGAATGCTACATTTCACGAACCATTTTGAGTTGTTTTCGCCAATTTTCTAATGAAAATCTATTTGACCTACGAGATTGTATACATCTGTACTGTTTTATTGACAGACCAAAAGTTAAAAAAATAAAGAAAGAAATGTTTTGAAATCTTGACTTGTGTAAATATTATTAATATGATTGTTGTTTCAGAAAAGAAACAATAAAAATTTGGAATCAATATATTTCGTTTCAAAACATACATTTAATATAGCAGTATCTAGTTATATAAAATCCAAGTCGCTGTGTGTCCCTCACAATTCTGGTTGGACTCATTGTAAAGAATAATTTTTGAAAAATACTAATGGCAGGATTACCACAATAACGCCAAATTTTGACCAACTTGTCCAAATATCGCTAAATCTGTCGATAAAAATAAGGTGTCATATATGAAGCCAACTTGGTGAAAGATGGCTAATTTGGCAAAATTCCCATTGAAAATCATTATTTTTCCATAGTCGAACTCTCCGAAATTTAATTTAAACTCCGCGCATCTAAGTTTTTTTTCAAAAATCTATGGACCAGAATTTAAAGTGTAATATACGAAAATGTATGCCAAATATTTTGTTTTAGGAAATTTAAATTAAATTGAATGTTAAAGGTATATATGAATATTATGCAGACATGCATACAATAAATACAATAAACCCAACTGGGGTGAAAATTAGCCAGAGTCAGGAATTGAACCCGGGACTACAACGTACCAGGCTGTTGTTCTAACCACTGAGCTACTTGGTCTACATACCTGAGTCTACAATTTTTCACTAATAAACCATGCTGGGAAAGTCATGAGCCATCTATACGACAGCCTTGGATGACCGAACAACAATGAATAGATTTTACTATTACATCGATCTACGATATACAATAAAACACACAATTATCAAATTAAATGTTGCCTGATGAATAAACCGCTTTGAAAATCGCTTGTAAATATATTAAAAACCATTATAGTAAAGTGTCTAAGAATATTTTAACTGTACAAAAATTAATATCTAACAAAAACATGACTGTGAAAAGAGAGTCAAGTTCCGTAAAAAAAAAATCTGCCAAGAAAAGAAGTGATATCTAAGTGGGTGCCTAGTTCAAATAGAATTCACTCAAACTTACCTACTGAAGTATTATAGCTTTGTTTAAAAATAAAAATTACTGATAGCATATTAATAATAAATCTAGAACTTTGCAAGTTTTTACCTACGAGTCATTTATTTTTATTAATGATATTATTATATCAAAGCTTGTTATTTCATATTTGAAGGCCTTAATTTGAGTGTATTGAGGCTCCTGAAAGGGTGGAGTTCCTAAAATGATGACTGAGGATGTCATTAGATCGAGCTCCTCACTACGGATATTCAATCCGTTTTAATCTTGTTTAATTATAAGTCTATCATAATGATAGCAGTGCGTTACTTCAGACTTAATAATAAGCTTGCTAATTTACACACTCATTTAATTAGAAATTACAAATAAAAAAATAAGTTAACAGATAAGAATTTCTCCATGTGACATGCACATTGTATAAGCGGTGGAGTCAATCGTTTTTTTAGCGCGTGCAACAACAGCGACGATCAGTTCACAACTGCCTCTCTTCTCTTCTGTTCCTAAAGGTCTTTTCAAAGTAGCGTATGTGGCGCCATCTGTCGCCTACTTGTTAATTAAAAAATGTTTATTATTGTAGAACGGCGGAAGTCACCTCAGCACACCCTACCTAGTGCAAACGATATGTCAATGTTCTACTAAACGATCTGGAAATCGGACAGTTCGGCCAGATCGTGTGGTACGAGACGGTTCCGAGTCGCAAGTTGAAGCCCTTGTCTCAGAGGTTGAGGGTTCAGGGATGGAGGCTGTTGATTCAGGGGTATGTGCGTCGTTCACTAAGAAGGCCGGCTTCAGTCTATCCAGTGAAATGTTGACAATTTTACCTTTTATGGCTATTTTAAAAAGTTTATCACCTCGCTGGATGACCTCAAAAGGTCCATCATAAGGTGGTTGGAGGGATTGTTGCATACCGGCGTGGCGCACAAATACATGGGTACACGTGTTGAGGTCCTGTGATACAGAAGGTTTTATGCGATGATGGGACTTTGTTGGCAGTGGTTTGAAATCCTGGAAAATGTTCCTTAATCGCTGGACCAATTCTTCAGGGCTTTTAATAAGGGAATTGTCGTCAAAAAAATCCCCAGGCAGTCGGAGTGCAGACCCAAAAACAAGTTCTGCTGGTGAAACTTTTAGGTCTGTTTTCAGTGCAGCACGAAACCCAAGTAACACTGTTGGCAGTACCTCGGTCCATTTTTCAGTTCGTCTAGCTTTTAATGCACATTTTAGGGGCCTGTGCCAATTTTCAATAATCCCATTACTCTGTGGGTGGTATGGGGATGATCGGTACTTTATAGCACTTAGCAGTTGAGCTAATTGTTTAAAAAGTTCAGACTCAAACTGTCGGCCTTGATCAGTGGTGATCTTTTCAAGACAACCAAAACGAGCAACCCATTCGGAGAGAAGTGCAAATGAAACTGATTGTGCCGTTATGTCACTTAGTGGATATGCCTCTGGCCAGCGTGTTGCTCTATCAATTACAGTTAAACAATACCTTTTACCATTTGATTCTGGTAAAGGCCCAATTATATCTAAATGTATGTGTGAAAATCTATCTGTTGGAAGGTCAAATTTTCCCAACTCAGTTTTCGTGTGCCTAGTGATTTTGGAGCGTTGACAATCCAAACATTCACGAGCCCAAGTTCGGCAATCTTTAGCTAGGGAAGGCCAAATAAATCTTTGTCGCAATAGATTTACACTACTTTTAGTTCCAGGATGGGAAAGTGCATGTAAATTCCAAAATGCCTGTTTTCTAAAGGTAGGGGTTAAATATGGGCGTGCTTTGCCTCTAGAAATGTCACAATAAATTTCTGTTGTAGAATTAGGAAAGGTGATTAATTTGAGTTCCAAACTGGATTGACCGCTTTGCATAAGGTCTTTAAGTTCTGCATCCTCTTTTTGCTCGATACTTAACTTGTTGTAATCTATAGGAGTAGGCATTTGTATTTCATTAATTCGAGATAGTGCGTCTGCTGCCGTGTTTTGGTTTCCATTTACAAATTGTATATCAGTGGTGAATTCTGATATAAATGATAACCACCGACTTTGTCGGTTAGTGTAATTATCAGTTCTTTTTTTAAATGCATAAACAATAGGTTTGTGATCAGTGTAGATGGTGCACTGACGGGCTTCCAAAAAGTGTCTAAAATGTTTAACCGATTCATAAATCGCTAACAACTCACGATCTAAACTAGAATATTTTAATTGTGTTTCATTTAGACGTCTGGAAAAAAATGAAAGTGGTTTTAGGCCCTTTTCTGTTTCTAAACTTAATGTAGAACCAATAGCAAAATCACTAATTGGCCATCGTTTGTAGGAAATGCAAGAGTTGCGTCAGTTAAGGCTTTTCTTGAAGCTTCAAAAGAATTTATAGCATTTTCGGACCAATCAATAGGGGTTGAATCTTTCTTTTTGGCTCCTCGCAACAAATCTGTTAAGGGTGCGAGAATAATTGCAGACAAAAACGTCTAAAATAATTGAATAATCCAATGTATTTGCGAAGTTCCAAAAGAGTTTCTGGTCGCGGATATTGCTTAATAATTTCAACTTTGGATTGAAGAGGCCGAATTCCGGTTGGAGAAATTTCATGCCCTAAGAATGATACATTAGTTTGTTTGAAAACACTTTTTGAAACATTTATGTTTAGTCCGTATTTAGAAAGTCTGCTCAGAACAGCTCGTATATGTTCTAGGTGTTCAGATTCGTTTTCCGAAAAAATTAAAATGTCATCTAAATAAGCGATAGCAAATGGAAGATCGTAAAGAACTTAGTTAATAAATCTTTGAAACGTGTTTGCTGCACATTTTAACCCAAAGTTTAAATACAGAAATTCAAAGCTTCCAAAAGGAGTTATTACTGCCGTTTTAGGGATATCTTTTTCATTTACAGGAATGTGAAAATAAGCGCGGACTATATCTAGTTTTGAAAAAATTTTCTTTCCATGGAGAATATTTGTAAGATCATGAATGTGAGGTATTGGGTAACGATCCGGAAGAGTTACTGAATTTAACCGTCGATAATCACCACAAACTCTGTAAGAACCATCCGGTTTTGGTACAACATGAATAGGGGATGCCCATGGAGATTTTGAAGGGCGACATATACCCTCATCCATAAGATATTGGAATTCTTTTTTAACTTCCTTTAAAATTTTTGGATGTAAGCGGCGAGGTTTGGAATAAAGTGGAGGTCCCGTAGTTTCTATGTGATGAACTGTGTCATGACATGATGGTTTCTTAAAATTTGGAATGGGGTTTAAGAGGTCTGGGAATTCTTCAAATATAGTTTTAAAAGACATGTCTTCAGAAATCAGTTTAATTTGGGACTGAGTTGTGCAAGTGAGTTCACCTTTAGTGGACAATCCAGTTACAGAATCAATTAATCGGAATTTGTGTAAATCTACAAGCAAAGCAAAATGTCTTAAAAGGTCGGCTCCAATTATAGGGCAAGAGACATTTGCAATAACGAATGACCACCTGAAATTCCTTCTCAAGCCAATATTTAGGTCCATGAGTTTGTTTCCATAAACAGGAATTTTGGAATTATTTGCAGCGTAAAGATAATTAGAAGGGTTTTGTTTACTTAACTGCTTTGAGGCGGGGATACAAGAAATATCACTACCGCTGTCAATTAGAAATTTTAAACCCGAGTTTTTATCAAAAACATGTAATCTACATTGTTCTAATGCTGCTACGCCAAGGGTATTTTCGCTTGTTGACCTAGCAGCGGCCACTAGTTTTTTTGAATTTCGTTAAAAGTACAAGGTTCGCGGCACTTTTTTGCTTCACTACCAAATTTATGATGATAATAACATAAACCAGAGGATGAATCAGATGAATCTTGTTTACGATCGGCACTCCTGAACCGTCTATTTTGACTATAGTGCCTTTCTCTGTAATGCGGCCGCCCGCGAGACATCGATCGCCTAAACACATTTTTGGATAATTCTGAAATTTGCAGTGTTAATTGGTCGATCTGCGTTTGTAATTTTGAGACTGCGTTTTGTTCACTTTGCGAAGTTTCAACGGGTTTAGAAACGGCATACACAGCAGATTCCGATTTAATTTCGTTTATTTTGTCAGCTAAGATTGCTAGTTCCTGTAAAGCAGCGCTTGAAACTGACAAAATCGCTTGTGTATGTGTCGGCAAACGCTCTAGCCAAATTGTTTTTAGAAAGTCTTCGGAAACTGAATTTTGCGCTAATTCTTTCATTTGCCGCAGCAAAACAGAAGGCTTTTTATCACCTAACACTAATTCGGAAAGTAATTTACGAATTTGCTGAGACTGCGAATCAGAAAATTCTTTAATTAGTCTATCTTTTAAAGCAGTATATTTATCATCCTGAGGCGGATTTAGAATTAAATCTGTTACTGCACTTAAAGTATCAGTATCGATAGCAGATAATAAATAATTATATTTTGTAACGTCGTTTGTTACTTGCGCGACGGCAAAATTTGCTTCGACTTGTACAAACCATACCGAAATATTACTTTTCCATAAGGGAGGAATTTTAACAGCTACCCTAGCAAGATTTTCTGGCGGAGCAGCAATACTATCATCAGGCATTGTGAAAGTATAATTGGGCAATAAATGATAGATAGAGCACTAATTAAATAAATACACAATTTAGCAATAATATTTTGAACATTAAGGACGTTGGGCTCGAAAAATTTTAACTATATAAAATCATTAATAAATTAAACAAGTTGGCCAGAGAATACCACATATTAACACAGAAAATGGCACATACCGTTGATTTTTGCAGCTTTGCACACCTGGTAAACTTCCATCATAAGCGATCAGAAGGGCTTGTTTCAGTCCAGTCACCAGTTGAGGATTGATAGAGATACCAAACACTGGTTTTCTCATCGCCTCCTATTTCCTATTTATCATAATTTCATACCACAATCATCTTTTTTATTTACAAATTCATATTTTATTTATTATAATAGCTCATAATATCAGTAATAAATGTTTCTAAAACTTAACTTACCTTTTTACTTCATTTCCGGACATCGTTAGTTTGCATTTTTATCTTCCTTTAAATGGAAGTAACTTTTCTTGACACTGAATGTTGGCTGGTCCAACATTCTGGAAGTATTGATTAACATACTTATTATTTTATTTTAACTATGAGTTTATTTTTAAATGGTTGTAAATCTTAAAGTAATGTCTGAAAAATATGTCTTCAAGCCTTCTGCAAACCGCCATTGTTATGGCGTGTCGTTATGTGTACAAGAACCACTGCTGTGTTAATCTTCATATTGATTATTTGCTGTATCTTCATCTAGTGTCATCGAAGTGAAATAAACGTTTTTCGTTAACTTTACTATTACACATTTTGTTTTATTATCCTAGTTAAGAGATCGTTTTTCATATATGCTCATTTAAATATTTTCACTTCCAATACGTCCTATTTACCAGCCTTTACCTCCACTGGGTTTTTCTGCATGTTTAAATAGACTGTTACGTATATAAACCACACAGGTTATATTACGTCCAAGAATATGGGTTATGGGCGGACATAACCTAGGAAGTGTATGAGCTAATCGATCTCATAGGATAAAATGAAATATTATTTGCAATAAACCTGAACTTTTCCTGAGTTATCAAAACAAATTTTTACTTTAAATGCTGGTTATTGAAATTTTTTTTTCAACGAACTTATATTAGTTACAGGATTCTTGCATATTTCAATGAACTCTCTTTAGTTATAGGATTTTTGCATATATTAACGAACTTTATTCCGAATTTGATGATTTTTCTACAATAGACTGGTTTACTTTACTGATTGATGATGAATTTTTCGTTTAGATTACTTTTCTTCAACTTTAAAATTTTTTTTTAAAGAAGTTAAAGGCACAGGTGAAGATAACGGACGAAAAGCTCGGGGGGGCGGTAGCACTTCTGGTACTTAAAAATATTTTTTTTTGGCTGTGTTTGAAATTTTTTTTTTTTCCATGATGGCCACAAATGTAATAGATAAACTTAGTTCAAGGAACTATGCTACATGGTGTAGCGATATGAAATATTTGTTGTTAGAAAAAGGCCTGTGGGATATAATAAGTTTAAAACAGACGGTACCTGAAGTTAGTACGAGTGTTACTGCCGATATGGTCAGTCAATTTACCTCCCGTGCAAACAAGGCTCTTTCCTTGATTTTTCTTAATATAGAGCCAGAATTTAAGCGATTAATTGATGATTGTCAAGAACCAGTTGAAGCTTGGGAAAAATTGCACAAAAATTTTCATCCAGATTCACGTACTCATCATATGTCCTTGTTTAATGAGCTTATGGAAGAAAGGATAAGATATGGTGAATCTATAAATCTTTTTGTGACAAGGCTGAAGAAAATTTACCAAGAAATTAAGTCTATAGATAAAAATTTTGCTGAATGTTACTTAAGTTACCAATTCCTGCGTTTTCTACCGTCAAATTACGACACTTTAGTACAACAGATATTGGCTAAACCTGCGGATATATTTAAATTTGATTTGGTGGTCGATGAACTGGTGGCTGAAGAGACCAGACAAAAGTTGCGTGATCGAGATAATGCTAAACAAGTGAACATCTCCAATACAGTAAAAGTGCAGAAATCGTTTAATGGAAAATCTCATTTTCGAAAATATCAAAGAAAAAGATGTTGGAAATGTGGCAAATTGGGTCATTTACAGACCAATTGCTTTTCAAAGTCTCCAAATAACCAGTTTCGTCACAGAGATGTTTCTCCCTCTTCATATTCTCGACGTCGTCACTCCTCAAGCCGATCCAGTTCCCGTAATCGCTTCAAACAGTCTCCCGAGAGGTACCGCAGTGATACTTCATATTCTAGCCCGCCGGATGATGATTCCAACTCCATTTCTAGTTCCTACGACTCATCTCCTAGAGGTCTTAGAGGTTCCAGAGAACGAAGCAAGAATCCCAGGCACAAGCATACTAGACGTTCTTCTCCATACGTTTCTAATGACAGAGGTGGTGGCTCTCGCTCGAAGTTATCAAAAAGTACATGTAAGTCAAATCTTTTTATCTCACATTCTAGTTTGAGTAATGTTGTAAATGATTGTGACTGGATTTTAGATACGGGAGCGAGCCATCATTTCTGTAATAATAAAAATTTGTTTTCTAATTTTCAGGAACTAAATGATGAAATGTCAGTTGCTGTAAAAAATGTACTATTTCCCATAAAGGGTAAAGGGGAAGTTAAACTTCGTTTTGGTCAAAGGGTTTTTACCTTGTGTAACATAATGTATTCTGATCAGTTACGTAGAAACCTTATTTCTGGTCCTCAGTTAGATTTAAATGGTTTGACCTTTCAGGGTCATAATGGTGAGGTGAAAGTCCGTCGGGGGGCCGAGTACTTGTTTAGCACATATTTAAAAGATCGAATTTATAAGCTGTATCCAAAAATTCCAATCTCTGTTCATAAATCTGTTAAATTTGAAACTTCTGCCGTTAAACAGGACGAAAAAATGTTACATTGGCACCGCAAATATGGTCACATAAGTCCTTCTTTAATTGCACATACAAGCCGTAAGCAAGGCGTACGTGGCTTACCAGGACTAAAAGAGACCAATTTATTTTGCGAATCATGTAAATTTGGCAAGTTAAAGAGTATTTCACATAAATTTAACAAGAATATTCGCTCTAATCATCCACTTGAGCTTCTGTATGCAGATTTGTGGGGTCCATGCCGTATAGAAGGAAGAGGTGGCGAACGTTACTTTTTGTCGATTATTGATGACTTTTCCCGCCGTGTATCAGTTTACCCATTAAAATTGAAATCCGACACGTTTGATGTCGTTAGAAAGCATATTATACGGGCAGAAACATACCTGAATAGGAAAGTCAAGAGCTTTCGGACTGATAACGGTGGGGAGTTTGACAACATTTCTTTTATGCGTTTTTTTGATGAAAAGGGTATTCGCCACGAGTTCACGAATTCGTACACGCCACAGCAAAATGGCGTTGCGGAACGTTTCATGGCTACGGCAGCAGACGGGATTAGAACATTACTGATTGATAGTAATTTAGACCCAAAATTCTGGCCAGAGGCTTTAAAATACTTTGTATACAGCTGGAATAGAATCTGTCCAAAACTTCTGGGGAAAACGCCTTTCGAACTTTATGGTAATAGAAAGCCATCTGTCCGGCATTTAAAGCCGTTTGGTACGGAAGCATATGTTAAAATTCCAAAGCAAAGGTCGTGGAAACTGGAAGCACGTGCCAGAAAGGGATTTTTGGTAGGGTACGCATTTCATACACGGGGTTATAGAATTTGGATACCAGAAACAGATGATATTGTTGAATCTTCAAATGTGTGTTTTAATGAATGTACAACTGGGGTAAGACGCAGTGTAGCTGTACTGGGCACCGATGATTATGCCCTCTTCCCTCCCAAAGCTGAGGTTAATCGAGATGTTGCTGTTGAAGATGAACCTGAGGCTATCCCAGGTCCTTCCGGCAGTTCTCAAGATTACCCGCTTGGGAGGGGGGAGGACAAGGATTCGGGGTCCAGTGACACTATTCAGCCAACTATTCTTAAAGATGTTTGTTGGCTTAGAAAACCTGTCATGCGTAGAAAAAAAGATCGTATAGACATCTATTACTATGAAATGGGTAAAAACGACAGGTTACGTTCTTTAAATGAAGTAAAGAAATACTGTGAAGAAAACAATATTCTATTTAAGCCTGAAATTTTTGATTTTACTCAGGCCAATTCTTAATCTGGTATAGTCCCCATTCCTGAAGAATCCTCTCCTTCTGATAGTGAAGATGACAATTCTAGCGAGTCTAGTTTTTCACATATATCCGCATGACTAGCTAACAATAGTGAAATTCCCAGAACATTTAAGCAGGCATGCAGATCAGAACAGAGCTCGATCTGGTGGGAAGCAATGAAGCTCGAAATGAAGGTTATGAGAGACCGTGGAGTTTGGCATTTGGAAGAATTACCGGTACATGTCACTCCAGTAGGTTGCCGGTGGGTTTACACGACGAAACGGGATGAATTTGGATGGATCGCCAGGCACAAGGCTAGACTTGTTGCCCAAGGGTTCAAACAAATAAAGGGAGAGTCCTACGAAGAGACTTTTAGCCCTGTTGTGAACTTTGGCGTTATCCAATTCTTTTTCTCCCTTCTTGTTTCGTGTAGCGGGTGGTCACACACTCAGTGTGACGTGACCTGCGCCTACCTGTATGCACCACTGAGTGAGGATGTGTATATGAACCAACCTCCCGGATTCTCAGAGCCTGGAAAAGAGCATTTATATTGCAAACTAGATCGCGCTTTGTATGGTTTACATCAAAGTGGGAGAGAGTGGTTCATGGAAATTCATAAAGCTCTACTACAGATTGGTTTTAAGAAATTTTCAACATGTAATTGTGTTTATATTTTTAATTCTAATATTTTATTACTATTGTATGTGGACGACATAGTGATCTTTGGAAAAACTCAAAAGCTTATAGATAACATCTTAAAGAAATTAAAAGAAAGATTTGATATAAAGGAACTGGGTAGAACTAGAAAGCTATTAGATGTTGAATTTGAAGATACTCAATCAGGAGTTATCATACACCAGCAAAACTACATTCAAGATGTATGTAATAGATTTAGTTCTTTTAAAATTCCAGTCTCATCATTACCTATAAGTAAAGGTATTATTTTTTCAAGATCCAGTTGTCCAGTATCCGATCATGACATTCAGGAAATGTCCTGTTTTCCTTACCGTAATTTATTGGGTTGTCTTTCTTTTGTTGCGAACCGTACTCGACCCGACATTTGCTATGCCGTGAATTTACTGAGCCAGTTTCAGGCAAACCCAGGTATAGTCCATTGGGATGGGTTGCTACGATTGCTAGGATATTTAAAATCTACTATGCATTTTAAGCTGAAACTCTCGTGCAGGTCTAACGATCTCACGATCTTTACTGATGCCGACTTTGCGGCTAACCGCGACGATCGGACCTCGGTTGGCGGTCAAATAGTCATGCTTGACGAGACTCCCGTCGATTGGCGCACTTTTAAAGAAAAGTGCGTCTCGTTATCGACCATGGAGTCTGAATTCGTCGCAATGACTGAGGCCGTCAAGAACCTGGTCTGGTTTGACCGGATACGTCGCGAGTGTGCACAGGAGGGGATCGTACCTGTACTGGGGAGGACAGCTGGGATGAAAGCAGATAATCAAGCAGCAATAGATTTTGTTAAATCTCCTGTGGAAAATTACAAATCCAAGCATATTGACGTTAAGCTGTTTTTTATTCAGGATTTGTTTAATAGGGGGGAATTTTTGCTCAGTCACGTGCGTAGCAGATCAAACCTGGCGGACATTTTTACCAAGCCATTATCCAAAAATGAGATTTTGAGTTTTATAAAGCTTCTGTTCATGATGGAAAGTACTTATTAGATTTTCATATAGTTCATCTCATTTCCATATATAAATTTTTCATATCATATATAAATTTTTCATACATCGTACCCATGTTTATGCTGGTGAATTTTGTCGAATCCTTTTAAGCTTTTTGTTATTACACTGTACCTAAATGTTGTTAAATTCAGTTTAAAGGATAAGTGTAAACGATTGCTATTTTGATTCCTGTTCATTTGCCAGTATATATTCTTTTTCATGCGTTACCAGCTATCTTGAACATTGTCTAAGTTTAATTGGTTAGAGTTTTTTTAAAACTTAAAATCAACCATAAATATATCTTAGTAAAAGGGTCTCTTTCTTATAAAACAGCTTTTAAATATTTAAAGAAATCTTATTTTAAACTGTTTGTATCTGCGCTTATACAATGAATTTTCTTATGCATATCATTAATTTGTGTTTATCTATTCTAGGCATCTAGAGCGACACCCAATCTATGTGTATGTATGATCCCTGCTAGCGGGAGACTAAAAGTGGTATAAATGTGCCCTTAATTCATTCTCAATGGATTTGTACGTTAGTTTGTTGAAAGAGCCGTCGTTTTTGTTGCTTGAGCCTAGATGCCTGGATCTCAACTTCTCATAATTGCTTAAAATTTTATCTATATGAATTGTTTAAAATTGTAATAAAAATATTTTTCAATTGTAACTATTGTGATCAAGACATCTTGGAGAGCTGGTGATAACGTTTCCAAATTGGGAACTGTTATATTTTTGAAATGGAACGTCATCTTTTTTTTTTTTGTAATTTAAATTGTATGAGAATTTTGCACTTTTTTAAAGTTAACTTCTTTGTTAGGCTTCTGTTAATCTTCAGTCTGAGATATGTATACCTCTGTCTTTAGGCAAAGAAGATCTGTTATTAGCCAACAAATTGTTTTGAAGAGTTAATTGCTTTTTTTTGGTTAGCAAATTCTCTATACATTTTCACTTAAACTTTAAAATTTAATTTAACTTGTTCTTTTATGAACTTTCATCATTTAAATTTTTTTTCTAGTCATTTGTTAAAATTGTTAAATTGTTAGTTCATGTTCGAAGTATATTAAAAAACTTCGTTTAAAGTTTTTTGACTTCTATTTTTTTGAAGTTCAAGTTTTTCAACTTTTCAATTATTGGAGTTGTTTCACGTTTTGGGTTCAGAAATGAACTAGATGTATTTCTTCAAGTTTTTATTTTGAAGCAATCTTAACTTTTCAAATTTAAAATGTTTCACCTTTCAAATTTTCACCTTTTTTTTAAAAAAAAAAAAAAAAAAAAAAAAAAAAAGTTAAAATTTTGTTTGTTTGTTAAATAGTTTTGGTGAGTTGGGTTGAATGGTGATATCTATGGATTTTTCAATCCTTTGCTCTCTGAGTAAACTTTTTTATAGTTATCTCTTTATTTAAAGAGGCAATGAGAGGGGGGGCATTTGATAGAGATACCAAACACTGGTTTTCTCATCGCCTCCTATTTCCTATTTATCATAATTTCATACCACAATCATCTTTTTTATTTACAAATTCATATTTTATTTTTTATTTATTATAATAGCTCATAATATCAGTAATAAATGTTTCTAAAACTTAACTTACCTTTTTACTTCATTTCCGGACATCGTTAGTTTGCATTTTATCTTCCTTTAAATGGAAGTAACTTTTCTTGACACTGAATGTTGGCTGGTCCAACATTCTGGAAGTATTGATTAACATACTTATTATTTTATTTTAACTATGAGTTTATTTTTAAATGGTTGTAAATCTTAAAGTAATGTCTGAAAAATATGTCTTCAAGCCTTCTGCAAACCGCCATTGTTATGGCGTGTCGTTATTGTACAAGAACCACTGCTGTGTTAATCTTCATATTGATTATTTGCTGTATCTTCATCTAGTGTCATCGAAGTGAAATAAACGTTTTTCGTTAACTTTACTATTACGCATTTTGTTTTATTATCCTAGTTAAGAGATCGTTTTTCATATATGCTCATTTAAATATTTTCACTTCCAATACGTCCTATTTACCAGCCTTTACCTCCACTGGGTTTTTCTGCATGTTTAAATAGACTGTTACGTATATAAACCACACAGGTTATATTACGTCCAAGAAGGATGTCATTAGATCGAGCTCCTCACTACGGATATTCAATCCGTTTTAATCTTGTTTAATTATAAGTCTATCATAATGATAGCAGTGCGTTACTTCAGACTTAATAATAAGCTTGCTAATTTACACACTCATTTAATTAGAAATCACAAATAAAAAAATAAGTTAACAGATAAGAATTTCTCCATGTGACATGCACATTGTATAAGCGGTGGAGTCAATCGTTTTTTTAGCGCGTGCAACAACAGCGACGATCAGTTCACAACTGCCTCTCTTCTCTTCTGTTCCTAAAGGTCTTTTCAAAGTAGCGTATGTGGCGCCATCTGTCGCCTACTTGTTAATTAAAAAATGTTTATTATTGTAGAACGGCGGAAGTCACCTCAATGACCAAGGACAAGCGTAAACGTATACGTCTCTTTGTCAGGTCTTACAAGGAGAGGGCCAACCTTGTTAATCACAGATTTTGATTATTTTAATATATGTTGTAGGGTAGAGACCCCTTAGTGTCAGGTTCAGTGGATTTTATCCAACGCTCCTTAGCTCTTGAGAAACTAGGGGGTCTAATAGTCGTACACAACTTAAATACTTACTTTGGTGTCAAAATGATCGGTTGGTCATAGCTCAGTTGGTATGGCGTTTGCCGGCTAATCCGTAGGTTCCGGGTTCGATACCTGAATGTGCTGCGCTTTTTTTCTCATTTTTTGTTTATAAATATACTTGTAAGTATAACTTAATAATCTGATTGTCAATTAAAATTTATAATATTACATATCAATTATAATTTTAACCTATTTAATTTTTTACTTTTAACTAATTAGTTGTAATAAAACATCATAAAACTGTTAATTTTTTAAAAATCACATTTAAAATGTATTTCATATATCTTTTATCGATGCAATGATATTGAGCAATTGTGTCAATTCGTGAGTTTAAAGAAACATCATTTACGCATATCTTTAACAAAGGAAGTGAATGTGACAATACTATTATTCAGTTTTTAAAGTAACAAGCATTATATTAAAAATTAGCATTAGAGTTAAATTACAACCGATTTTCTGCATATTAAAGATTTTTAAATTTGTAATACGTATGCTTGCGCTTTCAATTATTTTGCTTTCTCCTTTATCTTCTTCCGGCTTTTATTTTTATTTTATTTGAATATTCTTTTATTTTATCATACCTAGATGACGCCACTACAGATTTTTTCACGATTTTCAAATTTTTATCATTCAATAATAGATCCAATTTCTTTTTTAACCTCTTTAAAGGATGAAAAATAATAGTTTAAAAAAAAAAAAAAAAAAAGATAAATTTAAGTTTGTTAACATTATAATTAATGTATGATAATAAAATTTTTAATTGAAATTATTAAATTATAATTACAAATATATTTATAAAACAAAAAATGAGAAAAAAAAAATGCAGCGCATTCAGGTATCGAACCCGGAACCCACAGATCAGCCGGCCAACCCCATACCAACTGAGCTACGACCAACCTATCATTTTGGCACCAAAGTAAGTATTTATGTTGTGTACGACTGTTAGACCCCCCTAGTTTCTCAAGAACTAAGGTTGGTTGGTTGGTTGGTTGATTGGAGTTTTATGGCACAAAGTCCCTGTAGGGATAACTTTATGTGCTACCATGAACTCATCGGCAAAACACTTCGGATTTGAAACTGAGAGATTAAACCTTCATTGGTATCGGATTTTGATTGATCAATCACAGCCAAGCAAATTTTCGCTCTGTCTTTACTTCATCCTTTGTTGTTGTTGTCACCTCGTGCTCGTGTTTTTTTTTTTCTGCGCTATATTCGTACCAGCGTTCTGATGGCTCCTTCAAGCAAAAGAACTACTAAAAGAGTTAACAAACACCAAATTGAGATGATCGTCCAGGCTTTGGTTGGTTGCAGTTTAATGGCACAAAGTCCCTGTAGAGACATGCTGCACCAAGAAAAAGTTAAGGAGTAAAACATAGTTAAAAATTAAAAGTTACATTAAAAGATCGTCAGAGATATAAAAGTGAAAAAACAAAGCAAAATGAAGAAAACAATATGATGATACATGTAATTAAAAATAATGCACAATGAAAGCGACATTACACAAGGTTTTAAAGGACAAAAAATAGTTAAAAGACAAGAATATTTAAATTAAAAAATTCTAAAATCTCTAAAGTTATGAAAATTATAATTAGTCAAAAAAATAAAGCATAAAATGTTATATAATACTGCTTTAAAAACAAAGTTAGAATTCAAAATTTAAAAATGATAGAAAGTCACGTAGGATTAATAACTTCAAAAACAGTATTATTGTCATCATTATCAGTCATAGCTACAAGAGTCCATAGCCTCTTCTGCATAGTTGAGCAGCTGTTTGTGATCTTTTATATTACTGATTGCCGGGCTAAGAAATGATTTATTGCCTTTTCTCTTCACAGTTTTCCACTGTGAAGAGATTTGAGTTGGAGGTTTCTTTCTTTCTTTTTGCGGGCAATTTTTTTCATTTACTTTCTGAGTTGTAGAAAACAATTAGCTTTTATCTGGAGCTGGAATTAGTTTAGTCCTATGTTCGGTTGATATTTTTGATTTAACTGATGATGTTCGGGGAGAATTAGGTTTCTGTAATGGTAGAACTGGAGATGAAGCAGCCTTAGTTTCAATCTGATGATAAGATGACTTTTTGGATCCAACTGGAGATTTCTGTGACTCAGTAAGTCTATATTCTATCGTAACTGGTTCTGAGGATAGTAGCCAACGTTCTAATAATGGGGTAGCATAGCATTTACTACCACAGCAGACAACACGGGTTTCCCTAATTGAAGTGCTGATTGATTGTGTAGTAGAGGAATTAATTGGTGGAAAAGGAGAGTCTGTCTGGGTGCTTATGTGCCTTATGGATTTCGATTGTTGTCTCAATAAACTAGAGTAAGAAACCCCGACAGACGGGGTTCTAGACTCAACAAGTTTTCGAGCTTCAGGATAGGAAATGTTTTGGGTTATTTTAATAGCGAGTATTTCTTTTTCACGGATCCAGTTTGGACAAGAACGGGAGTATGCTGGATGATCACCTTTACAATTTATGCAGCATTCAGATTTTTCACAGGATTTACTGTCATGGCCGACTTCTGCACAACGAGGACTGGTAACAGAACCACGACAAGTAGTATTGGTATGTCCATATCGCTGACATTTGAAACAGCGGAGAGGATTTGGGATATAAGGCCGGACAGGACAGCTTAGGTAAGATGCTTTAATTCTAGTAGGTAGAGTAGAACTATTGAAAGTCAGAATGATGTGCTTTGTGGGAAGCACTTTCTCATTCTGACGAATTGTTATACAGCGAGCATTGATGACATTTTGATCTTTTAAATTTTCTAAAAGTTCTTCTTTTGTAGACAGTAAAAGGTCAGGTTCCGATATTACACCACGGCAGGTATTCAGAGTTTGATGTGCTTTAACAGAAACATAGAAAAGTCCTATTGTATTAGAGTTTGAAAGAAGTTGAGATTGGCTGGCTGAAGAGACCTCAACAAGCAAATGTCCAGAATGCAGTTTTTTAAGTGAACAATTGTCACCAAATACAGAATGAAATGTTTTTGCAATAAGAAAAGGTGAAGTTCTCTTAAAAGAACTATCAGAGAGGCTGTCTGCACGCTTAATAATAAATAATCGATTGAATGAAATATTCTGTACATTTTGTTGCTCTCCACATGGGAGAGAGTTAGAAGGAAATGAATTTTTTCCATCCATGTTAGAAAAATAATAATTCAGACCCCGGCTGCACCACCCACTACCGAGCCCAACAAGGGGATGCACATTCGTGCACCAGTGCTAGAAAGGGCCCATACGGTCACAAGACTCTCCTATGCCAGTCTCCACCCTTAACGAGATGGCTAGTAAGTACTCGCTCACTTGATCCCCAGCCAGTGACAAGTCAGCTGACAAGCCGATTGATGCATACGGGACTAATATGCACCTCCCGTCTACCTGAAGCAGAGGCCAAAGCAGTGTGTTGGTTTCCCACAACTGCCAGGATCCCCCTTTTCAGGGGCACGGGTTGCCACGCACGGCAAACACGTGGGTGGTTTACAATTCTCCATGAGTCGATATACATGATATCGGCTCATACAGAATTGCCCTCACCTCCGAAGAGGAAACCACGAGAGTGAAACAAAGAGGAAAGAAAGATAAGAGAAATAAGAGGAAGAAGGAAAAGAGAAGATCGCTCAGGTGCCCGGTGTTGCGAAGCCCGTGAATACCTAAAGAAGGTATCCCCCTGGGGGCCTCAAGAACTAAGTAGCGTTGGTTGGTTGTATGGGGTTTTATGGAGCAAAGTCCCAGTAGGGACATGCTGCGCCAAGACAAAGTCAAAATGAAAAAATGTATATATCCAAAAAAACGATTAAAAGAAGAATAACAAAACGGTGATAAAAACAAAAAAATTAATGAAAACAGTAATATGTATATCTAAAACCGTTTAAAAGAATCAAAGGTTCTTAGTTAAAAGTCAAGCGTATTATAATTAAAAACTGTGGAGTTATTAAATTAATAACTGTTAAAATACACGAAGTTTAAAAGGATGTACAAATACTACATGAAAACAAGGTTAAAATCACATGAGTAAAAAACAATGTAAAATCAATTAGGTAAAAATTCCTCTAAAACTGTATTTCCCTCATCACCACTTGATTCATAAGAGTCGGATTCCATTGCTTCATCGACATAGTGCTGCAGTTGTTTTGGGTCCTTTAAGTTGAGACAGACGTATTTAAACAGCTGTTCGTGTTCTTTTTCTTCACAGTGTTCCACTGTGATGAGCCCCCAATTGTTTTTCTCTCTTTCTGAAGGCAAATTTTTTTGCTTGGTTTCACTGTTTGAGTAGTATCAGGTTTCTGTGATGTTTTTTTAGATTTAACAGCCTTAGTATCAGTCTGAGTTCAGATGACTTTTTTGATTGAACTGGTTCGGATGACTTTTTGGATTGAACTGGGCCAGATGACTTTTTGGATTGAACTGGGTCGGATGACTTTTTGGATTGAACTGCAGGTTTTTGTGATTGACTAGTTTGATATACTATAGTAACAGGTTCTGAGGATGGTAGCCAACGTTCTAATAATGGGGTTGCATAACATTTAGAACCACAGCAGACATCACGAGTTTGTATCTTTGTGGTGCTGAGTGGTACTGTCATAGGTGAGTTATTTAGTGGAACGGGAGGTTCGGTCTGGGTGCTTATGTGCCTTACAGATTTTGGTTGTTGTTTGAGTAGACTAGAGTAGGAGACTCCGACTGACGGAGTCCTGTATTCAACAACTTTGCGGGCTTCAGGATAGGAGAGATTTTGAGTTACTTTAACAGAAATGATTTCTTTTTCACGTATCCAGGTAAGACAAGAACGGGAGTATGCAGTATGATTACCCTTGCAATTTATGCAGCGTTCAGGATTTTCACATGATTTATTGTCATGGCCAACTTCTGCACAACGTGCACAGGTGGTGGAACCCTGGCAGTTAGTAGTAGTGTGGCCATAACGCTGGCAATTAAAGCAACGTAGAGGATTAGGAATGTAGGGACGGACAGGACAATTAAGGTAACCAGCTTTAATTCTTTTTGGTAAGGTAGGGTTATTGAAAGTCAAAATGATGTGCTTTGTGGGAAGCACTTGTCCATTCCGACGGAGTGTAATACGTCGTGCATCTATGACATTTTGATCATTTAAATTTTGTAAAAGTTCATCCTTGGTAGAAAATAAATGATCTGGTTCGGATATTACACCACGGCTTGTATTTAGGGTTTGATGTGCTTTAACAGAAACAGAGAATGGACCTATTGTATTACAATTTGATAGAAATTCAGACTGGCTGGCTGAAGTAACCTCAACCAATAAATCCCCAGACTGCAGTTTTTTGAGATTATGACCATCACTGAAAACAGACTGAAATGTTTTTGCAATAAGGAAAGGTGAAGTTTTCTTAAATGAACTATCGGACAGGCTATCAGTACGTTTGATTACAAAGAAGCGAGTGAAAAGATTGCTCTGTACAGTTTGTTGCTCTCCACATGGGAGAGGATTTGAAGGAAGTGAAGTATTTCCATCCATGTTGGGAAAAAAATCAATTCAGACCCCGGCCGCACCACCCACTACCGAGCCCAACAAGGGGATGCACATTCGTGCACCAGTGCTAACCAGGGCCCATACGGTCACAAGACACTCCTATGCCAGTCTCCACCCTAAACGAGATGGCTAGTAAGTACTCGCTCACTTGATCTCCAACCAGTGACAAGTCAGCTGACCAGCCGATTGATGCATACGGGACCAATATGCACCTCCCGTCTACCTGAAGCAGAGGCCAAAGCAGTGTGTTGGTTTCCCTCAACTGCCAGGATCCCCCTTTCCAGGGACACGGGTCGCCACGCACGGCAAACACGTAGGTGGTTTACAATTCTCTATGAGTCGATATACAGGATGATATCGGCTCATACAGAATTGCCCTCACCTCCGAAGAGGAAACCACAATGAGAGTGAAACAAAGAGGAAAGAAAGACGAGAGGAATAAGAGGAAAAAGAAAAGAGAAAGATCGCTCAGGAACCCGGGGTTGCGAAGCCCGTGAATACCTAAAGAAGGTATCCCCCTGGGGGGCTAAGTAGCGTTGTATAAAATGCGTTGAACCTGACACTAAGGGGTCTGTACCCTACAACATATATTAAAATAATGAAAATCTGTGATTAAGAAGGATGGCCCTCTCCTAGTTAGTCTGTTTGTATAGAGGTTTGGGGGGGGGGGGGTGTCATTAAAGTCATAATCAAAGACGAGCGGAAGTCTATTTGTGTGTTTATTTGTTTATCAAATCTTTAACACGATTCATTTGTTTATAATAATAACAATATAAAAATTATTATAACAATATCCTTATTAATTATTAACATCCTCATTTTATTGCCATCATGAAAATTATAGGCATAATATTTATCAAAAACTTGCCAAGTTCTAGATTTATTATTAATATGCTATCAAATTTTTTTATTTTTAAACAATTAAAACAATGCTATAATACTTCAGTAGGTAAGTTTGAGTGAATTTTATTTGAACGTGGCACCCACTTAGATATCACATCTTTTCTTGGCAGATTTTTTTTTTTTTTTTTTTTTTTTTTTTTTACGGAACTTTGCTCTTTTTTCACAGTCATGTTTTTGTTAGATTATAATTTCTATAGTAAGTATTGTAAATCTTCCAAATCTATTCTTACTTATGTGTAATAGAATTGCAAATATCTTTGTAACTGAATTTTCAATTTTTTATTTAATATTTATTTATTTATCAAGTGTTGTATTAAATACAACAGTTAAAAATTAAAATATTTTACACTAAATTCAATATTTTTTCCCTTATGGTTGAACTGCGGATCTTGTGAATTTTTTAGAGAGAAAATTTCACCTGCAGATTAAACGATGGTTTTTTTTTTTTTCACCCAAATAACATAAAACTGAGACGTGTGGATTAATATGTCGCCACGGATTATATAGGCAGGAAATTAGGGTAACTGACATATGTAATTACAAAGAGTTGGTCGCAAAGATGGTTAGTTGGTTGTATGAGTTTTTTATGGTTCAAAATTCTTTATGGGACATGCTGTGCCAAAATGAAGACTAAAAACACAATGTAAGTAAAATTAAAAGGAGCAATGGGAAAAGCAATCTGGATGGGGTGCAATGTCACATGTCATCCAGCGAACGTCGTTATACCGCCATCATAAATTTCTTTGTAAGTGGTTAGCTGAGGCATCTCAGATACTGCAACAGTAAGCAATTAAAGGGTGAAAAATTCTTTGTTTTGGCTCTCCTGAACAATTAACCATTTGTGCCTTGCACCTTTATTCCAAAACACAGATGATTTGCTCTTTATTTTCAAAAATTCCTGATTCTTTTCTTAACAGAATTTACTAGATTCTTTGATCTAAAATTTACTAAGAATTTTACTTTCTACCACTCACGCCTACTAAATTATGATTAGAAATTTGAAAGTGTTTTAAAGACTTATACAGCAGAACACCGGTTATCCGAATCTCGATTATCCGAAAATCGGCATAACTGAAAGCAGTCTGTTGGTTTCCCTCAACTGCCAGGATCCCCCTTCCCAGGGACACAGGTTGCCACACACAGCAAACATGTGGATGGTTTACAATTCTCCATGAGTCGATATAGACAGGATGATATCGGCTCATGCAGAATTGCCTTCACCTCCGAAGAGGAAACCACCACAATGAGAGTGAAACAAAGACGAAAGTAAGGCAAGAGAAATAAAAGGAAAAGAGAATGATCGCTTAGGTGTCCGGGGATGAGAAGCCTATCAATGCCTAAAGAAGGTATCTCCCTGGGGGAAACATGAACTATGAAACTTTCAAGAACATCTTTCACCTCTGACTTATGTTTCAAGAAGAAACAGTATCAAAACTTTGTGTAGAAATCTTTGAATATGGCAAAATATCAATATTTTCTAAAAGACTCATCAAAAGGTCCACAAATGTTCTCCTGTCTTAGTAACGTTTTTTTTTGTTCCGAATTTCAGACGTTGGGCCTTCCTGTATACACAGGATTCACAATTTCGTGTCAGGTTAACTTTGACATTCAACTCCTTTTCAATAATAGTTTTAATGTGCTGATTGTCTTGGTGGTCCCAACGTTCATGATAAAGTTGAAGAATCGAATCTGTGCTTACAGCCCCGTTTATATCGATTTGGGTTTCTGGAACTAATGTCTTCATAGCAGCTTTAAAAAGACCGCCTCCAGCATTTCTTGTACCATGTAGAACTACTTCATCATCAATTTTTAAATAACAGTCTTTGAATGTTGATTCAAATATACTGTTCTAGTTTCTATCCTGAGTCGCTAAGACAGAGAACAAGTTCTTGCTAATTTCTGGAACATACCAGACATTTTCTAGAAATTTGATTTGTTTCTTTCCGTTCACAATGGTCATTATTTTCATTGTACTTTTTCTAACTGCTGGTAATGATTTTCCATTTGCTGCAGTGATGTTATGGGGGAGCTCAATTTTTTCAAAATCAACAAAACAATGACTATTATTGGTGACATGTCTTGAAGCTCCATTGTCAATGAACCAATCATCAAAATTTGTTTCAGCACAAAATATCTCTTCATCTAAAGCTAAAAGGGTCATATTTGCAGAAGCATTACTTTTACGTACTTTGCCTACTGGCCTTGTGTTTGTGCTACTTCACTTTGGTGGTTTTCCATCTGCTACCCATGTTCTGCATACTTTTACCCAGAGACCCCTCTGATGGCAACAGTGGCACTTGGAACTCTTGTTTGAAAATGATTTCTACTTTTCTGAACTTCCTATCAATGCTTCTTGGTCTGAAGCTTCTATAAAATGTGGATCCTTCTTTAACTCTCTTTCGTGGGAGCACAGTTGTGATGTTAACTCATCTAATATCCTTTTATCGTTGCTTAAAAGTAATCAACTAGATTTAATAGAACAATATTGAAGAGGAAGAGTGTTCCAAAATTTTACAAATGAGTAATATATCCGGACGCCTATTTTCCTACTTGCTTTCGAGACCGCTATTTAAATGATTCCACAAATTTTTCAAATTTGACAAATGGGCTGTCATATCTTCACTTGGTTGGATGGTTGGTTGTATAGGGTTTAATGGCACAAAATCCCTCTTGGGACATGCTGTGCCAAAATAAGTAGTCTAAAAACACCAAAAAGTGAGAGAAATGAAGTCAAAATAAAAGAGCAATGATAAAAGCAATCTGGATCAGATGTAGTCAAACAAGTGTAGAAAAGTAAAAAATAGTTTAAATCCTAAACAAAAGAGTATAAAAGGTAAAAGCATGTCAATAATAAAAAGTGCAGATGTCACAATAGTGTAAAAATAAAAAGTGAGTTGTTAAGCCAATGATAGAGATAAAATATTATATTTCAAAATAAAATCCTGCTTGTTTTAAAAAAGTAAATAGTGCCCCATGAGGTGTATCCCCAATGAGGTTTGTCAAGATTGGTGATGATGAATTAAAATGCAACCTATACAAGTGCCGGAAGCCCAGACAGTCAATTAAAATATGATGAATGGCCAAGTAATCAAAATGGCAATGTAGACACATGGGTGCATCTTCCCATAGTAAAAGGTGTTTATGAGTGATTTTAGAATGTCCAATTCTCAGACGAGTCAGAATAACATCATTTTTTCTCGGATAAATAGAAGGCCAGGTCATGATGGTGGGTTTGATGTGGTGCAGTTTATTATTGCTTTCTAAATCCAAACTCTCTTGCCAATTATTCTGAATAAAATGATTGATAAGTAGTTTAACGTTTGAGAAAGGAACATTATGGTGACATGAATTAAGAGCACGTTTTGCCACCTGATTTGCTTTCTCATTACCAGGAATACCCATGTGCCCAGCAGAATAAAATATTATAGCCATGTCTTGTCAATCTATATTATAAAGGACAAACATATCTGTGCGTAATGCATACGTCATTTTGCGAATGGCAACACTTTGAAATTTGAAATAAAATTTTGGTTTTGCAATTTTCTCTACTGCAAATTTTAACTTCTAAACGTCAAAATTGAAAAATTTGTGGAATCATTTAAATAGCGGTCTCGAAAGCAAGTAGGAAAATAGGCGTCCGGATATATTACTCATTTGTAAAATTTTGGAACACTCTTCCTCTTCAATATTGTTCTATTAAATCTAGTTGATTACTTTTAAGCAACGATAAAAGGATATTAGATGAGTTAACATCACAACTGTGCACCCACATTTTAAATTTTTACACTGTCGTATAAGGAATAAAATGCTCTTTTAAATGGAGTTTGTTTGAAAGCTGTATCTCAATTTATTTTTGAGATATTAATTTTTTTGTAGTTTTTAATACCATTTTTCTTATAGTGGCAACAAAAGTACCACATTTCTATTGAAAGTAAGTGGAAAATAGTCAAAAATAGGAGATTACTGTATCTTTTTGTTGCCATTTTCTCATAAGACCTGAAAAAAAAAGTTGAAATTAAAATACGGACTATTTCAAAAATATTGTCTGTTATTCCGTGATAATGACGTCATATGCATACTTTTCTATAGACGAAATGAAATTTAAGACGAGAATGTAAAAGTGGATTGCTAAAGCAGATGCAAATGACGTCATTTTATAAAAAAGCATGTATTTTAATACTTAAAACTGAATTATGTTTTGTAGAAATGCATCATTTTCACAGCACATCTGCTTTGATATTTTTCACTTTTGAAAATAATGTAATTTGAAACCCAAACCAGACACTGATAAAACGTAATGTTTCACAAAAATTTAGAGTGTCTTTATAAAAGAGAGGTGGCATGCATGATTTATATTACAGAAATTGATTATTCTCGCCTGGATGGATTTGCTTCGCCGAGTTAGACAAGCAAAGAAATAATTCAAGGTTTAAAATAATATCATGTTCCTGAAGTTTTCTTACTTAGTTTAGAAGTTTGGTGAATAATGCGCTCTCCGGAATTATTTTTCTAATAAAACCTTCTTCAAGCGACCAGAAAAAAACGGAATTTGTTTCATTTTCTTCAAAGAAATGGGTCGCTCATGGAGGGAGTTCAACTAGGATGGTCTCTGAATGGAGGTAAAATTAGTATTGAGCCTATGGGAATAAATTTCGTTCCATGGGAAAATGGTCGTTCAGGGAGGTGGTCGCAAAGGGTGGTTTCATTGTATAACAATATGCCTAACAGGTCAGCTGTGTGCTTTCTAGACAATGTAGGCGTGAACGGTTCTAAAACCAAAAATTTCGATAAGGAAAAACACGTGGACAAAGACTTAACATTTTTCATTGGTCATGGTTCGAAGATCTCTGGGTCATCGATTCAGGGTCTTCATCCCACATTTGCAACGATGAAAATAAATTTCATGACTTCAATTATGATACATCGAATGTCACTAAAACAAATGGTCAAGAATTACATTCTGATGGTTACGGATCTGTGAAATTAAACACTGTTATGTCAGATAATATGAGTGAAACCATAACATTAAAAAATGTTTCATATGTTCCGGAGATAGTAACAAATCTAATTTCCATCAAACAAGCTACCGAAAATGGTTGCATAGCTATATTCGAAGATAAAAGGTATAAAATAACTCACGAAGGCGTAACATACCTTGATGGTCAAATAAATAACAATTTATATGAAAATAATTTGAAATCCGATTCAATTCAAAATGTAAATATGATAAATCACTGTGAAAAGAAAAATTGCTTACATAAGTGGCACATAAGATTGGGTCATAGAAATATTAACCACATAAAAGAATTAGTTGATAAAAACATGGCATCAGGGATTAAAATTGATAACTGTAAGCACAGCAATGAATGTGAAGTCTGCCTCGCATCAAAACTAACCGATAAGCCTTACCCCAAACACGCTAGTTTTAGAGCTACGTGAGCAATTGAGCTGGTCCACAGTGATCTATGTGGCCCTATGCAAACAGCAACGGTTGGGGGGAAATATTTTCTAACTTTCATAGATAATTTTAGTCGTTTTACAGTTATATATTTGCTAAGAAACAAATGTGAAGTTTTTCAAAATTTAAGAAATATGCAGCAATGACTGCTAACAAATTTGGCAGAAAGGTGCAGGCAAATCGGTCCGATTACGGGAAGGGGGGGGGGGGGATTATTCAAGTCAGGAATTCAAAGATTATTTGAAAAATGAGGGAATTGATCATCAATTCATCGTACCGCACTCCTCGCCTCAAAATGGGGGTGCAGAGCATAAAAATCGCACCTTGGTGGAGATGGGACGCTTTCTTCTTAAGGAAAGTGGTCTTCCCAATTCATTCTGGGAGGAAGCAATATGTACAACGACATACACTCAAAATAGTCTCCCAACTTCATCCTGCGATCGGACTCTGTATGAAAAATGGACCGGTCGTAAACCAGACATTTATAACATCAGAACTTTTGGTTGCCGCGCATATGCATATATTCAAAAACCAAATAGGAAAAAGCTGCACGACACCGCGCAAGAAGGTATATTTGTCGGATACAACAACAGAAGTAAAGGTTTTAGAATTTGCACGGAGAGAAGGAAAATAGTTATAAGTCGAACAGTAAAATTTTTAGAAGATGATAATTATGACTTAGTTAAAAATAATGCGTCAAATCAAAATAAAGAAATTCTAAGTGATAAAAATCCGCAACCAAAATTACAACTAATTGAGGAAGTAGAGAATAGCACCAAAAATGATATGCAAACACAAATGTATCAGGCACCCTGCAGATTTTACAACGTAGATCTACATGGCTGTTTGTAACACTTGATAAAATCCTCTGAAAAAAAGGCTGAACTTTCACGGCGTCACTTAACCGCGATCTTTTGACGAAATTCCCGTTTTTTTCACAATCTTTAGACAATATTACCATTTTTTCGACGATCTTTTGACAAAATTCACGTTTTTCCACAATCTTTTTTATAAAATTCACTTTTATTCCGCGATGTTTTTTGCAAAATTTGCGATATTTCGGCGATCTTTTCTACAAATTCGCGTTTTCTCGGTGATCTTTTTTACAAAATTCGCGTTTTATCGGCGACCATTTTTACAAAATTCGCGTTTTTTCGTCGATCTTTTGACGAAATTCCCATTTTCCCCGCGATCTTTTGACAAAATTCCCGTTTTTACTGCGTTTTTTTTTTACAAGATTCGCGTTTTTTCTACGATCTTTTTACAAAATTAGCGTTTTTTCTGCGATCCACTGGCAGAAATCGCGATTGTTTGACAAACTTTGCGTTTTTTCTGCAATTCTTTGACAAACTTTACTTTTTTCTGCGATCCTTTGAGAAAATTTGCATTTTCCCTGCGATTTGACAGAATTTCCCTGTTTTTTTCTGCGATCTTTTGACGCAAATCAGGTTTTTTCCGCAATCTTTTGACGAAATTCCAGTTTCTTTCGCAATCTATTGACAAAATTCCCGTTGTTTCTGCAATCTCTTTTCAGAATAGGCGTTTATTCCGAAATTTTTCGACGAAATTTGCGTTTTTTTGCGGTCCCTTGACAGAATTCGCGATTGTTTGACAGATTTTGCATTTTTTCCGCGATCCTTTGATGAAATTTGCGTTTTTTTCACGATCCTTTGACAGAATTCACGTTTCTTACGCGATTCTTTGACATAGAATTCACTTTTTTTTTTGCGATCTTCTGACGAAATTAGTGTTTTTTAAGCGATCTTTTGGCAAAATTCGTATTTTTTCGCGATGTTTCGACGAAATTCGTGTTTTCCTGCGATCCTTTGACGAAAGTTGCCATTTTTCCGCAACCCTTTGACGAAATCAGCTGCTTTTTCGCGATTCTATGACTAAATTTGTGATGTCATTAAATTAATGACAAGGATTAAAATAAATTAGATTAGCAGAGTTTAATTAAAAGCACAATGAAAACTAACGCTAATAGTCCCGATAAAGTGTTAAATAGTTTATGAAAAAGAAAAGAAACGTATGGTGGCGAAATAAAAACAAAGTAAGTTTAAAAACAAACTAACGTTTATTAACTAAAATATAAAATAAGTTTAAATATAGTTCAAACAATAAATCAAATCTTTAAATTCAATAAATACATTAAAGCTGTCAAATTAAATATCCAGAAAACCATTTGACAATAAAAGAAAACTGAACTCATAGCAATAAAGAAATGAAAAAGATCACAGAATGACTGGTCCTCCTCAAAGTTCCATGTTGTTCACAAACATCTAATACGCCGATAAATATTAAACTGAAATACAGTGAATCATATATTCGTGCCAAAACAACTTCAAGAAAAATACTTCTTTATAGATGAAGATGCGTCGTAAATAGCCATTAGGTGAAACGTCAAAACGTAGATGCCGATAACAAGTAGCGAGTAAAACATCTCTAACTTCATCATAACAATAGACATCCTGACTCACACATCAGTGTAACCATTTAAACACGATGTACGCAGAGTCCATCTTTAAAGAGCAGAGTCGAAGTCTAAAACTATCGAACTCATAACAATCAACTTATAAAATGGCCGACGAACGATGAAGTAGGAAGTAAAAGCATCAACTTATTAAAAGCACACAGCAACTCAAGAAGACATCTCCAGCCATAATAGCACTATTAAAATGTCGTGGAAAAACCAACACTGTTAGTAAAAGGACGAGACGAAACATGTAGACAAACACAGGACAAGAAAGCAACGAGTGCAGACAGACAGGCAGGTAAGCCGGGTGAGAAGGAGAGAAACGTATTTCAATTTATATCAGCCGGGCGTTCGAATAACGCCTCATTACGCAATGCAAGGAGCAGTTGCAGACAGTTCCAGAATGAGATCATCATGACGAAGGAACGCAGAGCCGATGTGTCGTAAACTCAAACGAGCGACGCCATCTGGCGGCGATCGAGAAACTAATCTATGATCATCATTCAAACGAAATGCGTGCTCATGTTTGCACGGAAGCAGACAATTGGAAAACGTGAATATGAACGGCAAAGAAAGATAAACATCGTAAAAAGGAATTAAAGATAGAATAACAGGAATGAATAAAAAGGTAAGTGAAATGACTTTATATACTGTTAATAAAAGAAATATTTTAATAAAAGAAATATTAATAAAGGAAATATATTTTAATAAAGGAGATATATTTTAATAAAGGAAATACTTTAAGTGCTAAATAAATATAAAGGAAATATGCAGTGTTAAATATAGAGGGATGCAGAGGAGACATATCTGGATAGTGTCAAGACAGGAAATAAGATATTTACTCCTATCAATTTGCAGGGGTTTTCCGCGATCCTTTGACGTAATTGCGTTTTTTCCGCGATAATTTTCGAAATTGGCTATTTTTTTCTACGAACGATTGACGAAATTGTTTTTTCGGCGATAGCTTGTCGAAATTTGCAATATTTTGTGCCCGAATTTTCAGACTGATGACCGATTTTTTTTAAATCTTGGGACAAATCATCACTGTGAGTAACGGCAAAAAATCGGAAAACGACAAAAAGCGGAAAAATCTTATGCCTGTGTAACTCCGGAATTTCCGGGGCACGTTTTATCAAATCCCCGGAAATCCGGAGATTCCCCGGAACACAAACAGGCATGGATCTAACAGATCTAATAGAGGGGTTCCCCCTGACAAATTCATGTTTTTAATAAATGATCTCTATATAATAAAAGGTAGTGTAACGCAGGGCGGGGCGAATCCATCAATCTTACCAGTCTCCCAGGAAGGGACTCAAGGATGAAAGGTTGGTTCCATTCTCCCATTAATTGACAAGAAGCAAGAATCCCGCGATTACTTCTCAAGGTTACAAATCCTGATAATTGAGCAGTAGTAGACACTTTTTCCTAACTGAGATTATTTCAAGTATTAATTGCAATCATATTAAATTTTCTTTGCGACATGTATGGAATTTTAATCACGGAAAACAATGATATGGTATTTTTTTAAATATCCTTTTTTTCCCTGCAAAAAATTGATAAAACTGACTTTCTTTTAAAAAAGTAATCAATTTAAATATTTTAGACTTATTATTTTGTAACTTATTTTTAAATTACACATTACTTATATTTTTCTTTTCTATATACAGGTGTATGTAAATTTAAACTTAAAAAAAAAAAAAAAATCAAACATATTCCATATTTTAAAAGTAAAAAATTAATATTTATACGAAAAGTAAAATTAATAGTTTTTGATTTATAGCTTTGCATCAGGAGGACAGAAGCTTAAGGATTAGACGGATGGGATTCAACCCGCGATACTTATTTATTAATCAATATACATATAAAAAAAAATTGGAAGGTGGGAGGAAGGGGGGGGGGGGGGGGTAAACAATAAAAATACAATTTCAAAGTGTTATTAAAAAAAATAGTATTATTTCAGTAGTTGTAGCAGACTGTTTTAATTACGCACTTTTATTGCATATTTATTAAATTTTTCTTTTATTAAGAAATCTTAATTTTGTTATAGTATATAAGCCGGAAAACCTGGTTTACCCAGAAATATTGTAAAAGCTAATTGTGTGTTTATTAGAACATAAACTAGCCGAACTTTGCTCATTTAAACGCTTCCATATTGTCAATGTTTTTTATCATTTTTTTCAAATTTTAAGTGAAAAACACAATTTTTACCCACCATCCTAGGACGGGTATTTACACTAGTGTAAGAATAAAAGAGCCAAAGTGCTGGGATGATATACTGGAAATGGAAAATCTCTTGGAAAGGCAAAAATGGATAGATGCTACCTTGAACGAGATAAATTCACTCAAAGAAAATTGTACTTGGGAATTAGTTGATGTCCCACCAGGGACAAAGGTAATCGGTAGCAAATGGGCATTTAAACTGAAGTACAACAGTCAAGGTCAAATAGAAAACAAAGCAAGGCTAGTGGCTAAGGGTTTCTCCCAGAAATACGGGATTGACTATGATGAGACTTTCACACCTGTTGCGTCTTACACTACTATAAGAAGCTTTTTAGCAATGGCTTTGCATAAAAACTTACGCCTTAGATACATCGACATTAAGACGGCTTTCCTACATGGGGAGTTAAAGGAGGAAGTTTACATGCATCAACCTGAAGGATATGTAGTCCCCGGATCTGAACACAAGGTTTGTAAACTTAAAAAGGCAATATACGGATTAAAGCAAGCTGCGAGAGCTTGGAATATAAAAATACATGATTCATTAACAAAATTAGGGTTTAACCAATGTTCGATTGACAAGTGTCTATACAATATATCTTAACTTGGATATGTCAGTCAAAGATGTCTGTTTAAAAACAAATCTTACAGACTTACATACTTCAAATTTAAATGAATCTGTAGTATCTGATGATCAATATGAAAAATTGGACTTTGAGTCAGTAGAGCCACCCAAGTCTGTAGCAAATGAAGGGGCCACAGTAAGAGAAACTTTAACACAAATCCGATCACTGTCTTTTGACATTAATGAGCCAATAGAATTGAACAAATTGAATTGTTTGTTACAACCCACATTGAGGTATGCTTTAACAAAAACTAAAAAAGAAAAAGGACTTACATTTACTAAAAACATTGAAAATAAGAAGACAAAGAAAAAAAAATAAATAATGCAAACCTTGATCTTCCATTGAGGAGAAAACATGTGAAGAAAAATGACAAGGAATTGAACAGCCTCTCAACACAAAATAAATCTGATTCATCAAACATATTAATAGATGGCACATTTGAGATTCCACACACAACGGAGCAGTTCTGAATTAAGAATAATTTTTAATTTTGTAATACCATAACCATAAATAATGAAATTTATAGGCGTAATGTTAATTATGAAAACTAATCACAAAAAAATTATCGATTGATTGATCTGTAGATGGCGCCAAAGTCAAATTTGTACTATTTTTCAGTGGCAGTATTTTTCACTTTAAAAATCTGGCAATGCTGACTCCAAAAGACCATTCATTCTGTAGAGTGTTCTTACCTCACATTGTAGTCGCACGTGCTTTTCTGTATCTTCATTTCTATAGTATTTGTTTGAAGTGTATTTTTTCAAAGATGCCCAGCAGTTATACAGTAGAAAAGAAATTAGCTGTGTTAATTGGCACAAAGGAAACAGTGTTAATTTGCATGCAACATGCAGGCATTTTAGCATTGGCCGAAAAAGAATGAACTTTTTCAAAATAATTATGGCCAAGCATCAAAAAAAAGAAAGCTCGGATTAGGTCGGCCATGTTTGTCGGAAGAACTGGACGATTATTTATTCGAGTTCTGGCAAAATGAGCGCACAGCGGGTCACGCCGTTAGCAACAAGATGTTGCAAAAAGAGGCATTTCGCAAAGCCGAGGAAATTGCGTTACATGACTTCAAAGCATCTGATATGTTTATTAATAGATGGAAAAAAAGGATGAATGTCACCACCAGAGTAGCGACTAATGAAAGTCAGAAAACTCCCGAAGAATTAAAAGAAAAGATTTCTTCATTTCTCCGTTCTGTGAAGATATGCAGAATTAAAAATGATTTAACCCTGTATAAATATTGGCAGCATGGATCAAACAACGTGAAAGGGGAATCCTCGATAAGAATAGTGAACACAGAATGCACAAAACGCAAATTTACAGTATCTTTATGTGCTCGTGCTTCTGGCTATAAAATGCCAGCATTCGTTGTTTTCAAGGAAACAAGTGGAAAAATTCCTGCTAAAGTATATGACGCCTTGAAGATACCAAAGAATGTTAAGGTGACAGCCACTAAAAATGGGTGGATGAATAGCGAATCATTGAATTCCTGGATAAGCAGAGTTTGGGGGCCGGATGAGGATGATGTTTCCCACCTGCTTATTTTAGACAAAGCTCCGATCCATGGAAAACCGGAGGTCCGCACGGCACTCACCGATGTAAATACGGATTTAATCATTATTCCAGGTGGATTAACATCCATTGTGCAACCTGCCGACGTACTTCGAATAAGCCATTTAAAGTATATTTGACTGAAAAATGGATGGAGTATATGCAGTTAGGTCTGAAGACTCCTAAGGAAACTTCAAATAGCCGTCCAGACAAGATGTTTTGAATTGGATATCCTTTGCTTGGGACAAAGTTTCTGAGGAAATTATTGTATGATCGTTTAAGCATTGCGGCATATCAAATGCCTTGGATGGCACAGAAAACAGATAATATAATGAAAAGTTAGCAGAAGCTGTCAGATCATCATCTGATGAGTTAAATGATGAGCTCATAGATATCATCTTTGACGATGATAATGATGATATTGAATCTTTTGATGGATTTTCCACCGATGACGATTGAAGGCTAGTATTCTATTTTATGTTATAGTGGATGCGACCTGCACATAAAAACGTGCGAAAGTGGATAGAAACCACTCTAAAATACATGGAGTGCCATAAGGAGGGTGGTCCATGTCCAGCACTCTGGATGGCATAGCACAAAGCCAGCTAAAGCCTCCTTTAAATATATTAAGGTAAGAGTAATAATACATAATTACAGTGATTATTTATTTTAAGTATTTCGAAATTTTATATAAATTTCTTTTTTAATCTCTTGAACCCCCCCCCCCCCAAAAAAAAGTCTGTTTTTATTATTATTATTATAAGTATTGAATTGGCGAATTCATTCGATATTTGAAGGTGGTATATACTTTATAGCATTTGCTTTATATTTCACTATTTTAAATGTGTTAATGCAATTTTAAAGTTACTTTTTTTTAATTGTAAATCATTTTTAATCTTCTCATTATAGCATATTCTTCTATTTTGGATAATTATAGTTTCATTTGCAATATTTTTTCATGTTATAACATTTATTTTTGTGATTTGTATTACTCAATATTTATAGATCAGAAATCGTAATTTAAAAATATATATGGTTATTAACTTCTTTAATTTACAACAGATGGTGACACTATTCAAAATGTTATTATTTTAGAAAATATTTTAGGACATTTTCATTTGCAATTTCCCAGTGTTTAATTATTTGTAATTATCAAGTTCCTTTCATTTTTTTTAATAACATATTAATGACGATATTAGTATTACTTTTAATCTAAATAAATTCTAGTTTCAAAACTTCTGAAATTCAGAATTCTCTATAATCTAATATCGATGTTGATCTCGAAGTTATAACAACAGATGGCGACACCATGTAAAATATTATGTTTAGAAAACATTTTAGAACATTTTCAATTACAATTTCTCAGTGTTTTTTTATTTTATTTTTTTAACTATCAAGTTTATTTCATTTTTCTATTACCATATTAATGACATATTTTTTTATGTAAATGCATTCTAGTTTTAAAACTTTTTAAATTCAGAATTTTCTATAATCTGAAATTTCCGATAATCGCGAAGTTTTACTGTTTTGTATTTTCAGTATAATCTTTTCTTCTTTCCTGAATTTATATAAAAATATATACTTTGCGACGATCAGCCGTTAGCATACCCCCCCCCCCCCCTACACACACACATACATACATATTACTATTTGATTAATCCCGTACAAACGCCCCCGCTGATTACTGTATGATTTTTCTTTACATTTAGGGGGGGGTGCAGATTGACGGGATTTTACGGTAACTTTAATCCTAATCAGACGGCATTTTCAAAAAACTGTGAATCTCAGTAATAACACACCTTAAAGTTGAGGCTTAAACTCAACTACAGAATTTCTTAACCTTTTTTTTTTTTTGAAGCTGATACATTTGAATTACCATGATTTACCTATGTATTTTTCTCTAAGTAATTTACCTTTTTAATGTATATTTGTATCTTGAAAGAGTTATATGTAGTACCTAATGGAGCAGTACTGTCAAGAGTTATCTTGACACTTCATTAACTCTCATCCAACAGATGCAAAATTTCATACCTTTTTTCAATAACAATAGTAATAATCGTAATTTTTTTCTTACCTTCTTATGTCATTCCATACAAAAATTTCCTTTTCAGCTATAAATTTTCTTATACTTGTGAAAACCGTACATTGTTTTTTAGCAAATATGAACTAATTTTCATTTTTTTAAATGATTTTTTAATGCATAACTGTTTATTTCATGTGTCTGACAAGATTATAGTGATTTTTTCCCAATATGGTTTGCAACATGTAATAATTTAAAGTTGCAATACTTAGTTGCATCAATATTTTTATTTATCTTTTGCAATTTTTTCAATTGCATCATATAATATTTACTGTATTGTTTTGAACTTACAATCTCATGCTTTAAAGCATGTGCTGCATTCGAGAGATGTTTTTTCATTTAAATTTTTAAGGTTATCATTCAACAATTCAATTTTTTTTTTTTTTTTTTTTGAAAATTTAATAGGTATCAAGCTTTATTTATTTATTTATTTATTTATTTATTTATTTTTCATTTTCTCTTTATGCTGTGGTGTGGTTACATTGGAGTTATTGTCATTTATGATTTGAAGTGTTAATCATTTTTTTCTTTTATTACTTAATTTTAAATTTTGAGCAATGATGCAATTTATTTTATCCTAGTTGTGATTTATTTCACGTTTCAGTCTTTCCAGACTTTAAACGACTTTTTACATTAGGATAGATTTCTCTTTCATAATAAATTTTTCTATTGTTTAAATAATTATAAGTATTTACAATTTTCAAGTTTGAAATCATCCTAAATACAACTGCTTCTCAATTTCAAAATTTTATCTAGATAAATAATAATAGTTGTATATTTTTTTGTAATGTATAAATTTTTTGTTGACATATTTCAAAATACACGGTAAAATTTAATTTTTTGCGCTTGAAAATTATGGTAAAACTTTAAGTATTGTGTATGTCAACAAAATTCATATAAATATACCCTTTAACTTTTAACAATGATGATTTTTTTATTCATATCTTATATCCATAGAAAAGTATAAATGTAAAGTGTAAGATAAGCATAGGGGAGACTGGGGGAATGACGACACCTTAAGAGAATTTAATTTTTTTCACCTCAAAAAAATGTTTATTTTTTAATAGTAAAAATTCTAAAGCTGAATCATTATCTATAGTATCTGTATAAATTTAACCGTAATCATAACTGTTAAGTAAGCACACATAAAAAATTTTTCTTTCAACCTCTGTACAGTGGCGGGATTACCTAGGGCACTGGGGTAATTCTGCCAGTGTATCGGGGTAATGACGCCACTCTATAATGACCTAGTAAATACATAAAATTGATACTAGGAAACACATAACCTACTAAAAATGTTTAGAAAGCAATAATTTATCAAAATAATGAATAATTACGATGTTCCTTAAGCTAGATTTATTAATGTGTTAAGCTTACAATTTAACTCAAATTGGAAAAGTCACCCTTTGCCATGGTGGCGGCATTACCCCGAGAGGACAATATAGTGGAAAACCCACAGAAAAGCCGAAAGAAGAGCCAAACTTGTTCAACAAATTACATCAAAATGTCGGCGAATGCATGTAGATTACGGGTAATATTATCTTAAGTACCTAATGTTTCAATAAAAGGTGTTTACCTCTACTCATTTGAAGCTCCAAATTAAGAAGCAACTAGATGAAAACTAAATTTTTCACTAGAACAAGCGAACGACGTACAACAAAACCATTCAAACTCTAGGCACTGTTTCTATTGTTGGCCGCGACAGTGCTGAAGCAATCGCTATCTCAAACTGCCGTTAGTTTTTAAACTAGACGGGGTGGCGGCATAACCCCGAGTGGCGCAATTCCCCCGGTCTCCCCTACATATAAGTATGAGTAAGCGTAAATATGTAAGTAACAATATAAATACAGCTGTCAGCTGTTGATGATGATTATAGTGCATGCATGCCAAACCCATTCAATTTTTTATATGATCATATTTTTAGTTTGTGTTTATCCATATAAAATTTTTTGGAACAATCCATTTTTGCAGTAAGTGTGTTTATATAATGTTGCAGAGTTACATTACATATTTTTATTTTTTTGTCCCTATTTTTTTGTGGTACCACTTTTCCTTTATTTTTTTTAATTTTATTTTGGGTTTAATTTTTAGAGTTTTAAGTTTTATAATTTCTATAATGTGTGTTCATGTATTCTGTAACTTTATTTCAACTGTATAAATGTGTATTTACAATATGGTATATCATCTTCAGGTACCCACCTGTGAAGGGCAGAGCAAAGAGCAAAGTGAAGGGAATGAAATTTTTTAATTGTTGCTAAATGTCTATCACCAGATTGCAACTGTAAATTATGATTCGATTTTTGTTTGCGACAGGGTTTTTTTAATTGCATTTTTTTTTTTAGAGATCTACATGAAAAGAATATTTTCTTCTGTTTTTAGTCGACCGTAATTTGCTTGAGATTTGCGAATATTTTAGTCTTCTATTCTACACAAGCATTAATCGCTCTTCATATGAAAATAATTTTAGTGATTACTATATCAACTACAAACTCTGCTGATGGTGGAGCTGTACTCAGCATATAAAACTTTAAGATAGTGATATATAAGAAGCCTAAAACCTATATTCCAAAGAGGCTTATTTTTATAAGTTAAACCTATCTCTTTAGTTGTTAGGTATATGGTTTAGAATTAAATTTTTTTACCCTCATTCTTATCACATGAGCATTTAATTTCCTGCTATATGCGATTCAGACCCCATGTCAGTTAATCCTCTGGGTTCCGAGCGGCCTCAGGAAGCGCCTCGCAAAGGTGAAAATGTAATCTGCCACAGTAGCGTGCAGAAGTTAGCGGCTTTGTGAGGGCTCTGGCCACAGGATGGCCTTATCGCGGGCATATTTTCTTTTTTTCGTAAGTCCCTTCTTTCATGTTTAATGAAAGTGTCACATCTAGGTCCCACTCATGAGGAAAGAACTGGAGCATAATAAGTTAAATTCTAGTGTTGAATTAATGAATAATCATATCAATTAACGGGTTTTTTAGAGCAAAATGAAATATTGCTGTGTGTCACTTTGCACTTCTATAGATAGAAATTTCAAAAAAATTAACTTTTTTGCATTACCTTCAAACTTAGAATTATCTCAAGAGAAGATAAAAACATGGTAGCATCCTCAAAGCTTCATTGACATGGCCGAGTATCTTTCCTCCAAAGAATATATTGGTACCACTAATCGGTACACATTTGGTAAAGTGCCCATGTTGCCTCAAGTAGAGCAAAGATGAAGTGGCAGATCACTTTTGACAAGAAGATTACCATCATTAAGGGCGATGAATCCATCATGGACCGAAGAAGCATATTAAAACCATGAGGAAAGTCTTTAGAAAGGTTGGTTGGTTGTATAGTGTTTAATGGCACAGAATCCCTTAAGGGACATGCTGTGCCAAACAAGAATAGACTAAAAACATAACATTAAAGAGCATGAGAAAAGCCATCTGGATGGGGGATCCCATCCAGATGCAGTGAGACAAGTGTAGATGAATAAGAAAATTAAAAAACTAAACAAGCAGACTATAAAAGATTTTGGATAAAAAGTGCAGTCTGGATGGGGTTCCCATCCAGGTGTCAAAACAGTGTAAAAGAACATTTCAAGTTGTTGTTAAACCAAAGAAAGATATAAAAATTATATTTCAAAATAAAATCCAGCATGTTTTAAAAAAAGAGAAGAGTGCCAAATGAGGTGTATCCCCAATGAGGTTTGTCAAGATTGGTGATGATGACTTAAAATAAATTCTATATAAGTGCCGGAGACCCGGACAGTCAGTTAAAACATGATGAATGGTGAGATGATCAAAATGACAATGTGGACACATGGGTGCATCCTCCCGAAGTAAAAGATGTTTATGAGTGATTCTAGAATGTCCAATTCTCAGACGGGTCAGAAGAACATCGGTTTTTCTTGGATAACACGGAGGCCAAGTCATGATGGTAGATTTGATGTGGTGCAGTTTATTATTGCATTCTAAATTCCAACTTTCTTGCCATTTATTATGAATAAAGTGTTTGATAAGTAGTTTAACGTCTGAGAATGGAACATTATGGCATAACGGATTAAGAGCATGCTTTGCTGCCTCATCCGCTTTCTCATTACCAGGAATACCCATGTGTCCAGGTACCCAGCAATATAAAATATTGTAGCCACGTCTTGTCCATTTATTATAAAAATCAAGGATTGATGAGACATAAGGATGCTTTTTAAATGATTTGATTGCGTCAATAGAGCTATTTGAGTCAGTATAAATGATGAAGGATGAGCTATGATGATGAGAGATGTGCAACATGGCCCTCTCTATTGCAATCAGTTCGGCTGTAAAGACAGAAGTAGATGAATGAAGGCAATAGCTTAAAGAGTTGTTTTCAGAAAATACCCCACACCCAACAGTATCTCCACTCTTAGAGCCATCTGTGTAAATGTCAGTGTAGTCATTAAAGTTTGATCTGTGTGCAGCAAATAACTGTTGAAAAACAACAGGAGCTAAGTTGTTTCTATCGTATCCTTTAAAAGGATGGAGCGATGTAATACTAGGAGGTTACCAAGGAGGGAGTACATGCAATGGACATGGACTCACCTCGATATTACTCAGTGGGCTATTATCAGTAATGTTCCTTATTCTGACACCAAAAGATGGGATGCAAGATGGTCGATGCTGATAAAGCATATCGTTGTCTGTATTTAGAATGTATGTATGAAGAGGATGGCCTGGATGTGAAAGGATACGGTAATAAAGTTCTAAAGAAAGCTTTTCATGAATGTGGTGTAATGCTGGTTCATTGCAGTCAACATAAAGGCTTAACTGGAGAGATACGAAATGCACCAGAGCAAACACGGATTGCACTATGGTGCACAGTGTCAAGTTTTTTAAGAACAGAATTACGTGTGGAACCATAGACCTGGCAGGCATAGTCAATTTTGGAACGGATCACGGCTCAATAGATTTTAAGGAGAGAAGTACGGTCTGCTCCCCAGAAGTATTTGAAAGCACCTTTAGTAAGTTAAGCGATTTTTCACATTTTGTCCGTAATTGTTAAATATGTGGTAAAAAGGTTAGCTTACTATCAAATTGGAGGCCGAGAAAACGGACACTGTCCACAACAGGAATTTGAGTTGGTCCAATAAAAATTTCAGGACCTGGATGCAGATCCCTACGTCTACAGAAATGAACACAAGAAGTTTTGTCATGAGAAATTATAAATCCATTTTTATTAGTCCAATTAAGAATATGGGTGATTGCAATTTGCAACTGTCTTTCAATAAAACGGATATCCTGTCCCATACACATAATTCGAAAGTCGTCAACATATAAATCACCTTTCACAGAAGGGGGTAGTTGACTAAGAATGTCATTTATTTTTATAGCAAAGAGGGTGACACTCAGGACACTGCCCTGGGATACAACCTCTTCTTGTACATAAAAACTAGAGAGTACCCCACCGATTCGGATTTGAAAAAGTCGAATGGCGAGGAAGTTCCTAATAAAAATAGGGAGATTCCCACGAAAGCCTAGGTTAAAAAGATCACGAAGGATACCGTATCGCCATGTTCTGTCATAGGCTTTTGCCATGTCAAAAAATACTGACACCAAATGGTTGCGTTTTAGAAAGGCTGTCCAGATGTGATTTTCAAGATTGATCAGGTTATCGATAGTTGACCTACCTCGTCGAAATCCACTTTGAAATGCAGCAAGGCAATTGTTATTTTCTAAAATATGCACAAGACGACAATTGATCATTTTTTCAAGTAATTTGCAAAGACTGTAGAGAGTGCGATTGGCCTGTAATTATTGGGATTGCTAGTATCTTTCTTTGGTTTAGGAAAAGGAATTATAATAGAGTTACACCAGGCTTGAGGAAAGACCTGTTCTATCCAAATTCTGTTATAAAATGCAAGTAAATTATTGAGAGATGTTGTGCAGAGATGTTTAAGCATGGTATAGGTGATGCCATCGTGACCTGGAGCTGATAGATGGCTATTTTGCAAACATTTAATGAGCTCCGAGAGAGTAAACAGTAGATTATAGTCATAAGAGTAACGGGAATTAAAATTGAGGTGGGTAGTTTCTGTTTGTCTTTTGTATGATAAAAAAGTTTCCGGGTATGATTCAGAGGCAGAGTTAGATGCAAATGTATTTGCTATGGTTTCAGCAATATTCTTAGGAGAAGCTATTGTTTGTCCGTTATGATTTAAGATTGAGATGTAGTCTTCAGAATAAAGACCCATACAATTTTTTACATTTTTCCAGAGGACTTTACTAGATATTATTTGGTTAATGTTAGATACATATTGAATCCAGGATTCACGTTGGCTTTTACGGCGCACTCTTCTAGCTTCAGCCTTTGCTTTTTTGTAGGCAATATAGTTAGTGTTATTAGGATAACGTCGAAAGATGCCCCAAGCTGTCTGTTGATTTTTTTTTTTTTTTTTTGCAGCTTGACAGTCACTGTTCCACCATGGCTTCCTATGTCTCATTGTAGATGAGTTAGGTATGCTAATATCTGCAGCATTGATAATACACTGGGTGATATTGTCAACTGCATCGTCTATGTCACCTTCTACCATATGATTTGTGATTTTAGCATGATTTGTGAAAGTTGGCCAATTGGCTCTGTCATAGTTATAGCATTTAAAATAATGATTAGAATCCCTGTCAGGAGTGGTCTGTGAAATGAAAGTGGGAAAATGGTCACTGCCGTGCAGGTCATTTGAAATCCAGAAATTCCAATACGGATAGATAGATGGAGAGCAGATAGTGAGATCTATGGCATGAAAGGTGTGAGTCGGTTCACGAAAATATGTATGATCACCATTATTGAGTAGGCATATGCCATTGTCAGAAATTAATTTTTCTATCATATCACCACGTTGATTAGTGTCAGAATTCCCCCACAATTGGCTAGGTCTTTAGAAAGGAACGTTCCTAAAAGCTCGAAGTCACTTTAACAAAAGAGGCAACTACCTCTTGTTCACAGACTGGAAGTTCATTCACATGGCCCGTCTCAGTCTCCTCAAGCCTCTTCTCAATGCATATATTCCAAACAGTGATGAGTTTCGACAAACAGTGAAGGCGCTGTGATTACCATCTCAAAACATTGCTGCATGTGTTGAACCACTGTAAGCACCACCTTGCCAATGATATCACTGAACATCATAATTGTGTGGTCTGCCGTATAAAGAATGCTGCCTTCGGGAAGTGGTCTGTCTTGTGGCAATAACCAAGAGTGACTCAAACTGACCAGCCTGACATTATACTCTATAAAGGTGATGAAGAAGCACTCATCTTCGATATTTCCATAGCATAGATATGAAAGAACAACTATATTCATCCAAAGTATAGAAAATATCAAATGTGCAAAAGATTGGGCTGACAGTGCACAAGCACTACTAAAAGTCTGCTGTACTCATTGAAAGAACTAATACACAAATGTCGCTAAACGAGATAAGAACGATTCTAACCAGAGACTCTAGAGGTTGGTTGGTTGGTTGTATAGGGTTTAATGGTGCAAAATCCCTCTTGAGACATGCTGTGCCAAAATAAGTAGTCTAAAAACACCAAAAAGTGGGAGAAACAAAGTCAAAATAAAAGAGCAATGATAAAAGCAATCTGGATCAGATGTATTCAAACAAGTGTAGAAAAGTAAAAAATAGTTTAAATCCTAAACAAAAGAGTATAAAAGGTAAAAGCATGTCAATAAAAAGTGCAGATGTCACAATAGTGTAAAAATAAAAACTGAGTTGTTAAGCCAATGATAGAGATAAAAAATTATATTTCAAAATAAAATCCTGCTTGTTTTAAAAAAGTTAACAGTGCCCCATGAGGTGCATCCCCAATGAGGTTTGTCAAAATTGGTGATGATGAATTAAAATGCAACCTATACAAGTGCCGGAGGTCTAGCACGAACATGTCAAGATCTTTCCGAAACGGGAAGAATCCGATGTCGTATTTTCATGTTTCCGAAAAAACAAATCCGACACTCACTTTATGTGCTACCATGAACTCATCGGCAAAACATATCGGATTTGAAACTGAGAGATTAAACCTTCATCGGTATCGGATTTTCATTGATCAATCACAGCCAAGCAAATTTTCGCTCTGTCTTTACTTCATCCTTTGTTGTTGTTGTCACCTCGTGCTCGTGTTTTTTTTTCTGCGCTATATTCGTACCAGCATTCTGATGGATCCTTCAAGCAAAAGAACTACTAAAAGAGTTAACAAACACCAAATTGAGAATATCGTCCAGGCGATGGTTGGTTGGTTGGTTGCAGTTTAATGGCACAAAGTCTCTGTAGAGACATGCTGTGCCAAGAAAAAGTTAACTAGTTAAAAATTAAAAGTTACATTAAAAGACTGCAGAGATATAAAAGTGAAAATAACAAAGTAAAATGAAGAAAGCAATGTGATGATACATGTAATTAAAATAATGCACAAGGAAAGCGACAATACACAAGGTTTTAAAAGCCAACAATATTTAAATTAAAAAATTCTAAAAGTTTTAAAGTTATGAAAATTTATAATTAGTCCAAGAAATAAAGCATAAAATGTTATATAATACTGCTTTAAAAACAGTTATAGTTCAAAATTTTAAAACAATATAAAGTTATATAGGATGAATATCTTCGAAAACAGTATTATTGTCATCATTATCAGACTCATAACTACAAGAGTCCATAGCCTCTTCTGCATAGTTCAGCAGCTGTTTGTGATCTTTAATATTGATTGCTGGGCTAAGACATGATTTATTGCTTTTTCTCTTCACAGTTTTCCTCTGTGAAGAGATTTGAGTTGGAGGTTTCTTTCTTTCTTTTTGCGCAGAAGTTTTTTCATTTGCTTTCGGAGTTGGACGAAAATAGGTTTCACAGATTTGCTTTTATCTGGAGCTGGCGTTTGTTAGTCTTATGTTCGGTTGATATGTTTAATTGAACTGATGATGTTCGGGGAGATTTAGGTTTAGGTAATGATATTGGTGATGAAGCAGCCTTAGTTTCAGTCTGATGATAAGATGAGTTTTTGGATCCAACTGGAGATTTCTGTGACTGAGTAAGTCGATATTCTATTGTAACAGGTTCTGAGGATGGTAGCCAACGTTCTAATAATGGGTAGCATAGCATTTACTACCACAACAGACATTATGAGTTTCTCTATTTGAAGTGCTGATTGATTGTGTAGTAGCAGAATTAATTGGCGGAAAAGGAGAGTTTGTCTGCTTATGTGCCTTATGGATTTTGATTGTTGTCTGAGTAAACTAGAGTAAGAAACCCCGACAGACTAGGTTCTAGACTCAACAAGTTTACGAGATTCAGGATAGGAAATTTTTTGGGTTATTTTAATAGCAGTATTTCTTTTTCACGGATCCAGTTTAGACAAGAACGGGAGTATGCTGGACGATCGCCTTTACAATTTATGCAGCGTTCAGATCTTTCACATCATTTACTGTCGTGGCTGACTTCTGCACAACGAGGGCAGGTAACAGAATCACGACAAGTAGTATTGGTATGTCCATATCGTTGACATTTGAAACAGCGGAGAGGATTTGAGATATTAGGCCGGACAGGACAGTTTAGGTAGGCTGCTTTAATTGTAGTAGGTAGAGTAGAACTATTGAAAGTCAGAATGATGTGCTTTGTGGGAAGCACTTTCTCATTCCGACGAATTGTTATATGGCGTATATCGATGACATTTTGATCTTTTAAATTTTCTAAAAGTTCTTCTTTTGTAGACAGTAAAAGGTCAGGTTCCGATATTACATCACGGCAAGTATTCAGAGTTTGATGTTCTTTAACAGAAACATAGAAAGGTCCTATTGTATTAGAGTTTGAAAGAAGTTGAGATTGGCTGGCTGAAGAGACCTCAACAAGCAAATCTCCAGAATGCAGTTTTTTAAGTGAACAATTGTCACCAAATACAGAATGAAATATTTTTGCAATAAGAAAAGGTGAAGTTCTCTTAAAAGAACTAGCAGAGAGGCTGTCAGTACGCTTAATAATAAAAAGTCGATTGAATGAAATATTCTGTACATTTTGTTGCTCTCCACATGGGAGGGAGTTAGAAGGAAATGAATTTTTCCCATCCATGTTAGAAAAGATAATAATTCAGACCCCGGCCGCACCACCCACTACCGAACCCAACAAGGGGTTGCACATTCGTGCACCAGAACTAACCAGGGCCCATACGGTCACAAGACACTCCTATGCCAGTCTCCACCCTTAACGAGATGGCTAGTAAGTACTCGCTCGCTGGATCCCCAGCCAGTGACAAGTCAGCTGACCAGCCGATTGATGCATACGGGACCAATATGCACCTCCTGTCTACCTGAAGCAGAGGCCAAATCAGTGTGTTGGTTTCCCTCAACTGCTAGGATCCCCCTTTCCAGGGACACGGGTCGCCATGCACGGCAAACACGTGGGTGGTTTACAATTCTCCATGAGTCGACATACAGGATGATATCGGCTCACACAGAATTGTCCTCACCTCGAAAGAGGAAACCACAACGAGAGTGAAACAAAGAGGAAAGAGAAATAAGAGGAAGAAGGAAAAGAGAAAGATCGCTCAGGTGCCCTGGGTTGCGAAGCCCGTGAATACCTAAAGAAGGTATCCCCGTGTGGGGCATCCAGGCGATGGAGGAAAATGGTAAATTAAATAAGGGTTCAATATCTCTCAATTGCATGGCAAATCAAAAACAACAAGATTGGGAGCAGTTGGTTTTGAAATTGAATGCCGCAGGTGGTGCTGTGAAAGAGCTGGAAAAGTGGCAAAAAGTGAGTATTTTTCTGTGTTTTTGTTCAATATTCTTTAACATTATTAGTTTAAATTATCTTTTAAATCGTAATATAAGCCAATTTCTTAAGCGTGACATCAACTATACAACACATGCTGAATTTCAATTTTTTCTGTATGTGGTCTATCATAATTCTGAATGGTAGCTTATTATTAGCAAAACAATTTTAATGTTTTCTGTAATATGTTGCGTTTGTTTTTGCATCTGAGGTTTTAACAATTGAAATTCTTTTAATCGTAATTCAAGCCAATTTCTCGACAGTCATCTTTCATGCAGCACTTGCTTTTTATTTGTTTAAGCGATTTTTATTTTTCGATATAGATATTACAATATGAGATCTACAGATGTTTATTATTTATGAAAAGAAAGTGTTTAATAGGCTGAAGAAATATTTTTTTTCTTATATGCTAGAGAGCTCCAAGGTTTATACCAGAAAGTTCATTATAAAATTTTTGAAAAGAACAGAAATATATATCGAGATATTAATAATTATTCATACAGATATGAATGATAATTTTTAAATGTTGTGACAACTTATAATTGGCAAATTTTCTGTGTTAGGTCATTTATAATTTACTAATGATATATTTTCCAACAGTTATATTTTAAAAGAAGTTTTTTTTTTTTTTAATTTACGAAGTACTTTTTACTCTGAGTAAGGTATTTTTAAGTAGTAATTTCACTATAAACTTTGTGAGGATTTTTTAAGGATTTCATTTAACTGGTAAAGTGATAAAAAAATAACATTAACATCACTTGAACCCAGTAGCAGAATTTTTGGTATCCAATCTGCAGCAAAACAAAATTTATCTGCAATTCAACAATGCTGGACCAAGCTACTACTATAAATACTTATAGTAACCCATAAAACAAGCAAAAATTGCATTTTATGAAGAAAATATAATAAGAAACACAATTCTTAAAATAAAATTTTTAGTGAATTTTTTAATTTATTTTTAAGCTGGTAGATTAATCTGCAAGGTCTAAAATAATCTGCAGCACTGCTGCCGTGCTGCACAGTTTCTGCTACGGGGCAAAATAAAAACAACAAAAAAAAGTCAACTAATATAGAAAATTTATTTCTGTTTATTTGGTACTTGTGTATTAATTTCATGCTACATTTTAATCACTTAAAATGTATGTCTCATTTATTTTTATAATGCAGATAATATTGTTTGTAATCATGTTGATTAATTTCATAATCTATTTTGGTGTTTTTTAATGAATTATCTATTATGTATATTTGTATGGTATGACGGAAAGTTCTGTAATTGGTTCTGTAATTATGCATATTTGTATGGTATGATGGAAAGTTATGTAATTGGGTTTGAGGCTAATTGGTGTATTTTAGTAAGTTACTATCACATTTAATAGAAACAACCTTTGTTTTAAATAATATAAGTTAGTAGCATCATTTATGTTTCACTCTAAAAATAGAATAAGTTTCATAAACTTGTTTGTTGCCAATTGGTTTATTTAATTGAGCATGTTTTTGAACCAATTTTATTTCCTTGTCTAACAAACGAGTTTTCTTAGTTCTTTCTATAACATATTTACGTTTGTTAGACAGTTTACTGTGAAATATGAGGTGGAGAGGGGGGATTCTTAAACAGGATATGTAAGTTTTTTTTTTTTTCCTTTCATATGTATATATTTTTTAAATAATTGATTTTGATGAATTGATTTGATGAACTTAATATTTTTCCTAAACAGATGGTTCAAATGTTGGTATGATGATTTTTTTTTTTTGTGTGTCATATTGCTAACCTTGGCGACATACCAGCTTATAGAGCCAGAATATTATGTACATTTATATGTGAAAATATATGTTAGTTACATGGATTGGAAAAATTGTTTTGCAATAATTCCAAAAATTTAAAATTATCTACAGTAATGCAATAATAACCTACACTAATGTTAAACATTTTCTACCTGAAACAAAGTATTCGTTGATAATAAAGAAATTTCAATTAGCATGTGATTTATGTAAAAGTATGTAATACAGTAGACTCCCTCAAATGCACAAATTTAAAATTCACAAATGCCTAAATGTATACATGTTGCCAATGTAAACAATGAAATTTACAGTTAAAACGTAGGGGGAAAGTAAGATTAACTTTAGTTCATTGCAGATGAAGAATTCCAGGGTTAACTGCAACTCTATCTGCCATTTTTAATTATTGCCATGTTACGATTGCTCGTTTTTTGTTCATGTTTGTAAAATATTCTTACTGATCAACTATTAGCTCCATGCAGTGCTTAATTTGCACTCATGCCAGTGTTATTTTTAGTTAATATTTAAATATTAGCCAGAAACCACCAGAGTTTAGAAAGTATTGCTTATTGAAGTTCCGTGTGTTGTGTTTGCTAATTAATAATCCTTGTCGAATAGGATTTCTGAAAAATTACCACTACATCATTTAAATTTTTTTGCTCTGTTCATTTATTAGATTTTATAATATATAAATCAATATGTAGTCAAGTTATATTTTATTTTTTGCTGAAGACATTGTTTTAAATTTTGTTAATGTATGAAATATAAGAATGAAGCTGGGGAGGGATTGTTACACTAAGTTCTTTATTGCAAACAATTAAAGTTGAAGTACATATTTCATAGAAATTAAATGATTAAACCCTGTCTTTATAAGAGGGGGTGTTCATTTTAAGCATTTTGATTCTCAACCCCCTGCCTTCTTCTCAATGTTTAATTTGGGCAGAAAAATAAAACTTAAATACAGTTACCACACTTCCCTAAAGCAGAATATGTTTAAAAGTGTGACATACATCAAAATTCTCTGCAAAACATTTCAATTCTCATTTTCAGCAAAATTCGCTAGTCAATCAATGGAAAAGGCGTGAAATTCATCAATCAATCCTTTTGGAAAAAACAAAAAAAATCTTGAAATTTGTAAATTGATTCATTTAAAAGTATTGTGAAATTCATCAATCCGTTACTGGGGGAAAAAAAAAATCGAAATACATCAGTCACTTGTGTGAAAAAATCGTGAAATTATTCAGCCGATTACAGAAAAAAAAAGAATAAAAAACTTACTGAACAGTAGTGGGAAAAAATCCACGATTTTTGACAATTGGTCGTGAGAAAAACCTGCAAAACTTGCCAGTTGGCAGAATAAAAGTATCGTGAAATTCGCTAACCAATAACTAATTGCAAGTTTTCAAAAAAAGTGAAATTTGTCAATCAGTTGCAGAAAATACCCCTCGACATTTCCCAATTGGTCGCAAAAAAAAAAAAAAGTGGTAAAACTGGCCAGTTGGTAAAAGAGAAATATTGTGCAATTCGGCAATCTGTTGCGAGTAAAAAAAAAAAAGAGAACTTTACCTGTGCATCGGGGGAAACTTGCAAAATTCTTTGACCTTCTACAAGGAAAACCACAATTCATTAGTCGATTGGGAGAAAATCGTGAAATACAGTTAGTTGCAGAAAAAATTCGCAAAATTTATCGATCAGTCCAGAGGAAAATATTGCAAAATTTGTCATTCTCGGGAAAATGTTCAAAAATTCGTCAATTGGTCACAGCAAAATATCTAAGAATTTTACTGATAAATGGGGGCTCTAAGTAGTTCAAACTATCTCTTTAGAACAGGATGCATTTTTTTTTTTTTTTAATTCCTGCCTGGCAGATATTTTGCTCTACAGTAAACACTGTATATATTACTTGCAGAATGTGGCAATCAAAAATCTGAAAATGCATGGTGCAATGGAGTTGCCTCTAACAAATGTTATTCATAACCTGGTAAATGTGTGTGTGTTCACAAAATGTCTTTTGCATTTCTATAAAAGATGAAATTGCACTTAGATACAAAAACATTTCCCTGGTGTTTTTTTTTTTCTACACCAAAATATTTTTTATCAGATGAAAGTTTGTTGCCGAACATTGCAAAAATTCTGTTAATTCTTTTTGCTCAAATGTCTCTCTGCCTTCTCTCACTTATATTTTAGTTCTTGAAGCGATAAAATCATCCTTATTTCAAATACTGTTTTATTTTTTAGATTCATTCTTGCTTGTCTCTCTCTCAAAACTCAATTGAAAGCTAATTAGAATTATGAAGTGTCAGAAATATGAGCACAGAATTTTTTAGATCTATCGTCACTCTCAAATTCTGTGATCCCAATGATTTGCTCTTGATATAGATTTGAGATACAAACAGGGAGGTAAGAATGAATCTCAAAAAGAAATTATTCAAAATAAGAACAATTTGCCTCAAATGCTAAGAAATGAGGAGGGGAGGGGAGGGGGGCACTTGGGCAGAAAGAGAACGTGCTAACTGCATTTTATCATATAATAAAATTTTCAGTCAGAATTTAAGAAAAGATTTAATGGAAAGAAAGGCTGAGATCCAATATGCTTAAAATGAAAAATCCTTAATGTAATGGAGTACAGCATTCCAGTAAAACTATCATTATTTATGTGACTTGGGACTGTCTCGCATGACTTGAAACTATCACTAATTTGTTTTCTCGAAATAAATGCTTTGTCTTATGTCAGTAATTCAATTTTGTTATTAATTTTTGTAAAATAATAATTTTATTCTAAATCTGTTAACTATTATATATGAATAAATGCTTTTCCATTTTAGTGTTGGACTGATAAGAAAAGTGAAACGAAAGGTTGGTTGGTTGGTTGATTGGAATTTAATGGCGCAAAGTCCCTATAGGGGCATGCTGCGCCAAGACAAAGTCATAATTAAAAAATATATATTTATAACCAAATAATTGAATAAAAAATCACTAACAAAAGGATAAGAAAACAAACATTAAATGAAAACAGTAATATATATAGTTAAAAACATTTAAAGAGTCAAAAGTATTAAAATTAAAAACTATGAAGTTAAAAAGTACTATCGTAAAAATATAAAGAAAGTTTAAGATGATATACAAATACTACATAAAAACATGTTTAAAACTCACAGAAGTAAAAAACAATGAAAAATTAATTAGGTAAAAATTCTTCTAAAACTGTATTTTCTTCGTCATCACTTGAATCATATGAATCCGATTCCATTGCTTCATCCACATAGTTTTTCAGTTGTTTCGGATCCTTTATATTATTAACTGCTGGGTTGTTTTGACATTTGTTCTTGCACTTTTTCTTCACAGTTTTCCACTATGAAGAACCCTGAATTACCTTTTTCTCTTTCTGTATGCAAGTTTTTTTGCTTGGTTTGTCAGTTTGACTAGTATCAGGTCTATGTGATGTTTTTGCAGATGTAACAGCCTTAGTCTCAGTTTGGCGTTCGGATGACTTTTTGGATTGATTTGGGGATTTTTGAGACTGATTGATTTGGTAAACTATTTTAACAGGTTCTGAGGAAGGTTGCCAACGTTCTAATAATGGGGTTGCATAGCATTTACTACCACAACCAACATCACGGGTTTCTCTATTTGAAGTGGTTCTTGATTGTGCTTTACTAAGTTACTTGGTGGAAAGGAGGTGTCAGTCTTTGTGCTTATGTGCCTTACAGGTTTTGATTGTACTTCAAGTATACTAGAGTAAGATACCCCAACAGATGGGGTCCTGGATTCAACAAGTTTACGGGCTTCGGGAGTGAAACGAAAGGAAAATATATTTATAATAAAAATGAAGTAACTAAAACCGGTGGGGCTACAGCTGATCTAAAAGATATAACACCGGTGGATGAAAGGATTTTGGACCTGATTGGATTTGATGCAATTGAAGGGCTGTCGGTCCCCAAAAGTTGCAGCTTTAAGGAGCATCCATCTGGCAGACATGAGGATGAAGAATATATTGTAGCAAGTATAAAATTTCTTTCAGCCATCCCCACCCCCTCCCCTCCAATTCTTTGCACTGTCTGTAGTGAAAAAGAGCACTGTTGTGTCCTGTTCAAAAAAACTATTTTTAACTGGTATGTTCAGTTTCCTTTTATCAGTATTTTGTAATACTTTACCAAATAATTAGCAAATTTTACAATGTTTCCCTCAACAAATCTAGCAATTTCACATTTTTTTTTTTTTCTTTCATGCAGCTGCCAATGCATTGAATTTCAGGATTTGCTCCCATGATTTATTGCCAAAACTTGCAGATTTTTTTTTTTTTCCCTTTCTTTGCCCAATGAAATTGCTGAGCAAATTTGCAAAAGAAAAAAAAATCAAACGATTTTAAAATTCACGGAATTTTTGGCTATACCTCAATGACTAAATTTGCATCCCCTCTCTCTCCAGTTGACTGCAAATTTCATGATCTTTTTTTTCCTTGTGACAAATTGTTAAATTGTTAATTTTTTGTGACCAATTGGAAAATCTTGACTTTTCATTTTGCTGCTTGACAAACTTCGTGATTTTTCCCATGCCCAATTGAAAATGCTTGCATTTTTTTTTTACCCGGATACATAGAGCAATTTTGATATATTGTTCGGCAATCAATGAATGTCAGGTTTTATTTTTTCCTTTGCAATCAGTAAATTTCTTCATTATTTTTATGCTTTGATTGCGAGCAATCAACAAATTTCACATCCTGTCTCCTCCTCAGTCAATCACTGAATTTCACTATTTTTACTTTCTTCTATCTTTACAAGAAGAAAGTATTGGTTTCATGAAAATTTTCGAAATCCAGTTTTCGACGGATTTACACGTTTTATGAGTCAGAGATTCCAAAAAACATGTTTTTACAAAATGTCTGTCTGTGAGTCTGTCTGTCTGTCTGTCCGTCCGTCCGTCTGTCTGTCTGTATGTGACACAAATTTTGTGGGCGCTCTATCTCAAGAACTAATGGACGAAATTTCACAAAATTTCATATTTAGTTAGACCTTGATATAAACTGGAACTGATTAGTTTTTGGTGAAAATCGCCCAACAGGTGGCGCTGCTATGCGGCATTTTTAACGATTTCTGCAATAGCTGTATCTCAAGAACTACTGCACGTATTTTCATAGAACTTCAGATTCAGTTAGTCCAGGATATAGTTTGGTGCTGATTACTTTTTTGTGAAAATCGCCCAACAGGTGGCGCTGGTATGCTGCATTGTTCATGATTATCGCAATAGCTCTAACTCAAGAAAAAATGCACGAATTTTCATCAAACTTCAGATTCAGTTAGTCCCTGATATAAATTAGTGCTGCTTAATTTTTGGTGCAAATCGCCCAACTGGTGGCGCTGCTGTGCTGCATTTTTCACGATTTCCACAAGAGGTATATCTCAAAGAACTATTGGACGGATTTTCATCAAACTTCCCATTTAGTTAGTCCTTGACATGAATTGATGTATAAATTAGTGTTGTTTAATTTTTAGTGTAAATCGCTCAACAGGTGGCGCTTCTGTGCTGCATTTTTCACGATTTCCACAAGAGCTGTATCTCAAGAACTATTGCACGGATTTTCATCAAACTTCAGATTTAGTTAGTCCTTGACATGAATTGATGTATAAATTAGTGCTGTTTAATTTTTGGTGTAAATCGCTCAACAGGTGGCGCTGCTATGCTGTATTTTTTGCGATTTCCGCAATAGCTTTATCTCAAGAACTAATACTTGGATTTTCAACAAACTTCAGATTCAGGTATACCTTGATATCGTTTAGTGCTGTTTACTTTTGGTGTAAATCGCTCAACAGGTGGCGCTGCTATGCTACATTTTTTCAGAATTTCCGCTATATCTCTATCTCAAGAACTAATGCGCGAATTTTCATCCAACTTCAAATTCAGATATACTTTGATATGAATTGGTGCTAAATTCATGTAATTTCTTGTACTATTTAAATGATTTAATTGACGTGATTTATATAGAAGAAAGTTTTGTGATGGCCACAACATACTAGTTTACCATGACACCCTTGACAAGTTTAATACATATATATTTTCCTATACATATATTTTTTCCTTATAACTGATTGATGTACATCAAGATGAAATAACTAAAAAAGGTGCATAAAAAAAAAAAGCAGCAAGGATCACCCATGCACATGAAGTAGTTTGAAATGGGCTTCCAGACACAAAAAGTAGTAAATAAATTGAAAAGCGCCCAGTTAATAAACTGATGGCATTGAGCTCATAGGCTATTCACACTAATTGTATATTATACTCTTATTTCAAAGAATAATGCCTTCGAAAAATAAATTAATGGGCGATTAGCTCCCATCCCTTTGTTTCCCATCTTTATACTTAACAAATGAGCCTCCAAATCTCATCAGGGAAGCACCTTTTCAGAAAAAACCAGTAAACTAAATTTCAAGCAAATCCGACAGAAAAACCCATTTATCTAAATTAAGGGAGGATTAGCCCCCTGTTCCCCCTTTATACTTAACCAATGAACTCCCAAAACTAGTAAAAGTACCTTATCAGAATGAACCTATTTGCAAAATTTGAGGGAAATCTGATAATTCTGAAGAAAAAATCCATTTATCTAAATTAAGGGGGGATTAGCCCCCCCCCCTTTATACTTAACCGATGAATCCCCATAAGTAATCAGAATTAACCTAATACAAATTTTGATGCAAATCGGATAATTCTGCCTGAAAAACCCATTTATCTAAGTTAAGGGGGAGGGCTTAGCCCCTCATTCCCTCTTTATACTTAACCAATTAACTCCCCAAAAGTAATCAAAAAGCCTTATCAGAATGAACCTATTTACAAAATTTGATGCAAATCAGAAAATTCTGCCTGAAAAACCAACTATCTAAATTAAGGGAGAGTTTTTCCCCCTTTATATTAACCAATGAACCCCCAAAAGTAATCGGAGAAGGACCTTATCAGAATGAATCTATATACAAAATTTGATGCAAGCCTGAAAATCGATTATAGTTAAAGATGTACATCTTTTTTAGGAAATTGAAAAACTTTGTTCGATTCTTCCGCATACAAATAGTTATCTCTGAAAACTTCATGCCTTTCTTCATTAAACACATTTTTTCAACGTGACCATGAAGGTTGCGTGTTAAAGGCGACAGGAAAAAAAAAAAATGATAATCCTTTTAAGACTGTTCTCAAATCGAAAAGGGCAACTTTCTGACTGAGTTTTAATTTATTTTTGTTCGAAAATGCATGAAACTAGCTGGTATTGTTGTTCAGAAACTATGTAATTGAGATGTTTTTTCCAAATGAAATTCATCTTCCAGAAAATAGTGTCAAAGTGGGCGTTTTGAACTGAATTTATGTGCAAAGGAAGAAAGAGCACTCTAGAGCAAGCGAAAAATGTGTTAGTCACGTGATCAAAATGGCTTATTAACTCGATAGGTAATTGGTTGATCAAAAAATGGAAAAAATAGTTCAATTCCAAATCGCCTCCATGGCCAAGCATTCCAACTTTATACCTTTCCGTGAAAAAATGAATTTGTAAATGTGTCAAAACGATTTGTGCTTGTTGAGCAGAACAGTTAAGAACAGCCTTAAGGGGGCTGGTCACACAGCTTGGGAATTCTCCTGCGTAATGTAAGTCTGGCCAAAAAATCTTTCGGGCCCAGGCTCCAAAAAACGAGCCCGAACTCATCTCTAATTGGTTAGGTGTAAATAACAATTTTGCCATTTTAAAGTTTTTCAGGGATATGTTAATTTTAAAATGTCATCATGAGGGAGTATTTATGATTAATACTTATTTATTTAAAAGAAGATATTTCTAAATGAGAAAATTAATCTTTTAACAATTTTAAAATATTACTAAATTGTTTTCTATGTATTTTTGGCTTCTTGCAATACACAATTTTTGCCTCAGGTTTCAAATCGCCATGCTTAGAGTTTGAAACAAGAATCTGAACTTATGTGTAATTTGCAGTTGAGTCACAAATTGGATCTTGATTGAAATATTTGCATAAAGTTTTACTTATTAGAGACCCCTTCACAGATTTACTAAAAATTAAGTAATTTTGGAAAATAGACATTCCTGTAAAATATAAGGGGGAAAAAAGGTAAATAATATGTATGCTGAGTGTCTTATTTATAAATATATATTTTTTATTCATGTAGTTTTATTTTATTTTTTTGCCTAAAGCTGTGGATTCACTAGATTTCCCAGTATCCAATGTCACCAATATTGAGGTTGAAGTTTACCCGGGGTCTATTACAGAAATACAACTTAATGAAACACCTTCCGCTTCAAGACTGAATAGTGTTAATAGCAAAAGGGGCATAAAAAGAACGTGCAGCAGAGGCATGGTTCTGGGGAATGAAAATTCCCAGAAACTGATTTAGGCACAGGAGCCTACAGCTTCAGGATTGATGGCTGTAGCTACAGCTCTTGAGAGAAATACAGAAATTCAACAACAGTTGATAGACTTAGAAAAAGAGAAAATTGCAATAGAAAAGCGAAAGACAGAAGCATTCGAAAGATTTGTAGTACATTTCATGGAAAATTTTGTATGAAATAAAACCATTAATATTAATAGTTTTTTGAATGTGTGTGACACTGTTACTAGCTTCCTAATTATATTCTTCATTAGTCTGAATATATCCTTTATGCATATCTAAAAGAACTTCTATTATTCTGTGAAAGTATAAAAAATTATTTAAATGTGCATACGACAGTCTCTAAAATCTGAGGTAATTTGATATTTTTATGCACTGATCTACTTTTCTTTGTAGCACCTCAAATTAATGAAATACACTTCTTAAACTGCTACTTCTTCAATTCTAAATTTTTCCTGAAAGTTATGTTGATTTATATATTTAGATATGCTGTAAAATAGTCAGTTATCTTTACATGTTCCTTTGATACAACCTTTATTCATATACTTCATAAATATTGGCTCGTATTAGAATCCGGAATTGGATAGGGTTAACTTCTGCTTTTATGCTTTGTGTCGTTTTTTTTTTGTTTATTTTTTTTTGGTGGGGGAGGGGGGGGGGGTTGTAATTCATATCAGCATTGTTTTACATTAAACTTTTGCGACTCAAAACTCCAATTTGGGAAATGTTTATTCAGATGTTAAGATGTATAATTATAAGCATGTAGAAAAAACACTTAAAGGTTTTTTTTCACATCTGCAATGAACAGAAAATTGCATATTTCTTGGAAGTAATACTCATACTGTCAATTGCCTAATACAAAATTCTACAGTATATAAACTTTGTAAAAGATAAACTTTGCAAATTTTGTAAAATTATATTTTAGCAATAAAAATGGGAAAATACTCAAAAAAAAATTAACATGAAACATTAGCTTAGTATCATTGTCGATTGAGAATTCTATGAACAATTTATACTCATTGTTCTTTCGGGAGATAGCAGCAACAAATAAAAATTGCCACTGAACAAGTAACATCGACTTGTGGTATGTTACAGATATGCAATGTCGCGATACAAAATGTTATAGTACTGTATATATAGAAACGTCTTTTCTTTGTTCACTAGGAGGAAAGAAATATGCATCTTGGGATAAAAAAAATCCTATGCGTGTACAGATGTTTCACTCCTATATGTTCATTTTTTATGAGATACTCTTCCATAAAAATTATTTTAGTGCATGTTAAGATAAACTACTTGTATATATTGATGTAAGGTTATTATATGTAATTAATATCAATTTTGTAAAATAATTCATGTTTTAAGTTGTAAAACAAATCGTTTGCATGTTTTCTAAGAAAAGAAAAAAAAAAAAAAAAAAAAACGTAATTTTTACAGAAACTGCTACAAAGTCTGAAAATAAATTTGAAAAGCATGAATTTTACCTACCGATGCATTTTACTAATACAGAACAGTAGATTCATTTTTAAAATGCATTTACCCAAAAATATAATGGAAGACAAAATGGGGTGAGATTTATCTTATGTGTGTGCTAACATAACAAAAGTATTCACGTATGCATATGGGTTAATAACCAATAGAATTAATTTAAAAAATACAAAATACATTATTAATCTTCAAGCCGAGGAAAATATTCTTAGAAAGGCAAAAGGAGTTATGAAACATATTAAAGAAACTCATATTATCTTCTTCATTTAAAACGAAACAAAATGAAAATTTAGGTAAGAATAAAGCAACAACTTTCAAGTTACCTAGTAAACAAGATGGAATAGAGTTGTAACAATGTAAGTATGGACAAAGAAATTCAGCAGTTAATATTAGATAATGATGTGTTCTGGATACAGTTACAAAATTAGTTAAAGTTCTTAATGCCTGTAGCTCTAGTTATAACAAAATCGCAATCTAACGATGCTTTGCTGTCTGATGTTCCACAACTTTGGTCTAATATAGTAGATGCAATCAGTAGTAATTTAAATACTTCACCCATAAATTCCCAGGACGAGAAAAAAGTCATGATAATTTTAAAAAGGAGAAAAAGAATGTGCCACCAAAAAACCCATGCAGCAGCAAATTTATTAGATCCTCGCTATAAGAGGTAGTATTTGTCAGACAGTGACATTTGTAATGTGATTTCATCACAAAAAAGACAGATCATCTTGAATTGGAAAAGTTATGCCAAGTGTAGCAGAATACAGAAGTTTATCTGGCTTTTTGGAGCAGAAAATAAGTATCGAAATCAGTAAAACACATTTATAAAGCTACTTGGTAGTCTGGACTTTGCACTGCACAACCACTCAACCCACTTGCTTCCCATTTATTACAAGTTCTTCCAACGTCAGCTACATGTGAAAGGATCGTTGATTGGGGTTTAATGGTGCAAAGTACCATTAGAAACATGTCATAAACAAAATGAGTGAAAGCAAACAGCTTAACGAGGAAATAAAATGTATAAATAAAAACAGTTAACCAAGTCAAAAATACTATAGCTAAATGACAAAATCTAAAATATTGAAAAGAAGACATTGTTAAAAAGATAAAGTATAAAATATCATAATAATGCAAGTTTAAAAAACCACAAATAATTAAAAAACATAGTAATTTTGATTTACATTTTTTTTTTTTTTTTGTGCTAACTCAAAATCTATAGAATCAAATTGATATAAAATCAAGGTGTAAGAAGTTTAAATTTAGTAAAAACAAATTAGGAGCAGACTAAAATCATTTAGGAAAAAACATTATTCGCATCTATGTCTGTATCATAAGACTCTGAATACATAGCATCTTCTGCATATCAGAGAAACTGATTCGAATCTTAATTATTAAATGGTGCTTCAGAACAAGATTTTGCGGGCTTTTTCTTAAGTTTTCCACTGTGAATGTTCTGGAGACGTATTTTCTTTTACTGTTTCTATGAATTCTGTTTTCCTTGCTGTGTTACAGATACATCAGGTTTTTGTAGTTTGCTCGAAAACTGCAAAGAAAATTGGTTTGGCTGAACTTAAGATGAATCTGTTGTGACAAGCTGTGATGATGAGTACAATCTAGAATGGCTATGCTTAGCAGGATCAAAACATTCTATTGCGGTGAGCTGTGCTGAGTATGGCCGAAGTTTCAATCGGGATAAATTTCCTGGCTTGCAATAGCAGGAATTATCACAAAGTTCCTTTGTAAGCAGTGTTTGTAAATATCATGATATTTTCGAAAATATCAAAAATATCCGATATTTTGATATATATCCGATATTTTCAAAGCAGCCAACTTACTGCTGATAATAAATGTTTTCGAGCATAATATAGATTAGAATATTGCACTTAACATGAAAACTTAATCAAAGAATTTTCTTTTTCTTTCTTGTTTTCTTTTTTTTTTTTCACTTAAAACAAAACTGAAGATGAAATAATTGAAAACAGTAACAATTTGATTTATACACTTTCTTTTCTAATGAAGCTGTATATAATTGCTTATTTAAATTAGTCAGTTTATTTTTCAGTGATTGTTCTGAATTAATAATGTCTCACATAATTATTAGTTCAACATAAAAAAAAAAAAAAACTTCAAATCTAAAGTTTGAAAAATATATTTGTTTTCTTTTTTGGCTAAAAAAGTCACATCCAGAAGAAACAAGTTCTTTATCTACAGATTCACAGTCAATAACAGTTGAAAATTTATTTCATTTACACTGAAATATTATAAATTACGACTGAAAATATCAAAAATATCTTGCACACATTCATATATTGAAAATAAATATCAAGTAATATGAAAATATCAAAGTTCTTGATATTTTGAAAATAAATATTGGATATATATCCATTGATATATATCAACAAACCCTGGCTGTATAAATGATTATCAAAATTACATTTTATCTTTCAATGGCTGTTCTGAATTGACTGTCTAATATAATTATTAGTTCTACATTTAAAAATGAAAGTTTGAAACATAAAGCTTGGAAAAGATTAGTTTTCTTCTTTTCCTAAAAAAGTCACTGCCAGAAGCTAAAGTTCATTATCTAAAGAATGACACAGTCAATACCAGGTGAAAATTTGATTTACACTTCGTTTGAATGTGAAAAATATCAAAATTACCTTGCACGGTGATATTTTGAAAATAAATATCAATATACAAACTATCAAACATCTTGATATTTTAAAAATAAATATCGGATATATATCAAGATATATATCATGATATATATCCACGAACCCTGTTTGTAACAGTATCTGATGACAAAGAGGCAGATGTATCAGCTATTAAAGAAGATTGAGTTTGAATGCTGATGTGCCTTAACAATTTTTGAATATTGTTTCAGTAAATTAGAATATGAAAACCCAACAGATGGTGTTCTAGATGCAACAATTTGCAAGCTTCTGGGTATGAAAGTTTTTGGGTAATTTTAACAGCAAGGATTTCTTTTTCACGAATCCAGTTTGGACAAGAGCGAGAGTATGCTGTATGGTACCACTTACAGTTTGCGCAACATTCTGAGTTATTGCAGATTTATGATCATGGACGACTTCTATGCAACATGCACAGGTAACAGAACCACGACAAGTAGGAGTAGTGTGACCATATGCTGACATTTCTAGCATCTGAGAGGGTTAGTGATAAAAGGCCCGGCAGGACAGCTCAGGTAGACAACTTTCATTCTAATTGGTACAGTCAGGATATTGAATGTCAGAATAATGTGCTTTGTAAGATCCACATGACCATTTCGGTGGATAGTAATATGGCATACATCTATGACATTTTGATCTTTTAAATTTTCTAGATTGGTTGGTTGTAAGAGGTTTTTATGGTGCAAAATCCCTTAAGGAACATGCTGTGCCAAACAACTAGACTAAAAACACCGAAAAGTGAGATGGAACCAATATCAAAGTAAAAGAGCAATGAGAAAAGAAATTTGGATGGGGAACCCCATCCAGATGTAGACAGACAAGTGTACAAAATAAAAAATTAAAACCAAAAATAGTAGAGTATAAAAAAAGAAGTATTTCAATAAAATGTGCAGTTAGATGGGACCCCTTCCAGATGTTATAAAAATGTTTAAGTAAAATCAGAGTTGTTAAACTAATAAAAAAGATAAGAAATTATATCTCAAAATAAAATCCTGTAGAAAAGTGAGTGCCCCATGAGGAGTTTCCACAATGAGGTTTGTGAAAATTGACGATGATGAATTAAAATAAATTCTATACAAGTGCTGGAGACCCGGACAGTCAGTTAAAACATGATGAATGGTCAGGTAATTAAAATGACAGTGTAGACACATGGGTGCATCCTCCCGAAGTAAAAAATGTTTATGAGTGACCCTGGAATGTCTCATTCTCAGAAGAGTCAGAATAACATCAGATATATGCCAACTTTTGAAAATGGTAAAGTGTAAAATAACGTGTGATTAACATAGAATTTTGCATTCATAAGAACACGAGACACATGTAAAACGACATTTATACACTTTTTTAAAGTACATATTTATTTTGTACATTTATGACAAGTAATAAAGATTGTTTTGATGAAAAAAAAATTAGAAAACCATTATAAAATTCATACAGAAACAGATATTAAAGACATAAATAACTATTTTTTGTTTTATGATACAATTTAACAAACGTCTAAAATTTTTTTTGTAAAGCATGACTTTTTACATTCAATGAAAATTAATAGATTTTTAACCTCTGCTGGTTTTACAATGAAACCTGAACTCATTTCTTTGACAATTGCCTAATTGCTTTCAGCTTTTGCTGTTATTAGAAGCAACAAGAAAGTAATTCATAATTTAAGGGAAGAAAAGTGAAACTTAGGAAAAATCTTGCATAAAAGCGAAAAAATAAGTATCATAAGTGTAAAAAATTGTCAAAGTATAAATGTTGGCAAGTATGACATCAGTTTTTCTTGGATAAATCGGTTGGTTGGTTGGTTGGTTGGTTGTATAGGGTTTTATGGCGCAAAATCCCTTAGAGGACATGCTGCGCCAAAAAAAAAGCAGACTAAAAAAAAACACAATGTAAGTAAAAGGCAGAAATCAGAAGAGCAATCTGGATGGGATACCCATCCAGATGTAGACATAGACGTGCAGAAGAGTAAAAAAAAAAAAATTTTTTTAATTAAAAATAGTAGCGTAAAAAAGTTAAAAGTGATTCAACGCAAGAGCATCCTGGATGGGGTTCCCATCCAGATGTCCCCAAAGTGTAAAGGATAAAACTAGGTCGTGTAACCAATGAAACAATAAAAATCATATTTCAAAATAAAATCTCGCATGTTTTAAAAAGGTAAAGAGTGCCCCATGAGGTGTTTCCCCAATGAGGTTTGTCAAGATTGGTGATGATGAATTAAAGTAAATTCTATACAGGTGCCGTAGGCCCGGACAGTCAGTTAAAACATGATGAATGGTCAGGTAATCAAAATGACAATGTGGACACATGGGTGGATCCTCCCGAAGTAAAAGGTGTTTATGAGTGATCCTTGAATGTCCAATTCTCAGACGGGTAAGAAGAACATCTGCTTTCCTTGGATAACTCGAAGCCCAGGTCGTGATTGTTGGTTTAATGTGGTGCAGTTTATTATTACATTCTGAATCCCAACTTTCTTGCCAATTATTATGAATAAAGTGTTTTATGAGTAGTTTAACGTCTGAGAATGGAATTTTATGTTGTAACGGATTCAGAGCACGTTTTGCTGCCTCATCAGCCTTCTCATTTCCAGGGATACCCATGTGCCCAGGTACCCAGCAAAATAAAATGTTATAACCACGTCTTATCAGTTTATTATAAAGATCCAAGATGGCTGAGACAAAGGGGTGCTTATTAAATGATTTTATTGCCTCAATAGAGCTTTTGGAGTCAGTATAAATGATGAAAAAAGTCTTATGATGATGAGAAATGTGCAACATGGCTCTCTCAATTGCTATTAATTCGGCCGTAAACACAGAAATAGAAGGGTGCAGCTGATAACTGAAAGTGGTATTATCAAAGAAAACACCGCAACCAACATTATCTCTACACTTTGATCCATCAGTATAAATATCAGTATAGTTATTGTAATTAGAGCGGTGTGCAGCAAATAACTGTTGAAAGACAGTAGGTGCTAAGATCTTTTTGTCATAATCTTTAAAAGGATGGAGGGTTGTAATATTATGAGTTTTCCAAGGTGGGAACTTGTGCAATGGGCATGGGCTCACCTCGATATTGCTTAGATTGCTATTGTTAATAGCGTTTCTCACTCTGACTCCAAATGATGGTATGCAGGATGGTCGGTGCTGATAAAGCATATCATTGTCTGTATTTAAAATATCTGTATGAAGTGGATGATCATTGTGTGAAAGAATACGATAGTACAATTCTAATGAAAGCTTTTCCCGAATATGATGCAATGCTGGCTCATTACAGTCAACATACAGACTTAAAACTGGCGATGTACGAAATGCACCAGAGCAGACACGGAGTGCGCTATGGTGCACAGTGTCAAGTTTTTTAAGATTGGAAATGCAGGACGAACCATAGACCTGGCAGGCATAGTCAATTTTGGAACGTATAATAGAACGATAAATTTTAAGGAGAGAACCACGGTCTGCTCCCCAAGATGTGTTCGAAAGCACCTTAATCAAATTAAGGGATTGTTCACATTTTTTCCGCAACTGTAAAATATGTGGTAAGAAAGTAAGTTTTTTGTCAAAATACACGCCCAAAAAACGGACGCAGTCAACAACACAAATTTGATAAGAACCAATAAAAATTTCAGGGTCTGGATGCAGATCCCTACGTCTACAGAAATGTACACAAGAAGTTTTGTCCTGAGATATAATAAAACCATTTTTATTTGTCCATTGAATAATACGGTTGATAGCTAACTGTAATTGCCTCTCAATAAAACGCATATCCTGTCCTTTACATAAAATTTTAAAATCATCAACATAGAGAGTTCCCTGAACACATGGGGGCAACTGGTCAAGGATGCCATTTATCTTGATAGCAAAAAGGGTGACACTCAGAACACTACCCTGAGGTACACCCTCTTCTTGTATATAAAAACTGGAGAGCATCCCGCCAATTCGAACTTGAAAAATACGAATGGCGAGGAAATTCTTAATAAAAATCGGGAGGTTACCACGAAAGTCCAAGTTAAAAAGATCGCGAAGGATACCGTACCTCCATGTTTTGTCATATGCTTTCAGCATGTCAAAAAACACTGCGACCAGATGGTTTCTCTTTAAAAAAGCAGTCCGTATATGAGATTCTAAGAGAATGAGGTTATCAATAGTGGACCTACCTCGTCGAAATCCGCTTTGGAAAGCTGCAAGGTAATTATTTGATTCTAAAATATGGACCAGACGGCAATTAATCATTTTTTCTAAAAGTTTGCAAAGGCAACTAGAGAGTGCGATTGGCCTGTAATTATTTGGATCGCTGCAATCCTTCCCTGGTTTTGGAAAAGGGATAACAATGGCTTTACGCCAGGCATTGGGAAAAGCTTGTTCCATCCAGATTCTATTGTAATAAGCTAGAAGGTTATTTAGAGAAGTCCTGCAGAGATGTTTCAGCATGGTATATGTGATGCCATCATGACCTGGAGCAGATAAATGACTGTTTTGTAAACATTTTAAGAGTTCTGAAATAGTGAAAGGAAGGTTGTAATCATAAGAGTGGCATGAATTAAAATTGATGTTCGTAGTTTCCATTTGCCTTTTGTATGATAAAAAAGGTTCTGGGTAAGAATCAGAACTAGAGTTAGATGCGAGGGTACTTGCTATTGTTTCAGAAATGTTTTTTGGAGATGCTATGGTTTGGCCATTGTGTTTTAAAATTGAGATGTGGTTTTCAGAATATAAACCCATACAATTTTTCACTTTTTTCCAAAGAACTTTACTTGAGGTATTACAATTTATTGTGGAGATGTATTGCATCCAGGATTCACGTTGGCTTTTGCGGCGCACTCTTCTAGCATCAGCCTTTGCTTTTTTGTATGCAATATAATTAGCATTATTGGGATACCTCCGGAAGATGCCCCATGCCTTCTGTTGACTTTTTTTTGCCTTTTGACAATCATCATTCCACCATGGTTTCCTGTGTTTTGGGGTAGAAAGTGATTTAGGAATGCTAATATCTGCAGCATTGATAATACAATGGGTGATATTATCAAGCGCATCGTCAATATCACCTTCTATCATATCCCTAGTGATTTTAGCAAGGTCTGTAAAAGTTGGCCAATTGGCTCTGTCATAGACATAGCGATGAAAGCAATTATTAGAATCCCTGTGAGGAGTAGTCTGTGAGATAAATGTTGGAAAATGGTCACTGCCGTGTAGGTCATTAGAGACCCAGAAGTTCCAATAAGGATAGATAGATGCAGAGCAGATAGTGAGATCTATTGCATGAAAGGTGCGGGTTGGTTCATGGAAATAAGTATGATCACCATTATTGAGTAGGCATAAGCCATTGTCGGAAATTAACTTCTCTATAAGATCACCACGTTGATTAGTGTCAGAACTCCCCCACTGTTGGCTATGAGCATTAAAATCTCCAACAATGATGAAAGGAGTGGGGAGTTGGAGAAGGAGATCATCAAGTAGTGCTGACTGAATTATTTGATGGGGTGGTAAATAAACAGTACAGATTGTAATGAGACGTTTTACATATACACGGACTGCAACAGCTTGTAAGTTTGTTTTTAAGTTAATATGAGTATGGGGTAAATTGCGAGAGATGAAAAGAGCCACTCCACCAGTGGCCCTATCATTACCTGTAAAATCTTTTCTGTATGTAGCATAGGTGCGCAATTTTGCTTTGTCAGTGGGTTTTAGATGGGTTTCCTGCAGAGCTAAACATAAAGGTTGATGGTCGGATAGAATATTACGGATTTCGTCATGTTTATTATGATAACCACGGCAGTTCCAAGAGATAATATTAGACATGAGTGAGTTTCTTTTTTTTTTTTTTACTACCTGCGTAATTTTATTCGGAGATAGTCATACTATCTCCATCGTTAAATTCTTCATCCGGTTCTGGGTGAAGAGCTAGAGAATCATCATCCTCCATTTTATCATTTTGCTTTGATTGAGTTTCATTTTTGGATGTTTTATTCTTTTTCTTTTTAGCTGAATTTTCAGATGACAAGGTGGCTTTAATTGTTGGTAGGTTAAATTTTTCGGCATCAGATTTACGGCTTGGTTTCACAGATGGTGTTTTAGTTGCATTTTGAGAACCTCTTTTATGGAGTGGAAGTTTAGAAATAACAGATTGTGATGATTTTACAGAGACATTTTGTGGTGGTTTAGGAGGATCAGATTTAGGTGACTTAGGAGGAGGAGATTGTGTTGATCTATTAGTCTTACCAGAATTATTAGACAGGTAGTTATCTTTTTGATTAGGTTGGCAATTAGGTTTAGTGGGGAGTTCTGTTTGAGTTGCAATAGATTGATAAGTTTTATGGACAGTTTTAGACAAGGCAGTAGAATATGACACACCAACTTTGGGTGTCCTTGATTCAACAATTTTCCTGGCTTCAGGGTATGATATGTTGTCCTTTGTGCGTATGGTCTGTATTTCTTTTTCTTTTTTCCACATTTCACAAGATTTAGCATAAGATGGATGATCTTTTTTGCAGTTGACACAACAAGGTGGAGCATTACATTGCGCACTGTCGTGGCCAACTGCACTGCACCGACCACAGGTGGCCTTACCTCGACATGAGGTTTTTGAGTGCCCAAAGCGTTGACAATTAAAACAACGCAGTGGGTTTGGTATGTACGGTCTAACGGAACATGATAAATACCCGGCTTTTATATATTTTGGTAGTTTGGGTGTGTTAAATGTAAGTATAATGTGTTTGGTAGGTATTTGTATTTGAGTAGATGTTTGTTCGTCCCGACGGTGGATTTGTATCCTTCTTGCTTCAATGACGTTTTGGTCTTTTAAATTGTTTACTATTTCATCTTCTGAAACATGCAACAGATCACACTCTGAGATCACCCCTCGAGATGTGTTTAAGGTTCTATGAGGTGATATAGTGACTGCGATGGTTGCAAAGTGAGTACATTTTTTTAAGTTTGCTGCTTGTTGGTTGTTGCTTACTTCGATTAAAAGTTCACCTGTCCGGAGTTTTTTTATTGTTTTTGGTTCACCAACCAATCCAAGGATAGATTTATTTATCAAAAAGGGTGATGTTTTGTCAAAGCTTCCATCTGTGCGTTTCACTACAAAAAATCTTTCTTCAGCTTTACTAGTATTAAAGTTGACATTTTTACATTCTTCATTGGAAGTAAAAACGTCACACATCTCTTCCCATGATTGTTTTTTATGTTGATTAGCAGTTATTTCTGAGCCAGAGCTCATTGCACCATTACTCTCTGTATTGGAATGTGGGGCCTCCACATCACATGGGTTAATTCCTAATATTGTAGCCATATTGAGAGAAAGCATTTTGAAACGCCAGGCATCGGGCCTGGTCACCGACCCTTCTTATTACCATTACTTTAGGCGCAGGTCTCAAAAGGGTGAAAACTATATCAACAAACTTCCACGTTTTTCGAACATTGGATTAAACTCGATAGCATTTCTTAATCTCTAGTTCTTTCACTTTGGAATCAGGAAGCCAGTAGGTAAGCCTTTACAGCTCTGTCCAACCTACAGCCCCTTTCGCCGAAAGGCACCAGTCTCCCGGTGTTGGTCCTAACAGCCACCATACAAGTATGGCGTCCTCCGATCACGGAACCGAATTTCAGAAATGCCCTGCACTCTGGGACTCGAGATCAGCCTAAAAAGGTAGAAACGAGGCGATGAGATTAAAAAACCTCAACACCCAGAGTGTCTCACGTGAAAATAAAAAAAAACCACTATTGTAGAAAAAAAAAAAAAAAAAAAAAAAAAAAAAAAAAAGAAAAATTAATGTGAGAGAAAACTCAGAAACAAGGTGTATTTTTTGTCTTTTTTTAAAACCTTTATAATTTTTTTTTCCTCAAAAGAACAAGAACAACGTTAGTAGAACAAAGAACAGTTTCAAGAAAAAAACAGTAACAAACTCGAACAAGAACAAAGAGGGATAACAAACTGAAAAGAGAAGACTAAAAAGTGTGAAACAAAGAAAAAAGGATAGACAACCAAAAAGAGAAGAAGACAGGAAAGGAGAAAGATCGCTCGGGAACCCGGGGTCGCGAAACCCGTAAATACCTAAAGAAGGTATTCCCCTGGGGGGCTTGGATAAATCGGAAACCACGTCATGAGTGTTGGTTAAACATGATGCAGTTTATTATTGTTTTCTAAATCCCAACTTTCTTGCCATTTATTCTGAATAAAATTATGTATAAGTAGTTTAATGTCTGAGAAAGGATTTTTATGGTGTAACAGATTAAGAGCACCTTTTGCCGCCTCATCTGCTTTCTCATTTCCAGGTAAATAAAAATATAATAGTCAAGATATAAATATAATATAGATAATAGTCAAGAGATCAGAATAAAATATAATAGTCAAGTCTTGTCAATTTAATCTAGGATGGATGAGACAAAAGGATGCTTTTTAAAAGATTTATTTGTGTCAATATAAATATTTGAGTGTGTATATAAGATGAAGGATGAGCTATGATGATGAAATATGTGCAACATGGCTCACTGCATTGCAATCAGTTCAGATGTAAAGACAGAAATAGAAGAATGGAGGCGATAACTTAAATAGGTGTTTTCACAAAAAAAAACACACAACCACCAGTATCACCACTCAGAGTCATCTGCATAAATGTCATTATAGTCATTAAAATTTGCTCGAAGTGCAGCAAATAACTGTTGAAAAACAGCAGAACCAAGATTTTTTTATCATACCCTTTAAAAGGATGGAGAGAAGTAAAATTAGAAGGTTTCTAAGGAGGGAGCACTTGCGAGAGACATGTACTTACCTCGATATTGCTCAGAGGGCTATTGTCAATAATGTTTCTGATTCTGACTCCAAAAGATGGGATGCAAGATGGGCGATGCTGATAAAGAATGTCATAGTCTGTATTTAAAATGCAGGAATGGAGTGGATGACCATGATGTGAAAGCAGACGATAATGCAGAATCAATGAGAGTTTTTCTCGAATGTGATATAGCGACGGTTCATTACAATCAACATACAAGCTTAAAACTGGAGATGTACGAAATGCACCAGGGCAAACACGAAGTGCGCTATGGTGCACAGTGTCAAGTTTTTTTAAGAACATTTTACACGCTGAACCGAAGACCTGGCAGGCAGGCAGGCATAGTCAATTTTAGAATGGATCACAGCTCGATAAATTTTAAGGAGAGATGCACAGTCTGCTCCCAAAGAAGTATTTGAAAGCACCTTTAGTAAATTAAAAGATTTCTCACATTTTGTCCATAACTGTAGAATATGTGGTAAAAAGGTTAACTTATTATCAAATTGGAGACCAAGAAAACAGACACTGTCCAAAGAAGGAGCACATACAATTGACCTAACCATTGTTAATGCTGAACCTGAAGCCCACCAAGGATGGGTATCTGAAATCTGTTGATTGGGGTTTTATGGCACAATCATGCTAATGAAACAAAATTTAATTTCCTTGAAAAATTGGAATCTAGGATTTCAGCAAGACTTCCTGCCACTACTGCACTGATTCGGACAAATCCACAAGAGCCAGAATTCATAAGAACAAGCCTAAGAAGACCTTTCAAAAGAAAAACACAAATAAATCCACTTGCGGAGCCTAAAATGATGGAAATAATAACAATTGATGATGATGACAATAATTCAGTGTCTAAACTAATTGTTGTCACTTATGAGTCAGAAATGAAGAAATTATTGAATCAAGGTGGGGAATTTAATGATAACTAAAAAGCCATAACTTATTCCACGATTTAGGTTAGTAAAGAGTGAAAATTTTCTCCTGAAACTGGCTCACATTATGTGCATTAATCCGTCAACACCAGCATTTCTTGGCATTAAATTGATTCGTGAACACGTCATAAAAAAAAAGAAAAGAATCTTCCCCTTATTTTTGAGACAATTAAAAAGGATTACGTAAGTAAAGCATCTTAATATGGTGCTTGAATGCTTTAAATGTGCAAGGTCTGAAAGATTCCTATTTCTGGTCCGATGCTAAAAACAATAGCATTGGAAATTGCACAATCATTAGGAGTTGAAGATTTAAAATTTAGCAACAGCTGATTAGAATGTTTTGAAGTTCAACATAACTGTTACTTGAGGAATGATGCAGATTTCAACATTATTGAAAAACAAGCCAAAAAAGATCTACCATTTTTGTACCAGATGAATGGTATGACAAAATCACCAAGTCAAAATTCCTCGAAAACTGTATTTTCTTCGTCTGCACTTGACACATACGACTCGGAGTCCATTTCTTCATCCACATATTTCTGCAGCTGCTTTGAATCCTTTAAGTTAGAGACAGATGGATTTAGCCAGTTCTTGTTCTTTTTCTTCACAGTGTTCCACTGTGAAGAGCCTGCGATTGTTTTTCTCTCTTTCTGAATGCAAATTTTTTTGCTTGGTTTCACTGTTTGATTAGTATCAGGTTTCTGTGATGTTTTTTTAGATTTAACAACATTAGTATCAGTCTGGAGTTCAGATGACTTTTTGGGTTGAACTGTGTCGGATGACTTTTTGGATTGAACTGTGTCAGATGACTTTTTGGATTGAACTGGTTCGGATGACTTTTTGGATTGAACTTGGTCTGATGACTTTTTGGATTGAATGGGGATTTTTGAGACTGATTGATTTGGTATACTGTTTTAAAAGGTTCTGAGGAAGGTTGCCAGCATTCTAATAATGGGGTTGCATAGCATTTACTACCACAACTAACATCACGGGTTTCTTTATTTGAAGTGGTTGTTGATTGTACTTTAGCTGAGTTACTTGGTGGAAAGGAGGTGTCGGTCTGGGTGCTTATGTGCCTTACAGAATTTTGTGGTTGCTTAAGTAGACTAGAGTAGGATTCTCCAACTGATGGAGTCCTGGATTCAACAACTTTGCGGGCTTCAGGGTAGGAGAGATTTTGAGTTACTTAAACAGCAAGGATTTCCTTCTCACATATCCACTTTGGACAGGAACGGGAATATGCTGTATGATCACCCTTGCAGTTTATGCAGCGTTCAGAGTTTTGACATGAATTACCGTCGTGGCCAACTTCTGTGCAGCGTGCACAAGTAATGGAACCTTGACAGGTAGTTGTGGTGTGACCATAACGCTGGCATTTAAAGCAATGGAGGGGATTAGGAATGTAAGGACGGTCAGGACAGTTCAAGTGAGCAGCTTTAATTCTCGATGGTAAATTAGGGCTTTTAAAGTCAGAATGATGTGCTTTGTAGGAAGCATCTGCCCATTCCGACGGATGGTTTATACGACGTACATCTATGATATCTTGGTCTTTTAAATGTTGTAAAAGTTCGTCTTTAGTAGAGAATAAAAGATCTGGCTCAGATATTACACCACGGCTTGTATTTAGAGTTTTATGTACTTGAACAGAAACTGAGAAAGAGCCTATTTTAGAGCAATTTGAGAGAAGATGAGATTGTTTGGCTGAAGAAACCTCAACAAGCAAATCCCCAGATTGTAATTTTTTGAGGGAATGACCATCCCCCAAGACAGACTGGAATGTTTTTGCAATGAGAAATTGTAAAGTGTTTTTGAAAGAGCTATCAGAGAGACTATCAATAAGTTTAATGACGAAAAAACGACTGTATGGGGAATTCTGTGCAATTTGTTGCTCTCCACATGGGAGAGAAATGGAAGTAGTGAATTATTTCCATCCATATTAGAAAAAAAAAATAAGAATTCAGACCCCGGCCGAACCACCCACTACCGAGCCCAACAAGGGGATGCACAGTCGTGCACCAGTGCTAACCAGGACCTATACGGTCACAAGATACTCCTATGCCAGTCTCCACCCTTAATGAGATGGCTAGTAAGTACTCACTCGCTTGATCCCCAGCCAGTGACAAGTCAGCTGACCAGCCGATTGATGCATACGGGACCAATATACACCTCCTGTCTACCTGAAGCAGAGGCCAAAGCAGTGTGTTGGTTTCCCTCAACTGCCAGGATCCCCCTTTCCAAGGACACAGGTCGCCATGCACGGCAAAAACGTGGGTGGTTTACAATTCTCCATGAGTCGATATACAGGATGATATCGGCTCATACAGAATTGCCCTCACCTCCAAAGAGAAAACCACAACGAGAGTGAAAAATAGAGGAAAGAAAGATAAGAGAGATAAGAGGAAAAGGAAAAAGAAAGGTTGGTTGGTTGGTTGATTAGAGTTTTATGGCACAAAGTCCTCATTAGGACATGCTGCGCCAAGAAAAAGTTAAGGAGTAAAACATAGTTAAAAATTAAAAGTTACATTAAAAGATTGTCAGAGATATAAAAGTGAAAAAACAAAACAAAATGAAGAAAGCAATATGATGATACATTTAATTAAAAATAATGCACAATGAAAGCGACAATACACAAGGTTTTAAAAGACAAAAAATAGTTAAAACACTAGAATATTTAAATTAAAAAATTCTAAAATCTCTAAAGTTATGAAAAGTTATATGTTCAAGAAATAAAGCATAAAATGTTATATAATACTGCTTTAAGAACGAAGTTATAATTCAAAATTTTAAAACAATATAAAGCTACGTAGGATGAATAACTTCAAAAACTGTATTATTGTCATCGTTATCAGAGTCATAACTACAAGCTTCCATAGCCTCTTCTGCATAGTTGAGCAGCTGTTTGTGATCTTTAATATTAGTTATTGCTGGGCTAAGACATGATTTATTGCCTTTTCTCTTCACAGTTTTCCACTGTGAGGAGATTTGAGTTGGAGGTTTCTTTCTTTCTTTTTGCGCGAATGTTTTTTCATTTGCTTTCGGAGTTGGACAAACGATAGGTTTCACTAATTTGCTTTTATCTGTAGCTGGCGTTTTTTTTGTCTTATGTTCGGTTGATATTTTTGATTTAACTGATGATGTTTGGGGAGAATCAGGTTTCTGTAATGATAGAACTGGAGATGAAGCAACCTTAGTTTCAGTCTGATGATTAGATGACTTTTTGGATCCAACTGGAGATTTCTGTGAATGAGTAAGTTGATATTCTATTGTAACTGGTTCTGAGGATGGCAGCCAACGTTCCAATAATGGGGTACCATAGCATTTACTACCAAGAGAGACGTCCCGGGTTTTTTTAGGTGAAGTATTGGTTGAATGTGTCATAGATGTATTATTTGGTGGAAAAGAGCAGTCGGTCTGGGTACTGATGTGCCTTACGGATTTTGGTTGTTGTTTGAGTATACTGGAGTAAGATACCCCAACAGAGGGGGTCCTAGATTCAACACGTTTACGGGCTTCAGGGTAGGAAAGTTTTTGAGTAATCTTAACTGCAAGAATTTCCTTTTCACGGATCCAGTTAGGACAAGAGCGAGAGTACGATGTATGGTCACCTTTACAATTAGCGCAGCGTTCTGGTTTTTCGCAAGTTTTACCGTCATGGCCGACTTCTGCACAACGTGGACAAGTAGCAGATCCACGACAGGTAGTATTAGTATGCCCATACCGCTGGCACTTAAAACAACGCAGAGGATTAGGGATATAAGGCCTAACTGGACAGTTTAAATAACCAGCTTTAATTGTAGAAGGTAAAATATGGCTATTGAAAGTTAGAATAATGTGTTTAGTAGGAAGCATTTGCCCATTTCGACGGATAGTGATACGGCGTACATCTATGATATTTTGATCACTTAAATTAGCTAGAAGTTCTTCTTTTGTAGAAAATAAAAGATCTGGTTCAGATATGACACCACGGCAAGTATTAAGAGTTTGATGTGCTTTAACAGAGACAGAAAAATTACCTATAGTATCGCAATTTGACAGAAGTTGTGACTGCCTGGCTGAAGAAACCTCAACCAGTAAGTCCCCAGACTGCAATTTTTTGAGCGAGTGACCATCACCCAAAACAGACTGAAATGTTTTTGCTATTAGAAAAGGTGAAGTTTTTTTGAAAAAACTATCTGAGAGACTATCAGTGCGTTTAATTACAAAAAAACGAGTGAATAACGTCTGTACAGTTTGTTGCTCGCCACTTGGGAGAGAAATAGAAGGAATGTTAGTTTTTCCATCCATAATTGAAAAAAAGAAAAAGAATTCAGACCCCCGTCCGCACCACCCACTACCGAGCCCAACAAGGGGATGCACATTCGTGCACCAGTGCTAGCCAGGGCCCATACGGTCACAAGACACTCCTATGCCAGTCTCCACACTTAACGAGATGGCTAGTAAGTACTCGCTCACTTGATCCCCAGCCAGTGACAAGTCAGTTGACAAGCCGATTGATGCATACGGGACCAATATGCACCTCCCGTCTACCTGAAGCAGAGGCCAAAGCAGCGTGTTGGTTACCCTCAACTACCAGGATCCCCCTTTCCAGGGACACGGGTCGCCACGCACGGCAAACACGTGGGTGGTTTACAATTCTCCACAAGTCGATATACAGGATATCGGCTCATACAGAATTGCCCTCACCTCCGAAGAGGAAACCACAACGAGAGTGAAACATAGAGGAAAGAAAGACAAGAGAAATAAGAGGAAAAGGAAAAGAGAAAGATCGCTCAGGAGCCCGGGGTGGCGAAGCCCGTGAATACCTAAAGAAGGTATCCCCCTGGGGGTCCACCAAAGATGGGTATCTGAAATATGTTGATTGGGGTTTTATGGCACAATCATGCTAACGAAACAAAATTTAAAGATTTCCTTGAAAAATTGAAATCTAGGATTTCAGCAAGACTTCCTGCCACTACTGCACTGATTTGGACAAATCCACAAGAGCCAGAATTCATAAGAATAAGCCTAAGAAGACCTTTTAAAAGAAAAACAGAAATAGATCCACTTGTGTATCCTAAAATGGTGGAAATAATAACAATTGATGATGATGATAATAATTCAGTGTCTAAACTAATTGTTGTCACTTATGAGTCAGAAATGAAGAAATTATTGAATGAAGGTGGGGAATTTAATGATAACTAAAAAGCCAAAACTGATTCCACGATAAGAGTAATAGGTATGTAATAGTATGGTTAGTAAAGAGTGAAAATTTTCTCCTGAAACTGGCTCACATTATGTGCATTAATCCGTCAACACCAGCATTTCTTGGCATTAAATTGATTCATGAACACGTCGTAAAAAAAAAAAGAAAAGAATCTTCCACTTATTTTTGTGACATTTGTAAAAAGGATTACGTAAGTAAAGCATCTTAATATGGTGCTTGAATGGTTTAAATGTGCAAGATCTGAAAGATTCCTATTTCTGGTCCGATGCTAAAACAATAGCATTGGAAATTGCCCAATCATTAGGAGTTGAAGATTTAAAATTTAGCAACAGCTGATTAGAATGTTTTAAAGTTCAACATAACTGTTACTTGAGGAATGATGCAGATTTCAACATTATTGAAAAACAAGCCAAAAGAGATCTACCATTTTTGTACCAGATGAATGGTATGACAAAATCACCAGGTCAAAATGGAGCAACAAATTTGTTGTGGTTAGGATGCAGGCAGAAGACACTTATTCTACTGACCGCCTCTAAAAGTCAATCACCAAACACATAAAAAATATGAATGATGAGATCAGGAACTGGTTAGCTATTCAGTGGCTAAGGCATGAGAAGACTAAACCATTCACCATCCAATATAATACAATCCTCCAAGAATGCTACCCGTTTTTACAGCTCAACTTGAAGTCCACCAAAGATGGGTATCTGAAATCTGTTGATTGGGGTTTTATGGCACAATCATGCTAACGAAACAAAATTTAAAGATTTCATTGAAAAATTGAAATCTAAGATTTCAGCAAGACTTCCTGCCACTACTGCACTGATTCGGACAAATCCACAAGAGCCAGAATTCATAAGAACAAGCCTAAGAAAACCTTTTAAAAGAAAAACAGAAATAGATCCGCTTGCGGAGCCTAAAATGGTGGAAATAATAACAATTGATGATGATGACAATAATTCAGTGTCTAAACTAATTGTTGTCACTTATGAGTCAGAAATGAAGAAATTATTGAATCAAGGTGGGGAATTTAATGATAACTAAAAAGCTAAAACTGATTCCATGATTTAGGTTAGTAAAGAGTGAAAATTTTCTCCTGAAACTGGCTCACATTATGTGCATTAATCCGTCAACAACAGCATTTCTTGGCATTAAATTGATTCGTGAACACATCATAAAAAAAAAAGAAAAGAATCTTCCACTTATTTTTGTCACATTTGTAAAAAGGATTACGTAAGTAAAGCATCTTAATATGGTGCTTGAATGGTTTAAATGTGCAAGATCTGAAAGATTCCTATTTCTGGTCCGATGCTAAAACAATAGCATTGGAAATTGCGCAATCATTAGGAGTTGAAGATTTAAAATTTAGCAACAGCTGATTAGAATGTTTTAAAGTTCAACATAACTGTTACTTGAGGAATGATGCAGATTTCAACATTATTGAAAAACAAGCCAAAAAAGATCTACCATTTTTGTACCAGATGAATGGTATGACAAAATCACCAGGTCAAAACGGAGCAACAAATTTGTTGTGGTTAGGATGCAGGCAGAAGACACTTATTCTACTGAACACCTCTAAAAGTCAATCACCAAACACATAAAAAATATGAATGATGAGATTAGGAACTGCTTAGCTATTCAGTGGCTAAGAGCACTTTTCCACTTGATGATACGACAGTGACTAAATCGTCTAATAAATAAAGCAACGATCACTATGATATCGTATCGGCTAGTAACCTGTCTTTCTACTGTACCGATATCGTTCCCCAAAAACCTGAATTTTTCTCCTCATTTCACTCTGAGATAGCTAAACAGTCGCACGTGGTTTATAATGGCTCCCCGTCCACAGTATAATAAATTGCGCCTTTTATATTTACTTTATCTCCGCAGAAAAAAAGAAGAGAAATTTAAAGACGTTTTTGGATTCACGAGATGAATAAAGCAAGATACGTAGAAGGTGTATTTTATACTCTTTTTGAACGAGTGCAGAAGGACCCTGCAAAATTTTTCAATTATTTTCGGATGAGCCAACGAACGTTTAATTATATATTACGACATATTTGCAGTGCCATTCAGAAGAAGGACACACACTTCCGACAATGCATTCCTCCAAAAGAAATGCTGGTGATCACTCTGAGGTAACTTGTACTTTAATTTTTATTCAAATAAGTAAACGTTTGTGTTTTATTATTATTATATTTATTTCAACATTACAAAAAACACAAGTTTTTCTTTAATCGAAAACAAAGGTAGGGGAGATTTTGGTGTTTTACTGCAACAATATTCAATCAATCATCAAAGCCCCCCCCCCACACCTTCTGCTCCCCCCCCCCCCCTCTGGTACCAAACATGCATAACTTATCCTATAGAACTCTTTAATTTTAAAATTTCTTAATACCAAATATGCTGTACAAAGACACTATAGTTACAATAATTAATCTATCATCTTATTTATTCCCTCCTCCCAAAATCTCTGCTTCTCCTCACCCTCATATCATGATCCCCCCCCCCCCCCGTTTCCTGACCCTCATGCACTTTAAAAACTATTTTTTTTTTCTGCGTGATCCATGATTTTGTTGTAAAAATGTTTAAATAAACACCTAAATTATTCCACCCCTCTCCCCCCCCCCCAAAAAAAAAGTGTTCCTTTCTTTTTGTTGCCTCCCCTAAGCAGTATATTAGAAATAAAAAAAAAAGTTTTTACTTTGTTTTTGTTCTATTTCAATATAAAATATATATGTAATTCAGGGGTTAGAACAGCCAAACTGGGGGAAAAAAGAAACTGTTTCCACATATATATACCCCCCCACACCCCCACACAACCACCACCACTATTTGGGGAGAAAGGGTGGAGGAAAAATTTCAGAGATGAAGATTTTAGATGAGTGATACTTGTATGAAAACATGTAGATGAGGTTTTAGATCAATCACCTTACTACAGAAAATAAGAAATAGGGCAGGATATTTTTTACAAATTAAATTTAAGTACCATGCTTAAAATTGCTTGGTTTAAACCATACCAACCCTAATTTATTCAGTAATTTTTTAAAAAATTAATATTCATTATTATTTAATTAAGCATTAATATGTTCAATAATCTGCCTGCTCAATGTGACACAAACCTGTTATTTAAAGTATAAATTTAAGAAGAATGCACTTTTTAGAAAATGTTACCGATTCCGTGGTGGAATTAAAACACCCTTCAAAGCACTAAAAAACTGTAATAAGGTAATCTTTTGCACTGGAATGAGTATGTAATGTGCAAAAACAAACATTTAGAAAAGCACCAGAAAAAGTTTAGTATAAATTTCTTCATTGCTTTGAAAAATAAGCCTACATAATGTAATGAGTTAGAAACTAGTATTGCTTTGCATTAGAGACTCATTTATAAAGGCTTAAAATTTTGTGCATTCTGTTACTTTCTTTTTTTTTTATGTTGGCATGTCACATATTTACCAAGAGTTGGTTAGCATTTTATAATTTCCAATTTTTCTCAACTAAAGTTCTGTAAGTGGTCATGTTGCCCAGCTTGGCATCAGGTTTCAAATGTAGATTATGAGAACACTTATCTTTCGATAAATATCTATATGATTAATGCTTGGAAATTTTTCCAGAGAGAAACATTCGCCTTGCATACAATATTTCAAATGAAAATCAAATTTCAAATTAATTGCTTAAAAGGCGCAAAGGCCAACCAAGTGAAAAAGATTCCATGCCGGGACTCAAACCTGGGCCATCAGTATAGCGCACTGATGATCACCTGACTAAACCACATGGAACGATACTCAGCCTGGAACTTCTCACTATTATAGGTTGGCAAGGCTACAAAATGCAGCACAAGATGGAATAGTTTTTCATGAGCCACTGACATGGGGCAAACACGAAACTTAATTAAATCCAGCATCGATTGAAACTATATTAATACTTGGAAATTTTTCCAGAAAGAAGTGAGAGGTTCTAGGCTAGGTATCGTTCCATGTGGTTTAGTTGGTAGCATGTCAGTGTGCTATACTGATGGCCAGGGTTCGAGTCAATTTTATATATTTAGACAAATTTTATATATTTTTTCTTATCCGACAGTTAAATATTAAATAATGTAATTGCTACAATATATTGCAAACTTAAAATAGTTATTTTATTTTGCAATTGCTGAAAAAAAAAATGAAGTATCAACAATAAATTACATTTACACAGGCCTCGCTCAATAAAATATGCCAATTGGTGATATACCCACTTATGGAACTTTCTTTTTATCAGACACTGATTACATTATATAATTTGATAAAATATATCATTAACTCAGGATATTTACTTTTGTTTTCAGATATTTGGCTACTGGACGCTCGTTCACTGATTTGGGATATTACTACCAAGTTGGCGTCACAACAACCTCAAGGATTGTAAAGACAACTTGTTATTTTATATGGGAAATTTTACATAATAAACACTACCCAAAGGCAACTCAAGAAAATTGGCTGGACATTTCGGCAAATTTTGAAAAATATGCCCATTTTCCCCGATGCCTTGGTGCCATAGATGGCAAACATGTCAGAATCGTGAATTTTCCACATGAGGGATCGATGAACTTCAATTACAAGAAGTTTCATTCCATTATCCTTTTGGCTGTGGCAGATGCCGATTATAAATTTTCATATGTGAATATTGGGGATTATGGGAAGGACTGTGATTCAAACATATTACAGCAGACTGAGTTTTGGACTCTATTGTGTGAAAAGAAGCTCAATATTCCAAACCCTGTACCATTGCCACCTGAAGGGATAAAAGTGCCATATGTGTTCATTGCAGACGATGCTTTTCCGATGCACGAACACATTATGAGAAATTATGGTGGACACAACTTGAGTACGAAACAAAAAGTATTCAATTATAGGCTATGTAAAGCCAGAAAATATGTTGAATGTGCCTTCGGGATCTTATCGAACAAGTGGAGAGTTTTCCATTCAGCCCTTAACCTATCTAAAGAAACTGCGATTGAAGTCGTTAAAGCTTGCGTTGTGTTACACAACATTGTGTGAGAGATGGATGGCTACAGACCAGCTGACCTTGTTGAATGTGGATTAAAGCCAGTGAACAATAATAATAACACAGAAGCTGTGAGACAAAGTGGGCGTGGCACACGCACGTGTTTCGCCAATTATTTTGTAAGTAGTGAAGGCAGCCTACAGTGGCAACTGTCAAAAATTAAAAAAAAAACTTATTCTTTTTTTATCTTCTAGTTTTGTCTGTTTTTCTTTTGTAATAATCCTTTATTATAATATTTTGTAATTGTACATTTCTTAATTTGGAATAAAAACTAAAACCTATAAAGTTATTGCGATTATTTTTCTCCTGTTAGAAATGAAAATTTATTTTCCCTTCTTTTTTTAGAACTTAAATCAAAACACGGATGAAACATGTTACTTTTTACAAATGGCTTGGCTGTGAGAGTAAATTTTATATATACGTAGATTCAGGGCTCGAAATGTACCGGAGCAAACCGGAACGATGTTCCAGTTCATGAAATTCTGACAAATATTGTTCCAGTTCGTGAAAGTGTGGAAAATAGTGTTCCGTTTCGTGGAATTATTATAAAATATTATTACAGTTTCATATATAGCTTCTATGCTCTCTGTAACATTTTTTTCTAATTATTTAAAATCTTGAATGCATTTTTTAAAATTGGTTTTTCTACGGTTAAATATAAATTTTCTATACAGTAAGAGCGCTTGTCCACTGGCCGACGCGACGGCGACAATATCGGCCGATAAATAAAGCAACGATAGTGTCGGCTAGTGAACTGCTTTTCCACAGTACCGATATAGTTTCCCGAAAACGTAAAATTTCCTCCTCATTTCATTTCCAGATATCTCTTATGCCACTCAACTTATCGAAAGCAACTGCAATCGAAGTTGTGAAAGCTTCTGTAGTATTACACAAGTCCGAGAGATGGATGGGTATAGACCAAGCGACTTAGTTCAGTGCCCCTTAAAAGCCATTGAAAAAAACTGCACAGAGGCAGCAAAACAAGGTGGGCGTGGCACACATACCTGTTTTGCCAATTTCTTCATGAGTGCTGAAGGCAGTTTACCTTGGCAATTGTCCAAAATTTAATTTTTTTTCTTTTCATTTTTCCTTTGTATAATTCAAACTAACTTAATCATTATATGTTTGTATACTTTTTTTCCTTTGTATAATTCAAACTTTATTTATCATTTATATGTTTTTATATTTTGTAATAAAAACTAAATAAATAGACTGAAAGGCAACTGCACAAATCATCACCTCATAGAGTTCATGGCTGAAGTTTTAGAATTAGAACTTGATTCGCACATAAAATGCAACTGGTCTTCCAAATCATATCTTCGTGGAAACCATCTGGAGACTCGATTTTAGTGGTTGATTGGTAGATCTATCATTATGTTTTCCTGCACCCAAAGGTTTGAAAACACAATGGTAAACCTACCAGTCAACCACTGAAATCTTATTTGCAGGTGTTTTCTATAAAGATTTGACTTGACAGATCAGTTGCATTTTAATATGCAAATCGAGTTTTAACTAATCCTGGAATTTCAGCCATTAACTGGATGAGATGATGATTTATGCAGCCGTCAATCTAAAACCTATGCAGTTATGACTATTTCTCAGCTATTAGAAATCACATTCTTTATTTGTACTTAACCCTCTAAGTGTTCGGGGCGTAATATTCCGTTCACTAAGCTCCAGGTTTGACAGCAATACAAGCAATATTTAAGATAATATAATTCTATAGATTTACTGAATTTTAAATGTATTAAAGAATGATTAATACTCTCAACGATTACATTCATATTTGTAATTGAGTTTTTTTTTATAATGTTGAAAGAATCATATTTTCTTAGCATTTAAAACAAAATGCAAAGAAAACAACATTACAATTTTACCCTTTTGCAATACGCTCGGAGGGTTAAGGCTGTTCTCAAATCCAACAGGGCAACTTTATAAGTTTTAGTTTATTTTTAGTCGAAAATGCATGAAACTAGCAGGTGCTATTGTTCAGAAACTATGTAAGCACACTGTTTTTTTCAGTTTTTCTCGAACGCAATAGATCTTTCAGAAAATAGTGTCAACGTGGGTGTTTTGAACCGAATTTCTGCACGAAAGAAGAAAAAAAACTCAAGGAAGGCTGAAAAAATCTTTGTCACATGATCAAAATCACTTATAACTCAATAGGTAATTTACTTTACAAAAAATGAAAACACAGTTTGATTCCAAATCGCTTCCATAGTCAGGCCTTCCAATTTTATATCTTTTCGTTAAAAAATGAATTTGTAAATGTGTCAAAACGTTTAGCGCTTGTTGAGCAGAGCAGTTGAGAACAGCCTTAAACTAAAACATGAATTACATAAAAAGTTCAGTATAAAAAACATTGCACTACTCAATATTCTAGTAAAGTTGCAGCCTAATAAATAATAATTTTTACATAAAACTATTCACTAATAAAAATTCAGAAAAATAGTTACAGACTACTATTCAGAAATAGTGGTACTTAAAGTATGGTAAATGTTGATCTATATATTGTACAAGCTGTTACATCATTTCTGAATGTTCTTTTATTTTAAATTTTACATTATTATCATTATAAAATAAATCTGATGATTTTTTTTTTTTTTTTTTTTTTGAAAAGAAAACTAAAGTAAGTTATCTACTTCAGTTCCTTGCTTACAACCAAACTGGCATTTTGCAAAGAGATAATATGTGGCTATTGTTTACATTATTTTGCATGAAAATCTGGAAGCTGTATAACATGTTTTTTTTTCGACCATGATTGGCTGAGTGAACTTTACATATACAGTAAAGTCCCAGTTATCAAAGTTACTACAAAAACTTAAATGTACATAATAAGGACTGTAATTAGTATAAGAAATAATAAATTGAGCATAAAATTATATTTCATGTCTTTAGTTAATGATAATTTATGTAAATCTGGATTTTTTTGCTTATCCTACATGAATTTTCTCCACATTAACTTGGATAATCGGGACTCTACTGTATGTGATTATAAAAAACCTAACATGCAGTTAATTCTCTAGTAAAGGTAGGAAACATTTCAGAAAACATTGCAAATTGGTATTTTAACCCTTTCAATGACAAAACAATTCCATTGTTAAAATATTGAAATTAATGAATGACACTGGAATTTGTGAACAAATTTATTTGTAAATAAGAAAAACGTATATTTTGCATACATTTTAAAGCCAAATTAAAAAAAAATCTGGTGCCACTTTGGAATTAAAATTAAGTGATTTCATAAACATACCACCAGCCTTGAAAGGTTAAACCAAATTATCAGACATAACAGCATGGGAAATCATTTTTATAACCCAAAAGGTAACTCATTTATCAAAACATGAAAAATGTGATTCAATTTCAAATCACTCCGATAGCCAGAACTGCAATTGCATTATCAATATTGACCTGGTTTAAAAATTTTTGCAAAAAAATGCATATATTTTAAAATCACCATTATTCTACAATTTTAAATTTATACTTTAAGAAGAATATAGCATATTTCTAGGCAATAAAATTAAAGTACAGGAAAACCTGTGAAAATAAACCTGTCTATGATGGAATCACATTTTCTCATACGAATTTCGATGAGCCCAGACCTGGAAATTTCAACACGTGCCAATCTCTTTTTTTCATTACAAATCTGTCCATACAGTAGATTAAAAAATTGTATACTATGACATTGAAATTAAAACACTTTTGCATAGTGAAAGACCTCAAAGCAGAATATGCTTAAAAGTGGATGTACGTTGCAGAACAACGGACTTCTCTGCAGAACATTTCAAATTTTCATTTTCAAGAAAATTCACCATTTAATCGAAGGAAAAATCGTGAAATTAGTCACTCAATGGCCAAAAAAAAAAAAAAAATTCTTTAACCGTCCATTTAAAAATATTGCGAAATTCATCAATTGGTCGCGAGAAAACTTGCACAATTCGTCAGTCAATCCTGAAGAGCAAATCGTGAAATTCTTCAGCCTGTTGTGGAAAAACATACAAAATTCAATGAACAGTCGCAGAAAAAAAAAATCCCCGATTTTCGCTAAATGGTCGCAGGTAAAAACCCTCACGATCATCTCTTCTAATCAGTCGCAAGAAAAAAAACTCAAAATTTGCTTACGGTACAAGGAAAAAATCGAGAAATTCGTCAGTGGATCATTGGAAGACATTCCCGCAGAACATTCTTGATCAGCTGAAGTTTGTTGCAGAACATTGCAAAGTATTATTCTGCTTTGGGGGTGAAAGATAATGCATAATTAAAAAAATCAGTGCATTTTGAAAAGTATTTATACTCTAAAATATCCTCATAGTGCCATATTGTGATTGCCGAACATGGTATCAACAGACTGGCCACATCAATACCAGAGACAGAATCTGCAAATATGAAATTTCGGTTAGCCAGGCACCAGTGTTATATATACATATTTATGTAATTATATTAATATATGTATACATGTGTATATAATATATATCGTTGGCGCTCGGTTAACTACAAAGCACCCACATTTCCTTTTAAAATAGCATTCTAATATGGGGAGAGAGAGGGGAGGAAAAAAAAAAAAAAAGGATTTTTGTTTTTCCTTTATTTTGATCGAAATAGAATTAAAATGACTTTAAATGAAATACCTAATTTTAAAGAAAAGCAAAGATATTTTTATTGTTTTTGTACGAGAATAAAATTGTCAGCTTCAGTAAAAAAAATGAGCCTGAGCTCGTCTCATCTCTACCAGTAATAGAAATTGGAAAATGGAAAGTAGGCGTATAATATTTTTCTATGTCAGTGCTATTTTAATTGATATGTTGTTTTAATTAAAATGTAATACAAAATTAAAACAATTTCCTAACAAACCTGAACAAAATTTTATCCAATGTTGATAATTATACTTTCATTTAATTAAAAAAAAAATAAAAAAAAAATATACATACATACATACATATATATATATATATATATATATATACAGTGGGTGATCGGTTAACTAACTTAATCAGTTCCAAAACAATGTTTGCTAACCAAATTGTTCATTAACCTAAAAAATATAATCATAACATGTTGGAAATTATACAATTACAAGACTATAAAATAATGTTAAATTATTTATTACTTAATGTTAGTTGTTAGTGTTTTTCAATATTTATTTGTTAGTGAGTTAGTACTTACATTATTCTAAATTCTACATATTAAACACAAATAAAACTAATCTTCATATATATAAACAGGTTGAGACCTCCTGGCTTTTATATCCGAAATCGATTTTAAAATACTCATATGAAGTTCCAATTTTTCCGATTCACTCATATCTATCACATATTCCTCAAAAGAGGTAAAAAAGGAACATCTGGGTTCCTCTATTCTTGGTTTTTTTAATTTGTCCATAATTTCTTTTTCTATTGCATTTAATTCATTGACAGTTCTGCACTGTCTTTTTCTGGATGCTCTTAAGGTTGGAAGATCCTCGTTAGCAGTGCCATCTTCAACGCTGGCACTGTTTTCTTCCTCAGACACATCAATATGCTGCTGCTGTTGGCTTTCAAACAAATTGCTAGATTCTGTCTCGCTTGGCTCTTGTGCTGCCAACAAAAATAGCAGATGTTCATGGTAAATATAGTTTTTCTTTGCAGCTTGTCCACTTTTTGATTTTAAGCTCCGTACGAATGCATCTCGAACATTAATCCATTTGCTCATTATTTTGTCTCCTAAAATGAAAAGAAGAAAAATTGTAAGATGTGACATTTTCATAGCTGCTACCTTCTATGCTTTTTAAAATCATTTAAATGTGTCTTGAATAATAAAGAAAGATTTTAATGCAATTTGTGCTGTATTTATTAATTAAGTGTATATATTTTATTTATTGTGTAAAATTTCTGGTTCAGGCACGATTATTTGAATTGAAAAGCAGAGTAGTAAGCAGCCATTTATATTAAAACAGCAAAGTGAAAGGAAGATTACAGAAAACTGAACTATATAAGACATAGTTGCAAGTTGTTGGAATTAGGGATACACCGAATAGTGATTTTGGCCGAATATCGAATATTTGGCCTTCAGGTGAACTGAATAGTTTGACATTTGGCCAAACCGAATATTAGGCATACCAAATAGTATTGATATTCGGCCAAACAGGATATTCAGTAACATGGCCGAATACCGAATATTCGGTGCATCCCAAGTTGGAATTTAAAATTGAAATTACCGATGTTGTTTACAATATTAAATAATGACATAAAAACTAATAGAAATACAGCTAAAACGACATAATGAAACCTCATACGATTCCTGAAAATTACATATTGAAAAATGTATTGAACCTGTTACCAAAAACCAAATTAAAATTATCATAATCAACTTAATTTATTCATTTTGTTATCCTGATATCTTAGAAATGATACTTTAAGTTTACTCCAACAAAAGATTTCTAATTAAATGAATTTATAGCTAGCTAATTTTGAAGATTAACATATGTATCTGGAAATAGGTCACATTTAGAAAGAAAAAAAAATATTCAATAAATATTCAATAAATAATATTCAATAATTCAACTCAATAGGTAACTTATTTATCAAAAAATAAAAACACAGTTTGATTCCAAATCATGTCCATAGTCAAGCCTTAAACTATATCTTTTTGTTAAAAAAATAATTTGTAAATGTGTCAAAACGATTTGCACTTGTTGAGCAGAGCAGTTGAGAACAGCCTTAAGGCTCCGCTTCACAGAGCTTCTGGACTTTCGTAGTTAATGTTAAACCAATGTAAAACTCCTATAGCTATATCTCATTTGCATTTAAAGATTTTCGTAATTTTTTTTTTTGCATAAGATACTTTAAGCCTTTTCTGAGTTGAGTCAGTTTGCACTTTTTTGTTTTGTTTTGTCATTCAGTGGTAAAATAGGATGAAATTCTGGTTCGACAAAAACTGAGGTACTTTTCCATAAAAAGCTTTATAGAGACTGAAAAACAAGCATCTCTAGAATTTGAAAAATTAATCTCATTTCATGAAAGTTCAAGCTTTCTAAATATAATTTTCTTTTAATTCTGCGCAAATTAGAATAAGCGTAATTTGCATTGGTGAAAAAGCAGCATTTTGCGTAAGAATTCCGCCCCTACTGGTTAAGGGGAAGTTGTGGGGGTGAAATCCGGGTGGGTGTGATGGAATTGTGCTTTTGGGGAAACTTCGCACCCCCTGCCTCTCCCTTTTCGAGGACTCAAGAAAGGTGTCTTATTGCACTCTTATCCCCAAGGTTGTCTCCTGTGAAAGAAAACCTTCTTACTTGTTTTATAAATAGAATTTTCAGCGTGGTCAATAGCGGTCAGGAAGAACCATTTCTTGTTTTTTAGTTGACATATGCGAGTGTGAAAATTTTACTTTCCAATAAATGTGTGTTTATATATTTTTTTATATTTTAACAGAAAATGTTGAGCTATATGTTCATTTACTAAATAAAAGTCATTCATATACATATTTTTAAAAAATGAGCTATCGATATAAAAAGCAAAAAAGGCAGCATCTTACAATAACTACCAGAAGAAAAAAAAATAGAGGCAAAAATCTTGCAACATGGAGAAAAAGGTAAGTGTTTAGTTATTAATTCTATTAATTTATTAATTTTAAATAATATACTCTAATTTGATTTTGATGAACTTGGATGTAACGAGTACAGGAAGAAAAGAAAGCAAAAAGAAATCTTTTGTTGACTATAAAAAGACATAACAGAAACTGTGCTATGAAAGAAAATAAATAAATAAATATAATATTACTGCTATTACTAATAACAATAATAGTAGTATTAATATTAATAATAATAATACTACTAAGTTATTTCAATTATTAGTAAAAGAAAGATAATGAAATTTCTAAAATAAAATTACTTTTTACATGATAGCTCTGCTAACTCTTATAAATACACTTAGTATATTAGAAAGATCGATTTCAATATTTTATTTGTGTTCTTAGGTTGAAGAAAAGAAAGTAAAAAATTAAAAGTATCAATTTATTAATGTTAATTTCTTTGCTATTTAGAAAACGTTCCAGCCACTTGTAATCATTGTTGCTAGCGGAAAAACAGCATATTTGTTACTATTGACTTTCTTTATCGTCGTCAAAAAACCGTAGCTGACCTTTGGATGCTTGCCAAAAACTAGTTGCTGTTTTTTGAAGTGTATTAATGACAATGACCTGAGTTATAGCATTCGCTGTTATCACTTCTAAAAAAAAAAAAAGGATAATTTCAATTTTTAAATCTTTATCTAAACAAATTTACTTTCGTATAAAATTTCTTTGGAAATTGTAGCCTAAATTTATAGTAGTGTTTATGACTTTTAAAATAATTTTTTACCTTTTTCTCTTATTAAATCTTTCTTAACAATTCGCATTTATTTTATAAACTAATGTAAAGTGACTTGTGGCAAGATTACCCGAATTATTTTCCCAGAGCAAACTAAAAGGAAAAAACAGATTAAGCATAAGATTGGCTACCAACACTTTGGCGCTAAAATAAAACCTGTCGACGAAGAGCTAGATTTTAATTTTATGTTGAACATTAAATTAATATCAAGCTAGATTGGTTAAAAATTAAGTTTAATTAGAATGCTCATGTTTGGAATTATAATAAGTTTTTTTTCTCTTCGTTTAGCTTTTTATGGCCTATTTTTGGATTTTTTGCGTCAAAGTCTTGGTTCTTTTCACTACAGACTTTTTTGTCGTCTCCAAAAAATAATAGATTTATTTTTGGACAACAGCCATAAAAGTAATTATTTTTAGAAATGTATTACGATAGTGACAACGACTGGTTGTATGGTTTTCTCTTTTATTGATCTTATATATCTTTTAAAAATCGCAGAGTTTCAATTTTTTAATTACAAAATAAGAAAAAAATGTACTTTTGAATGAAATTTAAGTACTTGTTCGTTATAATGGCAGAACTCAGTTTTAAGAAATTTTAATTTGTGTCAAATATTATAAGCATTTACGAAAATGAAACGGCCAGCAATTAAAACTTTTACAATCTGTTATGGCTTATTTATGTCGGCATATTTTATATATTACATTATTAAACATCTTATTTATGTATATATACGCCCATAAATCATTAAAACGAAAATCAGAAAAAGGTAACACTAATTGAACGATATATTCTGCCTGCTGAGTCAAGTATTTCTCTCTTTTTTATGTATTATTTTTAAATATTGTTAATAAATATATTTATTTTAATTTCCTCTCTCTTTTAGGCTGCCATAGTTGGATATGAGACGAAGAAGGTTTTGTTTATTGGTGTTCGAAATAAGTATTGTATAACGTGCGCCAGAGCAGCTAACCAAGATATGGAACCTTCTGAACATAAATGCTTCAAAAACTGGAAGGGAAGTTCTTCTGGTATGGAAGCCGACATCATTGTGGAAGGTTTTTCACAAAGTGTTGAACTATATGATATTAAATATGCCAGGTTTATAGGTGACGGGGATAGCAACGTCTACAAAAAAATCTTGGATTGCAGACCCTATGATGACTTAACAGTCGAAAAAATTGACTGTAAAAATCATTTGCTGCGAAATATGTGCAACAGGATAAAAGAACTAGCAAGAAACAGAAGTTTTGGAAATATAACCCACAGAAAGATGATTGGGGAAAAAATTTTAAAAATAAGAAAGGCGGTGACATCAGCAATTAAATATAGGAAAAGGGGAAATCGTGGAATAGAAAATGTTAAAAGATTGAGAGAAGATATATTAAATATTCCATTTCATGTATTTGGAAGCCACGAAAGATGTGCTAAATATTTTTGTAAAAAAAAGATTGAAAAAAATTACATCCCTTTGCTGAAGTCTAGTGGACTTCTTTGCAAACTGATGGATATAATGAATTCTCTTGCAGACCATGCAAGAAGTTTGTTGAAGGACGCAAATAATAATGCTGTGGAACAATTGAACAGCATAATTGCAAAATTTGTGGGAGGAAAAAGAATAAATTACTGTTTAAAACGATCATATCAAGCAAGGTGCAGCGCTGCTGTGGTTTCGCACAACAGCAGAATGCCGGTTTATGCATTGCATAAAGCTATGTTCAATTGTAGCCCTGGGAAATTCTGCAAAAGATCTGAAGAAAGAAGAAACAGGAGGAGAATACGAGATTTAGCCCGAAACAAGATCCATAAGCGACGAAGGCTGTTTAAAAATGCAGTCGATTCTGCCTACAGAAATTTTGCCGAAAAACCAGACATGGAACGTGATTTGTTTGAAGTTAAAAAGGAGGCCTTTTTGAAACAAATAAAAATAAATAATGAAGAACAGCAGAAAATTATGGAGGAAACTACGATTCAAAGCTTATCCCATGTTTGGTTCGAAGAAAGACGTAAACGACTGACTGCCTCTAATTTTGGCTATGTTTGTAACAAGCTGCCTCATACAAATTGCGACAGCATACTAAAAAAAATACTGTACAGCAATTTTGATTCGAGTGCAATTAAATACGGCAAGCAACATGAAAGGGACGCACTCGATGAACTTTATAAAATAAATATCAAGGTAAAGCCATGTGGGTTATTTATAGACGAAGATTTCCCCTTTTTAGCAGCAACTCCGGATGGCCTCATCGAAGATGATGGAATATTAGAAATAAAATGTCCATCGTCTTGTAGTAACCTCTCTCCCAAGGAAGGGATACAATCTAGAAAAATCACTGTTTGGACAATCGACAGAAAAACTAAAACGATTCAAAATATAAATAAAAAGCATATATATTATTATCAAGTACAAGGTCAACTGAAAATAACGAATCATAAATATTGTTTATTTGTTATTTGGACTCCAAAGGGGATGAAAATGGAGAGGATTGAAAGAGACGAATCTTTCTGGGGAAAAAATATGGAAGAAAAATTAAAAAATTTTTACTTTGATTGTTTGCTTCCGGAAATCATAGATCCACGCTATCCCCGTAATATGCCTAAAGAGAAATCCTGATTATATAATAGAAGCTCAGAAACAAAGGAAAAAATTACCTTGAAATCATCCGAAAATTATAAATGCTTATGCAATATATACATACATATATATATATATTTATTTATTTATTTATACAGAGAGAGATAGAGGGGGGGGGGGGGAGTTCGGGTATAATGGAATGCCATTTACATTTTTATTTGTAATTCAACATCAATAAAAATTGAGGTACATTAAAAATTAATAAAGAACAAATCTTTACTATTTCTTAACACATTTTAAATGTCTTTAAAATTTAAGAACACAATACATATGAATATTTAGCTTTAAAAAAAAAAAAAAACACTTTTTTGGTAATGGCAGACAGATGGGTAAAATAGAATAGAATCATAAGGAATATTAAAATTGCAAGAAAAAGCATTATTTTAAAAAATAACTAAAATTATTTAATGAGTAAACCTATAAGTCCTCAGATCCTTTGAAAAATTGTTTTAATTTTTAGACTCGCCTTCAAACAGCTATCTAGTTAATATTAAATATTACCCGAACACACATTTTGAAAAACACACTTCTTCACGCGTCAACAAGTTAGCATAGAGGAAAACTGATTAACACAGCAATCAGTGGCGCTAACTTATATGTGCTCGTTTGGCGCGAGCCCAACCAATAATTTGATATCTGCGCTCATCCAATTTTCATTCATTTATTTCATTATTTATTTATGTAATCGCTGGAATGAAATTTAGTTTTATTGACATTCTCGAAATAATTTTGTTAGAAAAATAGTAAAGACATCCATTAGACTTACAGAAACACTGAAAGTCCCTTCAGCGGATGTATCATTAATTTTTCTCAAAAACAAATTTCCTGTGTATTTTGTCATCTCATCTAAATCGATAAAGCACTTAGGTGACTAAAATGTATGTTTTTCTGGATATTTATTTTTTTGCACTTTCAATAGTTAGCAATTTTTATGTTATTTATAATAAATACTAATTATTTTCTAAGAAAGAATTTATGACAATACATTTTAATAAATTAATTTATTAAATTATAATTACGTTTTAATAATTTTATATTGTACTTAGAAAAACTATAATTTGACTTCGAATATCATCTTTAGTCATTTGATCCTCTGCTAAAAAAAATTGTACTATGTGTTATTTTACTCAAAATTTTTTGAGCTCACCTAAAATTTTTCAAAAGTTGGCGCTTCTGCCAGCAATAAATATAACTGTTTATAATTTAACTTTATATTGAACTTGGTTAACACCACTGACAGTGAGATTTTATAATTAATACTAATTTTATAAAATTTACCTACAAAAAACTGCAAAAATTGAGAATAAGACTTTATTTTACCGTCGCTCCAACAACTCCATATACAAACAAAATAGAGTACTGTACCTCATGGAAGCACTAGGAAGTTGTATGGCAGATTTACGCTTGGCTGCACCAGATATTGAAGTATTCCATATTATTCGACCATTCCATAATATCTGATCTTCCTCTCTTTCTCTCCATATATAAGTATGTTGTAAAAATATGTTTTAATTTACTGTTTTTTAATCCAGTATTGTTTTTATATAATTATACCGAATTGTTTAATGATTGCCTATATTATGCCACTCTTATTCATTAAAGTTTGTACTTTTTATTGTATTATTTTTAAATCTATATGCTTTGGAGTTTTTTCTAAATTAATGTTGTACACAATGTAGTACAAAATTTGTATGTTTTACTGTGCTGTTTCTTCTATATGCTTTGAATATCTTTGTTCAAATGTTTTAGATTTATTTCAAATGGTTGGTTGGTTGGTTGGTTGTATGGGGTTTTATGGCGCAAAGTCCCAGTAGGGACATGCTGCGCCAAGACAAAGTCAAAATGTAAAAATGTATATATCCAAAAAAAAAAAAAAAAAAAAAAAAACGATTAAAAGAAGAATAACAAAACGGTGATAAAAACAAAAAAATTAATGAAAACAGTAATATGTATATCTAAAACCGTTTAAAAGAATCAAAGGTTCATAGTTAAAAGTCAAGCGTATTATAAGTAAAAACTGTGGAGTTATTAAATCAATAACTGTTAAAATACACAAAGTTGAAAAGGATGTACAAATACTAGATGAAAACAAGGTTAAAATCACATGAGTAAAAAACAATGTAAAATCAATTAGGTAAAAATTCCTCTAAAACTGTATTTCCTTCATCACCACTTGATTCATAAGAGTCGGATTCCATTGCTTCATCGACATAGTGCTGCGGTTGCTTTGGGTCCTTTAAGTTTGAGACAGAGGGATTTAAACAGCTGTTCTTGTTCTTTTTCTTCACAGTGTTCCACTGTGAAGAGTCCCCAATTGTTTTTCTCTCTTTCTGAAGGCAAATTTTTTTGCTTGGTTTCACTGTTTGAGTAGTATCAGGTTTCTGTGATGTTTTTTTAGATTTAACAGCCTTAGTATCAGTCTGGAGTTCAGATGATTTCTTTGATTGAACTGGTTCGGATGACTTTTTGGATTGAACTGGTTCGGATGACTTTTTGGATTGAACTGGGCCGGATGACTTTTTGGATTGAACTGCAGGTTTTTGCGATTGACTAGTTTGATATACTATAGTAACAGGTTCTGAGGATGGTAGCCAACGTTCTAATAATGGGGTTGCATAACATTTAGAACCACAGCAGACATCACGAGTTTGTACCTTTGTGGCGCTGAGTGGTACTGTGATAGGTGAGTTATTTAGTGGAACGGAAGGTTCGGTCTGGGTGCTTATGTGCCTTACAGATTTTGGTTGTTGTTTGAGTAGACTAGAGTAGGAGACTCCGACTGACGGAGTCCTGGATTCAACAACTTTGCGGGCTTCAGGATAGGAGAGATTTTGAGTTATTTTAACAGAAATGATTTCTTTTTCACGTATCCAGGTAAGACAAGAACGGGAGTATGCAGTATGATTACCCTTGCAATTTATGCAGCGTTCAGGATTTTCACATGATTTATTGTCATGGCCAACTTCTGCACAACGTGCACAGGTGGTGGAACCCCGGCAGTTAGTAGTAGTGTGGCCATAACGCTGGCAATTAAAGCAACGTAGAGGATTAGGAATGTAGGGACGGACAGGACAATTAAGATAACCAGCTTTAATTCTTTTTGGTAAGGAAGGGCTATTGAAAGTCAGAATGATGTGCTTTGTGGGAAGCACTTGTCCATTCCGACGGAGTGTAATACGTCGTGCATCTATGACATTTTGATCATTTAAATTTTGTAAAAGTTCATCCTTGGTAGAAAATAAAAGATCTGGTTCGGATATTACGCCACGGCTTGTATTTAGGGTTTGATGTGCTTTAACAGAAACAGAGAATGGACCTATTGTATTACAATTTGATAGAAATTCAGACTGGCTGGCTGAAGTAACCTCAACCAATAAATCCCCAGACTGCAGTTTTTTGAGATTATGACCATCACCGAAAACAGACTGAAATGTTTTTGCAATAAGGAAAGGTGAAGTTTTCTTAAATGAACTTTCAGACAGGCTATCAGTACGTTTGATTACAAAGAAGCGAGTGAAAAGATTGCTCTGTACAGTTTGTTGTTCTCCACATGGGAGAGGATTTGAAGGAAGTGAAGAATTTCCATCCATATTTGAAAAAAAATAGTTCAGACCCCGGCCGCACCACCCACTACCGAGCCCAACAAGGGGATGCACATTCGTGCACCAGTGCTAACCAGGGCCCATACGGTCACAAGACACTCCTATGCCAGTCTCTACCCTTAACGAGATGGCTAGTAAGTACTCGCTCACTTGATCCCCAGCCAGTGACAGAAGTCAGCTGACCAGCCGATTGATGCATACGGGACCAATATGCACCTCCCGTCTACCTGAAGCAGAGGCCAAAGCAGTGTGTTGGTTTCCCTCAACTGCCAGGATCCCCCTTTCCAGGGACACGGGTCGCCACGCACGGCAAACACGTGGGTGGTTTACAATTCCCCATGAGTCGATATGCAGGATGACATCGGCTCATGCAGAATTGCCCTCACCTCCGAAGAGGAAACCACAATGAGAGTGAAACAAAGAGGAAAGAAAGACAAGAGGAATAAGAGGAAAAAGAAAAGAGAAAGATCGCTCAGGAACCCGGGGTTGCGAAGCCCGTGAATACCTAAAGAAGGTATCCCCCTGGGGGGAGATTTATTTCAAATGTTTTTTATTTATTCTTTTATCTTTGTGATTAAGATAAAAAGGTGCTATTTCAAAGTATGTAGAGGAAGTGGTTTTTTTTTGTTTGTTTTGTTACGTATTATTCTGGAATTCTTTGAAATGACTCATTCAGATTAAATATGAAATAAAAGTTGTGTAATCTTTGTTCAGTGAAACTGAGATGTATAAATTTGATTATTACGGATTGGGTTGTTTATTTATTTTTTTAATTGTGGCAGAATATTAAGCATTTGTTTGTTTTGTTTTTGTTGTTGATTATTTTCGATTGACTAATTGAAAGGAAATATAGAGATTTAATTTGAGTTTTAAATCAAAATAAAAGAAAGATTTTCATATCTTGGATGGAATTTAATTTAATTAAAAGGTGTTAATTTAATATTGAGATTTATGCATATTTTAAATATATGTTAGTAAAATATAGTTACTTAATGTGTATATGTTTTATATTATGTTTCCAAACAACGGGTTAATATTTATTCAATTAATGGAATAAGCATGGTATTTTATCAGTAATTAAGTTTGAAAAGTATACTTAAGAATTATATTTTTATGGTATATTTCATAATATGAATACAGAATTATGTATCATGATTGTTAAATTGATCGAATGTTCAGATAGAATGGTGTTTAAAAATAACTATGTTTAGCATGAAAGTTTAAATTCTGTTATTTGAATAAATATTCTCTAGTTATTGTGTTAAAAAAAGAAAAGAAAAAGAAACATAAAAATGAGTTAAAATTGTCATTTTAAAAGTTCATAACACGTCTGTCTATGAAGCTATTTATTCTCTAAGAATAAACTTTGCACAAGAATAACTAAAAGTGTTACCTAAGTAAATTATCGTTTGGAGAAAAAAAAAAAAAAAAACAGATTTATTTCAAATGTTTTTTATTTATTCTTTTATCTTTGTGATTAAGATAAAAAGGTGCTATTTCAAAGTATGTAGAGGAAGTGGTTTTTTTTTTTGTTTGTTTTGTTACGTATTATTCTGGAATTCTTTGAAATGACTCATTCAGATTAAATATGAAATAAAAGTTGTGTAATCTTTGTTCAGTGAAACTGAGATGTATAAATTTGATTATTACGGATTGGGTTGTTTATTTATTTTTTTAATTGTGGCAGAATATTAAGCATTTGTTTGTTTTGTTTTTGTTGTTGATTATTTTCGATTGACTAATTGAAAGGAAATATAGAGATTTAATTTGAGTTTTAAATCAAAATAAAAGAAAGATTTTCATATCTTGGATGGAATTTAATTTAATTAAAAGGTGTTAATTTAATATTGAGATTTATAAATATTTGGTTCGTTTTGAAATATAATTTAGTAAGAGATTGAAGTGTTAAAAGGAAAATTGTTAATGTATTATGTATTTTTGAAGGATGTATTTAAAAATTAATACGCAAGGCATTGACAAATTCTTATTTTGTGAGAACGCAAATATTTTATTTTTTTTTACTTGACATATTGGTAAAAGTATATTTTAATTATAGCAAAAATTGTTTTCTATATATTTTTTGTTTGTTATTATTGCGCAAATGTGTTTTAATTTAGTCAGTAATACTAATATAAGTATTTAAATAAAATAAATTTCATTCAATTTGAGGGGTTATTTACAAAAGAATGTTCAGGTTTAAATTAAATTTGGTTCAAGGCGTTCTTAGGGAAAGTTCCAATTAGGGTAGAAACACTGTTTGAATATTGCTCATTGCTTCAAATTTATTTTTCAAATATGGCGTTTTTAAGCAAAGGTAGTAGAAAAGAAGATTTACAAAAAGTAGCGATTGAACTTGGAGTTCAGGATGCCGAAAATTTAAAAATTATAGATCTGAAAAAAGCTATACTAGAAGTGCCGGACTATGAAGAGGAGTTTGTTAAGGGATTTTTGAGTTCTGTAATCGAGGACAGGAAAAAGAAAGAGGAAAGGGAAGAGCGAAATGCCAGGGAAGCGAAAGAAGAAAGAATACGGCAAGAAGAAAGAGAGGAGCGAATTGCCAGGGAAGCGAAAGAACATGAACTAGAAATGAAAAAACTGGAACAATTACAGAAATTTCCGGAACAAAGAAATGAATCAAAAGTTGAGATAGCTCCAAAAATTCAATTAGCACAGATTGTCCCGAAGTTTGATGAAAAACGTGATGAGATGGGATTATTTTTGATAAATTTTGAAAGAAGAGCGGAAATGGCACAAGTACCAAAGAAAGACTGGGTAGCTTACCTATTGGCAGTGTTACCGGTGGAAATTGCAAATATGCTAGCTAGAGAACCCCCGGAAGATGCAATTAATTACGATTTTGTAAAAACTCTTATCTTAAAGCGATACAAGTTAAACAGTGAAAAATTAAAACAATGTTTTTACAAACATCACAAAACACATGAAAAATCATGGAGAAATTATACACAAGAGCTTTTGAGTTATTTTACCGAATGGATCACAGAATTAAATATTAACACTTTCCAGCAATTAAAAGACTTAATAGTAACCGAACAATTAAAATTCCGTGTGCCTGTAGAAATAAGAGAACATTTCTTAGAAAATTGGCTCACATTTACCACGCCGTTAGAATTGGCAGAAAAACTTGATGATTACGAGAGCATTACCGACAGTTTTAGAAGAAAAGAATTTCCAAAGAAAAATTTATCTAACTCTCGAAATCAAAGTTGGAATAATTACAGTTCGGAATCAAAAAAAGATATGAGAGATGGTAAACCGAAATTTGAACCCAAGACTGAAGCATCTTTCGGAGTGCAACGAGAAAAGAGAGAATTTCGCGCAAAATATACCTGTTTCGCATGTGGTAAGGAAGGGCGTGTAAAGAAGTATTGTTCCAAATTGAATGCAGCAAAACAAGATGGAGGAAAAACTTCCAAAAGCGATCTTGAGAAAAAGGGTCTAAATGCAATTTGTTTGAATGTGAATATTCCGGTGGAAGAAACAGATGGGAGACTCCTTAAGGTAGATCTAGGAATCGGTAACCAGAAGTTTCAGGGAATCATCGATAGTGGTGCGGAGATTACAGTGCTGCGGAAGTCGGTGGTGCCGGAAGAGTATTTACAGTCATATGGAAAAGTATTCTTGAGACCCGCAATAGGGAGTCCTGTAGAAGCAAAGCTTGTTTCCATTCCGCTCACTCTTCGGACAGAAGATGAGGTTATTCCGTATGTACGAGTACAGGTTGCGGTAGTGGAAGGATTACACGAAGAAGCTTTGATCACTCCCAAGGTTTTCGCTCTGTTAAAAGAACAGCAGAAGTTGTATTTAGGGGATGAGGTAGATATCACCCCGGTTGAAGAAAATAAAGAAAAATCTGTATTCAATGTGGAGGGAAGGTGTCCAGAAGGAAACCTGGAAACAAATCTAAATAATGAAGATGAAGACAAAGAAGCTTCAGATTTGGAACTGATTCCTACTCCGGTCGAGGCAACTGTTTTGCCCGAAAATGTTGGTAACGAGGACCAAAAGGAAAGTTGTTCCGTTTCACAAGCGCAATTGTTGAAAAAGGAGCAATTGGCTTGTTCTACATTAGAAAAATGCTTTGAAGATGCAAAACGGCAGAAAAATAATTATTGGGTAGAATCCGATTTGTTGTATCATAGAGGCAAAGTTGGAGGACAAAATTATGTTCAACTTGTAGTACCTGCCTGTAGAAGACAAGAAATTTTGAAATTAGCACATGAAACACCAACTGGTGGGCATTTAGCTGCTAAGAAAACAAGAGATAGAATTGCTATGTCGTTTTGGTGGGAAGGAATGCCAAAAGAAGTAAAACAGCTATGCGCAGCTTGCCATGATTGTCAAATGCGCAGAAAAACAAAAGTAACAGACAGAACACCTATTGAAGCGGTCGGAAGACCAGAACTCCCATTTCAAGTAGTAAATGCATATATTTTAGGACCAATTGAGCCGAAGTCTTCTCGAGGTCATCGGTATGTTCTGGCTATTATGGATCAACATAGTCGTTGGCCTGAAGCAGTCCCTATTAAATCGTTGACAGCAAAAACAGCTTGCGAAGCGTTTATTGAAGTTTTTGTTAGAACTGGAATTCCTAGAATGATTGCCATGGACAATGGAGGAAATTTTGCTTCAAAACTGACAAAAGAACTTTTGAAACGATTGGGGTGTGTCCCTAAGTTTTCTACTCCAGGTTACCCACAATCAAATGGATTGGTTGAACGATGGGTAGGAACAATGAAATCAATGCTACATCATGCCATAAACTCTCATGGTAGAGGTTGGGACAAACAACTACCATTCCTGTTATGGGCATACCGAGAAGTCCCCAATGCCACCACTGGTGTTGCACCATTCTTGTTGGTGTACGGTCATCCACCTGTAGGACCATTAGCCATATTGAAATCAAGCTGGGAAGATGAAGTGGTACTTCCCCAAGGAATTGGAGAGTCTGTAGCAGATTATATGCAGAAACTCCGGGAACGTTTAAAAGACGCGGCAGAATATTCAAAGACCGTGGCTGAAACCCAACAGCAGCGATACGTTCATCATCACAATTTAAGGTCGAAAGATACAACATTCTCCGTCGGAGATGAAGTAGTAGTACTAATCCCTGATTCCACTAATAAACTGTGTTCAAAATGGAAGGGACCAGGAGAGATAGTTCAACAAAAATCGGTGCATTCCTATGCAGTGAAACTACCTGACGGAAGTATTCGACATCTACATCAGAACAAATTACGAAAATATATTCAACCGATTAGAGCTATTGGTGTTATTTACGAAGTGGATGAAGAGTTTGGAGAAGTACAGCATGCTCCGATAGAACAATACAGTGTCGTTGACGAAGAACTGCAGAAAAATATTAATTCAGGCAATTTATCACCAGAACAACAAAAGGAACTAATAGCACTTATCCAAGAATATAGAGTGGTTTTTGATGGAGAACTGAAGAGAGCCAAAGTTGGTTCACATAGCATAAATTTAAAACCTGGTGTTGTAAGAAAACAACCACATCTTTATAAAGTACCAGAAACTTTGAAAGCTAATGTAGAAAACCAAATACAGGAATTACTAAGGAAAGATCTTATAGAACCTTCTTCTGCGGAAATAGTGTATCCACTGGTGTGCGTAGCTAAAAAGGACGGAACAATCAGACTGTGTGTAGATTATAGAGAGTTAAACGCCGCCACCAAGATCTCCCCTTTTCCTATGCAGAATTCCGACAACCTAAAATTTAAAGCTGGTTCGGCGAAATATTTGACCTCGCTAGATATTTTAAAGGGATATTGGGAAATCCCACTCGAAGAGAGTAGTCGAGAATTGACCAGTTTTGTGTCACCAAAAGGCCAGTACCAATGGAAAGTAATGCCTTTCGGATTGTCTGGAGCTCCGGCTACTTTTCAAAGAACAATGAATCAGACCTTGAGATTGCATAGTGATTATGCAGAAAGTTTTCTTGATGATATTATAATTTTCTCTTCTAACTGGGAAGAACATTTGCAACATATAAGAAAAATTTTGGAAACTTTAAAATCTCTGAATTTTTCAGCTAACTTGACAAAATGCGCCTTTGCAGCATCTTAAGTCAGATATTTAGGACATATCGTGGGTTCAGGCAAACATGGACCTATTGCCGAGAAGCTAGAAGTAATAAAACATCTCAAAGCTCCCAAAACGAAGAAAGGACTGAGATCCATATTAGGTCTATTTAACTATTACAGAGAATATGTCCCGCATTATGCTAACCTTGCAAAGCCTTTGACAGATCTGACCAGAAAAACTGTTCCAAATGATACTCCATGGTCGGAAGATGCTGAAAAGTCGTTCAATAAGTTAAAGGAAAGCTTATGTGAAGTTACAAACCTTTATACCCCAGACATGTCCAAACCGTTCGAAATAAACACCGATGCTTCCATATCGGGTATTGGTGCCTGTTTAATGCAAAGGGACAAAGACGGCATGTTAAAGCCCATAACCTTTGCCAGTCAAAAGCTTACTCCAACTCAATCAAAGTGGAGCACAATTGAAAGAGAAGCATATGCTGTAATCTGGGCACTTGGGAGATTCGAAAGGTGGACTTATGGAACCACCATAATATTGCATACGGATCATAATCCTCTAAAATACTTAACAGAGGGAACTCCTAAGAACGCTCGATTACAGAGATGGTCGTTGGCACTATCTCGCTATCAGGTTTCTATTGCTCATAAACCAGGAAGTTCTAATGTAGTGGCAGATGCTTTATCTCGCATTTATGAGTAGGAAAAAGAAAATCTGTATATATATATTTTGTATTATTTCATTATTATATATTGTATAATGTGTATTTGTAATATGTGTATTTTTAGTATATAGTGTATAAGAATTTATATATCTTAAGTAGTTTAAGTAAATGCTCTCGATGGGACAGGTGAAGGACTTTTTAAATAGAACTTTTTAATTAGGACTTTTGATAGGACTTTTTAAGTAAGACTTGTGTTAAGACTTTAAAGAGTAGTTTCACAGTGTGGGACATCGTCCAACATGTAGAAACTGGAGGGAAGGTGTGAAAGTCGCCTATACTCCGTGGTCGAAAGACTTTAGGAAACTCGGAATGGCAACAGCCAGAGTCAGAGAGAGACGATGGAGTTCTTTGGATGTGTTCGAAAAGACGCTCGTGAGATATGTAATCGGGAAGCGTATTATCTAATAATATATATATTGTGTGTGTGTGCTGTAATTGTGTTCGTCTAATGTAAATATTAAATGTATTTAATTGGAGCATTTAATCTCTTCAATGTGTTCTTTCTTCATCAATATCGTGGAATACCGAACCGGGGCCATCATAGTCTATTTCTAAATAGATGTCCATAACGAAAATTTTGAAAATATGGATGAGGTCTGCAATCTTGTGGTACTATTTTTTTTCCTTTTTTAAAGGGCACATTGTCAGATATTCCATGCGTTTTGCTGTAGTTTTGTTCGTTTTCAATCCATATATGTAGTGTTATGTAATTAATTATTATCTTATGTTACGTAAATACATTGTGTTGTGTAAATAATGCAGTTTAGAAAAAGCATTTTTCTAAAAATTAGGTCATTAATCAATAAAATAATACGGCTCAATATCTTTCCTAAATTTGTTCGCTACTGTATAGTGTGCCAATTTTTTAAAAGTAATTATGTAGGAAATATCGTCAGATATCTTTATACATCCATTTTGCTATCGTGATAATGTCGTCATTGGACATCGTGATAATACATGTTGTATCATCTAAATAATGTTTTTGAAAAACAATTATTTTCTTCTGTTGTAGCTTTCGAAACTCAATCAATGAAATCACATGTTGCTTCTCTTTTTATATCTCTTAACATTTTCGCTGTCATTTTCAGTTTGTTTAAAATATATATATATGCAATATATATATAAATATATCCCAAGTTTCTCTTTTCTAATGCAATGCGCCAGTTTTTCTAAACAATCAACTAGAAAATATCCTCAGATATTTATACGTCTGCATATAGCATCCAATGCCTTCTTAGAGCCAGTTATTTCAAAGTTTTTAATCAATGAGATCACATATTGCTTTATTTTTTTATATTTTTTCAACAATTCCCTCTGTCATATTCAGTCGACATTTTGTAAAAATTTCTCGTAAAATATTTCCCAAATTATTTTATTTTTGGAATGTTCCAGTTTTCCTAAACAAACATTTAGGAAATGTCGTCATCGAGATCATTGTGGTGTCATGTAAGTAATGAAGTTTTTGAAAAGCATATGTATTTTCTTTAATTACAGTTTGCCAGATATTTCCAAGTCCTTTATCAATTAAATTGGTTGTATAATAACTTTTGAATTTTTTTTTGTTACTTTCAATTTACATTTCATAAATAAATATATATATTTTTTAATCTGAATAGATTGTATTATTTATGTTTACTTTAGTCTCTTCCTGACAATTAAATATTATTTGACACTGTAAATTTTTTTTTTTTTTGTTTTTTTTTTTTTGTTTTTGTTTTTTACCATTTAGAAAAATGGTTATTGTTCTCGTCAGGGTAGGAAATCAAAAGCATATCTGAATCTTTTGATTGGTTTAATCTGCATTTTATTCATTTTCTGATTGGTCTATACAGTAATCTGTATTTCCCTTTACTTTCAACAGAGATGGATACTTCTGTTGCCACTATGACAAAAAAGTAATAAAAACTACAAAAAAAAAATTAATAACTCAGAAGCAAATTGAGATACAGCTAGGGATGAGATTTCTGCTTTTTTGCTCACCGGTATATTCTTAGAGAAAAAGCTGTTCTGTTAAATCGCAACAGTGTTCCGATTAAATGAAATATGATTTTCTCTAACAAAATACTGATGTGCAAAAACGCGGAAATCTCATCCCTGGATACAGCTTTCAAACAAATTGCATTTAAAAGTACATTTTTTTCTCTTTACGACGGTGTAAAAAGTAATATTATGGGATATTTAGAAGTTTAAAAATGAAATTTCTTTTAAAATGATATCAAATTTATTGGAAATCTGATGATGGAAAAGCCAATGAAATGCTTGGATAATACATAAGTTTCAGGTGGATAATACGCAAATTTCAAGAAATCTGAGGAGCCGCAGGCGATATTTGTTGTTTGCAATTTTTACGTGTAATAATACTATTAATGTTTAATTCATGGCGTACGTAATGTATGATCAACTCCGTGTGATTTTTTATGTCTTAAATTTTAGTCTTCGAAAAAATCATTTTCCATATGGTCGTTGTAATTTGTTAAATTGCTTTTTTTTAAATTGTAATGAGTAAATGGTATAAATAAGGATAAATAAACCCCAATATTTCTTTTTTTTTTTTCTGAAACAGTGGAAATAATACGATTGCTACCATTTTGATGAAATTTCAAAAAAAAAAATTTCAAATTAAATTAAAAATATAAAAGTGGAAATATTTAGAAAAGTAGCATTTGGTGTATAGTATGTACACACCAAGTTACAACCAAATCGGTTAATAAATACGAGTTACAACATGACAAAGATCAGATATGGATATGTATATATATATACATAGTATAACCATTATATTAATATTACAATTCATCATCTTTTCCTTCCCTTTTTCTCCTTTCAATTAAAAATCAATAAAATGAGTATCAATACACCACACTGACATTATACATAATAAAGATGGATCAACTATTATTAATTTAACTAATCATTAATGCATTTTTTAATAAAGTTATATCCTAATCACCAATATATGAAGTATTAAAAAGTTAAAACATTCAAAAGGGGGTGAAGGGAAAAACAACAGGATGCCGAATTCATAAAAAGAACAAGTAAATAACGAAATATGTGAAAGAAATCATAATAATTTGAAATATTTTCTAAAACTATTTGTAACTAAATCAATTTAACCAAGGAAAAAAGACTTGAAATAATGAATCATTGTCATCATCAACAAATCCTTTGCACGAAATGCATGATCTCAAAATTGAAAGTTGATTAATTCAAAAAGAAAATCTACAAAATGTACTTAATATGAGAGCAATTATGAATAAAATTGGAACTAATGATTCGTAACTCGTTTTCAAGGGCAATATTACGAAGTCATTAGTAATAAGCGGATAATTTCTGAGGAAGAAATAAGCTTACACACTGCTTAAATGTTTATTTCTTCCATTTCCCAATTAACCACACCATGAAAAAATGAAAGAAATACATAATTAATCAATATGTAAGACTCGGACAGAACAAAGCCATGCACAATAGAAATAAAAATGAAACATGTGAGTTAAAAGCTTACTCAGCAATAGAATCATATAATATTTTAAAATACCATAATGAATTGTAATCATGCTTACCTAATGACAGCAAAACCCCCACCATATTAATGGGTTATAGTAAAAAGCTAATTCTGACAATTCAAAATCATTACACCAAGTAAATAATAATATTAATAATATAGATATAATAATTATAAATTATTATCGTAATTAATCTATTATAAATACATAGAAGTAAGTTAATATGATTTAAAATGGTTTTATGCATTATTAAGAAATGCTTATTCATCACAACCAACATAAACTTTGAAACTAATTATTACAATGAACCTTTCCATTTTTTCTGTAACTATTTTTGTTAAATCAATATTTGCGTAAAAATTATCCAGACAACGCTTCCCTCCTCCATAATTTAACATCTACCCTATATATATATATATATATATAAACATTTGAACGGAGGAGGATTTCAGGGTCTGGGGGTTATGATCGGTGAAAATATACCAAAATTTTCCGGAATTGCTTTCCTCCGGACGGCTGCAATTAGGTAGCTTTTTGTAATGAAAGCTACCTAAAAATTAGAATATATATTCTGTGATTAAGCCAAAATAAATTTCTAAAGATTTCTTTAAAAGAAGTCATTTAAAAGGAACATCACTATATTTTTTTACAAAAATAAATAAATAAAATCTTATTCCATTGTGAGCTTGAGGTGAATGATTTAGAGGTTTGCATGAGCCGAGCAGGGCTGGACTAATGATAGTCTTCATACAAGCTCAGTTGGATTGATACGAACCGAACACTGTAAAAAAAATGGACCAAAAAAAGGAGATTCTACTGGCAATCTAGACACCAGTACTATTTCCGTATTTTTACGGAAATTTTTCCCTATAAATTACAAAAAAAATTCAGTTTTTCTGTTTAAAAACGGAAATTTTCTGTAAAAAAACGGAAATAGTACTGGCATCTAGATTGCCACTAGAATCTCCGTTTTTCAGTCCACCCCACCCGCTTTTTTTTTTACAGTGAACTGTTAGCTTCTATACCGGGACTTGAAATATCGGCACGTGCGGATTTCTAAAGAAAGGAAGAAAGAAGTACAGTCCCGTTCAGCCCGGAAAAAAAAAAGTTTGGCCCGGCTCAAGTTTCGTGAATGAAAATTAGCCCGAGCCGGTGCAGGCCTCTATCTTTTCTACTAGATTTTAGCTATTACAGAAATTACTGCGATTTCTACCACACTAGCAGGAAATAAGTGACAAATTTTGGCGAGACCTATATTCAGCAGTAGATTGAAAACGTTTGATGACGATATATATATAATAAAGCTCTGCTCGGGCGGAAATTATCAGGCCCGGGCCCGGTATGAAAATTAAAAGTTCCGTCCGGGATCAGCCCGACCCGGAAAAATGTTAAAATCTTGCACCTGAGCCCTGCCCGAGTGAATTTCTACAAAACATTGATTTTTACATCGAATTGGTTAAAAATTGTCTCTTACGAAGAGTTCTGACCAAAAACACTTCGCTATTGTTTTTTTTTTTTCTATGTTTCAAATGTTCACTTTTACAGAATTGCCTTAGGCTGCAATACTTTTTTTTAATGAATCTCTATTTGTTGTATGTAAATGTTTCAGTTATCGTTAATATTAGCATAATAATCCGTCATAGGCAGGTTCTTTTTTCACACGTTTTACTATATTTTAATTTAGCTATATTTTAATAAGCCTAGAAATCTGCTATTCTTTAAAAAGAATAAATTTTAATATTAAATAACAGAATAATGGCGATTTTAAAATGTATGCATTTTTTGGCAAAATTTTTTCGGCCAGACCAAATTTTACGTATCTTTGAACAGACCATGCAACGCCGAGACAACGATTTTCATATGGGCTGGGTCAAAACCGGGACTGAAAATTTTGATACGTGAAGAATGAAACCAGTCACGACTCGGCCCAGAAAAAATATCTAATGCCCGACTCAGCTCGATCCTCCAGGGAAAAAGTAAGGACAGAGCTCGGCCCAAAAAAAGTAGAGACTAGGCCCTAGTGCCGTGAATGAAAATAAGCCCGAGGCCTCGGCTGGGCGTGGGTTTGGGCCCGTCCCGAGCAGATCTCATATATATATATAAAGAGAGAGAGAGATCGGAATATCACGTCTTCAATATTTCTATTGCAGAAGTAAGGCACGTTTCTTTGATAACTTTTTAAATACTTCAATGACCGAAAGCGTATATCATGATAACACTCGTTTATCATAACCAAACTGCATTCTATCAAAAAAGATAAAATTTATAATAATTTTGCCTAACTATCTGGAAATCTACCTTTCGAACAAGAAATCCTATGAATAAATTGTTTATTTTCATAATTCACTTTTTAGAAAATCCGTTTGGTTATTATCCGTTTGGCATTTTTGTTTAATTGAAACATAATAGTATATTTTCTCTTTGTAGTTTTTTAAGTTTTTAAGGGTGTATTCGAAAAAACTTTATTTTCCCCCCTCAACAGTTCGAAATTTTCTGAGACATTTTCAGACTCATTTTTAAAAGAAAAAACATGAATGCTGAGGTGATTTTTGAAGAGATTTATAAGAGGCCGTGTGATTTCATTTTTCGCACAATTCATTAGAATTTGAGTTTTAAGCAATTATTTTCTCAGTATGACCCTTTTTTTTCATTCCCTGATCTCCTGCTTCGAAAAATTTGGTTTAAAACACCAACTTTGACAACCTTTTTCACAATATTTTCGGCATTTACCAAAAATTCGAGAAACACGGCACATTATGTAGTTTCTAAATAAGAGAATTTCCCAGTTTGATGCGTTTGAGAGCAAAAATGAATTTAAAAGGGAATCAAGCAGTTTGGATCGGAATACACCCTTAAGTTTTTTTTTTTTTTTTTTTAATGGCATATTCAGCATTTTTATTTTATTTTTATCCCTTTGAAATATTTTCTCTCTAAACTATTTGCATTTTATTCATTATTATTTTTTTTTTAATTAAAATTTATGATTCATACGTGTCAACGATGCGTATTTGAATTGGGATGAAATGTGTCTCTACTTTAAATTTGGTATCCTGCTCATGCATGTATATATATATCAAAATAATAACTGCGATAACACAGTAAATATTAAATCTGAATTAATAATTATATTAGTTATTAAATTCAATATTTTTAATTATTAATTAACATAAATAACTACCGTTAATTGATGAATGGAGAATGTTTCACGAGATCGTCGTAAGTTGATTAAAACTTTACTTTATCTCTGAAAATGTTTATTTTGTTTCATATGGAAAATTGCATTCAAACACAAAACTCGAACATAGTGAATTTCTTTATATTGTTTAAAAATTAAATAACAATGGCATCCCATATATTCTAAAATATATGCATATTAGCCAAATATTAAAAATTCTGTGACTGATTGATGAAATTTTTCTTCTTCCTATTTGGACATATATTTTACATTATTTTTCCTTTCTTTTTGAACAAAATGAAATAGAATTACAGTAAACTCTGTCTAAGGCGGACTCTATGTAAGACGGAAATCTGTCTAACTCGAAAAGATTTTCAAGTCCCTGCGAATCCATAGACATGGAGTGAAATTTGTCTAAGGCGGAATATTGTCTACTACGGAAAATTTTCCCGGTCCCGATCGACTCCGCCTTAGACAGAGTTTACTGAACTGCTTTTCGAAACACACCTGAAATTAATCTCCCTTTTCATTCTGAGGTCAAGAGATGACCCGCAGAGACGGGAGATTTTTCGCGCGACGTTCAAAAGGAAAGATAACCACTGCCCTAAAGTGATATCTGACCATACGCAGGGTTGATCTGACCCCATTGAAATCGCCCCTTATTTCAATTGGAGGATTTCTTGTCAGTCCTTGGTACATAGTTGACGCCTCCAGAAACTTCTACAAGACGTGCTTTTTCTGAAAGACGAAAATAAATTTGTGTGCAGCGGAGCCTTAACGAAAATGTGAAACTTGTCAATGAATTGCAGGAAAAATTCCAAACTTGACCAATCAGTCACCGGAAAAATCCTGAATTTCAGCGATCTTAAAAACTGCAAAATACATCAATTGGTCGTACAAAAATATCATGAAATGCACAAGGTGGTTGCAGGATTTAATCGTCATTTGTAAACAAAAAAAAAATATCAGAAAATGGTGGAATCTTTTGGGAAGAGTCGTCCATGATATTCTTTTGGGCGGGATTTCAAAATTTTGGGCGCAAATTCCGCCATTAAATTCAACACCTGGAAATTATCTAGAAATTCATTAATCAGTCCTAGAAAGAAAATCACAAAATTCGCCAGTGTGTGTGTGTGGCAGGGGGGTTATTCTTCAGTTGGTTAACAGAAAAACATTGTGGCACCTGCCAGTCTATGGGGCAGAAAATTGTAATATTATATTGGTTGCAAGAAAATATAAAATTGTACTGAAAATCAATCAAAATTAATAATTTGAAAACAGAAACAAGCATAGCAAAAAGGGGAGGAGGGAACCACAACGAAATTACAGTAAATACTTTTTTTTACTGAAGGCATTTCAAGGAGGGAGGGTACACACTCTGGATTCACTGGCATATATTATCAAGGTAAACTGAAATTGTTCTGTATTTTTAAGAATATCATTAAACTAGTAAATCTGCAGATCAGGAGTCTCAACGTCATCTTTGCAAGTCATTGTTTTTTAACACTCATTGCGTAATATTCAACTTCCTACAAATCGCTTTTTAATGTTTTCAAATTACATAAATATTTATAAGCATACAAAATACTTCGTAAAGTTTCGGAAATTAAAAGTGTTAAACAAGTGGTTATACACTGATGTTCTGAAATTCTGATGAGCTACTTATTCTGGTAACTTTTCAAATCAGAAATTGCATTTCTTCAGAGGGGGCCTGCCCCCTTGAACCCCCCGTAGTCTATTTAAATTTACATTCGTAATTTTTTATTGATTGTGCGGATGGTTATAGTATATCTTAGATTTTTCTTATGCAGTGATTTATAAGGATATGCATAAGTTTTTTTATATAAATTAATAAAATTTTAATTTAAAATAAAATATTCATGTTAACCGTATGCAGACAATAAATCTTGAAGTGACGCCAAAAATGTAACCCTAAAATCTGCTACATTCGGCACAACACAACGACGTGCTTAAAAAACAGAATAATATTTTTAGTAATACAGTTTTTAATTCATAATACAATGAAATGCTACCTTAGAATGCTTATTGCTTAAATATAAGCAGATCATTTTCATTTTACAGAAAAAATGCACGGATGAAGTCAAAGAATTCAATCCCTGTTCCACGTGCTTGTTTTGTTTGGGCCGAATGAGGGCATTTAAATCTGAGCGATAACGCACATCATATTGCAAACTGTTTTAACGGCATACTGCATCTCCATCTATCTCTTTCCTCCGTGAATAATAGTTAATTTTATTTTACCCAAGACCTTTTTATTCCAGCATCTTTGTTTTCGATAAATGACGTCTAATTCACCTGCTATGCGTACTTACTCAAAACTTTTTATCTTGTTATATTAAGAAATACTCAAGAGTTTTCTTTTTATTTCCAATATGCTGCCATATTAATTTTTCTATTCTTAATTTTATTTTTCATTTTCCTGTTTCACGACAAAACATTTCGATTGAAAATTGTTTAAAAGAAAATATTATTCCGGGTTTTGATATTCTTGGCAACAATTAAAGAAATATTGGTAAATGTTATGGAAAAATGTTATGTTATTATCTATGAAAATAATGAACTTTTGTATTTTTAAGCAAAATATTTGAATAAAATAAATGAAATATTGCCTATTTTTATTTCTGGGCTAAAATCCATCTGTATGCAAAGATACAAATGCATTAATCCATCCGTTTTCGCGTTGGTTTTACTCAAACATTATACACGCAATTATACTAGTATTATTAGGACCAAATACGTTGCTAGGCAACAGATAAAAGGAAAGGAAAAAAATAAAATATGCATTATGGCAAATTGATAAAACAAAATCCTTTATATTATTGGAAAACATGCATAAAATTCCCCCCAATATTATGAACCTAATTAAAAAAATCTCGCAAATATATTGACAAAATTTCAAACTAATTGGAATAATTTAATAATCTTATTTAAAAATTTCAGCATCAAAAATTTACCATTTAAATCCATTTTTCATGTGTGCCATTTCTTTCAACAAATGAAAATCTGAAAATCATCTGACTTGCCATAGAAAAGCATTATAGAGCAAAATAAAATGTTCCATATTTCCCGAACGAATGAACCAAATTTAACCAAAAACTATTCTAGTACACTATTCTAATTTATTAAATTAAATTTATTTTTAGCCAGCTTTATGTCAAGGAAATAATTTTTGAGTAATAAATAAATAATATCAAACTAGTTACATTATAAAGTAGGCTAACATTATTTTTAAAATGTAACTTTTTATATAAACCTAAAAGGGCCATTATTTTATCCTTGTTTTGAAAAATAGATTAAAAGTTCAACAAAATATTAATCTTTATTAAATGTTTCATTCTATTTGATTGATATAAATGAATAAAGTTATTTATATACAAGTAAATAGTTTTTCTTACCTACACAATCAACCTATTTCATTCATAAATTTCAACATGTTTGTTTACCATTAGCATAGCATATAAACTGATCATGTGTATGAATAAATTTTTCTCACTGTATCTACCATAAGTTAAATCTACACTATTCCAATTTATTAAATTAAATTTATTTTTAGTCAGCTTATGCCAAAGAAATAGTTTGAATAATAATTAAATAAAATATCAGACTAGTTACATTCTAAAATAGGCTATCTTAAAAATACCTTTTTTATATGATAAGCCTAAAAGTATCATTATTTTATCTTGTTTTGAAAAAAGAATAACAAAATTGTCAAATATTAATCTTTATTAAATGCTTCATTCTATTTGATAAATGAGTAGAAAGTTATTTATTTACAGTAAATAAAGTTTTTCTTACCAACAAACAACCTACTTCATTCATAAATTTCAATATATATGTTTGCCCTTATCCTTATATAAACAAACCATGTGTATGAATGATTTTTTCTCACTGTATCCTGTACCACAAATTAAATCTAGAATGTTTTAATTTACTCTATTTATTATTAATCAGCTTATGTTAAGGAAATAGTTGTAGAGTAACAAACAAATTAAATATCAGACTATTTACATTAGGAAATAGGTAAAGATGTTATTAAATGGTAATGTATCCCCTTTTTATATGATAATCCTAAAAATGTGACTATTTTATCCTTTTTTTTTTTTCCTGATTAAAGAAAAATGTTAATTATAGTATAGAAATACAAAATATAAATGATTCATCCTATTTGTTTGCTAAATGAGAAGAAAATTACCAGTTATTTACAGTAAATTAAACTTTTCTTACCTTCACTAACATGCTATTTCATTCATAAGTTTCAATCTGTTTGTTTACCATTATACGAACCATGGATTATTGAAAAACCCCGGTTTATTATTAACGCATTTGAGCACACAGGCGCTAATAACCGGGCAGGAAAATTCTTTTTGGCTTTTTTCTTATCTAAACTTGAACTGATCACCCAATTTTTTGCTACTAAAATGCTCAAATGTATTTATTTTTGAAAGTATCTTGGCAAATGCGAAGAAGTGGGTTTTTGTGTTGTGGAAATGATGCTTGCAACTAAAAACGATAGACTGCGGCATCGAGGGTTGTGCATTCATATATTTCAGAAATTACTAACAGGACTACTAATACAGATTATCTAATAACACAACTTCGAGAAATCTATACCTGGTGGGGTGACGTAATGAGCTCACAAACCATACAGGACGACTATGTTATCCTAGCTGAATTGACTAAAAGATGGCATGGGGAGTTTAAATTAAAAAATTTGTTAACTAAAGTATTCCAGGCTTATCAAATTGGGGAACCCAAAAAAAGATGGGTCGCGCTTCAGGGTCCAGAAAATTCAGGTAAAACAACTTTTGCTTCGGCTATAGTAGAACTTTTTAACGGGATTCCTATAAATGTTAATACAAATGAAGATAATAGATTAACATTTCAGCTGGGACAGACTATCGGTCAACGGTTTGTGCATCTAGACGATGTTACCTCCACGGGTTTTCGTAATATAGATAGATGTATGAGAGAAATGCTGGATGGTGATCACTGCGTTTCTCTCTCGGGGGGGGGGGGCACTTCTTGTCCTTTTTCCTCCGGGGATCCTAACAACTAATGAGGAGCACTTTAATTCTGATATGTACAAATGTGTCTCTGTCAGAATCCAGCTTTTTAAATTTATACCAAATAACTAATTCTTTGAGCACCATCTTCTGGATTTTGAGCAAGTCCATTTTTGATAAGAAGGCTCTTGTTATATGTAAGTAATAATTTCATTTTAGCATTATTTTTCAACTATTGGTTCAACAAGGTACGTATACATTTTTTTTTTAGTATGTGAACTATTGGGATTAAAATTTGATATCGGAGACCAGCTATCTTAGAGATTTATTTAAGGATGAGCTCGCGGCCAGTTTGAAAGTAAGTATATTTATTTTTAAGTAGCATTACTTTTTATTTTATTTTACTTAATTTTTTTTCTATTTCTAGGATTTCAGAAAAAACATCGGAACTGTACAGTGTGCTAAAATAACATCCTCGGTTAGTTCGGACGATGAATGCTCTCAGATGAAAGTATTGGTACCCAACACCCCACCAAGCCCTCCACCGATACACCAACTCCTTTACCAGCTAGAAATGGACTTAAACAATGCAGGAGAACAGCAAGGATGTCATTTTGGGGGCCTCGGCAGGCTGCATGGATGTGCATCCCAGCCATTTCTTCACCCAGAGCCTATCAGAGGAACCTGTTTCCTTCTCATAAATAACATAAAAAAGTGATTGCCTGCAGTGTATGCATCGACTGTCAAAACAAGGATTACTCAGCATGTAAATTCAAAATGTAAAATATTGTAAATAAAAGGCAACAGCCTGGAGAGAATCTAGAGCGGGTAGCGCCTGACAACATGTCTGGCCACTCACTCGGGATGATCCCCTTGGTCTTGCTAAATTTACAATTACAAAGAATAACAAATTACTCAAGAAACTAAAAAAAAATACAAGTATAGTTTAATTTTTTTTTTTTTTTTTTTTTGAAGGTAAGATTAATATTTTTCACATATTAAAATTTTCCAGAGTATTTTCGAATATTTCAAAGGGCATTGCGGATCGCTCTTCACCTTCCTCCATTCCTGAGGACTTTTTTTTACGCTTTAAGTCTTTTTCAGTTTTTAGTTCGATATCATGCAAGGTTCACCAATACACAAAATTTTAGCAGGAATTCGAATCCAAGTAGAGTTATTTTGCAGGTCTACTTTACATTGGATTTCCTCGAAACCTGCATGTGAAGAAAACTCTTCAGGGGTCTGTCCAGATTTTCCACACAGGGTCCTGTTTTTGTGAAATTGTGAAGTTTTTTTTATTTTTGTGAAAATTCTAGTCATAATTTTGTGAATTTTAAATTATCGATGTCTTCATGTCCTATCCTTCATGTATAAAAAGCTAAGTAATATGCTCTTTGGTGAGTTCAACTGCTTACTTACAGGCTAGATTTTATTTTTAAATGACTAAATTTGTGAAAAGTTCAGTGAAAAGTCTATTTAAGAAACAAATAATTTTGTGAAGGGTCCTGTTTTGGGATAAAATGTTTTGTGAAGGGTCCTGTTTGGGGATAAATAATTTTGTGAAGGGTCCTGTTTTAAGATAAATTATTTTGTGAAGGGTCCTTTAAAGGACCTAAAAATTTTCCTAAACATATCCCTGCTCTTGTATAAAGTAAATCAATGATGAAAGACCTGCTTTAAACAGATCTTTAGTTATATCAGGTACTTTGTGCCCCAACTGTCGACTTTCAATAATTTTGCTGTATTCTGCATTAGGGATGCACCGAATATTCGGTATTCGGCCATGTTACCAAATATTCGGTTTGGCCGAATATCAAACTATTCGGTATGCCGAATATTCGGCTTGGCCGAATAGCAAATTATTCGGCATGCCGAATATCGAAATATTCGGAACTTTTAAAACATATTTTAAAACCTTATACATTTTCTACGTTTAACAGTCAACTTATAAAGATATTCAGAATAATTAGAAACAAAATCATATTTAAATAAAAGAGAATGTTTTTACATTATTTATTTGCTGTTTGTTAAGTATTATTTAAGAAAATTAGCCAATCATGAGGATTTTCATGGGAATTAATTATGTACAAATGCAAGTTCCTCAGCATTGTCCAGTAAAAATAATCTGTTTCTTGCTAAGATTTTAAGAACAACGTTTACAATCTCTGAAAATGATTGCCCACTCCAGACACCGATCAAGGATGCATTTAAAAATTTCCTTGCTTAATCAAAGGGAGTAGAACAGTTATTTTTGCTAAGTTGTCACCCTATAAAATTTGAATTGATTGTATTATTTATTAACTTTTACTTTAGTCTCTTCCTGACAAGCAAATATATGATCCTGTACAATTTTTCTTCCAATTTTTTTACAATCTCTCTTTGATTTTAAAATGTTTGTTTTAGAATTTAAGAAAATTTTATTCATTTGTTTTAATTCTCAGAAGCTATGAAATTTAAAATTTTATTAATTAAAAATTTTTTTATAACTATCCTCTTTGTAAATAACTCAAAGCAGATTTTTTTCAGCATAAAGTTTACTTGAAAAAAGCTCTTGTTTATTAGAATAAAAATTTCTGTTTTAAATATTATGTAAAATTGTTTTAAATTTTAACATTTTAATGCCTTTAAACTTAGAAATATAAAAGTATTCGACAAGTGGAATATTCGGTATCCGGCCTAGCAGTTACTATTCGGCTAGCTGAATATTCAGTATTCGGTTCACCTGTTGGCCGAATATACGGTATTCGGCCAAAATCACTATTCGGTGCATCCCTATTCTGCCTCTAGTTCTTTTTGCATTTTAAAGGGTCCTCGGCTTCCCAGCACAATTGTTTTCTAGCCTCATACGCACACATTTCATTTTCGGTGAGAAAATAACTAAGCAGCGCATCACGTAAACTATCCCGAAGCTTTTCTAACTCAAATTCAGATAGATCATCCCTGTCATCTCCTGTCGCACTATCAATCTGGTCACCTGAGTTTTCGCACTTGCAATGATTCTTAAAATACATCTGGATAGCTTTAAAAGCAATGTCGAGCGTCATGTCTATGTACAGTCGTTGAAAAAAAAAGTAAACACCCACTACTAACTCCTCAGCAAATCATCGTAGAAGAAAGTTACTGGTGCCGAACGATTGGAAATAAAGTCTACTTTTAAATGATGTATATAAAATTTTCTTAGGGGGTCATCTACATATTAAAATGAATCCAAACTTCATTTTTTTCAATGGCAATGCCCAATTTTAACGAGATATTTCAAATCTTCAGTTCAAACTATGCCTAGACACCAAATTTCAAGTCATTTAAATGATAAGTTTTTGAATTATAAACATTCAAAATTTAGTGCTTCCAATGTTAAATTACATTTTCATATCTCCTGAAATTATGCTCCTAATGTGCTATTTTTTTTTTTTTTTTTTTTTTTGTAGTAATAATACTAATATACCCAAACATAAATAAGCTGAATTTGCAATTTTTATAATTTTATGATATGAATTATGAAACTAATATTCGAAAAAATTACGAATTGCAACCTACAATTTTTTTGATGGATTTAGATTTATTAAGTCCTGCTTTATGGAAATTCAAAAATTTCACATTTTTATTATAAGTAGTTTTTAAATTATGCTTATAAAACGGCAAAATGATGGTTTAAGGGGCCGTGTATATGGAAGTGAGTAGACATTTTGAAATTTATTCTGCTGTACTGTAATCTAACACACTTCATTGACTCCTTGAGTGGCGCTTAAGGTGCCTTGATCAAGGAAGGGGCTCTCTCGGTTAACAATCCAGTACGGAACTTCAATTTGGATACAGCCCTTAAAATAAGCTCGTTTTAAAATAATTAATTTCTCGGAAACTTATGGTATGAATTGCATAAAAATTCGTTTTTAGGCTAATTGAAGGGTGTAGAGTTCATTTATGCTGTCAGAATTGAGTACTGCTATTAAAAAAAACAAAGTTATGGTTCGTTTTAATATGTAGATGGCCCCCTAAGCAAATTTTATATACATCATTTAAAAGTAGACTTTATTTCCAATCGTTCAGTACCAGTAACTTTCTTCTACGATAATTTGTTGAGGAGTTAGTAGGGGGTGTTTACTTTTTTTTTTCCACGACTGTACTTTTCCATGTTATTCCCTAAAAAAAAAAAAAATGTGCAGGATACTCGGTTAATTTTTACATGTTAATTTAATAAGAAATTCTATAAAAGATACGGTAAATATGTATGTCTTTTGAACATGCAATAACATTTTTCAATACGTATTCTTTTAGAGTTGGGTTAGCCAAAACATCATCTGGGCAAAATATAAGTCTAGGATCAGTTGGGACTCTTCCTAATCATTCGGTTGATTGCTGTTGCTGTCCGTTTGGGGGTTGCACATCTTTTGGTAATACCGGATTTTGTACAATTAGCCTTATCGTTATTTTGATTCTCTGGATTTTTTGCCAGGAATGGAGATATTGAGGCTTTGTGTAGTCCTAGTGTTTAGTTAAAAATTGTAGATTTATTTGCTTGCATGATAGATGTCAGGCATCCATACATATAACATATTCATCATTTAACTCTTTTACATTTTATGGGATCAACACCTTTTTCTGCGAGCTTCGTAGTCTTTAATTTCATCTTCCGGGCTATTTCATTCATATGAAAACACCCACTTGCTAATGTTAATCCTATGGGAGAAATTATTAAAAATATCTCTTGCATTTCAATATTTATTTATTTATTTTTTTTTTTTTTTTTTTGCATTGGATAGCTGAGGTTGATCTCCTCAAAGGCAATGTTTTACTTTTTCAATTGTCTATATATTTTATTCTTTTTATGAGGATACTTCCACTTTCAAAACCAGTTCAGAAAGGGAAAGTATTCTAATTAAAAAATAAAAACCTGTAAACAAAATCGAAAGTAAAAAGCAGTCTTTGTAGAGATCAACCTCAGCTATCCAATGCAAAAAACAAAACAAATTAAAATGTGGATATCCAAACAAGATATTTTTTAAAATTTCTCCCATAGGATTAACAGATTTCTGAGCACTTTTTTTGCATGAGTGAAGTATAGAGACATTGCAAACCGCATGTATTCTTTACTGAGTAACGGGTAATCTCTCTGGTACGAAGTACCAAATCATTAGTTCGGAATATGAGTCGTTACTGCAGAACTTAGAAACAAACTTCAAACGTTACTTTCATTTCGTGATTCATGAACAGAGCCGCATTGTCTGATGCGGAAAGATGTGAATTTGTGTTCAGAAATCAGTTGTTCCCGTATTAGTGTCCCATATGGGTATTCATTTAATCGTTTCGTTACTTCAGTGGCTTTGCTTCAGCACTCGTTTATTTGCCGAAAATGTCCGTGTGAATAATTTTGAAGTCACATGGTCAATAGCAGAACAAACTGCTTTTAGAAGAACGATTACTATGAGATCGTTTTTTCTTTCAGGGATTGTACTTTTTAGCTCACAGGCTATCAAAGCCCAGAGATAATGTGCCCGCCGGTTCTGTATGTACATAATGCGATAACTCTTGATAGAAATATTCGATTTGCTTCAATTTTTTTCTAGGTTCATTCTGATACGGCGCTTCCCTGATTAGTTGGTGGTTGATTAGTTAAGTATAAAGGGGAGGGAATGGGGGGCTAATCCTCCCCTTAACTTAGATAAATGGGTTTTCATGCAGAATTATCAGATTTTCTTCAAATTTGGTATACCAGTTAATTCTGATAAGGCGCTTCCTGATTAGATTTGGAAGTTCATTGGTTAAATATAAAGGGGGGAACGTGGGGCTAATACCCACTTAATTAAGATAAATGTTTTTTTCTATCCGATTTGCTTCAAATTTGGTATACCGATTTATTTTGATAAGGCGCTTCCCTGATGACATTTGGAGGATCATTGGTTAAGTATAAAGAGGGGAAACGGGAGGGAGGTAATCCCCCCTTAATTTATTTTTCGAGGGGCATTATTCTTTGAAATAAGAGTATAATATACAATTAATGTCAATGGTTGTGAGCTCAATGCCATCAGTTTAAAGGGCATTTTTCTTTTTTATTTCTCAGATATGAAGTGTTATATGCTTTTTTCAAACATGGAGAGAATAATTGATTTTTTTTTTTTTTTGCCAAGAGGTTTTATGAATGCATTTAAAAAAAGGAAGCATGGATCCAAGCAATAAAGAGACAAGATATGTTTATCATTTAATATTTTAATTAGATTAATTTCATATTGATTATGCATTTAATCTATTAAGATTGCTCAAAATTTTACTGTAAAAAAAAAACTGAAGCTTATAACAGAATAAAATGTTCATTGTAGCTGCATTTAAGGAATGATAAAGTATTTTTATGAAATATAACTTTTTAAATCATTGCTTTTTACTCATATTCGCAAAAAATCTGTAAGCACTTTTGATCAGAAATTAAGAAATGGATTTGTGTCTCTTAAAGAGATGCAACGAATATTCGGCCGAAGCCGAATATCAAGTCTATTATTCGGCCTTGGCCAAATAATACTGTAATAAATGTTTTTATATTTACACAGTATAACTTTTTAATTTGACAATTTATATTCATCATATATAATGAAAATTTTATTGGAAATTAACTAACACTTTTTTTTTCCATTAACTTTCATACTCGGAATGGGTTTTATCTACCCATTTTTATATAAGAGGCTAATTTAGGAATCATGTTAAAAAAAATTTATGCTGTATCAGTAAGTACAAAAAGTATCTGTAATAAGCTAACATAACCTGTTAAATTTAAAATTAATCTATTCAAAATTGTTTTAATACAGCTGTACAAGCTAATTCAATTTTTTTTTTTTATCATAATGGGAAGTTTAACATTAACTCTTGTTACATAAAAAAATATTTCTTTCAATAATATTTTGAATTATACCTATAAAGAACATAAATATATGATTGATTAGATATAGATGTATTATATGTATAAGATGTTTAAGTCGTACATGTTGCAATACTTAAGGGGTTTTTTTATAGTAAAATACGCTTAAAAGTTAAATATAATTTAAGTGATTTTTTTTTTAAGTCTGTTACTATTTCTTATTAAATAATGAAAGAAATGTGAATACTAAATTCTTTTAATTAGTACGCATTTACGTTTTAGATTTTTTTTTTTCTTTCAAGAATAGCATTGTAATGCCTTAAAAAACATTTAAAATGTTTTCAATAAACATAGATTGTGATGCAGAAATAATAATAATTCAGCATTCTCAGGTGATAGTGTATTTCTTTCTTTCTTTTTTTTTTTTTTTTTTTTTTTTCGTAAATGTTACCTGCTTCTGAAAATAATCTCTCACTATATATGGTACTTCCTGGTGCAGAAAGGTACTTTTTGGCTAATTGTGAAAGGTTTGGAAAGTCTTCCGAATTTTTTGCCCACTACTCCAAAGGACACTGTTGTCTTTCTAGTAGTGGCTGGGAAAGAAAATTACTAATTTCTTTTACTTCTTCACATTGAGGGGCACTTTCTATAGAGGCTTCACTGCTGACAGCAAAGGAAAAAATAATAATAATAAAGATAAATAAAAATTTTGTTAATTGTGAGCTTTATAATGTCTACAATGATTTCTTTCCACCATTTTAGAGGATATTCCTTTCACCCTTTCTATCAGTGGAATTTTTTTTAAGATATTAAGATTTCTAATTTTTTTCATCTGAAAACTTATGTTTCCTAGTACTTTTAAAATTTTGTCATTATTTTAAAATGTAACAACAACACACATAATATCTATTAAAATGTAACTAGACAGTACCTGATGAGGAACTTTTGCTAAGAATTTTTTGGGGGGCGTCTGAATTATATTATTAAGGCAATTTTTAGGCCGAACATAGCCGAATATTTTTTCAAAGTAAAATAATGCTTTAAAAAATTAAAAATTTGTATATAAATAATTTTTTAAAAGAAAACAATACATTTTAATTGTGAAATGTACAAGAATTGTGCATATAGTGCATACTATATTTTGTTTTTAGGCAAAAATATGTTCATTATTCGGCAGCCGAATAGGCCGAATATTCGGCTGTAACTCGGCCGAATATTCGGTATTCGGCCAAACCACTATTCGTTGCATCACTAGTCTCTTTTTCCTTTAAATTCAAAAGATTTGTTTGACGATATACTATGAAAATGTGTGTTTAGAACCAAATTTCTGGATGTGACAGTAATTGAAGGGCCATCATATAAAAGCACTTGATTATAGCTTGAACTGCGATGAACTTATCGAAAAATGAAAAAACGCTATTCGTTTCCATATCATTCGCATCACTGCCAATTTTATGAGTTTATGCATTAGTTGAGTATATGAATGTGTCAGAAAGTTTTGCAATGTCGAGCAGAGGTAAATACGTTTTGAGAACCATGCTAGTTTCCGTAGTAGACACGTTCAGTTGTCATGTTTTACTGGTTTCAGTAAGCAGTGAATATTTCTATTAATATACGCAATTACTATTTTTTTCTTTTATACATACAGTAATACTTACGGAGACAGAATTGTGAGAAATCCCTAAGGAATTCTGTTTCAGAGAAATTTTTCATCTTAGCAGATGCATTTCCTTGTATTATTTTTATGGAAATCAGATCTTGGAATATTTCAATTCAAGGTAAATTCCACTTTTACACAGATTTCTGTTACAGAAAGGTTTCATACAAAACTTTATTATGGGTCTATGTAACGGTAACAAATTTTTGAAAAGATCTCACATACGGTATATAATTATATTTACTGTAGTCTTATGACCATATATTTCACATGCAGTATTTTGAATGCCCAATTTTATACTTTATGAAATGTTAAATTAGTGTAAGCATCCATATAGATTTTATCTATTATTTTAAGGAACAGTTAAAACTAATTATAATAAAAAAAAAAAAAAAAACAGCTCAGAAAATTAGAAAATACATCGAATATATGTGTACTAGTACTTAGGATAATTTTTAATATCCGTTTTCTAAAGAATAATGAGTAACAAATATTTTCTAATGGGTAGTGTGTTTGAAAGTAACGAATACATACGGGTGTTCATTTAGTCAGTACTTTTACAGCACTAGTGAAGTAGCCTCTTAAGTATAATTGAATCATTAGATCTCGTGAAGAATCCTCTATCATTTCTTGAATTTCCTGTGTGTTTCATGAAACATCTTTCAGCACTTTTGGAACACCCTGTGTAGTTGAATCTATATTGTATGTCCGGTGTCGCCCAGGGCCCATTATAATAACCTAAAATAAAACTCAAGTTTGTATGATTTTATATCTTTTGAAAATATTTTAAATAAAGGAACCTAGTTTTGGGGGCCCCATTATCTTCTGCAGTGTCTTGTGTGTTCCCAGCAAACCTCCTTCTGAAGGAACCTGTGAACTGCATTCCCCGCAACTTAAGGCAAGTATGTACCGTAAGTGCTCTGCATGTGCCAGAGATAATCGAAAGCCAAGTTGAATGTGCCAGTTCTCGTAGTAATCAAGCAAGCCCATAGAGCCCGAAAAAATAATGCACCATTAATGTTCAAAAATGTTGGCAACTGAAGTCTTAAGATAAAATTTTATAATACAGAAAGTAGCTGAATTGCAATCTAAATTTAATGAACCAAATCCTGTTGAAATTGGGCCCTTATAACCCAAGGAAAGAATGCGCGCCCAAGCAGTGGAAGGTGCACCCCCCCCCCCCTCTCCCCGTAAATTTCACGAATTACTTTTAGTATTAACACAATATTTAATAAATGGATGATTTCCTTTATCTAAAGTTACCTATAAAGTAACGTCAGACTCATAGAATGATAGACATTTTCTAAAAACCATCAAATCATGTTCAGGATCTTCTAAAACATATAAATCCATTGAAAACCGGAAGTCAAAATTTTTCACGAATCCAATACTTTCTTCTTGTAAAGATAGAAGAAACTAAAATTAGTTTTTTTTTTTATTATTCTAGAATTTATTATAATACATATTTAAAGATTCTGTTAACTGAAATTCATTATTGCTATTACTATTTTTACAAAATAAATTGCATTGATACGTTCTGTGATTAATTAAGTCCAGTTATAGCTCGACCTGGCCCGAGTATGTAGAGAAAATGTAAGCTTGATTTTGGCACTCTCAGAGTCTGCTGAAAAAATTCAACACTGACTTGCACACATCTAACTGTCCGATGCCAATCTCTAAAATGGACATATTATGTTTCTGTATTGATGTTGTGAAACTAGCATCAGCTCATGCAGCATATTTGTACTTATTCTCATACCAGTCATGTCCATTGAAAATTGTTTCTATTTTATCAGCGTAGTTTATTTCCAATTTGTTGTACTGTGTCGGTCAGCCCACTTAATTTTTTTTATCAGTTCGGTTTAGACCATTATAGCAAAAATTGTCTTTATTCTGCTCACCCGGCCTGTTTAAAAAAATTTAATATAGTGTTTAGTAGTAAAATAGTATCCCCTTTTTGAAAAATTTCCACCCAGCGGCCCTTTTTTTCTAAAGTCAACACTAAGGGAGTAACTACATTCCTTTCCAAAGTTTTGGAGAGAAAGTTATATTAAGGATTATATTCCAATCATATTTTATTTATAATTTTACTAATAATATTAAAAAACATATTGGTTACATTGAAAAGAAAAATTTAAGAATAATAATTTACTTTAATCATTGACAAATGTTTATGTTTAATAAACAATTCTTTAACTTTGTATGTTTTAAAAGTATTTCATGAAATCTTCTGATTCTAGTCTTCAATGTGTCAGTTAGTTGAAAGATATTTATTGTGTCAGAATATTTTTTTAAAAGGACGCTTTTTGATACAATAACATCGCTAGTTCTTCAGCACGAACACAAAAAAAAAAAAATAAATAAATAAAATAAAAAAGCTTTATTGTTATTGACACACGAAAAACGCAAATAAAATTCCAACCGAAAATGCGCAACAACAAGCGACAGCGAAATGATAACAATAAATCTGGGCATTTCTCTGGATTCGCACACGATCGCTACTTCGGTTCCATATTTTTCATTTCATCTCAAAATGGATTTCTCGCCAAACAAATCTCGCCAAAAGTGCGTGAATCGAGGGAAGATTCCAAATTCGCGTCTCCACCCTTAACGAGATGGCTAGTAAGTACTCGCTCACTTGATCCCCAGCCAGTGACAAGTCAGCTGACCAGCCGATTGATGCATACGGGACCAATATGCACCTCCCGTCTACCTGAAGCAGAGGCCAAAGCAGTGTGTTGGTTTCCCTCAACTGACAGGATCCCCCTTTTCAGGGACACGGGTCGCCACGCACGGCAAACACGTGGGTGGTTTACAATTCCCCATGAGTCGATATGCAGGATGATATCGGCTCATGCAGAATTGCCCTCACCTCCGAAGAGGAAACTACAATGAGAGTGAAACAAAGAGGAAAGAAAGACAAGAGGAATAAGAGGAAAAAGAAAAGAGAAAGATCGCTCAGGAACCCGGGGTTGCGAAGCCCGTGAATACCTAAAGAAGGTATCCCCCTGGGGGGCAAATTTTTCTGGTACATGTACCAACAAATCAAGCACGGCAACCTAAAATACAGCAAAGTTTCCCCCCAGACAGTTTCGGGGGTGGGGGGGGATCGAATCTACACTCCACTGCCCACACCACCAACACCCTGCCCTTTTTAAAACCTGGTGGAAACTGATATAGCAATCTGAAAACTGATGTGTAATAGCAATTTCTTAACATCTTCAGCACAACTCCTAAGATTATTGAACTTCTTTATTCATAAAATTCTTTAAAACCTGGATTTACTGAATAATATTTTTAGAAATAAACCGAAATCAACTTAAGTTACAAAATAACACAGATTCCACGATTTAGGTAGTAAAGAGTGAAAATTATCTCCTGAAACTGGCTCACATTATGTGCATTAGTCCGTCAACACCAGCATTTCTTGGCATTAAATTTATTCGTGAACACGTCGTAAAAAAAAAAAGAAAAGAATCTTCCACTTATTTTTGTCACATTTGTAAAAAGGATTACGTAAGTAAAGCATCTTAATATGGTGCTTAAATGGTTTAAATGTACAAGATCTGAAAGATTCCTATTTCTGGTCCGATGCTAAAACAATAGCATTGGAAATTGCACAATCATTAGGAATTGAAGATTTAAAATTTAACAACAGCTGATTAGAATGTTTTAAAGTTCAACATAACTGTTACTTGAGGAATGATGCAGATTTCAACATTATTGAAAAACAAGCCAAAAAAGATCTACCATTTTTGTATCAGATGAATGGGGTGACAAAATCACCAGGTCAAAATAGAGCAACAAATTTGTTGTGGTTAGGATGCAGGCAGAAGACACTTATTCTACTGAATGCCTCTAAATGTCAATCACCAAACGCATAAAAAATATGAATGATGAGATTAGGAACTGGTTAGCTATTCAGTGGCTAAGGCATGAGAAGACTAAACCATTCACCATCCAATATAATACAATCCTCCAAGAATGCTACCTGTTTTTACAGCTCAACTTGAAGTTTACAAAAGATGGGTATCTGATATATGTTGATTGGGGTTTTATGGCACAATCATGCTAACGAAACAAAATTTAAAGATTTCCTTGAAAAATTGAAATCTAGGATTTCAGCAAGACTTCCTGCCACTACTGCACTGATTCGGACAAATTCACAAGAGCCAGAATTCATAAGAACAAGCCTATGAAGACCTTTTAGAAGAAAAACAGAAATAGATCCGCTTGCGGAGCCTAAAATAATGGAAATAATAACAATAATTCAGTGTCTAAACTAATTGTTGTCACTTATGAGTCAGAAATGAAGAAATTATTGAATCAAGGTGGGGAATTTAATGATAACTAAAAAGCCAAAACTGATTCCACGATTTAGGTTAGTAAAGAGTGAAAATTTTCTGCTGAAACTGTTTCACATTATGTACATTAATCCGTCAATACCAGCATTTCTTGGCATTAAATTGATTCGTGAACATGTCGTAAAAAAAAAAGAAAAGAGTCTTCCACTTATTTTTGTGACGTTTGTAAAAAGGATTACATAAGTAAAGCATCTTAATATGGTGCTTGAATGGTTTAAATGTGCAAGATCTGAAAGATTCCTATTTCTGGTCCGATGCTAAAACAATAGCATTGGAAATTGCACAATCATTAGGAATTGAAGATTTAAAATTTAGCAACAGCTGATTAGAATGTTTTAAAGTTCAACATAACTGTTACTTGAGGAATGATGCAGATTTCAACATTATTGAAAAACAAGCCAAAAAAGATCTACCATTTTTGTACCAGATGAATGGTAAGTCAAAATGGAGCAACAAATTTGTTGTAGTTAGGATGCAGGCAAAAGACACTTATTCTACTGAACGCCTCTAAAAGTCAATCACCAAACGCATAAAAAATATGAATGATGAGATCAGGAACTGGTTAGCTATTCAGTGGCTAAGGCATGAGAAGACTAAACCATTCACCATCCAATATAATACAATCCTCCAAGAATGCTACCCGTTTTTAGAGCTCAACTTGAAGTCCACCAAAGATGGGCATCTGAAATTCGTTGATTGGGGTTTTATGGCATAATCATGCTAAAGAAACAAAATTTAAGGATTTCCTTGAAAAATTGGATTGGTTGGTTGTATGGGGTTTTATGGCGCAAAATCCCTTAAGGGACATGCTGCGCCAAAAAAGTAGACTAAAACATCAAAAAAGTGAGAGATAGAAAAATGACAAAATAAAGGAACAATGAGAAAAGCAATGTGGATGGGGTACCCCATCCAGATGTAGTCGAACAAGAGTAGAAAAGACTAACTTTTAAATACTATAAAACAGTAGAGTAAAAACAAAAGAATAAGTCAATAAAAAGTGCAGTCTGGAAGGGGTTCCCTTCCAGATATCACAAAGGTGTAAACAGAAAACTTAGTCGTTAAACCAAAGATATAAAAATTAAATTTCAAAGTAAAAACCAGCATGTTTTAAAAAAGTAAATAGTGCCCTATGAGGTGTATCCCCAATAAGGTTTGTCAAGAATGGTGATGATGACTTAAAATAAACTCTATATAAGTGCCGGAGGCCCGGACAGTCAGTTAAAACATGACGAATGGTCAGGTAATCAAAATGACAATGTGGACACATGGGAGCATCCTCCCGAAGTAAAAGATGTTTATGAGTGATCCTTGAATGTCCAATTCTCAGACGAGTAAGTAGAACATCTGTTTTTCTTGGATAACTTGGAGGCCAGGTCATTATTAGAGGTTTGATATGGTGCAGTTTATTATTGTTTTCTAGATCCCAACTTTCTTGCCATTTATTCTGAATAAAAATATTTATAAGTAGTTTAACGTCTGAGAAAGGAACATCATGGTGTAACAGATTAAGAGCACGTTTTGCCGCCTCATCTGCTTTCTCGTTGCCAGGAATACCCACGTGTCCAGGTACCCAGCAGAATAAAATATTATGACCACGCCTTGTCAATTTGTTGTAAATATCTAGGATGGATGAGACAAGAGGATGCTTGTTAAAAGATTTAATTGCGTCAATAGAACTATTTGAGTCTGTATATATAATGAAGGATGAGCTATGATGATGAGATATGTGCACCATGGCTCTCTCTATTGCAATCAGTTCAGATGTAAAGACGGAGATAGAAGGATGGAGACGATAGCTTAATGAAGTGTTGTCACAAAATACACCACAACCAACAGTATTGCCACTCTTAGATCCATCTGTATAAATGTCAGTATAGCCATTAAAATTTGCTCGGTGTGCGGCAAATAACTGTTGACAAACTGCAGGGGCCAAGTTGTTTTTATCATATCCTTTAAAGGGATGGAGCGATGTAATATCAGGAGGGTTCCAAGGAGGGAGTACATGCAATGGACATGGACTTACCCTGATATTACTCAGTGGGCTATTATCAGTAATTTTTCTAATTCTGACACCAAAAGATGGGATGCAAGATGGTCGATGCTGATAAAGAATATCATTGTCGGTGTTTAAAATGTATGTATGAAGAGGATGGCCAGGATGTGAAAGGAGACGGTAATACAGTTCTAAAGAAAGCTTTTCACGAATGTGGTGTAATGATGGTTCATTGCAGTCAACATAAAGACTTAAAACTGGAGAGGTACGAAATGCACCAGAGCAAACACGGAGTGCGCTATGGTGCACTGTGTCAAGTTTTTTAAGAACAGAATTACGTGCAGAACCATAGACCTGGCAGGCATAATCAATTTTGGAGCGGATTATAGAGCGATAAATTTTCAAGAGAGAACCACGGTCTGCTCCCCAAGAAGTGTTTGAAAGAACCTTAATTAGATTAAGTGATTGCTCGCACTTTTTACGTAACTGCAAAACATGTGGCAAGAAAGTGAGTTTTTTATCAAAATATAAGCCAAGAAAGCGAATGCAATCAGTAACAGCAACTTGAGATGCTCCAATATAAATTTCAGGATCTGGATGCAGATCCCTTCGTCTACAGAAATGCACACAAGAGGTTTTGTCTTGGGAAATAATAAAACCATTTTTATTTGTCCATTGAATAATACGGTTGATAGCAATTTGTAATTGTCTCTCAATAAAACGCATATCTTGTCCTTTACATAAAATTTTAAAATCGTCAACATATAGTGTACCCTGCACACAAGGGGGTAATTGTTGCAGTATATCATTTATCTTGATTGCAAAGAGGGTGACACTCAGAACACTGCCCTGTGGTACACCCTCTTCTTGTACATAAAAACTGGAGAGAATCCCCCCAATTCGAACTTGAAAAATTCGAATGGCGAGGAAGTTCTTAATAAAAATCGGGAGGTTCCCACGAAAGTCCAGGTTAAAAAGGTCGCGAAGGATACCATACCTCCATGTCTTGTCATAGGCTTTCATCATGTCGAAAAAAACAGTGACCAGATGGTTGTGTTTTAAAAAAGCAGTCCGTATATGGGTTTCTAAAAGAATGAGGTTATCGATAGTGGACCTACCACGCCGAAATCCGCTTTGGAAGGCTGCAAGGCAATTATTTGATTCAAGAACATGCACCAGGCGGCAATTAACCATTTTTTCTAAAAGTTTGCAGAGGCTGCTAGAGAGTGCGATAGGCCTGTAATTGTTTGGGTCACACGAGTCTTTCCCTGGCTTAGGAAAAGGAATGATAATGGCTTTAGACCAGGCATTAGGGAAAGTTTGTTCAATCCAGATTCTATTGAAAAAAATAAGTAAGTTATTGAGAGAGGTGGAAGAAAGATGTTTTAGCATGGTATATGTGATGCCATCATGTCCTGGGGCAGATAACCGGCTCTTTTGCAAGCAACTTAAGAGTTCTGGAATAGTAAATGGGAGATTGTAATCATGAGAATGGCGAGAGTTAAAATTGATTCTGGTATTTTCCGTTTGTCTTTTGTATGATAAAAAAGGTTCTGGGTAAGAGTCAGAGCTAGAATTGGAAGCGAGGGTACTAGCTATTGTCTCAGCTATATTTTTGGGAGAAGCTATTGTTTGGCCGTTGTGTTTTAAAATTGAGATATGATTTTCAGAATATAATCCCATACAATTTTTTACTTTTTTCCAAAGAACTTTACTTGAGGTGTTACTGTTTATATTGGAGACGTATTGCATCCAGGATTCACGTTGGCTTTTACGCCGCACTCTTCTAGCATCAGCCTTTGCTTTTTTGTACATAATATAATTAGTATTATTGGGATACCTCCGGAAGATACCCCAAGCCTTCTGTTGATTTTTTTTTGCCTTTTTGCAGTCATCATTCCACCATGGTTTCCTGTGCTTTGGGGTAGAAAGTGATATTGGAATGCTAATATCTGCAGCATTGATAATACATTGGGTGATATTATCAAGCGCATCGTCGATATCACCTTCTATCATTTCACTTGTAATTTTTGCAAGGTCTGTGAAAGTTCGCCAATTGGCTCTGTCATAGACGTAGCGTTTAAAGAAATTATTAGAATCCGTGTGAGGAGTTGTCTGCGAGATGAAAGTGGGAAAGTGGTCACTGCCGTACAGGTCATTAGAGACCCAGAAGGTCCAATACGGATATATAGATGGGGAGCAAATAGTGAGATCTATGGCATGAAAGGTGCGAGTCGGTTCATGAAAATATGTGTGATCACCATTATTGAGTAGGCATAAGCCATTGTCGGAAATTAATTTTTCTATTATGTCACCACGTTGATTAGAGTCAGAATTCCCCCAGAGTTGGCTATGAGCATTAAAATCCCCAATGATGATGAAAGGAGCGGGGAGTTGGAGAACTAGATCCTGAAGTAGTGCTGACTGAATAATTTGATGGGGTGGTAAATAAATAGAACAGATTGTAATGAGACGTTTTACATGAACACGGACTGCAACAGCTTGTAAGTTTGTGTTTAGTAAAACATGAGAGTGAGGTAAACTGCGAGAGATGAAAAGAGCCACTCCACCAGTAGCTCTTTCATTGCCTGTAAAATCTTTTCTGTAGGTAGCATAGTTGCGTAATTTCGCTTTGTCAGTAGGTTTTAGATGGGTTTCCTGCAGAGCTAAACATAAAGGCTGATGGTCGGATAGAATATTACGGATTTCGTCAAGTTTATTATGATAGCCACGGCAGTTCCATGAGATAATATTAGACATGATTAAATTGTTTTTTTAAGAAGTTTATCTGCGGAATTTTATTCGGAGGTAGTGGACATACTATCTCCCTCGTTAAATTCTTCACCCGGTTCTGGGTGAAGAGCTAAAGCATCATCTTCTTCCATTTTATCATTCTGTATTGATTGAGTTTTATATTTGGATGTTTTACTTTTTTTCCTTTTGGCTGTATTTTCAGATGAACTAGTGGCTTTAATTGTTGGTAGGTTAAATTTGTCTGCATCAGATTTATGGTTTGGTTTCACAGAATGTGTTTTAGTTGTATTTTGAGAGCCTCTATTATGGAGTGGAGGTTTCGAAATAAAAGATTGTGACAATTTTGAAGAAGCATTTGTAGATGATTTAGGAGGAACAGAGTTTTGTGAATTAGGAGGAGCAGATTGCGTTGATCTATTTGTCTTACCTGAATTATTAGACAGGTTGTTTTCTTTTTGATTAGGTTGGCAATTAGGTCTAGTTGGGAATTCAGTTTGAGTTGCGATAGTTTTATAAGTTTTATGAACGGTTTTTGTTAAGGCAGCAGCATATGATACACCAACTTTGGGCGTTCTGGATTCGACTATTTTTCTGGCTTCAGGGTATGATATATTTTGTCTTGTGCGTATTGTCTGTATTTCTTTTTCTATTTTCCACATTTCACACGATTTGGCATAGGATGGATGATCTTTTTTGCAGTTGACGCAACAAGGTGGAGCATTGCATTGCCCACTTTCGTGGCCAATTGCACTGCACCGACCACAGGTTTCTTTACCTCGGCATGATGTTTTTGAGTGCCCAAAGCGCTGACAGTTAAAGCAACGCAGTGGGTTTGGGATGTACGGTCTGACAGAGCATGATAGATATCCAGCTTTTATATATTTGGGTAAGTTGGGAGTATTAAACGTCAGAATAATATGCTTGGTAGGTATTTGTACTTGGTTAGCTGGAATTTGTTCATCTTTGCGGTTTATTTTTATACGTCTAGCTGCTATGACATTTTGTTCCCTTAAGTTTTCCACTATTTCATCTTCGGTTACATGCAAGAGGTCATATTCTGATATCACTCCGCGAGATGAGTTTAAGGTTCTATGTGGTGATATGATGACAGCAATGTTTGCAAAGCGAGTACATTTTTTTAAGTTTAATGCTTGTTGGTTATTGCTTACTTCAATTAGGAGTTCACCTGTACGGAGTTTTTTGATTGTTTTGGGTTCGCCAACCAGTCCTTGGATAGATTTATTAATTAGAAAGGGGGATGTTTTATCAAAACTCCCTTCTTGGCGTTTGACGACAAAGAATCTTTCTTCAGTTTTATTTTCATGAGAGTTGGGATTGTTAGATTCCGTTGTGGAAACATAATCCTCGACTCTCTCACTCCATGATAATTTATTGCCTTGATTTTCAGTAGCCTTTGAGCTAGAGCTCGATGCATCAAAATTCTCTTTATTAGCTTGTGGGGCCTCCACATCGCTTGTCTTATTGTCTGATATTGTAGCCATATTTGAGAGATAATGTTTAAAACGCCAGGCATCGGGCCTGGTCACCGACCCTTCTTCTTACCGTTACTTTAGGCGCAGGTCTCAAAAGGGTGAAAACTATCAACAAACTTCCACGTTTTTCGAACGTTGGATTAAACTCGATAGCATCTCCGAACTCTAGTTCTTTCACAGTGGAACTCGGTTGTCGTAGGTAAGCCTTTACAGCTCTGTCCAACCTACATCGCCCTTACGTCGAAAGGACACCAGTCGCCCAGTGCATTCCTAACCACCGCCATACAAGTACGGCGCCCACCGATCACGGAACCGGAATTCGGAGATGCCCTGCACTCTGGGACTCGAGATCAGCCTAAAGAGGTAGAAACGAGGCGATGAGATTAAAAAACCTCAACACCCAGAGTGTCTCACGTGAAAATAAAAAAATCCACTATTGTAAAAAAGAAAAAGTGATGTGGGTGAGAACTTAGAAACAAGGTGTATTTTTTGTCTTTTTTCAATTTTTTTTTTAAAGAACAAGAACAATGTTAGTAGAACAAATAACAATTTGAACAAAATGGTCAGTAAAAAGCATGAACAAGAACAAAGAGGGATAAGAAACTGAAAAAAGAAGATTAAAAAGTGTGAAACAAAGAAAAAAGGATAGACAACTAAAAAGAGAAGAAAACAGGAAAGGAGAAAGATCGCTCGGGAACCCGGGGTCGCGAAACCCGTAAATACCTAAAGAAGGTATTCCCCTGGGGGGTTGAAAAATTGGAATCTAGGATTTCGCAAGACTTCCTGCCACTACTGCACTGATCCAGACAAATCCACAAGAGCCAGAATTCATAAGAACAAGCCTAAGAAGACCTTTTAAAAGAAAAACAGAAATAGATCCTCTCACGTTACAAGGCAAGATTAGTAGCTCAGGGATTTAAACAAAAGTACGGGATCAACTTTGACGAGACATACACCCTGGTAGTATCCCACACCACATTAAGATGTTTCCTCACTGCCACAGCCTATCATAACCTTAGTGTCAGGCACACTGGTATAAAAAACGCATTCCTGCATGGGGAACTAGTAGAAGAGGTATACATATCACAACAGGAAGGGTATGTGAACACAAACGAACCCGATAAAGTTTGTAAACTCCGAAAGGCCATTTACGGGCTTAAACAAGCAGCCCGAGCCTGGTATACAAAAATTACCGAATCTCTTAGAGAATTAAATTTTATACCAAGCAAGGCAGACACCTGCCTATTTACACAAGGACCGGAAGAGAACACAGTCTACATAGTTATGTATGTAGATGACAATCTCGTAGCAGGAAACAATGCATAAATTGAAGATGTCATAAATAAATTAAAAACACAATATACACTCGAAGATCTGGGGAAATCAGTAATTATCTTGGGATCAAGATACCAATAGATCCTCTTGCAGAGCCTAAAATGATGGAAATAACAACAAATGATGATGATGATAATTTAGTGTCTAAACTAATTGTTGTCGCTGCTGAGTCAGAAATGAAGAAATTATTGAGTCACGGTGGCTAACTTAATGATAACCATCAAAACCTAAAACTGATTGCACAATTTAGGCAAGAGTGAAAATTTGCAGAATACCTCTCCTGAAACTGGTTCACATCATGTGCATTATCAATCTACACCAGCATTTCTCGGTTGGTTGAGTGAAGTTTTATGGCGCAAAGTCCCTATAGGGACATGCTGTGGCAAGACAAAGTCAAAGTGAGAACAGGAAATACGAGTAAAATATGACTAAGAACAGGATGAAAAGATTAACATAATTAAATGAAAAACAGCAATGACATATATAATTAAAAACAAATAAAACAGTCCAAAGATCTTAATTAAAAGACACAATTATTACAATTAAAAACTGTAAAAGTTTAAAGTGATAAATGGTAAAATATAAGATGATGTACAAATACTACATAAAAACAAATTAAAAAAATCACTGAATTAAAAACATAAAATCAATTAGGCACAATCTCTTCAAAAACAGTATTCTCGTCATCTGTAGTCGAGTCATAAGATGCTGATTCCATGGGCTGTATGGGATTTTTCAAATAAATAGCAGATGGGCTATTGCATGATTTTCTCTGTTTTTTCGTCACAGTTTTCCACTGTGAAGAGGCTTGTGTTGAGGAATTTCCGGATATTTTATTCTGTACATATGATTTTTGGTTTGCTTTTTGTGTTGGGGATACATTAGGTTTTTGCATCTTACCTGCAGAATTCAATTTTTACTCAGTTTTCCGTTCACTTAGCTTCTGGGTTGGACAAATAGGTTTCACCGATTTAGTTTTACCTGAAACCGATGCTTGTTTGGTCTCATGTTCAGTTGATATTTCAGATTGAACTGATGATTTTTGTGATCGAGACTATGAAAGTGTTCAATTTTCACAGGTTCTGATGATGGTGGCCAGACTTCCAATTTTGGCATAAATCTTGTACTAGCGGTAGAGTATACATCATGGGTTTTTCTTTTTAGAGTGCTAGATGATGGGTTCTCAGGTGAACAGCTTGGTCGAAAGGAGGATTCAGTTTGGGTGCTTATGTTTCTCACGGATTTTAACTTATGCTTGAATAAGCTAGAGTAAGAAACTCAAACAGATGGGGTTCTGGTCTCAACAAGTTTCCGAGCATCAAGGTAAGAAAGTTTTTGATTAATTTTCACAGTAAGAATTTCTTTTGCATGGATCCATCTAGGACAAGTGTGAGAATATGCTGCATGATCACCTTTACAGTTTGCAAAGTGTTCAGGTTTTTCACAAGTTTTATCGTCATGGCCGACTTCTGCACAATGTGCACAGGTAACAGATCCATGACACTTATTGTTAGTATAGCCCAGTGGTTCCCAACCCGTGGGCCGCGAGCACAGTGGTACTGGGCCACAGAATCTTGGAGTCTAATACCGGGTTTTCAGGACGATTCACTACAGAAGCGCTGGCTGTTGATCGCTGGGCTTACATTCGTCAGCCATCAAGGTCAACGCTCCCCTCCCTCCCACCATGTCCACATTCCGCACATTTATTATTGACTCATTTGTCAGTGGCTGTGGTTTTCTGTTGATGTATCATATCGTTGTGTGTACTATGAACTGCTATTACTTCACGTCAATATGGATGCTTGGTTTTGGACGGGGTCTTGTCGTAAGACGAAGTTGGGAAGTGATGAAGGGACTTCTACATCTGGTTCTACAAATAGCGAGTTTGAAATGAAGGTGAAATCCAGTCTAAGTTGTAAAAAAATAGGAAGGAAAACTAAAATATATTTTCGTAAATATAACTTTGATTTTTTAAAATGTGGATTTGTGTTTTCTGGTTCTGAGGAAGAGCCTATGCCTCAGTGTGTGATTTGTCTCGAAATGCTATCCAATGAATGTATGAAATTTTTAAAACTTGAAACACATCTACCAACTAAACATCCTGAATGTGTAGGAAAGACTTTGGATTTCTTTGAAATCAAGAAAAGAAATTTTCGTATGTCTAAATCTACCATGGAAAAATCTTCAAAACAGAAGAAACTAAGCACCAGAGTTTTTTATGATCTTTCTTTGTTAATCGCAATGAAGGGTTCAGCTCACACCGTGGGAGAGGAACTTATTATACCCGCAGCAAAAATAATAAGTAATGCTTTGTTTGATGAAAAATGTACAAAAAAAATAAACGAAATTCCATTATCAAATACAACCGTTAAAAGAAGAATTGGTGAAATGTCGGAAAATGTGAAAAAAGCTGTCATTACTTTTTGAAACAAAGTGAATATTTTGCGCTGCAACTTGATGAGAGTACAGATGTTGCTGGACAAGCTAATTTATTAGCTTTTAGTCATTTTGAATTGAATGGCAATATTGAAGAAGAAATGTAGTTTTGTCATCTTAGCTGAAAAAACAACTGGTGAAGAGATTTTCAAATCTATTGACAATTTTATAAAAGAAAATGAAATAGATTGGACTAAGTGTGAAGGTTTGACAACGGATGGGGCACGTACTATGTCTGGAATTCATATTGGTTTAATCGCCAAAGTTAAATCAATTGCTCCACATTGTAGCATACATAGAGAAGCTCTTGCAGTTAAAGGTTTGGACGAGAGTTTAAGAAAAACTCTTGACGATGCAGTAAAAATAGTTAACTTTATCAAAGCAGGACCTAAAAACTCCAGACTGTTTGGTGTTTTGTGTGATGAAATGGGCAGTGAACACAAATGGCTTCTACTTCACTGCGAAGTTCGGTGGCTGTCGAGAGGCCACGTGTTGGCAAGATTGTTCGAACTCCGTGATGAACTCACGGTTTTCTTGAGGGAGGGAGATTATGATGGAAAACTTGCAAATTCCTACTTAGACTGTGTGATGAATGAAAACTGTTTGAAACGATTGGCATATTTGGTCGATATTTTTGGTTCTCCCAATGCTCTTAACTTAACTCTGCAGGGCAAATACACTCATAAGTTTTTTGTACAATACTAAATAGAAGCAATAATAAAAAAACTTCAACGATGGGCTCAAAGGTGGAGCAAGATTCCTTCGACGCATTTCCAGTACTACATGATTTTCTTGAAACCAACGAAGTCAAAATGGATAGAACAACAGCTACAACTATAAAAAAACACTTCGAATCTTCGGCCTCTAACCTCGGGTAATTTAAAGTTATTTATTTTTCTTAATTTTACTCTATTATTTTTCAATAAGCATAATTAAAAACATTTATTTTCCTAAAACAGTAACTTTTTTTTAAATTAGTAAATTTTTCAAATAGTACCTTTTTAAAATTAATAAATTTTAGTTACTTGTCTTATACTTTTATTAATCATTCATATGAATGAGAAATCTACCAACACTAACTGAAGCAGTAATTAAGCCTTTTCATACTTTTTAGGAACTTCTTCCCTAAAATTGAAGATGAAATACAATGGATCAGAAACCCCTTTGAAGAAAATTACTTAAAAAAATTAAAATTATCTTCAAATGAAGAAGACTCGTTAATTGAACTATCATGTGACCAGACTTTAAAATTGATTTTTAAGACAACACCACTGGTCTGATTTTGAATAAAAGTTCGGCAAGACTATCCAGCTATTGCCAAAATTGCACTGAGACACTTGATGGTCTTTTCTACAACCTATCTATGTGAACGAGCCTTTTCAACTTTAGTTTTTTTTTTTTTTAAATATAGAAATAAAATGAATGCCGAGAGTGATTTGAGACTAAAACTATCCAGTTTCAATCCAGATATTGGCACTCTCATTGGGGATAGACAGTGTCAAAAATCCCATTAAGGGTTTTTTTATCACTTTTTTTTTTTTAAATTTTTATATAATTGTGATAGCTAAGTGAATACAATAAATAAAGTTATTTTCTTTATAAAAAATATTTTTTCTTCATGTACAGTATCTTTTACTAGTTACTGACATAATATATATATATATTCGTCATGTGTATATAGTATATACTATATAGGTGTTTATTTGTCATATTTTTAACTTGTATATTAAGTAGTTAGTGGTCCTTAAAGTTATTTTTACAAAATTGGTGGTCCGCACAACTAAAAAGGTTGGGAACCACTGGTATAGCCATAACGCTGGCATTTATAACAACGGAGAGGGTTTGGGATATAAGGCCGGACTGGACAGCTTAGGTATCCAGCTTTAATTCTAGTTGGTAAAGTAGGGCAATTGAATGTTAGTATAATGTGCTTTGTCGGAAGAATTAGCCCATTCTGACGAATAGTAATACGGCGTACATCTACGATATCTTGTTCTTTTAAATTTGTTAAAAGTTCTTCTTTAAGGGAACAGAAGTTCTGGTTCTCATATAACACCACGGGTTGTATTTAAGGTTTAATGGGCCTGAACAGGAACTGAAAAAGAGCCTATTATAGAGCAATTTGAGATTAGCTGTGATTGTTTGGCTTTAGAGATCTCTACAAGTAAATCTCCAGATTGCAATTTTTTGAGTGAATGGCCATCTCCTAAAACAGACTGGAATGTTTTCACAATAAGGAAGGGAGTAAGAAATTCTCTTAAAAGAGCTATCAGAGAGGCAATCAGTACATTTAATTACAAAGAAGCGAGTGAAAGTATTCTGTACAACTTGTTGCTCTCCACAAAAGAGAGATATAGAAGGAATTGAATTTTTTCCATCCATATTAGAAAAAATAGAATTCAGACCCCGGCCGCACCACCCACTACCAAGCCCAACAAGGGGATGCACATTCGTGCACCAGTGCTAACCAGGGTCCATACGGTCACAAGACAATCCTATGTCAGCCTCCACCCTTAACGAGATGACTAATAATTGTTCACTCACTTGATCCCTTAGCCAGTGACAAGTCAGCTGACCAGCCAATTGATGCATATGGGACCAATATGCACCTCCCATCTACCTGAAGCAGAGGCCAAAGCAGTGTGTTGGTTTCCCTCAGCTGCCAGGACCCCCCTTTCCAGGGACACGGGTCGCCATGCACGGCAAACACGTGGATGATTTACAATTCTCCATGAGTCGATATACAGAACGATATCGGCTCATACAGAATTGCACTCTCCTCCAAAGAGGAAACCACAACGAGAGTGAAACAAAGAGGAAAGAAAGACGAGAAATAAGAGGAGTAGGAAAAGAGAAAGATCGCTCAGATGCCTAGGATTGCAAAGCCCATTAATACCTAAAGAAGATATCCCCCTGGGAGCCAACGTTTCTCGGCTTTAAATTGACTCAAGAACACGTTGTAAAGGAAAAGTCTTCCCCTTATTTTTGGAACATTTCTAAAAAGGATTGCATAAGTAAAGCATTTTTACATAAATCAAAATGTGGAAAAAATCATGGATGTAATTAAGAAGGATTTTGAAGAAAACTATCCGTGGATTTAAAAAGAAAACAAATGAAAACTTTTCAGAAGTAAATACAGTAGCCTCCTGCTTAACCGGCCTAAACGGGACCGAGGGTAAGCCGGTTAAGAAAAAAACGGTTAAAGCAGAGAAAAAAGTATCTGCATAATTTAATTACTTAAACCCGTAACGATGCATTTAGTGTTTCAATTTTTGTAGTTTTAAAAAAGGACATTTTCTATATTTTGTGAAATGAATATAGTTGTAATTAACTGAACTGAAAGAAAAATTATCACTGATAACAAATATGGAAAAATATTTAACGCAAATTAAATTGTTGAAAATTGTGTCACACACCTTTATAAGAATTCGAAATTGTTCTACATTATTTATATTTAAGTTAATCAACCATAAAGAAATCAGCGACCTTTTCTGTTGAAGGCAAGATGACCGACATTTTGGAGCATAATCTCACCATCTATTGAACATCATAAGTTTAACTGAGGAAGCTGTTAGCCGCTGCTCAACATAGCGTAGCGCCAACTCTAATGCTTTTACCTCTTCCGAATGACGAATTTTAGCAATGTCAACTTTAACTGGATCATCATCAGAATCGTCTCCTTTTCGAACAACATCAGTTACTGTCCTAATTAAATTCTCGTCAAAAAATGTACCATGCTTGAGACCTTTATAAGACTCAAGCAACTCTTGTACATCTACGATGATCTGTTCGCATCCCTCAAGCTTTTTAAAGGTTTGTATTTGCAGATAGATTAGACGTTATAGTGTTCCAATAGGGGATTGTACTTTTGACTATTAAAAACACAAAATCTCAAATCTTCCGGGAGGGGACATCTCATTGTTCCTGTGGGAAGATTTCTCTCTCCCGATCCACACCCTGAATTCAACACTGGTGAAGGTCAACGCGTATCCATTTAGAACTGACATTCTCCCCTCTGAATATTGCCTCCTTCCCCTCGGGATTGCACTTCAACTCGAAAGCGTAAGCTTAGTTCCCGAGGCCGTCATCCTTGAATTTTGCCTGATGTTGAGAGGAAAAGTCGGCCGGTTAAAGCGGAGTTCCGGTTAAGAGGGAGGCTACTGTAATATGATGCTTGAATGTTTTAAATGTGCAAGATACAAAGATTCCTATTTCTGGTCCGATTCTGAAAGAAAAAGCATTGGAAATTACATGATTGAAGACTTCAGTTCTAGCAACAGCTGGTTAGAATGTTTCAAAGTTCGACATAATATGAAATTTCATAAGGTTTGTGGGGAATCAGCTGATGCAAATGACCGGGGCATAAAATAACATATATAATAGGCGACACTAGTGTCGTCCGGTACCAAGCTATTGTTGCCCAGTGACAGGGGGTGGTGCCGGCAATTTTTTTTATTTAAAAACAGGTGAATTACATAAGCTGACTATGACTCAGGAGATAAGAATAGCAACAATTGTAATAACAGTTTAAAAAAAAAAAATCAGCACAGTTACAAAATGCTGATTGTTTTGCTATCCAAATAGATGTTTCTGTTGTGAAATATGGGGTTTATAACATGTTTGTTACAGCACAATTTATTACAGAAGAACAAGAAATGAAATCCATTTTTCTAGGAGAATGTAAATGAAGTAAGCGATGAGTAGAAGGCCTCATGTATTCTGTCACGATTGTATTTGTTAATTTGGGCATTGAGAAGGTCGCAAAAAAAAAAAAAAGTTGTCAGGCTTCACTACAATTGGGGAAAGCACACATACAGGCAAAAACAGCTGCTTCTTGGTTCATATGAAACAGCACTTAGGCAGTGATTTGCTCTGTGTTTGGTGTATTGCTCACAGATCCGACTTAGCTATGTCTGAATTGGAAACAACAGTCATCAAAGTTCAGCACTGGAAACCAAATATAAAATATCTAGCAACATTTTATGAGTTGTTGCTCTATGCTTTGAAGAACTTGAAAATATAGCTGGAACTGAAAACCAAACTGGCTTTTGTTTCCCTGCATATTTTGAAGCATGGTTCCTAGAATACTTAAAAAACTTAGCAAAAGCAGTATGGCACAATCTTCCCATGTGCAAATGCATTGGGAAAAAATTGCGAATCATCAACCTCTCAACTCATCAAACACTGAACTCTGCTTTTGGTTTCCTGTGATAATAGATGAAAGAAATTGAACAACAACGCATGTCATGCCTAGTACTAGATCTTTGAAACACCTTGAAAAACTCAGAAAGGCAGTGAAAGGTCTTAAATTACACTGTCTCAGATAGAATTGTCAAAGGAAAAATGTTATGAATGTTTTGATTCTTATAAGTTAAAGTAACAAGTATAGCAGATGAGTGTTATCTTTGTCGATATGAAGAACAGTTGATGTAAATAAATGAAGGCACTAAGGAATCTGAGAGTGATTCAGATATTGAAGAAAATCCTCGAAGACGAAAAGTTAACAACTCATTAGTTTCTCTAGCTGCAGTGAAAAAAGAAACTGTATTGAGTTGTAAAGAATATATTTCCCAAACATTAGAAGACGATCAAATGAGCAACTGGATAGATGTTTTTCTTAAATACAAGAAGAGTAACAGAGGTTGTTAGTGTAGACTGCCTTGATGTTGAGAACATTTTTGGTAAAGACAAAGTCGCCTGTTTTACTGACAAGGCAATTAAAGGGTTTTTTGACAGCTGAAAAACTTTGTACTCAGCTGAGATCACATCCTTCTTCGTAGATGACCTCATCGACAGCAAAACTCTCTTACTGCCTGAAGTCGTCTGAACCACACTCTGTTTTCAACAAATTGGTGCAGTCATATGTTTTTTGACACCTCACAGTGCTAGCCCCGAAAGATCTGTGTCCATACATTCAACGCTTAAATCCAACAAACAGTCGGGACTATCAAGAGAAGCTTTAAACTAAATTATGTTCATTGCACTTAATTGAATTAGAATAGCTTTTTATGATCCAAGACCACTTGTTACAATGTTCTTAGAGATCAAAGAGAGAAGCGGAAAACTTCCAGACAAAGAAACTTATGAGAATCATAATATTGTCAAAATATTCTATGCTAAACTTGTAAAAAATGCTTATTGATTGTAATTAATGTTGTAGCATTTTGTAAACATTAATTTTTTTTTTTTTAAACAAAGACCAAAATCGTTTTCTTGCCTGTTTAATTCCACTATTTGCATAAAACAGTGAATAAAAATCTTAAACCATTGTCATTGTTATAGCATTTTGGAAATATTTTACAGAGAGCGTTAAAATGCAGAAATATTTTTTAAAACACAAAGAGAAAAATCTGTTCCCTCGTTTAGTTTCACTCTTTTGTTCGTTCTTGAAAGCTGCGCTAAGCACCTTGAGACGATTCTACTATCCAAAGAAGTGTTACGCTGAGATGGGTATTTTCCGAAGTTCTACTTAGAAGTTCACCAAACGCCACTAAACAAACTCTAATCATCCCTATTTTGATAAAATCAAAGCAGACCAATGCATGCACAAAAGTGCAGAGAGTTTTGCTTCCGAAAACAAACAGTCCAGTAGCTTGTATCAATACACGTTTAACACTCCAATTATTCTTGATTTGGCATTTTGGAAACACGTTATAAAATTTAACAATTTTTTTTTAAATTCATGTTTTTAAACCTCAAAAGGAGAATCTTTTTTGATTCGTTCCATTTGTGTCTGAAACTATAGTTACAGTACTATTTCACTAAAAAAAAAATCCCTGCCGGCCAGGCCTACAGGCGGAGGTAGATTTCGAAGTTAAGTATATTAATTTCACCAACAAAAACTAAATCATGATTAGATTTAAATCCACTTTAACAGTTTTATCTGGCCGCTTTTGACGAGTTTTTATTTCATTTTTATATAATAGCTGGTTTTATCAGAATCATGTTAAGGCGGTATTTAAAAATATACTTTTCCATGCTCAACAACTCAAAATTTTCCGGCACATTTTCAGTTTCATCTTTAAGAGAAAAAATATGAAACTTGCTGACGGGATTTTTTAAAAGATTTATAAGCGCCCTGTGTTTGTTTGTTTTTTTTTTTTCAATTAATTAAAATTTGATTAAGAAACAATTATTTTCTCAATAGGGCAATAATTTTTGCTTCTAACACAATCACTTCCAGAAATTCTGTTCAAAATGCCCACTTTGACATCATTTTTTGAAATATATTCTGCCCCTATCAAAAAACCGATCATTATGGTACATTATATAGTTTCTGAATAAGAGAATCTACTAATTGGATGCGTTTGAGAGCAAAATGAATTTAAAAATGAGTAAGAAATAAGCAGTTTGGATTTGAATACACCTTTAATAATAATTTTTTTTTCTTCAACCACTATGTATTTTTAATTTGTTTCTGTAAGAATTGGTCCTATCAAAAACTTGTCTATATAAATGTTGAAGACAATATTAAGAAGATATATGATAAATTCATGAGGATTTTATATCTTGTGAATTGACGGAGTTATGAAAAATTTTCTTCTTCAACACCCCCCCCCCCCCCCTTTTTTTTGTTTTCATTTTTTTTTTTTTTTTGTTGCGGTACGAATTGGTCCTATCGAAAACTTGTGAATATAAAAGTTGTAGATAATATTAAGATGTATAATAAAATTAATTGGATTTGATATTTTGAGAACTGATGAAGTTAGGAATTTTTTCTCCCAAAAACCCTATTTTTGTGCCCCTTGAGCCCATTTTTAATTTTATCAAAAACCTGTGATACATAAATTTTTGGCCCTATTTTTAGAAGTAATAAAAACTTTAAACTGATTTGATATGTACAAAAATTGAGAAGTTATGGGGTTTTTTCGGTTTTCACAAAACCCCTCCCTATTTCCCTCCTCTTGGTCCGATTTTGCCCATTAACGAACTTGACCGAGATTTTATGCCCTTGATTTTATCTATCAGTTTGGAAGAGATTTGTGCAGAATTATAGAAGTTATCGTGTCCAGAAGAAAGTGATATATATATTATATATATATATATATATATATATATATATATATCCCAACAAAAAGTTTTCGGTAAAAAAAAAAGCGCCAATTTCTCCTTAATGTTTCGGCCAGAAAAAGTAGTGGTATCTGAAGTTCGCACAAGGGCACAAGTTAAAAGCCAAACATCCCAAATCTTTCATTGAAAATGGCTTCCTGCGACTTGGCCGTTAATGCCTTCTACAGCATTTCAAAATTAATGATTGGAAATTTCGCATTTATGAATTATTTAAATATTAAAATTAATATTAGTATGCAAAAAGGCAAATTCACATAAAGACATTATAAGTAAAAGATTTCTGATAAATACCATTCAATTTCAACAAACAATAGTTTTGATTACAGGTCCACATGTGGTATAATTGCCATTTCGTACGGTCTAAAGCTAAAGTCATTAACGTAAAGCCTAAGAAATAAAACAAAATTTACTTTCTTCAAATCTCACAATATGTTACATTATATTTTATTGTATAATATTGAAATCTTGTACATTGACGAAAGAGATTTTTTTCATTTGAACATTTATTATAGTTTGTTTGCATACATTAAGTGGTATTCGATTTATAAACTGTTAAAAGCTGATACTAATTATGTTTTAGCAATTAGGGATATTACCTTCTGAATACAAGTAGTTTGTTATATTTAACTTCTAAGCATTTAAATAGACTGAAGTGGTTTAAATGCTTTTTTTAAATGTGTGTTTCATTTCTGTACTTTGCGCCACAAAATGCCTAAAATAATCAAAAAATGTAGTTGTCATGTACCTCATTTGTACATACTTTAAAATTTGAAAAACCCTCTCGAAGGCATTAACGGCCAAGTCGCAGGAAGCCATTTTCAATGAAAGATTTGGGATGTTTGGCTTTTAACTTGTGCCCTTGTGCGAACTTCAGATACCACTACTTTTTCTGGCTGAAACATTAAGGAGAAATTGGCGCTTTTTTTTTTACCGAAAACTTTTTGTTGGGATATCACTACTTTTTGTATGTTTTTTCTAGTTTTTTTTTTAAGCCATATTAATATAAAAAAAACTTAAATTTCGGTACTTTTTTGTTAGCCAGAAGCAAATCTCCTCATTAGCATTTTGTTTTTTCGCCAATAGTAGTTTTCATTTTTCACATGTGTAAATTAGAAACAATGCTTTGATTTTCAAATAAACTATTTTGGTTTATGTTATTATTTGTTGTTTATTTATTTATTTATTTATTTATCTCTATGTTAAATATTCTATTAAATAAAATGAGGGAAATGCATCTTTTAAATGAGATGACCGAAAAGTATGTATCTTTAAATGAAATGAATGCAATATGAACAATGGAGTTGGGAACAGTATTTGGCGATTTGCCACTCGCGCCCGGCTAGCATAAAAATACCTAAATTTATTTTATTGAGCTTTACAAATTCATAATTTATCTCTTTTTATATTAAAGTACTAGCCGCCTCTAGCAAGCAGTATATACTCTATTAATTGCATGTTAAACGTTGCTTCATGTTACTGTTATTCATAATTTAATTTACTTGCCCATTCTTTCGCCAAGTCGGAAGCTTTTGATAGAGAAATCAAGAACTCTTTACGATCATAGAAACACATCATATATTTTGTGTTGTTATGTATTTCATTCTTTCATGACAAATATCTCTTAACTCATGCATGTTTAGTTAATCAGTTACGATTCGTTTTCTAATGCGGAAATTTTTAATCCTATTAAGTAATATTTTCTAATTGCATTTTATTATTGTATTTTAACTGATACGATTGGGTACAAGTGAAATGATTCTTATTAAATCCTTTGATAATATCTGCATTTACATTAAACCATATTGATGCTAATATCTTTTTGTTTCATGCTAACCTTTGCAATAGACTCGATTACGGAAGAATAGAAGGTCACGGGCTCACTGATCCATTTGAAAATCTATCATTCTTCTCATTTAATCGTGTTGAAGAACTAGCCAATTTGCCATGGTTTTAAGTTTTTAGCTAATTTTATTCGAAACCTGAAAACTAAAATGCGAGGAACCGAATTATAGAAGGTTCCTTCTAACGGTACATATCGATTAACAGGTTACATATTATAAAATTATAATAATTATGAGAATTGTCAGTTTCGATGCTTTAATAGTTTCCTAAATTCTATTTATATAAAACAGAAGTTTCAGCAGAGTAAAGATTAACAACATAGTCACAGTAAGTATAATAACAGTACAATATATTAACGATAGCAGATGTTTTGTGCAGTGGCGAAACTACTGGCACTTTGGAAATATTCGTACGTTATATTATTTAACTATTCAGATGATATGCGGAAAAATATAAATAGATGGCTCCCATTAATAATTAACTCATTGAAAAATAGCCACAAACGTCAAATACTCGCCAAGCTTGGCGACATTTAGCGAAGTGTCACCAAATTTGGTAATATATCATGTCAATTCTCAAATTTGACGACAAAAAAAGTTTTGTTTGTTCTGACGTCATAATGATGCATATGTATTATTTATTATAGACGGGTTGCACATGACGTCACATGTCTGAAATCGCTTCCTATGGCGCCCAAATATAAGGCGAATTTGGTGTTCTCCATTTGATTTTTTAGACTTATTTGCACTATAATAATTAAAATAAGGAAGCTGTAAATTAAAGAGAAAGATAACACGTGCTTTTAACGGCAAACGGGGAGTTCTGTGCTCCACGTGTGTGCTCCAGAAGCTATAGTATCAGTCGTTGCTAATAGCAACGTGACGTCAATGCAAGGGGTCTATACGCATACCTATAATATGTATGATGCAAATGTATTACGTATTATATGCATATGTATAATATGTATGATGCATATGTATAAAGTTCTTTAACATCACTAAAACGCACTTAAAGGAATAGTGTTCCATAAATAGTAGGGATATTTGCCAGATTGACCAGAGTGCTATTGAGATTAGAATTCCGATATTTATAATAGACCGGTAGGTGTCTGCACACACCATCACCTCATCGAGTTTACAGCTGAAATATTAGGATTAGTTAAAACTAGATTAGTACATTAAAATGCAACTGGTCTGTTGAGTCACATCTTGGTAAAAACAACCTGAAGACGTAATTTTAGTGGGTGACTGATAGGTTTACTATTGTATTTTCCTGCATCCAAAAATATGGAAACATGGGGAATGGGTGCAGGAAAATACAATGGAAAATCCACCAATTAATCGGTAAAATCGGGTCTGTAGGTGGTTTGCACAAAGATATGACTTAGCAGACCAGTTACATTTTAATATGCTAATCGATTTTTAACTAGTCCTAAAATTTCAGCCGTCAACTCGATGAGGTGATGATCTGTGCGGACGCCTCCCGGTCTTTAATCAAATTTGTTTTAAGGAAGTAAAAGATAGAAATATGGACAGATAAACTGAAAGATTTGCCTTATTAAGATTTTTGTAAAAGCATATAAAATTTCATTCAGCTTGAAATCATGTAACACCTTTATAACTCAGACTAATTTTCTGTAATCGAGTTTTGGCAACCAACATATCTGATCTATAACTATAATATTTCTTTTACAGATTTAAAATTAACAATAAATTAACAGTAAGTAGGCTAATAATACAATATAATAACATTAGCAGCGGACTTCAGACACCGCATCTGTCGCACATCGCTAAAGACAGCTTTATTAGTTACACATTTCATTTAATTAAAAGCAGATTTTTAAACTTTCATATGAGAATTAGGATATTTCTCCACTATGGGGACCTTGGTGTTTTTTTAAAATCTTGGCGCAATTCGTACTTCAGACACTGAGATATGTTGCCAAATGATATAAACAACTATGAAAACAAACATGATGAACTTTTATGTTATTCATACATGTATTTATATACATATAAACATTTTATTTATGAACGTATAAAATATTTTTTTTTTATATACAAATTATTTATGTTGGTATATAAAAATAAATAAACGGGTTCCTTACATTAAATAAATTGTATACACATGGAAAAAATTGCTTGTGTATATGACACAGTAGATGCCAGAAAATACGTTATTATCAAATTTCTTTTCTCGTCAAGGTTATTTTCTCAATTTCGCCAAGGCTACTATATCGGAAACATACCGAATTGCGGTTATATTTTGTTAAATGTTTTATTGTTTAAATATCGTGAATATATCATAACCTATACTGATTAAAATTTTTAGGTATATTCATTTTTTTCTATTTAACAAACATCTTTGGAAAAGCATATATATAAAGTTTTATTATGCTTGAAATTACGTGACCCCTTCAAAACTCTGTAATCGAGTATTGGCGACCAACATTGGCGCAATTGAATGTGAAGGAACTGTTTACGGCCAAATCAACACCCCCTGCTTTAAGGATTTAGAGGCGGAAATTCTGTGTTTTCAGATTTTTCTGGTTCTTTGTGCTACAAACCCAACTTAGTTGTAAAATTTCATGATTCTACGACTTTTAGAAGTACCTTAGTTATTTGATGATGCGAAGTGAGTCAGTGACAAAAAAGCGCTTTTTCGGAATTTAATATTTCGAAAACTACTAAATACAGAAACATGAAATCGTGGAACCTTAGTTCAGTTTGATCATACGAACACGTGTATAAAAGAAAAAATTCTATATCTCTCCCTAAAACGACGTTATGAGGGGGTGAAAAGTATGCCGAAATGGTTCAGGAAAAGGTAGCTTACGGCTTGTGCGAACTTGGCGAATGCACTGCCGTGCTCCCAGATAAAGTTTTTTACTGAGGGTGGTTTTGGGTTCTAGGGGTCATGATTGGTGTAGATCTGCAAAAAATTTTCAGAAATTCCAACATAGGAACGATCCCAATTGGTAGTATTTCATACAAAATCTACCTAAAAGGGGTAATGGTGCAGGTCAAATTTACTTTTCAATTTCAGAATTTATTTAGGCTTCTATTACCTAATTAGTCTCATGTATTATGGTTATGAACAAAAGTCAAGAGATAAACTAATAAAAGATAAGCAACATTTCAACATGTATTTAGAAGATAATTTTCTTACATTAAGTTTTAATTAGGCATACGAATGTAGTAGGTTGAATGTTATGTTTGGTCCATTACTAACATAATGATTAACAATTAGTCTGAACTGAGAATGTAACGTTTCTTTAATGTTAGCTAGCTATAAATGGGGAGTTTTACATGATTCAATGAAGATTTTGTAGTTTACTAACCAGCAACAGAAGTACAATAGACATAACTATTAAAGTATATATATTTACCAGAAAGTCGATATTCTTATTATTATTTGGTTTGCAGTTATCGGGGTAGGGGAGGGGTAATTTATGGACATTTGTTTGAGACAACAGGCCAAACCTATTGTCGCCCAGTGAAAATTCCTTAAAATATGTTCTGGCGATGACTGAAAAAAACACCTACCTACAATTCTTGAAGGTTAAGACAATCAAACATATTTGAGTGGGCATATCACAGAGTTCTCGGAAGTAGGATATGTTCTATGGAGCACCCGATTTTTGCTACCTTAGCATCAGAAATCCCATGCGATAGTTTCTCAATTTTAGGAAGGGTAAAAAAAAAATTCTCTACAAGCAAATATTTGACATAGCATCAAATTTCATAAAATTTTTGGGGAATCAGCTCCTGCAAATAATTTTGATTGCGATGACTGGAAGAAACACCTACCTACTATTCTTGAAGGTTACGACAATCAAAACATATTTGAGTGGGTATATCGCAGGGTTCTCAAAAGTAGGATATGTTCTATGGAGCTCCCGATTTTTGCTACCTTAGCTTCGGAAATCCTGTGCAATAATTTCTCAATTTTAGGAAGGCAGATAAAAATAAATTTCTCTACAAGCAGATATTTATTTTGTCAAGATTTGGTAGTTAATTAGCTATGATGTAATTAATATTTTCAAGGAAACCACGACGTGGCCTTCAAATCAACGAAGACAGCATCACTACCCGCCTTACAGTACTTCTTCAAAGCAAAAATTAGAGGTTGGTTGTATGAGGTGTTACGATGCAAAATCCCTTAAGGGACATGCTGTGGCAAAATAAGTATACTAAAAAACACCAAAAAGTGCAAAAGAAACAGTAAGAAAAAAAGCAATCTGGATGGGATACCCCATCCAGAAGCAGCCAGGCAAGTGTAATAAATAAATTTTAAATACTAAAAATAGTAGAATATAAAAGTAAACGTATTTCAATAAAGAGGTCTGGATGGGGTTCCCATACAGATGTCGTAAAAGTAAATTCTGAGTTGTTAACCAATAATGGAGATTTAAGGTTGGTTGGTTGAATGGAGATTTATGGCACAAGGTCCCATTAGGGACATGCTGCGCCAAGAAAAAAAGTAAGGTGTAAAACATAGTTAAAATTTAAAAGTTGCATTAAAAGACTGTACGAGATATATAAGTTAAAAACAAAGTAAACTGAAGAAAGAAATGTGATGATACATGTAATTAAAATAATGTACAATGAAAGTGACAATACAGAAGGTTTTAAAAGCCAAAATGTAATTAAAAGACAAAGCAAATATTTAAATTTAAAAGCTCTAAGGTTATGAAAAGTTATAATTAATCCGAAAAACAAAGCATAATATCTTATAGTAATACTGCCTAAAAACAAAGTTATAATTCAAAATTTAAAAAAGTCAATAAAAAATCATGTAGGATGAAATTCTTCGAAAACAGTATTTTCATCGTCATCAGATTTATAACTGTGAGATTCCATAGCCTCTTCTGCATAATTAAGCAGCTGTTTGGTATTCTTTACATCTGTGATTGCTGGGCTCAGGCATGATTTCTTGTCTTTTCTCTTCACAGTTTTCCACTGTGAAGAGACTTGAATTGGAAGTTTCTTTCGTTCTTTTTGTGCACAAGATTTTTCGTTTGCTTTCTGAATTGGACAAACTATAGGCTTTACCAATTTGCTTTTATCTATAACTGACGTTTGTTTAGTTTTATGTTCGGTTGGTATTTTAGATTGGGCTGATGATTTTTGTGACGGACTATGGATGTATTCAATTTTCACAGGCTCTGATGATGGTGGCCAGAGTTCCAATTTTGGCATTTGTCTTGTACTAGCGGTAGAGTGTACATCACGGGTTTTTCTTTTTAGAGTGCTAGATGATGGATTCTCAGGTGAATAACTTGGTGAAGAGGATAATTCAGTTTAGGTGCTTATATGTCTTACTGGTTTTGAAGATTGCTTGAGTACGCTGGAGAAAATCTGCATTGTTCTTCATTAAGTAATTCATTTACTTGCTTTTGAATTTTCCTTGCAATATCTCCAAGCATCTGCATTTCTTTATCTCCAAGCATTCGCATTTCCTTATTCTCAAAATTTATTGTTTTGTGAAAGTGTAAGATCTTCACACTCTATTCCTACAACTATCAAGTAACTTTACATAAATCTTCCTCATTGAAATAGTTATTCCTGAAAAGAAAGAAGTTAAAATATCGTTGTTTCAATTCACAGAAAATGACGTGGATCTCATCACTTATCTTCACATTTCTACAGCACATCTACTCTAATAATTATCACCAGTTCGGGAATCAGTGAATGAAATGTAAACTTCACCTTAGATTTCAAGTGTTAAATTAGTGTTGCCGTTATGCGTTTTTTGAAGGGCGCAGCACCCTGCCTTTCTTTATTTAAGTGTCGATGCGCCCTGTCCCATTTTGCATAAGTAACGACACACCCTGCCCTTTTTATAAGTATAAAATGCGCCCTGCCCAAATGCCTTATTTTTCTTCCCTTTATGAACAAAAAACACGCGGATGTTTGAAAAACAAGTGATTCACTTGTCAGGTCCCAACAGGTGACGATAATCGGGCAATCGGGTCCTCCCCACGCATAGCTTGCAGGAACTCCAATTCATTGTGTATTCAAGATTTCAACATTCCGCACTGCATTCTGTTCTGTATCCCCACATTCCAACGCACCTGCATTTGCAGTTTAAAAATCGCTCCACTAGTTCACGTGATTGTTAGATACAATTCATCTAGATATGCCTTCGTCGAATCGTAAGAAGAAATTACTGGAAGATGCAAGAAAAAAAGAAGGAAAATCATGCAAAAAATCAGCGAATATGTTCATAGTAAAAGTATTATTTTTGTTCAGTTTTATTTTACTTAAATATTTGTATTGAAATTTATTTGCAACAAAATTGAAAATACGCAAAAATAGCTTAACTTTTATTGCATTATATTAACAAATCATGATTTCGATGCAGACTAAAAAAATAATAATAATAAATTCTTTAAAGATAGAAAGTACATTATCAGATGCAAGCTGATAACGGCTGCATATCTCTTATCTGATCAACTAAACTGCAAATGTCATCTTTATATTGGGGTAACCTTAACAGTGTTTTTTTTTTTTTTTTTAGAGGATTCTAATTTTCTGGAAACTTATTATATTTTAATAGATATTTGGCAAGCGGCCTAATTTATTATTATTTGAACTCTCTGAAAATTTGAACGCAATCGGATAATCAACAAAAGATATATATATATTAATAGTATGGAAAAGAAGAGGTTACTAATTTCCGTTCTTCATGAATTATTATTTCTGCTTGGAGATGACGTTTTTTCTCAGAAAAATATTTTTCTCGACTCAACAATGCGGAACTTTGATACATTCACAGTCAATGTATCTCAGAAAAAAAATTGTCAATTGCGCCAATCAGCAATTAAAAATAGTGGGATACATCAATTGGCCATTGAAAAGAATTGCAAGAAAAATTGTTAATTTCGCCAATCGGTAATTAAAAATAGTGGGATTCCTCAATTAGTCATTGAAAAAAATTGCAAATTTTGTTAATTGGTTGCTGATAAAAAATCTCGAGTATAGTCAAACAAGTGTGCCCCCCCCCCCTAAAAAAATGCGAATTTCGTCAGTTTGTCGCTTAATAGATTCGACATTTAGTTCTTCGTTAATCGGCTGCAAAAAAGTAAAAAGTCGCAAATTTCGTCAATGTATATCTGAAAAACGCTAATCGGTCGATGGGGGGGGGGGGGGGGGGGGACACAGCTTTTTCCAACTGGTTGTTGAAAAACATATATATATATAAATATACATATATGTAAGCCTTGGTGGCAAGTTTAAAAAATTCACCATAACACCATGCTAACATTTACAGAACCAGTAATTTGCAGGATTAAATATAAATTTCTTAAGCATTAGAAGATATTTTAAGATTCTTTTTTCTACTTTTATTCCGCCCGACCCTTTCTTTTCTGTAATTTTCTTTCAAAATTAATTTCTAATGAAAACAAAAACTTCTAGCTCCCGTCGTCTATCTGTAAGAAACCTCATGATATATTTTTTTTTGCTCTCTCTCAATTGTCAATTTTAGCAGCTACTTTTGTCCCAAGGCTAACAAAGTGGTTGTTGATCATTTGAGCAATGTGTGTGTGACACGGGTTAATGCACAACACATTGTTCAATGAAATAGTCATACTTTTTACACAACTGAACATCTAAACTAAACTAAACTTTGTGGCTATACAATCCATGAAGGATCAGGGCCGACAGTGCCCATCTCTGTTTTCTTGACCCTGTGCCCCGAGGTGCTATACAGCATGCGTCCCGGCCAGGTGGTCAGCCTAACGCGAGACCCTTGGTGTTTAGTTCCCAAGCAAGCTTGGTACTCATTTGTTATGTCGTAGCTTGTAAAATTATCATATTAATCATTTATGAATTTTAATTGTTATATTTTAACTTATTTCAACGATATTTTTACTTAAATTTTGTTTTGTTGTCAATCGTGGTCGGTTTGTTTACGAAGTAACGATCTTTGTTTTGGGTAAACTAAAGTCAGTTAAAAGTAAATAATTAAGTGTTATAATATATTATTGTTAAAGTATTGGCACAGAATTTTATGAAACTATTGGGATGAATTCACACTGTCCACAAAGCTCATTTTAAATTAAATATTTTTGTATGTTTGTTTGGCTGTGAAGGCAGATTGGTTGCTGGAAGTCATATTTTTATTGATTGGCAATTGATGGGTTGAAGAGTGCGCAACTTCTCCACATCAGTGTTTAATTTCTAAAATGTGTATTTCCAACTAATTAGATTGTTTATCAACCATCAAATGTGTATTTTGCAATATTAGTAATTTTTCAATATTTTGGAATCATTGTTTAAAATATCAACCATGGAGCTACTGGAAACAAGGTTATTTTATTTTTGAGCTACTGGTATTTATTTTAATATTTTTGAAAGTTTAAAGGTAATTCAAATTAATGTTTTTATTTTATTTTTCTGTTCTATCACTCTTAATTTTCATATTCTTTCATTTTCTAACTATAACTGCAACATCATGAATGACACAGCATTGGGAGAGTTTCACGCCTGATGTGACGTCAGATGATGGAATCAGCGTCCTCACGTGATCAAATGGCGCACAGGGATATGCTTCAAGTTTAAATTTTATAACAATAAATCTTCATAATCAAGCATTTTTGTGAAGAATTCTCAAAGCTTTTGTAACTGGTTTCTCACATTTTTGATGCAAGTAATTAAGTAAATTAAATAATTTTACAGTTCAAGTGTCAAGTTTTGCACTAATTACCCTGTGCGCATATGTGGCAGAAAGGGAGTAAAAGGTGTTGGCGGGAAGCATGAAGTTTTTTTTTTTGGTCAGTTGGAGGGACAGCAGTGAACTGAGAAGGTTGTTTTAAGTGAAAAGTGCCTAGTGTGGTAGAAGATGGCGTGGGGCCCCGGATTGCTAAGTCTCCTTTTCTTTCTGTTTATTTCCTAACCTATTTGCATGATAATATCGCAAGTTTCATTTTATTTTATTTTAATTGGCCAACTTATTAGTGGAATGTAAGTCTTCCACATTTTTTTTTATTGTTACTGCCAGTAGCTCCTCACATAATAAATTATTTTAGGGATGTTAAACTTAATAATTATAATTGAATTAAGCAATAGTACATTATAATGTGTAACAATTTTTAAGATAACAATGGTTTTTAGTAATTGAAGAATGAATATAATTATTAAATTGAATGTTATGGAATGGACATTGTATTAAGTCTGTACAGAATCTGAAATTTTCAACGTATGATATTGTTAGTAATTGAACTTATTTTGTAAAAGAATAAGAGATGAATTAAACTTAAATTTTGTCATCCCTAATTTTGCTTGCTTTTACTGCAGTGTACATCTTTGATTTGTAAGCTCTATTTTTCAGATAATGCAAGAGTAGTTGCTCATAGGATGGGGTCATGTTAGGAATAACTTGGCAGAAATAATTTTATTCTTGACGTTAGTTAAGATTGTCTAGAAGTTAGGTTTTAGTAATGTGATTTTGGATTATTGTTGTTGTTAATTTTTGTAAGGTGTTTAGGTAATTAAGTTTTAATTTTCATTGTTTTTTTGAATTTAATTGTTTCTGCTGAGTACTTGGAGTAGTTTGAAGTAAATTTGCCTTTTGATGAAGTCATGTGTAGTACATGATTTGGGATTAATTTTAATTATTTTTAAGGAGTTATGCGAAGTGCATGGCTCGGGAAGATTAAATTTAAATGTAATTAATTAATAGTGATCTCTAGACTAGGATCTAGTTATTGCGGGTTTCTCATATTCAAAGTTGATTGTTCACAACACCAATCAACAGTAAAATTTTATTATTTATTAAATTTAATTGTTTTGTTTATTCAATGAGGGAAGTTTTAATTTAAGATGATTAAAAGGGTAGTAATTATGATTTAATGGGATTAATGTTTAATGGAATAAGTGTTATATAAGGGATTGTATTTTTCTTGGGATAAGTTAATTGTTTAAGTTATGTTTTCAAGAAGTTAAGGAATTTTGTTTCATGCCAATAAAAGAGAAAATAATTATAATTTATTATTTTTGTGTTGTCTTTTATCACAGCATTACTCTTTCTTACAATTTTGTTTTCTCAGTTTGAATTGTGGGATTGATGTTGTTGTGGTAAGACACAACACAGATTTTTGGTGCCGTGCTGTTAGTCTAGTGGATCATTATATATTAATAATTGTGCACTGCAGTTATGTAAATTTTTGGTATGGTGTTTAATCTGTTAAAGTATTCTGTACGAGATGGAGGACAGTGTGAAAAGCCCATTTGTGTATTATTTTTATATTTTATTCTGTTGATTATTTTGGGGTAACAGTGTGAACAGTGACAATATTTGAAATGTGTTATTTATTACAAAATGTTGGTTTTATGTACATTAAGAGTGTTATAATGGAAATATGTATCACACTGAGTTAAGTAATTAAGGGAGATATAGATTTAAAGTTTTGTGTGGGATTTAATTAAAATTTTTAAATTTTAGTAATTCTTGAAATTTTGTTTTTGGTTTCTCTAAAATTACACTTTTGATGGCTACTGTTGTAATTCTTTTAATTAATTAAACAAGTCATCAATGATGTAATGTGAGAAAGATTTAAAGAACGACTTTAGGAATTGCATTTTAAATAAATTTAGTATATGTTGGGATAATTTTTAGATAAATTTTGGTGGTTTATTTGGGGTAATTTAGCTTATGTCAATAAGACGTGAGAAACAACCGTGATGACAAATTGTAGTTAACTTAGTGTTTTGTTTCTATAATTGTAAAATTAATTTATACAGTTTGCTTACTCATTCTGGAAAATGTTGTTTTGGCCAAAATTGGGGATCTTTTGTTCCATTGTTTTAATTGTTTGTAATTACCAGAACAGGTTCGCATGGATCTCTAATCAGGTTATTTCATTGTTTTTAAAGAATTGGGTACAGCATTAAATGTTTTTTTTTTTTTTTTTTTAATTGAATTATTCATTTCGGTAAGTTTTATGTTGCTAAAATTAGGAATCTAAGGGCTATTGTTTTAAATATTTATATTTACTTGAACAAGCCTCATGGGTGACTAGTGTGGCAAATTTTTGTGCAATATTATTAAATTATAATGCAATGGTAATAATTAATTTTAAATTTTGTTTTGTCCTTTTTGAAATACATTGGTGCTGCTAAAATTGGGAATCTCGAAGGCTACTGTTTTAAATTGTTATTTACCGGAACAAGTCTATGAGATGACACTATTGGCGTATACATTTTTTTTTTATTACAGTATGATTCATTTATAACTATATGGTAAAATTTTATTCAAAATTTTGATTTTGGCATTTTGGGAAAATTGTGGGTATGCTAAAATGAGGAGTCTAGAGGTTATTGTTGTAATTTCTATAATTAATTGAACAAGCCTCAGGGGACACTTGTCTTGGCAGGTAAAATTTGTATTAAATTATGAAATGAAGGTAAAGGATTTAAATTTTGATTGGCATCCTTAAAAATTTGCTTTTGCTGAATTTTGGACTCTGTGAGCGCTAATGTTTTAATTTGTATGATTACCAGAACAGGCAATCGGGGAGTCTGATAGATGCAATTGGGTATTTTGAGGGATTGTTAGTTGAAAGAATAATTTTTTTTTAAAGATAATTTTAATTATGCAGTTAAATTTAAAATTGGATTTCGCAGTGTTAGGGTTTCTCTTTTGTAATGTAAAATTCTAGGAGACGGAATGATATGGACCAATTTTTCAAGCAGAGAACGGAGGAAGCTGCGTATGGAAATATGACCTCACATTATGTATACCCAGGCGAGAAGATTGTATTGTAATGTTTTTGTATTGGATTTTATGTGTATTATGGCTTTTTTTTATGTTTTGGTTTATAAAGGAAGCAACCCCACAACTTGCGTTCCTTTATGTTTTGAGGTATTTTGTTTTAATTTTGGTTTTATGTATTGTAACTTAAGGGTTATAAAGGTTGCAACCTCACAACTTGCTCCTTTATGTTATGTGAGAATGTATTTACTATATTTAGAAGCTATATTTGTTGCAAAAAAAATTGTGTAAAAAATTTTGTGCCAAAATTTTTAGGCGGAAAAGGGGGTATTGTGTTATGTCGTAGCTTGTAAAATTATCATATTAATCATTTATGAATTTTAATTGTTATATTTTAACTTATTTCAACGATATTTTTACTTAAATTTTGTTTTGTTGTCAATCGTGGTCGGTTTGTTTACGAAGTAACGATCTTTGTTTTGGGTAAACTAAAGTCAGTTAAAAGTAAATAATTAAGTGTTATAATATATTATTGTTAAAGTATTGGCACAGAATTTTATGAAACTATTGGGATGAATTCACACTGTCCACAAAGCTCATTTTAAATTAAATATTTTGGTATGTTTGCTTGGCTGTGAAGGCAGATTGGTTGGTGGAAGTCATATTTTTATTGATTGGCAATTGATGGGTTGAAGAGTGCGCAACTTCTCCACATCAGTGTTTAATTTCTAAAATGTGTATTTCCAACTAATTAGATTGTTTATCAACCATCAAATGTGTATTTTGCAATATTAGTAATTTTTCAATATTTTGGAATCATTGTTTAAAATATCAACCATGGAGCTACTGGAAACGAGGTTATTTTATTTTTGAGCTACTGGTATTTATTTTAATATTTTTGAAAGTTTAAAGGTAATTTAAATTAATGTTTTTATTTTATTTTTCTGTTCTATCAATCTTAATTTTCATATTCTTTCATTTTCTAACTATAACTGCAACATCATGAATGACACAGCATTGGGTAAGTTTCCCGCCTGATGTAACGTCAGATGATGGAATTGTTAGCCATATTCCCACTTTTCTTATCAATTGCATTATCTTTATTTTATTCAACTAAATATATTTTTATCTTGAAACTTGTTTAGTTATGACTTACCTTTCATCCTTACAGCTAATTTATTTTTGTCCATTTGTGCAGCTATTTATTTGTTTTAAAGAGAACTTGCATCGTATCATCGGTCTTTCACATTGTGATGTTTTTCCAGCCGAGCTCTATCGTATATCGTTTTCAAACTGAGCGGTAACTCCGTTGGCCGGTAGGTGGCGTTGCCTGTCCACGAGTGCTCTTTTCGCCTTTGGCGCAGCATGTGCCTATGCAAATCAATTTTTCCACGTGCGATGGAAGGAGGGCGTTTCCGATTGCGGCTTCTCTGCGGAGCAGCTCTCGGTGTTTGCCGATATAGATAAAAGGAACGGCGTGATAGCTGTTGGGGGAACGTTTGTTTTTGATGCATACTGGTCGTCTCTCTTTCGGTGTTTTGATGTCTGCCGCTCTGATGTTTATTTAACGGATATGAAGTTTGTTATTGAGTTTTTACGTACGATGGAGTTGCTGAGAGGATGTTTTTAATCTTTGGATCTTCGCTAGTTCTACGATGTTTTTCTTCAAGTTTAAAGATGAAATAAAGTGATGAATTCGTTTACTACAGGTGACATTTTTCATTTGCAATTTGATTTGGAGTGAATATATTATGGCATGAGCTCTGGAGGGATTATCTTAAAGTATTGTTTTATTACATTTATTTTCTGCAAGATATAAAGTTAATCAATATTTGTTTGTTTAATTTCAAAGCCTTTATTTTTATACTATCGTATTTTATCATGAAAGAATTTTAATAAAGTTAAGTTTTTCTTTTATTTATCTGGTCATCATTTCTTTTTAAACTTACTGTATAAAACAACCATTTCTCTCTCTCTGCATATTTAGGGTTTTATTTTTCAGCGGATGCTTCTTACTGCAAATTTTATATCTGCTTAGTTTTAGGATGTATTATTAAAGTGCTTTATAAAAGTAATAGATCATTTTTAAGCACTAGTTATATGAGTAGTCTCATATAACACATTTTGGTTATGGGCATTTAATACACACACAGAGATAGTTTCTGTTTAGCTATGCTTTATATTAGTGCAGTAAAGTGTTTAACTACGGCCCAAGGAGGATTAAGAGATAGTTTTATTAGGGGGGGGGGGGCGTTAGTTTTCGTATGATGACCGATAATTAGAAAAAATTTTTTTTGAAATGATTTCGTTTTTGACGTAATAATTTGAAAAGAGAAAGGAAATAGGTTAGAATTAGAGTTTTTAAGAAATTTTTAATACAAAATGTTTTAACTATAAATTTTTTTTGGCTGGTCCATAAGGTTTTTAAATTTGTGATTTTTTTTTTTTGGTTTAAGTATAAATTTTTCAAAATGATGATGCAGAATCAGATTCAGAAATTAAATGCTAGTAATTATGCCAATTGGCAATCTGACATGAAATATTTATTGATGGAAAGAAATGTTTGGGATATAGTGGCAGAAATAGAGAAACCTCCTGAGCTCAATGCAGATAGTAAGGCTGTAGGAAAAGAGGCCACAGCAGTTGTTGGTGTCACCGATAAAGATACTAAAGATTATCATATTAGACAGAAATTAGCACTGTCTATGATTTATTTAAATGTGGAGCCTAATTTTAGAAAAATTATTGAAGAATGTAATGATCCAGTAAATGCTTGGAAAAAGCTCCGTACTCATTTTTATCCAGACACAAGAAGCCGTCATATGCAAGTTTTCACTGAATTATGTGAATGCAAAATTGCCGGTGGTGAGAGTATTAATTTATATGCTGCCAGGCTTTTACGAGTGGCGAACCAGCTTAAAAATATAAATAAAAAGTTTGATGACGTCTATGTGACATTTCAACTATTGCGATTCTTGCCTCCAAAGTTTGATTCCATGGTACAGGCAATTCTCAGATGGAAAGTAGAGGAGTTTATTTTTAATGATGTGGTGACTTCATTGGTAGCCGAAGAAACCAGGCTTCAACTGAGAGAACGTGATCATAGTAAAGTGTATCCTGAAGCTCAATCATTACAGTACCAGAGGAAAGCTAGAAAGAAGTTGAGCTGTTATTTTTGCAAAAAGCCAGGTCACGTTAAAAGCCAGTGCCATAGTTTCCGAAGGAGTATGTTGTCCTGTAACAGAGATAGTTCACCGTCAGCCGAATTTTCATCTCATCGTGATACTTCATTAGTTAGATCCTTTAGCCCTCATAGTGATAAGAGAGTTCCACGACAGTATACAAGATCTCCTGCTAAGCATCAACACAGTGATTCTCGTAGACTTGATGACAAAGTGAAAAGAGGCCGATCTAGAGACACTCGTCAGAGAAGTCCTGAACGTAAGTCCTATTTGTCGAACAGTCCAGAACGTAAGTCCTATACTTCATTCTTTTTGTCTCAAGCTAACTTAGTTGATGGAGATGCTGACTGGGTCTTCGACACAGCAGCTTCGCATCATTTTTGTAAAAATAGAGATCTTTTTATTGAATTTACTCCTTTAAATGATGAGCATATGGCTGTAGCCATTGACGGTGTAACTTTTCCTATAGAAGGGTGTGGAACTATTAAATTAAAATTTGGGCAAAAAATCTTAATGTTTAAAGATGTAACGTTTTCTCCTAAATTGAGGCGTAATTTAATATCTGGTCCTCGTTTAGATATAAATGGGGCATGTTTTTCTGGTGAGAGTGGCGAGGTGAAGATATCATGCAACGGACAACCCCTTTTTAAAGCCATTCTTAAAAATGGTGTTTACTATTTATACCCCAAAATTCCTAGCAAAGTTACTAAGAGAGTTAGTTTTGAAGCATCTTCTACTAGTAAGCATGATGATATGTATGTTTGGCACAGAAGGCTGGCACATGTTAGTCCTTATTTGATAGCTCATACATGTAGAAATACAGGTGCTAGGGGTTTGCCAAATTTAAGAGAGGGGGAATTTAAATGTGAATCATGTAAATTTAACAAGACATCTTTTAAATCTAGAAATTTTATTCGATCCAAATCTCCATTGGAACTTTTGTATACTGATGTCTGGGGTCCAAGTCAGGTTGAAGGCAGGCAAGGAGAAAGGTATTTCGTTTCTATAATTGATGATTTTTCCCGTAAAACTTCTTTATACCCTATGAAAGAGAAGTCGGAAGTTTTTGAAATTTTAAGGCAACATATTAACCGTGCCAAAAGATTTTTGGGTAGACAGGTTAAGGCCATAAGATCCGACAATGGGGAAGAGTTTGATAATAATAAAATGGAGGAATTTTGTCTTGAAAAGGGAATAAATCATGAATTTACGAATACTTTTACTCCAGAACAGAACGGTATTGTTGAACGGTACAATCAGACTGTAGTAGATGGGGCTAGAACCATGTTAAAAGAAAGTGGCATGGATTTGAATTTTTGGCCAGAAGCAGTTCTCCACTTCACCTATGTTTGAAACCGTTTATGTCACAAAAATCAGACCAAAACCCCTTTTGAACTTTTTGGTAATTATAAACCTTCTGTCAGGCATTTAAAACCTTGGGTGTTTGGCGTATGTTGGTGTCCCTCGTCAGAAACGGCAAAAACTGGATTCAAAGGCTAGTAGAGGATATCTTGTTGGCTACGCTTTTAGAACAAAAGGTTATAGAGTTTGGTTGCCTGATAGTGACAGAATTGTTGAGACTATTAATGTCTCCTTTAACGAACAATCCAGTTATAGGGATGCGCTAAATGGAGTAGTGCTGGGCGATACTCCAGGAGAGTTTCAGTGGGTTCCTGCTACTAGGAGTGATATCGAGGATGAAGACATTGTTGAGGAGGTCAGAGCCACCACTGACAGCTCCAACGACTCCCTCGGATCATCTTCTAGGGCAGAGAGTGATGGTCAGGGGTCCTCTTCAGAAAGTGATTCCCCTAGTAAACCTCACACCACATTACGAGATACTCACTGGAGAAGAAAAGTTGTTCCCAGAAATACTGGTATTCGTAGGGATATTTATTTCGATATTGATAATGATTCCGATAGGTTAAGGTCTGCAAGGGAAGTGGAGGATTATTGTAAGGAGAATGATTTAATTTTTAAGCCTAACTTGTTTGATTTTAAAGGGAGCAATACTTTTGAGGGAGTAGTTTCTGAACCTAATGCTGTTAACTCTAATGTGAATATTTGTCAGTCACAGTCTTGACTATATGACCCAGTTATTCCTAGAACTTACAAACAGGTAATAAAATCTGATCAAAGGGATGAATGGCAAAAGGCTATGAAAGAGGAGATAAATACTATGTATGATAGAGGCGTATGGCATTTAGAAATTTTACCTTCAAACATCAGCCCTGTAGGTTGTAGATGGGTGTACACTATAAAGAAAGATGACATGGGGAAAATTGCCAGGTTTAAAGCCCGTTTAGTGGCTCAAGGGTTTAAGCAAATTAGAGGAGAATCCTATGAGGAAACATTTAGTCCCGTGGTTAATTTTAGTGTCATCAGGTTTTTCTTTTCTTTATTAGTATCCTTTAAAGGCTGGTTACACACCCAATGTGATGTCAAATGTGCTTATCTTTATGCTCCTCTTACTGAAAATGTTTATATGTCGCAACCCCCGGGTTTTGTTGAGGTTGGTAAAGAAAGTCTATTTTGTAAGTTGGATAAAGCTATTTATGGTCTACATCAGTCGGGTCGAGTTTGGTTCTTTGAGATAAACCGTGTTCTTTTGGAGATTGGGTTTAAGAAATTAGAGTGGTGTAACTGTGTTTACGTTTTAGACTCTGATTTAGTGTTATTATTGTATGTTGATGATATTGTTTTATTTGGGAAGCATCAAAGGATTATAGATAGAGCTTTAGAACTTTTAAGCAAATATTTCGATTTAAAGGTCTTAGGAAAAACTAAGAAGTTGCTTGGTGTGGAGTTTGAGGAAAGTGATGAAGGCTTGCGGATTCACCAGCAATCCTATATTAAAGATGTTTGCAAAAGGTTTGAGTTGTACAGGTTTCCCATTTCCTCCTTACCCATAAGCAAGGGCTCTGTTTATTCTAAATCTGATTGTCCTAAGTCTGAGGAAGAGCGTAGAGAGATGTCACGGTTACCATACAGAAGTATACTGGGTTGTTTGTCCTTTATTGCTAATAGATCCCGTCCCGATATTTCATATGCGGTAAATATAATGAGTCAATTTCAATCAGATCCAGGAATGACACATTGGTATGGCTTACTTAGATTGTTGGGATATGTTAAACATACTATTGATATGACACTTAATTTATCTTGTACAAAACCTCAGTTGATAACTTTTTCTGATGCAGATTTTGCTGCTAATCGAGATGATAGGACCTCGCTGGGTGGTCAAATTGTATTTTTAGGAAACTCTCCCATTTCTTGGCGAACATTTAAAGAGAAAAGTGTGAGTTTGTCAACTATGGAAGCTGAGTTTATTTCAATGACCGAAACGACAAAAGAACTTCTTTGGTTTGACAGGATTCTAAGTGAATGTTTTTGTAGAAAGGTTGTCACTGGGGAAAAGATGAAGTCAGTTTTGTATGTAGATAATAGGGCTACTATTGATTTTGTAAAATCGCCTATTGAGAATCATAGAAGTCGTCATATCGATATTAAGTTGTTCTTTGTACGGGATCTGGTTGGTAAAAATACTTTTGATTTACTTTTTGCCCGCAGCAAGGATAACCTTGCTGATGTCTTCACTAAGCCGCTCACCAAGTTTGAATTAAAAAGATTTATTGAGCATATCTTTAGATAATTTTGAAGTTTTGTATTTCTTGAAATTTTACTGTTTTTGAATTATAATGTAATTTTTTTATATTGTTGGTATCATATATATATATATATATATACTTTTCTTTACGGTTTTTGCTTGGTGGACATTTAAATCCCACCTGAATGTGGTGATACTTCTCGAGATCCATTTCTGGGTGTCCGAACGGCCCCAAGGAAGCGTCTCGCAGGGGTGCCACTGTAATCTGTCTGAGTGGCATCTGGGGGTGGATTTTCGAGTTGACCATTGCCACAGGAGGGTCTTTTCGCGGGCAGGTTAACTTTTATTTTTGTAAGTCCCATTTTGATTATGTTAATATATGGAACTGTCACTAATTCCCGTCTACCTTGCAAATTACCAGCTGATTTAAAGATTGTACTTTTTGATGGAAATATATATGTTTGAATTTATTAGGGTTTATAGATTTATGTATAAGAAAAATTTAAAATTTTTTTTTTTGCTTGGGCATCCCGGGAGCCTAGGCAGAAATGTATAAATATTCGTATGTTACAATGGTGGATGTTGAGGGATTCCTTTTTGTTAAAATAATGGTTTACTTTAAGTATAGTGGTTCTATCAAAGTGTGAAAAATCCCTGTTCTAAATAATGTACAATATTGTTACAGGTTCCTTGTCTCTATGTGAGAATAAGAGTTGATGAAATCGTGGCGCCACGTAAGGTTGTATGAAAGTTGAATGTATGATATGTATTGTATTGTATTCTAAGTTTTTTTTATGTGTAGGTACCTTGTGACTTTAATTGTAATCACTAAATGTCTTATAGACATGTGGAAGAAAATCTTGTATTGACAGCCATTATTGTAAAAATATTGATTATTTTAAAAGTTGTCTAATTGTATTACAGCTCACAAAATGTCGTACGGACATGTGGAAGATTATCCTGTTTCGGCACCTGCTATTGTAACTTCTTTTCGCATTTAAATGTCATGAATTTGCATATTTGTTTGATTTTTGAATTGAATTTTAATCTTTATAGATTTTTTTGTTTGGAAATTGAAAATGTTGGCACTGTTTGTCTATCTCTGGTGATAGTATGAGACTGGAATTGCTATGTTGAGATGGTTTTTGATGTTGTTGAAATTTTTGATATCTTGAACTGTTTTGGAAGTTCTGTCTTTCTTGAAGCATTAAATTTTGGAATTTGATGTTGAATTGTTTTCAAGAGTTGAATTGTTTTAAAGTTTTTGATGTTGTATAATGTTTTTTGTAGAATTGCTATTTAATTGAAATTTTGGAATTTTGAATTGAGTTGCTGGTTGATGATTTTATTGATATTGTTAATAGTGATATTGCTATTGTATGATACAAACTTTTATTTTACAGTGAAATTAATTGCATGGATTGTTAGTCGCTCTGGTGCTCATGTTTTTCGAATTTACTTTTAGGTAGTTTTCGCATATAGTTTTTGTTTTATTAGACTTGTTTCAGTTGACTTTAAGTTTTTTTTTTACATGTAATTGACTTTGCCTTCTTGGTATTTGGTAGCATTGATAAGAGGGGGGGCATTTGTTAGCCATATTCCCACTTTTCTTATCAATTGCATTATCTTTATTTTATTCAACTAAATATATTTTTATCTTGAAACTTGTTTAGTTATGACTTACCTTTCATCCTTCAGCTAATTTATTTTTGTCCATTTGTGCAGCTATTTATTTGTTTTAAAGAGAACTTGCATCGTATCATCGGTCTTTCACATTGCGATGTTTTTCCAGCCGAGCTCTATCGTATATCGTTTTCTAACTGAGCGGTAACTCCGTTGGCCGGTAGGTGGCGTTGCCTGTCCACGAGTGCTCTTTTCGCCTTTGGCGCAGCACGTGCCTATGCAAATCAATTTTTCCACGTGCGATGGAAGGAGGGCATTTCCGATTGCGGCTTCTCTGTGGAGCAGCTCTCGGTGTTTGCCGATATAGATAAAAGGAACGGCGTGATAGCTGTTGGGGGAACGTTTGTTTTTGATGCATGCTGGTCGTCTCTCTTTCGGTGTTTTGATGTCTGCCGCTCTGATGCTTATTTAACGGATATGAAGTTTGTTATTGAGTTTTTACGTACGATGGAGTTGCTGAGAGGATGTTTTTAATCTTTGGATCTTCGCTAGTTCTACCATGTTTTTCTTCAAGTTTAAAGATGAAATAAAGTGATGAATTCGTTTACTACAGGTGACATTTTTCATTTGCAATTTGATTTAGAGTGAATATATTATGGCATGCAGGGGCGTCGCCATGGGGGGGTATGGGGGCGGGAGCCTCCCCCCCCAATATATGTTAAGTTGGGAAATTTGAGCTTAGAGTTGGAAAATTCTAGATTTGTGAGACATTTTCTTTTTTTAAAGTAATAGTAAAATTACGAAATTTTTATTGTTTTGGTTCTTATTTTGAGTACTGCAACAGTAAATAAGTTAAATTATCAAAAGAAATCAGCCACACTCAATCTATCATTGTATTTTTCAGTTCTACAAAAATATTGTACATCTACCAGACCTAAATTTCTCTACTCCTGTCCATCAATAGCTGACTATCCAGTTCCTTTATATCCTCCAAAACGTTGTTCCTTTCTCAAAAATTTGACCCTACCTCCCCTTCTCCTCCCAAAGAGAATACAGCTATTTTAATCCAAAGGGATTGCAGCTTCTTTTGAAAATTGGAGATCACTTGTAGCACAACAGAAAGGAATCTAGCAACCTACTTGAAACACAGCTACGGGCAAGAAGATTTGATGAGTTTTCACAACTTTTTTGACTAATTTTGTGATTTTTGGACAATATTTTACTCATTCTCGCGATTTTTTTGCCACAAAAATTAGATAACCCTTCGCTGTCAAGTAAAAAGCGTTATATGAGCAAATGCGGATGTAAGAAGTCATTAGTTTAGATAAATTTGTCACATTTTACTTTTATTTGTGCGGAAATATATATCAGTCCTGTTCGTTTATATTCATATGTGTTTATAAAATTTTAAACGAAAAGTCCAGTGTTCTGTGTTTAAAGCTGTTCTAAAAAGTTACTATAAATCTCAGCACGAAGAAACCCTTCATAATAGGAAAAGAGTTTTCGTGCAAGATTTTGGAGCATCTAAAAATCCATTCGAGGATGAAAAAGATAAAAAATGGACGATTTTAATTTGGAACAGAAAAATGACCATGAAAGCAGTCCATCAACTGAAGAAAAAATCGACATGCACTGTAACACTGACACGTTGCACTTGAATAAAATTTTGAAGAAATAAAGATTTCCTTACAGACAAGCTCACAAACAATTATGAATATTAAGATGTGACTGGAGAAGCTGAGTTCCGAAAGCACCGTATGAAAACGGTTTCACCAAAGGCAATAGATAAAAATAATAGCACAGCAATGGACATTGATACACATAAGTTTTACAGTAAGGAATTATAAGAAATACAAGAAAATTTCAGGAATTTAGTAATGGGCTTAAATGACAATGTTCCCTATATCATGAGAATATTGCAGCAATGCATTCCATATTTAAATTACAATTGTGCAAGGGAAAAGTTAATAATGTTTCCACCTGGATATGAGAAACCGGATGTACATGACTTGCAGAATCAAATAGAAATAAACCAAATCTCAACTCCCTTAACAAACCTTTTACTCCTGCCATGAAATTCAAAGACTATTTGGGTCACGCCGTCAAACTATATACTCGTACCTTAACATTCACAGCAGCTTATTTTTATGGCGTTGCATCTAATAAAAGAATCTTTTGTCAAATAAAAATTTAAAAAATATATATTGCAAGCTACAATGAGGGATGACAGACTTGACAGCCTAATGCTTTTAAAATATGAAAGTGAAATAGGGAATTTTATTAAACTAAGCGATGTTATTAACATGTGGGCTTTTTTGAAGACCACAAGAATTAATATTAAGTAAAAACTAGTCGGATGTGCCAATCCCAAAATTTTCTTCTACTCCATACAATGTTAATGCCTCAAAATTTGCAATCACAGTGCCAAAATTAAATGACAATTCTTTGCCTATAATAACAAACTCTAAAGGTATAGATTTGTTGAATTGTGTGCATTTAAAAAGGAGATATAAGCATAGCATTTTTCAAACAAATCATTGAATTTTGGCACCCAGCCTCTTAGATGTCTGCAACCAAAATTCCTTACTCAAAGTGCACAAAAGCGATAGCTTTGGACAGTATAGACCCAAGCCTAATAAGGATCTATTTATGTGGAAGTGCTACTTATGTGGAATATGAAGTTTGACTAAATTCCATCCATTAGTTTTTGAGATACAGCTATCGCAAAATCGTGAAAAATGCTGCATAGCAGCGCCACCTGCTATATGATATACATAAAAAGCTAATCTGCATCAAATTATATCAAGGTTTAACAGAATATGACGTTTGATCAAATTCCGTGCAATAGTTTTTGAGATATAATAATCGCTAAAATCACGTAAATTGTGAAAAATGCCGCATAGCAGTGCCACCTGTTGGACGATTCACGCCAAAAACAAATCAGCACCAATTTTTATCAAGGTACAGTCAAACCTCGTTAACACGAACTGTTTCCGATTGCCTCGTCCAGTTGTATGTAATGTAGTTAAGTTCCGATAACACGAACTATTTTTAATACGAACAAAAAGTGCTTCCCCTTGAGTGTTCGTGTTAACGAGGTTCGACTGTATAAGTGAATCTCTGAAGTTTTATTAAATTTCGTGCAGTAGTTCTTGTGTTAGAGCACCCACAAAATTTGTATCACATATAGACAGACAGATATTTTCTAAAAACAGTCGAATCGTGTTCAGGACTTACTAAAATGTATAAATCAGTCTAAAACCGGAAGTCGAATTTCTTCACGAATCCAATACTTGCTTTTTGTAAAGATGGAAGAAAGTAAAAAGCGTATTTGTTTTTTTAATAAACAAACCCATAATTAGAATTTTTCTGTTTTCAGTTTCAGAATTTTTCTTTGGAAAGGAATTTTTTATGTAAAAGTATCATTATAATTATTACACATATTGTGCATATCATTTTAGTCGAAAATTGGAGCAATTTGTTTCAAGTTGGGAAATTTTCGAATTCTCCCCCCCGAAAAAATATCTGTGGCTACGCCCCTGATGGCATGAGCTCTGGAGGGATTATCTTAAAGTATTGTTTTATTACGTTTATTTTCTGCAAGATATAAAGTTAATCAATATTTGTTTGTTTAATTTCAAAGCCTTTATTTTTATACTATCGTATTTTATCATGAAAGAATTTTAATAAAGTTAAGTTTTTCTTTTATTTATCTGGTCATCATTTCTTTTTACACTTACTGTATAAAACAACCATTTCTCTCTCTCTGCATATTTAGGGTTTTATTTTTCAGCGGATGCTTCTTACTGCAAATTTTATATCTGCTTAGTTTTAGGATGTATTATTGAAGTGCTTTATAAAAGTAATAGATCATTTTTAAGCACTAGTTATATGAGTAGTCTCATATAACACAGGAATCAGCGTCCTCACGTGATCAAATGGCGCGCAGGGATATGCTTCAAGTTTAAATTTTATAACAATAAATCTTCCTAATCAAGCATTTTTGTGAAGCATTCTCAAAGCTTTTGTAGCTGGTTTCTCGCATTTTTGATGCAAGTAATTAAGTAAATTAAATAATTTTACAGTTCAAGTGTCATTTTGTTTTGCACTAATTACCCTGCGTGCATATATGGCAGAGAGGGAGTAAAAGCTGTTGGCGGGAAGCATGAAGTTTTTTTTTGGTCAGTTGGAGAGACAGCAGTGAACTGAGAAGGTTGTTGTTGTGAAAAGTGCCTAGTGTGGTAGAAGATGGCGTGGGGCCCCGGATTGCTAAGTCTCCTTTTCTTTCTGTTTATTTCCTAACCTATTTGCATGACAATATCGCGAGTTTCATTTTATTTTATTTTAATTGGCCAACTTATTAGTGGAATGTAAGTCTTCCACATTTCTTTTATTGTTACTGCCAGTAGCTCCTCACATAATAAATTATTTTAGGGATGTTAAACTTAATAATTATAATTGAATTAAGCAATAGTATATTATAATGTGTAACAATTTTTAAGATAACAATGGTTTTTAGTAATTGAAGAATGAATATAATTTTTAAATTGAATGTTATGGAATGGACATTGTATTAAGTCTGTACAGAATCTGAAATTTTCAACGTATGATATTGTTAGTAATTGAACTTATTTTGTAAAAGAATAAGAGATGAATTAAACTTAAATTTTGTCATCCCTAATTTTGCTTGCTTTTACTGCAGTGTACATCTTTGATTTGTAAGCTCTATTTTTCAGATAATGCAAGAGTAGTTGCTCATAGGATGGGGTCATGTTAGGAATAACTTGGCAGAAATAATTTTATTCTTGACGTTAGTTAAGATTGTCTAGAAGTTAGGTTTTAGTAATGTGATTTTGGATTATTGTTGTTGTTAATTTTTGTAAGGTGTTTAGGTAATTAGGTTTTAAATTTAATTGTTTCTGCTGAGTACTTGGAGTAGTTTGAAGTAAATTTTCCTTTTGAAGAAGTCATGTGTAGTACATGATTTGGGATTAATTTTAATTATTTTTAAGGAGTTATGCAAAGTGCATGGCTCAGGAAGATTAAATTTAAATGTAATTAATTAATAGTGATCTCTAGACTAGGATCTAGTTATTGCGGGTTTCTCATATTTAAAGTTGGATGTTCACAACGCCATCCAACATTAATTTTTGTTAATTATTAAATTTAATTGTTTTGTTTCTAATAAGGGAAGTTTTAATTTAAGATGATTTAAAAGGGTAGTAATTATGATTTTAATGGGATTAATGTTAATGGAATAAGTGTTATATAAGGGATTGTATTTTTCATGGGATAAGTTAATTGTTAAGATATGTTTTTAGCAGTGGCATGGCGTCTGGTCATCGCTGGATGCGGCGATGACCAAGCAATATTTTAAAACTCTACGATCCAGTTTTAGCAGAACATTTGGAGTTCATGTATAAGTGAAGGTAAGATTTAAAGTTTCTTTTTTGAACATTCAACCATTGAATTTTAGAGTTAATAATTTTTCACCACAAACTTAAATAATTGCGATGACCACCGAAAATTTTCACGCCACGCCACTGGTTTTTAGGAAGTTAATGAATTATGTTTCATGTCAGCAGTAAAAGAGTAAATAATTAAATTTTTTTTATATTTTTGTGTTGTCTTTTATCACAGCATTACTCTTTCTTACAATTTTGTTTTCTCAGTTTGAATTGTGGGATTGATGTTGTTGTGGTAAGACACAACACATTTTATCGACCCCAAAGGGATGAAAGGCTGAGTTTACCTTGCCCAGTCGGGAGTCGAACTCTCGACTCCCGAGCTGCGGTGCGGCAGTCAGATGCCCTGACCACTACACCAGTGGGCTTCCAACTGAACATCCCTTGGTTTAATTTTATGTCCATTTTAATAGATTCGTGCAACATTATGCAACTCTAAATCAGACCTTGAAATGAGAGTGCGGGAAATAAAACCTCACTTGTTGTATATTGATGGTGATTCCTACCATCATATCCACAATGCATCTAAGAAATTTTGCGAGCCTTTTACAAAGTATGTTGAAAAAAATTTCTCAAATATTTTACTGATTTTAGATGATCACCTGATCAACAGGAAAGCCTAGAAGAAATCTATATGATTGTGGAAATATAATACACGTCAATAATAAACATGATCAATCACAGATGGTTGTCATACTATGATGCTGCCTTAAATAATTTAAAGTTATTAGAAGCATTGACACTATTATATTATCTGTTTTTGAATGATTACGATAAAACAATTTATTTCTCATCATTATACAAGATACACCTGTTTAGGTGTGATTCATACATTCTCGCACCTAAATTCAGTCACTTGCCTTTCATTTAGCCAGTCCCAATCTGGATAAAGGGGAGGGGAAAATGGTTGTTCTTATTCTTATTTTTTTAATCTTTTTAAGACATTAGCTCCTACATTCTGCCAGTTGAGCTAATGTTGTTTCCAAAGGCACCATACAATCCTGTTCCAAGTTCTTTAAGGATATTAGGCTCCTCCATTCTGCGAGTTGAGCTGATGTTTCCAAATGTGCCATACAAGCCTTTTCCAAGTTCTTTAAGGATGAATAAGACCATTCGGCCATATACTCGACAATGATCATATGCAAGCCTGTTTATAGCACAGGCAGCATTTTTTAACCTGCTCGGTACGGCACGGTAAGACATCTTACCGAAAGAGAAATATCCCTTCAGTACGACGCTGGTAAAACTCCTTACTGAAGCATTCTACCCCCTTTTTGAAGGAAATGTCATTACTCAGCTGTCAGTTTCTACTCTCCCCATGAAAAATTTCCCGCCCACATAAGACGGAGGGGTCAGTTTTTACAGTTGGTGATTCTTCGAGGGAGAAAAACAAGTATTTGGCAAAAACTTCTTTCGACACGCAGTTGAGTATCAATTGATTTGATGAGTGCATTTTGCTAGCAGAAATTTTATAATCACGACATCTTTATTATTATGGCTCCCAGATTTAAGGGTCTCAGCCAAGCTGAGATTTTAAAGCTTATGAATGAATGCGATGCAGAGAATCAAGCTGACAGTGATTCAGATTGTGAATTTGATGATCTTGAGGAATCTCTCAATTGTTCTATCGATGAAATATGAAACGAAGAAAATGTGGAAATACCGATAAAATAGAAGGATTTGAATGGAATGAAGCCGAAGAAAGTGATAAAGTAAATATTTTGAAATTTACTGGGAATCCTGGAATATGGCATTGATGTTTCAGACTTAAAAAATGCATATGATTATTTTAAGCTTTTATTTCCAACCTAAGTTCTAGAAATGATAAGTATGGAAACTAAAAGATATGCCGAACAAGTGTTTGATTTAAGACCAGAGGAGAACGGTAAAAGAAAGCATTCGCCAGAGTGGAAGAAAACAACACCTGGAGAGATCGAAGTATTTTTAGGCGCTGTTTTACTTATGGTCCATATCCACAAAGACAAAATTCATGATTATTGGTCCACAAATGAATTGACTGAAACACCTTTCTTTCGAAAAATCATGTCGAAGGATAGGTTTATTTCCATTCTAATAATTTTTGCACTTCACCAATAATGATGAAAAGCCTTCCAAGGATTCATTGAATTATGACAGATTGTGGAAGATGAGAAAGCTTTTCGATGTTTTAAATTTGGCTTTCAAACAACCATATGAACCTACTGAAGAGGTTGCTGTGGATAAAGTAATTGTTAAATTTAAAGGCCGTATTGCATTTAGGCAGTATATTCCAGAAAAACGTAAACAATGGGGAATCAAGATGTACAAGATTGCAGATAAAAAAGGATACACATATATCAGAGTATATCTGGGCAATGATAAAAAGAAATCAGATATAAATTCTGCATCATACAATGCAGTTACTACTATGGCTGAAACTATCAAAGGAAAGGGACATAAATTATTCATGGATAATTTTTTTTACTCTCCGAACTTTATCGTGATCTTCTAAAGGAAACACATCAATGCTTGCAGCACTGTTAGAAACAACAGAAAGAATTTCCCAAAGTGTATTTCACAGCCTAAATTAAAACGTGGAGAAATTCTCATACGATATGGAAATGGCCTAACAGCTTTACGCTGGAAGGATAAACGAGACGTTTATATGCTCAGTAACATGCACAACCCCAAAGACCAAAATGTTCCAAACAATGGGAAAAAACCGAAAATAGTCGCTGACTACAATGAAAATATGGGATTTGTCGACCTGAGTGACAGGATGGCAAATAGCTATGCCTTCGAACGACGTACATTAAAATGGACTAAAAATTTTTTTTTCCCATTTGCTGGACATTGCCGTCCTTAATGCATAGATAATATCCCAAAGCACTGAAAGTCATAGAGACTTCCGCATGTCACTAATTAACATGCTCGTAAAAAAAAGGTGAAACTGTTACTTCAAAAACTAATACTTTCTCTGACGTAACTAGTACTTCCTCTGCAGGCCACTGGCCTTTGGATGAGAAAAAGTATAGAAGATGTGTCGTATGCTCCAAGCAAGGCTTACAAAGGCGGGTTAAAGTAATTTGTACAAAGTGCAATGTTGCTTTATGCATAGATAGAAACTGTTTCGCAAAATTCCATACAAGTGCGGAATTTTCTAGTCAGTGAAAATCATCAATATTCATTCAAATTTTTCTAAAAGATCCTTCATGCACCTGCATATAAATCTCTGCATTCGCATTCATTTCATTTAAATTTCCCATGAATTAAAAATAAACAGTCCTTCTCAGGGCTAAAACCAAACAGCTCTTTTCAGAGCTAAATTGGTTCCTTTGGAACCATACATAAAAAGAAAAAAAAGAATTGACAAACACATACTGAAAAATTCTCTTTTTCCTTAACAGTATTATTTAAATTACTATAGCACTGTGAAATCTAGACCACACGTCCCCCCCTTCTCCTTTTAAAAATACCCAGCATATTTTTATTTTAATAGCTTCAATGAAATACTCTTCCCCCCGCACGAAATTTCTGTTTCTTCTCCCCCCCCCCCATCACCACACGAAATTTCTGCTTATCCCCTCCCCCGTGGCCAAGAGGTTTTGCTCTCAAACTGGTAAATGGGAAGTAATGGGTTCGAACCCAATCGCGCCCGTCGGCCTAATCGTTCGGAGTTTTCCGTGGTTTTCTTTGAACCCTGAATTTCCTTGCATAAACACGGGTTGGGTTCCCTTAGAAAGTCTCCGACGGAGGGCACCCCCCCCCCTTTTGGTACCATATCTACCGTGTAGATAACTGGCCGTCATAAATAACACACACTTTCCCCCCCTCTCCTCACGAAATTTCTGCCTATTTTATCTCCCTCCCTTACACTTTCGATACAAAAGTTTAAGGCAGCCAGAATTCTTAAAAAATGCTGCTTATCTATTTGATGTTCTCTAATAATAGTGTAGAAATAATCAATCATGTAAATCATAAGCCCCTCCCCCCCCTTTCCAAAATATAAGCGCCCCAGCATAAAAAGTTATGCATTAAAAAAATCTTTTGCTCTAAGTGGATCTCTTTAGTAACAATAAATAAACAACCAGCTATCTAAAATATCAGCCACAAAAATATCCGTTCACCTCATTACCCCCACCCCCCTCCCACTACAATTATACAAAGTTTCAAATCTTTAAAACTATGTGTCTGCCACATTTATTACCCTCTAATAACAATAAATAAATAATAAGGCATCTAAATTATTCTCAAACTCGCTCCGTCTCCCCAATGAAATCCCCTTTTTTGTAGTTTGGCAGTTTTAGAGTGTGCCATGCCATTTTCTTACTGCCCAATCCTCTTTGTTAAATATGTCGTATCTTTTTCTGAGTATAATGTGCCATAATAATAGAAGCCATCAATCCATCAGAAGAAAATAACTCGGTTAAAATGGCAACTCAGTTAAGCGGGACTCGGATAATCGGGATTCTACTGTAGTTAAGTTTTAAGACTTAAAACACGGGATTTTATTTTATAAAGAATGACGTCATCTGCATCCGCTGAAGAATTCCTCATTTACGATCCAGTCATAAACAATATCTACAATAAAGTATTCATAGGACGTCACTATCTCAGAATAATACACAAATCCAGCGAAAAGAAATCAGTAAGAAACTCGAAAAAAAATTCGGCTATCTCATGATTCATAGGCCTTCATTTGTTTGTATTATTAATATAGATACTTAAAATTAAATTTAGTTTATAATAGCTCCCTGTTTTATCAGAAATCATTCATTTATATTTTTTTAAAACAGCACGTATTTTAATTACGTTTTTTCATTTTTTATGGGAAAATGGCAACAAAAAGATATAATTGCTATTTTTCAACTATTTTGCCTTTACTTTCTACAGAAATGAAGTACTTGAGAAATTCATTATTTGATTCTTGAATTCTTATTTAGAAAGTATGTAATCGAACACAATTTTTTTTTTTCGTTTTCCTTTAAAGAAAAAGGTTTCTTAGAAAAATGCTGTTAAAGTTGACGTTTTAAACGGGATTTCCAAATATGATAGAAAAAGAAAGGAAGCAACTGTCGTCATGAGACAGCAATTGCTAATAAGGGGCTGTGCATATAGGTAGGAGGCTGGGTCTGGCACATGATATCATAACATATCTCTAGGGGGAGGGGGGTTTATCGTTTGATATCGTTATCATTTTTGATCCAAGCAAAATTTTCTCTTTTTATTTTTAACTTTGTCTTTACATCAAAATAGTATGTTGTCTATTTTCATGAAGATACAGAGATATCATTAAAATAATAAACGACTATAAAACTACTTAATTCCAAAATCTGGAATACCCCAACGTTTGGCGTTTCTACTCTTCTGTCACATACGTATGCATATATAATACGCTGTTCGTGAAACCGTATGCGAAGTATGTTTGAAATTATACGTGTGTTTACTAATAAATAAAAAATGTTGTGCACCTGTTTAGTTGAAAAGAGTTATGTCTGCGCCTCCCCCCCCCCCCCCCCTCCCCCCCGTGCGGGGCAAGTGCAAGAAGACCTTACTGTTGAATGCATTATGTTACAGAGATATATTATTAAATACTTTTAAATAGTAACTATTTTTTAAAGTGTTATTTGATATAAAGTTATTTCATATATGAAGGGATATACGTATAACCATATTTATACATCACTCCAAACAACAGAAAAAAATGAAAAAAAAAAAATATGAGAGAGAAATGAAACTGTCAAAAATAACTCATAATCTTACTGTAACCTAAATCTATTCTCTTATTCTTTTCTTTTTTTTTTTTTTCTGTGTGCGTGTGCTGTAAAAATTTAGAAGTAAATGCTATGCAGTCCATATTCTACAAGACTGCAGTACACTTCACATCAATTTCAGAACGTTTTCATATAGTGTAACACGTTTTCAAAAAAAATAATAACGATTTTTTTCTTTATAATGTAAAAAACTTTTTTTTTTTTTTTAGTGCGTGTGTGTATGAATTCACAACAAATTTTAGTTAAAACATACTAACTACGATATAATTTAGCTGCAATATGATTTAAATAAAATAAAATTTGTAAACAATGCATATGCCCGTAGACCATAATGCTTTTATTTTTATTTTCATAGCCCTGAATAGGAGCTTTAGAATTTATTACACACCAAGTAATGTACTAAAAAAATTAAGCTTAAAGTTTTAAGTTTAGATTTCTTAAATTCACATTGGCTACATTCTGACACATTTTTTGTTTTGCAAATGTATCAAGTGCTCTTAAATTGAAACTATGTAATCGAGCGTGTTCTTTTTTCGTCTTTCGGTAAAGGCAGGAGATATTTTAGAAAAATGTTGTTAAAGTTAGCGTTTTTAATCGAATTTTCACATACAATAGCGCAGGAAAAGAACAAACTGACGTCATAAGATAACAATAGCTTATGATTGAAGATTTAATTTATTTATGTGAAGACATTAAGAAAAAACCACTTTGATTCCAACTCACTTTCCACAGTATGACCATAAGTGTAAAGTTTTTATGTTTAAAATTTGAGGTAGAAAGTGGCAAAATCGACAACAATCACTGATAAAATAAATGTAACTGAATTCTTATTATTATTTATTATTATTATTATTTTGGTGTGTGTCTGTAAAAAATGTAGAAATAAATTATATTCAGTTCATATTCTACAAGACTAGTGCATTTCATATCAATTTCAGCACATTTTGATAGAGCACAATTTTTTGTCTTATAATGTAACAGGTTTATTTTAAATTTTTCTTGTGCGTATATGCATTTATTAATTCACAAATTTTAGTCAGTAGTTCTTACTAAGATGTAGTTAAGCTGGTGTAAAATTTAAATAAAGTAAAATTTGTAAGCAATACATGCCTGTTGTCAATAATGCTTACCCCCCCCCCCCTGAAAGCCATGTATATGAGTTTTAGAATTAATTGCACACCATGTAATGTACTAAAACATTTAATTTAAGCTTTAATATATTATATAGTTCTTGACTTGATTATATAGTATATATATAAATGTTAAAATAAATGTTTCATTTTAGTTGATAAGTTTGTAATCTCAGTTCATCTACTTTAATGACCTTGTTGAACAGTGCTGATCAGGAAAATTTTTAATATACTCTTCCCTTATGATTCATATGTACTAATTCATACCTAATGCTTTAGCACTCTTGTTAAATATAGCAATGAAAATGATCCAAAATGGGTATAACTGGTGTGCGTAACAACCCTACTGAACATTTCCAAGAATTATACAGCTACCCTGGTTGGCAATGCACTCCCAACACATCTCCGCACTTCGAAACAAAAGTAGGTGGTTACTCCAATGTGGGGATAAAAAATTCCAAGCGATTGCCGTACTTAAGGAGTTGGTTTTTTCACTTCTATAGCCGGGATTAAAAGGTTAACCCACCTAAATCAAAGATATATGTTTTAGGTGCGATTCATAAAATCTTGCACCTAAATTCACTTGCCTTTGTATTTAGCAAGTCCCAAGTCTGGTGACAAGAAAATGGTCCTTCTATTTGTTTAAACTGCTCCAAAAAATTCTTTTTTTTATTTTTTCAGCAGATTAGCTCCTACATACTGTCACCTGAGGCCCCAAAGCAGAATACTTTGCAATGTTCTGCAACAAACTTCAGATGATTAAGAATGTTCTGTGGGAATACAAAAGAAAGACACAGGGGGATTTCCGTACATATGAAAAAAAAAAATTGCATCTTTTATAGAAAAGCAAAAAACATTTTGTAAAACACTGGCATACACACACGAAAGAATCTACTGCCAAATTTTTTGATTTTACCCCAACTGAATGATGAATTATGTTTTTGTTTTTTTTCCCTCAAACACAATCGTCGAATTTTACAATTTTTTTCCCGTGGATGATTGAAGAATTTCAAGATATTTTCTGCAATTCATATAAGAATTTCACAAGAATTCTATATTTTTCTTCAAACGATTGGCAAAAATCTTAGTTTTTCACATGAGTACGTGACTGATCCATGAATTTAGTGTTTTTTACCAACAACTGATTGGCAAATGTTTCAGCTTTTTCTTGCGACAGATTGGGAAAAAAGCATTAACTTTTTTCTACAATGGATCAAGTAAGTTCCTGATTTTTCTGACAATCTTCTGATTTTTCACATGACTGATAGACGAATTTCATTTTATTTCTTTTTACTGATTATTACATAACAAAGCTGATATAATCTCCTATATTATTACAGGAGGCTGCAAACACGCCATTTCCCTGCTTGCATGGCTTCATTGCCGAAGTGAGGAGCCATCAGTAACAGAAGTTACCTATTACTGGAAAAAATCCAAATTATCAACTGTTGGCAAATCGCTGAAATTCATAAAAGCAAAGGATCTCGGAAAAAAAAATCAACAAACTAAATGAAAAAAAGTGGTTCATTCCTATCTGACATGTTGCAAATGAGCAAAGAGATGGGAAGAACAAATACAGTACTCACAAAATACTCAGAAGAGTTTTCTGCAGAAGAAAAAGTCTATACATCAGTGGTTCTAAATTTCTTCCAGCTGCAACAACAAAATTCTAGGACTGCCTCTGATTTCTTGTTGTACTGTTCATTTCAGATGACAGAAGCTGCATGTGATGAGGCATCAAAAACAGTAACGCAAGACAAAAATAAATTGTGGCAGGAGTTGCGTTATGGCCGCATAACAGCCTCAAGGGCATATGAAAGTGCTCATTCCCAGACTATGCATGGCTCTATGCATTGAATTCTAACATTTCCTGATTTCATTTATCATGACAACTTAAAAAAAGCTAATTACAAACATTTAGAAATGATGTACAATACTGAAAAATACCAAAGTTCTACTTATATTTACTATCGAACAAAGCATTATATCCATCTAGCATTCCAAAAGCTTGCACTATAAATTTGGTATGAAAAGAACACTGGCACATCAAAATGTATTTCTAAAGATCATCCATCTCTTTTTCATAATTCAGATAATACTTAGTGATTTTATGTTAATAATTATTACTTGGTGGAAGATTGTAAACTGTAAAATTGCTTTTGCTGTAAACGTTTTAATGATAAATATCGAGAAGCAATCACGCCAAACAGTGAAGAGCAAGTACTATTTTTGAAAAAATTACCTCACTGGTTAAAAATTTGGTGACAATCTGTACCTATCGCTAAAGTATTATCAGCTAAAGAAGCATTTATTCAAATGATTCCATACTTATTTAATAAGTAAATTTTATTATATCTTGCTAAATAATTTGAGACTGATACCCTTGAATCCTGCATTGAAATGTATCCCCAAATGTCTGGCTCAAACTACGGCATTAGGTACTTACAGCTGTTAGAAAGTGAAGAAAAGCTTTGATTTAAAAGTAATTTTTAAATATATGCAATGAACATAAATATTGCTTTGTATTCACTTTTACATGATGAAGCTGGTTGCTTGATTGGGGATTATGGCGCAAAGTCCCTCTTTTTATCTGATGAAGACAAACCTTTGACTTCTTCTGCAGATCACGTTGATTGCTGTTTAAATCTATTAGCTGATAATTTAAATTTTGAACATACTACTCAACACTTATTAACAATATGAGCTTCTATATATGGTTATGCATCTCTGAAAGAACTAAAAATTACTAAATGCAACATTTGTCAAAATTGGATGGAAACTAATACAACTGTAGATGTACCAAAGGATTTATTCATGCTTATAAAAGAATGGCTGAATCCGAAAACAAGTGAGACAACATAATGAGACGATTATGCAAGTTTTTTGTTGTTAACAGTTTGTTTCTTACGTTCTTTCTATGCCTACTACTTTCTACCTGTGTTTTATCAGGCAGTTAGATTCATTTGGTCTGTTATGTTGATAATTTGGATTTTTCTAAATAAGTCATTATGTAAAAAAAAAAAAGAAAGAAAAGAAATGCTATCTTTTAAGCTGTTTTATATAAATAATAGTTGTTTTTCTAACTTTAGTATAGCTCCTTTTTTGTCAGTCAATAGTGACAAATTACTCCATATTATATCTAAAATAGATTATTGTAATGTTCAATAACATTTTAAGGTAGTTTTTTTATATTGGCTTGGCGCCCGCCGATATAAAGACTTTTTCCTCGGATATTTATGAATATTTTGTATGTAAAATTAAAGTTTGTAATGTTTCGAAATGTCTGTAAAAAATATTTAAAGTTACGGCTAATTCATAATTTAATCTTGAATATGTATTCAAATGTCAAAATATTATTATTTTACAAGTTTTTAGAGATATTCTGTTAGAAAATATATGTTTAATTTATTATTTTACATTTACAAAACCCAAGGTTCCAAAACGTCGATGTTTTGGTATTCATCCGCAACAATTCAACCATGTTTTACAAGCATTTAATACTCTTGTTTAAATTGGAAAAATACTGAAAAAGAAAATATACGAAGTGTAAATCAAGCATAGATTAATCCATTTTTAAAAAACTGTAAATGAATATTAAAACATAAACTGTTATTTTTGGTGCGCAATCGAACTATTTGACGATGCACAGAGCAAAAAAAGTGAAGACACAAAGAGATAAAAGGAGCGGGGCTTCGCCGAAACGGGACTTCTCTTGAATGACTGGTAGACTTGACTTCTCTTGAAGGACTTGGAGAGCGAGATCGGAGGAAAGGTCGTGCGCCGTCGTAAGGATCGGAGGAGTGAGACTCGTGGCTTTGGGGATGAGTGATGATTGAACGATGTGCCTGGATGAATGATATCAGCCAGTGGATGGGAGAGCCATCTACAAACTACGATGTGTTGCCTGTTTCTACTAATATTATCTGTAATCTACTAATATTATCTGTAACAGCGTTTAATTAAGGTACCTTATTTTTTATATTTCGTACTCCGGAGTTTGATAATTAATTTAACTCAAACTTAAAATGTCTACAAATAAATTAATGTGCTTAGCTTCAATATTGTAAACAGTTTAAGAAAAAATGATCTAAACTTAGTCAAATAATTTTTCTATTTCAAATGCTTTCAATATTTTGTTCAATAAACTTTAAATTGTCTTTGAATATAAATTCTGTGATTATTATACTTCTTTCCCACAGCAGCATTATTTGTTTTTTCCCCCTTTTTAGATTTTAGGTTATAATTAATTCATGAAAAAGCTATACGATCCAGTTTTATTTTCGTTGGGTAGATATTTATCTACCACGTGTCTGTGTCTTCCTAAAATAGTTATAGATACGACACAACATGTTGAATTGGTTGGTTGGATTACTTGAAATGTGTTTGTGAGGCAGGTTTTGTGTTCAGTTGTCTTTTTATTTGTGTGTCTTGTTAAGTGATTGAAGTGATGGCTTGACGTGGTTATCAGGTTATCGCTTGACGCAGGTGTATTATTGTGAAAACATTTTCATTTAAGTTATGTTGTTTTTTTATTTGTTTTTCAAGTTTCTTCTTTGTAAACAGATGTTATAGAAATCTGCCTACCAGTACTTGTGAATAAGTATATTTAGGGGTAAGTTTAGCATTTGTCCTCTGGAGTGAGCAGTTCACTTTTCCCGGTGTCTTTTTTGTAAATTCTTAAATATTCCTTCATAAGCATTCTATTTTAAGTGTGATGATGTGTTCAAACTATATTGATGACACAAACTGATCGATGCTGTGAACAAATTAGAACAATAAAGGAAGAAGGGGGAAAACCTTTTGCAAATTGAGCCCAAGATGGGAGAGGGCAGTTTGAGTTCTTACATCAGTAGCGTCCCCATTGTAGTGCATGAAGATCGTGCCATAAAACCACCAATTAACCAACCAAAGTCTCTCTTGGAACATGCTGCGGCAAGAAAAAGTTAAAACAGATTTATATTATCTAAAAGTTAGATTAAAAGCTTGTCATAAAAACATGCAGCAACTTTGATTTTAGTTGATAGAGTAGGGCTATTGAAAGTCAGGATAATGTGATTCATGGGAAGCACTTGCCCATTACGACAAATAGTAATATGGTGTACATCTGACATTCTGATCATTTAAATTTTGTAGAAATTCTTCCTTTGTAGATAATAAAAGTTCTGATTCAGATATTACCAAAGCTTGCATTTAGAGTTTGATGTGCATGAATAGAAACAGAAAAAGAACCTATTGCATTACAATTTGAGAGAAGTTGTGACTGGTGTTGGCTGAAGAAACCACAACAAGCAAATCTCCAGACTGCAGTTTTGTAAGTGAACAATTATCTCCAAATACAGAATGAACTGTTTTTGCAATAAGTAACAGTGAAGTAATTAGTAATTTGGTGAAAATGTATAGGTTACTTATCTTTTATCAATGCCCTTTTAAACACTAAAATAATTCCAACATTAAGCTGAATATTAGTTTGGCATGGCTCCTTCTTATGTCTGACACCATCAGTTATTTTTTAAGTTCAATTTTTGCTAGAAATTATTTTTAAGTTTTATGTAGTTGTACTACATACATGAGTAAGTATTAGAAAAAAATTTGATTCAGTATAAATATTTTTCTCTAAGAAATTAAAGTTTTCATGAATAAATTTTGTACACATTTTACATCTGACACTATGAAACTAATTGCCCAATACTTATAATGCTAAAGGGGGGAAAACAAATGTGTCATTCTACAGATCATGATTGACACTATTTTGTGTAATAATTAGTGAATCTCAGCAGCAGTAGTGAGTCTCAGCAACACATCATATGAAGCCATACATTTTTCCATTTACACTTGTCTACTTATATGTTATTTGGTCTTCATGTTTTGATGCCAGTTTCCTTAATTTGGAATTTATATACAGATTTATTTCGTGTTTTTAGTTGTTTTTCTGTAAAGCACATCTAACAGAATTCAGAGATTTTGAATCATCTGTACACCTCAACAGTAGGTTGCTCGATGACAAGCAAAATCTGTTAAAATATAGCAGTATTTTTATCAAAACTAGCAAAAGGATGGAGAAAGGTAGCATTTGATGTTGGTGGTAAGCAATATTGGGTGTGAGAAAACTTAATAATTAAAAATATATTGGGTTGAAAACTAAGTTAACGTCGTTTTTTCAAAATAAATTTTTTCTACCAGAATTTATATTTTGTTTTTTGATCGAATTAATTTATGGTAAGTTTCAGATCATTAAATTGGAATGTCAAGTTGAGAAAAAGGAGCATTTTCGACACCTTCTTGCTATCAATCAAGGTTGTAAGGCCACAAGCTGTTTGCAAATTTGTGCTGTGTATGTAGAGGGTGCTAAGCAGAAGAAACTGCTTGTGATTGGTATGCCAAGCTCATAATTGGAAATTTATGCCTCAAAAACACACCCAGGGTGTCTACAGAAATTCTAAAAAAAAGTTACCTGATTTTTCCATGATTTCCCTGACTATTTTTATCAGACTTCCCTGATTTCCATTATTAACAATACACATATGGTATTTTTTCATGTATGCCGATTCCTCGTATAGCACACTTATCCAGTTTGCTAATATCCCATATCTTGGGGAAAAAAAACAAGAGAAAAACATAAAAATTGCCTAATATTCATTAAGTATTGGTTGACAGTTTTATAAATCTCAACTCAACTAACTTCATAGCGTCCAACATCATATAGAAGCCAATGGATATAGGGTGACCAGAAAGTTTCCTCATTTTCAGAAAAATATTAAATTCTTAGACTTATCTAAATTTGAAGGGATAACTAATTGGATTAAGCTGGGCACCTGGTCAGGTTATGCTACTGTATCATTTAAAATTTTTAAAAATGTGTAAATTGCCTTCAATATAAGTGCTATGTACAGAAAATCAGGACATCTGATCACCTTAATTTACGTTAAATATCAAAAACTCATACCATGCACATCTTTTAAAAAGTATTGGGAAAGATTAATCAGCATGTGAAAAATATGGTACATAAAATAGACGAATCAGTCTTGTTGACAAGGTGAAAATGCAAATATTTTCGCAATATAGACAAATTTTCTAATTTTCCAGTATTTTTACAAAGTTCCCTGACATTTCCCTGATTTTTCCAGAGTGATAAACCTCCCTGATTTTTCCATGATTCCCTGATTTCCAGATTCTGTAGACACCCTGACACCTCATTCTGGCCATCCAGTTGAGTTCGATGAAGAATGATTAAATCAACTTATGCATGAAAATTTGCTGGCAGAGAAAATAAAATTCTCCCACATTACTATAGAGAAGCATCTTCAACTGATGGGAAATGTTTAGAAGTGTAAAGCATGGGTTCTGCATGCTTTAAGTGGCAACAACAAAAATCAACTGGTTTGCTTGCTCGTCACCACTAAACACATGGACACAAGCAACGACTGCTTTCTTGAAATGTTACTGGCATGAAAAACGGTGCCTGTACATTAATATGAAGCAGCACAAGGAATGGCTTAGACCCGGTAAACAAGATCATCTGCATAAAACGATATTGTGCGTAAGGTGGGACTGAGAAGAGATTATCCATTGTGAATTGCTTAAACATAACCAAACAGTCAACGAAGAACTATGTTCAACAGATGAAACAACTCAACATGGCTATTCAAGAGAAAAGACCTAATCGCCAGCATGGAGTTCTTTTGCTGTACGACAACGCCCAAACTCATACTGCCAATATGACCAAGGAAGCCATTCAAATGCATGGCTGGGAAGTGCTGCCACACCCGCCGTAATCTCATGATTTTGGCACTAATGGATTTCCACATCTTTTGATCTCTTTCAAATGCTATGTGTGGTTTCATTCAATACTGATGCAGAATTGAGAGATGGTTGGATGAATTTTTCACTCGAAACAGGGTAATTTCTACCAACGAGGTATTGAAAATCTACTTGAACATTGGGAAGAAGTTACAAACAACAAGGGAGAATAAATTGTTGATTAATTAGTTGTTAATTTTTATTGAAAAATTTAAAATGGCGGGAACTTAGTTGCCAACCCAGTTAGCATTCCACTTTTAATGATCTGATATTTGACAAACTCGATCAAAATAACAAAATATACATTCAGGTAGAAAAAATTTATTTTTAAAAAACGGCAGCAACTTAGTTGCCAATCTAATATATAGATAAAATGTCGTTCACTAAGAGTTCAAACTAGTCACATGTAACAAGGCTTATAATACAAAGTATCATAGTCTTTTAAATACTAAATTAATCATTTTCCTGGGTGCATAACCATTTAAACAGAGTAAATAATTATTATAATAAACTATTATTTACTGACCGATTTAAAAAAAGCTACACAAGTGACAGCACACAACTTCACTTAGAGGTAAAACAGTGCAAGGTAGTTACCAAATGATAAAACAAAGTAGCAATATGATTAGAATTGTTTTTGATTTATTTTATAACTTACATATATATATTTGATTGAACTTTTTCTTACTCCCCTTTGTTTTTCTAATATTCTTGTAATCAATTCAACAAAATGTATGATTTGAGAATTAATGTTCATCTTCCTGTAAGTTTTTTTATTCTAATCTTAAAATGTTTAACAATGCTATTTAAAAATCTAAACTTGAGAATCTATAGCTGTATTACTCTATCACACTTCTTAAGCAAAATTTCTTGTTCACTTTAAAATAATGAAATGTTAGAATTATTTGGACTTAGTTTATTATTCTTCTGTTCTAGGTTGGTGATCCTACCATAACTTCCTGTTCAGTTGGTTGGTTGTATGAGGTTTTATGGCACAAAATCTCTTAAGGGACATGCTGCGCCAAAATAATGACTAAAAAACCAAAAATTAACACAGAAAATATGTAAGTAAATTAAAAAAGCACCGAGAAAAGCTATCTGGATGGGGTATCCCATCCAGTTTTAGAACCATCCTCCACTTTTAGAACCATCTGTATAAATGTCATTTTAACTATTGAAAATTTGTCTAAGTGCAGCAAATAATTGTTGAAAAATAGCAGGAGGCAAGTTATTTTTATCATATCCTTTAAAAGGATGGACGCTTTTTGATTTTGATGCAGAATGGTATGATCTCTGTTGCTTAAACTCTAATCCTCGATGTTTTCAGCTTTTTGTCAACTTCTTCCTCGGGAGCAGTCGTTTTTAGTCACGTTTTTCATTTCAATTTTGTCAATGTCAAATGGTGGATGTTTACCTTTTGAATTGCTGTTGTTGGTTCCGTTGAGTTGCATGAGTCCTACGTGCTGGGATGTTTCGTTTTAGGTATTGTTTTCTATATGTGCTTTCTTTTTAGGTTTTGCCTATATTCGTATGGATTGCAATTGTGCTGTTTCTTTTATTGTGTTTTTTTGTCTTTCAAAGTTGTTTTATGCTGGTGAGTCTTGTAGGAATTGGATTTTTGTGATCATTTCAGGTCATGCCGGCGAGTAGCTGTAGCACCTACCTTAAAGTCCAAATAACGAAATGAAACATGAACAACAAACAACTTTGAAACATCGTGTATTCTTATCACATTGAAAGTTATAATAATGTTTATGAAAAAACATCTTAGTTACACTGCAGAATTTAAACTAAACATTATTAAAAAAGCGGAAGATGATTTAAAAACAGCAGTTATTATTAAATTATCTGTATTCACAAGAAATTCTACGTTTTAGATATAAGATTCAATGCAAAAAAAAAAGTATTTGTATTTTTTAACTTGTACTTATTTTATTAACAATTACTTTATTACAATTATCATTTTAATAGAGCAACTAAATAAATAGGGAGATGGTTTATTAGTAGTACTTTTGAATGTTGAAAACAATGAGTAATCCTCATATAGTACACCGTATTATACGCCATTGCGGATTATATGCTGCAATTATTTTTAAGGGCTAAAAATTGCAGCTGCGGATTATACGCAGGAAAATACAGTATTCTATTTTCACTGATGATGGTGCCCAAAGTTCTAATTTTGGCTGGTTGGTTGATTGGGGTTTTATGGCGCAAGGTTCCTTTTGGGACATGCTGTGCCAAGAAAAAGGTTAGCAAAAACATAATTAAAAATTAAAGTTTAAAATTTAATATAAATAATGTCATATAACAAGATGAGTGAAAAGCAACTGAATTTATGTAAAAGTAATATGATAAAAGATAAAGTTAAATTCAGTTTAAAAAGTGAAAATAGTTAAGACAAAATATTTACAGTTAAAATCTAGGATGTCTAAAATGACATAATTATTACTGCCAAAAGCAAGTTTATAAATAATGCAGTTTTCCAAAATAAAAGCAAAATCAAAAAGGATCAAACTCTTCGAAAACAGTATTTTTGTCATCAGCACTTGAGTCATAAGACACAGATTCCATTACTTCATCCACGTAGTTTTGCAGCTGTTTCGGATCTTTAATATTGGTAAGTGATGGGTTTATACATTTGTTCTTTTTCTTCACAGTTTTCTACTGTGAGGAGGCTTTAGTCCAGGATTTTTTTAGATTTTTCTAAATACAAGAGATCAAGGTTTAGTTTCTCAGTTTGGGAAATATTTGGTTTCTGCAAATTGCATGCAGATGGAATAGAAGTCTGTTCAGTCTGATGATTGATTGACTTTTTGGGTAGACTTAAAGATTTTTGTGACTGATTAATTTGGTATTCTATTATAACAGGTTCTGAGGATGGCAGCCGATGCTCTAATTTTGGGGTCACATAGCATTTACTACCACAACAGACGTCATATGGGTTTCTTTAGTTGAAGTGCTGGTTGATTGTGTCATAGCTGGATTATTTGGTAGAAAAGAGGAGTCTGTCTGGGTGCTTATGTGCCTTGCAGATTTTGATTGTTGTTTGAGTAGGTAGACATTAGACGCAAACCCTGGAAATAACAAAATTGGCGCATGCGTATCTACAGTCTTGACTTTTGTCTGCTTCTAGAAACGAGTGCCATCTACTAGCTAATCGTGTAAAAATAACATGCTGAAGGGGTTTTTTAATTAATTTTACATTTCTTTTTTCTTTTTAAACTATGAATTAAAAACATTCTTAAAATAATAATAATAATGGTAATTATAATATGTCCTTTCTGTGACTACCCATAAAATTTTCATTTTTAAGTTAGTGAATTTGAAATAAAAATTCTTAAAAGTAAAGTTTAAAAAGAGAGAGAGAGGGGGGGGGGTGTATAATTTAATACCAAATATTTAATTTATATGCTTTAACATTGAAGTTATATTTAAGTATATATGTGTATCTAGACTTAGAACTAGCATCTGTTAAAACTAGCATGTTTTATTTACTTGTTATTTATTTTTTTTATTTTAAAAGAAATTTATTTCAGATTTACTGGTTTATGATGTCATTGAGTAAATTGAAAAATTTACAGCTAGTGCTAGAAATATCACATTTAATTATTATTATTTAACAATTCAAAGAAGAGCTTTTATTTTTACTCATTATTTTTGCACTTTGTTAAGAAACAAGAAAATGTTAATTTGAAGAACTCCCTACAATAATATTTTTCATAATATTTTGAATTTATACTTAATAAAAGAGAAAGGGTGAAAAAAAATTATTAGCAATTATTTTCTAATAATTTTAGCTATCAATTACTTACCAATACCTTTAGCTAAATTTTACTAATAAATTTTTATAAATAAAAAAAAGACAAATTTATACAAAAGAAATCTTGTTAAGAAACAAGAAAAGGTTAATTTGAAGAACCCCATAGGATCATATTTTTCATAATAATATTTTGAATTTATACTTTAATAAAAGAAAAAGAGAGAGGGGAAAAAATAATAATAAGAATTACTTTCTAATAATTTTAGCTATCGAATACCTTTAGCTAGCATACTAGAGTAAGATACCCCAACAGATGTGGTCCTGGATTCAACAAGTTTACGAGCTTCAGGGTAGGAGAGTTTTTGGGTTATTTTAACAGCAAGTATTTCCGTTTCACGGATCCATTTAGGACAAGAGCAAGAATATGATGTATGATCACCCTTACAGTTTGCACATCATTTGGGTTTTTCGCAAGTTTTACCATCATGGCCGACCTTACGACAGGTAATTTAGTATGGCCATAATGATGACATTTAAAACAACGGAAAAGATAGGGATATAAGGCCTGACTGGAAAGTTTAAGTAGCCAGCTTTAATTCTAGTAGGTGAAATATGGCTATTGAAAGTTAGAATAATGTGTTTTGTAGAAAGTATTTGCCCATTTCGACGGATAGTGATATGGTATACATCTGTGATATTTTGATCCCTTAAATTAGTTAGAAGTTCTTTTATAGAAAATAAAAGATCTGGTTCAGATATTACACCACGGCAAGTATTAAGAGTTTGATGTGCTTTGACAGAAAAAGTACCGGTAGTATTGCAATTTGACAAAAGTTGAAACTGCCTGGCTGAAGAAACCTCAACCAGTAAATCTCCAGACTGCAATTTTTGAGAGAATGACCATTCCCCAAGACAGACTGATCTGAGAGACTGTCGGTGTATTTAATTTAAAAAAAACGAGTGTTGCTCTCCACATGGGAGAGAAATAGAAAGAACATTAGTATTTCTATTCATATTTGAAAAAAAAATAGAATTCAGACACTGACCGGAACACCGACTACCGAGCCCAACAAGGGGATACACATTCGTGCACCAGTGCTAACCAGGGCCCATCGGTCACAACACACTCCTATGCCAGTCTCCAACCTTAACGAGATGGCTAGTAAATGCTTGCTCGCTTGATCCCCAGCCAGTGACAAGTCAGCTGACCAGCCGATTGATGTATACGAAACCCATATGCACCTCCCGTCTACCTGAAGCAGAGGCTAAAGCAGTGTGTTGGTTTCCCTCAACTGCCAGGATCCCCCTTACCAGGAACACGGTCGCAACGGATGGCAAACACATGGGTGGTTTACGATTCTCCATAAGTTGATATAGATACATTGATATCGGCTCATGCAGAATTGCCCTCGCCTCTGAAGAGGAAACTACAATGAGAGTGAAACAAAGAGGAAAGAAAGACAAGAGAAAGAAGAGGAAAAGGAAAAGAGAAAGATCGCTCAGGTGCCCGAGGTTGCGATGCCTGTGAATACCTAAAGGAAGTATCCACCTGGGAGATTCTAATTTTGGCGTAAGTCTTGTACTAGGGGTAGAGTATACATCACAGGTTTTTTTCTTTAAAGTGCTAGATGATGATGTCTCAGGTGAACAACGTTGTGGAGAGGCAGATTCAGTTTGAGTGCTTATGTGCTTTAAGGATTTTGATTAATTGATTAAGGATTTTGAGTAAACTAGAATAAGACACTCCGATGGATAGGGTTCGAGATTTAACATTTGATAGTTGACGACATCGAAAATATTTGAGTTTTGTTCTTTTTTTTTACGAATCTTTTAACGCGAAAAAAAAAATTCGGTCCCCTCAATTTCGTGTTAAACATATTTCACTGTATATCTACTACATTTACGTGAGTTAGAGCAGGAACAGACAAACCAAATTCATAAATACATTTCAACTATGTTACAAAATGTTAAGCAGATTGTTTTTCTCGTCTCATGAAATACTTCAAATTTTGCACTATCACTTTCTAAATAAGTGTGTAATCTGTAAATTTATAATCTTTCAAAAGAAGAGTAATAATTTTAACTTCTGTATTTTAAAATTTTTAAAGTTTTAAAGTACATAAATTGTTGAACTTAGTATAGGATTTTTGAACATGAATCTTTTGCAGCACCAGTTTGATGATGAATCTTTACAAGTGAAAAAGGAAGCACTGGAAGAAACGTCAAAAACAGTAAGTGTGAAGATCTTTCAATAAATAGCATAATTCAGATGTGTATATTTTTAAACTCATGAAGTGATTTTTGAAAATATATCTTTTGCAGGAACAAAGCTGAAGATCATATAAAACTAAACAAAGCTGTAACCAGTTCCTTACATTAACTATTCAAGTAAAGTATTTTCTAGTATTGAAGACACAGCCCTTTCGCTTGGACCAAAATTTGCATTTGACAGTAAAGCAACCCGTAATAGCATTATTGCAAATTGTGAAAATGTCATTCAAGACATTCCAGAGAGTAACAGAGACAAAGAGCGTGCAACAATGTACAAGTTAATAAAACGAATATCTTATAAACAACATAAAGAGCAAAGTTTAGCTTTGAATATGTTTAAGAAACTGAAGAACGATCCCGATATTATTTTTATCCAGATGGATAAATCAAACAGAATTGCAGTATTGGACAGATTAGCATACATAGATAAAATGAATGCATGTATAGCGGATATGGATTGTTAAATTCTACAAAAAGATTTAAATTCCAAGATTTTTTGTAATTGTTGAAGAGTTAGTCCGCAATGGAAAATGGCTGCATTCAGGTATCATGCATAAAACAGCTTCTCATGCGTCACATGAAGAAAAAAAGGTTGATGGGCACGGAAATAAAAAACATGGACTGAGAAGGACTGGGAGAAGGCTCTCTTTTCTGACAAAACACATTTTGTGGTTCAGGGATTTAGATCGAAGTTCGTGAGAAGGAGCAAAGGAGAACCTCTCAATCAGCATCACATCAATCAAGTACCCAAGCATCCACCCAAAAAGATGTTTTGGGGTTGCTTCAGCATTTTGGGGAAAGAATCTCTTGTTCCCGTAGCAGGAACTGTGAACTGTGCCAGTAAAATCATATTGACCCAAAATGTGCTTCCAGCCATGTCTAAACTGTGGCCGAACGGAGATTGCGTTTTCCAATAAGACAGCGTGTGATGTCACATTTCGAAGCGAATCCAAAATTTCTGCTCAAAAAACAAACGTACTGTATTGGAAGGCCCAGAAATTCACCGGACTTGAATCCAATAGAAAATTTGTGGGCTATTGTCAAAAAACGGCTTCACAAGTTTGACTGTACAACGATGGACAAGCTGATTTATATATCCGTACTTTGCCAAATGGAGAAAAGATTCTAAGAAGGTGGTTAGTATATAGTAAAAGTAAAAATTCAGTATTCTGCTTTTGTTGAAAATTGTTTAAAAACATATTCGGAAGAAAACTAGCTGATGAAGGATTTAGTGATTGGCACCATCTTAGCACTAGGCTATAAAGCCATGAACAGTCCATTGAGCATGCTGAAAGCATTCAGAAATGGATAGAATGTGAATTACGCTTAAACAAAGAAATGACTATAGATGAGAAGCACAAAAATTTAATTGAAAAAGAACACTGGCGCCTGGTTCTCAAGCGTATTATACAAGTAATTATATTTTTAGCTGTGCACAATATTGCTTTTCGGGGATCCAGTTCTAAATTGTATCATTCTAACAATGGTAATTTTGGGGGGTTGATAGAAATGATAGCAATTTTCGATCCAACAATGCAAGAGCACATCAGAAGGATCAAATCATCAGAAATACACGATCATTACTCAGGAGCCAGAATCCCAAATGAATTAATAATAATCAACTTATGTCAGAAAAAGTACGAGAAAAGATTGTATCTGATATTAAAGCAACAAAGTACTTTTCAATAATATTAGACTGCACTCCTGACATCAATCACCAGGAACAACTGTCTATGATTATCAGGTATGTAAAAAGAGAAAGCAATGGTGTAGAAAATGATTCAGAAGGAACTTATGTCGAAGAACATTTTATTTCATTCTTAAACGTTAAATCAACTATGGGCAAAAACTTAACGAATATCTTGCTAGAAGAACTAGATGGAATGGGCCTGAATATCAAAGACTGTAGGGGGCAGGGATACGACAATGGCTCCAGTATGAAGGGAATCCACTCTGGTGTTCAGGCACGGATTTTACAGATTAATCCAAAGGCATTTTACATGCCATGTGCTAGCCATAGCTTCAATCTGATTATCAGTGATGCAGCAAAAAAATACAGCTAAGGCTATGACATTCTTTGGAGAAGTGCAATGTATTTATGTTATCTTTTCAGTGTCTACTATGCTATGGGACATTTTGAAAAAAAAAAAATGTACCCAATCTAACTGTTAAGAAATCATGTGATACGAGATGGGAAAGTAAAATCGAGAGTGTTCGAACACTTCAACATCAGATAAAAGAGATAACAGATGCTTTAATCGAAGTAGTAGAGATTACAGATGATGTTAAAGTAAAAAGTGAAACTAGATCACTTTTAAATGTGGTAAACAGCTACGAATTTTTACTAGCTTTAGCCATTTGGCACGATTTACTTTTTTCAGTTAACACCGTGAGCAAAAACCTCCAGTCTGAAAAAATGTATCTTGGAGTGGCTTCTGAGTTACTTGATGGGCTACTAAATTTTCTTGAGCAGTATAGAAATGAAGGTTTTGTTTCAGCAACATTGGTAGCTAAAGAAATGAGTGAATCGTTGGATGTAAAGACAAAATTTCAAGAAGTGAGACAAAAAAACGAAAGTTGTTTGACTATGAGGGTGAAGATGAACCTGTGTCTGGTTCAGCTGAGGAAGTATTTAAAGTAGACAATTTTTATGTATTGTAGATTGCACAATACAGTCCATTAGGAGTAGGTTTCAACAAATGGCCAGCTATAATACAATGTTTGGTTTTGTATACGATCTAAAAGAAATGAAAAGAATAAACGATAAGGAACTCATCCAAAAATTTAGATTTAGAAAAGGTTTTAAATTTAGATGAAGATAAAGATGTTTGTGGCAATGAATTATTTACAGAGCTTAAAATTCTTCGCAATCTACTTCCTGTAAAAGTTGAAACAGCAGCTGGTGTCTTAAGATTCATGAATAGGATTAAAAATCCATTTCCTAATGCTTTCATAGCATACAGGATATTGCTTACCATACCTGTTACAGTTGCAAGCACAGAGAGAAGTTTCTCTCAATTAAAACTGATTAAGACTTATCTAAGATTGTCGATGAGCCAAGAAAGGTTGGCATCACTATCAACTGATGCAGATACAACAGGAAAAATTAATTTTGAGGACTTAATTGATGGCTTCGCTAGATTAAAAGCGAGAAAAGTTAATTTTTTGTAAATATATTAAAAAAATAATTTAATATAATTAACAAGTATGTTTTATTAGCCTCATAGAATGTTTTGCTTTTTTAATGCTGTCGTACAACAGAACAAACAGTTTGAATAAGTCTGTATTCTTACGGAGATATGTTTAAATTATTTGCTTATAAAATGAGTAATTAATATAATGGAAATAAAATAATATTCCTTTTCATAATAATAGTTTCATTTATATTCACAATTCATTTTACTACGCATAAGATTTGAATCGTTATCGAGTATATATTAATACCTGTCGAATAAATATTGTGTGTTTTAGTTGCAAAAATGTATGATGAAAAAAATTTGCTTTTTTTTATCAGTATATGGTGTAGCCTGCTTAAATGCTATTTTTGCAAGTGTGATCTTTTTCAGTGATAAAATTGAACAATTTTAAGATATTATACTGAAAATAAGCTAGAGTTTCTACAGTTGACAGTTGCATTATAAGAAAGGGAGGAATTAAATTTGGAAGGGAATAAACTAGACCCTCACCTCAAAAATTCTGTTTCAAGTTAACTCGAAGTCACTCATCCTTCCCCCTCCCACCCCCCAAAAAATAGTTAAACCATAGGCCAACTCCAAACCGAACCCGAAATAAAAGTTGTTGTTTATGATGGCCTATTATCTATGCGAGGAATATGGGCCCAAAAGGGGGGGGTCTTTCTAAGGGAACCTAATCATATTTACGCAAGGAACTCCAAGGTAGAAAGAAAATCATGGAAAACTCTGAACGATTAGGCCAACAAACGCGACTGGGTTCAAACCCATCACCTCTCGTCTACCAGCTTTCAGAGCAGAACCTCTCGAACACTGGTGGGGCCCGAAATGAAAGAAAAACTATCCACGTTTTAATACAGTTATGAAAAAGTACTCTCCAGCTATATCTCTAATATCAATTTAATGTTTTAAATTACAAAAAGAACATGTAAACAAGTAAATGATATAAATATCAGGTGTACCAAATAGGTATTATATCTACAAGACACCTAGTTGATGTGACATCTTCATGTCACACATGGCCACAAGTGTCACAGTCACTACGGAGACACAAAATTTGGGATCTTTCATTCGTCTCATTATTACTCTAAAATGATTGTCATATGGTGACTCTACGGAGAAGTCACTGTGACTATTGTTTTGTGATAAGTCACCAGGTGGCATTATAACGAGGTCACCTTGTGATTCTCATGTGACTGTCATTTGAAGACTCAGTTTTGGTGTCATCGTGAGCACTGCATTGTGCTAAGTCTCCAAATAATGTCACAATGATGTCACATGGTGACTTTCAGGTGACCCAGACTCTACTGTGAAATCATCATTGTGCTCCTTTGTGAAAAGTCCCCAGATGATTTCATTTTCCATCATTTGGGAACTCGTCACAAAACAGCTATCATGATGATATTACAATAGAGTCTCCAAATGACGTTTACAGGGGGGGGGGGGGGGAGCACAAGGTGACTTCTCGGTAGAGTGATCAAATGAGATTAAGAATGAGACGAATGAAAGATATCACATTTCAATTCATTGTAGTGACTATGACACTTGTGAAGGTCATGGAGACAATCATATAGGCTGGCTATGCTGTTAGGATAACACCTATTTTTTTACACTTGCTGTTTAAAGAATTTTCTTTTGAGTACTCATGTGTTTAGAAATTAACATTTTGTGTTCATTGCTTAGTTTTACACACTAGTGTAGTATAACAAAAATTAGGAATTTACTTCAAGGACCATTGTAATAATTTGCTTTTGCTATCCTTGCATATATTACCAGAAACTGCATAATTTTTTGGAGAAACAGACACCACTTTGGTGGCTTTTATTGCCGATATGGCAAATCTGAGAATTTTTTTTGCGAGAGAGTATTTTCTCAGGATGACAATCATTTAACTCTTGTTAGCTGGTGCTATACACTAGTCATTTTATTTTGTGGGGATTACTGTTTCCATGTGCTCCGATACCAGGTTGTACCTTCCTTTGTCTTGTGTTTTATTGATTTTTGTTTGACTATGGGTCTTGTAGTTAATTTACCTGCTGTTAAGGTTATTTTGACAGCAGGGTTTGACCAAGTCCAAGTGGGCTCACAGCCCGCCCATTTGCAAAGAACGTGAGTTTTTTCAAATTTTCATTCTGTTTTCACAACTGTAACATTATTCTAAAGTGAGAGAATGGGAAAATTAAAAAGAGGGTGAAAACCTAAATATGAAATTAAGCCTTTTAACAATTACTTTCATCTGAATCTTATGTAAAAAAGAAAGGTAAATGTGAATTTAAATATATTTCAAAAGAACCAGATTTAAACAAATTTCTAAGCAGACAACAAATAACCAAAAAAGAAATTAGCTCAAAAGAAAGATTTTCATGCCTGTAATCTAAAAAGCATACTAAAATGCAAAACATGGTTATTTGAACACAGTCTTGATTAATGATCCTTTTTATTATCCTGCTTCAATGTTCAATGAAAGTGTTATACAGGAGTTTGACACAAAAATGGTGGCAGATTATGGCAAAAAAGATAAGTTTCCTACTGGATTTTGTCAGTTTTTTGTTTCTTTACATTCAGCATCAGCTTCCTCTGCTTCAATTTTTCTACATTTGGTAAGGTTTGGAGCAAATTACGCAATCGTTTAGGAGTTCATAAGGCAGCTAGTAAAATTGTATCGCCATTTGCGATGTAAATTTACAGCTATATCACCAACACTGAGATTTATAAACAATTTGATTTAACATTTAATACTATTACAAAATATATGTAGCAAATATTGCTAAAAATTTTCAAAATTATTATGAATCCTATTTTCTTTCAACATATATATATAATGTGTGTGTGTGTGTAAAAATGTTGTCTTCATTTCGGATTTTTTTTTTTTTGCGGGTGGGGGGGGGGAGTACAGGAAGCAGGCAATGATATTTTATTAAATTTAAAGTGCTTTTAATGTGTATTAATTTATCTTCGAATGGCTATTGAATTTCTATATATGTAGCCATTTTTTCTATTGGCCTGGGATCTGTGATAATTCGCCAAGTATTGTTTCGTTTGGGAGTTATTTGATTTATAACCCTTCCAGTCTTTATTTTCACACAGATTTCCTTATGTACAGTTCGCACCTTGTTTGAAATGTTGTGTCTTTGCGCTTCATTTTGTAATGATGAAAATTTGGGATCTGCTGAAAAAAGAGCAAGAACTGCAAATTATTTTCGAGATAAAGGTATTTTCAATGATAAGGTGTTGTGCAACAATGAATACGAAATGAGGTTGTATTTTGCTGATAGTATTCGATGGAGATGTAATTTTCGTACTCTTAGGACTAAAAAATGCTTTTGTCAAGATATATGGTTTCAATCAAGTCAATTCAGTTTTTTAAAGTGTTTGGGGTTTATTTATAGTTGGAATGAAGAAATCATGGATTTTGGAATCTTCAATAACGTGAATTACTCTTTAGTACTACTTTCATTATGAAGTAGTTTTTTTGGTAGCTTATGTCATGTTTTATTTAAATATATCTGTTAATATATTTTGGGATATTCAATAGCATGAGTTAGGGGAAAGTAGGGTAATGCCGCTCAGCGGGTAATCTCACTCACTCAAATATCTTTAAATAGAATAGGAAACGTGCGATCGGTACCGGCACCTAGCGAACTTCATTCTAAGCTCTTAGGAAGGATATAGTAACTGTCGGAAGGAAAGTATTTTTGTGTCCTCACGTTATTAGTTTGCAGTTGTTTTATTACAAAATTCTACAACATCTAACTTGAAGATAACTGTACATTCTTACTTTCGAATGTTAATTCACTCATTATGTCTACAAAATATATACATTTAGCGGTATGTTCATGCTTTTATTTATTATTGTAGTGAGTTATTATGCCAAATATAATGCATTAAAATTCAACATGACTATGAAGGGTAATGGTGCTCACGTGGAATTCCAGAAGCAGTTTTTCCAGTGTGCTACTTTTTAAAATTCAAATTTCTTGATTGACACCACTTTTTTAAAACGGTAAAATTCACCTTGTTTTCGCATTTATTAATATGTCATTAAACAAGGCAAATTTTACGATTTCAAAAAAGTGGTGACACTAAAAAAAGTAGCCCACTGGCAACACTGTCCAGAAGTACTACAGGATAAAAACCACGAACAAATGCTTAGCTCTTTAACGTTTGCTGGCCTGGTGGATCATGATTTCGCTGTACAGTACGTGGAAAGTGGGTGCATAAAGTCTGCCATAGTGTGAATAGCCCGCATATCTACATATGTGACTTTTCTCTTACTTAAATGTTGCATTCAAATTTTGAGCACCATTACCCTACCATGTCAGGCATTATTCTCAATCGATGGTTAATTAAATAAAATAAGAAAAATTCCTAAAACTTTGATGAAAATTAGTTGATTGCAAAGTGTTCCTTATGCTTTGGACTTATACTGACACTAATAAAATACTGATTTTTTTTTTGTGTAAATTTGACTAGCTATTCGTGTTTTCCTTTAAGTGAGCGGCATTATTCTACTTTCCCCTACTGTTTTACACTTTTATTACAAAATAAATCTTTGTAGTTTGTCATGTTTTATTTAAATATCTATGTTGATATATTTTAGGTATTTTTCAATGTTTTAAGATATTATGATACAGTATGAAATATTGGGTATATAAAATAAAGATACTTATACATTACTGTGACAGATATTGGAATGCATTTAGATACACTGATCTCGGTCTTAATGAATTGCATGCATTTTTGAGACTGCTGCAAAACAAATTCCATGCATCGAAATATATATATATATATATTTTTTTTTTGTTTAATGGCACATGTGCTCATACAATTGTTAGTGATTGGGAGGGGATGGTAAATAAATTTTAAACGTTTTAGAGACTGCTGCACAACAGATTTCATGCATCCAGTGATTTTTATTATTTTGGTTTAATGGCATGCAGCACTCATATATTGGTTTGTGTTTGGGGTTTAATAAATTCACAAATTGTAGAGATAGATGCACAACGAATTTTAGGTATGCATCCAGTTACGTTTCTTTTGGTTTAATGAGTGCATAGCACTCATACATCGATTAGTGATTGACCAGAGTTCTCAGCAAAACATGACTGGCAAATTCCCTGACCAAAATCTCAAAACACTCTCTGGCCAAACGTCATAGAACAAAATTTGCTACTTTATTTTCGCAATCTTTGTCAAAATTGGATTTTTTTTTTTGCAATCGTTCTTCAAATTTTTCTTTTTTTTTTTTGCGATTGTGTGATGAATTTTGTGATTTTTAAGAGACTATTTGATGAATTTCGTGTTATTTTTCATTTTTTCTCAAAGAATTTTCCATAACTTCAGAAAATTTTTGTAAATTCCCTGACTTTGTCTACATGTTGTGAAATTTGCCTGACTACTTTGAAATTCCCTGACGCTGGGAACCCTGTTATGGTTTTAGCCAAATTTATACATTTTAGAGACTACTGAACAAGGATTTGGCTTGAAAAAATTAGTTGGCGATATTTTAGAGATCAGAGGTGCCCGGCTAACAGAAAAGTACCTTTCCTTTTTTTAAATCAGAGCAAATTAGCATTCTTTTAGAGACCACGATGTTTGGATTGTGATTGGGAAACTTGTCTCCAGAGGCAGAGTTCCCTAATTAAAAAAATTAAGTTTATTTGGGATGCAAGCATTGGAATCCATTTTTGTCTAAAATCAAAAATGGCTCATTCAAGGGGTTTTTTTTTTTTGTTTATTAGTGTACAAAATTTGGGGGTATTATTCATATACAAGAAAATCTAATAGTGTTTCTCTTTTCCATGTAAAGACACAGGATCTTTCGTAAAAGGCTATTAAAATTCGCATTTTGAATCAATTTTTGAGATATGGCAGACAATCCATAAGCAATCGCTTATAACCAAAGATGAAATACATTTATCTAAAAATAAAAAAACACTATTTGACTTTAAAACCAGGGTAGCTCAATCATCTCTGAACATTATGGCAAAGTAATTACTTCAGTCATAGCAGACAATTTGACAATGAAAATTATAAAATGTTTTCATACAATCTTGGAATGTCTGCTTTTTGAAAAATGTGTGAAAAATTACACTTTATTAAATTAAAAATTGCTTTTTTGGGCTAATTTTCTGAGAATGGCCACCAGCTTCAATATTAGATTTAATATATTAAAAGAATTATAAAATTAAAATTTACTATTATCTTAGGAAAAAAAAAAAAAAATCTTGTGAATCGTATACCTAATCATATTAAATATGGATGAGAAATAATGATATAAATTTCATGATAAGGAACTAAATATTTTGTAAAATTTTTATGGGTATATTTATTTCAATTACATTTAGACTAAAGGTCAAAATTAGCACTAGCCACAGGCCACAGGGCCAGTAAATGAAAAAAAGTGGCTAGTGGAAAATTGTTTATCAGCAGCCACCTTCCGGCCACTTTTTTACAAGGAGGTAATAAAATTTTCATGCATTTCATCAAGGATTCTACTTTTTTTGGTTCCAATATATTTATATTAACGTATTTATCTGGGGCTACTCAGTTTTAGATTAATACTTATAGAAATTTTACTGTTTAGCATTTTGAAATAAAAAAGTGGCCTCTAGTTTAAAGAAAGTGGCCACTTAAAAAATTAGTATTACTGGCCAGTGGCCACTAATGAAATCTCCCAATTTTGACCAATAATTTAGACTATTTTTCTTCACTTAGAAAATTTTTTTGTGCTATAGGGGAAGACTGGGTACAATGAAACAAGGGGTAGAGTGAAACATTACTTGTAAAATCAATCAAATTTGTCAGAGTGTTGCAGTTTATATATATGTTATACAGCTATATGTTCCAATTACTGATGTGATTTGGATACATTCACACTTCTACAACAGTAGCAATAGAAGGTTATTGCTTTTACACCGTTGAAAGTAACTTTCTTTACTAAAAGTAATTTTGTTTCTTTTTCCTTGTTGTTATATAATAGAAAGAGAAAAAAAGCTAAGAAGGGATTGTTTTGAAAACATACTCTGCTGCTACAAACTCTGATGATGATCCACATTTTTCTTCCAGGCCCAGCTGGTCATCGAGATACTAAGAATGAGATATCCACACACAAAATGTATGGCACAAGCAGTATCCGTATAAATGGAAACATAAGGAAATATATACCGTTGGAGAAATCATACATTTAAATGAAGTCAAATGTGAAGTACTTGATATAAAAAGACTCCAACCTAGTTTTAATTTTTTTTTTTTTTTTTTAGAAACTTACATTTAAAAAAAAAAAACTCATTGTGTTGAAACTACCATCCCATACTCCTTCAGGAGCAACTGAAATATAAGCAGAAATGCTAATTTTTTAAACTGACTTGAGCCAATTTAATATAAAATGAAAGGTATTTCTTAAACTAATAGAATTTTCTTATTTTTCCTCTTAGACTATAATATTTCTATCAAGTTTCTTATTAATCAAGTTTTGTTTCTGTATTTATCTCATTTTTCATAAAATAAACTATACTGGGTGAAAATTGCTTCCATCATTTGGACTGTTTCATTGTACCCCAGCATACGGGGTACAATGAAACACAGCAAGACATTTATTTTTTGTTATTTTTCAAGCATAAAGATATTGTTTAGAAACTAATAAAAAATTATTTAGATGGGGAAAATACAAGGTTAAAAATATGCATTAATTATATTTTTGTGCATGCAAAATTGTGGATAGGAAAAAAAAATTGATAAATTTTGTTTCATTGTACTCCGTCTTCCCCTAAATACTTGTTTATTAAGTCAATTATAAAGTAAAATTATTTAAGAACAAAGGATTTTTTTTTTGGTCACAGAATAATGGGGTAATTCGCAATATAGTACTTTCCTTCGATAACTGCGCCAAAGTGGCAACCCCGGTTTATCTGGCTGCTCCTCGGACGTCACTAAATACGGCAACCCTAAGATGAGAGCTCTGTTTTAAAATCCTTTCTTCGTAAGCCGTTTTCTGATTGGACGCCTTTAATTTGTTAAAGGATTTTTTATTGGACGTAAGATAAAGCTGAAGAAATGTTTAAATTTTTGAAATAAATGTGTTATAGCATAGCACACAGCATTTCGTTTTGGACAATTCCCTGTGTTCTGTTGCAGTCGAGTGATTTTATTATTTGTTTTCTCATCTCATATATTTTGAAACAAGTATCTATCTGGACGAATGCTTGAAAGGTGAGATTAAATATTCGATCGGTTATTTTTCTCTTATTTTTACCTGTATTTTTGAGCTTTTATGTATGCAAGAGACGCTGATTGTTTCAAGATACGAAAGACTAAAAAGTGATTAGTCTGCTTTTGATTAGTGATGCTTTTGAATAATACCCTAGAGTACAAGGTAAAATTATGAATTAAAAAAAACAACATTGTTTTGCACACCTTACTGTTTACAAACGTTCTTTTTTAATAATTTGGGTAAGTGAAAATTTTGTTTTTTGGTATTTTTGACATACTGTATTCCTTTAAAAAATGTATTTTGAATAATTTGAAATTTTATGTAGGGTAGATGTGCCAGTAATGGACACCCTTAAGAAATTTCTGTAAAAATTATTTTTTTATTAATAGTTATAATTATTATATTCCAATTTTTTCAATATTATATTAATCTATCAACAATATTTAACTATTCTTATAGCCTCATTTTCTCATATGAATAGCAATTTAATTTTAAATAACAGAAATATACCAAAACACCCAAAAGCCCAGTAATGGACACCCTCTGGCCCAGTAGTGGACACCCTCTGTTCAAGTAATGGACACCCCATAAAAAGTAATGAATATAATTGTTTTTATGACTGTATTTAGAACCAGAATTTAATCTACATACTAATGAAACAAAATAGTTATTTTTAAATAAATTTACAATTAGGATACCAGTAATTAATAAAATATTTGTATTAATCATTTACTGTTTGCATCAATTATTGTAATTATCAGAAGACCGATGTTTTAATTATTTTAGATGGATAGTTTAAAATACTAAATATCAGACAATAACAGCTATCAAATTATTGAAACAGTGGTGGATTTAAAAGGTAATAAAAAAAAAGTTTTGGAATATTAATGTTTAGTTTTGTGTCACTATTTTTAACAATCTTCTAGAAATTACTTGATATATCATTTATAATAATTAATATTATAAATATGAAAGAAATGATGTTGTGAGTTGAATATCTTAAATACTAAATAAAATAACTTCAAAATAAAACTGTAGAACTGATGTTTGAGGCCACTGACCTGCAGATTTACTAGTTTCATGAATATTACCTATAACTTTCATTAATAGTAATTACATTTTTATTTATTTTTTTAATAAGGAAACATTTAAGACAGAAAATGGATTTTTAATAGCTTCTGCAACTTAATTGTTTTTATTTAAACGGAGAGGGATTAAGCCCTATGAGCCCCTCTTTGACGCCTCTCTTAAACAGTATTTTCTGCTTCCTGGCTGGTTTGATTGCCAGATTATAAAATATGTGAGGTATTATGTACTACACAAAAAAAAATAATAAATAAAATAAAATATCAAAATTTTATTAATCACATAAAATAACTTAAAAGCAGCTATTTATAAAAGTTTTGGTGTTATTACATTTTGGTAAGAATAATTTAAAAATTAAATTTGATTATTTAGGTTTGCAGTTAAGCCAAAGTATTTTATGCACTATAAACATTACTAAAATAGCATTTTTAGCAATGTCTACATGGGGTGTCCATTACTGGAAAATGACAAGGGCGATTCCACAGTCACGTGTGGGACATTTAGATGAAATTTTCAGCTGTATTTTTCTATTTACCAATTTTTTGAGGCTGAATTTTTTAAATGTGCAGTTGCGTGATGAAAGTACACAACTTACTTAATTATTAGAAAGTAATCAATTTCTCAAAAAAAAATTTTATTATTAAGATTTTTAATTAAATCTATCTGTCACGTGCGGGACATGCAAAAGGACACAACTTTTCACTTTTCCTCTTTGTAACTAAAAAATCTGTGAACTTTTTACAACACTGTCAACGTAGTATTTTTTTATCATAACTTCATGATTGCTATCATCTGTTTTTATATAGTTTAGGGAAAAAAAATTAAACATAAACCAATAACAATTTTTTAGACAAATGTCACGTGTGGGACACCAGTGTCACGTGCGGGACATCGTGTGATTTTCTTAGACATTTTATCAAATTCAATTGTTAAATATTGAGTTATACAATGTTCACTCTATTTTAACTATTAAATTATTCAATCATGTACTGATTACATGTCAGATAAATGATAAATAGGCATTTTTTCCATATTTAGTATTTTTATTACTAACATATGTAAGTAGTATAGATACAAACATACATAAGTAAAGGTACACCTTTTAAAGTTAAACTAAAGCAATAGAGTAACACAAATAATATAATTAAAGTCTTGTAGTTGTAACGTTTTTGTTTTGGCCAGCTTTTAAAAGTCTAAAAACTTGTAATAGCCTCGACTATTGACAACAACTGGTGCTGAGATACATTTTATGATTTCCTCTCGTTTGTATGGAATTGCGTCGGGAGATTTGGGCCACCTAAAATAGCCTTTGATCTTTGATTCTTCCATGACATTGACAGTAATTTGATCAATACCATCTATTTTGGTTATTTCACCAGGATATAGGGTGCCTTCATAATTTACGGCAACCCACTTTCCACATTCAAGATTTTCTGCAGGAGGAACTATATTTCCAAATTTGATGATATCTGTTGAAAGGGAATGGGTCCGACAGCTAATGATATCACCCTCTTTTATCTCAATCATATGAAAGCCTGATATACCAGGGATTGAAATTACACAATCCCAAGGATTTTTCTGTGTTATTATCTCTTGTATGCGTTGTTCTCCGATATAGAAAATTTTTGTACTAGGCACAAGTTGGCTTGCAAGATCTGCAAAATTCTTTGCTGACTGAACAATGTGCTTCTCACCCTGGCTCATCATCTTTTGGCGCACAAGTCTCTTTACATTCCCACCGACCCCATCGACGACACCTTTACCATGGGCAGTCGCAAAATATTTCCATGAAAATTGTAATTCAGGGTACTTTTTAGACAAGTAACATAGAACTTTTGTCATAAACTTATTTTTAAATTCAGAAGCAGGTCCATCGCTCCAGATGACTTCTTTCTTTGTTTTTATGTCACCATTTTCAGATGAACGAAAAATTTCTTCATAAAGAAACTCTATGAAAACAAATATGGTGTCTTTATCTTTATGTGATGTATCAGAACATATGAGGTATGTTTGGCATTTTCCTCTTTGAAATACTGCTGCTGTAAATAAGAGTACACTTGATCTTGACCATAGTGCACTTTGCACTTCATTTTGGTATTCACATCCAAAAGACATGGCAAAATCTATCTGTAAAATTCGAGTAGATTCTTCTTTTTTGTCTTTTTCAAAATCTGAATGTTGTATTCTTTTCAGATTAACGTGAGACATCATTTTAGGCAAATCCTGAATCAACATTTCAAAAAGTTCTCCCACTTCACATTCTTTAGTTACAAGTTCAAGTCTGTTGTCCCTCTTTTCCCACATCTTCCATATTACAAGATTTTCTGGGTTGTCAGGAGTTGGTAGTAACTTACCATCGCAACAACTACTGCAATTATTTTGCCAGCATTCTGAATTAAGAGTAATATCACATAGGATGTTTTTCCAAAATTCATTTGAATATTCGTAGTGTAAGGCTTTAAGTTTATAAAATATATTTTCATGTATTATGCACTTGCACTGTTCTGTTGGGGTACTTTTAAGTAAAAGAACATTCTTTGGTCTAAGGGAACAGAACTTTGAAAATCCAATTTCAAAGTCTGGATTTTCCTCTTTAAAAATAAAAAAAGCTTCCTTTAAAAACATAGTCAGATAATGTTTTTGTAGGACTGACTTTTTTCCTTCCTGCCACACAGTCATGCTATCTTTCATACCTGGACAAGTATAAACTATATCTGAACGCAAGTAAAAATCAACTACTTTGGAAAAATCTTTACGATCTGATATGTTTCTGTTCATTTCATCAACTAATGGAAGACCTACACGCTTAGCCAATCCACTCACAACTGCCTGTTGTTTGCGAGGGGATTTTGGAAGTGACTTAACCGTCCTCCAAATTGCCTTGCCAAGGGACTGAGGACGCAAATATGGGGAATAAGTAGCATCCGGGCCAGTTGAAGAGCTAGGACTGCACGTAGGTGTAGTGTCTTTTGTGTTTTTCTTATTTTTTTTCTTTTCCCTTTGAAGTTTTTTTCTTTCTCGTTCATACCTTCTAAGATCTTCTAGCTCTTTGTCAGACATGTGCTGCTTCTTATATTTTCTTAGCTCTGATATGCGTCTATTTTCTTCCTTTTGATAGTCTGGATTTTCCTTCTTTAACTTTTCTCTCATTTTCTTCATTCTGGTAGCGCTGGAAGTATGGCTTACTTTGTCAGACATTTTTTCTTACTGAAACAAAATAGAAAATCTATAGCTTAATTTTATAAAATATGTAAGTGAGTTTTATTATAAAACATAATTAGTGAACATGTGATGAAGCCAAATGACAAAAAAAGATTACATTACATCCTCCTGCATAATACATAATGTGGGGTTTATTTACTATCAAACCTTTCTAAGCCTAATCATTAGTCTGCTATTTTAAAAGTTACAATACAAAAATTTAATTGTAAACATATTTATTAAAAATGATGATTTATGTTTATTTTCTTTTTAATGATAAAAATTCATGAGTTTTAGGTGGTTAAATGGTTATTCTACACCTGATGTCCCACACGTGACGTCACGTGTGGGACATAATAAAATGGGCTATAGGAACTTCTAAAATAGTAAAAATTATTTTTTTTAATTGAAAATAGTTTATTTACGTTTAGGTAACTTATAATCTTGCATAGCTACAAGCTAAATTGCTTGGTTCAATAATAAATATTAAAAAAACACTAAATGGTGTCACGTGTGGGACAATAATTTTTAATAACTTTAGTATATTTAATTTAGCAGTTTATATTGAGAATTAAATATTGAAAGAATATGTTTAATAGATGAGATACTTACATTTCACACTGCAATAGCAATAAAGTCTTCAACTGTAACAGTAAAATAATATGAAGCTTTCAAAAATGACAACTTTTCAACCACATGTGAGCAAGTTGATGGTGGCCATATTGGATTCAGTGTTGCCACTCATATGGTGACAAATTCTGAAAAATACTCATGGATACTAGAAATTTAGACTCTTAAGAAAATATATTAGAAGTTTTGAGAGAAAAATTAAATTTCTTTTTTTTTCATGAAATGTCCTGTTTTTCATGGAATGCCCCCAAATTAACCATCCCAGTAATGGACACTCCCTCTTAAAACCTTAAAAAGAAATGAAATTTTGTAAATAGCCATTAGTATATAAAATTCAAAGTTTGGTACAGATGTCATATTCGCCCCATATTGGCGCGATTTTTTTCGGTTGCCAATTTGGCGAAAACATCAACAGCATAAACAACATAATCCGGGTTACCACATCAAGCACTTTGGCGCAAGTTAAGTACCTGTTGCCTATATGATATTGGCGACAGAAAAAAATCGCGCCAATATGGGGCGAATATGACATCTGTTCCCAAAGTTTTCTATTGCTACTCAAACAAAAACATTCAAATTTTGTAAGAAAATAAATAATATATAAATTAATTAAACGAAGCCAGCTCTTAACCTCTTCATTAAGATTTTCACGGAAAAACAGCAAAACTTTGAGACATTATTTTCTGCTTCCTGATTGGTTTGATTAAAAGTGTCAACAACAACATAGTTTTATAAAACATAGTTTTATAAAAAAATAATTAAAGCTAAATATTTATTAGTTATTTTTTTATGAACCAAAAACATCAAGGGGTGTCCATTAATGGAACATCTACCCTATTTTCTGGTTATTTTCACTCAAAAATACAGGTAAAAATTAGAGAAAAATCGAATATTTATTTTCACTTTTAAAGCATTCGTCCAGATAGGTACTTGTTTCAAAATGTACGAGAAGAGAAAACAAATAATAATTTTGCGTACTGTCTCCCGGATGTTAGATGTTGCAGCTCCGGGAGATAGTACGCAAAAACACGCCAATTTGACGATTTTTGAAAATCGCGCCAAGAAGGAGAGTAAACTGCGATCGCACCGAATAATGAAATGGAGACATTGAAAATTAACAATACATAATGATTGGAGTTAAAATACAGAAACTAAATACAGTATGCTTTGTTTTAAAATTTACGTACTTTCCTTAATGTAAATTAGACTGTAACAACATGAGCAAGATTTTACCCAATATGCAAGTAAATGTCCTGTCAATTTTAATAGCAGATATAAAACTATTTAAAAAAAAGATCGAAAGATTTTGTTAGTCATTTGGTTTATGCTTTATAATGCATTATTATCAAAGTAACAAAGCAAAACATTAACACCGTGAATAGAACACAACAAAAACACGGTTCGTAATTTAAATATTCAACTGTATCTTAAAACCTAAAAGTAAAAGGCAATAAGTGGCCTGCAATCTGAGTTACTTTTCGTTTCCCCCCCAATAGATGAAGTAAAGGAGAAAATATTTATTTCGAAGCGCATTTTTCACACTACCATGCCGACGTGAAATGAACAAAAACAAAAGAAGAAAGAAAAATTTAATGTTTAGTTGCAGCCATCCTTTTCAAAACATAGAGAAACAGCCATGGAGGAAAGAGATAGATGGAGATGCAGTATGCCGTAAAAACGGTTTGCGCGCACCATAGATTAGCATACAAGATCGGATACTTCCATAGAGCGTAATGGTAATGCGATTGCGATCATAGCGCCTTTAGTGACGATGGGGGGAAAACTCCACATCCTTGTAATATTTTTATTATTGAGTATCTATCTTACTGTGATCTTTCTTTTTTTTTTATGTTGCATGTTTACTTTTTCAAGGATATATGGTTTTTTTTTTCTTTTTTTACATAAAGAGTGAATGATTTAAATGAAACGAAAAACAATGTAAATATTTCGTCTTGAATGCTATATATCAAAAGCAATGGTGTAATATAAAAATATACGAAATATTGCACTCTACAAGTTCCAGAAAAATTTCATAAATATTCCGATTTGCTAGGAAAATTTTTATAGCAGATGTTTGATTAATTTATGAAGTTCAACATATTAAAAAATCGTTACAATAACTTTTAAAATTTACACATTTTCACTTTCTTACGGATAAAATAAAAATATTGTTTTTAATGTGAATAACGTACAATCAATTCAATAATATTTTGTTATATTAACATATAAGAAAAAATAATAAAATTACAGAAGGGGAAAAATTTCTTTTGACAAATTTTTAGAATTATTTAAATCTAAAAGTTAAAAATAAATAGAAGTACTGACATTACACTCAATAAAATTTTATTCGATATGAATAAATTAACAGAATACCTGAATTTGATTTTTTACAATTTAATCTCATAAACTTACTTATGTTCTTAACCGAATTTTCTAGGGTTTTCCTTTTATATTATTACTCTAATTATCATTTTGTAAGTTAAAGGTCAACGATACAAATGCAATAGAAAAAAAACAGCTAAATAAATAACGCATAAATACAATATCGTCTGCCTATCTGCTTCGTTTTAGGAAAGAATAGATATTCAAAACATAGAGCATAAACATATTTCTTCAACATATTTAAATTTCAGAGGCTTGTTAATTCTTCCCCCTTGTTGGTAGTGACGCTTGTACTGTTGCCAGGGTTCTCGCTGCTGCTCGCCATTGTGCCAAATCACGACAAAATGTTTCATTTGGCGATTAAACGGATGATTAGACTCGCCAAATTACGAGTGCTCAATTTTTGCTCATCATTTTTTATGTGTGTGTGTGTATCAGTACAGGCGACGGCGACACTCTAATTTACATTACTGAACGATTGATGCATCATGATCAATTGTATTGTACACTTTATATTATTTTTAGCGATACTAAACCAACACCAATTCAATTTAGCATCAGCCAAAGCCGCAATAAGCAAAAATGTCATTTCAGTATCTGTTAATGTGTCCAATAAGACCTATTTTGAAATTGCCCTTGAAATATAGGCTTCAATGAAAAGGAGAAAAAAATCTAGAAAAATAAAGTTTTTGACGCATTTTGTCGTTTATATTTTGAATTTTCCGGAATTCATTGAATATAATCTAACAAAAACATAGCTGTGAAAAAAAGGAGCCAAGTTCTGTAAAGACAATGGCAAGAAAAGAAGTGATATCTAAGTGGATGCCAAGTTCAAATAAAATTCACTCAAACTTACCTACTGAAGTATTATAGCATTTTTTAAATTGTTTAGAAATAAAAATTATTAATAGCATATTAATAATAAATCTAGAACTTGGCAAGTTTTTACCTACGAGTCATTTATTTTTAATAATAACATTATTATATCAAATCTTGTTATTTCATGATTGGAAGCCTTAATTTGAGAGAGCTCCTTCCCAACATTTCACGAATAAAAGATATTTGCCCCTGAAAGGGTTAAAGGGGAGCAGTCTCTAGAGTGATGACCAAGAACAAGCGTAAGTATATCTGTCTCTTTGTCAGGTATCTTAGCCTGTTTGCATTGAGGTTTCTGGAGGGTGGGTGCTAGAGTGATAACCAAAGACGAGCGGGAGTGTATCTGTGTATTTATTGATTTATCAAATCTTTAACATGAGTCATTTGTTTATAAAACTACATTTTTTTTTTTTTTTTTTTTTTTTTGTAATGTCATTGAAATTAATATTAACATCACCATTTTATTAAGACATAAAGTTGATAGGCATAACATTTATCAAAAACTTGCCAAGTTCTAGATTTATTATTAATATCCCATACAACACAAACACGTCCTGAGGACATACGAAAGACGTCCTATGCAGTATATTGCCTCGTCCGTCGGACGTCCTACAATATCCCATCGTTATCCGGCGGACGTCCGCGGGGGAGCAGAAAGAGACACCTAATCACGTCCTTCGGACGTCATTTTCAGCCATTCATAGGATGACAGTAGGACGCTCATAGGACCAGATAAAACAAATAGAATTTGCGTCCTCTGCTCGTCCGGCATGCGGTATTCATAGGATGCTCTTCGGATCAGTAGCGGACGTTTTACATAAAAAAAAATAAAATAAATAGGAAGGGAGGGCAATTGCCCCACCCTGTTTTTCCTAGATGAGGCTTCAGATTTCTATTAATTTTATCTTAAACTGAGCGACGGCGCACACTGAAAGATTTCTATTAAAAAATAGTGGTAACCTGGACAATAATTGTCCAGGTTACCACTATTTTTTAATAGAAATGTCAGTGTAAAATAAAATTAATAAAAATCAGAAGCATCATTTAGAAAGGACAGGTGGGGCAATTGCAACCCCCCTTCATTTTTTGATTTTTAAAATCTTATATTTATATTATTGAAAAATATATTTTAATAGATTTCTTTTTGTATGATTATTTTTCCTGTTGTTTTTCGCAAATATAGGAATCCTTCAATATAAATAAATTATACTAAAAATATTTAAAAATAAGCATGAAAAATGAATACGAAGAAAATACTAGTTCATTTCAAGAGAAAAATTATTTATTATTTCTGTTATCAACATCTCTTTTTTTCAACTAATAAGTAGCATATGATGAATGGGGTATCATTGGATAGGATTCTTCGCTCATATCTAATATAACAAACTGAATTTTCTTTATACTTTTAGATTAATATCATCATACACATTTTTTCTGATTTCAACACCCCTTTTTTTAGGTAAATACACAAAGTTGAGTTGGATTTTATACGAAAAGCTTTCGACATAGCTCCTATTAGTACAATTTGTTTGGTTTAAAAAAAAATTGCAAATATAAATTTAGGAAAAATGCACTTAATTTATAGTAAAGATTACAGTGCGAAAGCCTTGCAAGGGTCTATTGGTCTAGACTTAATATACTTTTCTAACCAATGAATTTTACTCCTAAGCAAAATCTGCATTAAAATTAGTGATGAAAAAGTAACCGAATTGAAATTTTTGAAAAAGTAACAAATTTTATCAGTAATAGCTGAATGCATAAAAAATTCCTCATTTTCTTAGAACAGTTTAAAAAATTGTTAAATATTGTTATCGGTATTGAATTCAGACCTCTCGGGGAGGGATTTCTGTGGCTCCAGGCAGGTAAGGGGGGTGTATTTTAGAGATCTGGGGGGTCAAATTGCACTTTCGTTCATTAAAAGGGATAAATCTCAAACCTTCTATATGGGGAAGAGGAGGATTCCCTCCTGGGTCACCCTCTGAATTCAACACCAATTGTTATATATGTATTAAATAAATTTAATTTCATTCTTTTGATATTCCTCATACTTTTCCACAGTCATTTAAATTCATAAATACATCAAATTTGCAGTTTTTTTTAATTTAATATAGGTAAAAATAAAGTTAAATAGCAATTTTAATATTTCTAAAAATATAAATAAATAAGAGGGTAAAATCTTTGTTTTTTAACACTGTCAAAATTTTTATTTTAATCAGATTTTTGAGATACAACAGGGGAAAGGCTACCATCGAAAACATCGGTTACAACTTAATACAGACCCTATTTAAAAGAAATAAAATTTCGTATTAAAATAATGTCTGCAAACTTCATATGTGTACGTGTATTTAGACAACCACAATTTAAGACATGTCTCATTTGAGAGAATTGAAAAATGTAGTAAACTTGTTTAAAAATTTCATGTATTTAGTTTCAAAATTGAAATTGGGAATGTGCAAGAAGTTTTCATTTAAAATGAAAAAATTTGAGTATGCACTAAATGACATTTTAACAAAAAAATTTTCAGAATTTTTATCGATTCTTCTGCAGCATCAATTTTCTCATACCTTTTTTTTTTTTTTTTTTTTTCCATGATTTATAAAAACAGATAAAGAACATTACCTACTTTATGGCGAAGAAATAATGAAAACTCAGAATGAAAATACTTCATTCTCAAGTAACAAATATGTTTTGTATTTGTTATATATTTTTTCTGAACTAATTACATTTCTTTAAATTAAAATTCAAGAGAAATACATTACATTTTTTAAAAGTATGTAAGCATTTAGCTCAATATTTACTGTTAATAATATATTAATAAGTTCTGTTAATAATCAATTATATATATTACATTTACTTTAAACAAACCAAAAATTTTTAGTATTTAATTTTTAGGATAAATCAAAAGAAAATAATGATAACATTTTATGATGTCAGATTTTAAATATGAAAGCAATTAAATAGGCATTATTTTCAAGTGCAATAAAAACTTCTATTTTTAGGTAGGGTAGAATTAGGTATATTTTCTCTTCCCTTTAGCTTGAAGTAAAAACACACAAGATCATAAAAGTTTCATAATATTTATACCATTAGATTCTATTATATCTAAAACTTCTTACCTGATAACTTGTTCTGTCAAGTTTTGGTTTTAATGAAATAATAAATAGTACATTCAATCTAGTTGTTCTATGTCTGAGATCCATTGAATTCCTTATTATTTTTTATAGTAAATAAATGAAAAGCTTGCCATTAAACACATAAAAAATATATTAAAATCACTTCACATCATGATATTCTTTACAAAATATTTAATAAACTCCTGTAACTAAATCTATTTACATCTTCTATTCCAGTATGGATGTAATATTTTAAAATAATTATACAATTATTTTACTCGCTGCTTTAGAATGCATGAATTTTAAGTTTTAAACAATGCAATTGCTGAAGTACATACGTTTTAAATCACTGTTAAGAAAGAAAAAAATACTGTAAAATAGCAACACCAACAAATACATTTAAAGTACTTTAATTTACATTTATAGACTTTTTTTTACATAACATTTACGTTCTTATACATGTTGTAACTATGCCTTTAATACTCTTTCAATGTGTGCCCTTGATATAAGTTTCTTTCTCAACAGCATCTGAAACAAATAATTTTCAAAACATAAAAATTCAGAGTAAAATATCATTATGGCTAGAGGAGTTAAACAAAATTTTGTGTAAAAGAAAATAAGAGAATTTTTAATTTCTAACTTGGTATTGGTACTACTTTTATGTTAGTATATCAGGTGATAAATTGACAAAAATTCCTTTTATAGCCCTACTTTGTGTTGAATTCATTTAATTTTAAATATAAACCCTTCACTTATTTCATTTAAAATACATAATTTTCATTAAATTACATACATGCCTTTTAACATCCTTATCAGTTAAAATACAGAAAAAATAAAAAAATTCTCACACTGTCTTTTTAAAGAAGTTTTATAAAACAAAAATTTATAAAGAAGACCACAAAGCAAAATATTTAATTTCATGATCAAAGTATTATTTCTAATTTCCATAGCAAAAAATAAAAGCTGTCACTGACGAGAAAAAAATTGCGGTTGACAGGATTTGCACCTGGCAAACATAAAAGTTCCCAATCTTTTTACTTAAATAAATAAATAAAAAATGTATGCATAAAAAATTACTTAAGAATTAACATATGTAAGAGAATTTGAATTGCTTTGCCATATTTAAGGTTATTCACATAATCAAATTTATTATGCTTCATTAAGGCTCCCAGTTAACGTGCATCTTCTATTTCCCCCTTGATTGGAACTTTTATCTTAAACAGTTTATTTGTAAGTTACGTCATCAAGATCATAATTAAAATTAATTTAAAAAATATAAAATATTAAAAGCTTTTTTAATCTAAACAAAGTGATTTTCACTTTACATGAATGTAAAAAAGAAGAAAAAGCCAGCTTTTAAAAGTTTAGCCTTTCAGTCTCAGAATTTTGAAAGTAACTTTTCCAATTTAATTTAACACCAATGTTTGCAGTATATCATGTCTCTGTTCAAATTATTTTTCAGTTGCATTTGACTATTTTCCAAAACTAGTTAAAAAAAAAAAAAAATTACAAAGAGTTTTAATCAATAATCCCTGCAGTTTAAAAACAAATTTGGATTGTGTTATAGATCCCATCTACATAGTATTGTTTGTGAAGTATATAAAGGATGCAATTTTAAAGGAACAAATTATTGTGGTTCTGGCATTATTATAAATGTTATTTTTAAATCTTTCATTCTACAAAAATTGGTAATTTTTATAAAAAATTAGCAAATTAACCCCCCCCCCCCTCCCCCCCTGGCTTACAAAAGACGCTTTTGTATGATGTCAGTATTAACATTTCGGTTAGAAACTGACCAAACAACATTTGCTCTGTTTCATTTTTTTCTTAAATATAAATCATAGATTTTGGTCTCAGAAATTTTTTTATAAAGTTACTTTCACTTTCTAAACCGGTTCTGAAAATGAAAGTGTCATTCTAAAAAATATCTGCAACTCAAATTGAAAAAGTAAAAAAGGTGCGATGTAGAGATGGAAACTCGGCTATCCAATACAAAAAAAATTATATTAAAATGTCGAAATGCAAACGAGATATTAGAAAAATCCCTCCCCAAATGATTCACATTAGCTCTTGAGTGCCTTCGCTGGCAGGGACAGGAGCCTTAAGGTTCCCAGTTGACGTACATTTTCTATCACTTCGCCCCTCCCCTCTTGATTGGAACTTTTATCTTAAACAGTTTATTTGTAAGTTGCGTCGTCATGATCATAATTAAAATTAATTCAAAAAATATAAAATAAAAACTTTTTAAATTTCTCAAAAAACAAAATGATTTTCACTTTATATGAATGTATTCTAAAAAAAGAAGAAAAAGTCAGCTTTTAAAAGTTTAGCATTTCACAGTCTCAGAATTTTGAGAGTAGCTTTTCCAACTTAATTTAATACCAATTTTTGTAATATATCATGTCTCTGTTGAAATTATTTTTCAGTTGCATTTGACTAATTTCCAGGAGAACTAGTTAAAAAAATAATAATAATACAAAGAGTTCAATCAATATCCCTGCAGTTCAAAAACAAATTTGGATTGTGTTATAGATCCCCCATCTACATAATATTGTTTTTCAAGTATATAAATGATGCAATTTTAAAGGAACAAATTATTGTGGTTTTGGCATTATTATAAATGTTATTTTTAAATCTTTCATTCTATAAAAATTAGCAAATTACCTCTCACCGCCCCCCCCCCCCACCTCTTTCAAAAGACGCTTTCATATGATGTCAGTATTTAACATTTTGGTTGGAAACTGACTTCAAACAACATTTGCTGTGTTTCATTTTTTCTTATAAATCATAGAAAATGTTACCCCACATATAATATTAAAACACTTAGCTGTGAGATACCAAAATAGAAAATACAACATCTAGCAATTGTTTGTTTAGAGTAAGTTACTAACAGGGCTGCAAAAAAGCCGGCTAAAATTTAAAAAAAGCCACACCGGTGGCTTTTACTGGTTTTAACTGGCTTTTTTGGCCATAATCGGCTTTTATACAATGAAACATTGTAATTATACACTACACATTTTAAAGTGCTTTTAATTAGTTTTAATGACATTTAATTGATTTAGAATTTAATAAGTAACCCAATTTCTCAATAATGAAGACATTAATACTGGAATAAAACTCAGATGGTTTTGCGAGTGATTTGTAGTTAGAATTGCAAATATGTTAGGTAAATTTGAAAAGCGCCATACCAACTGCTTTATCTGGTTTACACTGACTGACCCTTAACTCCCCCACCCCCCGAATTTTTTCATTTTTACAGCTTTATAAAATTAAAGAGGACAATGGTTACTTAGTTACATGCTTTATTACTTAATTAATTTTAAGAACTATTAATATACAAGTCTTATTTTATTTCTAGTAAACATTTAAAATTATGCATAGTCATAATAAAAACGTCATTTTCTCACTATTAAAAATATTATGAATAGCATATGCATGAATATGCTTAGCAACAAGCTTTTCAAAATTTTATTTAGAGAAATTTTATTTATTTTTTTGGAGTCTAACTTATATTCTTTTCAATATTTATGTATATATTTTTTCAGACATAATGCCTTCACAGTTGCTTTCTAGTAGTTATAAAGACTTATTTATTTGAGAAAATTTAATAGAAATTTATAATTTACTCAGTAGAAAATATTTATAAACGTATTATAAATTAATTGATCCAAATTTAAAATGAATTAGCTGTAAACCAACTTTAAAAAATAAAAACCGGCTTTTTTTCAATAAAAGCCAGCTTTTTAAAAGTGGTTAACCCCCCCCCCCCCCAAAAAAAAAAAAGCCGGCAAGCCTGGTTTCTCACCAAAATGACACCACAATTGAACGCATATAATATATAATTTTCAATTCCCACATATTTAGTTTTGATATAGCTGCCAAGTCTAAACCCAAACCAAAACTACATTTTACTTTAAGTTTTAGATTCTCAATATACATGTTAATAAATAATAATTAATTTTCTCAATATATTTATTAATGAAAATTATAAAACATGGATTTTCACTTACTTATAAAAGTTGTTTTCGACTAAATTTGTTGCAAAAAATTGTTTATATTTTCTTTGTAAAGTTTAATTTAATTAATATATAGATACATTTGAACTAAAAATAGTTAAATGTTTTTTTATGATTATCATTTGATTACATTAAAATTGCAGTTATGTCAATAAAAAAAAATCAATTGTAATTTATTTATATTCAATTAAAAAAAAATCAATAAAAAATATCAATAAAAAATATCAATTATAATTTTGCTGCAGAAAAGTATAATTAAAGAATATATAACAGGGAGATACAAATATGCATAGACTTGATATGAATTTTTATTGTTATGGACCCTTATTCAGAAATACTTAAAAAAAAAAAAAAAAAAAAAAAAAAAAACTTACCAATTTTGAAATTTAATTTCTTTAACATTTTATGTAGAACTGAGCTTTGAATGCTGGATGTTTGCAGTATCTTTTTAACCTTCATTTATCCATGCTGGGACTTTTTGGATCCTACAGTTTGTGCCTACAAAAAATAAATAAAATAACTGAAGATACAAAAGTCAAATCAATTCAAAATAAAATTTAATATAAATGATCACACGTGGCATTAAGCAGCTTCTATTATCTTTACATTCGATCTAAACAAATTCAAAGAAATTAAAGTACTTCTCCATTATTCCATCGCAGGGTTCATTTATTTTAAATCAATTTAGTTTTAATCGTGATTTAAATCAATGGATTTTTTTTTAATTATGTTTAAATAAATTCAAGATGTAAACAAACATATTAATGTTTTTAAATATATTTAGTTTTATATAATACACATAATGAATCAGTTTTTAGAAAGATAAGGTTTTTAAGCTTTATAAGATTAAAATTTTTGTCAAGTAAAGTACAATGTAATAGAAAAAATGGTTTCAAATTTAATTTGAATCAAATTGTAAAATAAACTAGCAACAGTAAGAAAATCTAAGCAGGAATATATCAAATATAGGAATATTTATTTTGATTACTTAATATAGTATTTAGAAAAACTTCTGCAAGTTTAAGTAAAATAAAATTATATGACTTTGCTCGTTACAAACAAGCATTGTGACTAACAGATTAATTATCCCATCTTTTGCATTATGCAGGAGAAAAACTAACAAGCTGTGAGAAAATAATCAACATTATTGTTTGCTTAAAAGAAATTCTTGACTTTAGTGACACCTATTACATTAAAATTTGAACTATTAATTTTCATGTCTGTGTATATAATTTTATAAATAAAGTCATAAAACAATAATATTGTGCGAGGTTTAAAAAAATAAAATAAAATAAAAAGCTCTACCCATTGACAACTTTTCATTAAAAAAAAATAATAATAATAAAAACTATTGTATCTTAACAAACTGTATGTAATGCCTAATAAACAAATGGAGGTACTTTTCAGTTATACAGACACCACTGTCGCCAAGCATAATAGTTGGCACAAAATGAAAATCACGTGAATTGAAACATTTGAAAAATTAAAGAAAAAATTGATAGTACAGTGAGCATTTTAAAAATATAACATTTGAAAATTACAGACTTTTTCAAACTATTTTATTAAATCACAAATATATACTTAAAATAAGTGAATAAATAACTGTTATTCAATAAAGTAATAAAATAAAACTCATATTAAACTTCTGGCATAAAATTACAAATATCTTAGAAATATCGCATGGTTATTTTCAATAAAAATCCCTTTCACGATCAGGGTTGAAATAATTAGCGCATTGGAAAAGCCCCACTTTTTAAAGTGTCAGCTATCAATAATTTTAAACAATAAAATTAATGAAAACAGAAAAAGGAATCTTGGATATTTGACGCTTTTCATTAAAATTTTAAAAAAAACTATTCTATCGTAACAAACTCCAATTTTAAAATTTGTAATACACAGTAAACAAATGGAAGAATGAAGCCATTGGACACCCCCCCCCCTCTCCCCTGCACAAAAAAAACTAAAATAAAACAAAAACAAAAAATTTGGAAAAGACTCACTCACTAAAGTTTCAGCTATCAATAATGTTAAACAATAAATTAACAATATCTTAAAACAGAAAAAGAAATCTTGGATATTTATTTGTTTACATTATTTTCTTAATTATCTCTATCGGCTAGTGAATGTTTGTAATGGTCAGTTGAAATGGATCTATTGTAGGTAACTATGAATCACAAATTTTTCTAGCTCTTTCTCATTTAATATCATAGTGCCACCATTTAAAAGCTTTACTCTTATGTTAATTAATGAAATAATTAGTAAACCAATAAAACACCATTAAAAATACAGAAAAAGGTCAAATTAAAAATTCCCTGATGACAAACACATATAAGATATCACATATAAGATGACATAAACACATCATATATAATATTATGGATTAAAATAACATCTGACATCAAGTGAATGTAACGCTACAATCATATATCTTTGGCATTTAATCCTATTTTAGCCAAAGTTATTTTTATTGAAAGCAGTCGACAAGATAATGGAGGAGTACCGAAAAAGCTATACCATCAAACTATAAAATTGAATGCCAAAATTACATGATCGTAGCGGCACATTTACTTGATGTCAAATGTGTTTATATCTGTTTTTAATGATGTTTTACTGATTTATTAGATATTTTGTGGATTAAAATAACAATTATGTTCTTAAATAGCAACAAAATGATATTAAAAAAGGAAAAACTATTGAACAAATTTTATGATGCATAGTTTCATATAATAGATTTGTTTCAATTGATATCGCTTAAACATTCACCAGACGAGAGGGACAGTTAAGAAAAATAATGTATTAAATATCCAAGATTTTTATTTCAGTTGTCAATAATAGTATATTATAAAATATATCGTTTAAAATTGATAGTTAGCAAATTAGTAAGCAGAGCTTTTCTGATTTTTTTTTTTTTTTTTAACTTCAATGATAACATTCTTACTTTTTATTTATTAGTTGTTGAAATTTTTTGGCAATAATTTTTTTTTAAGAAAAGTGATTGATGGGATAACAGAGAAGTACTGAAATTAATAATGAGTTTAGACATCCAGTTAAAATTATTACAAAAGTACCAATAAAAATTAAAAAATAAAAATGCTATGTCTGAAAAATGGTATTATTTACTTTCAGTTTTAAGATCATGTACACTTGCAGACCCAGAAGCAGAATTTTTTGCGTCAGTCTGCAGCAAACTAAAATTTATCTGCGACTCAATAAGCCTACTATCATAAGAAATGACAAAAACACTTAAAGTAATCAAAATTTCCCTTTATAAAGAAAATATAATATAAGGACACAATAAATACAATAAATCTAGCAACGTAAGCAAATTTCAGCTATTTTTTAACCCCAGCATTTCTTTTTAACTTGGTGGATTAATCTGCAAAGTTTAATATAATCTACAATGCCCGCTGCACTGTTTCTGCTACTGGGCTTGCAGAACTAACAAAATATATGGGATGGAGCAAGAATTTGAAAAAATTTTGCTACCAGGCCTAGTGTTTACTACTGTAAACAGAAAATAAATACAGGGAAGAATACTTTAAATAAAATAAATAAAACAATGTGATTATTACATGATTCAAAAACATTTATTACTAAACAGGTGCAAATATTTGCACCTACATGATGTTTCAACTTGAGATATAGAGTGTTTCTTATATTTTGAACTATTTTTTCAAGAGAAATTGCATTAACATGTTTAGTATAGTAGTGATTGTTAAAAAAAAAAAAAAAAAAAAAAAAAAAATGTGATTTTTATGTATGGTAAACAAAGAAACATTAACTTTAAATGATTTTATGGATTAAAAATTTAAAAATCACGTTCTACTGGAACATTCAATTGGATTACGATGATTGAATAACCTGTTTTCCTAAAGAAATAAGGAAGTTCTATAATTTTTGAAAGCTCTAGGGCACACGGATTTTGAAATACTGCAATACTGCGATTCGTCGAAGAGTTTTATGAGATATTTTTGCAAAAATAGGTGTACATTTCACTATATTAAAAAAAGAAAGCAAGGTGTATTTTGCCAATTTTAAAAAGACAGGTGCAGCGTCTTTAAATAATGACTTAGAGGGAACACAGACAAGGCTAAAATGTTATTTATAATGAAAAACAGATGAAATAAGCTATTCTAAAAATCTTTTCTTTGAAAATACGACAGATTTTAAACACATCAAAACAACAAACAACACAGAAATGCAACATAAAAACCCAATAGAAAGCAACTGTGATACATTTTTTAAAATGAAGAATTAAAACAGTGTACTTTATCTTTTTTTTCAGGGGTGCTGTGTGTCTCACTGAACTCCCCCCATCCAAAAAAAAACAAGCTAAAAACCAGCTATATATACTTTTTTAATACAGTATATATGTATAAATGAAGGCAAATTGAAGCTGTTAAAGTGTCACACAGGGTCCCCAACTGGATCTTTGCTATTGGGCCACATGTAGGCTTAGTTAGAAAATTTAAAAATCCTTATCTTATACAAAATTAATTTTATAAGCAGGTTATTCTTGGAATGAAATATACTTTACGAGTATTTTTATTAGATTTTTTAAAGATAAATAAATTCAATGGTTAAATAGATTTAAAAGTTGAATTTAAAGCTTTATGAATATTTTTACTTGTTCATCATCACCAAAATGAATGTTTAATGTATTTTTATATCTAACACAACACCCAAACAATGGGTCATAAACAATGTTTTGATGACTCACGAAATGATCTATCTTTAAAAATAATACTATTTCAGTAAAAATATAATGAACAAAGGTTTGTTTTACGATCATACAACATTATTATTTCGAGTATTTATATGAAAAATGCTTATAACTGTTTATATGTTTTCTATGAAAGTTTGCCTGTCTCATGGTATAGATTACGACAAAAGCCTTATATTTTAGTGCAAAACTCAAAAGTTCACTCTAAAAAGTTAAGATTCGAAAGTTTACTTACCTTTAGGATAAATTCAATCCTCATTAAAAGAAATAAGTAATAGAACACAGTTGTTTAAAAAAAATCTTTCGTTTCAACAACAACCGGACAGAGCAGTTGAAGTCAGATTTTCCTGCGCATGCGTACAGGTGACACGGATGTTCTCAGGACAACACCGGACGATCGTGGATGGTTCGTCCGGATTCTGGCGTCCTGCAAACGTCCAAATTAGGCTCTGTACAGGATCTGACGGGTATCGGACCTCTCGGATCGATATAGGACCATATAGGACGTCCGGAGGCAGTCTTTGGTTGTATGGGATGCTATCAATAATTTTTATTTCTAAACAATTTAAAAAATGCTATAATACTTCAGTAGGTAAGTTTGGGTGAATTTTATTTGAACTTGGCATCCACTTAGATATCACTTCTTTTCTTGCCATTGTCTTTACAGAACTTGGCTCCCTTTTTTCACAGCTATGTTTTTGTTAGATATCATTACTTTTTGTAAAGTTACAATATATTTAGACACTTTACTTAATGTGTTTACATGTGACTATTTTATTCACCAAGCAACATTCAATTTTAATTTCCTACAACAAACTATTTGGCTGTCAATTTGCGGCAGAAATCTATATTTTAATACTGCTACATTGAATGCATGTTTTGAAACGAAATGTATTGATTCGAAATTTTTATTGTTTCTGAAACAACAATTCCTATTAAATTTCTATATTAAATTTTCCAATTAAATATCCTATAGCTGGGCCTGATTTTTGTACTGAAAGTGAAAAAAAAAGTTATGTGCTTATGCCACACACTATGTATCATTCATCCATGGTTGCCGGCAAAGAGGCAGTGCAGAGGAAGGACATTGCTCCTCCCTGGATTTTCAAATTTAATTAACTAAATATCCTTTTCTCTGATGATTTTGAAAATAACAAGGGGAGTGTGATCACAGATTGCACCGAGGGTTTCGTTTAATATTCCTTTAAAAACACTTTATACTTTTGAAAAATCTGTTAGTTCCCCATTTCACAACCAGGGGTGCATTCTATTCTAAACAAACCTCTATCCGAACGAAACTCCGTTTTACATACTATCCGTAGATATATTAGTCGAGGGGATTGGGGCCATAGCACCCGAGATAAGTAGGCGCCCCTGGTGATAAAAAATGGAACTAAAATATGTAAGACTATGGTGCATAATATGAAAGAATGGTCAAAGGGGTGTCGGCAAAAGTTGGAAAAGTGCTGCCTGGGTGAAAAGGGTGCAGGTTAGAAAAATTGCTTAAAATACACAAGTATAGCTCGGAGGAGTAAATAATATAAGACTTTTTGAAAATTTTATGATTTGTCATGTGGTTTGACGTATTCAGCTATACGTATGCAAAAAGTCATGTCTCCAACTTAATTAGGGACTCCCTTAGAAAAAATTGCTTAAAATACATATGTGGTAGCTTAAAGGGTTAAGCATAAGACTTTTGAAGATTTTATGATTTGTCGCGTAGCCTCAGGTGTTCTGCTATAAGTATGCAAAATTTCAAATCTGCAATTTAATAAGGGGCTCAGTTAGAAAGAATTGGTTAAAATACGCATGTGGAAGCCCAAAGGGTTAAATGCACAACTTTTTCAAAATTTTATGATTTCTCGTTTGATGTGAGGTGTTCAGCTATAAGTATGCAAAATTTCACGCCTCCAACCTAATTAGGGTTCACTTAGAAAGAATTGTTTAAAATACACATGTGGGAGCGCAAAGGGTTAAATGTACGACTTTTTCAAAATTTTATGATTTGGCGTTTGATGTGAGGTATTAAGCTATAAGTATGTACAATTTCGCGCCTCCAACCTAATTAGGGGCTCACTTAGAAAGGATTGTTTAAAATACACATGTACATTTAACCCTTTGTCGTCTCACAACTTTTTCAAAATTTTATGATTTGTCATTTGATGTGAGGTGTTCAGCTGTAAATATACAAAATTTCACGCCTCCAACATGTATAGTTTCTGAGAACGGGCTCTGTGACGGACAGAATATCTCAATTTGTTGATTTTCTGTAAGCAAGTAAACCCAGATAAACCCCCAGTAAGTAGATAGGTTTACAATGGAAGTCTATGGGAATTTGGCGAAATATTAGAGATATCGCCAAGGTGGCGTCACTTTCGCGACTAATTTTGGTCGCCAAATTTGGCTATATATCGCCATGTTGGCGAGAAACTTGGCAGTATTTGGCGACATAACAGCGTCTCTTCCTACGGCAAATTAAAATTTCGCCTAATAGACGCAATGGTAAAGTAAAAATGGGCTCCCCAGGTGGGTAATTCATCGATTTTCACAATTTTTTTATTTTTTTCCTTAGTTTTATAGTGTAAACGAACTTCACACCAAATTTGAAGTCTGTAGCTGCAGTAGATATACGAGATCTTTTTGATGAGTGAGTCAGTCAGTCAGTCAGTGGTAAAATTATCGATTATCAGACATTTTCAAATGTCATTATCTCGGAAACTAATTATGCGTTATTTATAAAATTTTGAATTTTAGGTAATTAGGGTGGCCTTACTACACATTTCGTATAACAAGTACGTAGGTCTCATAGATTTTCAGTTACAGAGCATTGAAATTTGATGAAAACAGCTCGAAATGGTTCGTGTAAATAACACACGGCTATGTCAGGCGAACTTGGCTGACACACTGCCGTGTGTCTAGATATATTGAAATCCTGGGTTAACTGGGATTAGAAGTTTTATTTCATAACATTTTATTGAGTTAAATCTGATTTTAAAAAAATTTCCTTGATTGCGCAACACATTTAGAATAGAGTTATTTTTTAGAATCTATAGTGGATAATTAAATTTAGATGAATAACTGATCTATAAACAGTTTCAAAAACTTAGGTTATTTTAGAATATATTAAAAAAGGAGGATACATTAAAAGGTTAAAGATCTAATTTTCAATGTTTCACAGCAAATTTATTTTGCTAATTTTTTTTTTCATTTGGCGAATGTTTTTTACTTCTGATTAGCCAAATTGCTAACATTCGTAAAAAGTCAGCGAGAACACCGACTGTTGCCATTACAGATTTTGCCATAAATGTCCCCTCTTGTTTGTTTATCTATGGCACGCACAGACTTCTACTACTATCTTTCCTCTGAACCTGCACGTTATCGCTCAAATTTAAATACTCTCACTCGGTCCAAACAAAACAAGCACCTGGAACAGGGACCGAATTCTTTGGCATCATCCGTGCATTTTTTTTCTCTAAATGAAAATGATCTGCTTATTTTTAAGCATTCTATTGTATTATGAATTAAAAACTGCATTACTAAAAGTTTTCTTTTTCGTGAAAGAACGTGCTTGTGTTTGGCCGACTGTAGCTGATTTTAGAGTTACTTTTTTGGCGTCACCCAGCCACCTTACTGCATCTCCATCTTATCGCTTTCCTCCATGAGCAACAGCTGAAGATGTTAACAGAATGGACTATATTCCAAATCTGGGTTTGAGGCTGAAAAAAGTCCCGTTATACCGGTAATTTACCCAAAGAACTGCTAACTGATAAGAATGGAAGCTATTACTGCTTTTCTCCATGAACTGTTTCGCAGGCTGGCGGGGATCTACATTGCGTCTACGGAGCTTTACCTTCTTTACGCTAGAAGTTTTAGCCTTGACCACGTGATCATAATGTAAATGGAATATCCTCCATTTCTTAACCAATAATGTTGGCTATTTTTCCTACCAATCAGATATGTGATATCACTGCTCTTTCTTTTTCAGAATCGAAAAAACTTCTTTTTAGCAACTGTAATGTACAAAAATTGTAAGTTACATTTACAGAGTAGAAATCTAAATCTGCATCTCTCACATATAGAAGGAATTAATTTTATTCACACAAAATTGGCGATTCAAGTGCTCGAATACGTCATCTGAAAGATATAACTTCTCCCTTCAGGAAAATCCAATGCATACCCATGTGAAGTCAAACGCGGTGGGTCCGATTCTTCTTTTTTTCACATGATGCTCTTTTCGCACACCTTCATTGGTGCATTCGAGCATCACGTGACTCCAGCGGTCTGTAAAAAAAGAAGAATCAGACCTACCGCGGTAGCCTGTCTTTTTCATTAGCCTTGCGGGTAAAGAGAAGAAAAACACCAATAGGCATGAAGAACAAATTAACAGCAAAGGCGTGACTGTTGCCATTTGTGGGTAAATCCATTTGCTCAGGTTTTTTTTTTTTTTTTTTTTTGCACATTTCAGATTTTATGTGATATTTGTGTTTGATGGTGATAACTTCTGGCTCACTTTTCGGAGCCCGGGTCCACAATTCTAAATCCGAACCCGAAACATTTTGTGCGATAAGAGCCCAAGTCCGATACTAAAAGTATACCGAAAAAATTTACAAACAAAATGCATTATATTTAAAAGTTGTTCTAAATGTAGTACATCTCATTTTTTTAAAGCTTCTTGCATGAAAATAACTGTTTATCCCTAATACATAATTGGGCCCACTGTGGCTGAGTGGATAAGACACCATGCCGCTAATCGCTTGAGAGCATAGGTGGGGGGCGGGTTCGAATCCCGCCGGTTCCGTTGCACACTCTTTGTGGAGCCCCCTGGATGTAATTCTTTGGTGTTGTAAATTTCCTTGTGCTATCTCGTCCCTGTATATCGACGATGACTTATAAGCGGGCCCTGGTGTCAAGCATACAAGTCTGATGTATATGTTCAATAAAACAAACACATAATTAATTCTATGAAATTTACATTCAATCTTATCAAAAGAGAAGTATCAAATAAAAATATACTTCCCTAACAAGATTTTGATATTTTTCTCCTGCCATAAGTAAATCTGATAGACACATTAATAAAGAGTGTTTTATGGATAAATTAATGAAATTTGCAGAAATTGCGATTTAAATGACGAAGAATCGAACATTTTATATTTCTAAAAAAATGTGTACATCTTTCATAATTCTCATGTCCTTGAAAATCAGCTTAATTTAAAAATTTGACACCGTTACCTGATGGGATGCGGCTGCACAGAACATTACCTCATCGAGTTGTCGGCTGAAATTTCAGGATTAGACAGAACTCGATTAGCATATTAAAATGCAACTGGTCTGTCAAGTAATATCTTTGTGGAAACCACCTGCAGACCCTATTTTAGTGGTAGATCAGTAGATTTATTATTGTGTTTTCCTGCACCCAAATGTATGAAAACATGAAGGACTGGGAGCAAGTAAACACAATGGTAAACCTAACAGTCAACCACTAAAATCGGATTTGCAGGCTTTTTCCACTAAAATATGACTTGGCAGAACAGTTGCACTTTAATAAATGAACAGAGTTTTAACTAACACTAGAATTTCAGCGATGATTTGTGCAGCCGCCTACCAGTCTATGAAAGATCCGATATGCTTTTATAAGAAAAGAGGAAACATTGTTCAATTGCTTTCTATCATGAGTAACAACATATGCCAATTTTACCAACTTATGTATGAAATAAACTTAATGAATATGAAAAGCAGAGCCACAGAATGAGCAGCATTGAAGAAGAAAAATGGATAGAATCACTGGCTCATCTCTATTCGGTGTTTATATGACAAATTAAAAACATCTTAGTTTGAATATATAATCTCTCAAACGCGTTTACAATTAAAAATGAATTCAGTGGCACTTTAGCATTAGTTAAAGGAACAATGGACTTTACCCACATGATGTCAGCCGCAGGTAAACAGAAGAAAAACACCAATAGGCGTGAAGAACATTTTAACACTGCTCTGTCCCTTCGTCCAATAAATTTTTTTCGAAGTGGTTTTCCCCTGCAGAGGTATGGCAGTTGCCATTTGTGGGTAAAATCCATTCTCCTGTACTGACAGCAGCGATCAACACCTCTAAAGGCCGTTTCAACGGATTTGATACCTGGTATCAGGACGAGTAACTGCCTAATCGTCGCCTAACAGGAATAAACATGACGAGCGCTTAGATCGTCATCCTATCGGCGATGCCTACTGCTTAGTTGTGAACTTTGTTATGCAGGTCACTTAACATTTATATGTTGTTGTTGTTTGGCACCTGGACATTGCTACTCAAATTGATTTTGTAATTTAGGACCTTGATCAGGTAACAAGACCTTCACCTGGCAAGGCACTTTGAGTTCTGGAAGATTGTACCTGTCTGTTTTTTTCCTTCCAGTACCAGATGTCTCTTGTTTGTTTTTTCTAGACATCGTATCATGTTACTTCCTCCAGACATTGTAACCATGTCAGTTCCTCTGGCGTTTTGAATCTTAGTAGCACTAATGTTGCAGCCCTGCGAGGCATTAAACTTTAAAGTCTCTAGTGACCAAACTTTCTCTTATTGTTCTCCCCTTTTTGTTCAACTCGTCCAACAAAAATTTTCCCATGTGGTCCGTCGTCGATCCTAAGCTTTCAAGGGCCGCTTTCATAAGATGTTCCAAAACTTTGTTTCTATTTAGTTGATAGATTCCGATCGCCCATAATCCTGACTTCAGATTGTTCTTCACCTGAATTGTTTTAGAAGATGTGGAAATTCATCTTTTTATACGTTTGCACATCTATTACCAGAGGTTGTTTTTGGTTGTGCTGAACAGATTTTTATTATAAAAAAAATTACCAGTTAATAGAAGTGTGCTTAAATCTGTCCAGCAGAGATTCTTCAGAAATTGCCACTGTTTTGTACCGAATTTCCGGAAGCGACAGCCCGATAAAGATTGTAGATATGAATCAAGTGATAGTAATTTCAGTTGTAATTCATTTATCGAAAAATAAAAAATCAATTGGAATCGAAATCACTTTAACCCATTTTCAGCCAAAGGTGAGTAAACACACCATTTCAATAAATATTTTTTTATTAACACTGTGACGTATATTTTTCACTAATTTTATTTTTCTGCTATTTTTAAGAATTCTGTAGACATTATAAAATATTAGTAATTCAATTGGAGTAAACACTTTCTGTTGAGAAATTTTCAAAATACGCTAGTTTTTTAACTTGAAACGGTTATTGACAAATTAAGACTTTTTGAAAATGTATAATTATTCCACTTGAGATTAATCATATGTTTTTTATAATGGATTAAAGTTGTGAATTCTGTAAATAAAATAAAAATGAAACATGTCATAAAAAAACTTACATTTTTTTTATTTAAATTTAATGGTGCATTAACGCACCATTAGCCGAATGCATAAAAAATAGGCAAAACTCGAAAACCCACTTTTTATGCAAGGTTTCAGAGTTTTATTGCAAATTTAGTGTGATTTATTTATGCCTCAAATGTCAAGTCCAAAGGCATCTAAAAGGTTTCGAAAATTTCCATAAAAAAATATAAAAATTCGACTATAATACAATTGTTCAACTGAATAATTTGTTCATTGATTTGGCCAATGGTGCGTATATGCACCATTTTATTTCTTAAATAAAATACTTTTTTTCATGCACAAAACTTTTTTTGTCTTATGAATGTAATTTAAGCATATTTCAATGAAAATAATACCACATTTCATAAATTTTCCTAAATTCCTTGACCTAAAATGGGTTAAAAGTCATGCTTTAACTTTTAAAAATGATTCCATAAATGTGTCAGAAAGTTTCGCGTAATAGTATGTTCGTATTGAGATAGTCGAGTCACGTAATTTTTAGTAACTTAATTTTTTTGAAACAAGAAGCCCAGAATTAAGTTTCACCTGTTCACATTGCCAAAAGTTTTAAGAGACTTAACTTATGTTAAATTTGTAACTACAACTTCTAACTATACATAGTTCATCATTGTTTTTATTCTTTATGTGGTGTGATAGTTAAATAAACGATTCAAAGGATCATTCAAAAAAGCTGGATAATTATTTGTAGAACTCAACTCCAATTTTAAGAACAGTTTCAAATAAGAAAAAGAGTTCAGCAGGCAGATTTCCAATCAACTCATAGTTAATCAAAAGTTAAGTGAGTTTCAGAAACTTGCTCAAGTTGAAATATTGATTTTGGAGAATCATCTGAAACAGACACCAGATTTTAATAATGAATTTTTTTTAGGCTAAGCCTGAATTGCAGTGCCTCACTTAAGATCAATTTTAGAGACTTACGATATAAACAAAGTGTAAACAGTATTGCTGTGCCTTGCGATCTTACAACAGCTTAGTTTAAATGCAAGTGGATATGCGAGCAACCACTACAAATGTAACAGCAGCCTCTCATTGGCTGACTGCAGGAGGACCCTGAAGCACGAGGACTTGTGCTGAGGCACCGGAATAGGAAGTTAAGAACAATCACAGAAACACCTATCCCATGATCGAGCGCAAGATTTAAGTTAGCAGGGCACTGCGATCCCAGCCTAAATAACTATAACTGAAAGAATGATAAAGCCATGTTTGTGATTTATTTTAAAATTATAATTAAATATTGATGATATTTCATATTTCTGTAAAAGATAGTTATCGAGGTCTTATTGTATAGATTTTTAACCCAAAAAATATTTTGGACACTTTTTTTTAATTTGGGTCAACTCGAACCCGACCTGATGCAGGACTCTAGGTTGTATACATTTCTCTAAATAAAAACCCTGGGCTTTCAAGGACCAAAACCAAAAAAAATCAAGAAAATACAAATAGAATAAACTAATGATTTATAATACGCGTTTTTAATAAAGGGTTCTATTTTTGTAAATACAAGTTTTAAACTTCAAAGTCAAACGCCAGGAGATTTTAGTGTATGGGAGTAGAAATTTAGAAAATTCTCACTTACAGTTATTTATAACAAATACAGCAGAAAAGGAAAAAAGGAAATTTAGGTAGGAATAATGTAGGGGTAAAAATAAGATAAATGATTAATTATTTATCGTCACTAAAAATTTATAATTAGGACACAAAAAAAAAACCTAAACGGTTTTAAAGACTAAATTTTATGTGCAAGAAAATAGAGTGGGGTGGGGTGGGGGCTAAGGGGAAAAGCGAAAATTTCAGATTGAAGGAGATTTCAGGTGATTAATTAGTATTAAATTAAAAAGTAACAAATACAGCAGAAAAATAGGAAGGCTTTTAAGGAGCATGGTTTTTTTTTTGAGGGGGGGGGGGGGGGGAAGTGGGAGGAATTTAATAGATGATTATTTATCTTATAAAGATTTGCAAATAAGAGAAAGGTTTAAATTAAAGAGTTTTAAAAATCTGTGTGCTTGGAAAGAAGTAGGGAGGGAAAATGTCAATTTCGAATGGTTTTGGGAGAAAATTATATGAACGATTATTTATTGTTACAATAGATAGAGTAGAAAATGTAAAACTTTTAAAGATTCTAAACTTTGTGAGCTGTGGGAGGGAGTTTATTAGATGACTTATTATTTATTTAAAAAAAAAAAAAATTAAAAATTAAAGAGATTTAAAGATTTTAAATGTTGTGTGCTTGGTAAGAGGGAGGACATCAATTTAGGTGGGGGGAGGCATAAAATTGTATGACCGATTATTTATTGTTACAATAATGTAACAGACAGAGCAGAAAAGGTTTTATGAAAAGCAATTACTTTTAAGGTTTTAAACTTTGTGAGTTGAGGGGGGAAAGCAGATTATTTGTTTTTTTTTTTGTAGGGGGGGGGGGCGATAGACGAATTATTATTTATTTACCTTATAAAAAATTTATAAATAGATAAAAAAAATAATAATAAACTAAGGAGCCTTAAAGGCTTTAAATTTTAGAGGGAAGTACCAATTTCAGGTGGGGAAGATCAATTATTTATTGATTTAATTAATTTATGATCAATTATTTATTGATTTAATTAATTTATGATCAATTATTTATTGTTACAATAAAGTGAGAAATAATAAAGAAGAAAAAGTTTTAAAGAATTAAAGTTTTTAAACTTTGGGTGCTGTGAGGGGAGAGCAAATAGGGAGGAAGCAAAATTTTTGGAGAAGGGTGGGAATTTAGATAAAATTTTAATGAAAGTAAGGAGTTTTAAAGATTTTATACTTTGGCATTGTTGAGGGGGGGGGGGGGTGAAATTCTGGAAGAAGAGGAAGCAAGCGGGATTTAGACCACTTTTTTTTCTTTAAATAAGAATTTCAAAGAAACACAGAAGAGTTTCAACCCTGATTAAGAAATAGTATGAGAGTAAAATTAAAGGCTTTTTGCAGATTTTGCATAAAAATAGTACTTAAGGACCAAAAATTACTTTTGAAATTTTAAGAACTTTCAAGGACCGTACGAAACCTGTATTAATGGCTACTTAGGCAATTACATACATAAACATTGATTAAAGAAATTTACTTAGACAATTACATTTGAATGAAGATTCAATAAGAAAATCAACGTAGTTAAGAATGAAAGAAACATAAAAGAGACACGATAAAAGAAACTCATAATTTTAAAGCTTTATGAATAACAAAAGTAGCTTTTTAAAAACATACCTCTGTAATTTATTAAACCAAATTAAATTTCTAAAGATTTCACTAAACAAATGCCACTATAATTCATACAAAAATAAACAAATAAAATGCCAGCCCAATGTGGACTCAGACAGGGAGAATGAGAATTTGTTTGCACGGGCTTGAAACTGTAATCATCTATTTAATGCCAAAACAAAAAACTAAAGAATGAAAATATGTTAATTACAGTTTAATTTAATAATTTAACATTCATTAGAATGATGCATTTACTTGACAATGCAGAAATTTGAATTTCTTTATAATTTACAACAGATAAATATTATCACATACTAATTATAGATAAAACATTATATTTCATTCTAATTAATATTTCTAGTAACAGCATTTTCATTTTATTCATTCTATCCACACAGTATAATATAAACCAATTCAAATAAATAAGCAGAACATTCTTTAGAATTGAAAACTCAATTTATTCATAATCTTTTAAGATATTATAAAGGAATAATATCAGATCTTAATTACATTAGGATATAGTCAGAACATTAACTTTTTTGCTATATTAACAGAATCATTATCACTTTTGCGTTTAGTAGAGATATTAGGAGTGTATTCATCTGTTACCATTATTGTGTTTCCTGTTGGCAAAGGAAGCTGGGAACATTGGGTAGGAGCTGGTCTATTGCTGAAATAAGGCATTTTTAAAGCTTCTTTGCAAGTACAACGTTTAAGAGGATTCAGAGCTAGCATTTTTTCTAGAACCTCAATAAGATCATCACTTGAAGCAGTAAATATGTCTCTGAAAGGTATAGCAGGCATAGGCTTGAACTGAACAAAATGTGGCAAAGTAGAAACATGAGGCCAATCTTCCTCTGATGGTGATCCTAGAACCTTGAATATCTGATTCAGCTGGTCAAGATCAGTTTCCCCTGGAAGAAATGGCACCCTTAAAAGAAGTTCAGCTAAAATACATCCTACAGCCCAGATGTCAATTCCTGTTGAGTAGATTTTAGCTCCAAAAATTAGTTCTGGGGCCCTGTACCAACGTGTGACAACCTGGTGTGAATAAACTTTGTTTGGAGAGCCATAATTCTTTGCCAAACCAAAATCACCAATTTTTAAAACACCTTTGCTATTGATGAGAAGATTATTCGGTTTAAGATCTCTATGCAGAATCCAGTTAGAATGCAAGTATTCCAGTCCTTGAAGAGTCATTATCATGTATGCTTTTACATGGGCAGGTATAAGCACAATCTGAGAATCTTTAATTATTATTTCAAGATCTGTATCCATAAAATCAAACACAAGTGATACATTAGATTTATAGCCAAAAACATCCAGTAGACCAATTACATTAGGATGTTTTAGATCCCGAAGAAATTTGATTTCACGAATAGCAGTGCGATTTATTCCATCTTTTGCTTCTGTTCGGCTGCCTACTTTGATTTTCTTTACAGCAACAATCATACCATTTGTTAAATCTCTAGCTTTGTACACTGTTGCAAACTGACCTTCACCAAGAAAGGATATCTTTTCATACCGTTTAACTTTGTTTTCTCCCATCACAATAAACTAAAAAGTAGAAACAAGGATAATTTTTTTTTTAAATTATACAAAAAAAATTTTTTTAAACATATAATACATAAATACATATTTAAAACATATAATACACAAATGCAAATAATGTCAACTTTTAACATATGTACAAAACGGATATATTCTATGACTATCACCATATAAAATAAATTAACAATGCTCGAAAAATGTTAAAGAAAAGAAAACATCATTGAAAAGCATACATGGTAAATCTATACTAATAAAAGAAAAAAGTTTGTGTGTGTGTGTGTCAGAGATGAGACAGGCTCAGCCTGAAACCGACAAGGGCTCGTTTCTTATACCAGCCTTCAAGCTCATTCTTTCTGAAATTGACAATTTTATTTATTCTCGTATAGAACCCCCCCCCCCCCCCCTCCCCTAAAAATTACTTATTCCATTTCAAGTCATTTTAATGCTATTTTGATGAGAATTTTTTTTTTTCTCTTTTGTAGTAGTAGTAGAACACTATTTTAAAAGAAAATTTGTGATATTGGCAGATTTATGTCTGCCATTGATGGCGAGCGACGACCTGTTGATATCGCACCAATCAGAATATGGCGCCACTAGGATGTTTTTAATTGGACTGATTATTTATCATTACTTTTTTTAGAGACAGAATGTGAAATGAATATTTACTTTTAAGTCAATCAGCAAAGGTTTGCAAATATTTAGTCTTCTATTGTCTGCATGTGCTAATCTCTCTTTATATGAAAATATCTTTAGCGATTCTATCCATTTTTCTTCATGCGCTCATGCTGTAGCTCTGCTCTTCACATTCATGAAGTCACTTTCATTTGTAAATAGATGAAATTATTGGCATTAAGTAGTAAGTATGGTAAGTAGATGAAATCCACATTGTTATTCCCGATAGAAAGCAATCGAGCAGTGTTTCCTCTTTCCTCATAAAAAACAGCATAGTATCTTTCAGGTAATGCTGTCAAATTTTTAATTTAAGCTGATTTTCAAGGAAACAGTAATTAGGAAAGATCAGGTTTTGAAGAAAGAATCTATTATAATTTAAGATGAACGCCCTTTTATAGGAAATTTAAAAAAAAAGGTTGTTAGATTTTTCGTCATATAAATAGTAATTTATTCACATTTAATTCATTTATTCATAAAACACACTTCGTTAATGTGTCCATCAGATTTGCTCATTGCAAGAGGAAAATATGAGAGCCTTTTTAGGGAAGTATATTTTTATTTGGTACTAAACTTCTCTTTTGATAACATTGAATGTAAATTTCACAAAATTAAATATGTGCTAGGAATTAACCATTATTTTCATGTAAGATGTTCTTGATAAATGAGATATTACATTTAGAACAACTTTTAAATATTGTGCAATGTTTTGGTACTTTTTTGTTGGTATACTTTCGGTATTGGGTTTGGGCAAGTGGGCCCGAACTCATCTCTAGTGTATGTGTCTGTGATAGCTAGTGAAATCTACCGTAAGTAGAAGTCTGAAAATTTGGATGAGGATAATCCAAGGCAGGTCCTGTTGCACCTGAGGCACAATTTTTAATTTTTTGATAATTAGCAAAGATAGTAATTACAAAGTCATCAAAAAAGTTTTCTTTCTTTTCATAATCAACAAGAGTGGAAGCATACTCAATTTGAAGATTTCTGAAGTCAGGAAAACAGAAGATCAAAAAGTGAAACATCAACTTTTTTTAAAACATTTTTTCTAAATGTGCATCAGGTAAACTTTTTCAAAGATGGAAAAACAGAAGAAACATTCTTAAATTTCATAATTTTATGTTTAAAACACTACAATCTACTCGAAAAAAAAAAATTAATTATGAAACGTCAAATCTATCATGTATAATGAAATCAAGTGCAGTAATAAAAATGGATATTTGTGAATGTGAATTATTTTATACTATTGTTTCTTATTCTGCGGAGCATCTCTTTCCAAATTTTAGGCAAGCCCATGGAGGCTGAATCCTTGCGTAGAGGGAATACATATATAACGTTATCAACATTTTGGCAATTTCGGACTTACGATATCATATGTTATAAATCCTCGAGCCCCCCTTCCTTCCCAATAATGATATCGTTATTAGTGCCTGTTTTTTTTTTACAATTTTTTTCTTTATTTTTATATGTGTGCAGTGATATACAGATATGGTTATACATTTATTATTTGCATACTTTAATGATTTAAATGAAGAGCAGGAGTTAATAAAATATCACTATCATATATAAAATAACTTTAGATCAAATAAAACTTGAAAGAAATACTATGTGTAAGGCTAATGTCAGACGAACGTCTTTTTGCACGCTTTTTTACTTACGTATTATCCCTACACAATGCTAGCGGCATTGTGTAGGGATAATAAGCAAGTAAAAAAGCGTGCAAAAAGACATCCATCTGACATTAGCCTAAGTATTTAATCAAAGAAGTCCAGTGATGTAGTGGTTAGAACATCTGACTGCTGCACTGCAGGTCGAGAGTTCAGACTTCCGACTGGGCAAGGTTCACTCAGCCTTTCATCCCTTCGGGGTCGATAAAATGAATACCAAGCTTGCTTGGGAACTAAACACAGAGGGTCTCGCGTTAGGATGATCCCCTGGCCGGGACGTGTGCTGCATAGCACCTCGTGACCCAGGGTCAAGAAACAGAAATCGGCACTGTCGGCCCAGATCCTACTTGGATTGTATAGCCAGAGTTTAGTTAGTTTATTTAATCAAAACTTTTTGTTACATAAGGCATTCAACGGTAATATTGTCTTCTTGCACTTGCCCCCTGCCCGAGGGTAAGCAAATCTTCTTATAAAAAAAACAGGTAGGCAACATTCTTCTCCATTTTTTACTAGGAAAAATAACAAGTATTTTGAACCTGGTTTCTCTAACAATGAATTATGCGATATGTGCATATGGCAGAAGAACAGGAATGGCAAACCTTTGGATGCTCCATATTTTGGAGTAAAATGATTTTATAATCCTTTAATGGTTTTAATAATAACTTTGTATTTTCATAAAAATAGATAACAGAATAAAAATAAAGAGATCAGATCAAAAAAAGAAACTTTTGATATCAAGTACCAGAGCCCCCTTCCCTCTAAAGTGATAATTTTATATATGCACCGCCAGGGCCATCACAAAGACTTTTCATTGTGGGGGAGAGGACCTTAAATTGCCAAGTCAAATTTCAGTACTTGCCAACTAGTTTTATAATTTTGCCAAGTTACCGCAATTAGAAAATGTAATATAGTTCTTATTCGTAAAAAATTTAATAATATTCCCAAATAAATTTGTAATTTTTGTAAAGTCTGTCATTCACCAACTAAGTTTGTAAATTTGCCAAGTGTAACAGCATTCAGGAACGTTTGGGGGGGGGAGGGTCCCCCCTGTCCCCCCCTTAGCGAGGCCCCTGTGCACAGCCCCATATATTCTCACTTAGTAAAAAGATCTCTATTCATTCTCGGATAATGGATGATAGCAGATAAAATCTTGCTGGACAGAATATTCTACTATTTTAAAAATCAATCTATATAATAAAAACCTAAGTCATGTGACTGTCATCAACAGTTCCGGGCTGACCGCTTCGCTTTTTATATGCCAGGCGGATATTTTGGCACTTTAATGTTAGTCGGGCGCAGGTGAAAATCGCCAAATGTGCCCCATCGCCATCATTTCATCTATATTATACTAGTTCAAGTCTTTTGACATATAAGGGGCCATTTTTAATCAAAATTATTTTATCGAAGGAAACTACTTAAAAGTTGCCATGATCTCAAAGAATTTTTGGTACATTTATGTCAGTAGCGTGCAAATTCCGCCAATAGCATTTTTTAACTCGCCAGTTAGCATTTTTTATTTTTCATGTGCTAAATTAAAACTGCTTTGATGTTGAAATTAAATTTCATGGTTTATGGAATTATTTATAGAAATTTTTATATTATTTATTATTTTATTTATTATAGAAATAAGTGAAAGTCGTGGATTTTAAATATTTCAATTTTACAGTTAAATTAAATTTGTATATTTTAAATAAAATGAGTGAAAGGATTATATTTTTAATTAAATTAATGAAATACGAAAAAATGGGACCGGAACAATGTTTGGTGATTTATCACTTGCACCTGGCTAACATAAAAATACTGAGTTCTTGATTTCTCTATCAGAATCTTCCAATTTGGCGAAGAATTAAGCAAGTAAATTAAGAATAAAAGTAACATTATACAATGCTTAGCATATATTTAAGGGAAACCAAACTGGTCGCCAAAGGCGGCTAGTCTGTAAAGATTCTTTGTTATATAGTCTGGACAAAACTGCAATTTTCTTGTTGTATTTGATGTCTGCCGTTACATGTTTTTTTATCCTAGTTTTTAAGCTTGCTGTTTGTTATTCATATATAAAATTGCACTTTTCCATCCTCTTTGGTGAAAGGTATTGAATACAACTGATAATTGATTTGGTTCTATTGGATCTATTTTCTTACAGACTGTGTTTTTTAATTTTATGGAAGGTAATAAGAGAGGTATTGTATTTATTGAGTTTATTTTTCAATATTTTGAAGAAACCAGGAAAATATTGTAAAATGGATAACTTAGAATTTTGTACATTGAAGTTACTTTTCTTCTTATTCTTCATGCTCATAATTAATCTATTTATAGTACTTTCTTTATAGCTCTTGTTTATTGTGATACCATATATTTTATTTATTTCGTTGTTTAACTGCTCAGTAGTACAGACTGTGAAAGCTCTTTTAATGGCTTAGAATGTCTAAATGCAGAAACTTTGTAGGATAGTGCTTGAACATGATGAGAGATAGTGATTGATTGGCTATGGGTTTTCTGTAAACGGTACATTCTATTCCTTGGTTAATCTACACTTTGATTAATAATACATCCAAATATGGTAGTGCACTATTTCTGTTCCATATCCAATGTAAATTTAATTTTAAAGTCAAGGCTATTAATCTGGGTTAAGAAGCTATTGAGTAAGGTATCTGTATATTGTGTGATGAAAATATGATCTACGTATCTGATCCATGTATGAAGGGTACAATCAAACTTATTGTACATATATCTGTTTTTAGAGGTAGCTGTATAAATTCAGCTAAAAGTCCTGATATAGAAGAGCCCATTATTTTGTTTATAGATTTTATTGTCAAAGGTGAAGTAATTATTATACACTATAAGATTAAGAGCACTTTTTAACGTACTTTTCATATTTTCGTTAATATTCTCCATGCGGTCAATTTATTCTTATAATGACATTTGGGTGTCAATAGATGGGTATAAAAACTGGCTATTAAAAAATTCTGAAGTAAATGGATGTTATTCAAATATTGAATGAGCTTAAATTTTATCCACACGGATAAATTTAATAAATTAGCTACATTAAATATAGATGACTATAAAAACCAAATGATACAATGTATCAACAATATGGACTCTGTGGAAGATTTAAAAAAAAAAAAAAAAAAAAAAAAACCACTTTAATTAACAAAAAAGTTAATAAAACAGTCAATAAAGGAAGCTGGCCTTATAATATGAAAGTACTAGTCAGAATTAATAAATTAGCAATAACCCAACAATTGTGGGCAGACTCAAAGACCACAAAATAAATATGACAATGAGACTAATAGTAACTAAATGCTCAGGTGGCACATATTACATAGACATAACTTTTGCAGTTTTATTGAAAACATTTTACCCAGTTCTGACAATGTAATTAGTTCAACATATGAGTTCATTCAGTATTTGAATAGCATCCATTTACCTCAGAATTATTTAATAGTCAGTCGATGTAATCTCTTTATACCCATCTATTGACACTCAAAACGTCATTATAAAAATAAATAAATAGCTGCATTGACTGCATATAGAATATTATCAAAAATATGAAAACTACATTAAAAAATGTTCTTAATCTTACAGTTATTTCTCAATTTCTTTTTTAAGAGAGGGAGTATTTACCAGAATTTGTAGTTCGTTAGATTGCTATATTTCAAAGTACACTAAGAAATTTTTTTAAGGGATGTTATATATTTTTTAATATTGCTTTTATCAATTAACACATCTATGCATATTTTTTAACGATGAATCCAAATATACAATTTTCTTTGAAATCTGACTGCAATTAACGATACATCAATTAACAATTTTAATTTTTAGAGTATTTTTTATCTGGCAGCTGTTTGATAAATCATTTGAGCTTATTTAAGAATATTATCATGGGCCTGGGCAATGCCAGGTGGGTCAGCTAGCATACAATAAATTAGATTATTACCCCCCCCCCCCCATACATGGATCAGATACATAGATGATATTTTCATTATATGGACACATACAGATACCTTACTCAATAGCTTCTTAATCTAGATTAATAGCTTTGATTCTAAAATTAAATTTACATTGGAAATGAAACAGATATAGTACACTACCTTGTTAATCAAAACACAGAAAGGATTAGAACATCACTGTTTACAGAAAACCCACAGCCAATCAATCCACTATCCCTCATGATGCTCAAGCATCGTTTTCCTACAAAGTTTCTGCATTTAGACATGCTAAGCCATTAAAAGAGCTTTCACAGTCTGTACTTCTGAGCAGTTACACAACGAAATAAATAAAATATATGATATAAAACTATATATGAAAATCACTTGAAACATCAAACTAACTTAATATTTGCTAAAAGTGATAAAAATGCATTTACAAGGCAAATAAATACCCTTATTTATTCAGATCGACTGGCATCAAAGAACATATCAGCAGACATCAAATACAACAGCTTTGGCCAGACTATATAACAAAGAACCTTTACATTTAATTTTAAAAATAGTAGAATAATTTATCCATCAAGATTTTATTTGTCATCCATTATCCAAGAATCAATAGAGATCTTTTTATGCAGTGAGAATATATACAATGATTCAGCCTCCATGGAGCTACCTGAAATTTGGAAAGAGATGCTCTGCAGAATAATGAAACAATAGTATAAAATAATTTATGTTCACAAACATCCATTTTTAATATTTCAGTAAATTTCATTATGCATGAGATCGCATGATTTTTGTTCAGTTTCCAATAAAAAAAATTTTGTGAAATTATTTGTATCATCATAGATCTTTAGAATGTCACCATCAGAGCAACGAAACATGTCGATCTGAATAAATACAAGTATTTATTTGCCTTGTAAATGTATTTTTATCACTTTTAGCAAATATTAAATTAGTTTTACATTATATGATATTGCAAGAAACAATGGCTATAAAGAAAGCACTATAAATAGATTAATTATGAGCAAGAAGAATAAGAAGAAAAATAACTTCAATGTAAAAAATTCTAAGTTATTCATTTTACAATATTTTCCTGGTTTCTTCAAAAGACTGGAAAATAAACTTGATAAATACAATATCTTTCTTATCAACTTCTGTAAAATTTAAAAACAATCTGTAAGGAAATAGATTCAATAGAACCAAATCAATTATCAGGTGTAGGGGAGAGCAGGGTACAGTGGACCACCCCTTATATTTTACTTATTTTTAAAGCTTTTCTTTTAGGCTAATTGATAGCAGCACTGGATTGATTACTTATAGCCTTCAGAACACATCGTTAGCTCAGAATGAACCCTTTTATCCTGACTGGTTGTTTTGAGCTCCTAAAAGTAAAATTGTTCATCATTATACTTTTCTTTATTGAGTAATTAAAGGTTATGGATAAATAAGATAAAACAACTTTTTTGAAAAGGTAAGGCACTGGTCTTTATTTAATTTCAAAGTTTATATGCTTAAAAGAAAACTTTAAATAATATTTTTATGAGTATGTGTTGAACTTCAACATGGGGCACAGTGGACCACCCACTGCTGGTGTACAGTGGTCCGTGATGAATACTGCTCCTGTAATGAAGAATTTTCAAAATATTTAATAATTGCTTATTCTCTATAAAGAAATATTGTTTTAAAATAGTTATTTAACTATAAAATAAAGTAAACAATGAAAAATGACAATTTATTTAACCCTACAATGCACAGAGTAGCCATTTGGCACACTTTAAATTTCATGTTATATGTTGTTCAGATCAGAGTTGCCATCTGACACTTTAGTTTTCTCCTAAATTATGGATAACAGGATAACAGTTCATATGTGATTTTTAAAATAAGTTTTCTTGTTCAATATAGCAGTTTTTTTGTGTGTGGGGGAGGGGGGGGGGAGAAGGAGAGAAATGAAAATCATGCATTGTAGAGAGTTAACATAGTAAGAAATATTTTGTTTTGTATTTGCTGCCTTTGAAAAATAGAACTGTAGCCTAATAATAAGTAATAGATGACCTCACTGGATTGGTTATTTATAGCCTCAGAGCACATGGTTAGCTTCCTGTAATGAAGAATTTTCAAAATATTTAATAATTGCTTATTCTCTATAAAGAAATATTGTTTTAAAATAGTTATTTAACTATAAAATAAAGTAAACAATGAAAAATGACAATTTATTTAACCCTACAATGCACAGAGTAGCCATTTGGCACACTTTAAATTTCATGTTATATGTTGTTCAGATCAGAGTTGCCATCTGACACTTTAGTTTTCTCCTAAATTATGGATAACAGTTCATATGTGATTTTTAAAATAAGTTTTCTTGTTCAATATAGCAGTTTTTTTTTGTGGGGGGGGGGGGGGGGAGAAGGAGAGAAATGAAAATCATGCATTGTAGAGAGTTAACATAGTAAGAAATATTTTGTTTTGTATTTGCTGCCTTTGAAAAATAGAACTGTAGCCTACTAAGTAATAGATGACCTCACTGGATTGGTTATTTATAGCCTCAGAGCACATGGTTAGCTCATAATGAACTATTTTGAGCTATTAATAAATTTTTCATCATCATATGTCTTAATGTTTGCTGATTTTTTTGTACTTAATTAATAACTTATTTGCAATCACTGCTGTATCTTATATTGTTATTTTCAAAATATAATAAATTTTTTGATAATTCTTTAGTTTTATGTTTTTTGTTTCAAAATGCTACTTGCAAATTTGTATTATATTATTTTGGAGGTAAAGGGGAAATAAAAAAGAATTAGATTAATTATAGATAGATTTATATTGTATTTAAACAATAACTAATAGTGGGCCACTGTGCCCCAATGAGTGGACCAGTGTACCCCGCTTCCGGGGCACACTGGTCCATTTTACGGGTGTATATATAAAAAAAATGAAAAAAGCATTGGGAATTATGTTCTGCGAAAATTATGAGGCATGTAGAAGGTTTAAAGAATATTCAAAAATATTTTCAGGTAGATTGGTCTCTTCGTTAAAGAGAAAAAAAAAAAATGTTAACTGCAAAAGTGGTCTACTATACCCAAACCAAATGGTTTTTTTTCATCTGATTTTTTTCTCTTTTTTCATGTTTTCATTTATTTTACACATTATTGAAAAATGTAAAATCGAAGTTATGCAGAAGCTACAAGCAAAACTTTAGAAAAATGATGAAATAATAAACTTGTAAAGTGACAAACATTTTTAGTCGATCAAACTTTTCTTATAAACTGTAAATCTACATGGCAGACCAACTGATTTTTCTAAAATTAGCTGGAGGGGGGGGGGGGGGGAAATAGTTTGTTTTCTTTCTTCTTCTTCTTCTTTTTCAAACCTTTTATTTTTTTAAATAGCCAAAATGGCAGATTTGGGCTAAAAATAAACTTTTACTACTTAGATTGCTTGCTTGATTAGTTAAGATTTACTAAGGATTACATTATGTCTCAATGATGACATAATCATAAGTAATTCTCTCCATTGGTTACTCTTTGTTCTGATGCTAATGAATGATTGGCTGTGAGTTATCTTTGTTGTATCATGGCTATTAGGTTTATTAAGCCTTTGTTTTTCTTGTATTCCTAGATTGGGATTAAGGTTTTGCATTATTATTTTATTCTGTTACCAGCAGGGTTGGCATGGTTTAAATCAATTGGTTAACCAACTGGTTTTTGTAGAAAAAATCCGACATAATATTTTCTCATTTTTGTAATTTAAGTGTTTCAAATTATTGGATATAAATAATTTCTACTTTTAACCAGGGATGTAGTGGAGGGTATACGACATATACCTTCTGAATTTTTTTAAGAAGCTCCGTGTACACTCCGTTTCTCAAATAAAGCTATAGCGTATACCCTAACCATGAACGTTTAGGACTCTAGCGTATACTCTCTGTATTTTTTACGACTACAACACTGCTTTTAACAGTCTTATCCCAATAGTCACCGTGTGTAAGACATAGTGAGTCTAGATTAATTTGTATGCATGTAGAATGCAAATTGCATGTGTTGATGAACATATCTGAAGGTCTAAAGATAAAATTTAAAACATGTGAATTTAGCAAAGATAAAATAAACTAAAAATATCCAATATTTTGAATAAAATATTTTCCTTTGAGAAAACGCAGATTATTTACAATTAATAACATAAAATGACCTTAAGATTTCCGTCAAGCTGTAAAAGAAAATTTTCTTGATTAGAGATATTACCTTTTAAGGATGTTCTCAACTGCTCTACTCAACAAGTGCAAAACGCTTTGACACATTTACAAATTAATTTTTTAACAGAAAGATATAAAATTGGAAGGCCTGACTATGGAAGCGATTTGGAATTGAGCCGTGTTTTCCATTTTTGATAAGTAAATTACCTATTGAGTTATAGGCAATTTTGATCGCATGTTAAACATGTTTTTAACCTTCCTCGAGTGGTTATTGTTCTTTCATGCAGAAATTCAGTTCAAAACGCCCACTTTGACAATATTTTCTGAAAGATCTATTGCATTTGGAAAAATATGGAAAACAGTTTCATTACATAGTATCTGAACAACAGCATCTGCTAGTTTCATGCATTTCCGAACAAAAATAAATTAAAACTTAAGTCATAAAGTTGCCCTTTCGGATTTGAGAACAGCCTTAAGAATAAGAAACAAACTCAAAATATGAAGTTGAATAAGAGGACATTGAAAAATTGGGTGATAGCGAAGCACCTGTTTACTTTTAACTAAAATAAGCAATAATATATATTTAAATCGTCTATTGCATAATCGAATCCACTATTTAGATCTGATTAAAAAAAAGGGGAGAAAATCGAGATAAGGTTCACTTGAGACATAATAGAAAAAAGTCTCATAAAAATGCTTAAAAAGGTATATTATTAATTTTTAGTTTAGACATTTAAAAGTAATATGTAATTATAACATAGCTTAGAAAAAAAGTCTGTGTATTAAGTCTGATGGCTAATTAAATGTTTTAGTGGATGGCAGCTTTTATAAATCTATTTTCCATTTTAGGATCAATGTTTTCAGTAGTCTTAAAAAGCTAGTAAATAAGTATTTCTGTTTATTTTACTGTCGCTTTTTTTAGCTGGCAGTTTCTGAGAAGTGTCAAATGACAATATACAATACTTCTTGAAACATGTAAAGACTCTACTGCTAAATTCAAATCACTCCAAGAATTCTTTATAAAAAGCTTTACTTTCAATAAAAGATAATAATTGTTCATGTAGTGAACAGAAAAATCAGATATCTCAGATTGCAAATATTTCAAAGAAGTTATTTTGAATAGCCATGGGAAAGTATATTGTATTTATGAAACTAAACACCATATATTTATAGTACTATAGTAATCAAAAGATTGTTTATTAAAATTTTCAAGGTATCAATGTTTCACTATGTAGAGCATTTTATTCATGGAACATAAGACATGGCTTTTACTAAAAATGGTTAAATTATTTCAATTTTCTACATAATTACTGTAATTATTTAATTTAAATTATTTTTAAATGAAGTTATATTACTTATATTTCCAACAATGTTTATTTTTATCAATAAATATGCGTGTATATGCAATAGGAAAATATATTTTTTAAAAACCCAGTTTAAACCAAAAAAACGGGTTTTCTGGGTTTTTTACCAATTCTGGCAGACATCAAATACAACAAGAAAACTACAGCTTTGGCCAGACTATATAACAAAGAACCTTTACATATTGATTTTTAAAATAGTAGAATAATTTATCCATAGAGATTTTCTTACTACCATGTTATTTTGTTTTCTTATAAGATCATGATTTCATTGTTTTTTAACTGAGACAGACAGAAGAACAGATGATTTGTATTTATTATTTCAGCATTATATATGATATATTCCAAGTCGACATTATGCAGATAAATTTTTATGAATTCTTTAACTACTGTTTTCAGTTTTCAAATTAGATTTCCTTTTAAGCAATAAACATTAACAACATAAGAAGAGATCTTTAAATTAATTCAAGTTGGATAAGTTTCTGCCATGCTTTGATTTTGACAAATTGTACACTATACACAATATAGTAACACATACAAAGCCACATGGAACACGTTTTGTGGTGGTCTGCAGAATGATCGTGGCAAGTTTTTCACAAATAGCACCAAAATGCCATTTTTGAAAATTACTGGCAATCTGAGTTGTTGTGAAAGTGATAATCATATTTCAAAACAAAAATTCCTTGCAGTTTCATAATTACAAACAAATTAAATGACAAAATTTACTCTTAGTTTTGTAATTACAATCAATTTCAATAAAGACATTTTCAGCACATCACATTAACATACAAAAACAATTGAAAATTTTAAAATATTAAAAATTACAAAAGTGAGGTTAAATTTTAATAAATTTAGCATCGAAATATAGAAAATCAGACCATATGATTTTAGTTAACAAGAAATTCTAATTTTAAAGAATCAAATGTAAAAATATCTATATACAGGATGTGAAAAAAAAAAAAAAAAAAAAAAGAAAAGAAAAGCAGCACAAAACAAGATTGAAAATTTTTTATAACCCTTTTGAAAGAATACAAGCTATGGTTAGCACTGAATCTAGAACAAAAATGTCACCGGGAGGGGGGTCTTTTCATGCAACCGCTGGGTAAATTTTCCATTTTTTTTTTTTTTTTTTAACATGACCAAAGGACAAATTTCATGATTTTTTCTTTATGGCATTTGATAAGCGAATTTTGTATTTCTTTCTTGTGGCTGATTGATAAATTTCTTCCTTTTTTTCCCCTGCGATGAATCTATTAATTGCACATCCTCCCTCCTTCTCGGCCGATCAACAAATTTCACTATGTTTTCCCTTGGCCGATTCATGAAATTCACAATTTTTTTTTCTTACAGCCAATTAACATATTTCAAGAGAAAGGGTGCATGAAAAAGAGCAATAAGGACTCAGGACACTTAAGGTTAGTTTAAAAAGGACCGTCAGGTACGTATGTTAGTAAAAAGGGCCACCAGGAGCTGCAAACTGCCAAATTGGCCCAGAGTCAACACTAATGGTTGCTACAAATAGCAGTTCGTCGCTAAAATTTAGCCTTTCTTTTTTTTTTTTTTTTTGCAGTTTGATTTTTACTTATTTTCTGCAGACCACGAACACATCTGTTCCATGCATACTCCAATCATCGAAAAGCAAAAATATATACTAGGGGTGTTCAAATGAAAGTTATTCGAAGCGTCTCATTGTGACGAAGTGGTCAAGAATGTTTAGCGACGGTCGACAGGAGACAAAGGATTTGCCGCGGCCCGGTCACACACACAAAGTTGTGACCTTGTCACCGTGGGCTTTGACACACACGTGTCACCGTACACAACCAGCATTCTGTGATGAATATTCACCAGCTTATATCCTTCTCAGGTTAAAAACTGAATTACAGCTTGCAGATCCTTTTTGGACACAGTTTTGCATCCACAGCTGCCATTTTTAACTGAATGTCATGTCCTTACGAATGAAGTTATCACAAATCTGCTTGCGCTTGCGCACGCGTAGTACATACACCTTCATTATCACGTTTGTTTTACGAAAATACATTGAAAACTGTTCGCATGCGACACTTCGAATCAATTTCATTTTAACACGTCTTATACCACATTACAAGAAAAATAATTAATAAGAAAATCAGAAATAAAAAAAAATCACATCAATGGTTCTGTAATTAAAAAGAAAATTTCTTACCAAAAATGTTCTTGTTTTTCTTCTTAATATTCAAAGTTAAAAGATGTGATTGGTCTCTCTAACATTCTAAGGAAGGTTTAGTCTATATCTATAAATCCTAGAACAAATGGATTTTTCTAATTTTGTATTTATCAGTATTATTTCATAAAAAATAAAATGTTAAAGATATATAAATAAATAAGATTTACACACATAACATATATTTATTGTCATCAACATTTATACAAGCATATTATACATCATATAAGTACTATAAAGAATCATTAAGTTTACATTAAAATCATATTCTTAAAATTAAAAAAAAAAATTTAAACACTTCACTCTGTAATCAATAATATAAATGGTATGCATAAAAATTCTAAAATACAATAGGTTTGACTGAAATACGGTAGCCTTCCTCTTAACCGGAACTCCATTTCAACTGGCCGGCTTTTTTTCCCCAACATCAGGCAAAATTCAGAAAGGAAAATTTCAGTTCTCATTTCTTTATGGTTAATAAACTCAAATTTTTACATAATGTAGAATAATTTCAACTTCTTATAAAGGTATGTGACAAGATTTTCAACAATTTAATTTGTAATAAATATTGTTCATTATTTGTCATTAGTGATAATTTTTATTTTAATTCAGTTAATTACAATTAGTATTCATTTCACAAAATATAGAAAATATGTACTTTTTAAAACTACGCAAATTAAAAAACTAAATGCATCCTATGCATTTAATTAATTAAATATGCAGTTACTTATTTACTTTTCTTTACTTCTCTGGTTTAACCGGTTTTTCTGTTAACCGGCTAGCCCTTGGTCCCGTTTAGGCCTGTTAAGCGGGAGGCTACTGTATTAAATGAAAAACAATTTCTTTTTCATTTATCCCACTTTTGCCAGAATGTTAAAAATTTAGGTTTAAGTAAAAATCATAAAAGTGATTAATACTAAAATCATGTGAATAGGTATTACTTAAGCTACAAACATTGTAAACCGTTGAAAGTATGCTCAGCGTTAGAAGAAAAAAAGTCACTAGTCCCAAGGATCAGTGACCATGAGAATTTACATTTCTCTTGTTTTTGTAATGAAATTTTTGTTATGGAGGCTTGTTGAAAGGGAAGCAATATGGTTGAAATAGGTGAGAAAAGGGAAATTTTCAAAAGCACTTTCTGACAACACATATAAACAATCATCAGACTGTTATATCTTTTCTTTATGAAATAACTATCACTCTACTTGTTGAATGCAAAAAAAAAAAAAAAAAAAATGTTTTATATATCCATCATTTAAAACTGTACACAATGCTAAAAAATTTGTTTAATAAATAAATAAGACTTATAATAATGTAATACAAATTACATAACATAAATAAGCCATATAAGATTAGAAATGTTTTTATTCCTGCCATTTCAATTGTGATTTGATCGTTTACAATTATTTGGTGTGAAAGCTCACTTTCTGAAGACTACGGCATGTCAAGGTCCCTATAACAAAGAAGTGCCAAGTCTGCTTTTTGCAATATGTACTCACAAAACGATAATTAAAAAAACAAAATTTTAGTGGTATGGAACTAAACTAGATTACATCTTTTTCATCCTATAAAATTCTTTTGAACACAATTTAAAGCTTGAATCCAGTTTATAAGATAGTGGAAAATTGCAGATATCAAATGTTATGCAGAAGAAACAAATTTTCGGATAAAAGCAAGAGAGGACTTAAAAAAATACATCCTATAGTGTGATTTCAGAAATTGCAATATAGGATCCTTCGCCCACCTAAATAATCTGTTTTTAAGAGTTTTCAAATTGTAGAGGCTTTGTTTGTATGCAAATGAAATCATGATAATGCAAGAAGGTATCATTTGAAAAAATGACATCATTGAAAGCTCTGGAAGTTTGATTTACAAGGGATCGGCAAAAAATTACATTGCTTAAAAAAAAAAAAAGCAAGGACAGGCAAATGGTTGTCAGATTCGTCAGAATTACCAGAAAAATGTATTAAATGCCAAAATTTGATAACTTTAATTCCCCTCCCCCACCCCCCCTTCCAGTTAAATTTTCACTTTTTTTGGAGACTACAGACACCAAACTCTGCAAAATGTTCTGAATTATAAGCAAACATATAAATAAATTACTTTTAATTATTATTTCACCCCCCCCCCACACACACACACACACACAAACACAAAATAAAGTACATAAAAACTACAGAATAGGATTTTTTCTCATTTTTTTAAATAAAAATTACACAAATCAAAAGATTTCAAAATTATGTAACATTTATTACAAAAAAAAAAAAAAATTTTAGAGTAGTGTACAAAATTGCTAGTTTAAAATAATTCAATATATACTGAGGACATAATTTAGTGTTGACTCTAAGCCGCTTTAGCAGGGTGCAGCGCCGGCTCTTTTTACTTCTTTTTTGTGCCCGGCGGCTCTTTTAAACCCTTCTGATGCGCCCGGCTGCCCTATTTAACATTTCCTATGCACCCTGAGGCAATTCAATTGATCCCTGGAAAATATCGCAAATTCTAGGCATTCTAAACAAAACAGTTCAAAATATTTTTTGTGAACAAGGTACAAGTGTCCCCTTTTTGAAAAAATTTACCCTTTTTTAGATAGTGTTCCTATTTTGAAAAATAAAGTACCCTTTTTAGATAGCGTTCCCTTTTTTTAGAAAAGTGTTCCCTCTTTGAAAAATTCCCGCCCAGCGACTCTTTTTTTCTAGAGTCAACACAATAATTAGATAAATAAATTAAAATTTTACAAAGAACAATTTTTATAACTTTCTATGGTTATAGAGTTCCATATCCTGTGCTGGTTGGCAAGATTGGCAAAGGAATCCAAAATGGCACCAAAAAGTCAGTTTAGCATCTTATAAAATTTTTCAAGATGGCAGAAAACATTGTCTTTAAATATTTATAAACATTTATATTACATATTTAATAAATGTTATATATGTCACATGTTAAAAAAAATACAATGTTTATACAGATAGTTTTATTTTTATATAGAGATATACCTTATACATACATAATATATACGCCTATAAATAAATATTATGTACTTATATATAATTTTATATATTTATTATATACGTCAAATTAAAACAAAAGTTATAAATTTTCCCAAACAAAATATGCTAAATGCAAAAAATTACACAAAAAATTTTTGAATAAAGTCCATTCCAGAAAAAAAGCAACCCCAAATGCTGAAGATCTCAACCCAACCACATCGATTCATTTAATGCGAAAAAAAAGCTCACCAAAACAACCAGCACAGGATATGGAACTCTTCCCCTTTCTATTTTAATAAAATTAGAAAGTAGGTAAAATGGAGAATATGCAATGCTGATTTTATTATTTTAAGAATGAAAGATCAGCTGAAAGAAAAAAAAATGTGATAAAATAAGCCAAAAAAAAAGGTATGAATAATACTTAGTTTGACACATTTTTAAGTCCTGTGATGTTAAACTTTAAATACAAATCCCAATGATTATAAAATGCCTTTTCTAATTTTTTAGGAAAACAGTGCTATCTACAAGTTTAGAAATTCTTATTCATAAAAGTGCTTTTTAAGACAACAGCAAAATAATTACAAGAACTAAAGTGCGATATTTAATATAATACAACTCCTTCAACTGCTAATTTCTTTGCATACATATAACATATGAGATTCAATCTGAATCTGTTTCTTCGTTACCATTCATGGACTGTCGTAAGGATGATAATATCAAACTGTGATCAGGCAGCATTCCATGCTCAAGAAGAAAATTTTCAACATCTGAAGTGACAAACTCATCACCTAATTCATCAGTCAGACGTACAAAGTTACCAACAAGAGAACCACCTTTATACACCAAAACAGCAGGTACACCTCTTCGCTCAAAATGTCGACTTAGTCCAGCTATTGATACTTCAACACTACAAAACTTCACTTCCGGATATTCACCAGCAAGACTTGCAAAACAATCATACATCAACCTGCAGCCTTTATCACTTCGATTATAAATATACATCAAAACAGACGTTGTTTTCTCTTCTTTATCAACAGCATCCAAGTATTCCTGACCAGTTTTGATTTCAATAAGTGTTCCATAATTTTTCTTAGTACCGTGTTGATCCATCATTTGCCGCATATGTAGGAGTTTGAATTCTTCCAATATTTTATCATCCAATAATTCTGCAAGTTCTCTTTCTATTTCGTCCTCTTCTTGCTGCATTTTTTCTTCCTCTTTCGTAGACTGGCATGTTAAAGAGAGTTTTTTCATCAGCGCCAGTCGCTCTAATTCTTGTTCTTCTCTTTTTTCGGTCTCTAGCTGTTTGTATCTTTGCCAATCTTTAATAACACCTTTTGGTCCAGTATTTGTGGATGAACCATCCCATTCATTTAAAACATTCGATGGAATAAAAGTAGTCGAATTAGATGTCGAAGTTGTTTTATCAGAATCCTCGTCTGGTTCATCTTCGCTATCGCTACTACAGTAATAATGAGTTTTCTCACCTAATAGCTTATCATCGAAAGTAGTCATGGTTAAACGTATTTCTCAACACAATAAAATACGCTCAAGCAAAAATTATACTATATGCGCTGTGAATGTACAGTAAATTTATAGCTCACCTTCATAAGACTCACAAATTCATTATTTACAACAGTATAAATTAGGTAATTACCAGAAATTAGAAATAAACAAATTCGGGAATAGAGAACAGAAACAAAAATTCTATGAAGCATGGACAATTCCTGCAACCGAGCATTCGCAGAAAGCATGCGCACATGTTTCGTTCGAACATCCGCAAACGAGTCCGTTACATTATAGGAATACAGGTTTACCCGGTAGGTTAGTTACCTCGAGAAGTTGCCATAATCTATATGACAACTGGGCTGCAGCAGTAAGGTAGTAGGGTTGATAGATACTGTTAGGAATCGCTATTTTGGCGCAAACGTATTTTGTTTATGTAAAATTAATAAATTCGTTTTGTTCCAAATCGACTGTTTTATTCGAATTCGACCAGATAAAACCAAGATATGTTTTTATTTACATTTCCATATTGCGTTTGTTATTAAATCTCATTTCACATTTATTAAATGAATTTAAAACTGATATCGCTTAGAAGAAAAATCAATATTTGATCACATACATATATATTAATTATACTTAATTTATGTATTATGTATATATTTTTAGCTATTTGAATTATTTATGATAAAGGTTTCTCCATTCTCATATTAGAATGTGACACAATTTAAAAGCAGTAAAAACTCGTATCAAATGATAATATATATATTTTTTCTTTAATTTAAAAAGTTGCTTTTTTATGGAACTGCTTGTATAAAATAGAAATTGTAGTTGGGAAATGTGGGGGCATAGTGAAGTACTTAAAGACAATTGCAATTTTCCGAAATTTTATATGAAATTTTACACTACACAATTTATAATAATTGACTTTTTTTTTTTTTTTTCGAATTTTTATTCTTGAGTTTCTGTGGTGTATTATTAAAGATGTAACATAATAGTAAAAAATTATCACTTTACCCCCCCCCCCCCTCCCCCAATATAGGGCAAAGTGAAATATAAACAAGTTCGCTTTTTTACATGATTTTTTGCAGTTCTGTGATAATTATGCTGATCCACATAAGAAACAAATCTGTCCATGTCTGAGTTCTTCCATTTTACACACCTTTCCTGTATCTCTGTATAGTATAAAAGACTTATATCATCAGTTATAGGCCACACATAAACATCTTTTTTTGTCTGTGTGGTCGCATGAACTTAACTAAACAAAAAAAAATATGATGCATTTTGTGAGGTAACTAAATCATTTTACTAACAAAATGCTTCTTAGTTACATGGACCTTAATCTGAGTGTGACTCAAGAGAAAATCCCCCATTCTTTATTTCACTCAGTTCCACCTTTTCTGGAACAAGCTTTGGCAAGAATATGCACATGACTGGCTCTAGTTCATTCAATGAGTTCTAAATTGCTAGTATGTGTCTTATGCACATCAATTATAAGTAAAACTGGTAGTTATTTCGTTGGCTTACTATGTTCCACTAAATGATTAATCATTTTTTTTTAATTTTTTTTTCAGAGAAGCACAGTGAGAAAAATTATTTTTAAGAACAAATATTGTCTTCATATCCTGATAATATTTTAATAAATTGTCCAAATGAATGCTTTAAATATAACTCATTCTGCTTTATATGTGTTTAAGTTAGACATATCAATTTATGTATGGGAGACTAGGGTGGGATGGGACCAGTGGTGTAGTCGAGGGGGGATGGCGTCCCCCACTTTTTTATTTTATTTCAAGCGTCCCCTTACTTCTTATTTTCAAGGGGGACGCTAAGGATGCGAAGGGACGGAGACTTTCTTGATTTATAAAATGTTTAAAAAAAAAAATATTGATAAATTAACAATTTTATGAAGTAAAGAATTGATTTTTTTAAACTATTTTAGTTTTCTTTAACAAGGGGCATTCAAAAAACAAGTTGAAAGGAATTGGTGAGAAAGGGATGTTTACTTGCTCTTATCCACCATAATTATCAGTAGTGAAATACCGCGCTAACGTTAGTTCCTTCGGAGGCATACATTATTTTTACAGGGAATTCGCTAATCGAAAACTATTAATACCCTCTTGTGCCTAACAGAAAAACCACACAAGCTCTCCGAAAACGATCTTTATACACCGCAGTCTCAGTTTAAAAAATATCCAAATGTTTCAGTTTTGAAAACCTGGTCATGTTTTTCTCACATGACAATTAACAACAGCATGTTTCCATTAGTCAGTAAAAAGGGTCTTTAAAGACATTCAAGGTAATTGACATAGCTGTCACATACTGTTGGTTAGTAGGGGTCCTCAGATGGCTGGTATGGTGTCGGCAGTCAAATACCGAATAAATCACCAAAAAGGACATCAATGCAGACCAGCAACTCCATATACTGTGGAGTGCGAGAATCCCCCATAACCATTATCCCCCCTTCTCCCATCTCCATTTATCATTCACATTGATAATTATTTCTTGATTAGATACAAGGATTACCTCTTTAGACAGAAAAAAACTACAAGAATTGGACTACCTTAAATTCTAGCCAGTATCGAGTACCTCTGAGTTAACTCTTTTTTTCTAGTCATAAGTATTTTGTATCATAATTTCAAATACTTATGGAAAAAACAATGAAACGATATAGGCAGCCAGAATTGGAAAGCTTTATAATTTCTTCCAAACGTTCTCGGACAGAAACAGATGCAATTGAAAATCAAAAATCCGATCCAAGAGAATTGTAAGTATCTTTTGAGTTTTGATCGATAATATTTTGAATTGTATGCTACGTTATAACAGGAATTTTTGATAAGGGTTATATTTTTTCCAAATATCAATATGTTTTTACCTGACTGCCAAGAAGGGTTATGTCTTTCACACGTATCTGGGTATGTGGATTTCTTTATACCCTCGAAATATTCCAACGGCTGGAAGGATTTTAATGAATGAAGTGTCTATCGATTCGTCTTAACCGTCCGATGGTTATCGGCGAGGTTTTATTTTTATAAATTCAAAATGGCGGTAGAGACGAAAAAAATGTTTTACGCACCCTATTGAGTGGCATATCATTGAATAGGTCTTTAAAAATGAAGAGGATGTTTCGTTGACTATTTTACAATCAGAAGTTCCGTTTAAATATTACACAACCTGAACGTTGTGTAGGTAGGATCTCTAGCTTTACTTTAACTCTAATCTTCATAGACATCTATAGGCCTCATAAAAACAGTGTTTATAGATAGGAACTAACAATTAAACACAACTTAAAAGTCATGAATACAAGTAAATAAAAAATATAGGTAAGTAATATAAAAAAAATAGTTTCACATTGATGAGAAATAATTAATTAGTTCGCTTTTTACGCTGTCGGGTTTTTTGATTTTTTAAATTTAGTGTTATATAACTATGTCTGTTGTTGAACGGGATGGAAAGGAAAAGGTGAAAAAGAAACATGGGCGCAAGCAATGGTAGTTGAACAGAATTGCCCCTTTTTGAATTTTCTTTCTCGCTCGAAATTTTCAAAAAATAATAAATTTTGTTATTCTCAGAGGATTTAAAGTAATTCAACAGTAAAAGAAAGGATAACCAAGAATTATTCATCAGGGAGAGGGTCTATCTCCCTGAAGCCCCGTAAAAGACTATTTTTAGTTCTGTTTTTCTTTTACGTTTGTGTATTTTATTTCTAAACACACGATTAAAATACATCGGGTGTTAAGAAAAAAAAATCAGTCTGTTTCACTAGTTTATTTTGTAGAAAAACTAATAGAAATTTAATTTTGGGTTTTTAATATACATCTTATTTGTTTATTTCTAAATTATATTTTTTAATAAAATACAGATTTTATTGAAATTACTGCAATATTGTTTAAGAATGCCTGCAATCTCTATAAAATTCACAGCAGCATAAAAAGTACAAGATTAAAATAAAACATTTTAATTTTTGATTGCCACACTATCTATATATATTATCGTTATTTACTATTTACAATAGAGATTCTTTAAAGAAAATTAAGTATGTAGCACTTGTAGTTCGTTTACAGGTATACATAGCACTATTCCATTAAATTATGCACTACGGAAAGAAAATTCTTTACATTGTATTTTAATGATGTTACACTACTTCAAACATAATGAAATTGATATAAATGTAATGCATAACTATATGATTAATATAGAATACGAATTGTGTAGCTTCTATCGTTTATTTACAGGGATACTCAAAGAAATTACATTGCATTACTTTCGGTATATAGTAATTGTTTGAAAGGCGTTTTGTGAAATTGATATACATTATTGAGGAGGGAGTTAACGTCATCCACAGAAAACATAGAGAATGTATATCAATTTTCTTTAATAGTGTATGAGCAATACTGCATGATGTGCGTTTTCAATCTTAAATAATTTTTATTACATTATGAAAAATGAATTCTATAAAGCATATGTAGTGCAACAATTCGAATTATTTAATTTGTGTGTGCGGGATTAGAAGAAAATGCATTTTTAAGAGTGTTATGTATTTCTTAGCGCAACTAATTTTTACTGTGCGAATATAGTACAAATAAATTCAGATATAGGACTGCACTTCACAAAAGATATGGATACAAAATTATTGTCGTCAATAAACGGTAATTGCCAGAAAAACTTTTTTTGGTTGTTTTATGCGTTTTCCGCTTTAATTAGACTTTTAGGTTTCTGGGTGGTATGTATAAAATACAAAGATTATACACTAAAGAATTGCATGTTAAGGCTGTTGTCAAATCCAAAAGGGCAACTTCCTGACATATGTTTTACTTTATTTTTGTTCGAATATGCATGAAACTAGCTGGTGTTGTTGTTCAGAAACTATGTCATCAAGCTGTTTTTTCCATTTTTTTTTTACAAACGCAATAGATTTTTTTAGAAAATAGTGTCAAAATGGACGTTTTGAACGGAATTTCCGCGCGAAAGTAGAAAAATCACTCAAGAGCGGGCGAAAAATGGGTTTGTCATGTGATCGAAATCGCTTATAACTCAATGGGTAATTTTATTGATAAAAAAATGGAAAAAACAGTTCAATTCCATTCCAAATCGCTTCCATGGCCAGGGTTTCCAATTTTATACCTTTCTGTTAAAAAATGAATTTGTAAATGTGTCAGAACGTTTTGCGCTTGTTGAGCAGAGCAGTTAAGAACAGCCTTAAGGGATTACTTTACTCACGCGAAAACACCCGTTTTTTAATGTTAATCCTATGAGAGAATTTTTTTTAAATATCTTGTTTTACTTTGTGTTTTTAAATTATTATTTTTATCATTAAATAGATGAGGCCGATATCTACGTATTTTTTCGATTTTGTTTGCACTTTTTTTTTTCAAGTTTGATAATTTCGCTTTCGGAACCGGTTTCGAAAGTCAACGTATCCTCATAAATAATTTTTAAAAAAGTAAAAAAGACTGCGAACAAAATCGAAAAAGTAAAAAACGGGCATTGTAGAGATCGGCTTCATCTATTTAAGGAAAAAAATAATAATTTAAGAACACAAAGTAAAACAAGATATTTAAAAAAAATTCTCACATAGGTTTAGCATTAGCAAGCGGATTCAGTTCCTGTGAGTGAAATAGTCCCTTAATGTCTGTAGACAGTAATTACTGGAAAAGGCTTTAACTTTCTTAAGTATTTTCTAAGATATTTATTTACATATCACTGTTTTTGGTATGAAAAAAAATAATTATAATAGAATGTTCTTGATAGCATTAGAAAATGTTTAATCTATGTATGACGCATGATTTTTCATTATAGTTAAAGTTGTATTTGGAGTAAAAGAAAAAAAAATAGTTGTAACATAAATTACGTTTAATGAATTTATTTTTCATTTTGAATAAATGCGTACAAAAAAAATTAATTATTTATATAAACAATATGTACTTTTTTTTAAATTTTTAAAGAAAATCTTATCTATAATACGATATTTAAAATTAAAATTGAAGTAACATGTGTTATTAGTGCTTTCTAGGAGGCGCAATACTTATTCATTTTACTAAATGGAAATGTAGTAACAGCTGTTGCATTTTTTTATGACAAATGCCGAATTAAATTGCACAAAGTTAAAAAATAAATATTTTAATTAATCAGAACATATTTATAAAACTATTGAAACTAGGGATGCACCGAATATTCGGTATCTATTCGATATTCTGCCATACTACCGAATATTCGGTTAGGCCGAATATCAAACTATTTGGCCAAACCGAATTCTTAAAAAACCTCTTAAAAATATTTTTTAAAGCCTTACACACCTTCTACTTTTAACTGTCAATTAATAAAGATATTCAGAAAAATTAGATAGAATCATCTTTAAATAAAAGAGAATGCTTTTATATTATTTATTTGCTGTTTTAAAAGTTTCACTTAAGAAAATTAACCATTAATGGCAACCTTCATAGGAATTAATTATGTGCAATACAGTGTTGAATTCAGACACTTTTCTCTGGGAGGGATTTCTGTGGCTCCGGGGGGGGGGGGGATTTCTCACGGCCTCCCCCTGAATTCAATACTGTATACAAATGCGAGTTCCTGAGCATTGTCTAGTAAATAATCATTTTCTTGCTTTTTCGAAAACAGGATAACAAAATGGAAAAAACTTTCAGGGGTAATAATAGGCACCAAAATAGGCAATTTTTTGACCAGCTAATCAGGACCGCAAATTTTAAAGATATTTAAAAAGTGCAGTAATTTAGTTCACTGACACGACCGAAAATCACTTTTGTTCTTTCTTTTGTTCAAACATGAAAAACATTTTTTTCTTTTTTTAATTCTACAGTAAGCTATTCAACAAATAAAGGAACTTTAATTAAATTAATTTTAATTAAATTTAAATTTTTCATTTAAATTTCCATGCAGTTGAAAATGAAAAGCAAGATTCAAAATCAAGTATCTGCCTATGGGTGATATACGCCCTAACGTTCAAAACTACGAGCATCCCCCCACTTTTTTTTCCAGGACTACACCACTGGATGGGACACCTGCAATAATTCTTAAAATAAGCTTTATTTTTAATTTATGACTCTTCCACTAGATGGAATAATCATTGCATTATACTTGTTGCTATAAATCTTTTTAGTTGCAGGCAACCTATGAGTTTTTGACTTAAAAAGACTATGTTACAATATTAAAAGCAAGTAACTACCCAGGTTTTTAATGTAAATTTTCAATCTCATTCTTTGTTGCTAACTTAATTGTTTTTAATATTTTGTAAATTCAACAATATGCCATTTGTAAATAAACAGTTAAGTAAAATCTAAAAGCTGAAAATTGATGCAAGAGATGTCTGATTCCAATTCTGGGTCTGAAACCTATAATAATGTTATAGAGAAAGAAGCAGGTGATACATCTAGCGCAGTGGTTCCCAACCTTTTTTTGGCCGCACCCCACCTAAGCATCTATAAAATCATGATGTCCCCCCTTCACTTCTCTATCATATAAATCTTAATTTTATATCAAAAATAAACTTCTGTTTTCCTGGAAGAATTTGAAAATAGCATTAACACTGATAAGTGATTTCATATTCTTTAATTTATCGAAATCATATTTTTTATTGCAAGTATGTTTTTATCATAACTCTATTATTCAATGAGTTCATGGATCTTCTTCTTTACATCTTCAAAAGTTTTATTTATTTTTTCATCTTACCTCAAATTTAAAAGTGATAAATAGTCTACATTTTAATCTTCGTAAAATTTCTTGAAATCTCTCTCACATTTTGTATTACATCTGATAGAATTGGTACATTTTATAATGGATTTTAGTACTTCATTACGAAAAAGTGATATTTGTTTATTACCAAGACTGTCTGGATAACATAATTCACAAGTAACATTTCAGGATTCGCGCTTTTATGCCATTTTAAGTAACTATTTTTCTTTCTCCTCATAACATGCTTCTTTGATAGCGGCATGCTTCTTTGATAGCGGGCTTTCTTTTTTCCATTATTATTATTTGGACACCATGTTTTCTCCGATTTTAAATTTTAAAATGGATATGTCATGAATCATGTTTATATATTGTGTATGTGGTTTGCAGAAGAACCATAAGAAGCTTACTTTCTAATTTCATAAAAGTAGTAGCTCATTTAGCTAATTCAAAACATTTTTTAGGTTGGTTGATTTTTGACGGCCAATTATCAACACGAGGGATATAGACCCTAAAGGGGGGAGGAGTGCCCTTCGTGGGGTCTTTCTAAGGGTACCTAACCCGTATTTACACTTGGAAATAGGTCCGAAGAAAACCACGAAAACTCCGAACGATTAGGCCGACGGGCGCAATTGGGATCGAACCCAGCACCTCCCGTCTACCAGCTTCGAGAGCAGAACCTCTCGGCCACTGGTGGGGCTATTTTTTAGGTTAAACATGTCCAAATAGTCAATTTTAGATATATCCTACAAAATTTCATATGTGGAAGTTCCTTCACGGAGTATATTGTATTATGAATAGATGTAAAAGTTAAAAAAATCATAATATAAAAAGAGGTGTGTTTTACTAAAATAATATTACAACCACAAAAATTTAAGTGTCCTTTTTAATAGATAAAAGTGTGTAAAAAAAAATATATGTAATATATATTTATATATATATAACATATATATATATAATATATGTAAAAAAAATCTCATAACTATTCCGGTGTCAGTGTATTTTGAAGTTTCAAAAATTAATTTTTATACAGTTATTTTCAAATTTTTTCATCTATTATTTCTATTTTTAGACTAGGGCCTCTCATTAGGAAAAAAAAATGACAGAAATTTTGTTAATAAGAAATTTGAAATTGCCCCCCTGAAAAGTCATATTGCCCCCTGTGGAGCATACGCCCCACGTTGGGAACCATTGATCTAGCGGTTCTGAATTTATTGTCCCAGATGATCATGCAGTTTCATCATCTAGCTCAAGTGAAAGTGAAAATGTAATAGCTCATGCAATTTCCAGTTATGATGTATCTAAGAACGCCAAAGCAGGATGTAGTGAAGGCTAAAAAAAAAAAAAAAAAAAAAAAAAAAAAGTGAGAAAAAACAATCAAACAACTAATTGTGAAGAAATTGCTAGAGATGGAACCAGGGATTAATTTGCGCTGGAGCCCAGCTCTGTTTAAAAATTTTATTTATTCAAATATAGAAAAAAAAAATTCCTCCTTCAAAATTACGTATTCTATTCTATTTCAAATCATGTTAATGCTATTTTGATCAGAATGAAAATGAAGGGAAAACAGAAATCCTATTTTTCTATTCTAATAATATTTGCAAATTTATGTCAGCGCGCATTGATACAACGCCACTCAAGAGACTGAACAATGAATTTGCTTTCAGTTCGATTTTCTTTTGTGACAGTAGGATAATTTTATTTTTATTTTTTTTAATTTACTATCTAATTTGAAAAGAATATATTCTGTTATTAGGTAGCAAGATTTTGTTTGTTCGAGGTTTTTTTGTCTTCTATTGCGCACGAGAATAAAAATCACGTTAGTGATTTTTCTATTTATTTTGTATCATGAACGCTGCCCTTGCTAAAGCTCTGCTCTGCACATTTACGAAATCCTTTTCATTTCTAAGTAGAAATAATTGCCATATTCTGATAGAAAGCAACTGAGCAGTGTTTCCCCTTTTTCTATAAAAGCATCAAATCTTTCCGATAATAGTGTCAAATATCTAATTTAATCTAATTTTCAGGGGCTCATCACAAAAGATTGTTATGCGGAAGTAATCGACTACAATTTAAGATATGCACCTTTTATAGGAAATTGAAAAAAATTGTTAGATTCTTCAGAATATAAATATTAATTTCTGTAAATTTCTTTCATTTTTTCATAAAAATGTATAGCTGCGAATTATTCCTTTTTAGGTAGATTTCGTAAGAAATACTACCGATTACATTCTCCCCTATGTTGGAATTTCTGAAATTTTTTTGCAGATACATGACCCCAAGAACCCAAAACCACCCACAGTTCAAATCTTTATCTGTGTATCTATATCACTTTTTTATGGACACGATAACTTCCACAATTCTGCATAAATATCTTCCTAACTGATATATAAAATCAATGGGCAGAAAATCTTGGTCAAGTTCGTTAATGGGCAAAATTGGACCAAAGGGGTGGAAATAGGGTGGGGTTTTTGTGAAAAGGTAAAAAAAAAAAAAAACCATAGCTTCTTAGTTATAATACATATCAAATCAGTTTAAAGTTATTATTACTTCTAGGGAAAGGATTTTTATGTAAAAAAAAAATTATGTTAAAATTTTTATGTTAAAAAAAATTATGTATCACAAATTTTTGATAAAATTAAAAATGGGCTCAAGGGGCGAAAAAAACAGGATTTTATTTAGAAAAAAAATCATAACTTCATCAATTCTTAAGATATCAAATTCACTTTAACTTATTATAAATCTTCTTAATACTATCTACAACTTTTATGTTGACAAGTTTTTGATAGGGCCAATTTTTACAGCAAAAAAAAAAAAAAAAAATAAATAAATAAATAAAATAAATAAATAAATAAATAAGAAAAAAATGGGGGAGTTGAAGAAGAAAAAGTATCTGCTAAAAAGATTGTGATGACTAATTATATCAGCTATCATTACATCATTAATTGGATCATTTCTTACCACTATTTTAAAATAGTAATTTCAGCTAATATCTTAAATTCTTGGTTAAGACCGACACCGCCTGACGAATGCATCTACGGATAGTTTGTTTAAAGGTTTTGCTTTCAGATACACCTTTGTTAAAAATAGAGTGTGCTACCTGTTGGTGGAATGTGGAACTAACAGACTGCGATTTCATTTTAAGGTAGGCAATCTAAACAAGAAACTGTTTGAAACTTTAAGATAGTTTATAACACGTAAGAAAAGTTTTTAAAAGAATGGCACGTGAAATTTCAGGTAAGGAGGGGGGGGGGGAGGATGCTAGAATTTTTTTTTTAAACCATAGCGTTTCTTACCGTTTAGGTGCGGGTTTTTTTATGGAGTCCTGAGATAAATGCTACTTATTAAATATAAAAATGTCAAAAGTTTAGCTACCACTATTTTAGAATAGTAATTTCAGCAAATATCTTAAACTCTTGCTTAAGACCGCAAGCCCCTCGAGTAACATGTCTACTGATAAGTTGTTTAACAGAGTTTAGTTCAGGTACAGTTTTGTTAAGAATACAGTGGTGGTGGAATGTGGAACTAACAGAACACGATTTTGTTAAAATTAGGAAATCAAACAAGACGATCTGTTTTAAACTTTAAGATAGTTTATAAAACATGATAAAAAATAATAGCGCATCATATTTCGGGGTGGGGGGAGGGGGAGGAGGGTGAAAGAAATTAGGAATTATAACAAGGCGATCTGTTTGAAACTTTAAAATAGATCATAACACATAACAAAAATTTAAAAAATGAGGCCGCATCAAAAATAGGGGGAGGGGAAGCGTATTTTGCCCACCCGGGGAGTGCACTTTTTGAAATGTTAATGATACACGTCATGTGACATATCGTTAGAAAGGGCTGTGACCACTTATTCATGTTATGCACCACTGGTGTCCCCCCCCCCCATTTTCCTTACCGGGGAGCACTTTCCTAAACTTTGCCGACACCACTCATGTGATATATCGTTGGAAAAGCCTGTGACCACTGAATCATGTTATGGACCTCCGGTGTCCATTCCCCCCCAGGGGGCTACATTTCTAAATTTAGCCGACGCCCCTCATGTGATATATCGTACGAAAAGCCTGTGACCGCTTAATCATAATATGCAACTCCAGTGTCCATACCCCCCAATTTTCTGCCCAAGGGGAGCATTTTTCTAAATTTTGTAGACACCCTCATGTGATATATCCTTGGAAAGCCCTGGAATGTGGATTATAAGATTTTTGCAGTGCGTGCGCGCGCAGCACGCCTGCTATACTGTGCCGTAGGCAGCGGTGACTCGGTTCGAGATTTACGTATACATTACAGATTCGTTTTAAAGGAGGGGCCGTGCAGTGCGTGCGCAGCACCCCTGCTATACGGTGCCGTAGTCAGCAGGGACACGGTTCGAGGTTCGTTCGCTTCGAGATTTTACAAAAAAGGAGGGGCCCACTAGCGGGCGAAGCCAGCTAGTCTATACTATTAATGTTGGTAAACGTCTGTCTGTGTGTGTTGTTAGTTGGGACTACATTTTTCTCGGAGGGCGCATAGAGGTGTAAGAGGCGAGAGAAAAATTCGGGGAACCTGGTTTTTCATGTCGCGAAAGAATCGGGCGGGAATTACAGCACTGAGAAACAGAATCAAAATCTGTAAATACTTGCTTGGAAATTCCCAAGCTAATGTTTGTTTACATGTTTTACTTGTTTAAGCATGTATGCATAAGCTTAGCGTGACCAGAAACTTTGAATGGGGGGGGGGGGGCACCAGGGCCGTGCGAAGTAAAAACTGTGCCCGGAATAAATTTTCAATTTTGCACAACTCCCCCCCCCCCCCCCCCAAAAAAAATATATTTGTGTTCTTATTCAGAAATTATGCAATCGAAAGGCTATTTCCATTTTTTGTTAAAGTCGAAACATCTTTCAGAAAATACTGTCAAAGTTGGTGTTTTGAATCGAATTTCAAGACGCAATAGCACTGGTAAAGGGGAAAAACCTGCCGTCACGTGATAAAAATCGCTTATAACTAGAGAAGTAATTTATTTATTTAAAAAAATGGAAAACGCTATTCGATTCAAAATCGCTTCAATAGTCAAGCCTGTAAATTTAATGTCTTTACAGTTAAAAATGAGTCAGAGTATTTCATCTTGATATAAGAATATTATAAGAAACATTTCTTCCTAAAATTATCAGGGATTACAATGAGGTTAATATTAGTTACTTTTAATAAAAAAAATTTAATCTAATAATGCTTCCTTTTTTTAAATCTCTATGATAATGGATACATTAATCCATCTTACAAAAATAAAATTGTTTTATCATCAGTATATTAGACTTGTTTTTAATAACAAGGAGTTTTTTTTTTTTTTTTTTTTTTTTTTTTGAAGTTTACAACGATTTCAAAGCAAATATCACACTAGAAACCCTTTTCTTAAAACATAATCATGGTACAGTAGATTCCCGATTATCCGACATCTATGTATATTTATCGAGTCTATGAAATAGAATAAAGTTACAATCAAACTGAAATATTGCATTTCGTCTTATGATTTTGTTTAGAATAAGGTTTTTTTTCTAAAAAATTCAGACTTTTTTTTTATAAAATAACATCAAAGTTGGTCTTGTGATTTCCGAATTCGAAGGCTGACAATTATAAGACGGATCCATTTAGTAATCCGCTTTAACCCTTACTGGCGCGCAGTAATGCTGTTTATAAACTGGTGAAATAATGGACTGACACCGGAATTTATAAATGAATTTATTAGAAAATACGAGCTTGCTTATTTTTACGTATATTACAATAGGAAAATTTTAATTAAATATTCTTGGTGCCGTTTGTCAGTTTTGGAATTAAAATTATGTGTCCTTTTTTAAGGACACCGCCCTCGAAAAGGTTAAATCAAGCTGCTTCGAATTAGGAAAAGAGAGAACGCTACTCGAAATGGAAATGAGTTTATGAATGTCCATCCCTGCCCCTCTACAAATATTATACTGTTAAAAAAGAAAAAAAAAAAGAGGGTTACTATTTTATCTTGCATATATTTCACCCCTTAGTCTTTAGTGTCATTGGCCGGCCCTCACGCCCTTTGAGGCTGGATCTGGATATTAAAAAAAGTAACTTTAGTAAAAGGCCATAGGCGGAATTTTTCAGTTGGTGCCTACTTAGAAATGGTAAAAGGACGAGAAAAATAATTTGGGAGACTAAAGGCAGGGACAATTGCGGCTTTTACTAGCCATGGCGCGCTGGGTGAGTTTTTTTTTTTATTATTATTATTATCACGAGCAGTCGCCCAAGCTCTACTCCTCTAAGAATGGATTTGGTTGGTTGCAAAAAAGAATTGCACCAAAAGTAATGCAAAAAAGAATTGTACCAAACGGGGGGGGGGGGGGGGGGCACATGCGCCACCTCCTCCCCGACGCTACGCCTATGCATGTATGGTAAGTTCTGTATTGTGAGTTGCGATATTTTGGACAAAAACTTATGGAGACATAGAATAAGAGAATGGAGACATAGGCACAGAGCCCGTGATGGGCTCTGTGCCTATGTCTCCATTCTCTTATAAAAGCGCTGTAAACAAGATCAAGATGATTGTGAAAAATTGATCGAGATCTAGAACAAGTGATGGGTTACAGCTTCCTATCTTTTCGTTGACTGCGTTTCCTGCGTCAACGGAAGACGATGTTAATCAGTTTTTGGAATCGGAAAATGAAAAGGAATCATCCATTCGGACCTGAACAATGGTGCACCATACAATGGCGGCTCGTGAATTCTTTCGAGAAATTAAAATCGGTTCCTATAATAAATGAACTTTCAGATTACATTCTCGCAATAAAATAACCGTAAATATAGAAGCGAAAGTGAAACTACGAGCTGTCGAGCTGTCGTGCTGTTAACTACTGCAGGAGTTTATTTGTGTTAAAAGTACACACGGCCGGAAAATATAAAGTAAAGCAAAAGTGCAGCAACTCAAGAGAAATGCTGACGCAATAAACTTTCGGCCAGAATCCGGAGGGGAAATTACGAGTAGACTTTTGCAGGAGAAAAATCGGTTTTGCGCGCTTCCCCTGCCCATCATCATGGGTACAAGACCTTCAGTCTCAGGACTGATTTCAGTCTTGTAGAGATTTTTGATTGATACTAAATTTCACTTTATATACTTAAATAATAGCAATTTTACCATCAAGAACTTTTAATCACTTTCTTTTACTGCAGGAGATCAATTTTTAGCCAAAATGCAACGCATAGAAAACTTCTAACCCACTTTCATTTGGTTATTTTAATAGTACTCGGAAAACTTTTCAGTCTTGTCTTGGATGGACTTCTTGCACCCATACCCACCATCACGTAACGGTGGGCAGAGATGTATGCCTTAAGAAAAGGTGACCAGTTCTGAGTCTACTTATATGAGAAGTCTGTGCATGACCCTATATAAGAATGGCGATATTTGATGTTCAGACTATTGCAAACCTAGGCATTTTTTTTTTTCACAATCAGAATCAATGAGATTGCAGTGCCCTAAGATAGATCGTAAGTGCGCCTATCCTACGAACGAGCGTAAGATTTAAACTAACGAAGTACCATAATCCTATCCCAAATATGATACCGCATATGTCACTTCTCTCATACCTAATCTCTTTAAGATAAGTCCTTGTTAGTACGAAGTTCGTCCCCTCCCGGTTGTCCGTAATCGACCCCTTGAGTGGGGGAGAGAACCTGGAGGCCGGAAGAGCTTTCAACTTGACGGAGGCGCCGGATCGCGACCAACGATACACAAGGCCAGTTCATGAATTTTAAAACGTCACACGAAGTGGATCATCTTTACACGGTGATTGGTAAGTCATGAACTGGTCTATTCTAGAACTATTCACGCGCCGACCAAACGCTGACATTCTACAAACCTACATTCTAGAACTAGGCGGTACTGATCTGAATAGGATACCTTTTTTCTGAGAGTGGTAACATACAAGATATAAAGTGGCCGAGAGGTTCTGTTCTCGAAGCTGGTAGACGGGAGGGGTTGGGTTCGAACCCAATCACGCCCGTCGGCCTAATCGTTCGGAGTTTTCCGTCTTTTTCTTCGAACCTTGGATTGCCTTGCGTTAATACGGGTTAGGTTCCCTTAGAAAGACCCCCACGGAAGGCACTCTCCCCCCTTTGGGCCCATATCCCTCGTGTTGATAATTGACCGTCATAAACACAAACAACCAACTACAAGATATAAAATTTGATTAGCGAAACTCGAAGTATTATGGCGATCCTGCTTTTATCGCCAAGCTAATGTTTCTTAACTTACCTCACTAGATCTATCACAAACTCGCTGCTAAGACAAAAATTTTTGCCCAAAATGAAACTATGTGTCCAAAAAATTGCATTTGACCATACATATATGGTATTCGCCTTTAATCGGGAGGTGGTGGGTTCGCAACAGGGGTAATTTTGAGCAGAAATTTTTTTCCTGAAATTCACATTAAACTTTCTGATAGCTTACAGCAGAGGGGCGAAGGAGGCGGATTACCCTCCCGACACTAAGTATGCGTTTTTCCCGCAGCCCTTTGATGAAATTCGCATTTTCCACGATCCTTTAACGAAATTCGCGTTTTTTCGCAATCTTCCGGCGAAATTTGAGGTTTTTTTCGGGATCTTTTGACGAAAGTTGCATTTTTTGCGATCTTTTGACGAAATTTTCATTTTTTTCGCGATCCTTTGACGAAATTCGTGTTTTTCCCGCGATCCTTTGACGATTTTTTCTTGAGAATATTGACGAAACTGATTTTCTTTGGTCACCATTTGCCGAAATTCGCGATCTTTTTATGTCCGAATATTCGGACTGATGACTGATTTTTTTAATTTTTGGAACCGAATGCCTTAAAATTTCAGAAAATTCGGAACAGAATCATCTCTGGTTCGCAACCAGACGCACCCGTCGGCTTAATAGTTCGGAGCTTTTCGTGGTCTTCTTCAGGCCTTGCATATCCTTGCGCAAATACAGTTTAGGTTCCTTTAGAAGGACTCCCCTTTGGGCCTATATCCCTCGGTCATCATAAATGACACACACACATGCATGTTAATTCTACAAAATACGCCATCACAATGCTTAAATTAAATGACATTTTATGCTCATCATGAGGACTCTACAGGTATAGGTTTGTCAAATTGTGTGCATTTAAAAAAGAGATATAAGTACTGCTTTTTTCAAACAAATAATTTATTTCGACACCTACCCTCTTATATGTCCGCCACCAAAACTCACAACTCAAAAAGCATAAAAGCGAAGCACGTTCGGCAGTATACACACAACCCTAATAAGGATCTATTTACACTGCTGGCCACACAAAATGCAACACCCGGAAGGAAGTATGCAACTCATGTGAAATTTACATCATGCATTTGCGGCGATGAAATATGCAAATCATTAGCATTGCAGCGCAGACGCACATCATAGACGACCGTAGCGCCACTCGAAAGCGCTATATAAGGGGAGAACAGATTGGCGATTTGAAGTACGGTAATTGTTTTTTCGTGCGTTTTTTTTTGCGTAAGCTGTTTACCTATGCCTCGTGGAAGACATCGAGCGTCTTTTGACCAAGTTTCGGAATTCGACCGAGGAAGAATAGTAGCCTATAGGGATTGCGGATTATCCTTCAGAGAAATCGGTCAACGTGTTGGACGAAACCAAGCAACTGTGATGCGGATCTGTAATCGTTGGATGCAGGAGGGAACGACGGACCGACGGGGCCAATCGCACCCATCTCATTGCACCACTGCCCGTGATGATAGGCGGATTGTGCGCATGGCAGTGATGGATCGCGCAGCCACATCACGAACCATAGCACAACAGATTCAGTCTGCTACGCATCATTCGGTGTCCGCTCGTACCATTCGACGCCGTTTGCAGCAGAGTGGAATGTCCGCAAGGCGTCCATTGCTTCGTTTACCCCTGACTGGAAACCACAGGCGTTTGCGCCGTGAATGGTGCGAGGAACGGCGGACATGGACAACGGAATGGAACGACATTGTGTTTACTGACGAATCCCGCTTCTGCCTGCAACATCACGATGGTCGGATTCGAGTTTGGAGGCACCGTGGTGAGAGGCTGCTGAACTGTTGCGTTATGCATCGCAACACTGGTCCTGCACCCGGTATCATGGTTTGGGGTGGTATCGGATTTTACTGCCGCACACCTCTAGTACGTATTGCCGGTACACTGAACAACCAGCGCTACATCTCTGAGGTGTTGGAGCCCGTGGTCCTCCCATACATTCAGCGATTGCCATCAGCCATATTCCAACAGGATAATGCGCGACCACACGTGGCACGCAATGTTCAAGAGTTCTTCTTTGCCCATCAGATTGAATTGCTTCCATGGCCTGCTTGTTCTCCCGATCTATCGCCAATCGAAAACGTGTGGTCCATGCTTGCGCAACGACTGGCCCGGGATACACCACCCGCTGCTACACCAGATCAACTTTGGCAATATGTGGAAGCCGCATGGACTGCTGTACCCAAGGAGACATCCAAAGCCTCTTTGATTCTATGCCGAGGCGTGTGGCCGCGGTTATAGCCAACAATGGCGGCTACTCTAACTACTAATTTTGTCATCATCCACGCGTCACAAGAGGCTGTAATTTTGATCGTTTGATCTTTGTACAGCATGTTATCTGCCAAATAAATTTCGCTGTGATATCCCTGTTCCTTCTTGGTGTTGCATTTTGTGTGGCCAGTAGTATGTCTAAAATCGAATAAATCCTGAAAAATGCAGCATAGCCGCACCACCTGTTGCACGATTTACACCAAAATCTCACTTACAACAACTTATGCCAACGTGTAACTGAATCTGAAGATTGATGAAAATCCGCGCAGTATTTCTTGAAATACAGCTAGCCAATTCTAGATGACAGGGGAATTCTGTATTCAGATGATCCACTTGACAGAGGTGAGGTGCTGCCTTCAAACCCAATTACGCTCGTCGGTCTAATCGCTCGGAGTTTTCCGTGGCTTTCTTCGAACTTTATGTAAATACGGGTTAGGTTCCCTTAGAAAGATCTCCACGAAAGGCACTCATCCTTCGTGCCTCTATCAGTCGTGTAGATAATCCATAAACGGCTGTCATAAACAATACCAACACCTATAAAACAGTGGCGATATACGCACAAGGCGGTTGCTCAGGCTAATTTTTTTGTCCAAACTATGTTAAACAATATTCCAGAACTTGACAAAACTCGCCAGAACGTGGAACGAGTTCGACATCTCAATAAATATCAACTTAGCAATATTGGCACGTGCCTACGATATTGGTGATTAGTTTTTGTCCGAAATCGTCTTGACTAATAAAATTTTATTTCCCTTAGTCACCATCATGTTATAGAGACCCTCTAACCACAGTTGGCCAAAATGTGCTATTGGCGAAGATCTATATGATATATGTCTATATGAGAGTGGGGACATATGCGCAGGACACGTGTTCAAAAAGTTTTTGTCCAAACTAATAACCCAGAATGGCAATATTTGGATGATTTCGATTAGACGAGTGACTATTAGTTTGGTGATAATGGTCTCTAAGATGTTTGGCTATTAATTTTTCGTCCAAAGTCATTTCAATCAATCAAATTTTATATCCCATATGTCGCACACGAATATAGAAGCACCCTAGGCTCACTGGACATTACTCATGAATGAGCCTTGGTCATCATGGAAGCAGAATTCAAATGCCCTTCTGTGATTCTGTCTTAGCAGTTTTTACTGTTGTATCCATGATTCAGTAAACCAGTTCTACTTTCGGGGGGGGGGAGGTGTCCGGACCCCCCTTGGCTACGCCACTGGTTGTAAACAATGCGAAAAAGGGTGAAGCCACAAACAAGTGTGCTCACCACCCCCTCTCTCTCTTCTCTTTGTTGTTTATTGTGTGAATTTCCTAGAAAAAGTATACTTGATTTTTTAATTCAGTAATATATCGTAAACAGATGTGGTGCGAGAATTTCTCCCGGGGGAGCTGAGCCCGTCTGAAATATTCCAGGGGGAGCCACAGCTCCCCCAGTTCCTACGCCCTTGCTATAAATGCACTATTCTCGTGTCTTTTAACTGTACTCAGCTAACTTTATCCAATGATAAGATCATGCAGATTGATCAATTTTGAACAAGAATTTGATAATCCAAGGCGGGGTAATTGCCCTACCTTGCAGGCACCCATGACCCGTCTATACTCCATATAATTTCAATAGGCTTCTGAAGGACACCTCTGCCCTCTCTATTTCATCTTTTCATTGTCATGGGAAACTACAGAAAATGTTAAACAATGTGGGTCTGGAGGTTTATATTAAGCGTGCTTATGAAAGTGTGTCCATGTGGCCTAAGTCAGTCTGTGGTTCTTTATTCCAGAACCTTGTGAATTCATCAATCTTTATTTAAAAAACAATAAAAAGCACAAAAATAGAAACACAAACTACATCACATAAAAAGTGATGGGGTTTAAAATACAAAAACATATAGAGGAAATCAAAACTAAAAATTGTCTTCCACAGGGGATTCAGGGAAAATTCTTAGTTCCTTATTGTCTTAGCGTTAATAATTTGAAATCACTCAACAAAAAATTTTTCCCTTTTTTTCAAAATCATGAGAAAAAAAGAAAACTTGGCTAATTAAATTTGATAATCCAAGGCGGGGTAATTGCCTTGCCTTGCAGGCACCCATGACCCGTCTATACTCCATATAATTTCAATAGGCTTCTGAAGGACACCTCTACCCTCTCTACTTCATGCTTTCATTGTTATGGGAAACTACAGAAAATGTTAAACAATGTGGGTCTGGAGGTTTATATTAAGCATGCTTATAAAAAATGTGTGTCCATGTGGCCTAAGTCAGTCTGTGGTTCTTTATTCCAGAACCTTGTGAATTCAACAAACTTTATTTAAAAAAACAATAAAAAGTACAAAAATAGAAATACAAACTACATCACATAAAAAGTGATGGGGTTTAAAATACAAAAACATATAGAGGAAATCAAAACTAAAAATTGTCTTCCACAGGGGATTCAGGGAAAATTCCCAGTTCCTTGTTGTCTTAGTGTTAATAATTTGAAATCACTCAACAAAAAATTTTTCCTTTTTTTTTTTTCAAAATCATGGAAAAAAAGAAAACTTGGTTAATTAAATTTGATAATGAAAGACAGGATAATTGCCCTGCCTTGCAGGCACCCATAACCCGTCTATATTCTATATAATTTCAATAGGCTTCTGAAGGACACCTCTACTTCATCCTTTCATTGTCATGGGAAACTACAGAAAATATAGGCTTATAATGGGAAAAATATTTTCCATATTCCTTTAAAAAAGCGGGTCAACCCGACCCGAGGGTCGGGTCGGTTTAAGATAATTTACAAACACAAAAACATACCGAGGAAATCAAAACTATTCCACAGGAGATTAAGGGAAAATTCTTATTCCTTACTGTTTTAGTGTTAATTTTAAATCACTCAAGAATAAACGTTTCTTCTTTTTTCAAAATCATGAGAGAAAAAGTAAACCTGGTTAATTAAATTTGATAATCCAGGGCAGGGTAATTGCCCTGCCTTGCACGCATCCATGACCCATCTATACTCCATATAATTTCAATAGGCTTCTGAAGGACACATCTATCCTCTGTACGTCATTCTTTCATTGTCATGGGAAACTACGGAAAATGTTAAACAATGTGGGCCTGGAGGTTTATATTAAGCGTGCTTATAAAACTTGTGTGTCCATGTGGCCTAAGTCAGTCTGCGGTTCTTTATCTCAGAACCTTGTGAATTCAACAAACTTTATTTAAAAAACAATACAAACTACACCACATAAAAAGCGATGGGTTTAAAACACAATAAAGTTAAAAAATGCAAATTATCTGGCTGAACAGTGGATATTGGATATATTTGACGGCCCCCTGAATCCTGGAAAATTCGTCTTGTGTGTTCAAAATAGACATCCTGTGAAAAGAAGATAGTTTCGTTGACTATTATTCGTCTCATCACTTAAGCATATTTGTCAGCACACATTCTACACTCTATCATTTGAAGGGTTCCAGGGTAGAAGAGAGCCAGCAACAATCGCTTCGACCTTAGCAGTGCAATTTTTCATACAACTCCTTGGCAAGATCTTCATACTTAGCGAGTTCCAGACTAATAAAAGAATGGTTTGTGATTTTAAAAAGTGGGTTACATATTGATATTTTACTGCCTGATTTGATGTGGAATGCCCCCCTGGCACTTTGGGGCCTAATACAGAGCCTCTTGAAGTTTTTGCACCATAAATTGTTAATAAATTTCTCCCTTTTAATCCAATCTTCATATCTGGAACCACTTTTCCATTTAGTTATCCCCCCCATTGGTAGAATTCAGTTAAAATCCTGGGCACCCTAGGGTAGGGATCTCTTTAAGAAGAAATTGGGTCCTTAAAGGACCCTTCACAAAACTTTTCACCTAAGGACCCTTCACAAAATTCTCTGAAAAATAGGCCATGTACAAAATTTTTAGATGAAATCTAAACTTTTCGCAAATTTAATCATTTAGAAGTGAAATCTGGCCGGACTCTATTACATATATAAAGAAAATATATGTATTTTACATACATACATCTTCTTAAAAACATAAAAAAGAACCTGAATATAATAATTTTTAATTAACAAAATTAGGACTATATTTTTCACAAATGTAAAAAAGCTTTTTACAATTTCACAAAAACAGGACCCCGAGAGAAAATTCTGGACAGACCCCTGCCCTAGGGTCATATAGGGCACGATCCATGGCCTTTGAAACGTTTTGTGCGGCATGCATTTTTCCCATTATGTGCATTTTCAAGGAATTGAATAATTATATTTATATGCATATATATACAAGATATATATATATTAATATAAAGCGACTTAAATACTTTATATTATATCATGAAATAAAATGTACGTTTATTGCTTATCAATTAAAGCAGCACAAATTTAGTTTTAAATAGTAAAGCATTGCGATAAGCAAAATTTTAATGACAACTTTATTACATTAAAAGATTATTTTCGTTTTTTCACGAATATGTTAAAAGCATATTGACAGACTCATTGATCGCTTAGAAAAAAAAGTTTGGATGATTTATTAGATAAATAACATGTTGCTTGGCAGAACTATTTTGGGTTGGACTTTTCAAGGCAAAGGGATCTGAATATTCCCGTTTCTGTGCTAGTTTAAATCTTATTACGCAAATACACTAACTTCTAAACCGAGTAGGCAAACAAAAAGAAGAAAAAAATCATACGCATTTTCACTTTTCTATTACCATATTTTGATTTTCTTTAATGGCCGGTGGATTATTTGTATAAAGCCTACGAAGGAACGTCAACCTCTTCCACCATTTCGTAGGTCACTCTTTTTTTTTTTAAAAAAAGGGAAAGAGGTTCTCACAAGCTTAGGCCATATAGACTTGTGATACGGAAAAAACCCTTAGGGTCCCATGTCAAATCAACACAGACGTTTCCCTCACCATCTCCGAATTTTACAAAATTTGGTGAACTAGTTAGACTGGTTGAGAAAATAAAAAATCTGCAACTTCAGATTTCTAAGGCTATTAGTTTTTTAATTATAGCCAGTTAAAGATGACCGACTAAGACAAATTTACCGTCAGATGGCAACACTAAAATCATCATAACTCTTGTTCTAATTAACATACAGACATGGGCTTGGTATCACTTTAAAGCATTTGAAATGACCTTTTATATGATACCAAACACATTTTTTTCTTTTTTTAAGTTACAAGGTCATGGCGCTTGACCTTTAACCTTGAATTACTAAAAAACGAATTCTTCAATTTTCATAATTTTTTTTTTTTTCTGAATACTAAAATGCCTTAACTAGATGTGTACAAAGTTTCAAAATGGGATCATATATAAAATAAATAACAAAATACAAAATGTTTGCATTAAATTATATATTCATATATAATGAGTTCACGAACTCATTCTATATGTATATAAAAATGGATTTTTGTTAAAATTTTGTATTTATTTTTAATATTTGTACACCTATGCCAGCTTTTATTTAAATCATCTTTTATTAATGAGATCATCATGCAAAATAAAATTATTGGCAAAAAATAATTGTTTAATATTTAGCGATTAGTGCACCTGGCAATTATTTATTTAAGATGATAGAAGTGATGTTTTTAATAGTGACAGGCAGGCTTGGGGAATTAAATGTTATACAGTTAACATACAGTATTGCTATGAACTTTGAATATTTTATAAAAATTGTATTGTCTATTTATTTTTTCTTATAAACTTACATGACAAAATATAGCAAGTATAATCAGTTCAGAAATTTCTTGTTATATTATACGCATATAACAATATGGATTTAATTATTTAAATTTTAGATTAACTGTCACTGCTATATACGATAAAAAGGGGTGGATAGCTTGTGTGATTGATACTGATGAAGAAAATGCGCAAGTTAAATTAAGTGTGTTTTTTGTGTTGATTTGACATGGAATGACCCCTTCTGTAAACTAAAATTCGTTAATCTTGAACAAACGAAACTATTATATGTCTTGTATTCGACACAACTTAATATTTTCAGATTATATACATATTTTACAAATTGAGTTGATTCATACATTATTGAATTTCTTTTATATACATATATACATTTCTTAAAAACAGAATTTTTATGAATATTGTCGTTAAACACTACTGTAGAATTTTCTTCACATTTTTTTCTTTGTTGGTTCATATTAAACTTAAAATTATTTTTAATTTTACATTTCATTCTAATGAAAGTCCTGGTTCTTACAAATGTCATGACTACAAAGTCATCAAATACCGGATATTTACTTTTTATTATATCTTTTAACATCTGAAAAACATTCGGTTGTTGGTTAATAAAAGTTCAACGAAATTGGTTAAATTCTTTTTCCATTTTTATTACAGCATCAAAACATTCATCTGTTGGTCTCTCAAAAAATCTTGATAGCCCCTGAAAACACCTATCTGATCTCAGATCGATGTTACCACATTTTGTATGACATGGAAAATATTAAAAATTAAATCCCCTCCTCCTTTTGCACCCGGGCTTGGGACCGGCGTTGGCGGAGTTGCATTCACACACGCACACATACATACCTGCCAAATTTTGAAAATGGAAATAAAGAAAAAATACTTAACACTTTTTTTTTTTTCAGAAATACGATTCCATTTTTTAAGTAACAAACATATTTAGGCTGTTTAAGTAGATAAAACTATTTAGGAAATTAGTTATCAAAGCATACACATAGCTTTTATTAAAATTTAATTTCTGTTTTTTAAAGATCAAGTGAGCAAAAACATATGGGCAATTCCATCGTAACTGACGTAACATTTGATAATCGAATTTTGTGTTCAAAACTATGTAGAAAATTTACTAATAAAACTAGAACAAATTTTTACAATTTAAAATATTTCTTACTAAGGACTTAATACACAAACACCTGCAGATTATTACAATCTCTCTTTTAGTCTTAAAAATTGCAATTCAAAATTTTGTAACTGACATAACATAAAATATAAAAAAAAAATTTCTGCTTTCATTGAACAGTTAAAATTATCAAAACTATCCCATTACAAAAAGTGATTTAACATTCTCAATAACATGAAGTAATGCAAAATTATTACAGCAACTTTTAAAATTAATTTCTGAATAAAGAAAAAAATTGCATTTACACGTGTAACTGATGTAATATTACGATTTTACAAAGAGAATAATGGTACTTAATCGAGTTTGTAAACAGTAATTTACAATGCCTTTTTATTAGGATTTTATTATAGAATATTAAAATATCAAGTTTTCCCAATCATACCCTTAAATTAAACATATTATAAATTTTATCCCCCCCCCCCAAAAAAAATGATTATTTTCTGTGGAATTGGCTACATTCAAAACATGGCTTTATTTTCCATACAATGAAACGAACATATTTTGTTAACAATATTAAAAGTTTGTTATAATTTAGCGTTTAATGTTATTAAAAGCAATTTCAAAGTAATTAATAATTTAAGAGAAGAAAAATCGCACTTGACAAAAACTTTAAAAAAAAGAAAGTGCATAAGTTGGCAAGTATACACACAGAATTGTTCTCATTTACACCCATGTACAGATTAACAATAAAAATGAAAGGAATAGAAAAAAATAACCGATGATAAAGCACAGTCCTATGTAACAATGTTTAAATGATGTTTGGTATTTAAGTATTAGTGCTTACACTTGTAATATTAGATTTTCAAAAATAAATTTTCTAAAAATTCTGGGATCAAATGGATCATTTAAATTCAGTTTTTGAACTTTTTGATATGCATAATAGCATACAAAAACACCACAATTCATATTATCTGTTTGTAAAATATGTGGAGGGAAATATATTGGCCATTTATCAAATGAATTAAAATAGTTTTTTAAGATGTTGAACCATTTTTGAATAACAGCTTCATAAGAAGAATCGCTAAAACGCAAATGTAATGGGTCATAAAATTCAAATCTATGCTTTTTTAAATCAACATCCAGTGCGATTTAAGATTAAGTGGAATGAACAAATATTCTTTACATCTTATACTATCCAAGATTTTTTTATTTATCTCTTTAGATTCAGAAACCAAAAATGAAGAAATAGCCATATAATTATCACGGCCATGTAAAAGTTTAAACAAAAATGAATCTATAATTGCATCATATAACCATCCCCGTTTAAATACCACTGAATACGATTTCAATAACTTTTCCTCTTCATCACTTATAGTAGGATCTAGAGATTTTAACATATAAGCTGTCAATTCTATATCATTAATTTTTACATAAGGTGATGTCATCATTTTATTACTAAAATCTTTCAAATTCATATCAAAAAACACTGTTTAAGTTTATATGAAGAAAAATTAACAAAATCATTAATTATACAATAATATATGTGTTTTCGAAAAAGTATAGTGCTGAACGGATGAATCACACTACCTTTATTCATTATCTGATGTGCATAAAAGCACACAAAAACACCGCAATTACTATTATCTATTTGCATTACATGAGGTGGATATTCAATCTGCCAACAATTGTTATTTTGTAATATTGTATTAAGTATATTTGTCCAGTTTTTAAAATTATAGTTACAAGTATCCCTGACATCATTAGGTGATGAATCATACACAGATATTTTTTTTTCCTTTAGGTTGGCCACACAAAGAATCCAGTGAGACTGAATGCAAAGAGGGATAAACAAATGATTTATTGAAGAGATAGGATAGGGGAGATCCAATGCTTCTGAAATGCCAGAGTGTATACTGTATGAAATTGCAGAGCTTACAAAATGTATGTCCGTTCTTTTAAACAAAAGTTTATAAAAATAAAAATCTATTATAGAATCATAAAGCCAACCTTTTTGGAAATCCTGTGATTGCAACTTGATTGATTTTTCTTCAGAGGCAGAAAGAAAAGGATCTAAAGATTTTAGGTCTGTTATGTTTACTTTATAACAACTAACTTCAAAAATAGGTTTTGAAAAATCTTGAAAGTTACTTAGTGGAAATGTAAATGAATTAACAGAGATATTATGATCATACTCTATTATTTTACTTTTTGGAGTATTCAATTTTTCCTGTTTAAATGGAGGTTCATCTACATCATAATTAATCAAACTAGAATTTATATTTTCATCTCCTGAATCAATTACCTTACGTTTTTTGTTAGTTTTGAAAAGTCTAGGTTGGCGAATTAATTTTTGATTAGGGGGTACACTATGATTAGTTAAAGTTAGAATCTGTTCACTTTTATCACACTGTATGACACCTCTACACTCTGAAACTAGCGAATTTAAAGTTGTGTGTATATTTTTGAGAAGAATATTTTGCACGGTAGGGTTTTCTATCAAAATTAGTAATTCTGATGCTAAATCTTTGCAAGACTGTTTTTGCTTTTCAACACTATGAGGATTTTTAAATGTTAGAGGTTTTGGCTGTACTTCAAAATCTAAATTTTCATTATTATCAATTTTATCTTCAAAATCAAAAATTTTATCTTCAAAATCTATATTCCTATTATAATATGAATGTATCTTATGGATATGTTTACAAAGAACATCAGAATCTGGGCAATCACAAGTGTATAGGTGGTTACATAAAGTGCTGCATGACATTTCGGTGCATTTATAAAAACACAAATCAAAACAGCATGTATCTGTTACTCTGTTTACTGTGTAATATTGCACCTTCACAGACTGAGAGGCTATTAACCAAGAGCTATTCGATAATTTTGATATAGAAGAGTCTGGAATTCGTAATCCTCTTTTATGCCGATCTTTACAAATAGAAACATTTTTCTTGGGATGACCTATTAATAATTTATACTGATGACTTAAGTGTTACGCTCAATATCTAACAAAGTCAGTATAAGTTTATCAATTCTCTTATTGAATTTACGATGAAAATAACAAGTTTTCAACTTATTATGAAACGATTCGCAATACATATTAGTATCGGTAGCAGCATGAGGGAAATTTCTATAAGCTGTAGACCAGACCTCAATTCTATTACAATAATAACGTTGAAAGTAATCAATAAATGCAGAACTTATGGCTGAATAATCTTTTAAAAATTTATTGAGTAGAGAATGAAATTTAGACTCAGACTTTTCGTAAAGTATTTCTGTTAATTTCAAAAGCATTTCATCTTCTAACGCTTTCACCCTTACTTTGTTATGCAGCTGTCGAGTCCATGTTTGTCGAACATGCCACAAACATAATAAATGTTTTATACCTGTACCAAAAACTTTTTCAAAAGAAGGAAAAAAAACATTATCGTCATCAGTCATTATACAATTAATACTAAGTTCGGGAATTCTACATTGTATAGATTTAAGCAAACATGAAACTGTATCAATATCAGCAAAATTTATAATGAAATGCGCAACAGGATACCCACACCCAAACTCGTCTGGAACTATTAAGTTAATAAGGTAGAAATCATACTGATTTGTTTTATGAGTTGAATCAATGCAAAGGATGTCTTGACAGCCCTTTATCATCATATTCTTTTGTTCTAATGTTTGAATTCCTAATGCAAACAACTTATTAGTGTTTGGTAAAACATCTAGATCAGAGGGGCCACACAATGTTGTCATACCCTGAGGTTTATAAATTAAAATGGGATCATATTTTTCTTTTTTTAAATTGTCAACCAGAGATGAAACAGAGATTGCATCACTCTCCGGATACAATGCCTTAAACATATGTCTTTTATAAGCACTAATTACCCTATTTGAAATGAAATGTTCTTTGTGTGGTAAACTATCTCTATTATCTCTCATTCCAGCAGTATGTTGTAAAATCTCTTTAATTTTAGAAATAGGGACAGACAATCTTAAATGAGCTTTAACCAAATTTCTTACACTAAGTTTTAAAGGTTGATGTTTGACGCTTTCAAATTTTAGGGGATGATTATGGTTAGAAAAATATACCACATTAACAATTCCTTGCTTTTCTGAAACACATATTTTAACAGGACAATCTATGTTTTTTGGAATAGTTCCTTTTTTATTTTTCCTACTAGTAGCTGGCGCGAATTTAGTATGAGGCCTTCCAAACTGGCAGCTGTAATAATAATATTTACTAGACATGCTATACTTTGTTCCTGTATATTTTTTAAAAAAAGTAAAAGTTGATGAAGCTTCACATTCAAACCAATTTTGAAAAAGACTAACTGAATCAAAGGTTAAATATTTTATGAAACCAACTTCATGAACAATTAGTAAATGTTTAATTAAAGATGAAAATTTTCCGAATGATTCTCTGTGATGAAATGATAAATTGCATTTTTGACATGTATCTACTGCTAAAGTTTTTGAACAAGATTTTGTATGTCTATAAAATGACTGCTTACAATTAAATATTTTGCTGCATCTATCACATTTACGGGGATATAATACTACTACTTCAATTTTTTTTTCCCTATTAACTGGTTTACATGAACTTTTATGGTTATAAAACGATGCTTTTGACTTATAAATTTTAAGACAAATATCACACCTAAATGACACATTAGAATTCGGTTGCTTACATTTAGATTTATGCTGACTAAAAGATTGTTTTGTTTTATAAATTTTTAAGCAGTCATTACATTTTCTGGGATACATACTTATATTACTACTAGTTATATACCCATTCTCACAATTTTCAGTTCCACCACCCACTGTAGAGCAATCAGCTTTGTTGAGCTTATCATAAGGCAATACTTTTGTTTTACTAATCTCCATACAATTTGGAACCTTACTTACAAAAGCAGAACATGAACCAGCGATATCCTTCCGTGGCTTCGAAGAATTAGACCTATTAAAAGATACTAAAACACATTCATTTAAACAAGACAAAGAACTTTCAATTTGAAACAGGTTATTAGAATATGAAAAAAAACTGATATAAATAATTAAATACTGAAGATGCACTAGAATTATACACAAACCTATCAGAAAAACTCTTATTCACATTGCTATCAGACCTAACAGAATTCCCAACAACATTAACTGATAATAAACAAATTTCGCAAACAGCATTAGAAACATAAGACCCAGACCCTTTAACATGATTACAAGAAGCATTAACCAGGGAGACATTTACCATTGTCATGGCAGGAGGCAACGCAACAGGAACAGCAGAGAAAGATGTGGCGGGCGGAACAGGGAGAGACGCGAAAAGAGGAACGGGGGGAGACGCGAAAGGAGGAACGGGGGGAGACGCGAAAGGAGGAACACGGGAGGAGACGCGAAAGGAGGAACACGGGAGGAGACGCGAAAGGAGGAACACGGGGAGACGCGACAGGAGGAACACGGGGAGACGCGACAGGAGGAACACGGGGGGACGCAACAGGAGGAACACGGGGGGACGCGACAAGAGGAACACGGGGGGACGCGACAAGAGGAACACGGGGGGACGCGACAAGAGGAACACGGGGAGATGCGACAAGAGGAACACGGGGAGATGCGACAAGAGGAACACGGGGAGATGCGACAAGAGGAACACGGGGAGATGTGACAAGAGGAACACGGGGAGATGTGACAAGAGGAACACGGGGAGACGCGACGGGAAGAGCAGGGGGAGATGCGACATGAAGAGCAGAAGAAGAACCCCCAGAGATCGACTCCATTGATTTAGGTGTTGAAACAAACTTGACATTTTCCGATGATGGCTTAAATACACGAAAAGTAAAAGCCCACCTTCCTTTGCCAGTAGATTCCACACCATCAATCCCATGGTGAAACGAACTCTGGTCCCTGAAGACATAAAAATCCCCACCTTTCAACCACTTGCGTGCAACCTCTTGCTTACTGTTGTCTGCTAACACAAGAGTAGCCCCAACACCATGACATAAGGTAATGACCTGGTCACATGCGTGGATAGGTTCATCATCCTTATGGAGGTTAAGACCTGGAGACCCTCTTGGATAGTATACCAACAGACAAGCATTAGGTGCAGCTAGCTGCAAATCCCTAACAACCCCCTCACACAGATGTCCTACTTCTGAGAAGGCCGCACATGGCTCAATCAATCTGCTCCCATATCTATAACTCCTATCTGCAAAAAGCCACTCATAACGTTTAGCTACGTACTTACCCACCCTAGAGCCTTTAACATTAAGCTTACTAACAAAATTTTGAACTTCTGCCTTCTCAGATACACTAAGCAAGCCGCGCTCTACACCTGGAATAATGGGACACACAGAGCGAGATGATGATGGAAGAGAGCCAGTGTGAGATGAAGGTAAAGAGTTCATGCGAAATGGAGGAAGAGAGTTAGTGTGAGATGATGGAATAGAATTAGAACAAGGGGAAAGAAAAGGGTTAGAATGAGATGAATTATACATACCCTTATCTACTGCAGTGATGTTCGATGATATTCCTACCTTGTCTTGAAACTTGGTTGATGATCGCCAATATACCCTTGAATCAATTCGGTTCGCCACCACCTCGGCATAGGAGAGCCCTCCTAGATAATCAGGAAAGCCAAGCAGGGAGGAAGAAAAGGGTGATTCAAAGAAACAAGACATCTTTGAAGAAGGACTCGCAGCAGATGACATTTTAACTGAATTCAGTGAAAGTGTCAAACACGAAGACCTGAAAAGACACAATAAATGATTAAAAAGGTAAAACATTAGAGAAAAACAGATCTTTTATAAAATTAGAAGTTAAATAATACAAATAAGTAATGTCACTGATGATATACACCAGTCATCAAAATTAAAGGACAATGAGAAAAAATATGCTCACAAAGTTAATGTTGCAACCAATGCCCAATCATGCAATTATTTATGTTACTTAAATACTATTGAACTCAAAATTGCACTTCCGCTGATATGTTAGCACAAGAAATATGCAAATTAGATGATTGACAATGTGGTGCACAATGGACGTATGTTGGAATGCTGGTCTGTAGTGTTCCCCCCCCCCCCCAAAAAAAAGTAATATTAATGAAAGTTATAGGTAATATCCATGAAACTAAAATTATTTTATTTAGTATTTAAAATATTCAGCTCACAATATTTGTTTCATATTTGTAATATTAATTATTATAAATGATATATCAAGTATACTACTCTGGAAGATTAATTGTTAAAAATAGTGAGACAAAACTAAGCACTAATATTCCAAACTTTTTTCTTTTAATTAGTACCTTTTAAATCCCACACTGTTTCAATAATTTGATAGCTGTCATTACCCGATATTTAGTATTTTAAACTATCCACGTAAAATAATTAAAACATTGATCTTCTGATGATTACAGTAATTAATGCAAACAGTAATTGATTATCACAAATATTTTATTAATCACTGGTATCCTAATTGTTAAATTTATTTGAAAATAACTATTTTGTTTCATTAGTATGTATTCATTAAATTCTGGTTCTAAATACAGTCATACAAACAATTATATTTAATACATTTTATTGGGTGTCCATTACTGGGCTTTTGGGTATGTTATGATATATTTCTGTTACTTAAAATTAAATTTCGATTCATATTGGGAAATGTGACTATAGGAATGGTTAAATATTGTTGATAGGTTAATATAATATTGAAAAATCTGGAATATAATAATTATAACTATTAATAAAAAATAATTTTTAAAGAAATTCGTTAAGGGTGTCCATTACTGGCACATCTACCCTATATATATATGCCTGGCACAGATGTCATATATGTCCCATATTGGCACGATTTTTTTCCAGTGCCAATTTGGCGAAGACATCAACAACATCTGGGTTACCATATCAAGCAAAATAATGACACTTTGACGCCAGTTAAGTTAAGTACCCGTTGCGTATATGACATTGGCGTCAGAAGAAAATCACGCCAATATGGGGCATATATAACATCTGAGCCAACATACTTTTTGATGTAAATAAAATAGTAAAATTAAATTTTCAGGACTGAGTAACAAAATACCGTATTTTATGGAAGAAACGCCGTGGCGTTTACGAGTTAAAAGTTAATTTTTCCCAAGTGTGGCGTTTACGATATTTTTAAAATTCCAACTGAGTTTCCTTAATTTAAAAATTCTTAAAAATATTTAAAATCGAATTTAAATATTTTAAATAAAACTTCAGACATCTTAAGATATTAAAAACGAGGCATCCTACACTACTCAGAAAACTTTGATTAAAGCTAGGTGAATGTGACACTGTCGACAAAAGTAGCGTTCCGATGGATGCGGCGTTTATGATATTTTAAAGCTTATTCAGGCCAATTTGAGGAGTGCGGCGTTTCTTCCTTAAAATACGGTAAGCAGAATCAATGTTGTAATATTTTTAAGCACTATTTTGACATTTTGCAATGGAGTAGTATTTCTATTAATTGATCAGTTAAATAGTGTGTTACGCTTAAAGCATTTACTGTCTTCCTCCTTTACAGTTACAATTAAGGATGATACTTTACAGGTATGGTTAAAAAATAGTTGTAATGCTTTTAGAATGCACAGTTAAACAAGTAAAAATCAAGTTTAAAAAATCAAAAAACCCGACTGCATAAAAAGCGAACTAATAATTATTTCTCTTCAATGTTAAACTATTTTTATATTACTTACCTATTTTTTTTTATTTACTTGTATTGATGACTTTTAAGTTGTGTTTAATTGTTAGTTCCTATCTATAAACATGGTTTTGATGAGGCCGATAGGTATCTATGATGGTTAGAGTTGCAGTAAAGCTAGAGTTCCTACCTACACCACTTTCAGGTTGTGTGATATTTAAATGGAGCTTCTGACTAAAATAGTCAATGAAGCATCGTCTTCATTTTCAAAGACCTATCCAATGATATGCCACTCAATAGGGTGCACAAAAAAAATTTTTCCCTGCATTTACCCCATTTTGCAATTTACGTCCGTCATTTTGAATTAAAAACAAAATCTAGCCTATAACCATCGGACAGTTAAAACGAATCGACAGAGACCTCATTCATTAAAATCCATCCAGCCGTTGGGATGTTTCAAGGGTATAAAGAAATCAACATACCCAGATATGTGTGAAACACATAACCCTTCTTGGCAGACGGGTCAATAGATAAAATACCAAGGATTAATATTGAAAAATTACTGACCAGGATTTACCACACAAATATGGGCTTAGTTTCGGTTTGTTCATATCAAAGTTTTTAATATAGAAGAAGAAAATTTTATAGTAATCACTTTTGAAACATGTCATATTTGAAATAAAATAATTAAAACTTTAAAAATGACACGGATCTTAGGCTGTTTAACCCGGCTTTTTTGGTTTAAACCGGGATTTTTAACTATATTTTCCTATTACATATACATGCACATTTATTGATAAAAATAAACATTTTCAGATATATAAGTAATACAACTTCATTTAAAAATAATTTAAATTAAATAATTGCAATCAATTATATAAAAATTGAAATCATTTAAAATTGAAACATTTTTAGTAAAAAAAGCTATGTCATATGTTCCATGAATAAAATGCTCTACATAGTGAAACACCGATACCTTGAAAATCTTAATAAACAATCTTTTGATTACTAGTATTATAAATAAATATATGATATAGTTTCATAAATATAATATACTTTCCCATGGCTATTCAAAGTAATTTCTTTGAAATATTTGCAATCTGAGATATCTGATTTTTCTGTTAGAACACTACCTGAACAATTATTATCTTTTATTGAAAGTAAAGCTTTTTATAAAGAATTCCTGAAATGGTTTGAATTTAGCATTAGAGTCTTTACACGTTTCAAGAAGTATTGTGTATTGCCATTTGACACTTCTCCTGAGAAACTGCCAGGAAAAAAAAAAAAAAAAAAGAAAGGCGGCAGTTAAATAAACAGAAATACCTATTTACCAGCTTTTTAGACTGCTACTGAAAACATTGATCTTAAAATGGAAAGTAGATTTATAAAAGTTGTCATCCACTAAAACATTTAAACAGCCATCAGACTTAATACACAGGCTTTTTTTCTAAGCTATGTTATACTACATACTACTTTTAAATGTCTAAACTAAAAATTAATACTATATCTTTTTAGGCATTTTTATGAGACTTTTTTCTATTATATGTCTCAAGCTCAAGCAAACATTATCTCGATTTTCCCCCATTTTTTTTTTTTTTTTTGTCAGATCTAAATAGTGGATTCGATTATGCAATAGACGATTTAAATATATCTATATTGCATATTTTAGTTAAAAGTAAACATGTCCTCTTATTCGATTTCATATCTTGAGTTTATTTTTTATTTTTAAGACTGTTCTCAAATCCAAAAGGGCAACTTTATGACATAAGTTTTAATTTATTTTTGTTAGGAAATGCATGAAACTAGCAGATGATGTTGTTCAGAACCTATTTAATGGAACTGTGCTTTTTTTTTTTTTTTTTTTTTTGGCAAATACAATATATCTTTCAGAAAATATTCTGAAAGTGGGCGTTTTGAACCAAATTTCTGTGCGAAAGAAGAATAACCACTCAAGGGAGGTCATAGTCACATGATCAAAATTGTTTATAACTCAATAGGTAATTTATTTATCAAAAATGGAAAACACAGTTCGATTCCAAATCGCTTCCATAGTCAGGCCTCCCGATTTTATATCTTTCCGTTAAAAAATTAATTTGTAAATGTGTCAAAGCGTTTTTCACTTGTTGAGTAGAGCAGTTGAGAACACCCTTAAAAGATAATCTCCCCAATCAAGAACATTTTCTTTTACAACTTGACTGAAATCTTAAAGGTCATTTTATGTTATTAATTGTAAATAATCTGCATTTTTTCAAAGGAAAATATTTTATTAAAAATATTGAATATTTTTAATCTATTTTATCTTTGCTAAATTCACATGTTTTAAATTTTTTCTTTAGAGCTTCAGATATGTTCATCAACACATGCAATTAGCATTCTACATGCTTACAAATATAACCTAGACTCACTATGTTTCACAGTGACTGCTGGGATAAGACTGTTAAAAGTAGAAATTATTTATATCCAATAATTTGAAACACAAATTACAAAACATGAGAAAATATTATAATTAGATTTTTTTTGAAAAAACCAGTTGGTTAACCAATTGATTTAAACCTGTGTCAATCCTGCTGGTAACAGAATAAAATCATAATGCAAAACCCCAATCCCAATATAGAAATGCAAGAAAAACAAAGGCTTACTAAACCCAACAGCCATGATACAGCAGAGAAAACTCTCAGTCATCATTCATTAGCATACAGAACAAAGAGTAGCAATGGAGAGAGTTACTTATGATTATGTCATCATTGAGGCATAATCTAATCCTTACTAAATCTTAACTAATCATGCAATCTAAATAGTAGAAGTGTAATTTTCAGGGACCCGGAGCTGGAGCCGGAGCGCTCCGGAGCTGTGTTTTCCCTGGAGCCGGAGCCGGAGCCGGAACTGGAGCTCTAAATTTTCCCCTGCTCCAGGTCTCCTTTAGTTTTTAATATTCTTTTAAATTAATTTTTTTTCAGTCTTTTAAATTTCCATGCTTAACATATTTTTATTACATCATTATTCAGTATTTTAATTATATCATTTTTTAGGGGTTTTTTAAAATTAGATATAGAAAACTTCTCAAAACATGTTATCACTACTTTACTTCTACATGTGTAGTTGTACAATTTTCGTTGTTTGAAAAGTGTAGAAGAAATTTAAGATTCTTGTGTTTAAAATTCTACCAAACTTTCTATTTTAAAAGCAAAAGCTAAAAGATGTCATATTTTCTGAACAAGCATTTCAAGTTTGATGAGAAGAAAAATATATTTTGTCAGATCTTTAATAATGGTAAAGGAAGAAAGAATTTGTGAGCAAAAATTAAATGTGTAAATTAAAATCTGCAACTCAGAAGTGTGAAGTCGGAGCCGAGCCGGAGCCGGAGCCATGGTATTTTATCTTGGAGCGGAGCTGGAGCATCAAAAATTTTTCGGCTCCGGGTCACTGATAATTTTAGCTCAAATCTGCCATTTTGGCTATTTTTTTTTAAATAAAATGATTTTAAAAAAAGAAGAAAGAAAACTAACTACTTGTTTTTTTTTTCTTCTCAGCTAATTTCAGAAAAATTAGTCTGCCATGTGGATTTAAAGATTATGAGAAAAGTTTGATTAAAAATGTTTATCACTTTACAAATTTATTAATTCATCATTTTTCTAAAGCTTTGCTTGTAGCTTCTGCATAAGTAGGATTTTGCATTTTTCAATAGTGTGTAAAATAAATGAAAAGAATAGGGAAAAAGTGAAAAAAAAAAAAAAACATTTGGTTTAAACCAAACAACCCTGTGAAAAAATCAAGGTAAATGTTGTTTTGCAGAAATTTGAGTAGCAGTTTCGAATTTATTATTACAAAATATAAAAAATTTCAGCTAAAAGAAAAATTAAGGCATTGCAAAGCAAAGGGTTCAAAGTACTTTGCAGATTTTTTAAAAGTTTCATGAATTGTTATTTTGATAACAAAAATGAAAATTAACATGAATTACCTCAGAAACTCAGTGACTAGGAATTACTCCGGGTGATTCTCTACATACAAATAAAAAAAAAAACAGGTTAATTAAAAAAAAAGTAAGATTAAAGAATTTAAATTGTTCGCTGAGGAAGGGACAGAGGGCAGAACTTTGGCAAAGAGGAGAGGGTAAAAAAAAGATAAAACAACAAACACAACATTTTTTTTTTTAAAAAAGAGTTAAATTTTGTACGTGAGAGGGGAAGGGGGGGGGGGACAAAGGAAAATAAAATCGTAAAAATAAAATCACATTTAGAAAAGTCAGAAATTTTTTCATATCTGAAAAACAGAAGATTTATTTGAGTCGCACGCGATATAAAACAATAAGAAAGAAGAAATAATAAAATGAAGACCTCATTTATCCATAAAAAATAATATAATTCTCATTAAAACAAAATGTATACTCGAGGCAATCATTAAACAATAGCACGTGCAGGAGGGATAGAAAAAATTAAGAAACAGTGCAGGGGGAATATATAAATTAACAAAAGTTATGTTTAAAAAAATTCAATCTTACCTGAAAATAAACAGAACATGGAAATATTGAAAATAAATAAAATTTAGTAAAAAAAATGAAAAAACAGCGCGCTTAAAAGCACGTTTATAGAAGCGATAACGATAAGCACTGACTACAGCCAACCACTACAGCAACTTTGACTTAGCTAGCCAAGCTGAAAATATCGCCAAGTTACCAAGTTAGTGACCTACGTCATTGATGACGTAGGTCACTAACTTCCAGGTAAACCTGTATGTCTGTTTTCTGCAAAACTCTCCGCAAACATCGGGCCTGTTCAGAAGTGCAGAAAACGCCGCGCGCGCGCTCAGAAGTTTTTACCATGGAGTAGGTCATATCGAAGAAAGGAATTTTAAAGTAATTCAATTATTTCATTAGTTTTATGGTTCAAAACAGGTAAAACCAACGACCATATTTCTTTATCCTTCCAAAACATGGTTTTCGTAACAGAAATACATGCCTATGTTCACTCAGATAAAATCCAAAATATTCGGGAGAAACATCACGTGACCTACTTCATCTACTTTTGCCCGTTCAGTATTTAAAATCAATTAACCAACCGCACACAAACTTGACGCGGGCGGCTCAAAAAATTTATGTGGGAAGTGACTATTCGTCCGACCAATCGGACTTTTAGCTATTTAGGCAGAACGTCCGACCATCATATACGCATGCGCGCCAGCAAATGATCGGGCGAAATCGCTTTGTCATAACTCCGCCTTTTAAAATATAATTGTTTATTTATTTTCAATACACATTAAGTGCATTTATGCAAATTAGGTCATTTTCTTTTTAGAAGAAAGTTATTTAGATTTATAAATATTAATTTAGTAATATTTGTCTTCAATTATTTATTTTTTTAAACGTTATATTTCGTTAAGCAATACTAATATTTGTTGCTACATTTATATTATTAATTATTTAATACATTATTATTAATTTAATAATTTATTATATTGTAATTAATTTAATAATTATTATTTATTAACTAATATTAAAATATTAACAATTATAAATAGTTTGTAATTTTTTTGTATTACACAATTAGTTTATTTTATATAAACAATAATAAATGTTTGGATATTTGATATTTCTTAATTGTTAAACTTATTTATATATATATATATATATATATATATAATATATATAATATGTATATAAATATGTATATAATATATATATAATATGTTTAAAAGATATCTAGGAATTCTGACAACATAAATTGCAGTTTAGATTATTTCATGTTGATATTTTGCACCTTTAATAAATAGCAAGCTAGGTTGGGTCAAAGGCAAACATGTTCCAAAATCGTGCCCCTCCTTGGATTTCTTTCTGTCGGCGTCTATATCTCTTAATATTTCAATTTATATCTTATTATTTTTGAAGATTTAGAAAATCGGGGGGTGGGCTTCATTTCATATTCCACAAAAATAAGCAGTACTCTTTTTTTTTTTGTACAAATTAATTTCACTCAATGAGTAATTATTTTTTGTTGATTAAGAAACTTTTTTATGAAACAATAAATTTTTAATGAAGTAATTTAACAATATAATAAAGTGATAAGCTTTTTTCAATGTTCAAAACTTATTTATTATTATATTAAAGTTATTTAAAAAAAAAAAAGAAACGTAGTTTTAAATTTAAAATAACTGTTTTGTATTAAATTATTCAATAATTTATTCATATGAAAATGAATAGTAGTTTTTTCACAAACAAAACATTCTAAAGGCCAAATGTTGTAACAAAAGACAACTGGGAATGGAGACTTTAAAAATACAGTATATTCCATTAAATCGGCATATCATGGGACCAGAAATTATGCAGATTTTAGAATTTAAAAAATTTCTGGTCACTGTTTTGTTTACGTTTTTAAACACTAATTTGAATGTAACACTACACTCGAAATTATAATGAATGTAAAGTAAATTAAAGTCGTGTAAAATAATTTTTTTTAATATTAAGTAAAATAATAAAAATTAAGAAAATTTAAAAAATGTATAGAAAAAATGAAGGTCAAATAAATAATAATGCATAACCTATATTCATAAAAATAATTTTTTCTTGAACTATTCAATGAAATTTGTCTCTTAAAAATACAATAATAATTTATTTAAAAACTTAATATAAAAAAGGTTTCTTTCATGCTTATTCCGACAGACAAAAAGAGCCTCATTAATACATAAATACAATTTTTAATTAAGCATGCAATTGCTAGTAATATCAGCGCTCCTCTAACTTGAAATATTTTAGCTGGACAAGCTGTAAACAAACATGCATGCATGCGCAAACGATGGTCGGACTTTCTGCCTAAATAGCTAAAAGTCCGATTGGTCGGACGAATAGCCACTTCCATTTATGTGGGCGATTTGATCACGTGATTGTGCGCTTTGTGCTTATGTTTTATTGGTTGTGCTTTGTTTGGTAGGTTGATTGATACAATTTAACAATTCAATTGGTGTTATAAATTTTTAACAATTTTCTTTTAATCTATTTAAAAATGATTTATCAGTTGCTTTACATTTTTCGTGATAAATAGAAGGCTGTTAATAAACCAAGATTGTGATATCATCGTATTACGAGATTTATGTGTAATATGGATATGGATTAATTGGATAATGGATTTCAATGGAATTTGCACTGTTAGTTAGACAATTTTTCAGAGAAGTTTTCAGTATATATATTTCTTATTTTATGATTGCATATTTTAATACCGTGTGGATAATAGACCAAAATACATCATAAAACATGAGAAACAAATGGCACTCAAAATCATGTTAGTATGCAGGGACCGATTAACCTCTGAAGTTATGGGAAGGACAGTTTCATTTCGGGGGTCCCTTTCATTCGAGAAGTGTTTTCTATTCGACATCCCGAAAACTCACCAATGCTGCAAATATTATTCACTGGCTCAGCTGAATTCACATTAAAGAAAGTTTTTTTTATGTTCTACTTACAAAAGTATAGGATACAATCAGTGCAAAAATGATTTTGCATGGTATTAGCGTAAAAATGCAATTTGGATAAAAAAGTTTGAATTCAGAATGCATGCACAACATAAAATATTAATATTATACGTTGTGTATGCAAGCTAAATTCAATTATATTTAAATTCAATATGTAAAATAAACAATGCATCTAAATTAATGGACAGACTGGAGAATTGTGATCATGTGGTTGAAACTGACCTACTAACGAAAAATTAATTTGTAATGAAAGGTATTTTTATAAAACACTTTAAAATATATATATATATATATATATATATATATAATATATATGTGCGTGTGTGTGTGTGCAAATAAGTTAATAATTTGAAAAGAAATTAGATAGAATTTTGGAATGGAATTAATTCGATATAAAATTTGGGGCCTCTGTTTTCTCAATTTCGTGTACCTTCTAATTTTCTAAGGGAAGCATATGCTTTTCGTGCCTATTAGATAATCAGGCCCTGTTAGTATGAGCAAAATACTACTTATACTTTTAGTAGAAAGTTTATAAACATTCTAATCATACTTTATTCACCACAAAACTAGATGCAAAACGCCATATATTTTATATCTTTAAAAAATATATATGGAGATATTTTTAGTTAAAATAATGTACATCTATTACATTTATTTTTATAATATTTTCCATGTTGATTTTAACACCGTAAAATATGATTTGCATCCCAGTCTTGACAAAAATTCACTCCTAAAATACTAAAAAAAAAAAAAAAAAGAAAAAAGAAAAAAAGAAAAACATCAAGAAATTATCCTACGCGCAAACGTATACTTTCGCAAGGCGTTCAAATGTAAAACTTTCATTGCGAAATACCTCATTTTCTCGTATTTAAATAAGTATTTTATTACGACAAATTATCAAATTATTAACAAATTATCTTTATAATTAACATATTAACAAATATATATTTGACATATTAACAAATATATTTGACATATTAACAAATATTATATATTTGATACATATTCAAATATATAATATACCTATTATATATTATGTATATAATATGTATATATAATATATAATATCATATATAATATCAAATATATAATATCATATATAATATCAATATATAATCAAATATAATATCATATATAATATATTATATATCATATCAAATATAATATCATATATAATATCATATATAATCAAATATATAATATCATATATAATATATTTGATACATATTCAAATCTATAATATTACATATTATATATTTGACATATTAACAAATTATCTTTATAATTAGCACCATAATTAATCAAAACGTTATTTGTTCGTGAACACGCTGAACGTTTATTGCATCCACGATAAAGACCCACTCCATGTTCCTGTCTCCTGAGCTTGCGCGCGCGGCGCACGTGGTCTTTGAACGCACTCATAGTGCCCCATTTACGTATGTACGCATTTTTTGCAAACTTCACGGGGAGATCGCAAAAGGTCAAAGACGCTTCAGATTCCAGGCGTCTCCATGTATTCCTATGGCTCTAGGGGAGTCGCTTGGAGAGCGAGCGTCTTTTTTCTGTCGGGCATCTTTGACGACCGAAACGAGGCGAGTCGCCAGTAACAGCCAATCGAATGCTTGGAAATCTGATAATAGAAAAGCCTTTTCCGGAACAGCCAATGAAATGCTTGGAAAAGACGGACCGTGAGGCGGCTGTTGTCGCTAGACGCCTGGGATTCGAAGCGTCTTTGAGTCCTCGTGTAATAACACCATAAAATGGAGGGCCAAAATCACAGTCAGGTAAAATACAGCCACCCCATTGGTTGTGTGGTCGCGTGGTTTTAAGAGAGATAAGGGTGAGGATCACCAACTTGTTTCTCCATTTGAATTTTGAAAGGAGTGAGGGGAAAAGTAATTTTGAAGCGATTGTTACCTTATTTACATTTAGGCATTATTTACCTTATTATTTTGTTCGCTTTTATTTATAATAAACAATCGAAATTAACTCAATTAAGATATTTTGATAACATTTTACACAACGAGAGTGAATAATTTAGACTATAAGTTGTAACAATTTTTAAATTATATGAAATATTCTTTAATAAAAATTTAGTTTTTATTGGAAAATACTTGTAATATCATTTAAAAATTGTCTATAAATTCCATATGGTAAAAATCTCAATAAATTTTCTCCTCTATCCCCCCCCCCCCTTTTAAATCCATAAAATCACAAAAAAATAATATTATTCTCGAAAAAGTCAACAACTATCAAAAAAGACCTCTTTCTAGACTTTAAATCGGAAACTTTAAATTAACAAAATTGTATTAAAAAAAATTACACAAACAATTTAAAAAATACAGAATTTAACGTTTTATCATTAAATGAAAAAAAAAACCCCTTTAAAATAAATCCCAAAACTTTTTTTTTAAGTCGCTCCAGGTTCTCTGCCCATAAAATAAATATAAATGTAAAAAAGGTTTTCTGTTTTTAACTCTTTATGCCCGACGGTACATTAAAGTGCCATTAAAATAACTTGTTATAAAACTAATTTAATATTTGGCGCTTGTCTATTTATATTGAATAAATAAGCCATTTTTTTGAGTCACACCAGAACATTTAATAAAACACTCACAAGACGAACAAACAGAACATGAAGAATAATCAATATGAAAAAATCAGATATCATTTGTTGCCATGCAACTGGTATAAATTCTCAACTTTTAAAAATATCGTTTCCTTCATCCATGGAGTGATGAGATTGTAAGATACACGCGCATGAAAATAAATGTATTAGAGAAATTTAATTATTAGAGAAATTAGATAAATACTACATGAGTATCCCCCCCAGTGACGAAGGAACGATACAACAAAAAAACAATGTGAAAGTACAAGATGCATGTAAATAACACAATATATTTATAAAAAAAATCAATTGTATGAAGTATAGTTTATTTCAGTTGTCAGTCTTTTAGGAAATCTCACTCGTCTACCTGATTTGGTAGTTGGTTCTTCTGATTTTACTGGCTGGCTATCTACTGGAAAACTTTTAGTTTCATGATTATCTGTATTACTTGGTAAATCACTGAACACAAATGCAGGTTTAACTCTATCAAGTGAAACACAACTTTTCTTTCCATTTATGATTATGGTTATGTGCTTGTCATTTCTCGAGAGAACTTCATGAGGGCCAGAATAAGGTTGAGATAAGGATGGAAGGACTTTATCTAATCGGAGAAACACATGCGTGCAATCCTTCAATTCAGGGCGAACAAAAATTTTTGAGTGTCCGTGAGCAGATGTATATGAAGGTTTTAAACTATTCATTTTCTCTTTCAATTGTTGGATGAAATTATTGTCGCAGGATACCAAAGATGGGATTTCTGAACACATTTCAGCTGGTAGTGTGAGTGAAATGCCATAAACTAACTCAGCACTTGAAGCTTTTATATCAGGTTTCACAGCAGCTCGTATACCAAGTAGAACTGCAGGTAAACTCTCGGTCCACTTACTATGCTCATGAGCCTTTAATGCGCTCTTTAAGACTCTGTGGAAGCGTTCAACTAAACCATTTGCTTGAGGATGAAATGCTGTCGTTCGTATGCGGTTTGTGCCCAGAAATCTTGTCAGTTCTTTGAACAGATTTGATTCAAATTGTCTACCTTGGTCGGTTGTTATTATGATGGGGCAACCGAATCTAGATATCCATCCGTCAAAAATGGCACGGCAAACTGATTCTGCAGTTATATCTTTTAAAGGTATCACCTCTGGCCATCTTGTAAATCGATCTATTATTATTAAACAGTATACATTTCCGTCTGATGGAGGTAATGGACCTATCAAGTCTATGTGAATGTGTGAAAATCTTGCATCGGGTAATGCGAAAGTACCTAGACTTGTTTTCATGTGTCTGTGTACTTTAGAACGTTGGCAAGCACTACAACTATTGACCCATTCTTTCACATTTTTCTGCATATTGGGCCATTTTATCGTGATGCAATAAGATTTAAGGATGCTGCAACACCAGGATGAGCTAAATTATGGAAATGTTCAAATACCGTTCTACGAAAATTCGCTGGTACGAATGGTCTTGGAGAACCTGTTGATACATCACATATCAGTTCTGTGGCAGACATTGGAGATGGCATGCTTTTAAACACAAGAGAAGATTTGTTATCATTTTGCAAATTGCATAGATCTACATCATCTTCTTGAGCTTTTGCAAACTCCTCAAAGTCTAAAAATGAGCTGGAGATTTGATCTACTTCAATTCGAGATAAAGCATCAGCAACTGTATTGTTGGCGCCGCTTACGTGACGTACATCTGTACTAAACTGAGATATGTAATCTAGATGCCGCCATTGGCGCGGGCTGCATTTGTCTGGAATTTGTTTGAAGGCATATATGAGATGCTTTTGGTCTGTATATATGACAAAGTTCCTTCCTTCGAGCATGTGTCGAAAACGCTTTATTGATGTATACATTGCCAAGAATTCTCTGTCGTATGTGGACCATTTCTGCTGACTTTTTGAAAGCTTGATTGATAAAAAAGCAATGGGTTTCCAATGCCTTTTATTAAGCTGCATAAGAGAACCGCCAACGGCTTTGTCGCTTGCGTCAATCCAAAGGCTTAACTTTGCGCCGGGAATGGGATGTCGTAGGAGAGTTGCATTGGCTAAAGCTTGTTTGGCGTCATTAAACGTCTGCTCAGCCTCCACAGTCCATTGAATTGAGTCGTGTGAATTTTTTTCAGAGCGTCTTCTAGACTTTTTTGAATTCTTTATTCCTTCCAAGAATTTATTTAATGGAGCCAATATGTGAGCAGCTTTTGATATACATCGACGGTAATAATTAAATAACCCAAGAAATCGTCTTAACTGTGTAAGAGTAGTAGGTTGAGGGAATTTTAAAATGCAATCAACACGATCTGGTAGGGGCTCAATGCCAATTTCAGATACCTTAAAAACCTAGAAAATCTATGGATGATACGCCGAAAATGCATTTTGACGGTTTTAAGCTTAATCCGTATTCTTGCAAACGCTGAAATATGATTTTCAGATGCTCGAGATGTTCTTCTGGTGTGCGAGATGCTACCAGGATGTCATCAATGAAAACATACAAAAATGGAAGATCTCATGTAATTTGATCCATGAACCGTTGAAATGTAGCAGATGCGTTGCAAAGGCCGAATTGCATTCTTGTGCTCTCAAATAAGCCAAACGGTGTAATAATGGCACTTTTATGTACATCATCTGGATTAATTGGTATTTGGTGGTGAGCTTTTATGAGATCAAGGTGGGAGTATACTTTTGTACCATGAAGGTTCGAAGTAAAGTCTAAAATATTTGGAATGCTATAATTATCTTTTACTGTTTGTGCATTAAGTGCTCGGTAATCTCCGACAGGTCTCCAATCTGTAGAATGTTTTTTAGGAACCATATGAAGTAGTGAAGCGTAATTGCTTTTGGATGGCCGAATGTGACCAAGATCAAGCATTTGCTGAAATTCGGCTTTGGCTATTTTTAATCTGTCTGGAGCTAATCTTCTTGGTTTGGCGTAGACAGGAGATCCGGTAGTTTCTATATGGTGAAATATTGAATGCTTTATTTGTTGATCAGCACGAGGAGGTTTAGTTATATCTGGAAATTTAAGTGGTAATTTATGATAAATACTATTTCCCGAAACAGTTTTGATAGAATGAACAGATGCTGTATGTATATGACCGGGAGTAGCTAAATTTGTAACATTATCCACTAACTTTTTATTACGAAGATCTGGAATTAGATTAAAATGATATAGGAAATCTGCGCCGATAATTGGAGTGCTTACATCGCCTATTAAAAAGGGAAAGCGAAAAGTTTTTCTGAGATTGAAATCAAGTGTCAAAAGCTTTTCTCCATATACATTGATTCTTGAGGTATTCGCAGCAGTTAGGGTCATAAAAGGGGTATTTTTCTTGTGGGAAAATGACGCTGGAATAATACTGATGTCGGATCCTGTGTCGCATAATTAATTTATATTGGTCTTTCGATCCTTTAAAAAGAGGCGACGAGATATTTTATGCAAGGTGGCTGTCGCCGCTACACCTCGCCGTCTGTGTTTTTTGAAAATGAACAAGGTTCGGAGCATTTCTTGGCCTTTTCGCCAAATTTTTCGTGATACCAACATTGCTGTCTGGAATCTTTTGAAATGCTACGGCTTCGTGACCTACGTAATTCCAGTTGTTTAATTCGATCATTCAGTTTTTAATTTCACATAAAATTTCTGAATTAGCATTTGATGGTACTGAAACAGCATTTACTGCGGTGGGATTATATTCCAAAATTCGGTCAGCAACTTCGGCTGCTTTATCAAGTGATAACGGTGAGATAGATGCTAAAATGCTCTGTACATATGACGGTAAATGTGAAATAAATAATTCCAACATCAATTCATCGGATACATTGTGGGACTCAGCTCTTCTTTGCATTAATCTTAAAAGATCACTGGGTTTACTATCACCGAGCTGTTCACCAGCTAACAATTTCCTTATTTCAGATTTTGACGAGTCGCTTGTCCGTTTTATTAATTCCATTTTTAAATCCTCATATGGTGTATTATCGGACGGTTTGATAATTAAATCCCGTACAACAGATGCGGCATTTGGAGGTAAGTTAGCCGAAATATAATTAAATTTAGTTCGACTTTCTGTTATGGCCTTTGGATGAGCTAATTCAAATGAATGTTCACACATTGCGAACCAAAGACCGGCATCATTAAAGTTATACGGTGGAATACGAACAGCGCTAATTTCTGTCATTTTCCAAAATAAAATGAAATATTACTCACTTATTACAGAGTTCTTTTAACGTGCTCCAGCACGGGTCACCAGTTTGGTGCTTGTCTATGGTATTTATATTGAATAAATAAGCCATTTTTTTTAGTTACACCACAACATTTAATAAAACACTCACAAGACGAACAAATAGAACATGAAGAATAATCAATATGAAAAAATCAGATATCGTTTGTTGCCATGCAACTGGTATAAATTCTCAACTTTTAAAAATATCGTTTCCTTCATCCATGGAGTGATGAGATTGTAAGATACACGCGCATGAAAATAAATGTATTAGAGAAATTAGATAAATACTACAAATACATCGATTAATAGTTATACTGTTTAGAATGAATTATAGATATTTTACTTTATCTTGTTCCAAAAAACATTGGTTGCACAAAAGAAAATTAAAAACAATAATTTATTTTGCCTTTGCATCTATTTCAGCTTTCTTGACGTTGACAGATTGGGGAGGGGGGGGGGGGGTGAAAGTTTCTGTTCGGAAATATTTCTATTGCAGGAAATTATATTTGTAAGGGAGGTGAAAGTTTCTGTTCAGAAATATTTCTATTGCAGGAAATTATATTTGTATATTTTGTAATTCTACAAGATACTAAAAAAAAAAAAAAAAAGATATGAGGGGAGTTACAAATATTGCACAAACTCCCTATAAATTCAATTTAAGTAATTAATTTTGGCAAAATCCTTCGAAAATTTATTAAATGATTGTGTAAATCTTCTAATGTAGTTTCGAAAATTCACAAAATATGCTTTAGAAGATGAAATTATCATAATTTGGGGCATAAAAGTTAAATATTCTTTTATAGACATTCAATGTTTACCTTAAAATTCAAGCCTAGTTTCATGACTACTACTCAAGTCCGTTACAATGTGTTAATTTGGCGTGGACCCCGATTATGGAAATTTCCTTTGTTTAATTTACGATTAGAAAAGCATGAACTTGTGCATTTATTTTAAAAATCACAATTTTCTCTCTTTTTTTTTTTTTTTTTTTTTTTAACATATGCAAAAGTAAAAAAAGCATAGTTTAAACAACCTTTCAAGATTTCTAAATTGTTTTTTGAAACATAAAATAATTAATTAATTAATGATAAAATTGCATTTAAAATATATATTACATTCCTTATATTTTATTTATATTTTATTTTTTACATTTCAATATTTAAAATATTTCATTGTTGCAGTTTCACAGCTAATTGGCATATTTTAGCGTGCATGATTTGGCACATAATTAATTCCATTCGTCTTGTAACTCTTATACAGTTATAAGCATAAATAATATTTAGCAATTTATCACCTGGACCCTCCTTAGGGAAACATATTAATTTATAATTAAATTCTCAAAATATTAAAATGTTATATTGTCATCGAAAACACACCTGCTTTCATAATTTTTATAACCTTAGCATGCAAGGAAGTGAGTGAAAAATCGATTTAAAATTTTCAGATTTAAATACATGAACCAGGAAACAAAATAATTTATTGCACATACTATTACAAAATTGTTCATGTAATATTTTTTGTTCTGTTTATTCTTAATGATTTAAATCGGTTTAAAAACTGACATTATTTTTTTTAATTATTTTCCGTTAGGCAAAAAATTTTTGAAAGTTTTTAGTATTCTAAGTTAGTTATTAAATTTTTCTATAAAAAAGGGCAAATATTCGTTTTATTTTGGATTTTAAAAGTAACATAAGGGAAAAAAAATGCAAGTTTCATTTTTAATTTTCATTAACTAAAAAAGAACTTGCCATATTATTTAAAATTTTTTACAGCTTAAAATCGAAATCTTTCATTCACAGTTTATAAACAGTCATCAAAATATCTTGAGTTAATTTCGAGTGCTTATTTTAAATGAAACAGAAAAAATTCGCTTCAGTACATGTTTTTTTCTCGGAAAAGGGAGTATTCGACGTTTCCCTAGCGCTAGAGATTGCTCTCTGAAAAGGACGCGACTCAATGACCAATGAGGTGCTCCTCGGATTTCACCTGACTGTGATTTTGGCCCTCCATTTTAGAATTTCGCTTCTCGCAAGGGGCGAAAGGGGAAATTAAATTAATGCTTTCCAAATACATGTATTTGGAAAGCATTAATTTATTTTCACCTTTTTTTTTGTTTCTTTTTCTCCCCTTCTCCGGTAGATGTCGCTACTTATTCACCCAGTCGTTTCCACTGTTTCTCTCTCATTGGTTGTTTTTGGCGCCTTAGCTACCCACATCGGGTATATAAGGCAGCACGTCATTGTCTATCATTTTGCTCAGCATTGCTTTTTCTAGCACGCTGTTCCTTTTTCCTTATCTCTCACTGAAGAAGAATCTCGCTAGTAGATTCGAAACAGCTGTTTGCTGCTTTTCATGTATTTTTTGTGCATTTTTAAACGTTGGTTTTTTCTGCTTTTTAATATCTTTGCACAAAGGCTTTATTTGCCAATTTTATATAAGAAGTTGTTTTAATGTATTTGTAGCCGTTGCATTAAATATTTCTAGTTAACGATTACTTGGATTAATAACTTTTACTTAGTTTTCTAATATATATATATATATATATATATATGGTGGAGGGGGCGGGGGATAATTTATTAGAATTAAAAAAAAACAATTTATGTTTTTAACTGAGTTTTCCAATAAATATAAATATACTTTTTTTTAGGTAGCTTTCATTGCAAAAAGCTACCTATTGCAGCCGTTCGGAGGAAAGCGATTTCAAAAAATTTTGGTATATTTTCATCGATCATGACCCCAGACCCCGAAACCACCCTCCGTTCAAAATTGACATATATATATATGACCTTTGTCACACTGTAACTCTCGTATTTATGAACCGATTTGGATGTAATTCGGTGTGTACATAGTACCTACCAATGTCTCGACCGAGTTTGTTGGCCAGCTTCATCCGCCATTTTGTTTCAAAATGGCGGCCATTTAAAATTTTTAAAAAAATTTGAAATGTGGTACCAAAAAATTGAAAATAGAAAAATATTTTTTCTTATGTATTTGACCTTTATACAAAGATTCCGGAGCAGTTTTTGTTTCGTCTATATCTTAAAAAATGGCTGAGTTATAGCATTTTGAATTTCTAGCGTGGCTGACATTTTGAAACGTCCTGAATTTTGTCACGCGATAAAAGGCGTATTTATGAATCGATTTGGATGTAACTTCGTTTATACATAGTACATACCAATGTCTCGACCGAGTTCGTTGGCCAGCTTCATCCGCCATCTTGTTTAAAAATGGCGGCCATTTAAATTTTTAAAAAAAATTTAAATTTGAAATGTGGTATTAGTAAAATTAAAAAAATATTTTTTCTGTGTTTGACCTTGATAAAAAGATTCGGTAGCAGTTTTTGTTTCGTCTATATCTTAAAAAATGGCTGAGCTATAGCATTTTGAATTTCTAGCGCGGCTGACATTTTGAAACGTCCTGATTTTTGTCACGTGATAACGGGGTATTTATGAACCTATTTAGATGTACCTTGGTGTGTACATAGTGCATACAAATATCTTGACCGAGTTCGTTGTCCGGCTTCATCCCCCATTTTGTTTCAAAATGGCGACCATTTAAAACATTTTTAAAAATTTTAAATTTAAAATGAGTTACCAAAAAATTGGAAAAATGAAAAAGATTTTTTTCGTATGTATTTGGCCTTAATACAAAGATTCCGGAACAGTTTTTGTTTCGTCTATGTCTAAATAAATGGCTGAGTTATAGCATTTGAATTTCTATTGCGGCTGACATTTTAAAACAACCTGATTTTTGTCACGCGATATCAGGCGTATTTATGAACCGATTTGGATGTAACTTGGTCTGTACATAGTACATACCAATGTTGTGACCGAGTTCGTTGGCCAGCTTCATTCGCCATCTTGTTTCAAAAGGGTTGCTATTTAAAAAAAAATTAATTTAAAATTTAAAATGAGGTATTTAAAAATTGAAAAGATTTTTTTATGTGTTTGGCCTTGATACAAAGATTCCGGAGCAGTGTTTGTTTCTGAAAATTTGTTCTTTTGTTTATATCTTAAAAAGTGGTTGATTTATAGCACTTTGAATTTCTAGCATGACTAACATTTTGAAACGATCTTGTATTTGTCACGCGATAACACACGTATTCGCCTATTTCGATGTAAGAAGGCATGTGGATAGTGTACATCAATATCGCGACCAAGTTCGCTGGCCAGCTTCATCAGCCATCTTGTTTCAAAATGGCGGCCATTAAATTAAAAAATATATATTTACAGTGAGGTGCAAAAAAATTAGAAATTGAAAAAGGTTTCTTTCTTAAGTATTTGACCTTGATATAAGGATTCAGGAGCATTTTTTGTTTGCCTTTATCTTAAAGAATGGCTCAGATATAGCAATTTCAATATCTAATAGGGATGTGATTTCCGCTTTTTTCCACATCAGTATTTTCTTAGAGAAAATGCTGTTCTGTTAAATCGTAAAAATGTTCCGATTAAATGAAATAGCATTTTCTCTAACAAAATAATTGTGTGCATAAAAGCGGAAATCACATCCCTGATCTAATGTGGGTGACATTTTGAAAAATCTGATTTTTTGCCTGCGAAAGCACTCGTATATATCAATCGATTCCGATGTGAGTGAGCATGTGCACAGCAATTACTAAGGTCTCGACCAAGTTCACTGGTTTGCCTCATCCACCATGTTGTCTTAAAATGGCAGGCACTTTAAGAAATCGCCGAATTTGGCAGCCAAATATAAGTTACTTTAAATAAAAGCAGCTTGGATAAAGCTGACAAATTTCGCGAAATTCTCATTCATAATGATTTAGTATTGATAAAAATTAGTACTGAATCTCCTATATTCGGTTTCCACTAAATTGAGCTTCGTGTGTTTGAATAATATAAGTTGGCTTTTTTAAAATAAGGAATATGAAAGCTACCTCTTCCTTCCGGCACTGGCCAGAGGGACTTTTAGGTAGATTTCGTATGAAATACTACCTATTGGGATCGTTCCTGTGTTGGAATTTCTGAAAAATTTTTGCAGATCTACACCGATCATGACTCCTAGAACCCAAAACCACCCTCAGTAAAAAACTTTATATATATATATATATATATATATATATATATATATCACTTTCTTCTGGACACGATAACTTTCGTAATTCTGCACCAATCTCTTCCAAACTGATACATAAAATCAAAGGGCATAAAATCTTGGTCAAGTTCGTTAATGGGCAAAATCGGACCAAGGGGATGGAAATAGGGAGGGGTTTTGTGAAAACAGAAAACCCCCCATAACTTTTAATTTTTGTACATATCAAATCAGTTTAAAGTTTTTATTACTTCTAAAAATAGGGCCAAAATTTTATGTATCACAGATTTTTGATAAAGTTAAAAATGGGCTCAAGGGGCGCAAAAAATAGGGTTTTTGGGAGAAAAAAATTCATAACTTCGTCAATTCTCAAGATATCAATTCCAATTAATTTTATTATAAATCTCCATAATATTATCTACAACTTTTATATTCACATGTTTTTGATAGGACCAATTCGTACCGCAAAAAAAATTAAAAACGAAAACAAAAAGGGGGTTTGAAGAAGTAAAAAATCCATAACTCCGTCAATTCAAAAGATATAAAATCCCCATGAATTTATCATATATCTTCTTAATATTGTCTACAACATCTATATAGACAAGTTTTGGATAGGACCAATTCTTACAGCAAAAACAAATTAAAAATACATAGCGGTTGAAGAAAAAAATCATCTAAGTAAGGGTGTATTCAAATCCAAACTGCGTATTTTCTGACTCATTTTACAATTTATTTTTGCTCTCAAAGGCTTCCAATTGGTACGTTTTCTTACTCAGAAACTATATAATGTACCGTAAGGGTCGATGTTTTGATAGAGGCAGAATATATTTTAAAAAATGCTGTTAAAGTGGGCATTTTGAACCGAATTTCCCGAAGCGGATTGTGTTGGAAAAATCATTGCATTAAGGATGCACTCAAATCCAAACTGCTTATTTTCTGACTCATTTTTAAATTCATTTTTGCTCTCAAACGCATTTAATTGGTAGATTCGTTTATTCAGAAACTATATAATGTACCGCAATGATAGATTTTTTGATAGAGACAGAATATATTTCAAAAAATTATGTCAAATTGGGCATTTTGAACGGAATTTCCCGAAGCAATTGTGTTATCACTTTCTTCTGGACACGATAACTTCCGCAATTCTGCACAAATCTCTTCCAAACTGATACATAAAATCAAGGGGCATAAAATCTCGGTCATGTTCGTTAATGGGTAAAATCGGACAAAGGGGATGGAAATAGGGAGGGGTTTTGTGAAAACCGAAAAAAACCCATAACTTCTTAATTTTTGTACATATCAAACCAGTTTAAAGTTTTTATTACTTCTAAAAATAGCGCCAAAAATTCATGCATCACAGATTTTTGATAAAATTTAAAATAGGCTCAAGGGGCGCAAAAATAGGGTTTTTGGGAGAAAAAAATGCCTTACTTCGTCAATTCTCAAGATATCAATTCCAATTAATTTTATTATAAATCTCCTTAATATTATCTACAACTTTTATATTCACAAGTTTTTGATGGGACCAATTCGTACAGCAAAAAAAAATAAAAACGAAAACAAAAAGAGGGATTGAAGAAGTAAAAAATTCATAACTCCGTCAATTCAAAAGATATAAAATCAACATAAATTTATCATATATCTTCTTAATATTGTCTACAACATCTAGATAGACAAGTTTTGGATAGGACCAATTCTTACAGAAAAAACAAATTAAAAATACATAGCGATTGAAAAAAGAAATCATCTAAGTAAGGGTGTATTCAAATCCAAACTGTCTATTTTCTTACTCATTTTTAAATCCATTTTTGCTCTCAAACGCATCCAATTGCTAGATTCTCTTATTCAGAAACTATATAATGTACAGTAATGATCGATTTTTTGATAGAGGTAGAATATATTTCAAAAAATGATGTCAAAGTGGCCATTTTGAACAGAATTTCCCGAACCGATTGTGTTAGAAACGAAAAATATTGCCCTACTGAGAAAATAATTGTTTATTAATCAAGTTTTAATTAATTGAAAGAAAAATAAAAACACAGGTCGCTTATAAATCTTTTCAAAAATCACGTCAGCATGTTTCATATATATATATATATATTTTATTAAAAATTAATCTGAAAATGTGCCAGAAAATTTCGTGTTGTTGAGTATGGAAAAATATTTTTTTAATATCGCCTTAACATGATTCTGATAAAACCATCTATTTTATAAAAAGGAAATAAAAACTCGTCAAAAGCAGACGGATAAAACTGTTAAAGTGGATTTATATCTAATAATGATTTAGTTTTTGTTGGTGAAATTAGTATACTTAACTTCGAAATCTACCTCTGCCTGTAGGCCGGGCCGGCAGGGATTTTTTTCTTTTGAAAAGCAGTTTGTCAGAATTTTTTAATAAAAACACTAAAAAAAAAGAAATTTTAATAAAAACTATTTAACAATTAACTGTTCGGAACTGATTTAAATAATTAATTACTTTATTAAGTTAAGAATATTATTAATATAAATTTATAAATTAATAAAATTTTACCGAATATAGTTATGTATTCAAGTATGTTGTTAAATCATACAATAAAAATATTTTATGAAAGTGTAAAAAATAATATTATATTTTTAAAAATATTCATTTTAATGAATTAAAATAATCAGCTTATTATAAGTAATATGAGTTTTAAAAATTAATTTCATTAACAGCATTTTATATATAATAAAAAATTAAAAAGCAATTGATAATAAATTAATAAAAAATTATATATATATATATGTACATATATTAAGAATACTAATTAATTGTAAAACATGAAAAATTTAATTAATTAAATTTGCTAATATAATATTTATCTGATACTTAAGTTATAACATAAAAATATATTTAATGTATGTAAGTTTAGGAGATTTTTTATTATTATTATTATAAATGTTCACTTTAATTCATAAAAAATAGCTTATATGAATTTTAAAATTTAATTATTAAAATTTATTTAAAAATAAATTTTATTTTATTTAATAAAAATTAAATAAAAATTTATTTTATTTAGGTATAATTACAATTTGATTTTGTTTAACTTAATTTAATTAGCATTTTATTTAATTATCTAATTGACAATAAAAAATTACAAATGAACTGATAATCAAAGTCGATTAAGCTTTATTAACAAACTTAATAAAGATCAAACCAAAACTGAAAGTATCAGGGAGGATTGAACCCGCCTACTTATGTTTACTAAACCAGTGCCCTTAACCACTGGACAAGATCCTTCATACTTATTTTCACCAAAATAGCATAATCAACTAACCCGGTAATTCTCCGTCAACTTCAACCTCGCGTTTCGGAGCTTAACTCTCGGTTGAATGCGAAATCCAATTCTCCGTTTACCCAACCTGACGAAATTCGAAATAAATACTAACCTGGGGTTGATTTACTCAACCAAGCTCTGGTAGGTAGGTTAGTGAACCGCGCATGCCTAGTAGAAAGAAAGATGGCGGTCGTTTTAAATTGTGCGCTGATGCTTCTTTTTTAAAAACAAAGCTTTTTGGAATTTACTAATTCAATGAAGCATTAATTATTAAAAATGTTATTATAAAAGAATGTGACACATTTCCCCCCCCTTTTTTTGGATATTTTTGCTCTATGAATGCAAAATTATACTAATTTGTGTGTCGAAAACGAAGCTTCAAATTTTATTGATTTATAAAGTATTTTTTGGTGGCGCCATCTAACAAATCTAAATGGAAATATGTTCTTTCAATACCAATTTTGTAAAAATATATGATTCAAAACTCTTTCTTTCTCTCTCTCTTTTTTAATAATAACGAAAAAATAGAAAACAAATTTTCTCCCATTTGAGTCCCTCCTTCATAGTTGCTTAAAGCATGAATTTTCTACCGAATTGTGTATATGTGATCAATTGTTCATAATAGATAAATAATTATTTTTTTTATTACATACTTAGTAAGTTTGAAATAATGATTTTTGTTTTAAAGAAACATTTTTTCAGAAGATTTTTTTTTTTAATTTCGCAATACATCAAGAATATTAATACATGTTCTCGGCCTTCTTCTAAAGTTATTAAACATGATCTCTAAAAAAATGTGTAATAATCAACACAGGATTTTCTAAGGCCTCGTCTTTTTTTTTTTTTTTTTTTTTTTTTTTTTGCTACCGGCATGCTATTTTATCCAAGCTATTTTAATTGAATCTGTACAGACATTTGTTAAATAAAATATATATGCATTAGAAATAATTATATGAAAATATCTTCACATCTAATATTCATTGTAAAAAATAAATAAATAAACCTATTGCATTATTTACTTTTATTCTACTTAATACTACTAGTTTGATCAGATAATTGTTTATTAAACTTACATTAAAGAAAATGATTTTTTTAATCAAGATATTTTTTAATCAACTGTTTTTTAAGAATTTTATTGTTAAGAATTTTATTGAAACTTTTGTTCTGTAAACGAACAAAATCATGAAATCAAAATGGTAATTGCACATTTACTTATAAGAATTTTTTTATTTAAAAATTAAACATGATAAGTATGCATTTCCAATTTCAATACTGCCTTTAGTTTCGTTATGGAAAAGAAACAGATTAAGATGGTGTCAAGGAAGGACAGAACTCGCAGAGATGATTACTAGGTCATGTGATTCCTTTGGCCAATCAACTACGCAGATTTCATCCGAGAGTTGACTAACTGAGGTCAACTAATCGCGGCTTGAAAGTTATCGATGAATTCGAAATATTAACCGGCGGTTAGATTTGTCAACCGAAGGTTTCTCAACTGAGAGTTGAACCGCGTGTTAAAGGTTGGTGGAGAATCGACCGGTAAGTACAATATTTCTCAAAGTGCTTGCACTTCATCGCCAAATCATCGGCGGGAAGCAAGCCAAGACCGGTTTCTGCTCAACCAATGAGAGAACGGAACCTTTCACTCTTGAGTCGCTTCCATGCGCAATGGCGGACTTTGGTCTGAAAATAGTGGTTACCAGGATATAAAGAGGGGCCCACCCACACTTGTAATATGATAATTCAATTTTTATAACGAATAAATAAAAATTAAAAAAAAAATTATGTGTGGAAAATCATAAAGTGCAGTGTAACTTATGTTAAATCTAATCTTATGATTTATATGCTTTTTACTTTCTTCTGCCTTTACAAGAAGAAAGTATTGGATTCATGAAAATTTTCGAATTCCAGTTTTCGACGGATTTACACGTTTTAGGGGCCAGAGATTCTAATTTCTTGGACTGTTTAAATGATTTAATTTACGTGATTTATATAGAAAAAGTTTTGTGATGGCCACAACATACTAGTTTTATTTGACTTTTCAATTTGTTCCGGACAATCAATGGAGGATATTCCATCTACATTTTGATCACGTGGTCAAGGTAAAAACTTCTATTGTAAAGAAGGGCAGGCTCCGTAGACGTGTAATGTAAATCCCCGCTAGCCAATGAAACGGTTCATGAGGCAAAGTAGTAGTATCTTCCCTTCTTATCAGTTAGAAGTTCCTTGGGTAAATTACCGGTATCACGTGACTTTTTTCAGCCTCGAACCCATATTTGGAATATCCTCCATTGTTAAATGTGGTAGCTTTGCCACAAATGTTCACTGCTGACATAGATTTAAAAAATTATGCTAGAAAATTATTTTAAAAGTTACTAACTTGAGCTACAGTTTCCAAAGAAATTTCATTCCAAAGTGCAAATTTTTCTCATTTGATGACAACGTATTTCTGCTATTTTTGAAGGCCACGGAATCAAAATAGCATTGTAATAGAAACATTCTTTCCCTCAGATTCTTCTGGTTTATAGGACCAGAAGTAATGCCAAAATTGCAAATCCTCCCTTCCCCCTTTATTTTCATGTGCGCAAGACTCAAACTAATGTTAAATTGTAATTTTTTCTTGAGTACCCAAAATAAAAATAAAATAGTAAAATTTCGTTATTTTTTTTTCGTTTGATTGATTTTCGGATTTTTCAGGTCTGCAGAATCAGAAATAAAGCCGAAATTGTAAAATTATTACAAGAAATGTGAGATTTTCATTTTTTCTTCTTTCGAATCCACAGAAACCGAATTATTCCGAAATAGTGAAATTTTCATCTTTTATTTTTCTTCTTTTCCATCGTAAATTTTTCGGTTCTGAAGGACATGAAATAATTACAAAATCGTAACAATTTCGCTATTTCTTTTCGGAGTGCGCAGATCCGAAATATTAGTATAATTTTCGTTTTTATTTTCTTCTTTAAATTTAGATTTTTTGGGTTTGTGGATGTTGTGAAGGGATTCGATTAAATCTGTCATATCGATTCCTTCACAACATTCCTATTTGAATGCATCTCCATTTATGTTTTTCCTCCATGGTTTCTGAATCTCATGTAGATTTTTCCTCAATGGTTTCCAAAGTCTACTGTCAGTTTTCAAAGTTAATTTAAGTTGTTCTTCTAAAATTTATCATTTGTTTATATCGATTTTAAAATATCATGTTAATCGATATTCATTTTGCCATTTCAAATCAATGTTTTATTTTATTTAATATTTATTTTCAATCGTTAGTCGTAGTTCATGTACTTCTACTTCAACTTCCAGTCATAATTTTTACCGCCTTTTCCTCTCATTGGCTGGTTGAGACCTCGCAAATAGTTTTACATATTATTCTGGAAGATTCCAACCAACCAGCATATCTTTCATTCGACCGTTTGCCAGCTTGGCAGATTCATCGCTTTGATCAGTAATGCTATTTTATTATGTTTTTATTTGTTGGCGAATTTTTGCTGTGCCTGTTGGCGTGTGTTTGTAGTGTGTGGTAACCCACACCACGCGGTCTTTTGCAGATTTGATACAGTACTGTGGTATTGTAGGAGTTCGTGCAGAGTTCGATTCGTCGTCAAGAATGTGATAGATTTTTCCCGTTTCGCCATTTTTTTATATATCGGAATATGACGCCTGAAGGGACCTCTTCTATTCAACGATGCAAGTATTTCGCCATATAACAAACAGATAAGCTATTTTTTCTTTTATATTACTTTATTAGGTTTGTTTAGGAAGATAAAGTAAATTAGTTAAAATAATAATAATGAAAACTTGAACCACTGTGCTACACGTGGAAAAAGAAAAAATATATGTGACGAATACTCTATTTTGCCCGTATGGAAATCAAAGAATTCATTTTGTGAATGTTAAACAAGCATTTGATCAATTCCATTTTACTATTTTATCTATTCAAAGAAAAGATTAATATTCAACTTGAATTCTAAAGAATATACATTGTAAGGGAAAATTAATATTTTTAGGATCATGCACTCATCCTGTTAGTAGTCAAATATATCTTCATTTAAAATGTATATATAAATGTTCACAGTTAATAAACTGTAGTTTAATTTTTTAAAAAATGACTCTTCTCTTATAATATTTTCACATGGTCACATGGAACCTCAGTTGAAGTAAAAATCGTTTTTTTTTTGTGACCAATTATGACCAGGAAAACAAGTTTATTTGCCTTTAGATTCAGTCTCTATTTTACACACTTCTGGTATTTGCTTTTGTGTGGTAACATGACTTTATTATCATGCATGTATTCTTTATCATTATGTATATAAAAATATACCCAATTACAACATGTGGTGCCGAAATCCTCTTCACCTGAGGTCTCTCTCTTTCTTATGTGTTTGAATTATAGATGGTCATATGAGAATAAATACATATAATGAGCAATTTCCCATGAAACAGTTACATTATTTAAATAATATTTGCTTATAAAGAACAATTATATATTTTTTTCAATTATGAAATGACAGAAAATGATTGATTTAATGTGTAAAATAAGTAATGAAATTGAAATTTTTTTTTTGAAATATTGTATGGGAAAATATGCATAATATTTTCAAAATATGAGAAAATAATTATTTCTATATTGACTTACTTTTACCATTTTTGCTTCATATGTGTTTCAAGTAATTTCATCAAAACTTTTACATAATTGAAAGGATATATAATGAAATTTGAAGTAATTCTTCACATATAATTAAGATAATTCAATATATTGAGGTATACTTAAATTCTGACTCAATGAATAATCATATTTGAAAGTAACAAATGCAGGATTTTTATTCAATTTTTTCACTTATGATGTTCAATATATGTTTTTGTATTAAACCAATTGTCTTGAAGTATTGATATATTTGTGTATTAAGTATATATATAAAATAGGAAAACTTAGCAATCAGTAATTTTCAAATATTTCTGACTAAAATATATATAATTCCAAATAACTTCATTCTTGAATTAAAATGGCTAGCAAACATATAAATATTCAGATTCAACAATTCAGTGGGGATCCCACTCTTGTCACATTTTTTTTACCAAATCAAAGAAGTAAAATCGATTTATAAACTGTCAGAAAAAGATACTTTAGCTTTATTTAAAAGCAAATTGGTAGGTCCAGCTTTGCAATTTTTCCTAGAATCATCTTCCATTAACTGTAAAGATGATATTGCGGCTATACAAAAAGAATTTGATAAATTCTTTAACAAGAAAATTACATCTACTGATCTTAAAAGTCTCAAACTTGAGGAAAATGAATCCCTAAACGATTTTTCATTTCGTCTTGACAAAGCGCTGCATCAAAAGTATCCAAAATTGGATCAGCCAGCTATTTCGAACTGAAAAAAGACTTATTTGTTAGTGCCTTACCAAAAAAATAACAATAAAGATCTTAGAGTATGAATTATCATCATTTGAGGAAATTCTAAAAAAAGCTGAGCAACTTAAGAAAATATTTGATGAAAATGAGTCACCAGTGTCCAAAATCAGTGAAAACTTTCATATAGATAAGGAAAACACTCCAAAACTTCCTAAATTTACAAGACAAAAGAACTTTAATCCCAAAAAGAATGTTCAAAAGTTTCAACATAAAAGGCGAGACAATTCATATGATTCATTCAAAAGTAATAATCATTTAAGCAGACCAAACCGTGTGGTTAAAACATGTAACTTTTGTTCTAGGCGTGGCCATCTTATGCCCCAATGTTATCAATTTTTGGAATTAATTGGCAAAAGAGATGCCAAACATAAGCCTAAAAATCAATCCCAGAAAAAAAGGTCAAAATTTCAAGAAAATTTAAACAAGAAATGAGGTTGAATACATCTGACGGTTTGGCCTCTTCTCCTGAATTAAAGCCAGAAACCTCAAATCCTCCTCGTGAAAAAACAAGAATCTTTCTTAACAAGAGTATAAATACTTCATTATCATACACACCAAATAAATTTTCTTCTAATTCTGTGGTGGACTTTATAATAATGAAGGTAGTGTACGAAAAGATGACTTTGATCATCTGATTTTTTTCAGCTTTTGAAAAATCAGTACAGTTGCCTTGTATTAGTATAAACTTTCAACAAATTTTCCAAAACGCTTTGATTGACACAGGTTCTAGTTTGTCGTTTATAGACGAAGAATTTTTTCACTTCTTAAAACAGCAAGTTCCTTATAAGTTTCTTTCAAGAAAGGTGTCAATTAAAAATCAATTCCATAGTTAAATTTTCTGGATGTATCCAAATTAACATAAGAATTCAAGGTAATCATTTTTCACATAATCTTTACATAACTAAGATAAACAATAATAAATTTACAGTAATATTAGGCTTTGACTTTCTTTCAAAGTTTTCAATCACAATAGCTCCTAGTTTTAATGCTATTCTTTACAAAGATAAGAAAATTCCATTTGTTAATGATAACAAAAAAATAATCTCATAAATACAATAGGTTCTAATGAACAATTAACAAATTGGTTTGAATTGGATCTGACAAATTATAATAACTTAAATCCTAATATTAATGAATCTTGTCAACCTGAATTCAGCTTGACAAGATACTTAAGATTAGATACTTAAGTATCTAATAATCAAATGTACTGTAATAATGCTGAAAGACAAAATCAAATAGGGGTAAAAGAATCAAATCACACTCCCATGGTAAATACAATTGACAGTAATCAACATCAGTCTGTAAGTGAAACTGAACCATGTGATGTAAATAATGTAGAAGGTAATAAAATTCTAAATGCAAGTACAATTACAATTCCTCCTAAAGAAAAATATAAAAATATGCCTGATAATTTTTTCCTTTTTACACCTACTTATGAAGACCCTAAATTGCATTTTGTTGACTCAATTCATTCGCTGGAACATATCACACAAAACATGTTCCTTATTATAATTGAAAATAATTCGAATGAATTTGTCCATATAAACAAAAATGCAATTCTTGGTTATTATACCAATTTAACAGAAAATGACATCCAAGAGTACAAATTTGATTCTGACTCTCATGAACAATGCAATTTAATTGTACCATCAGAAGATGTGATTAGACTTAGGGAAGAACAATTAATTAAAGAGGACTTTAAATTAACTCATCTTCCTTCTGATCAGAGAGACAATTTATTAAGAACACTTCTACAAAATTCACAAGTGTTTTCGAAGAATTTAAAAACTCTTGGGCATACAGACTTAGTGACCCCGGAAATAAAATTTTTGATTTCTCATCCCATTAAGTCTTTGCCATTTCCTGTACCACAATCATTAGAGGCTGAGGCAAAATCACAATTATCAGAAATGATAAATGCTAATATTATCAATCGTGCTAACTCTTCATGGGCATGTCCAATGTTACTCGTTAAGAAAAAAAGGACAGACCCTAGTCAAAAACAAAAGTACAAACTTGCTCTCGACTTAAGATTACTTAACGCCATTATCATTCCAGCTTCTTATCCTTTACCTAAAATTAACAACTTATCTCCCAATTGTCTAAGTATAAATTTTTCTCTACATTAGACATGCCAAATGCATATTGGCAAATTGCCTTGCCTAGAAGATTCCAAGATAAACTTTCTTTTATTACCCATTGGGGCACCTTTACAGGCTTGTATTTGGTTTAAAAACAGCTGGATCTACATTTCAACAACTAGTGGATCAAATTATACAATTAACTGAATGTGACAACATATTTTCTTATCAAGATATGGTCATAGGTGCGAATTCATTTGAGCAAATGTTGGAAACTTTAGAGAAGTTGTTTTCAGTTCTTGCGAAACATTATGTAACTCTTTCCCCTGAAAAATGCCAATTTCATACAAATTCCATCAATTTCTTAGTATTTCACATACAAAATGGAACTATTTCTCCAACAGACTCAAACATAAAAAAATAACAGGTTTTCCTATTCCTAAAACAAAGAAACAAGTGAAGTCATTCTTAGGACTTGCATCATTTTATAGGAGCCTTATACCTCAATTTTCTGAAATAGTAGCTCCTTTAATTGCACTAACTTCTCCAAAAATTAAATTCAAGTGGACTTCTGTACATGACCAGTCCTTTTCAAAATTGCAAAAAATTTTCTTTGATCAACCATTTCTACATTTGCCTAATTGGAACAAACCTTTCTATATCAATACAGATGCTTCTACAAATGCTATATCAGCAATTTTAATGCAATTTGCTGGTGATAAGCTATATTCCATCTCTTATTTTTCAAAGTCATTAACTCAATCCGAAAAAAGATATCCACTTTTGAAATTAAAATTATAAGCCATTTTCAAAGGCATAACTGCATTTAAGCATCATATTTACAACAGGGAATTCTTCGTACTGTCAGATTCAAAGCCTCTTGAAAAGTACAAAAAGTCAACATCACCTGCAGATGTTATAAGATGGCTCATGGAACTGTCAGAGTTCCAATATAAATTCGAACATATCACTGGTAAATTAAACATATTAGCCGACTACCTTAGTAGACTGCAAGAAGACCCGCCTCACCAAGATCTGTCCACTAACCCTGAATTGGTAGAATCTGAAGACATCCTTCCAATCTCTAACAATAATCTTGATCTAGACAAAAATTTACCTCCTATGTTACAATCTGAAATTGTAAATGAAGAAAATCCGTTAAAACCTGATGTTGTAGATTCAGATATTGATAATTATCAACATGAAGAAATTAACAACATTAATATGAGTGATATTTCTTACAATGAAATTTCGGATCAAAATTTAAGACAAGAACAAAATAAAGATAAAGCATTAAGAGAAATTATTGAGGAAATAAAAGAAAATAGAATCAAAAATAAAAATAAAACATATTACATAAACCCTAAAAATGATTTACTATGCTTTAATAGAGCCTCTCACAACTTAGAAAATGCTTTACATAGAGCTGTAGATCCTACATCTTTAATCCCTAAAGTGATCAAGATTGCACATATCACTCATACAGGTCATAACAAAACACCGCACAACATTCGAAAAAGATTCACATGGAAAAATATGATTGCTGATGTCATAAATCTTGTAAACAGTTGTGAGACATGTAAAAAATTAAAAAAATCCGAATCCTCCTAAAACTCCATACTTACCTGCTCTGTTCTTACAGAACCAGCTCAGAAAATCTCCATGGATTTGCTTGGTCCTTTAAAAAATCATTCATTTATCTTAACTGTTATAGACCATTTTTCTCGACATCTTGAATTATATAATTTAAATCAAATTACAGCATCAGCTATAACTAAAGCTTTTCTTTCTTACATTTCCACTCATGGAAAACCAAATATTGTCCTCACAGACAAAGGCTCACAATTTACAAGTGATTTATTCCATACTGTTTGTAAAAAAATCAAGATTTATGTCAACCATACAACCATTTGCAACCCGCAAGCTAATGGATTGAGTGAACGCATAAACACTCAGATAAAAACTGCCATAAATACAATGTTAACTGAAGGTTATGATGTTTATACAGCAATCAAGATTCATTAATCAATTTACAACTCAACAACTCATCCTGCAACTCAATTCACCCCAAACTTTGTCCATTTCGCTCGAGAATTTAACGACATCTACTCAAATTATAAAAATCAACCTGAATGGAAGATTTTAGACACTGCACATGACATTTCCAGTTAACAAAAATTTTAGATGAAATTTATACTACAACATTTCTGAATAACGAGGGGAAAAGGCAGCAAGTATACAAGAAATCTCGTGAAGAAAGATCATTTCAAAAATTACAAATAAATGACAAAGTGTTAGTAAAATTCCCTAAAGTGTTCAAAAAAGAAAATCAAGGTCCTTTCATTGTGCAAAGAATTATTTACCCTGCTATTGTACAAGTTAAGTCAATAGAAAATGAGGATGCATCACCATTCTATATCCACGAAAATAAGCTAATTCGCTTAGATGAAAGCAAAAAAACACTTAATCCAACAATCTGCGAACATTTTACCTAGTACAAGTGCTCAGAGTGACAATGATACTGTGAACAGTTCCAACAACTCTGAAAACAGTCCTCAAATAACAAGAGTTGTCAGACCAACTCGCAACAAGAAAAATTTAGATCCTAACTATGAATATTATTAAATTTTTTTTCCTCCATTGTCAGCTATGTCTTATTCATCGACTCAAGCATTCCGGATCCAGATGGATGGCGCCCCACCTGAGTTTGGATTGACATGACTCTCCATTGAAGCTGCCTGGTAACTGACCTTCTGCTGGCGGAAAGTTCTAACTGCCCTGTAGCCTCCTGTGGAATGATGGACCTGATATAGAAGACAATTATGCAACTCCTAAATTCTGTTTAAGATAAGTTTTCTTTTAATGTTCACATAAGCTAAAATGTATTTTCAATATGTTAAACTTGCAAATCTATTATGATCTAAAATAATTATGTTAATCATGTTATGTAATATATCATCATGAGTCTTATCAACCTTTATTGTTGACAACTTCATTAAGCATTTAAAAAATCTTTCTTCTGTTTTTTCAAAAAAAAAGTGTTCTGGAAAATATATTTTTGACCTTTTTATATAATACCAATTTGTGACAACTTCAGCTTCTGGTACTTTAGATCTTGACTTTTCTAAATATTTTTTGTGATGCTGTGCAAAACCCATAACACCTTTTTTTCCCACTGCTATACAATTTCTTCCCTTCGACATTGTGTTGCAGTTCAAAATTATTGCCCTGTATGCTTCACATGTCACTGTACCATAAGCTACCCCTTTTTGTTGGTCTGTACCAACAGTTTTCTTCAAAACAAAATTTTACTAGAAGTCGACTCGACTCCTCGCACTGGTTAATAAACCAATGTGGAGAAGTAGGGCTTGTTTCGGTTATTCTGAACAAGTCCTTTCACAGCCCTTTTCCCCTCTAGGACTGAGACCATAAGTCAAAGTCAGCCCTCTTTCATTTTTTTTTACACTGAAAGTTTTGGGTATGTGAGAGTGGCGATTTTACAAACCATCACGCGTAGCGCGATTGAGTACAATAACGAATGATGATTGGCAGAAAGATGGTTACGAAGTTTCTGTGGGAGGAGTTAAATGTATCAATTCAATGAGCGACTGAAGGTTGAAAACTGAATTTGTTTGTGAACCATACAGTACAGTTGTTAAAGCAGCACTAAACTAATAATATAAAGGTTTCAAGTTGTGCCCTTGTTGTTTTTTTATTTTTAGAATTATTCACATCTTTATTGAATTAGTTAAATTAATAAATAGTATTTATTAACTGATAATAAAGATTACTTATTATCAGTTGCTTCGTAATTTTTAATTGTCAATTAGTCAATTAAATTATAATTACAATTAAGTTAAATAAAATTTAATTATTTTTTTATATCATAAAATAAAATTTTATTTTAAATAAATTTGTAAATTCATATAAGCTATTTTTAATAATTAAATGAAAATTTATTAAAGTACTGTAACTCCTAAACTTACATTAAAATAACTTTTATATTGGAACTTTAGTAACAGATAGCTATCAAATTAACAGAATCAATTTATTAGTTTTACCAAAAGTAATAACCTTAGGGTTTTAAGTTGTGTCCTTGTTAATGTGTTGTTGTTTTTTTAGAGTTTTGTTTAGGTCTACTTTGTAATTTTTAATTGTCAATTAGATAATTAAATTAAATTATAATTAAAATTAAGTTAAATATTTTTTTATTATATACTATAAAATTTAATTTTTAATATATTTCAATAATTAATTTTTTTAAATTCATATAAGCTATTTTTTTAATAATTAGATGAACTCTCATTAAAATGTTATAACTTTTAAACTTACATTAAAAATACTTTTATGTTGAAATTTAATAACAGATAAATATCAAATTAACGGAATTAATCTTTTAAAATTATGCATTAGCCTTCAACATTTATATTCATTAACTAGTATTCAACAATTACTGATTCATCTGTAGCTATAAAGTAGTGGGGAATTACCATTAACTAAAGATTTTCTTTTTTTTAAAGTTTTATTTAAATATATAATTAATATTGATATTTTAATATACATAATTATATTAATTACTATTTTTATTTAAATATATAATTAATAATAATAAGCATTATTCAAGGGGCTGAAGATTAAGAATTTTTTAGGCGAGGTATAATTTAGAAGGTTACTTATTAAGTTGTTGTCTATTATATAAAGCAAAAATATGTCTGTTAGTAATGCTCTCAATTTCAATATGATACTTCATTTCTAATTATGACAATACAATAAATATTTTTTTTATTTTATTTTTGTGCTTTACTTAATTATGCTTGTAAAATACTAGTTTAATATGTCGATTTAAGTTTCATTCTTTAGTTCCAGGTAATTACAATTAATAAATAAAATTCAAAATATGAGTTGCTTCTACTGAAAAAGCAGTTATTTAAACTTTACTTAACGACCGGAAATATTTGTTTACAGATAGTAGCGGATATAATAAGTTATAAACAAAATTGGTAGAAGAATATTAATGATTATTTTTAAACTTTATGTAAAGTTTTGTTATACATCACTAAATTATGCAAAACATATAGTCACCTCTCCATTTAAAAAATTACAAAAGATGTAAAAATTACTGAGATGATAGAAATTAATTATTTTTCCTTCACCTTTTCAGTTAAAATATTAGTTTTCTTTTTCTTAAGAAAAAAAATAATAAATACAATAAAATAATACAAGAATTGTTGAACTTGATTGCTTATTCGATCTGCTTCATATTAAACGATAGTTGTATATATGAATTATTTTCTTTTACATAAATAAGATAATAAATCTTGTACACTTTTTTTTTTTTAAGCATCATTAAAAATAAAGCAAATATGAATATGCCAGCTCTGACGATTTTAGATCAATGAAGAGAAAACTATCCTGTTCAAGCGAATTAAGCCCCTCCTACAACGAGGTAACCGACCAATCATCATTCGATATCGCCCTCAATCGCTTTTCGCGTGATGGTTTGTAAAATCGCGTGAGAGTGTCTGTTACCGGATGGGCAGACACTCTCACGCGACTCCTCATTCCCGCGCGGATGCACAAAACCACTTTTTTCAATTTTTCATGTGTTTATTCACATTCTCCTTTTTACAATGTCTGTGATTGGATGGGCAGACAAAATTTTATCCCTGTGTGGATTTAAAAAAAAAAAAAACTATTTCAAATATCATTTGTGTAAATAATTTTCTTAATTGTTTTGTTTAAATTTATTCATTTAAGTGTAAAAATTAGAAATGTGTAATTTTGTTATTTCATTAGCTATATTAATTGCTCACTCTTTATACCTAATAAGAAGAGTAAAATGTAAGGTATAAATATGTTTAAAAAAAAACTCATGTGAGATAAAATTACTAGCATATGCTGATGAAACAGTAAAGATTTAAGTTTGCTTTTTCTATAAAAGGAAATTATGTAGTGCACATTTAATCAACATTTAGACAAATTTTAGTCATTTTTGTAGAACCAAGTTGTTTTCTACATGGATAGTATTAGTACTAAAGTATATTTGTCACATAGGCAGGTTTTCAAAAACAAAAAAAGTAATTTTCTTTCAGTATTATGAAGGTAATGTTTTGTTCATGGCACATAATAGAATTAGTGTCAATTGTTCATTTTAATGAAAGTAAAAAAAAAAAAAAAAAATTAAGTGCACTCGAAACAATTACTGAACGATAGAATATGTGATAACTTTTAATCATTTGTTACTTAGTGAATGATAAGTTAAGTAGTATTTTATAATAGTTACTTAAAGGATAGTGATATAGTAACTTATTGTTTGTTCTGTTAAACTACTAAAACAGCATTTTAATAAATTTAACCCTTGAATAGCAACCAAAGGCAGTTTGCTGTTATATATATTGATTACCAGTTAGGCAGTCCTGTTTCCTAAAAAAGAAAGAAAAAAAAAAGACTTTCAGAACAATTTTTTTTTTACTTTGTAAATTTGCTGATTTGATCAGTTACTTATACTGTGTCTTTATATTTCAGTGTATCTGACATGTGTTGGACAGAATAATGTTATGCTCTAGATGTAACTCAAGTGAACTCATGTAAATTATAACTCATATGAGAGGAGCACCATAGATAAGATTGTTGACACAGAAGTTGTGACTGTAAATTCATTTGTGTTTGTAATGATTGCAGAATTTTATGTAAATTGTATGTAAATCCCTGTGCATGATCCTCTGCAAATTGGTAGGTTAATTTTTTTTTCTTTGCTTTATGTTTCTCATTCATATTTCTTGTTAGGTTGTATTCAATTATGGTTTTTTTTCATAAAAAAAAAATTCTCTTTACTCCTTCTGAAATTTAGCAATTAATGCTCCATTTCATTCAGTTCGTGCATTCAATTTTTTTTCTCCTACAGCAAGGAATATGTTGTGAAGGGATTCGATTAAATCTGTTATATCGATTCCTTCACAACATTCCTATTTGAATGCATCTCCATTTATGTTTTTCTTCAATGGTTTCCAAAGTCTACTGTCAGTTTTCAAAGTTAATTTAAGTTGCTCTTCTAAATTTTATCATTTGTTTATATCGATTTTAAAATATCATGTTAATCGATATTCATTTTGCCATTTCAAATCAATGTTTTATTTTATTTAATATTTATTTTCAATCGTTAGTCGTAGTTCATGTACTTCTACTTCAACTTCCAGTCATAATTTTTACCGCCCTTTCCTCTCATTGGCTGGTTGAGGCCTCGCCGTAGACTTCTCATATAACTGGACTCAGAAATAGCAACCCTTTCTTGACGCCGGGATCACTACCCACCGTCACGTGATGGTGGGCAGAGAAAACGCGCCAAACCGGTTTTTCTCCTCTGGTTCCCGCTGAAACTTACTTGCGTCGGGCGTTTCTCTCGCATAAATCAAATCCGACAGTTGCCAATAGGGTGATCACCGCCAAAAAGACAACCTTTTGGCGATGAAAGCGGAAACATGTGTGCCTCAATTTCTGACCGAAATAACAATGGGATTCGGCCTCTACTTCTTATCTTTACTTTGAGGGCCTCGCAAATAGTTTTGCATATTATTCTGGAAGATTCCAACCAACTTTCTCATCTCTTTCATTCGACCGTTTGCCAGATTGGCAGATTCATCGCTTTGATCAGTAATGCTATTTTATTATGTTTTTATTTGTTGGCGAATTTTTGCTGTGCTTGTTGGCGTGTGTTTGTAGTGTGTGGTAACCCACACCACGCGGTCTTTTGCAGATTTGATACAGTACTGTGGTATTGTAGGAGTTCGTGCAGAGTTCGATTCGTCGTCAAGAATGTGATAGATTTTTCCCGTTTCGCCATTTTTTTATATATCGGAATATGAAGCCTGGAGGGACCTCTTCTATTCAACGATGCAAGTATTTCGCCATATAACAAACAGATAAGCTATTTTTTCTTTTATACTACTTTATTAAGTTTGTTTAGGAAGATAAAGTAAATTAGTTAAAATAATAATAATGAAAACTTGAACCACTGTGCTACACGCGGAAAAAGAAAAAATATATGTGACGAATACTCTATTTTGCCCATATGGAAATCAAAGAATTCATTTTGTGAATGTTAAACAAGCATTTGATCAATTCAATTTTACTATTTTATCTATTCAAAGAAAAGATTAATATTCAACTTGAATTCTAAAGAATATACATTGCAAGAGAAAATTAACATTTTTAGGATCATGCACTCATTAAAGTTTCTTTAAAGAAAAGTTCCTGTGAGTGGTCAAATATATCTTAATTTGAAATGTATATATAAATGTTCACAGTTAATAAACTGTAGTTTAATTTTTTTTTAAATGACTCTTCTCTTATAATATTTTCACATGGTCACATGGAACCTCAGTTGAAGTAAAAATCGTTTTTTTATGTGACTAATTATCACCAGGAAAACAAGTTTATTTGCCTTTAGATTCAGTCTCCATTTTACACACTTCTGGTATTTGCTTTTGTGTGGTAACATGACTTTATTATCATGCATGTATTCTTTACTAATATATATATAAAAATATACCCAATTACAACATATATAATTACAACAGTGGAGCCCGAAATTCTATAATTAAGAAAACCGAACATATATATTTTTTCCTTTTTTCTTTCGAAGCCGTAAGAACAGCATTAATGCCGAAATAGTGAAATTTTCCTTTCTTTTTCTTACGTTCACTCATAATTTTTCGTCGGGTCTGCGGGAACCAATATAGAGCCCCCTCAACCTTCCCCCGCCCAAGTCCACAGGATCTGAAATAACACAAAATTAGTAAAATTTTCTGTTTTCCATTTCCTTAGAATTTTTCGGTTTTGTAAAACCCGAAGTAATGACGAAATGTCAGATTTTTCGGGTAGAAATTACCTCTCTAACTTTAATGTATAAAGAAAGGGCAGCTGACGTCATTGTTGGTCGAATTACTGTGAATCGGCAAGAAACACCTGTCCATTCTTTATGACTCCTACCGTGCACATGAGTTCAGGAAATTTGATTGGTCTACGTATAACAGGTCTATGATATGATTGGCCTACGTTGCCAAGACGAGTCCTGCAATAATCGTAATGACAAAAACGTAGTGGTAGATTGGTTGACGGAAAGTGTTTTTTGTAAACATGCCCTTTCCTTATTTTTATAAAAAAAACTCGGTATTGTGTATAAGCACGAACTCCTCTGTACTTGACTCGAGCCGACCCTTAAGTAAAATTTATTCTACCTTATGTTGTGAGTGGAAGAGAAAAGTCAGCCCTGCTTCAGCAGGAGCCAACTTGTGAGGTGGTGGGCGTTTCCAAAGATGAGTGACAGAGAGCGTGGTCAAGTGATTGACAGGTGGAGGAGATAAGAAGATGATTGACATGTGAGATAAGATTCCAGACAGAATGGCGCCCTCCTCTTGCTGACGTACTCTAACAGAAGGGTGCTACTGTAAGAAGAGGTTGGAACAAAGGAAAGGGAAATAATGATGAAAAGTGTGTTATGAGAGAAGGGTTTGAAACAAAGATTAGATCGTATGCAATTAGTTAAAAAAATAGGGTTTTACCTAGAGCGTTGTCGGGAGACGTCTTACCTGTTCGAAGTCCAAGAGGCGAATGAGCGAATTCTTCCACGGAAACCATATTCATCGAAATAAGTAGCTGGCTTCTGATTGGCTGCGAGTTGAACGTAGGGGCAGCACGATCATTTCGCCTCAGGCGGTGAACTGGAGCGCCCTCTCTCGGTGGAAAAGAATATTCTAGAACTTACCTAAGATAACGTCATACTATTCGAGAGGTAGCTGCTGCTGTCTTGCTGAAATAAATTTGTTATTGAATTTTTTTAAATAGTACAGGACCTCTTATCCGGAATCCTCGGGACCGAAGGCTTTCCGGATTTCGGTTTCCCCCGAAATTCGCATTTTTTCCGCGATTCTTTGAACAAAATTCATGTTTTTTTTCGCCATCCTTTGACGAAATTCACATTTTTTTCGCGATCCTTTTTGACAAAATTAGCGATTTTTCACGATCCTTTGGCGAAATTAGGTGTTTTCCGCGATTCTTTGAAAAAAATGCGTTTTTTCGCGATCCTTTGATGAAATTTGCGTTCTTTCCGCGATTATTTGGCAAAATTTTCATTTTTTCTATGATCCTTTGTCGAAATTTGCGTTTTTTTCGCGTTCCCTTGACGAAATTTGAATTTTTTCTTAATCCTCTGAAGTGAGCTTTTTCGCGATCCTATGACGAAATTCGCGGGGTTATTTGCGATTTTTTGACAAATTCACGGTTTTCTGCTATTCTTTGACGAAATTTTCGTTTTTTCTGTGATTCTTTGACAAAATTTGCGTTTTTTCTACGATTCTTTGTTGAAACTTGCGTTTTTTGCGATTCCTTGACGCTATCCATTTATCGCTCAATTGGCGTTAAAGACGGGTTGCCATCCCCCGGTCCCAGGCCCTCAGAAGGCCCATTTGCCTACGCAGGGAACCACCCGCGAGACAAGCCCCAGGAGAGCGGAACCCCACGCAAGCTCCGATCAAGACCGACGCGCTGCCCAGCGCACGCCACGTCGGCTATTCCCAAGTTCGACGAACGGCCGCTACGACAGTCCTCACCACCTAGCTAGAAAAACCAAGTGGTCCCTAAACTTGGTTACTCGAGCCGGTAGACACCGCAAGCCCTGCGGGAACCAGACGCCTATAAAGACGCTGGGCCCACGAACTGAACCGAGGCTTCCCGACCCGAATTTGATTTACGGAAGGCCCCCAAGATCAAATACCATTTTCCGGCAAAGACATTTATGTGGGCCAGCCGATAGGAAAGTTATGAAGGGTCCCTAGCTTGAAAACCCGGGAGGACGGGGAAAGTCCCTCCGGCCGTAAAGCGACCCGGGTCCGGGCTTTTCGCCCAAGCCACCCGGCTCAACCGACGGAACCCCTCGTGGATCACGCCGAAAACCAGTTGGCCCAGACTAGGTGCCGTTAGCGAGCACGGAAAGCTCCACCTAGACGGAATAGACTCCGCCTCGCTAGGGGGTTGGATGGAACGGAGTCCCGCCAGCCCCCGCCGACTCGACCCCGCCCGAAGACAGAGAAGCCAGCGGAGGCCGACAGAAGACCGCCCACCACTACCTTACCTCACGGCCGTCGAGGGTACCCAGGCCCCTGACCCCGTGCAGTGACCGACCGCTACCTTTGTTAGTGCGTTCGAAAATTAGGTGTAGACACTTCTAGGTCCTCATCACTGGGCGAGGCAAACTCCAGTATCGCATAGACACGAAGGACCTGGATCGAACCAAGAGTTCCTCTGAGGCACGATGAGCCGCCGCGTTACCGGCGAGCCTCCGGCCCGGTTCCCTGTGGGGACAGCGTTCGATGGTGGACCTGCCGGCCGACCCCCTCCCAAGGGCCACGGCACGACATGAAGCAACCAGAGCCATACTGGCCTCTCCACGCGACCGCTCCTTTGTCAACGGGGCACCGCCAAACCCTACTCACCTAAGGATCGGCTCACAACTGCTTCAGCTGAGGTCCTCGGAGGGATGAGCCACCCAGGTCATAGAGTAACCTGGGCGCTGTCCGAAACCCTCGCCCTTCGGTTGCTCCGGGAGTCCCTGCATGGCGTTCCCGCGAGCACCGAGGACTTTCCACTACAAAGCCCCCACTCCTACCTCAGGCTCCCTCTTAGTCAAATGGTGGATGGGGGTCCTATCGCCTTAGCTAGTCTTTGCCCGGCGACACCGTCCGGCCCTTAGACCGGCACCGGGATCGACCTATGGAGCGTCGCTAGCCGGCTTGGCCAGAGAACCTGGCTGCCGGGGTGCGCGGATACGCGGGCCCGAGAGCCCCACGCACCAGGCACGACGTCCGTTAACCGTGGCCACCGGACTCAACGCCTGTCGGAGATGAGCCTCTCGAGGAGGTGGCGATTCGTCCCCATCCGGCCCCCTCGCATTCGTACACAACGAACTCTGCCGAGCTTCCGGTCACCTCCCCCACTCAAGGGGTCGGGCCGGAACCACCCGGAGGGGCGGCTACTCAATTGGCGTTAAAATATATAATTCTCCACATAAAGTGTGTTACATTATTTCAGCATATTATTTAATCTAATTATTTATTTTAAAGATATATTAAAGAAATTTTTGCATTATTTAACTCATATAATTAAAATACATTTAAAATTTATTTCAATGTCATTTTTAACAACATTTCTTTTACAATTATTTCACATGGTTAATATACAACCTGTTATATTCTTTCTGTTTAATTATTAATCCTATAATTTATTTCACAGTTGTATTAATTTTTTCCATTATATTTCATGGAATTTAATGGTTTTGTTTTGCTTTTGTTAATATTCTCGGTTTTAATTTACTTGTAAATCTGGTTGCACAGTTGATTTTGCAATTTGAGAAATAGCTCTTAATTGCAATGCATGCTTTTTTCTCAATTAGAAATCAATTGTGCTTTGCTTAAATTTGTGGGATACTGCCCCTGATGAAAAGTTCCACAATATTAGTGTTATTCATATTCTTGATATTCGTTTTTCTTTGCATTCCTTTTGTAAATTTTTACTCAGGATAATATTGCTCCTCCACATTTTGAAACTAAATTTTCCACTTTTGTTTTATTCAACTATTTTATAAGTTTTACGATATTATAATATTATAAAACCTACCTCCCTGGGTTTCATACTGCCAGTGACCAAGACCATATAACATCGTTACTTATGTCTATTGGGAATATTGGAACAAACGGCATATTATGTTAATATAGTACAGAAGTTTTAACATGACTATGTGACTGAATTCACAATTTAGAAAAAACGAATAAAAATATTTTTTAAAGATTAGAAAGAAATTTGCATTAATTTAAAAGGCCATTTCTGAATGAAAAAAAGACTGTGCTTAAGAAAATAACAAAATGTTACAGGTAATGTTAAATTGCAAGAATATGTTTTTTTTTTCTTACAATTCAAAATACTAAATACTCGGTTACTTTCTAAGGTCAAAATTTCTTGGAAAACGACGTATGTTTATCTAATTTAAATTATGTGCATTCATGATAGATTGTAAATAAGCAACTATATTTAATTTTTCTAATGAAGGCGAAAATAAAAAAAATACTGTTGCAATATTTTCCTAGCGCAATCATAAAATCATTTTATGTCACCGAAATGAGTGTTATATCGCCTGATGTGGCAATTAAGTTTCGGCAAAAAAGTGATCAGGCACTGTTAGTCTTTCCATTACTATCTTCTTAGACCTTCCCCAAGTATAGTATTTTGATGTTTATTACTGCATCTGAAAACGACTTTTAACTAAGACATTTTAATGTTTGACGAAGAAAAGTTTTATTTTCTAGAAAAAGTGGTGCGAACTTAATATTTTTTTATTAGTTACTAATGAAGGAATATATATATATATATATTAGGGTAAACGCACCGGTAGTGGGCCACTTAAGGACATTTATCTTATTATTATTAAACTATTTATGAATTCTAAATGATATATATATTTTTAACGTAGTCCTAACCTTCATGTATCGGAATAAACATTCAAAGTTTCAAAATATATTATTTGGAAAAAATGAAAAATAAAAAAAGTTACCTTCCTCGATGCTCCAGTAGTGGGCATAGTAAAATTTTGATGCACCAGTAGTGGGCCCCCCCAGAAGTGGGCCACTCCAATTTTGAATTTAGTGTGAAAATACTGAAGTTATACTTTTTTTACAGTTATAGAATAGGATGTTCACAATAATGAAAGCATGCATAGAAGTTTAGAGGATTACGTAAAATAATCTCACTAGTAAATCTACAGATCAGGGGCCTCAACTTCAGTTCTGTAAATCCATTTTAATTTTATCTCACTTTACATAAAAGCTAATGTCCTACAAGCTTCAAAATAATTTTTTTAGATTATATACAGGGTGTCCTTTCGTATCGTTTAAATATAGCTAATTCCCAAGAAGCTTAGTTTTAGAGTTATAATTTTAATTGCTGAACTATTTCATATGTTTTTCATCATGTGAAAATCCATTTCCATCAAAATAGTTGCATTTTCTTAATGTTACGTAATTTAATTTTTGTACAGTTTTTGTGATTCATAAGTTATATTTAGAAAATCTGCTTATATGCTTTCACTTGTTAAACAGTAAATATTCCCATATTCTGTGATCAAGACTTTCTGAAATGTGCTACAATGAATTTTATGAATTTTCAGCGATTTCTGACATTAAAATTTCTTTTCTGTGTTTTGTACCAGAATGATACAAATGGTTGAAAAAATAAAATATCAGTTTTTATCCACAATAATAGTAGAAAATTTAGCAACTTTTTTAAAAATCAAAATGCATAGTTTTTGTTTTCTCTAAATAACAGTCTATTGTATTTTGTAACTTTAAAAAAAATCCGCCCAATTTGTTATTTCGCGGTGGTGATAAATAATAAGACAAATATAATAAACAGGATAATTAAAAGCTGAAATGACTGCAAAACAAAATGATTTATCCAAAAAACGAAAAAGATCTCAAAATGTGAGAGGGGTTTATAGTCAATTTATTACAAAGAGTACTTTAAGTTGAAACTTACAATAAAAGAGAGGCATCAGACTGGGGCGATAATTTCCTGACTCTGACTTCCTGGGGCGATAATTTCCCATCGGCTATTTTTTTAACTCTTCCTTTTGAATTTTTCTTTTTTCTCTTTCAGTTTTTTTTTTCTTTTTCTGCATCTTTAGCATTTTTAAGGCCTTCTCTATTCTTATAATATTGAAGCATTTAGGGAGAAGCCACAACTGCAGGAATTTTCTCTCTTTTACTCTTTTTCTTTGTGTTATCTCTCCCTTCTGGCCAAAATAGAACTCTTTTGAAGGGAGATGGTACATTTCTAGATGGCCCACCATTTGAAAGCACTGAATGACTCCCAGTCTCAGTTGATTCTTCTTGATTGAAAAGGTTCACCTCAGCATCTTCAACAATTGCTCTTTGCTCCTGATCAATAGTTTCAGTATCAACAGTGTCAATAGGCCATTCAGTGTACGCCGCCTCAACAGATATGACTGGTGTACCCTATAACAAGTAAAATGTAAAAATGGAATAAATAATAGTAAAAAATATATACTCAAGTGTTTTATACCCAAATTGTTTTGCGATATATTACCTGAGAAATTAGTTCCATGTTCAAAGTCTCCTTCATCTCCAACCATAAGTAGTAAAGATCTGTTTGCTCCACAGAACCTTTCAATTTGCCTTTATTTTCTGAGAAAGGTTTTGTTTTTCTTCTCCAATTTTATCTTCAAGAACTTCCAAGAAAGAAGCCATTTCTCTCTCCTTTATTGGTGATATTATCACATTTTTTATGTTAATGTGGATTCAACATTTAATTTCTTTAGATCCAATGGAACTAGTCCACTTGCTTTGAATCCATTCACACTGGTTGCAGGAGATAAACGATTAAGTGCTGATTTTAGGACTGGTGGAAACTTATGTTTCTGCGTCTGTTTGCCTTCATGAGTTATTATAGTATATATGAAGTGCACTACTTCCTGTTGCTAAGCACTTTTAAGAGTATGGAAAACAGAAATGTTCATTGGTTGCATTAGGTATGTGGAATTTGGGGGCAAAAATACCATTTCAACTCCATGAGCCGAATAGAAGATTCTTAGATTCAAAGACATGTGAGAAGTATGTCCATCCATAAATAACACTACAGGTTTTTCTATGCAATGCTTATTTAAATATGGCTAAAAAATTTGAACTTTTATTGAGTATTGAACCTTTGAAGTATAAATTATTTTAGATATTAATTTCTTTTAATAATCATATGTCTGATAGCTTAGTGAAGTTGCATTTTCGCTGCTCCAAAAGTGGGCCACTTGTGCACCAGTAGTGGGCCCCTGGCCCAATACAAAATACTAAATAAATTATATACAAAGTCTTAGAACCTCAAAAAATACTTAATTAAAATAATTTAAACATAAAAATTTTTTTTGGCATGTGCTTCAGTAGTGGGCCACCATGCCCACTATTGGTACAATTTAAGAAATTGTGATCCAGAAGTGGACCACCCCTTAAAATCAATATAATTTTCAATTTTTAAGTTTTCAACTAATCTAACAAATTATTTACAATGTAATCGAGTATATCAACGGCACTTTAATTCAAAATAAAACATAATATTAAAGAAACAACGCTTTAGATAAAACCTTATCTCTTAATGAAATCAGTAAGAATTTGCCCAAAAATCTGGTTTGAAGACATTCCAGAAGATAAACAAATATATTTACAGGAAAATAACAATTATTCCAAACTGTTTATGGAAAGTTAACATTTAAGGACTTTAACTAATCAGATTTCTTTCAGTCGTTTTTCTGAAATTGATTGTGAGCTTGTTTTTAAACTTTGAAAGTTAGTGGCCCACTACAAGTACGTGGCCCACTACAGGTACGTGGCCCACTACCGGTGCGTTTACCCTAAGTTAACAGAAAATTTAGGTGAAAGCTTGTGAATTTTCTTAAAAGTTTAAACTTAACCTGTAGTTTGGAGAATTCAATCTGGAAAGCGTGAGCTACTGAATTCTTTTCAAATGGAATGAACAAGTTCTTTTCATAGTTTGAATCTTAACCCAAAAAGATTAAAAGTAATACAGTTTAACAAATACCAATGAAGATAATTAAATAAAACATAAACTCAGTTCACAAATAAGGTTTAATTTTAGAACCAACCTTTCACTTTGTTTGAATTTTTCTGTTAAAAAGACTTTTTCTTAGAAAAGTTTTTTACTTGATTCGAACTGAAGATAAAATACTTAACAAGTTTTGGATTTGTTTTTTACATACCTCTTTTTTAAATACACTGGCGGAAAAAAAAATCCCAACACCAAGAAAGACTTGTGTTAGATAAACGAAATTTGGTAGGCATGTTTATACATCTGAAAGATGACATCGATTGAAATTTCGCGCTTCGCGCATAAGTGTGGCGCTAGTGGCGCCACTCAGAACCTGCAGATCAGGTTTACTTTAAATGCGTGCTGTAAAGTTCGTGGGCGTTATTTAGCTACGAAACGTGACGTATTGAGTTGATGTTAGCCAAGAATGCCTTTAACAAGTTGAAGAAGCCACTGTCAACAGCTTCCCGAGTTGGAACGAGGTCGCATAATCGGGCTACGAGAAGGTGGATTTTCTTTCCGCGATATTGCAGAAACACTTGGCTGGAATGTATCCACTGTGCATGATTGTTGGAAACAGTGGTCAAGGGATGGTGCTGCCTCAAGAAGACCGGGTTCCAGGCGGCCACGTGCACTCCTGAGAGGGAAGATCACCATATTTGGCGTACGACTGTGGCGCATCGTACTGCGTCTGCGGCAGAAATTCGAGCTGTAGTTTGTACCACAGTGACACAACGAACTGTTAGAAATCGGTTACTTCAAGGACAGCTCAGAACCAGGCGCCCTGTAGCGTGCATTCTACTGACTCCAAACCATTGCCGTTTGCGACGTCATTGGTGTCAATCCAGAGCTCACTGGAGGACCGAGTGGAGATCTGTTGTGTTTTCTGATGAAAAAGAAACACAACAGATCTCCACTCCGCCCACCAATGAGCTCTGGCTTGACACGAATGGAGTCGCAAACGGCAATGGCTTGGAGTCAGTAGAATGCACGCTACAGGGCGCCTAGTTCGGAGCTGTCCTTGAAGTAACCGATTTCTAACAGTTCGTTGAGTAACTGTGGTACCAACTACAGCTCAAATTTCTGCCGCAGACGCAGTACGATGCGCCACAGTCGTACGCCGAATACGGCGATCTTCCCTCTCAGGAGTGCACGGGGCCGCCTGGAACCCGGTCTTCTTAATGCAGCACCATCCATTGACCACTGTTTCCAACAATCATGCACAGTGGATACATTCCAGCCAAGTGTTTCTGCAATATCGCGGAAAGAAAATCCACCTTCTCGTAGCCCGAATATGCGACCTCGTTCCAACTCGGGGAGCTGTTGACAGTGGCTTCTTCGTCTTGTTAAAGGCATTCTTGGCTAACATCAACTCAATACGTCACGTTTCGTAGCTAAATAACGCCCACGAACTTTACAGCACTCATTTAAAGTAAACCTGATCTGCAAGTTCTGAGTGGCGCCACTAGCGCCACACTTATGCGCGAAGCGCGAAATTTGAATCGATGTCATCTTTTAGATGTATAAACACGCCTACCAAATTTCGTTTATCTAACACAAGTCTTTCTTGGTGTTGGGATTTTTTTACCCGTCAGTGTATATTTAACTAAAAAAGAATAATTCATGTTGCATTGTTTTAACAAGAAAATTTTGAACAAAACGGAAAATTTCGAATTCGAACTTAACCAACAAATCTGAATATAACACTCGTTTACGTCTTTTTTTTATGTTGTAGCAATCTGATGCACTTAATGTGCTTAAAACACATTTGTTTTATTCTGATGAACGGGAAGAAAATGATATTGAAGTATTCCAAAATCACCTTCAAGTTACAGCAAGAACGATGCATGATCGAAATTTAGGAAAAAGGTACTATTAAATGGTTTATTCTTATAAAGATTTCGCTTGAACATATGCCTTTAAATGATGAGATAGAAGAGATCCTATCATATTTTCGCTGCCAGTGTTTTGCAGAACTTACTGAAAAAACATTTCACACTATATTGAGTTGAAACTGCTTACGAAAACTGTAATTAAGTTTTAATTACTGTAATTAAACATCAGTTACATAATATTAAACTTTAACATAATTTTACCGTGAGCAACCGCATATAAACCTTAGAGGAGGAATTGAATGGACTTTACCCACGAATGACAACAGCCACGCCTCTGCGGGGAAAAACCCTTCGAAAAAGACTGTTTATTGGACGAAGGGGAGCATTGTTAAAATGTTCTCCACGCCTATTGGTGTTTTTCTTCTGCTTACCCGCGGCTGACGTCACATGGGTAAAGTCCATAGAGGACGAATCCCTTTGTTCTATTCGCTGAGCTCTGAAGCACTCATGTCGGAGATCTCATCGCCAAAAGGGTGTCTTTTTTGCCGGTGATCCCTTTCTTGGCAATTTTCTGTTTTCATTCTCGTGATAAAAGAAATACTCCAAAACGAACGCCACACAGGTCTTGGTGGATGGGGGGGGGGGGGGGAACCGGTTTGGCGCGCATTCTCCCCACCATTAAGTGATGGTGGGAAGCACGATATGTACTTCAAGAAAAGGTTGCTATTTCTGCGTCCAGTTATATTAGAAGTCTATGATGTAAACAGATGCAGCCCTTAATCTAGGGCTCCTATAATACAGGCTGAATCGTCAAGCATTTTGTTTCCCACTTTGACCAATGAGCGATTGTTGCCCACGCGGCATGGGCAATCGTTCTTCTCCTACCGGCAATTAAATGGCGGCGTGAGTCAGCCCGTATTATAGGAGCCTTACCTTAATCAAAACTGCCAGTACAGTTAAGTCAACAGTTAATATATGGGTTACAGTGAATAAATAATAGGTGAATAAATAACAGGTATGGATTTATACTTAATAGATGAAGGTTTTTTAAAGATTATTAAATCATTGGAGGAATTCATTCAAAGAGTACGCCTCTTCTGGTCAGAACAAGATTCGAACTCGCAAACATAGATTCAGGATTCACATTTTTTTCTTTCACGATTCTAATTTTTCGAAACGAACGGAACTGAGAAAAAACATAACTTTTTTTAAAAACTAACCTTAGTTTAGATGATGAAATTTTGGAATAAAACTGATGCAACTTTTCTAGACATTACATGATTTTGTCTGATGTATTTTTTCTGTAAATGATGAAATATTCTTTTAAATGATACAAGTCTTCAGATTGTTTTAAAGAGTATCATTTTTTCTTTAGGACAAAAAGTGTAATGTATTCGCACATCCATGTATCAAATTCCATGTTTTATTTACCTGTTCCATCTCAACTCAATATTTTATGTAACTTACTTACGTGGATCTGGCAACAGTATCCACGGTTGTTCAGTTGTAAATAAAGATGCTGTGAATATGTAATGCCTGTCTGTTTTATTCTAATTGAATCCGTGTTATTTATTTAAATACTTACTTACTACTTACACAATGGTGCTACAATCCATGTAGGATTTTGACCTCCCTCAATATACTTCTCCAGACCTTCCGATCTCTGGCCTTTACTTTATAATTTATAATTTGGTTTTCTGCAAGATCTTTTTCTATTTCTTTTATCCAACTCTTCCTGGGTCTACCAATACTTCTTTTTCCAATTAAATTACCACTATAAATCTTCTTTGTGCTTCGCTCATCCCTCATTCTGATTAGATGGCCTAACCATTGCATTCTTCTTATTTTTATAGTATTTATTATATCTTTTTCATTATATAACTGTTCTAACTCCATATTTGTCCTTATACGCCATGTATTGTCTTCTTTAATAGGTCCAAAAATTTGTCTTAGGATCTTCCTTTCCCAAGTGATAAGTAGCTTTTCATCTTTTTGTGTAGTGGTCCAGGTCTCACTACCATAAATTACTATTGGTTTTATAACAGTTTTATAAATTTTAAGTTTGGATGTACGAGATATTAGAGATGATTTTAGAATGTTTCGAAAAGAAAAATAGCATCTATTTCCTGCTGCAAGTCGGGTTTTAATCTCTGCTTCTACCATATTATCACAGGTGATCGTAGATCCTAAATATTTAAATTCTGTTACTTCATTAAATTGTAATTCATTATTTATTGTTAAAGCTGCTGTTGCCTGTGATTTCATTCGGTCCATTTTCATGTATTTTGTTTTTTCTTTATTAACCACGAGGCCTAGTTTTCTTCCTTCAGTGTCTAATTTATTGTATGTTTCAATCAAGACTTTCTTATTCCTAGCAATTATATCAACATCATCTGCAAATGCAAGGATTTGGAGGGAGCGATTCATAATAGTACCACCTCTGTTGTTGTAAATACTTCTAATTATTTTCTCCAGGCATAAATTAAAAAGAATTGTCGAGAGAACATCACCTTGCTTTAGACCTGAATTCACTGCAAATTCTCTTGAAAGTCTTCCCTGTACCTTAACTTTAGCTTTTGTATTTTCCAGTGTTAATTTTATAAGCTTAACTATTTTATCAGGTATTTTAAATTCCTTTAATATTTCAAATAACTTATTTCTGCTTATACTGTCATAGGCCTGTTTAAAATCAACAAACAATTGGTGCAAATTAGTATTTTGTTCATAGAATTTTTCAAGGATGTTCCTGATACTAAAGATTTGATCCACTGTTGATCTTCCTTTCCTAAAACCACACTGATAATCACCTATCACCATTTCAGCATACGGTTCTAATCGCTTTGCAATAATCTTTGCCAACACTTTATATGTAACATTTAATAAGGCTATGCCTCTATAATTCTGGCAATTTAAGATATTTCCCTTTTTATGAATTGGGATAATAATAGCACCATTCCATTCATTTGGTATATATTCATTCTGCCAAATCTCTACTATTAGATCATGTAACATTTGTACCAACTTCTCTCCACCATATTTCAAAAGCTCAGCACTTATCAAATCTTCACCAGGTGCTCTTCCATTTCTTAATTTTGCAATAGCATCCCTTACTTCTTCTACAGTTGGTGGTTCACAGTTTTCTTCATTCATGTCATAATCATTATGATTAGATTGTATTTCTCTTTCGTCATTTGACTGCCTGTTTAACAATTCTTCAAAATATTCTGCCCATCTATCTGTCACATTTGCGTGTCCTCCAATAAGTTTATCATTTCTGTCTTTACAAAAAAGGGTGCGTTTTTGATAGCCCTTTTTGATGCCTTTAAGCTTTGAATACATTTGGCTTATATCACCTAATACTGATAGGTCTTCAATTTCTTGAATTTTACTCTGCTCTAAAGCTCGTTTCTTCATACGTAACAACTTTTGAGTATTTCTTCTAATTGTTTTAAAGTGATTTTCACTCTGTCTTGTTCTATGTTTCAGCATTTTTTCTCTTGCTTTATTCTTTTCCTTAATCAGTTGCCAACACTCATCATCAAACCATTCATTAATTTCCCTCCTTTCTTCCTTTCCAACTACTTCCTCAGCAGTTTTTAATATGATATTTTTGCATTTAGCCCATTTACTATTGATTATATCTTCCTCATTAAATTCAGCATATTCACTAGCAATTCTTTCTGTTAATTTACTTTGATAAACCTTTCTTCTCTGCATGTTTAGTAAATCTTTTGTTTTAAATTTTACTTGTTTAGTTCCTTTTGCATCTTGAAATCTTGTAACTCTTTGTCTGTATTTCATAATAACAAGGAAATGATCAGTATCTAAATCCGCACCTCTATAACTTCGTACATCCATAACATCACTAGCATGTCTTCTGTCGATCATAATATGGTCAATTTGGTTTTTTGTCTTTCCATCAGGGGAAATCCAAGTTTCTTTATGTATGTTCTTATGCTCAAAACATGTGCTACTTATGATTAAGTTGTTAGAAGCAGCAAAGTCCACAGCTCTTATTCCATTTTCATTACTCACATCATGTAAACTAGATTTTCCAATTGTTGGTACAAAAGTGTATTCTTTTCCAATTTTAGCATTAAAATCACCTATTACCATTTTAACATCATGTCTTGTTATCTTATCAAATTCAATCTGTAGTGTTTCATAAAAAGTATCTTTTTGTTCGTCCTCGGTATCTTCCGTTGGTGCATGGACACATACTATTGAAATGTTAAAAAACTTTGCTCTCAATCTCAAGATACACATTCTTTCATTTACATTGTGAAAATCAATAATATTTTCTCTAAGGCATTTTCTGATCATAAATCCAGTGCCATGCGTGTTTCTTCTTCTGCTTGCACTATTAAAAATTGTAAAGTCACCAATATCTCTTATCCCACTCTCCTTCCATCTTACTTCCTGTATGGCCAATATGTCCAGTCTATAACTATCCATCTGACTCTGTAGTTGCTTCACTGCACCAGCTCTGTATAAACTTAAAACATTCCAAGTTCCAATTCTAAAATTCATAAGCCGTTTTCCAGTTCCAGTCCGTTTTACCATGAGATCAGTCCGTCTAACATCTGTATTTAAGGGCTTCGCAACAAGGTTTTTTTTTCCAGGGAAAGGTTGTCAGCCTTTCGCCCAACCCCTTTTAGTCGCCTCTTACGACATGCACGGGTTACATTGGGACTATTCTTTAATGCCGGTCACCACACGGCATATTTATTTAAATATGTCTAGTAAATATATTGCAAATTTGGCGACGAGGCAAACTTTTTAATTATACAATATTATTTTCGGAAAAAGTTCCGATCGATTACGTTATTTTAATTCTACAACTTATTTGATAACTTTGATATTTTCGTTTGCTGTGCAGCATGTCAACGGATCCAAATAACGTGACTGTGGTAAACACAGGAATTGTGGCAAATATCAGCCAATTTAATTTAAATGATGACTGGAACATTTTTATAGAACGTCTGGAACAATATTTTTTAGCTAACAGAGTTGAAGATGATCGCAAAGTGCCGGTTCTACTGACGACGGTCAGCGAAGCAGTTTACAAGGCATTAAAAAATTTGTGCGATCCTGTTACACCATCCAGAAAAACTTTTGATGAATTAAAACAACTTTTGACGGAACAATTTCAACCTGCAGTTTCCGCGTACCGAAAACAAATTGTATTCGACTCACTGAAACAGTCCCAAGAATCCGTGCAAGACAGGTACGTGAAAGTGAAAACACAAGCAGCAGAGTGCGAATTCGGTTCGAGCCTTGAAGACAGAGTTCTAGATAAATTTGTTACTGGAATAAGGCCAGTGCGTATCCTTGATCGTCTCTGTGAAGAAAAGCTCACCACCACACTGGCTAATTTACTGGACATTGCCCAGAGTAAAGAAGTGCTACTTCAAGAAGCAAGACAAATTGAAATCAACAAGGTGCGATTCAAACCTTCAAAAGAGAGGGTGATGCCGCCAAACAGAAGGTTCACAAAAGCCCATTATCAAAGAGATGATGTGTTAAAATGTTATCACTGTGGTAAAGGTAATCACGATTTTAAAAAGTGTAAATATAATAGAGTTGGCCGAAGAGTCGAAGAGTCGACTCAAAATCTCGACTCTTCCAAGTGAGTCGAACTGTCGACTCCTCGATAGTGAATTGCCTCGACTCAAAAGAGTCGAACTTTAATTTCCACTCAGTTTGGGATTCGGAGTCGAAGAGTCGAAGTCGACTCACTCAAAGAGTGGTTGGACGAGTTTAACACAGTGGTCGGACTTGAAGAGTCGAGAGTTGAAGAGTGGATTTTCGATTCTTCGACTCAGTATCGGATTTCAACTCTTCGAATCCGGGCTGTGTTGTTTACCAGAGAACGGAGATCTTTGTTTAATTATGTATTGGCGATTTTGGGAAAGGAGAAAGCAGTGTAGATGTATGTTTAGGAAGATGACGGTATGAATGAAAGGAGAGGGAGGGACAGAGACAAGGGGGCGGGCTGTAGGATATTTTGTTAAAGATTAGTTGAATTTACGATATGCTTCGGGGAAAGAAGATTTTTAAAAAAGCAGATGTTACCTTTGTATTTTTTGGCAAAAAAAGAAGTAGGACTAGTTACGGGAATATTTTCATCTGTTTTCATATCATGCAATATTAAAAAAAACTTAGAAGAAAGAGAAATAAAATCCTACTTTAGTAGCAGGTTGTTTAAAATATACTAAGTTACCGAATTTATTTTATAATAGATGTATTTTAGATGAAAGTGAATTATCGTTTATTTGTATGCGTATATAATGTTATTTTAATTCCGTTTTATAAATAAAAATGTTCGCAGGTAATATTAAATGCATATAATTTGCATATATTTTTTTAAAGTTTAGCCAATCGATTTTTCTAACGTTCCTTATTTAAACCCAGATATGGAAGATATTTTCGGAATCCTGTCGCTTCCCCCCCCCCTCCTCCCTTTTTTTCGTAAACAACTAGGCTGTGTGTGTCTCTCTATGGATATATCTCAATATATTATCATGCTTTTAAAAATAAAATTTTAAAAGGGAGTAAATCAAAAACTATAAACATGAGAAAAAAAGAACTTTTTAAAACTTACCCCCCCCCCCCCACCTTCCGGGTGGACGGGCGACTGATTATTAAATTATTTTTTATTCGGAAAAGCGTAAAATTTACACGTGTTCTTATTCAGGAACTAAGTAATCGAATAGCGTTTTCCTTTTTTTGTCAAAATATCCTTCAAAAACTGCTGTCAAAGTTGAAGTTATTAAACGAAGTTCGGTACACGATAGCACGGGGAAAAGAGAGAAACTTGTCGTTACGTGACAAAAATCGTAATTTTCTTGATAAGCAATTTACTTATGTAAAAATAATGGAAAACGCTATTTGATTCTAAATCGCCACAATAGTTAGGCCTGTCAATTTTATAACTTTGTAGTTAAAAATACTGCCGCTGAGCCCCGCAAATTAAAGTTTGTGTGTAAGGAAAAATGCGGTTTTCTCCAAAACTATGTGACCGACGATAATCGCTATAATTTTCCAGCAAAGTTTGAATAAACTACTATTGCCCCTAGTTTTTTTTTTTTTTTTTTTTTTTTTTTTTTAAATAATTTCAGTTTTAGTAGATTCGGAAATAGGCTGGAGGGGGGGGGGGGCATATTTTTGTATCATATTTTTGACAGTATTTAAAATTAGAACAAATATATTTTTGATTTCGGTGTTACGAGGTCTTTCCAACAATACCCAAACGATATACATACACACACGCATAAAAGAAAAAAAAAATCAAGTAACTAAATTAGTCCTTTTTTTTTTTTTTGAAAAATATTTGTGAATAGCTTTTAATCTATAAATTTGTTAACACTATCAACTTATAATAGCTCCGTTTTCACTTTTTAAGTACAGAATACTAAAAAAATCAATGAAGAAGAGATCTAAGAATTTAAAATGCTGTGATTGAGGAGGATTTCGGATATTTTGATGAATTCTTGTCCTTGTCAGCAGTAAATTTCACTTACCCCATACTCCCCGCACGAGCGCGCGTACACACACACACGAAAAAAAAAAAAATATAAATAAAAAAAATAATAATAATAATCCGTTTCCCGTTTTGTTTTCAGCACAGAAAATTTAAACCTTTAAAACTTGATATATATATATATATATAAAAAAAAATAATAATAACACATCAAAACCTTCCACTCCCAGTTAAAAAAAAAAAAAAAAAAAAAAAAAAAAAAAAAAAAAAAAAAAAAGGGGTAAATTTTTAGACATGGTGCGGGATTAAACAAGAATATTTCTATATTTTACAGCTTGGCTTAGATGTGTGCACCGGTCCAGCCCGTGGGCAGAGCTAGGGCCAATGTTTGGCAACGCTGGGGTCGGACCGGGCCTCACTTTTTTTAAGGCTTTGGGCCGGGCTTAGGCATTGCTCTTTGCAGACCGGCCTAGGGCCTTTCTTTTTTCTAAAAGATTGCGCCGAGCTCAACTTAATTTTTCAGTATCGATCCGGGAGTGGCTTCATTCTTCCAAGATTTGCAAGGGCGGACATTTTAAGTACCGGTCTCGACCCAGCCGGTACGAAAATTATTGTCTGGGCCTGGTCTTATCCGTGTAAAAATAAGTAAAATTTGTCCCGGCACAAAACTTTTTGCAAAAAATGCATATATTTTTAAATTGCCATTATTGTACAACTAAAATTTAAAATTTATTATTTTTAAAGAATAGCAATTTCTAGGCAATAAAATTAAAATACAATAAAACTTGTGAAAAAGAACCTGTATATGACGGAATCCTGTCTTAAACTACAAAACGTGTTGATACATGAAAAATGAATATAATAATATGTGAGGAAAAGTACATAATACATTTAAAACTGCTAAGAAGAAAAGTTGTCTCTAACGTATATTTTTTATTTCCTAAGCAATTTCGTCTTCGGTGATTTTACTGTATAGTAGTTATCAGATTCTTAAGCCTCAAATACATAGAATATGGATTAACGATATTAATGTTAACTGAATCATTTACATACAGGATAGTGATTCATTAAAAAAATAAATATTTCAGTACACGATGTTTCTTTAAAAATGAAGATTATAAAAATGAAAAGAAAATGTATAAAATAAGTATTTTTAGTCAGAACTCCTCGTACGAAACAATTTTTAATTCTATCGACGTAAAAATCCATGTTTTCTAGTTTTTAGATTTTAGACCTAGATTTTAACTTTTTTTTTTTTTTTTTGGGGGGGGGGGGGGGGGGGAGGTCGGGCCAAGACGGGATCGGCCCGAACTTTTAAGTTTCCAACCGGGCCGGACCAGTAATTTTTTTTGTACGGGATGAACTTTTAGATTTTATACCGGGGCGTTTAGTTGATTATTTTTCTACGGGCCGGGCCAAACTTTTTTTTCTGTGGACGGGGCCAGGAAATTTCGGCCCGTAGGGAGATCTAGTTTGGCTGTTTCCAGTTACCATCCAACAAAGTTTAATATAAAAGACTTCTTCTATATAAAATCAAAACCAAAATAATTCAAGCTTATGCTCAAATATTTTCTCCTACGCGATAAATTTGATACGAAAAGTAGAATTGCGTCATCTTTACTACCAACCAACGAATCTTACTTTCGCAAGTGAGTCGAGAGTCGAGTCAGTATGTCGACTCATCAATCAAGTGAGTCGACTCAGCGTCGACTCCTCAAAATGAGTGGAAATGCCCATCCCTAAAATATAAAGACTTTAAGTGCAATACATGTAACCGGAAAGGTCATATCAGCAAGATATGTAAATCTAAAGTTTCTGTAAATTCGATAGAAGATGAAAATTGCCATTATATTGATATGTATACCATAGATATGTCATATGTAAATCCTTATGTTTAAATCTTAAATTAGAAGGCAAGAGAGTTAAAATGGAAGTGGATACAGGAGCTGGTGTTTCATGCATTCCATTTTCATTCTATAAGAAAAATTTGAGACATATTGTATTAGAGCATACTAATCTTAAGTTAAAATCTTATGGAGGGCATGTTGTAATTCCGGTTGGGCAAATTAATGTTTCTATGGAACTTAATGGAATTTCTAAAATGGTCAATATAATTGTTGTTAAAGAGTCTGAAAAATTGTTATTGGGGCGAAATGTTTTAAATGTTGTTGTGGGTAGCACTAATGTGAACCGAATTTCTGTAGGGGAAGGCAATTTAGAATCAGGGTTGGCATGTTTTTGACACATGTCAGTTTTTGACAGTTTAAACTGCGGTTTAAACCGTCATGTCAAAAACCCCTTGTCAAAAACCTCGTCAAAAACCTCAAATACTTACAGTGATCTGTAAAATTTCACATTAGATGTAATATTTAAAATTCACTATTACTGTAATTGTATAATTAGTATATAGTATTAGTAATAATTACAGGGTTGGCAGGTTTTTGACATGTGTCAGTTTATGTCGGGTTTAAACCATAATTTAAACCGTCATGTCAGAAACCTCAAATACTAAATTGATCTGCAAAAATTCAAATTAAATGTCACACAAGACAACATTACATGTAATATTTTAAATTCACCCTTACTGTATATCAGTAATTAGTACATGGTAAAGTATTATTTTTAAGTACAACTTTTTAACAGGGTAAAATTTTATTTTTATTTTTTATTTATTATTATTTTTTTTTTTTGTAAAATTGTGTTTTTCTAAAAAGTAGACATTAAGCTCACCTGAGCTGTACATTTTTTCTCTTACTTAAAATCGTTTTAATTTCGCTTACTTTTGAGAGAGCTTAAAGCATTAGCTAGCTTTTTTTATGGGCGAAAAGAAAACTTAGAAAAGTGCAGATTTTTTTGTATATATAACAAGATAATGTGCATCAATGTTATTCTAGTCTAGGCAATAACCATTCCATTCAAAATTGAAATTGGATTATTAATTTTAAACATTTACAAAACAAGAGAAGTAATTTAAAAAAAAAAAGCTTAAAGTCAAAATCTTTTTAAAACATGCTTTCTTTCAATATATAAAAATGTTTTCGATTTTAAAACTGAACAAAATTGGCTCGGTCATCTAAAATAAAATTCCTGTAAGCCCATATTGAAAAAGTGCATAATAGAAGGGATCAAATCATGAAAGCATACCATTATTTGGCTTATACTTTGCATCCCAACCATCAGGGGCAAGGGTTGACTGCTATATCAGTTGATTCAGCTCACGCTTGAGCTACGGAGAGAGTTTATGGATGCTTACCCATACTGATTGTGTATGAAGTTAAAGAATCCCCTTTCCAGTCTTCTTATTTCAGTGCTATAGGGAGGACTCTATTGTTTGGTGGAAAGGTATCACTAAATGCAACAGCTTTTTGAGCCTGCTTCAAAACTTGCTCATCTTTTGCTATCAAGTCCTACTAGCTCAGCCTCAATTAAGAGACAGACTATTTTCTAACGCTTCATACACTCTAAATTAAAAAATCTTTTGGGTGTAAATAAATGTGCTAAACAAGTGGCGTGCTGCGGGGTAAACTTGATCCGGATTATTTAATTGTACAAAATTATTTTCTTCTGGTTGAAAAATCCAAAAAAAAAAATTATTGCAAATAATATATTTTTTAAATTATTAAATTTCAATAAAAGATCACATAAATCATTGACTTATTTAATGTTTATCTATTGTTAAAATGTTTTAGCGTGTTACATGTATTTGGCAGTTTTCGACGGTTTAAACCAGTTTTCGACAGTTTAAACCAGTTTATGACAGTTTAAACCAGTTTTTGACGCTTGTCATGTCAAAAACCAGTTTTTGACGTCAAAAACCCAACCCTGTTTAGAATTACAGTCATTATTAACTGAATATTCAGATTTATTTAAAAATGAGTTGGGTACTTATAGAGCTGTGCAAGGTGACGTCACGAACAGGTTTTTGCTGCTGCTGTAGGACAGGCATCGCTACCTTTATCAATGCTTTTTCTATTTGTGTGTCCTACAGCTATGTTCATTGTTCTCCGATAAAAGTCACGTGGTGTGAACTGCTCTATAAGGTAGATAAAGTACATTTAGAACTTGAGGGTAATGTAAAACCTATTTTCCATAAACCACGACCAATTCCTTTTGCTTTTAAAGAAAAAGTTAAGTTAGAGCTGGATAACTTAGAAAAAAAGGGGGTAATTACAAAGGTAGATAATTCTCAATGGGGCACACCTCTGGTTCCAGTAATGAAACCTAATGGGAAAGATATTAGGGTCTGTGCAAATTATAAAACTAGGACTTCCCTCAGAGGGATTAGTCTGAGCGATATTACTGAGAACATAGATTTAATAATAACATGTGGAAGCAAAGAAAATTAGATGTTATCTTTAATTGTCCATATACTGCGAAAAATTGAAATGATGAAAATAAACGAATTGCAGAATTACAAAATCTTATATATAAATTCGTATACACTGTTTTAAAAAATGGGAAATCAAACCATTCAAGACAGCCATGCATGGATATAAAATTGAAAGTACGCAATATATTAAAAGTAAAATAGAAAATGAAACACTAATTTACTTATATCGGAATTTTAACTGTATAAAATGATGTCAAGAGCATAATCAGACGCTCCGCACCAAATTGAGTAACTTTAAATGGCAAATATATGATGTTTAAAAAGAATGGACTATACTTTATATGGTGTGTGCTCCCCCGGAATAGTTAATATTGTACAATATCTGTTTTCCACGGATGCAATGAGGTTGTCGATAACATTTAAGGAATTCTCTTCTCAAAATCTAATATAGTATCAAAGTACCGAATACATCAAAAGTGGCATGCAATGCTTCGTTAGAGTGTGTTTTAGATATGCTCGATCGGATTTAAATGATGAGTGTATGCTGGCACTACATACGCCGTATTGTTTTGTTTTTAAACACATTCTGCACAAGTTGAGCTATATTTAGCATGTATTAAATAAAAGAAATCGGCAATGATTACAACATAAAGTATGACACAAGATCTGAATATATCATCCGCATAACTTTTGAGCTGTCAAAGTGTCATTTGAAGTAATTTACAAATCCATACATATTTATTCAGCAAATCATGCCAGCTAACATACGCCAATATGAACCCGATCCCGATTACAAAATTTCACCAGAATAAGTTAATATATAAAAAATCTACTAATGATAATTGAGAATATGACCTTATGATAAAATGTCTAGAAACATGAATCGGATAAAAAATTCATATCACATTTAAAACGGCACTTCCCTCTGTTAGTGGCCTTGGTGAGAGAGAGAAAAGCCTAGAGAAAGAACACTTTAACAAGTACTTTCGGGCAACCTACTCACTGTTTCATACAGGTCTTTATTCAATATTTACACAATTTATTTAATGCTAGGTGGGTATCTATCAGTTTTGTTGCATTTAAATCGCATGTTTTGCGAAGGAAATGCAGCATTATGAAATATTTAAAGTTGCTGTACCTAATAATTCCAAATTAATGGTAATTGAGATCGCTTTCCGTTAATTTCATCTTTTAAAATTTTAAATTTTTTAGAAACCATTCATAGAGACAATTGTATATTTTAAAACTAACCCAAAGCAAAATTTCAAGATTTTGGGCTCAGCAGTAACAGAGAAATAGAAAATTTTTGAAAGTTTTTTGTTTCTGCACTGTTTTATATAGCGACATTTTTAGAAATTGTTCTATTGCGAGAATTTACGTCATGATAAATACAGCCATGTCAATTTTCATGTTTATATTCCTAACAGTTCCATGTTCTTCGTTACTTAGATCATCTTTAGATCTTTTTCCGCTTTGTTTAGTCTTCCTATTTTTTAGAATTCGTTCTACAACGAGCATTTACATCTTATTAATTACTACCATGCCAAAGTTCTAGTTTCTAACCCCAACAGTATCCTAAAAATTTCAGTATTCCAAATAAATCATAGTTTAGAACCTTTCTAGAAATTTTTACTTTTATCCGTCAAATTGAACCTTTTAGAGAGCGTTAATTACGTGTATTTACATCTTAAAAGTAACTACCGCACCAAATTTAAAGTTTCTAACCCAATCAATATCGCAGAAATCACAATTTTAGAACTTTTTTGCCCCTGCAGCGATGTAGGTTCTTGCACTGACATAAAATAGTCTTTTTTTCGGAGCAGAGATGGCCACCAACATTTTTTTAAGTTGGCTATGTAGTTTCAGAGATAACACCTCACAAACGTACAAGCATTAATAATATTATATACTTTATAATATTATAACGCTTTATAATATTAGCATTAGATGTACAGATACAAAAGCCATTTATCTGTTACAAACTAAAGTACCGGCGTTGCCCAGGATTTGAAGGATGTTTGTTCTGAAAAATCAATTTCAAAATTTAACATACAACACAAAACAAACATTAAAAAAAGCAGTCTAAATGTTGTTGAATGAATCATATGAAAACGCTATATAAAAATGTATAAATGTATATAACAGACGCAAAAGAATACAGCTATAAATGAACTTATTTCAATTTATAATTGGAGCAATAATGTTAAAATACGCCAATATTTCCCTAATCGGGTTTTTATCATGCTTCAATACTTTTTTCACACTCATATGACGTTATACTATATCCACCATGCCCTTTATATTTCCAATATGACGTAATATTTTCCTCTTTCACGTGGAAACCTTGAAATAGAAAAGTTATGAAGTTATATTCACTTTCATTTAAATTCGTCAAACCATTTATTTCATTTTCATATTTCACGTGAATATCTTGCAATAGAAAAGTTATGACGTAATATTCACCTTTTTTTTTAAATTCGGCAAACTATTTATTTCATTTTCATTTTTCACGTGGAAATCTTGCAGTAGAAAATTAATTGTTGTAGTAATAATTTTATTGTGTTTTTTAATTGTTGGCAACTGCTATAACGAAAAATGTTTAAATTTGATAAGAAATTGCTGTTAAATTGGTGGTTTTTTATTAATTAAAAATTAATTATAAGTTATTTCGTTTCCGGATTACTTTAGTTGTCTCGGCCATGTTTTAATACACATGTACGTATCTCTTCACAATTTTGGCTTCCAAATTGTGAATTTTTTATAGAATTACAAACAGACAGATAGACAAGTTTTCATTTTTATATATCTCTCTATTCTATAAAAAGTAACTAACGCTGTGACCGCCGCCGCCGGTTTTGAATTTTTTGCGACCGGAGGTCTTTCTTCGTTAATATTAAGAAAACTATTGCATACAAATATATGAAAATCGGTGGTATTATAGCGGAATGTTTGATCAACACACTAATGCATACAGTTTTCAAATCGAAGAATTATTTTAAGAGATATTTAATGCTAAAGTTGGACAAAATCGTTCCATTAAAAAAAATTTATAAGAGCAAAAGCTATACATGGGAATTTAATCATTTTTGGATCATTTTATTCAATAGAATATCCCGGTCTGCAGATTTCATTAATTTTTTTTTTATTTGACTCATTTTTTGAGGTTTTATTTCTATTTTAAATTCAAATATTCAGCATTTTGACAGATATTTTTTACATATTTTAGAAAACGGTATTAATTTAAACTGTTGCCAAATGTATAAACAGCGCAAACAATAATGTTTGCTTCAAATAAAAAAATTATTTACACGTTACTATTATAAACAGAAAAAAACCTTCAAATTAGAATTAAATAATTAGGTATAAAAAGCAGGCACTTATTGGAAATTACGCCATAAATCTATATTTACTGTGAATTTTAAAAGAGAAAGGATATTGTAAAATAAATTCATTAACATGTGTTAGAAATTTGAAATAGAACAAATTACGTCACATTACACTTATTATGCAAAATGAACAAAAAATAGTATTGCAAAACAGTTTAAATTTAAAAATTGCGCGAGACAAAATATTAGAGGTTAAACATTAGATTTTTTCAAAATTTTATTATTTGTCGTTTGATGTGAGGTGTTCAGATATAAGTATGCAAATTTTTATGTTTCCAACATAATTAGGGGCTGAGTTAGAAAAATTGCTTTAAATACACAAGTTAGAGACCAGAGGATAAAATATTAGACTTTTTCAAAATTTTATTATTTGCTGTTTGATGTGAGGTGTTCACCTATAAGTATACAAAATTTCATGTCTCCAACTTAATTAGGGGCTGAGTTAAAAAAATTGCTTAAAATACACAAGTTAGAGCCCAGGGGGTTAAATAATAGACTTTTTCAAAATTTTATTATTTGTCATTTGATGTGAGGTGTTCAGCTATAAGTATGCAAAATGTCATGTCTCCAACTTAATTAGGGGCTGAGTTAGAAAAATTGCTTAAAATACACAAGTTAGAGCCCAGAGGGTTAAATAATAGACTTTTTCAAAATTTTATTATTTGTCGTTTGATGTGAGGTGTTCACCTATAAGTATACAAAATGCCATGTCTCCAACTTAATTAGGGGCTGAGTTAGAAAAATTGCTTAAAATACACAAGTTAGAGCCCATAGGTTTAAATAATAGACTTTTTCAAAATTTTATTATTTGCTGTTTGATGTGAGGTGTTCACCTATAAGTATACAAAATTTCATGTCTCCAACTTAATTAGGGGCTGAGTTAGAAAAATTGCTTAAAATACACAAGTTAGAGCCCAGAGGGTTAAATAATAGACTTTTTCAAAATTTTATTATTTGTCGTTTGATGTGAGGTGCTCAGCTATATGTATACAAAATTTCATGTCTCCAACTTAATTAGGGGCTGAGTTAGAAAAATTGCTTAAAATACACAAGTTAGAGCCCAGAGGGTTAAATAATAGACTTTTTCAAAATTTTATTATTTGTCGTTTGATGTGAGGTGTTCAGCTATAAGTATGCAAAATGTCATGTCTCTAACTTAATTAGGGGCTGAGTTAGAAAAATTGCTTAAAATACACAAGTTAGAGCCCAGAGGGTTAAATAATAGACTTTTTCAAAATTTTATTATTTGTCGTTTGATGTGAGGTGTTCAGCTATAAGTATGCAAAATGTCATGTCTCCAAATTAATTAAATTAGGGGCTGAGTTAGAAAAATTGCTTAAAATACAGAAGTTAGAGCCCATAGGGTTAAATAATAGACTTTTTCAAAATTTTATTATTTGTCGTTTGATGTGAGGTGTTCAGCTATAAGTATGCAAAATGTCATGTCTCCAAAATAATTAAATTAGGGGCCGAGTTAGAAAAATTGCTTAAAATACAGAAGTTAGAGCCCATAGGGTTAAATAATAGACTTTTTCAGAATTTTATTATTTGTCGTTTGAAGTGAGGTGTTCACCTATAAGTATACAAAATGTCATGTCTCCAACTTAATTAGGGGCTGAGTTAGAAAAATTGCTTAAAATACACAAGTTAGAGCCCAGAGGGTTAAATAATAGACTTTTTCAAAATTTTATTATTTGTCGTTTGATGTGAGGTGTTCAGCTATAAGTATGCAAAATGTCATGTCTCTAACTTAATTAGGGGCTGAGTTAGAAAAATTGCTTAAAATACACAAGTTAGAGCACAGAGGGTTAAATATTAGACTTTTTCAAAATTTTATTATTTGCCGTTTGATGTGTGGTGTTCAGCTATAAGTATGCAAATTTTCAAGTCTCCGACATATATAGTTTCTGAGAACCGGCTCTGTGACATACGGACAAACAGACAGACACAGGAGTGAGACAGGTAGGGTTTCGTTAGATGAACGAAACTCTAAAAACATGCTGCGGATGACTGTAACAACATCCTAAAATTACATTACCATCAGCGATCTACCAATCCCGAATTTAGTTTATATTCGTTTCATGTATTCTTATTCTTTTGTGCGGCCCTGTAAAATAATTATCAATATTATATACAGTAAAACCTCTGAATAGCGGACACCCGAGAATGCAGAATTTGTCCTCTATTTAGAGGTGACCGCTACTGAGAGTAAAACATGTACAGTTATTTAAGAGTTGGTAATCGAAAAAATGTCCGCTAAATAGAGGCATCCGCTAATCGGGTGTGTCCGCTATGGAGGTTTTACCAGTAAAACTTCTGAATAGCGAACACCTCGGGAGGGCAGAATTTGTCCTCTATTTGGAGGTGTCCGCTACTGAGAGTAAAAAAAGTACAGTTATTTAAGCGTTGGTAATCGAAAAAATGCCCGCTAAATAGAGGTGTCCACTAATCTAATGTGTCCGTTATGGAGGTTTTACTGCATAATAATATCATCCTTTACAAGAAAATAGTATGCTGTATGATAGACTGACAGACATCCAGAGAAAGATAACCTACCGGATCGATAAACACTCATGTCTTTTGTTTTAATCATCCACAATTGTATGTCATCATACAACATGCCAGATTTTATACAACAGGCTAAAAACGGTCACCGTGGTACGGAATACTGTATAATTATTTGTTTGCCCACCAAAACTGGTTGCCACGGGTTGTTGCAAGGTTTGTGATCACGTGGTTGAAACTGATCTATTCAATATTACTGCGTGCGTATTTTTTTTTATTTGCTCCATGTTTTCAAACCAGTTGTCTACGAAAACATCAACCGGTGAAAGTGACGCACACCAAATTTCTGTGACGTATGCAGATAAATTGTGCTTTTTTAAGAGTTTTTTCTATATAATTTTTAAACGGTTTGGAACTTATTTTTCATAGTAGGTGCATTCAGTAGGCGACCCTCATAGGTACCTTCTGGTGCAATCAGAAACGAAATCCAACAAATATTTTTTGAGTTATGCTTGACGAAAGGTTTTTATTAGGCTTTTTTTTTTAGTAGGACATGGCGTTAATATCCATCGTAGTAGTAAAGTGTCCGGACAGTAATATTTCGCTGAGTATTAGCCTTCGCTTCGCTCAGACAATAGAGCTGTGCACGGTGACGTCACGAACAGGTTTTTGCTGCTGCTGTAGGACAGGCATCGCTACCTTTATCAATGCTTTTTCTATTTGTGTGTCCTACAGCTATGTTCATTGTTCTACGGCAAAAGTCACGTGGTGTGAACTACTCTATTACTGTTAACAAATATTTGAAGGATGATAACCACCCTTTGCCTAGGATAGAAGAACTTTTCGCAGCTTTACAGGGAGGACAAAGTTTTAGTAAGTTAGATTTATCTAATGCATACAGTCAGTTTTAGATGATTCAACTAAAGAATTATTAGCCTGGAGTACACCTTATGGTATTTATTTGGTAAACCGCTTACCTTTTGGAACTAAGCCAGCTTGTTCTATTTTTCAAAGAGTGATTGAGAAAACTTTACAAGGAATTGGGGGTACGATTAATTTGTTAGATGATATTTTAATCACAGGTAGTAATGAACAGGAAAATTTTAAAGAATTTAAAAGCAGTATTGGATAGATTACAGAATGCAGGGTTTCGTGTTAATTTAAAGAAGTGTGAATTTTTCGAAGACAATATTAAATATTTAGGACATAGTATCAGTAAAAATGGGTTGCAAAAAGATAATACTAAAGTTAAAGCAATTTTAGAGTTTCCTCGACCACGTAATGTTAATGATGTTCGAATATCTTGTGGGATGGTAAACTATTATTCAAAATTTATTCCAGATTTATCACCAAAAATGAAACCGTTGTATGATTTGTTGCAAAAGGATGTAGACTTCAAATGGTCTACCAAATGTCAACAAGCCTTTGAGAATGCTAAGAAAGAGTTAACATCAGACAGAGTTCTGATTCATTTTAATAGGTCTAAACCTTTGAGATTATCATGTGATGCTAGTCAAAATGGGATAGGGGCAAAAATATCACATGTGTTGGAAGACAAATCTGACAGACCAATTTGTTTTATATCTAGAGTTTTTAGTCCAGCAGAGAAAAATTATTCTATGATACATAAGGAAGCTTTAGCCATTTATTGGGCATGCCAAAACCTGTATCAGTATTTGATAGGAACTGAATTTGAATTGGTAACTGATCATAAACCACTATTAGCTTTATTTGGAGAAAATCGCACTTTACCACCTATGGTAGCGGGGCGTCTCCAACGATGGTCATTGTTTTTGTCAGGGTTTAACTATAGTTTTCCACATATAAAAGGTAACTTAAACACACAGGCTGATGCTTTATCTAGATATCCCATATTTGATAACAAGGTGGTTGAAACATAAGAATGTGATTATGTCCATTTCATAGAAAATGATGTCCCAATTGATTTGTTTAAAGTTAGATCTGAAACTAGGAGAGATCCAATTTTAGGAAAATTGTTTAATTACATAACTTATGGATTTCCACAGAATATAACTGATAGTGAGGTTAAGAAATATTTTAGCCGTAAAGACGAGTTAAATGTGGATCATGGGGTGATAATGTGGGGATATCGTGTTGTTATTCCAACAAAGTATAGAAAACAACTGCTAACTGAGCTTCATAGTACTCACGAAGGGATAGTTAAAATGAAAAGCAATGCTAGAGCTTATTTTTGGTGGCTTAGTTTAGATTCTGATATTGAAAATTTTGTCAAGAGCTGTAGCGTTTGTTCAGAACTAGAGCAGAGCCTAAGAAATGTAAAATTGTTTCAGGTAACAAAGCTAATTATCCTTTTGAAAGAGTACATGTAGATTTTCTGGGTCCTATAAAGGAGAAAATGATTTTAATTATTGTAGATTCATATTCTAAATGGGTGGAGGCATTTATTATGAAGAATATGGAGGCTAAAACATGCATTGAAAAGTTTAGGAAGTGTTTTGCTCGCTTCGGTTTACCTAAGATTTTGGAAACTGATAATGGGAGACAGTTTGATTCAAGGGAAATGATTAATTTCTTACAAATGAATGGGATAAAGTTTCTAACATCTCCACCATTTCATCCAGCTACTAATGGACTAGCTGAAAATGCTGTGAAAAACTTTAAATTTAGCTTGGGTAAATTATTAAAATCACCAACTAATAGCAATGTAAGCTTTGAAACCTTAATGAATAGGTATCTTTTCCACTATAGAAATTCAGTTCACATGACTACAGGGGTTACACCCACAAGTTTAATTTTTAAAAATAAAGTCAGAACTAGATTAGATTTGCTGAAAGATACAAATAAATCGGGTATGGTGGTTACTAAAGATACCAGAGAGGAAATATTCAAGGAAGGGGATAAAGCATTATGTAGAGATTATCGAAACCCAAACAAGAAGGATTGGGTTCATTGCACAATAGACGAAGTGCTGGGTGACAGAATATATATGTGTAAACTAATTAATGAGGATTTAATTTGGAAAAGACACTTGGATCAAATAATTATGGATAAGAGTAATTATGATTCTGGTAGTTATATTATTAATAAGGACAATAACAATTTCAATTCGAATTTTGATATTGGTAATTTCAATAACAGTAGACTTACAGATAATGTGGATAACCAAGTTAGAGATAACGAAGTTCCATCTCTAAATAAGGATGTTGATTTACCATCTGATGAACCTCAAAATGATACCGATCATAATATAACATTAAAATCAACAAGCTCTCATCCAAATGAAATTGAATGTAATAAAGAAAATAGTAACTCACAACCAGTAAAGTTACACCTACATGAACGTCCTAAGCGTAACATAAAACCAGTTGTACGTCTTAACTTGTAGAGGAGGGTATTGTAATGTATTCGCACCTCCATGTTTTATTTACCTGTTCCATCTCAACTCAATATTTTATGTAACTTACTTACGTGGATCTGGCAACAGTATCCACGGTTGTTCAGTTGTAAATAAAGATGCTGTGAATATGTAATGCCTGTCTGTTTTATTCTAATTGAATCCGTGTAATTTATTTAAATATGTCTAGTAGATATATTGCAAAAAGTGAAACGAAAAATTAGTTTTTAAAACATTGCTTTTAAAAATAAAAGTTTTAAACTTGCTAGAAGAAATCTAAATTGTCCTTAATAGATTAATTTAAGAAACAATTTATTCTATAAGGAAATGGCATGTTTACAAACAAAACACTTCCGTCAACCAATCTACCAACTACATTTTTGTCATAACGATCATTGCAGGAATAGTCTTGGCGATGTAGGCCAATCATATCACAGACCTGCTAAACATAGACCAATCAAATTTCCCTAGCTCATGTGTACAGGTAGGAGTCATAAAGAACGGACAGGTTTTTCTTGCTGATCTACAGTAATTCGACCAACAGTGACGTCAGCAGCCCTTTCCTTATATGAGAGAAAAAAAATTTCTTAATTTGTTTAAAATGAATTTGAATAAAGAATGTACCGTTAAGAAAAAAAGCACTTTATTCTTTGTGAGAAAGAAAATTAACATTTTCTAAATGATCTCTTTCAAATTTTGCTTTAAAAAATATATTTTATAGGATGTATCATTTTAGGTCTGATATCATGACGAATGCCATCAATGGTGTGAGGTCGCGACCAAAGTGTAGAAAAGCAGCCGTTTGCCCTGTCGTATCGCATTTGGCTGCGTTCATAGCAAACCGCATTGTAGGCAATTTTACTGCCCATGAAAAGTGTTCATTTCCAACAAGAATAGCTAAACGAGGTTTGAGATCACGGTATTTTCGCTTAACCGGATTTGCTTGTGGATGATACACTGGAATTAAGGATTGTTTCAGATCTAGAAGATAACACAGTTGCTGCATTACTTCATTAACAAACAGAGGACCGTTGTCACTAATTCTTCTTCTAGGATGACCGTACCTTAGGAAAACTTCTTCTAGAAGAGTTACAGCGCATTCTTTGACTGTGGCAACATTCAGTGCGAAAAGTTCTACCCATTTTGTAGAGCAATCTTCCACTATGAAAATCCATTTCTTACCGTCTTTGGTTGTGGCCGCCCTCTGAGTGGTCTGGAATCGACCACTTGAGTGGGGGAGAAGACCTGGAACCCGGCAGTGTTCGTAGTGCCGAACGGGAGGGGCAGGATAGGGACGATCGACAGCCTCCACAAGAGGCTTGTAAGTTGAAAGGCTTTGAGTCCGGAGGCCACGGGTAACCGAAGTTGTGAATGGGTGACGTGTTTGTCGTGAGCACGCTCTTCCTCGGCACCTTGGTTTTCGAGGCAAGTTGGATAGCGACGCTCCATAGTCCGATACCAGAGCCGGTCTTTGACCGGGTTGTAACTCTGGGCAAAGGATAGCAAATGTGGTAGGGCCCTATCTACCATTTGACTGAGAGGGAGCCTGAGACGAGAGGGCGGGCTTTGCATGAACTGGGTCTTGGTGCTCACTAGTGTCCACGCGGCTCACGGGAACGCCATGCAGGGTCTCCCAGAGCCACCGAAGGGTGAGGTTTCAAACAGAGATTGATGTACTTTTTGCGTCAGGTGGCTCATTCCGCCAAGATTCAGTAGCTGGGGTAGTTGTGAGCCGACCCTTAGGTTGGTGGAGAATGGAGATGCCCGATTACCAGAGGGCGGCCGCGGAGGGAGGTCAGTGTCTGGCCTTCCGAAGCCATGCCGTCTTGTCCTGGGAGGGGTTCGACCCGCCGCTGGGGCACGACTCTCAGCACCGCCGCGGGTTCTCCTCCATGATCCGCCTCCGCAAGGAACTAGGAGGGAGACTCGTCGGCTAACGCGGCGGAGCCCTAAATCTCGGGCGAATTTCGGTCCGATCCAGGTTCAGCGTGCCTGTGCGCTATCGAAGTTTATTGCACCCTATAGTGAGAACCTAGCAGTGTCTCAATACTAATTTTCGAACGCAAAGATACGGTATCATCGGGCAGCCCTGGAATGTGTCGCTGGTTGGTGGATTGGGCAAGCGAGCCACGTGGGTTCGTCCCCGGTCCACTAGCTGGTGGCGCTGTCTGGGACTGGTTCGGATAATCTCGGTACGCATCGCCGGTCGACATCGACTGGGTCCGAGGGCCATGCGGGTACGTCCCCTGTTTGTGTTCCTTTGATTTTTGTGTTTACATAGAAGTAATATGTTATTTTTGTAAATGTCTATGCTTTCTCTTTTTATTCCGTTTTCTTTATGATTTTGTGTTTACTTATAAGTCATATGTTATGCTTTGTAAATGACTATAATTGCTGTTTCTTATACTTTTATCTATGGTACTTGGGTGCCATAGTTTCCGTAATACTTTGTTTCAAAATAATTGTCGCTGTTTTCTGGGTCAGTTTTCTTGGCCGTGGCTTGGCTGGTTGGCGGAGGGTTTTTTTCTGCCAGGGGTTCATGCCTTTGCGATTTTTTTTGGTTGGCTCCCTGGTAGAGTGATTGTAACCCTTGTTCGTATTCCTGGTCCGTTGGCCGGTGGTGTGTAGTGGCTATTAACATGTAGTGGTTGCCATTGCACGAGCATGGAGCACTTGTGCTCAGGCACCACGGTGACCGTGAGGCGAAGTAGTGGGGCCAGGCTTCTGCAGCCTTCCGGAGCCCCCATATTATGGCGGGGACGTCGAGTGAGTCTGGCGGGACTCCGGATACTCCAACCCCCTTAGCGAGGTGGGGTCTATCCCGTCTAGGAGGAGCTTCCCTTGCCCTGCTGGGATGGCTAACGGCACCTAGTCTGGTCTCTCATGTCTCCTGGCGTTGAGCCGCGAATGTTTCCGCACGTGGTAGTGGAGTGATCGGGTGAAAACCCCTAGGGAGGCGATGTCTGTGTCGTCAGGAGAGGACTTTCTCTGTCCCTCCGGGATCCGCTAAGGGCACCTTCATGATACCCTGAGCGAGGCGCTGACTTTGGCTTCAGGATGGACTTTTCCCCGTCCCTCCGGGGCTTCCGGCTAGGGGCAACTCCTCCCTCCATCGGTTGTCTCTCAAAAATGTCTCTGCCGGATAATGGCATCTGATCTTGAGAGACCTCCGTAAAGTAACTTCCGCGGGAATCCTTGGCATAGGCTCATGAGCCCGATTCCTTTATAGGTGTTCGGTTTTTTTGGGTCGCTGTGGTGAACCGTGGAGGGACCAAGCGAAGGAACCATTTAGCTCTTCGGCTGGGTGGATTTTTTGTCGTTTTACTGTTTACCCACGGCTGACGTAACATGGGTCAAGTCCATTTCCATAGTCTGTTCCTTTTTCATAGGATTCGAAAGCTTCAATGATTTTTCTTAAATCATCTTTTAACTGTTCTTCCCGAATATTCATTGGAGATCTTTTGGGTATCTCAATGTAGACTGTACACATTTCACAGAGGGTCGCTCGTAACTGCAATTTGGGCGTGACAACATGTCAGCAACAACGTTCATTTTACCAGGAAGGAACTCAATCTTCAGGTTGTAATATTGGATTTGTAGTGCTCATCAATCAATCTGACTTTAAACTCATCAACCATTCAGTGGTTGGTGATTCGAGGCAACAGTTACCTCATGTCCTTCTATATATCCACGAAATTTGTTTAAGGCCAAAACTACTGCAAATGCTTCACGTTCTGTTGTGGAATAATTTCTTTCAGCAGCATTCAACAAAAGCATATTCGATTGGGCGCTCTTCCTCTTTGTGTCCTTAAAGAAGTACCGCACCAAGGGCATAACCACTGGACTCCGTTCGTAAGGTGTATGGATTTGTGGCATCATTCCGTTTCAATACAGGAGGTCTTGTCTATAACTGCTTCAATGTTTCGAAAGCAGTTTGTTTTCCCGTTTCCTACTTCCTTCTTGGTCAGATTACTCAAAGGCCTAGCAATGTCCGAGAAATTGGGAATGAACCGTCGGTACCAGCAGCAGGATTGCAAGAATGATTGAACTTACTTGATAGTTCGGGGATCAGACATCTTTTTGATTGCGTTAGTTTTACCGGGATCGACTTCAATTCCGGACTTTGCAAACCAATATCTTAAACATTTTACACGAGAACAGGCAAAATTACACTTTTCTCGATTTGCACGGAATTTAAATTTCAAGAGTCTGTCAAAAACTGCCGTCAAATCTGCTAAATGTTTCTCAAAAGTTTCTGATAAAACAATTATATCATCTAGATAGGAAAGCATTAGAATGTACTGTAGACCACTTCGAAAGCGATCGATTAACCTCTGAAAATTGGCTGGAGCATTGGTCAACTCGAATGGCATCCTCAAGCAGCGGAAGATGCCAAAAGGACAAATAAAAGCAGTCTTGTCCCTGTCTGAAGCATGAACATTTACGTGATGGTAACCAGACTTTGAAAGCGGTATGTTTAGCTTCATGCAATAAGTCATCTATCCTAGGCAGTCGATAAGAATCCAACTGGATGGTGGCATTCAACTTCCGGTAATCAATACAGAAACGTACCGTTCCATCTGGTTTCGGGATCAAATCATCAGGAGCTGCGTAAGGAGATTCGCACTTTTCAATAATTCCTTTCTGCACAAGGTCATTTAATTCTGCCTTTAGAACTTCCTTTATTGCAGGAGTAATGCGGTAAGATGGAAACGACACACGGGGCTGGTGGTTTTCGGTGTTTATGTGATGTTCAACAAACGTGGTGGCTTCTCCTTTTGGCTGAAAGATAGTTTCATATTTTTCAGCAAGTAATTTAATTGTGACTTCTGGGTGGGAGTCGGCTCTTTTCCTTCATTTTCACGTAAGGTACATGCGTTTAAAACAATGTCATCTGCAGAACAAGAGGCTTTGGAACAGGATCGACAAAGCCATATTTTATATGAGGCAAATCGCCGAAGTACAAACGTTTGTTCTTAACGTCTGGTACAAACCCTGACTTATCAAGAAAGTCTCTTCCTAAAAGGGTTATGTTTCCTTTAGCTTTAGGTAACACAATAAAACCTGTACGAAATTTTCTTCCTTCAATTTCTACAGTTACAGCCGTGGTCAAACGATCTTCTTTTGATCGTTGGCCGTTTGCTAAGGACATGTTCAGAGCGGTCTGCTGAAACTTTACACCTTGTTCTTTTAACACAGAATACAATGATTTACTGGCCAGGCTGTGACTGGATCCGGTATCTACGCAGGCTTTGCCATAGACTCCATTAATATAGAGATTTACTGTGGTTAAAGGTTCGGTAGTGGTTGAGAATGTGTATATTTGGATTTGCTCAAAATGAGAAGATTCAGTTTTTATCACAGGGTTGCAAGTAGGGCACTTAGCACAAATAAATCCGGGAGCACCACAACCATAACATTTCAAGGTTGGACGATCTTCAATCTGTGGTTTGTCTGACGGCGTTGTCTTCTTTGAGTAGAAGGATTTATTCAAAAAGTTTTTATTAGAAGAGCTCGATGGTACGGTCTCTTTCGGTATTGACAAGTTTTTATTTTTTCTGGTGGATTTTAACTACTTTAGATTTTACGGGACTTACTCTTAGAACATCGTAAGCGTCTAGCCTCTCTACTAACGCAATTCTATCATTTAAATCAATCCAAACGTCTAAGAAATGTTCTCTATGTTGTGGGGAGCATATTATCTTTAATTTGTTTGTCAGATAAAATAAGACTTTTGAAATCTTCGAACGAAGTTATGTTGAGCTCAGAGAGCCAACCTTCAAAGTATAATGTAAGCTCTAAAAAGAACCTTTCCAGGTACTTTCTGGAATTTTTTTTGTGCTGAACGAACAGAATTCTCAATTTTTCAGTGGTCAATTTCAATCGTTTCAACAGCATTACTTTGATGTGTTGGTAGACCTGGGCCTTTTCTTCCGATTCCTTAGCATTGAGTCTTCCAATATCACTAGGTAAAGCACTTATGAGGTACGTAACCCAATTTTCTTCCGGAACCAACTGTCGCTCACACAGCACTAAGATGTTCATATCACCTTCGTTTGGGCGAAAACGGAGAATCAATTTTCATAGATCGATTCGCGGCTTTTCGTAAGTGCATCTATTGTTTTCTACCTGTGCGTTAGATGCCGAAGTAGGAGGGGTATGACGAAATTTTTCGAGTTCGAAATTCAATTCGCGTTCTAAATTTTCTTGTTCGAAAACGCGTTGATTTTCTAAATCTAATCGTTCTTGTTCAGTTTTTCGATTCTCGATTATAATTATAAGTAAATTTTTGGTACATTCCTCCTCGTAATCAGCGTGCGTAGTAATTAAATTACGTAAATCGGCCATTTTCATTTCTTCAGTGGCAGTTAAGCCTAACTCATCGCAAAAGACACAGATTCTATTTTTTGCTCTTCTCCCCCCCCCCAAAAAAAAACGCCATTTTGTTTAAATTTAACAAAACTAACAACCAAAATAAAATTATTGTTAAAAAAAGTCCACTTCAAGAATAAGAATTTCAATTAAAAAAATTTCAATTTCAAGAACAATAATTTCAGTTCTAGTTCTGAAAGATGACTATACAAAATTTCCCAGTGTATTTTTCTTGAAAACCAAGAGTGAAGTACTAAATTGTATAGGGACTTTCCTTAATGAAGCTAAGACTGCTGGACATACGGTTAAACAAATACATTGCGACTCAGGCAAAGAGTTTGACAGCCATTCTTTGAAAAAGATTTTAAATGATCGGTGTATTGATGTGCGTTTGGCAGTGATTGAGACACCTGAACAAAACGGAGCTGCTCAGAGATCCGCATCATTGTGGAAGCTACAAGAGCTATGTTCACCAAAGAAGTTATGGGCTGAAGCATGTAATACTGCTGTCTACATGTTAAATCATACAGGTCCGACTCCAATAAAAGATAGAACTTCATATAGACCGGGAGCCGGTAGCACAGACAAGCATCTCATCGAGTTCACGGATGAAATTCTAGGATTAGTTAAATCTTGATTCGCATATTAAAACGCAATCGGTCTGCGAAGTCATATCTTGGTGGAAAACACCTGAAAACCCGATTTTAGTGGCTGACTCGTAGGTTTACCATTGTGTTTTCCTGCACCGAAAGGTATGAAAGCACCCTCATAGCATGCATGGTCACAGTTACGTCGTTGTGACGTCACATCTGTGACCGAAATGCCACCACTCAGTGATGTCGCATTGTGACTGAGATGTGAACTTCTTAGAAAACTTAAAAAAATTACAAAAATTCTTCAAAACATGTTGTTACTGTAAAATTTTACTTTTCTGGCAATAAAACAGAATTGTTATGTCACTCATGTAACGTAGGTCACGTCACACTCACAAAAAAAATCCCCCCATATTGTAAGTCACAGTGTGAGAAAAATATGAACTTCAAAAATCTTTGAAAATGAAGAAAAATGTTTTAAAAAGGCCCGAGTTACAGCGGCATAAGGAATGAAAATATATTAGTGGATAGCAAATAGTAAATTCAGACACGAAAAGATGGTGGTGGGGGAGGGGGGGCATATAAAGGAAAATGCACGATACAAGTATCAACAAACTAGATTTTCATGCTATATTTTATCAATTTGATATCTAAGAGAGTGAAAGTATACTTTTTCCTGATTTCAATTTTATCTAGTATTGCAATTTAATATAATAATCATTCTCTTATTCTTATTATTATAAAAGTGTTTCTCGGAAAAATGGTACGTGCTGGAGCAATTTGGATATATTTAGAATTAGGAATATTAAATATATACACTTTACATATTTAGTTTGCAGGAAGGAAAATTTTTAATTTATTTTTACCGACTACTGGTATTCGAAACACTTTTGTGGCTTCAAACTAAAAAATTTCTATTATAGTTAAGTCTGCAGCTTTAAATGAGCACGTAGAAAGAGTCTTCAGAGTTTAGTCATACATACATTTCTTGCTTTATAATTTGCATTCAAGTCATATTTTTTTCCTGTTAGTGTACCTATTTTAAGTAACTATTTTTTTAAAAAAAATTCTACTTCTTTCAGACTTTTAAAATAAAATTAGCATTTTCCAAATAAAAAAAAATATACAAAATTTATGCAAAACCCATGATATAATTTATTATTCGTATTTCAAATTTGTGTTTTAGAGATATGACTCTAAAAAAAGTTATTTTACGAATTGTTTTATTCTATCTATAGGAAATTAACATGAAAAGAATGACGATTGACAAAGACAATTTTTTTATCCTCGATATTTATTTATATCTTTTTATTTTTTAGGAAGATATTTTGTATTTATTATGTGTGAAACAATCTTTACTTAGAAAAAGGGAGGGGGGGGGGGTTAAAACTGATAAAAAGAAAAGGTAAAATACATTGGGAAACTCTTCAAATACAAAAATTTAAATACAGACAGTCTCATAAAATGATTGCACATGTAAGTTCCAAATCTGTTTATTTAAAAGCAAATAAACTAACACCTGCCCAAAATCGTCTGCCACGATACCGCAGGGTAAACAGAGAACTTTTTGTACTAACAGATGCGGTAAGTTACTAGTCTAAAATGTAGGCTTTTGCGTGTGATTTTTTTAATGGAAGAAAAAGTCGTCGCCATTTTCGGATACACACGGATATTAATAATTAATTTATGGAGCTCAAAAAGTAAGTCTTATTTAATTTAAATTGTTTATTCCTGTTTTGTATATTTGGTGAGATGAGTTAAATAGTTTTATATTATACCTATAGAAAGAGACTGATCTGGAATTGTTTTTCAGATTAGAAATTAACATTTACTGAATGGGAAATGTCGTTTTACATACTATAGTAGTGAAACTTTTGAAAGACATTTTTTCATTGCTAATAATATTTTAAATTATTATTTAAAATCCTAAATCTTCATATCAATGTTTTCAGATTTAACGTTTGCCAAAATTATAAAATAATAGGAATTCCTTGTAACATGTGGAGAGATTTTTGAGAAATTGTTAAATTTAATAATACATTTAATTCATCTATTGTACTTTGTTGTTGTTTAATAGTACAATTATAAATACTAATTATTTAGTGTTATTCAAATTGGTATATTTATTTTTTTTAATTGTATGTAAGCACGTTTTTGTTGTTCGTGATTTTAATCAAACATTTAATTGTAGACATTCAGAATCAGTTATTAAATTTTCTTCGATTGTAAACTCATTTTCTACGTTTTCGATACACGTTCGATACTTCGCATTAAAAAATAAAATATGACATTTAAGCATTGAAATAAAGTGTTTTTAATGCCTGATAACAAGTTTATAGATTAAACTGCTTTACTATACTTTTTAAAATTTGATATTTATAATATTTATAAAAAAATATTTATAAAAGTTGATATTGCACTGTTCATTAGCGATATTTGCTGGAAATGCATTTTTAATTATAATATGCGCTTTTATGATTCACTATATTTATGCATAGTATATGGTGTATATAAAAGCTATAATTCATATACAGGGCTACACAAAAGTATACGTAAGAGTTAAGGGGTATGGGCGAAAATTGCTTAAAGGTGTTTTTTAGATGAGTTATGGATTTTTATGTTGAACTGCATTTAGTTTACTAAGAAATGTTTGTAGAATATGGATAAAATGATACACAGGGTCACGCAAAAAATTGGGTATGTGACCGTCTATAAATTATAATTTCTGGAAATGTGATTTCAGTAGTTTTAAGAGTGTTTTAATTTGAATTAAATTTTAACTAAATAGTGGCGTGTAATGAAGATTCTAGGTAAACTACAGGGTTGTACAAAAGTATTCAAGTATGTTTTCATATATTAGTATAAATTGCTGAATGAGAATTTCAACCTGTTATGCGTTTTCTTGCTAAACTAAATTTTCACATTATATACTAGTATATATCAACCTACAGATTAAATACAGGGCTATTCAAAAGAATTGGAAAACATATTTGCCTATGGACGGTAACTGCTGAAATCAGTTTTTCAAATGTTTTATGCGTTTTCTAAAATATTTACTTAGTTATCTTATTTACGTTATTTCCTTAAATTATGATGTCTAGTTAAAGCATTCAGGAAGCGTTGGAAAGTGCTTTATAATCTATGCTTAACGCATGTTTTTTCTTACTTGTTTTTTCTATTTCCCAGATCAGTCATTTCTTATAAATCATACCAAATCTATTTAGCTCATATTAACAAAATACAATATACACGGGAATAAAAAATTTAAATAAATATGGCTTATCTTATTCTTCTTTAAATGGGAAATGTATTAATATCCGTTAGACTCCATGTTCGTATTTAATAAAATAATAACAAATCACAACACATAAAAACTTACACATTCTTAATATAAAGCTTGAACTCAAGATCAAGCTTAGAATTTAATAAAAAAGGATGCCAGTTGATAAGCATTGTTTTTTTCAGTGTCAAAATTAAAAGTATTTTAGAAGAATAGGACTCCAAAATAGCGATACTTTGCTAAAAAGTGCGTTAAAAAGATAATATTGTGTATTTCAAACAAAACTTTATTTTAAAATTCATCACAGTGTTTATAACAAGAATCATCACAGTATTAATGCTTGGAAATTTTTCCAGAGAGAAACATTCGCCTTGCAAACAATATTTCAAATGGAAATCAAATTTTAAATTGATTGCTTAAAAGGCGCAAAAGCCAACATAGTGAAAAAAATTCCATAACGGTACTTGAATCCGGGCCATCAGTATAGCGCACTGACATTCTACTGACTAAACCACATGGAACGAGATGTTATGTTTTGTAGATGCTGGACACTCACATAACTTTCTACTTGATTATTTTAATACTTAAAAGTTACAAAAAATATAGATAATTAAATAAAGGATCAGCTAGATGTAAGTTACATGCTAACGCGAGAGACCAAGACACGACATGTGAAGCCGGAGGAAAAGTCTGCGACAACAAGCTACTCGCTGTTGCCACTAAAGTTCATCTAGTTTTTACTGTACTGATGCCACACAAATACAAATAAGTTTTTTAAATGTTCACTGACATCTGATGGATGACAGACGATTCACCACAGTACTCCCCCCCAAGTGCCTGAGGCACTGAGGTCAGAGGTACCGTGTATTAAAACGAACACGTCGACCAGAACGAGTCGTCACAATAGAGCAGTTCACATCACGTGATTTTTACCGGAGAACAATGAACAAAGCTGTAGGACACACAAATAGAAAAAGCATTGATAAAGGTAGCGATGCCTGTCCTACAGCAGCAGCAAAAACCTGTTCGTGACGTCACCTTGCACAGCTCTATAGTCTCTGGCAGGGGATCACTACAGGGGGTCGAGGCAGTTGTCTGTGGGTTTTGTTGTGGCACGAGCAGTTGCTCGGTAGGTGAAGTTAGATCCGAGGCTTCCAAGAAGGCGGGTTTCAGTCTGTCAACACTGATAACAGTCTGTCTGCCATTCATGTTGATGGTGAAAGTCTTTTCGCCTCTTTGCACTACACTGAATGGGCCATCATAAGGTGTTTGGAGAGATTTCCTTACGGCATCATGCCTCACAAACACGTGAGTGCATGTTGTCAGGGATGGGTGGACGAAAACAGCTGTTTTGGCATGTGCAGAAGTTGGAGTTGGTTTGAGGGAAGTCATGGTGTCCCGCAATGTTTGTAAGAAATCGTGAGGTTGAATATCGATTTTTGGATGGTCGATCAGTTCACATGGAAGTCTCAGTGGTGCACCATAAACAAGCTCAGCACTAGAGCAGTTGAGGTCTGCTTTAAATGAAGATCTAAGTCCAAGCAAGACAATAGGGAGTGATTCTGTCCATTTTGATTCGTGGCATCGAAGTGCTTGCTTTAGGGAACGATGAAATCGTTCGACTAAGCCATTGCTCTGTGGGTGGTATGGTGTTGTGCGGGTCTTCTGGATGCCCAACATTTTGTTGAGGATGAGAAATAGATTGCTTTCAAACTGGCGGCCTTGGTCTGAAGTTATGAGAGTGGGGATTCCAAACCGTGAAATCCAATTTGCAACAAAGGCTTTTGCAATCGTTTCGGCACATATGTCAGCAATAGGAATTGCTTCAGGCCAGCGTGTGAAGCGATCTATGCAGGTCAGCAAGTACTGGAAACCATCTGACGGTGCTAGAGGTCCCACGATGTCAATATGCACATGGTCTAATCTGCAGTGAGGGAGCTGGAAACTTTGGAGTGGGCTGGATGTGTGCCTAAACACTTTTGACCGTTGACATTTTACACAACATCGAGTCCAATTGTTGATATCTTTGGACATAGATGGCCAAACAAATCGAGACTGGATGAGTTTTTGGATGCCCTAGTACCTGGGTGCGACAAGTTATGCAGGGCTGCAAAAATGCTTTTGCGGTAATCTTTGGGTACATAGGGTCGAATTGAATCGCAGCTACTGTCACAATATATACTTAATGTTGGAGTCACTGAAACAAGTTTTAAACAGAGAGAAATTTTGTCGTTATTTAGTAGCTCTTGCAGCTCGATCTGCAATTGTAGCCAAATCAATTGGCTGAACATTGACAGAACTTATTCTGGACAAGGTATCTGCTACTACGTTGTCAGAACCAGAGATGTGCCGAATGTCTGTGCAAAACTGGGAAATAAAATCTAGTTGTCTGAGCTGACGTGGAGAAATTGCATCAGAATTTTTTGTAAATGCATTTGTTAAAGGTTTATGGTCGGTAAATATTATGAAATTTCTACCTTCCAGGTAATGCCGAAAGTGCCTGACAGATAAATAGATAGCGAGAAGCTCTCTATCATATGTGCTATATTTAATTTCTGTTGCACCCACTTTACGGTAGAAAAATGCTAGTGGCTTTGTACCACTTTTAGTTAAACAATTTAATGCTGCCCCAACAGCAATGTCGGAAGCGTCGACCATTAAGTGGAGTTCATGGTCTGAAGCCGGATAGGCAAGGGTTGCTGCATTGGCTAAGTCATATTTACATTGATTGAAAGCAAGAAGTGCCTCGTCTGTCCAAGGGACAGGACGTTTGTCATTTTTCTTGCAGTCACGAAGTAAATTGTTAAGAGGTGCTTGTTTTTTAGCGGCATTTGGTAGAAATCGTCGATAAAAGTTCAACATTGCAACAAAACGCTTTAATTGAGAAAGTGTCTCCGGTTTTGGGAAATCATTTATGATGGACACTTTTTCAGGGAGGGGTTGAACTGCTTCCGGTGTCACAAGACAGCCAAGGAATTTTACCGAGGATTGTCCTAGAACACATTTGGTGGGATTGATTTTTAAGCCATGTAACGCTAAACGGCTACAGACTTGGTCAAGGTGTGTAATATGCTCGGCTTCATTAGCAGAAGCAATCAAAATATCGTCGTAATAAGGTATACAAAACTCAAAGTCAGATAATACCTCATTTATATACCTCTGGAATGTTTGTCCAGCATTGCGTAGGCCAAAAGACATATAAACAAACTCAAATAAACCAAATGGTGTTGTGATAGCGGTTTTTTGAATGTCCGGTGGGTTTACCGGTATTTGGTGATATGCTTTGGTCAAGTCTATCGTAGAAAAAATAGTTTTGCCAAATAAGAGTTGTGTGCAATCATGGATATGCGGTACGGGATACCTGTCGGGTACAGTAACAGAGTTGAGGCGGCGATAATCACCACAGGGACGCCATTCCCCATTTGGTTTTTGTACCATATGCAGCGGACTAGCCCACGGGCTTTTTGAGGGTCGAATTATTCCCTGAGACATAAGATACTCAAATTCCTGCCGCGCAGCGCGTAACATTTCAGGAGATAAACGTCTCGGCTTAGAAAATACAGGAGGACCAGTCGTTTCAATATGATGAAACGTTGTCAAATGTGAAGACGATTTGGATGGTGTAGCGTTTATAATTGTTGGATATTTTTTAAGAATTTTTTGAAATGGAGAATCGCCAAAAGCAAAAGATATATTAGAAATTTCAGAGCTTAAAGTAGCGGAAGTGGCAGCAGAAGAAATTTGAGTAGTAGCATCAATTAATTTGTTGTTTCTGGCATCAACTAACAGGTTAAAATGCTTTAAAAAATCAATTCACATAATTGGTTGACGTACATCTGCAATAATAAATGGCCATGTGAAACTACGGCGTAAATTGAGGTCGAGCGTGAGACGTTTAGTGCCATATGTTTTTATCGTCGTACCATTTACAGCATAAAGTACCAAATCATCTGATATTGTAGGCTGAGAGGCAGAATTCTTTGGAAGAACTGAAATATCTGCGCCAGTATCGATTAAAAAATTCATGTTTGTTTTAGTATCGGCCAGGAGAATACGTTGGAGGTGGCGATCACTATCCTGGCTTTCCGGCGATCGCCAACTTAGTTTTCCGCTGGTCGGAAAGAACAAGGTGGGGAACATTTTCGAGCGTTCCTACCAAAATTGGTGTGATAAAAACAATTGCAATCACTTGGCTCTTTATATTTTTGAAAACGATCACGTGATTTACTCCGTCTTCGAAAATGATTGCTTCACGCTCTGTCATGTGTGCCATCGCGTTTGTTTACTAGATTTGTCAACTCGCTTACTTGTTTTGTTAGTTGTGCGATTTGCAGTTCCAAATTGTTTGAGGATTCCGGCTTGAGTGAATTGTAGCATTTATTGCCGGAGTGAAAGTAAACTCGTGAATTTTATCAGCAATTGTTGCTAACTGAGTAAGGTCTTCATTAAGAGCGGCAAGAATGGACTGCGAATTCTCGATGATTCGCTTTCTGAATGAGAATCGATTAAACGCTTTTTTAATTCTGTATACGGTTCAGTCTGTGGTGGGTTGACTATTATGTCGCTGACGGAAGTCAAAACATCGGCATCAATCGATGCTACAACATGGTTAAATTTAGTTATTTCCGATGTTATGTTAGCCAAAGTAAAATTTGCTTCTAACCTAACAAACCATAAAGTTGGGTTGGATTTCCAAAAGGGTGGGGGTTTTACAGCGACGTCGGCTATTTGGTTATTAACTCCGCCAGGTGGGTCCTGCATGATTATGCAGTTTTACAATTCATACACAAGGAAAATACGGATGAAAACATAAAAATTTACAAATTAAATATATATATACAAGTTAAAGTTACAAATTGATTGAGTACGTTAAATAATTGATATTAAAAATTTCAGGACATCTTCCGAAAATATTTTGGGGTCGTAGAAACATGGGTGCAACAGAAATAAATATTAGCAGAATGTCAAAAAAATCGCGCGAAAAAATATCGTTTACTAAAAAATACAAATAATTTGAAAAGAAAAGCTTACCGATGTCATTTTAGAAAATACACCTTTTACTGTATCCATAAGAGATACGGCGTGCTCCGATACTATCTCTGTCAGCGTATATTTCCACAATTTCTCGTGAAAATATTCATCGTTTTGCATATCCAGGCGAATAAAAATTCATGTCGTATGAAAACTACAAGCTTCAGCTTGAAATAGCTGGCGATGCAAAGAGATTACTCGGCTCGATCAAACACTCACTCTGCGATCCATGATTGATGCGCGTTCGGCACGAGGTCACCAGTGTTGTGTTTTGTAGATGCTGGACACTCACATAACTTTCTACTTGATTATTTTAATACTTAAAAGTTACAAAAAATATAGATAATTAAATAAAGGATCAGCTATATGTAAGTTACATGCTAACGCGAGAAACCAATACACGACATGTGAAGCCGGAGGAAAAGTCTGCGACAACAAGCTACTCGCTGTTGCCACTAAAGTTCATCTAAAAGTTTTTACTGTATTGATGCCACACAAATACAAATAAGTTTTTTAAATGTTCACTGACATCTGGTGGATGACAGACGATTCACCACAGAGACCCAGCCTGGAAAATGTCTTACTATTACATGTTGCCAGGCTACAAACGCAGCACAAGATGGAATATTTATCATGAGCCACCGACGTGGCGCAAACACGAAACTTAATTAAATCCAGCAGCGATTCAAACTATATAAATACTTGGAAATTTTTCCAGAGAGAAACATTCGCCTTGCATACAATATTTCAAATGAAAATCAAATTTCTAATTAAAATTGCATTTTAAGCAATTAATTTGAAATTTGATTTTCATTTGAAATATTGTATGCAAGGCGAATGGTTCTCTATGGAAAAATTTCCAAGTATTTATATAGTTTGAATCGATGCTGGATTTAATTAAGTTTCGTGTTTACCCGATGTTGGCGGCTCACGATAAATATTCCATCTTGTGCTGCGTTTGTAGCCTTGCCAACATGTACTAGTAAGGAATTTTCCAGGCTGGGTCTCGTTCCATGTGGTTTAGTCGGTAGAATGTCAGTGCGCTACACTGATGGCCCGGATTCGAGTCCTGGCTTTGAATCTTTTTCTCTATGTTGGCCTTTGCCCTTTTAAGCAATTAATTTGAAGTTTGATTTTCATTTCAAATCATCACATTATTTATGACAAGTTCGTCACAAATGACACATATTTCACAAATTAGTCCCAGTGTGACGTCAAAGCATTGTCGCTGTCGTCACAGGTTCGTCACAAAGTTAATGCCAAAATAGTCACAAATGACACACTTTTCACAAATTTGTCACACCGTGACTTCACAGAGTGGTCACAATGTGACGTCACAAACGACCTCTAAAACGGCCATAACGACCTCGCATTCTAGTCACTATGACGTCACATCCACGGTCACAAAATCACAGTGTGACTTCACAACGACGTCGCCGTGACGTCATCATGCCTTACGGGCATGGAGTACTGGGAGCAGAAAAACACAATGGTAAACCGCTAAAATCGGGTCAGCCGCTAAAATCGGGTTTTTAGGTGTTTTCCACCAAGATATGACTCGGCAGACCGATTGCGTTTTAATATGCGAATCAAGATTTAACTAATCCTAGAATTTCATCCGTGAACTCGATGAGGTGATTGTCTGTGCTGCCGGCTCCCGGTCTAATATGAATTGTGGCATAGAAAGTCAGAAAACTTCAAGATGAAACGTTTAAGAATATTTGTTGCAAAATGCTACATACATGAACCGAAATAAAGACGCAAAGAGTGGATAAAAAGCCTGTAAAAGGACTGGTTGTTGAATATGAAGCTCATAATGAAAATGAATTTTTATACCTTCTAAAAATAAAGTGGAAAGAAGCTGCAATGTTGTATTTTGTGATGAATTCTGATATGAGCCATTGATTGCCGAAGCCACCAGTTGTAGTGATGTTCACACAGAAGAAGAAAATGGAAGTATCCAAAAGAGTGATGAAGATGAATGCCAAGAAGAACCTGATCCTGGAAGACGCTACCCTGAATGAAAACATAAGAAGCCGCAATTTCTATCAGAAAATTATTTACTTTTTGTAAGCACACTTACTGGCATTGAAACTCCTGACTGTTACAATGAAGCAGTGAAGTCACCTGAATCTAAGCTGTGGAAAGAATCTATAGCAGAAGAACTGCAGTCTCATGAAGAAAATGGAACTTGGGAATTTACAGAACCTCCAGAAAATAAACGGATACTTGACAACAAGTGGGTATACAGAATGAAAACAAATACTGATGGTTCTCCCTGTAAAGCTAAAGCTCGACATGTGGCAAGAGGCTTCTCGCAAAAAGCTGGTTATGATTATGATGATCTGTTTGCACCAGTAGCTACATTTGATACTTTGCGCACAGTTCTTAGTGTTGCTGTTTCGCAAAAACTGTAACTACATCAATTTGATGTGAAAACAGCTTTCCTTTATGATTTCTTCGGCAAAGAGCTCTTAATGTAAAAGGCAGAAGGTTTTGATGATGGTTCTGGTCGTGTTCGCTCTCTTTATCGCTTGAAGCTTCACGCTGTTGGAACCGACGTTTTGTTCAAGCAATTCAAAAATTAAAATTTCAGCAATCACATGCTGATCCTTGTTTACTTACAAAGAGAAAGGATTCATCTATACTTATAGTGGCCTTATATGTAGATGATGGACTTCTAATATCATTAAAAGTTTTTTTCTAGGCTTTAAAAGCCTATGTTACATATAGTACGCCGCTCCTGTCATTATGTATGTCCAAACAGTCTGTGTCTTTAAGGGTTAATATCTCGGCTAATTACCGACGATTTTTTTCGAATATCACTATCAACAATGCTTTTTATACTTCTGCTACGATAGGTACCTCCAGCGTCTTTCAACATCTTTGCTGAATGCCCGCAAATCGGAATTTGTGTAACGGAAAAATGTGATTTTCTCAAAAACCATGTGAACTAGGATAATCACTATAATTTTCCTGCAAAGTTTAAATTAACATCTACTACCTCTAATTTTTTCATAATTTTAGTTTCAGTAGTTTTGGAAATAGAAGGGGGGGGGGGGTACATGATTTTGTACTACATTTTCAACGATATCGCTGAACATACAATACCTAAAATTAAAAGAAATGTGTCTTTCATTTCAGCATTACGAAAGCTTTCATACGATACTCCACACGATATACAAAGAAAAGATTTTTTTTTCAAGTAACTTAATTAGCTCCTCTGCATCTTTCCTAAATATATTTGTGAATGTTTAATAATTGGTAAATATGTGGGTCAATCCTCAATATTCTTTATTACTTCCCCCAATTTGAACTTTCCATGTTCCATAGTTTACGAGTGAACTGGCTGTGACAGACAGACACAGGAGTGATCTTATAAGGATTCCGTTATTACTTTTTAACTACGGAACCCTAAAAATGATAAAAAAATATTTATTTGAGATTGTCCAAAACAATATTAATTTATTGTTAAAGAAGAAATGTAGACCCCAGATAGCAATTTTAGTTTGCAGAAAATTTTCAGCAATCTTACTTTGCAGATTTGCAATGTTGCAGCAAGCTCAGCATGACAAGTCTGAAAGTTCATAACAAGACTGCAACAAGATTATGCAAACTCCGAAGTCACCATACTTTGAACTTGCAGCTAAGTTGTCGTGCAAGTTGCAATCTTGTTGCATCAATCTTACTGCAAACTCATAGCAAACTAGTAATATTGCGATGTCAGACTATTTGCAAACGCATTGTAAATTTGCAATATTGTCATGTCAGAACATCTGCAAATGAATTCCAAACCCGGAATCTTGTCATGACAAGTATAGCTGCAAATATGTAGTAATTTCATTGAAATGTTGTCAATTCTCTGAATTTTGCGTGTAGTACACAGGTAAAATAGGATTTTTTGAGACAACAGATGCCCATTCACCCAAATTTGGGAAGAACTTCGTTTTGATACTAAAAATGAAGATCCAATGAGTACTAAAAAAATAAAGTTGTTTTATCATGTTTTTGCGCAAAAGGGGGCATTGTTAGCTCAGGGAGGGGGGTAACTAAAAATAAATAATAAGTAGGTGAAATGGGATATTGTTTATTATGATTTTTATAATTCCGAATCAGGTGAAATCATCAGCAAGTCAATACGATCATTTCTTACAAAGTTACGGCAGGTTTTATTAATACAAAGTCTTTTGCAGGTAAAATAGGTTTTTACAGTAACAAGTGATTGCTATTCACGAAAGCTTGAGACAAACCTCGTTTTGGCACTACAAATTAATATCCGATGAGTCTCCAAAATGTAAAGTTGTTTTACTGTGTTTTTTTTTTGGGGGGGGGGGCATTTTTTGATGGGCATTTTAGCTCGAGGGGGGAAAATTCAACTTTTTTTAAATAGGTCAAGTGGGATATCGTTTCGTATGTATTTGAATAACATTATCGGCAAGTCGATACGAACATCTATAAGAAAGTTACAGAAAAGATTTTATCAATGCAAAGTGGAAAATTATATTTTATTTTTTACATAGTTTTGTCACATTTATTTTACGTTTAAAAAGAGTTTTTTATATCATATTAAGCAGGGCTATCAAATGGTCCGCCAACTGAATACCAATAAATTTTAACAGAAAAATTTATGGTAGGTTTGCGCTAGAATTAACTTTCAAATGTGTTTCCGGGGCGGTTTGTAAGAAAAATCTAAAAAGAAATTTTTTCTAAAATAATATTGGTATTCAGTTGGCGGACCATTTGGGAGCCCTGTATTAAGTCATCTCAAAACTATTAAATGTCTTCAAAATTAGGATAATTTTGAGTTTATTTCAAAATCATTAAATTTACCAAAATCCACTACTTATAATCTGGCCTAACTTTGTAAACAATGATCGTATCGGCTTGCTTGCGATATCATTTGATTCAGAATAAAAAAATTCACAACAAACAATACCCCATTTGGCATTTTAAAAATAAGTTTTGTTCGCCCATGCGTGTTAAAGCCCCCCCCCCCCCTCCTCAAAAAGAACCCCACGATGATTCAACTTTATTTTGGGGGAACAAATCGTATCTACATTTCTAGTGCCAAAATGAAGTTCTTACCAGATAAATTTTCTTGAATAGCTATCAGTTGCTGCTGTAAAAACCTACGGTACCTGCACCAAATTATAGTTTTCGACTTCGTATTCATAAAACTTGTCGTAACTATGTAACAAATGATCGTATCAATTTGCAAATGGTAATCATTCCATTAAAAAAAAAAAAAAAATAATAATAATAATAATAATAAACGATACTTGTCTCTTAACATACCTTAAAAAAAATTTAGTTTGCCCCTCCCGCTCCCTGAGTTAAAAATGCCCCCAAAACATGATAAAAGAACTTTATTTTTTAAGGACTCATTGAATATTCATTTTTAGTATCAAAATGAAATTCTTCCCAAACTTTGGTGAATGGTCACTAATTGCCGCATTTCTCATTCAAGTTTTGATTGTATATTTTTTATCTGTACGCTAATAGTCGTACTTTTGAAGGTTGTGCGAGTTTTGTGCAGGATTCCATATAATCGGAGGTTTGTCAAATGCTTGACATTTTTATGCTACATAGACCGAGTAAACAAGGACTTATAGTTTAAAGTAGATTCCAAATCACCACAAATATACTACCACAACCGCAGGAATTAAACCCGACATAGTTGAATCGGAGGCCACAGGGCTAACCATTCAACTACCTGGTAAGCCTCAATAACTTCCAATAATATACCTTAATTTGTTTAGAAGTTTTATTAGACTCGCCAATTCTCAATTAGTTGCTTATTCCCTTCTAATTTTTAGAAGGTAATTAAAAACATTATCTAAAAATAAGTGGTCCATGTACATAACCAATGCAAAGCAAACCTAGATGAGTATAAACACACACCCTCAATTTTAATTTCATATATAATTTTATTAAAGAAAATATAATTTATTTTCATTTCTTTTTGGCCAGAGTGGAATATATTGCTAAAACTTATTAACTTCCAGAAGGAAAAAAAAAAGCCTCATTTTAAAATTAAAATTCCCTATGGGGCGATCCATAAATGATGTCACACTTTTTTTCAACATTTTTAACCCTCCCCCCTCCCCTTTGTCACAAAATGTCACTCTTCACCATACCCCCTCCCCTCCCCTTGTCACATGTCACGCTATATTACGTAAATATATACTTGCAGCTCAGAAACAAAGCACTATGTTATAGGTCATATTTCAAATTTTATTTTTGAACTTTAACTATGTGTTTTAATGACATTTGTGAGCATAACAATAAAACTGATTCGTGTCTTTATTTTATATGAAATAAGATTACGGTTTACAACAAAAAACATAATATACAATAATAATAAAATATTAATATGAAAGAGCAATTGAAAACAGTAGTATTTTAGAATTTGAAATGGAATTTAATATATTTGGTTTTTAAATGCTATATTTACTTTATGAACACAAAATACTTTAAAACAGATTGATTTTGAAGAAGAAGCCTCAATATTAGTTTTACTTAAATGGAATTGCCATAACATTTCATTTGTCACATTAATATGAACAATTATAAAATTATATATTAAATCATAAAATAGAAATTACTCCGAATCATTTACTATAGCGACTCTTCCTCCCTTGGAGAAAATATATGCTCGTCCATAGAGTACACAGGCATTTTGGCATCGCACTCATCCTTGGGAATAGTAAGTCCTCTAATATCTATGCAAGACCTCTAATGTTTAACCAAAATGTGTGATGTCAGACTTCTTCTTACCACCTCCCACCCCCTTGTCACAAACTGTCACAATTTCACGAACCCCTCCTCCCCCCCTCCAAGCGTGACATCATTTCTGGATGGCCCCTATTCACAAATCTGATTAAATATAATTCCACAAAAACAAAATATTTGAAAAGTTTCAAGAATTTAAAAAGAACAAAGTTATAATAAAACAATACAGTCTATTAAATTACAAAGTTTATTTTCACACAGCTACAAATAATAGTTTCTAATACAAAGTATTAACATAATATTTACCAAATTAACATACAATTATTTAACATTCTTCTATATATTATTTCCGTGTCTTTGCATCCTAAAAGAGAGAAACAATAGAGTGCATTTTAAAAGTTACAAGTTAAATTTTCACTGTTTTCAAGAATCCTGCTTAGATTTAGTTCTAAAGGTGATCACAAATTATAACTCTTCAGGCAAAATGACCGAATCGCTAATGTTAATCCAACGAGATATATTTTTAAAAATATCTCGCCTGTATTTTTATATTTTAAAAAGACTTTCTTTTGCACTGGATAGCTGAGGTAAATTTCTGCAATTGCGGTTTTTACTTTATTTTAAATTCGTTGAAGTTTTTATTTAATTTTCTTTCTTTCTTTTTTTTTTTTTGTGCGGACACTTTCATTCTTTTCACTGTTTATACCGGCTCGAAAGGTGAAAGTATATTAAAAAAATCATTTAAAAATATTGAAATGCAACCGAGTTACCTTAAAAAAATTCTCTTATTGTATTAACATTGGCGAATTGGTGTTTCCGCTTGACTGAAGTAGCCTCTTAACCCTTTAAGCCCTGACCCACACAATTGTACGGGCGATTACTAAAGTAAAAGAGAATGACTACCTCCTGTTTTTGTGCGATTTAAAACCAAATCCGCACATTTATATGAGTTAATTGGCTTTAGATGTTTTGATAAGACACAACTAGGGGGTACCATCTACAATACAGGGTTATATTTTCTGCTTTTAAAAAGACTATATTATCTGACAGCAACAGACAAAAAGTATGAACTGTCGTAATTTCATTTAAATATGATTTATAATGTTTGCTTGGATTTAATATTTCTTTTCATATAGTTTATTCATGATTTTAATTGATTTTGTCTTTGATAAATTTAATTAGGCTTCACAAAAGTTGAAAAACAAATGAACCACACAATTGTGCGGGTCCGGCATTTACCATTTCCAAAATAGATACAATTCCTAATATATATATAAAAAAATTTTAAGTGATTTTTTTAAACTTATGTTTTTAGCAATTTATTTTTTATTAATTGCATTTTTAAAGCTGACCAATTTTAAATTAATAGGTTTGTACTATTCCTGATTTCTATTTAAAATGAATAGTATTAGATATATAATATGCACATGTAACGAACTGTATGTTTCTGCTCTGAGTTATAGATGCCATATATGATTTATAAGTTTTATATGAGTTATATGCATACCACGAGATTGATTTTTAAGTTTGATAAATTCATTCCATTTTGTCGACACAGCAAGTAAACCACCAGGAATAAATAATAAATTATAGAAAGTTCAGCAAATGCTCGACAGATTCCGTAGTGTCTGCTTGAATTTACCAGGAGATCAGGGAAAAATTTCCATAGATGAGCAGACGATTGCTTTTTTTAGGACGTGCCTCGGTAAAGCAGTATATAAAAAACAAACCACACTCTGTTGTAACAGCATCATCTGGGATAGTTTTAAATTTTGTATTATACCAGTGGGAAAGTGCAGACCTGGTCCACAAGGATCTAGGCTTAGGACCTGCTGTCAGGGCCGAAACTAAGGGGGGGGGCAGAGGGGGCATGTGCCCCGGGCGCCAGAACGAAGGGGCGCCAAATGAAGGATTATACCTTTGGAAAGGATTATTTTCTTCTGATGGACTGGTGGCTTCCATTATTATGAAACAGCCATTATAAATGAAGTGTTAGGTGAAAATGAAATAGCAGTCGTAAAAAGTTAGAACTCTGATTTTCTGGTCAGAATGGGAAAAAAATGGCCATAATATTTTTTGAAAAAAAAAATAATAGGTATAGGAAAAAAGGGACGAAATGGGAAAAAAGGGGACTGTAAGGATGGAACAGTAAGGAAAATTATCACCTATTTTTAGGAAAATCATGTTAAGACTAAGTGATAGCCACAATGTTCATTGACTTCTAGAAACAGTTGTTAACATTGGATTAAATATTTTTTTTTCTTAATTTACTTCGAAAAGTGCAGAAATAAACCTTGGGGACGGTAAGACTACCAATAAAGCCACGATCTTGAAATTGATATTTAAATGCTGATTTAAATTTTGCAATCAATTTCCTGTCAAAGAATTTTAGACATTCTTTCTCTAGCATACTTCTCCATGAGAAAAAACTTGAAAAAAATTCTGTGGCTGCATCTGAAGTGATTTTCTGTATAAGTTTAGCAAGAGGGACGGTAAGGATGAAAAACCCAGGGACAGAGTTCAAAAAATAATATCAACCGTAAAAATGTGTGCAGGTTAATTTTTTGCACAATATTTATATTAAACAATTGTCCCAGTTTCGGAAAAAAATTTCATCGAATTACTTTTATTGAAACAATTTTATACAGACAGCTCCAAATTTAAAAATCAGCAACAGGGACGGGACGGTATAGGCGTTTTCCTGGTATTTGGACCCCCAACATCGTCCAAAACTTATTTATCTCGTTAATATTGTTATGTGCAATCATGCAATGGAATGTTCTCCAGTATATGAAATTAAAAAAAAACACAAAAGAATGTATTAAAATAAAAATTATTATTCAGGGACATAAAAGTCAAAAGATTGTGAGAATTCCCCATATATTGTTGTGCTTTTGTACTTTTTCGGTTTTGGTTACAGTTTTCTTTTATATGAGTACAGTTTCACTTTTAGAACAGGTTTCAAAATTGAAAGTATCTGCATATAAAAAATTGCATAAAAGCTCGAAAAGGTACGATTGCACAACTATATATATCAACCAGGTGTATCCTATGCAAAAAATAATATTAAAAATTATTAGAATGGGAGCCCAAAATATGCAAAGAACTGTCCATAGAATTAACATTAGCTTGAATGTTAAATTTTACTTCGGGTGACTAGTGTCGGTTTTTAAGAATTACATTTTATTAAAGATTGTTATCATAGAAGAAAATAATAAATAAAGATGCAGTTGAACACTATTTTACATGTGAAAAAGGATTCAAAACGAAACATCTTTAATAATAACACAAATAAATAGTCTTCGAATCTGACATTAACAATATAACAATGGAATTAAGGTTTTGAGGTCCAAAGTTTTAATTATCAAAAAAAAATATTTTGTAACTATTAAAATAATATTTTGGTGCTATGGTATCCGAGGTTTTAAGTATCACACAAAGCTATTTTATAACTATTTTTTTTTTTGGGGGGGGGGGAGAGTTTAAGTAATTAGTCAATGCATTTTAGTTATTTAGCTCTAATTCATTGCAAAAATTCTGGATTTTTTTAAAAAGCTCCGTATACTCCCAGTTTCTCGAATAAATCTATATCATACATACTCTAGACATGACGTTCATGACTTTAGCGTACACCCTCTGATTTTTTTTACGATTACAACACTGCAAACCAGATCAATATTTGTCATAATTTTACGAACCGGAATATTGTTCCGATTTGCTCTGCACATTTCAAGCCCAGGTTTGCTGTCGCGAAAAATTAACAATTTCAAAATATTCGTATTTAAAATTTAAGAAAAATAGGAAATAAAACGACTTATACACATCCGATTAACAAGCAGTTATGTCAAAAGAAAAGAGAAATTTTTAAAGAATTAAATAAAACTGACGCCGGAAGGTAATACTGTTAATAACTTTAATAAAAATTAGAAAATAGCGATACAATAGAAGTCCATGATAAGAAGCATGGAGAATAGCACACAAAGAAACTGTTTAAAATACTTGATATTTATATATAGAAAGGGGTTTAATGGCCATGAAAAGATAATTTAAATTTAAAAATACATTCGAACGCACTGCGGAATTCAAGAGGAGGGGGATCCCCCCCGGAAGGTTTGATATTTTATGCTTTTTAATAAGCAATTTCCACACCGAATCTCTAAAATGTCCCCCCCCCCCTCCAGAGCCGCAGAAATTAATCCCGGAGAAAAATATCTGAATTCAACACTGTTCGATCGGCGTGAGCAAGAAAAAAGGCAAATATTAATTAAAACGATATCTTAGAAATTCCCCTTAAAGTTGAGAAAAATTCATTTAAAAATTAAAATTTTCAATAATGCCTTAACATGGACCAAAACCAAACTATTTAAAAAATGTAAGCATTCCTCAGTAAATAAACATAACTTTTTAATTTATTAAAATTTCTGTACGAAATAAGTTGTAGTTTGTTCAGAGAAAATACAAAAATATCCGAATCACATTTGAATAATTAAAATAATAAATACCTTTATATCTGGGTTCTTTACTTGAACGCTAATCCAATGGCGCTGCTTCATGGAATTCAATAAAGAAGTGTTGGAATTTTGTCTTTGTAAAATTTCCGCGCATGCGCGTTTATATCTGTTCTCCTTCCAACAAAAGGAATTTTTCGCTTACGTCGTTTTTTTATGACAGTGTTGTATCAGGTTTAGAGCAAGGTTGCGTTGCAAGAAAGCGATTGATTATATTCCGTCTACCTAGTAATGTCCTTGCGGCAATATTATTACTTCAAATTTTTCGTGACAAGAAAATATCAAGAAAAAATTAATCTTGCTGCAATTGTTCATGCTATCTGGGACAGAATTTATTTTCGGGGGTAGGGAGAACAATTTTATAGATTTTGAGATACAATGACTTTCTTTTAAACGAAAGTATATACCGGGTGTCCTAAAAAGGACTGACTGATTTTAAAATTCAATAACTTGCAAACAGTGACAGATATTTAAAAAATTCTTGCAGGAGCATTATGCATAAGATCAAAAGTTTTTTTACAGTGATTTTCGATTTTAGTTCGTATTACAAACGATAGATGGCGCTGTAAGCAATAGGCGCTAAAAACAGGCTCGATTTTTTGGTCGATCTCTTCTTCCATGCGGAAAAAGGAGATGGAAATGTATTAAGAGGGTCCCGAAGGACCAAAAATCGAACCAGAATTTAGCGTCTATTGATCGCAGCGCCATCTATTGTTTGTAATTCGAACTAAAATCGAAAATCACTGTAAAAAAACTTTTGACCTTATGACCTCCTGAAAGAATTTTTTAAATATCTGTCACCGTTTGCAAGTTATTGAATTTTAAAATCAGTCAGTCCTTTTTAGGACACCCGGTATATATAAAAAACTCATTAACGCTTTCAACTTCTTTCAGCGTGGGGCGGCCTCAGGATCGGACCCGTGCCTCCCTCCCCAAGGTGTGATTCTGAGTAAAAAAGAATTCTGAAACCCACAGCAAATTTTGTGAAAGATTACAGCAAAAGTGGGAAATCCCTTCTTGGCACTAATTGTTTTTTTTTTTTTGCAGGTTGGGTTAACTCTGTTTTCATTTCAGGTCGATTTCAGGCTGAGTGTAGATTCCTGCAAATTGGGTTCGGGTTAACCAGATTTTTAAAAAGTTAATTCAGTATATTATTTCAGTTTAAAACTATACCTATAATAACAAACATAGATGTTTGCATGCGTGCTGTTTTCTAAAGAGACCAGTGTGTTTTTTCTGCGACCATTTGATGAAATTCAGGTTTTTATCACGACCCTTTGACGAAATTCGTATTTTCCAGCAGCTCTTTGACGAAATTCGCGTTTTTTTCGTGGCACTTTGACAAAATTCAAGTTTTTTCTGTGGCCGTTCGCGTTTTTTACCGCGGCCCTTTGACAGAATGCGTGTTTTTTTGCGATCCTTTGTCGCAATTCGTGTTTTTTCCGCAGCCCTTTGAGGAAATTCGCGTATTTCCTGGGGTCATTAGACGAAATTCGCGTTTCCTCCACGATCGTTTGACGCAATTCGCGTTTTCTCCGCGATCATTTGACGAAGTTGGACTTTTTTTCGCAATCCTTTGAAAAAATCCGCGTTTTGTTGCGGTCCTTTGACAAAATGCGCTTTTTTTTTCGACCTTTTGACAAAATTCGCATTTTATCTGCGGCCCTTTTACAAAATTCCGGTTTTTTCCACGATCCTTTAACGAAATTGGAGATTTGTTTCTGCGAATGATTGACGAAAATGATTTTTTTCGATGACCATTTGTCGAAAATCGCGATATATTTTTTAAATCCGAATTTTCGGAAAATTCCTCACAGAATCACTCTTCCACCACCACCCCTCTTCCCCACTTCTGGCTACGGCCTTATTGTCAAAAATGATATCTGTTTACAAGTCATTTCAACGCGTTTCGTAAAAGATTTACAACAATATGGAAATTTAAGTCAGCTCCCCTCCTCGAAATAAAATCCTGGGTACGCCACTGACCATCGCAGCGAGCGTAACTTACTACTTAAATATAAATCGTAGAAAATGGGCATAGATATAACTATAATATGCAAGCAAATTAGAAAATACAACGTAGAGAGTTTGTTTTCTAGTCAGTTTCCAACCAAAACCGCTCGACTGAAAGCCTCTAACTTCAAAACCTTCTAAACAGATCTACGAAGAGTTTTATTTTTTTATTCGTTTATGGATATGGATTACTAATATGCTGGCTGGAATGATCCTAGCTAATCCGTGACCCCTATTACTATAATAGAAGTCTGTGAATAATATAGTTAATAATATAGGATGTTAATAATATAATATGATGCGCTGATTAAATACCAAGCAGAATCTCTTTTGTACTCCTTTCTCTATTACGCTTATATAAAGGTACTCTTGCAATAACCAAACATTTCAGTCATTGCTAGCTCCGTACCCAAGAAATTACAACTAAACTTTTGTTTGTGTACCTTTAAACCGCCACCGTGTTTATTTTTTCAGCTTATTCTTCTTAAATCGTTTATTTATGTCATGATGTCAAAGAAATCGTGAAGGTAACTTTGTGTATTATTCTGGTTATATTTATTTGCTGTTTGCTAAACATTTTTTGTACATGTTTGTATCGCTGTGTAATATTTAAGAGTATCTTGTTCAGCGTAAAAAATGGAAATAGAAAGTATTACTTAAAACCCGGCTTTGTTGTTTACTTTTCATTAGTAGTCGCAAATTTAATTATTGTTAGCTTTTAACTTAATAGTTTAGTAATTTCTCATGTTTTGTTTACATTATTATAATCCTTTAATCATGTATGACTGAGAGTAATTTACAGGTTTTAATATGTTATTGGAAGAAAGTTCAATTGTAAGATTAGTTGACATTAATGATAATAATAATAATAGAAAACTTAAAGAAATTCAATCGAAGTGCAATATTTATATATGTTTGTGCTTGTAACAGCCGAAGTGATACAAAGTAAGTTCATTTAAAAATGTTAATTTTTTTTCTTTGAAAATGTAAACATATGCAGTTATCATTTCTTTAACGTGTTAAGTGTGTTATGTCAGTGCGTTTACCATAATTTCTTTGATGTCGTAAATTTTACGAGTATTAGACTAAAATTACCAGCGGCACTTTGATTCATTTCTTGTTTTTTAAAGGATTTAAAATAGTTATTCATCCAACTTGTTTGAATTTCATCTTTACCTTACTTTGCAATTGTCGTGATAACAAATTTATTCACTGAAAAAAAATCCATTATATTTCTAATGGTGTGTTAAGATTAATGGATTGCATTAATAATCAATTAAAAATATTATAAGCAAAATTTTGCTATTTATGAAAATTTTCCTTATTGAAATCTAGTTTAAAATCAAGCTTTTTGTTTAGCGTATACTTATTATGCTCTACTGTTTGATTTGTTTTTTGTAATTGATTTTTCATTCACTTAATGATATGCCATAATTGTAGAAAAAATTATGTACACAGCTATGTTTCTGATTACACTCAACATTTTAAATTAATTTGAAGGTAATTTTCTAGAAGCCATGTGAAGGTGTTAAAGTGCCAAATAATCTTTATGGTTATAACTGTTTACGGGTTACTAAAGCAATTGAGTTAATTATGTTGTGAAATAGACCATCTGGCTGTGAAACTGCAACAACGAAATATTTTAAACACTAAAAATAAGAAAATATGAATAAAAAGTAAAGAGTGTAAAATATAAAAAAATACTCTTTTAGCATTTAATATTAATTAAATTGCGATTATAGGGTGCTAGTAATGGACACCCTTAAGGGGGCTCTTCACTTACTTGAAAACATTCGCTCCATAATGTTAAACCTATGGACAGGTTATTTTCGAATTTGTCGTTTAAATTTGAATATTTTTAAACAATTTTTTTAGAATGACGATAGTTGAGGTCGATTTCTAATATGGCTATTTTTTACTTTTCTTTTTTTACTTCCAGGGTTCGTAAATATCATGATATTTTCGAAAATATAAAAAATATCCGATATTTTGATATATATCCGATATTTTCGATATATATCCAATATTTTCAAAATAGTCAACTTACTGCTGATAATGAATATTTTCAAGCATAATATAAATTAGAAACTAAAACATATTGCAATTAACATACAAATAACAATAACATACAATTAACATACAATAGCATTCTAAAATGCATTTCTCTTTTTTTTTCTTTTTCTTTATTTACTTAGAACAAAATTGAAGATGTACTAATTGAAAACAGATACAATTTGCATATATTTGCATACATTTTGCATGTGTATATAAAATATAGGATTTGTATCAAGTATCGAGAAGTTTTATATTTTATAAAATAAAATTTTAAATACAAATTAGTTTTTTTTTAATTGAAGAATTTTAACATAAGTGTAAGCTTATCTTATTGTTTATTCCCTCGCCTATAGTACAGTTTAGACTCAATTAAACCAAAATCAGAATATTCTTTTCTAATAATGCTGTATATAAATGATTATGTAAATTACAGTTTCTCTTTCCATGGCTGTTCTAAATTAATTGTCTCTCATAATTATTAGTTCTACATTTAAAAGTAAAAGTTTCAAACATAAGTTTCAAACAAAAGTTTCAAACTTAGAAAAGATATTTGTAAAAAAAATTTCTTGTATTCTTTGCCTAAAAAAGTCAGTGCCGGATACAAAAGTTTATCTACAGAATGGCACAGTCAATAAAGTTGAAAATTTCATTTACACTTGTTTTGACTGAAGAAAATATCAAAATTATCTTACACATTGATATTTTAAAAATAAATATCAAGAATTTGAAAATATCGAAAATATAAAAAATCTTGATATTTTAAAATAAATATCGGATATAGGGTCACCCGGGGTAATTCCTGGTCAAAAAGCAACAACATCTAATTATTATAAAAACTATTAAAGGTATTGTTCCCAATTTTTTTGTGGAATAAGCCCCCTCTGATGGCTATATTATAAAATGCTTACTTGAATATATATTCACTTATAATTAAAATAATTTAAATTTTTAAATGACCAAGAATTACCCCAGAAATGGGGTAATTCCTGGTCACTTCTGGGGTAATTATCGGTCACCATCCTTTTACATGTAAATAAAGTGGTACAATTAATTTTTTTATGACTGAGTAATAAAATAAGTAGAATCAATCTTCTAAAAGTTTTTTTCATCTCATAATTGTGGAATAATAAAGCATAGACTTTGTTTTGGGCATAAATACAAAGTTATTTGATGTGCAAAAGACTCTTGTATATTTTACAAAACATTAATTAGCCAAAGAATTTTTATGCATTGTTACAACATTTATAAGCAGTATTTATTACTTCATTAGTATCCATTATGAATGGATTTATTAATAACTTACAAATTTATTGGTCCATAAAAAATATAACTGAATGTTTGTTATCAATTTTATTTTGCTTAGGCCAACTGAAGTTTTTGGCTCCCTTTTCAAGAAAATTTCAATACAGACCTTTAATATAATATACAGCATAGTAATTAGGTTCCTCTATTGCATTATGTGTATTTTTATGCACCATTTTGGCATTTTGCAATGTACAGTAAACTCTCTGTAAGGCGGACTCTGTGTAAGACGGAAATCTGTCTAACTCGGAAAGAATTTCAAGTCCCTACGAATCCATAGACATAGAGTAAAATTTGTCTAAGGCGGAATATTGTCTATTGCGGAAAATTTTCTTGGTCCCGATCGATTCCGCCTTACACAGAGTTTACTGTATTTCTACTTAATAATTAAAAATCTTACGATACTCATCAGCGTACATGTAAATAAAAACTATATTAAAAATACATTACAAATTATTCCCAACGTTTCGTGCTCTTTCTAACGAGCTGTCTTCAGGGGAGAGAGTCCTTGACCTACTCGGAGCAAAGTTTCCAACTGCACTTTCACGGCATCACAACAACAACAAAAAAAAACTTTTTTTGTTTTTAGTTGTGATGCCATGAAAGTGCAGTTGGAAACTTCGCTCCGAGGAGGTCAAGGACTCTCTCCCCTGAAGACGGCTCGTTAGAAAGAGCACGAAACGTTGGGAATAATTTGTAATGTATTTTTAATATAGTTTTTATTTACATGTACGCTGATGAGTATCGTAAGATTTTTAATTATTAAATTTTGACAGCGTAAGTCCAAGTTTTTCTTATTTCTACTTAAATTGTTCAATCACAGAGTGTGTCTTATTCTCTGAGCACTTACTGTTTTCTTCTTTTAAAAATGTTTAATATAGTAGAGGGAAATTTTATAATATTTTTTTAAAGACTGTGATATGTCATTAGTGGAAATAAAATAATTAAAACTTCAAGAATGACAATGATCAGTTTTAAAATGTGTAAAAATCAAGATCAATGTTTTGCAGAAATTTGAGTAGCAGTTTTGAATATATATTTTTTTAAATATTTAATTTCAACTAAATGAATAATTAAGGCATATATTTCAAAGCAAAGGATTTAAAGTATCTTTGAGATTTTTTACAGTTTCATAAATTGTTATTTTTATAACAAAAGTGAAAATGATCAAGAATTACCTCAGAAACTCAGTGACCAGGAATTACCATGGGTGACTCTACTTTATTAAGAACTACAATTTAGAATGCAGTGAACAGTGTGGTTGCAGTTAATTCTCAAAGGATTTGGGACAATTAAAATCACTAAATATGACAATAAAAAGGAATTAAATGATTATAAAAACACTGACCAGGAATTACCCCAGTGACCAAGATTTGCCCCAGATACATGGGGCAATATTTGACCAACTTCTGTAAATTATTTAAAATAGTTTAAAAAATTTCAAGACTATTTTTTAATAGCTAAAGTAGTTGGTAATTGAACCAAAAAGAAAGTAAAGAAAAATAGTTAAAATTTGAGTTGTGACAAAGATCTTTGTAAAAATGTATCATAACTAAGGCCAATGTTGTTTTACAGAAATTTAACAAGCCACTTAAAAAAGATTTTTTTCTCAAAATAAATAAACAATAAATTCATAATTAAGTAATAAATTCCAATGACGATAGTTCAGAGTACCACTATGATTTTTTTCATTTTGGTGAAGCGCTTTTAAAACATAAAAAGGACTGTGACCAGGAATTACCCCAGAAACTTGCTGACCAGGAATTACCCCGGGTGACCCTATATCAAGATATATATCATGATATATTTCCATTGATATATATCAACGAACCCTGTTTACTTCGGTTGCAGGTTTTTTTAAATAAAGGTACTTTCGGAAAAATATTGTTTAAAAATATTCAAATTTAAAGGAAAAATAAAAAAAAATAACCTGCCCATAGGTTTAACATTACGGAGTGAGTGTTTTCAAGTGAGTGAAGAGTTCTCTTAAGGAATTTCTTTAAAAATAATTTTTTAATTAATTATTAATTATTATATTCCAGTTCTTTCAATTTATATTAATCCATCAACAATATTTAACCATTCTCATACTTGCATTTTCCAATATGAATCAAAATTTAATTGTAAATAACAGATATAAATCAAAACATCAAAAATTCCAGTAATGGACATCCTACAAAAGTAACAGAAATAATTGCTTTTATGATTGTATTTAGAAACAGAATTGAATGAAGGCTTACTAATAAAACAAAATAGTTACTTTCAAATAAATTTAACAATTAGGATATCGATGTTTAATAAAATAGTTATTAGAATTATTCATTGTTTATTAATTATAAATTAATAAATTAATTATTGAATAATAATAATTAATTAATTAATTATTGTCATTATCAGGGCTTAATTTCTAGTAAAAAAAAGTACTGGAGCCCAAATATTCTGTGGCACCAGTACTAACACCCCCCCCCCCCCCCCCACACACACACACACACATGAATTACAGATTTTTAAGATGCATATTGAATGCTTAAAAGAATGTTTTTTTTTTAAACATATTTTTGAATTTATATGTGAACAATGTATTATGTGTAATTTTTTTTTTTCATTGGCAGCAGTTTAATTTTCATGATTGCTTATAATGTTTGTAAAAGTTGTGCTTTATAATATAATATTTGGTGTGAAATTGCACTTTTTAAAGATTGAGTTATGCCAAGACTCCTATAACAAAGTAGTACCTGAAAAGGTTTCAATCATTATTCTTTTTTTCTTTCCATTTTTTCAGGTTTTATTAAAAAAATATTTTATCTTCAGTATTTTATTTATGTATTTTTTATTTCAGGGAATATAAGTGGTGTGTTATCCTGCATTTATTAATGCTTAGTTCTGATCTCTCCTATGGGAGAACAAGAACTCTTTTCTTCATCTTCTTCTAGTAAGTCTAGTTATCAATTCTTATACATATTCTGTCTATTGAATGTCACTTATATTATATATGAATTCCAATATGTCATTTAGCTTATACATGTATATGTTTTGCAATAAAATGTGACAATTGTAACAAGAATTTAGATTGAAGCCTTTCAAGTGGAACCTGCTAAGATGGGATCTCAAGGAACTAGGGGGAAGAAGTCTATTTTTAACACGTTATTCTTTTTGTTAAGACCATGTAATTTTTCTGTTAGCTGGATTCCATTTTGGCAGGTTCTACTCTATTTCTATTTTTACCATAATAGGTTGTTGTAATAATAATATAAAATGTCCATTAGTTTGTTTTTTAGGGTTAATTTTATGTCTAATGATGCTTATTCTAAAGATATATAATTTATAAAATTGTATCATGACTTCTTTTAGTACCAACTAGATTATGTAAAATATTCTGAAAGCTTATTTTAACTTTTAAAAATGATTTGAAATTTAGGAGCAAAAGTTCTGTTGCTCTGATTGAGTTATGTGTTGTAAGTTCTAAATCAATGTAAAAAAACATGCAGCAGCTGCATATTGTATTGTGTTTTCAAATCATAATGTATTTTTCATTTCAAAATCGTCTCAGAACGGCACGCATTTCCATAAGTGGAATATTCGAACAATGGGGTTATTTCAATCAGATTATTTTATGATATTCTTAAAAATACAGCATGATTTCAGTTTACCTTGATAAAATATACCCCTCCCCTGTAATGAAGTTTCAGCTCCGGGTTCCTTAGAATAGTACAAAATGAAAACTCCAACTATAATTATTGGTACACAAAATTTATTTAAAACATTTTAGAGTATCTAATAGATGCAGTGGTTTATACAGAAAAATGGGAAAGAGAGTCCCATAATAGAAGGTGCGCCGAGGTGCTTTTTTTTCATACGTCTTTGCATTATCACTTGCAGCAGAACAGTGCATAGTTTCGCTAGAAGTCTACATAACGTGGTGTTACAAATTATCGCCAATTTACAACAGTTTTTGTTGACTAAACGAAGATGCACAAAGCATTTGCGAGATAATTTAGAGTAAAAGTTCCAAAAGTAAATTATCTGGTGTCCCTTCCAGACACGTGACTCATAGGTTGCCAAAATAACTGTTTCCTTATTCCTTGGGCTGGGCAACAGAAAATCTGGTTTTTGTTTATCTGAATCAGAATCATTAACTTAAATAATCGCTACTTATAACTGCACAATGCCGAGAAAACGCATGTGTTTCTAGATAGCCCATAAATCAAGATAACGTACATGAAATGATTTCAAAGACTGCATTTATATAAAAGAAATGTTATTTTTTTTTGTTATTTTTCCTCAACGGTTAAATTTTATAAGCATTTAAGAATGGCTTATATACAACACAAGCGATTGCTGATGAAAAGAAAACTGTAGACATAATATTACAAACAGCTGCATTTCTATTCTTTTTTATTTACTTTTTTTTAACAGAGTGGAAATGGAAAGAAAATGATTGTGTGAGGTGCACTTTGCTAACTGCAAAAAAATGCAACTGGATTACAAATCATAAAACTGAATATTTAAAAGTATTGAAATAAATTAGCTACTGAAAAGGGGAAAAACACTTAGATAAAATCCGTATGGTTTTTAAGAATTGAATTAAATTGCTTATTTCTTTTTAACGGGAGGGGGGGGGGGGGGGTTAGAAGAACAACATCTTTTAAAAGTAATAAAGTTATGTTTAAATTAATTTTGAAGAAAAGCCGATATGTAACAGAGAAAGCTGTCTCCCCCCCTCCTTGAAATGCCCTCAGTAAATTTAGGACTTAATACTAATTAAAGGTTTAGAGTTGAAATTCCCACTCCTCAGAACTGACAAATGATAATCCAATGAGAGCACCATTCACTCAACAAGATGTGTCCCTTTACTCGATATAAGCACCTTTTTACTGGATAAAAATGCCCTTTTCAGCAAATCCGCCCTGTCCTTTTTAAAAGAAATGTGAACACTAAAAAGTTAAATATGGGGAGACAAATGATGCTATAAAAAAATAATCATCCCCAGTGTTCGAAATCCTTTCTGGTCCGCTGGTCCGAGACCACTGAAAATTCAATCGGACCACTAATTTGAAAAATTTAATGGTCCGCAGGACCGGTAACTTTCCCCCCTCTCTGAAAGGTAAACGTAAACTTTCCCATCCCTGAGAAAACTGCAATCAAACACAAATCACATAATTTTATTTAAAAAATTGCATTAAACCTTAGTCAGTTGAAATAGATAATCTGAAATGAAATATTTAATTAATATTTTTTGTAGTTTTTCTTTATGTACTGTTTAATTTTTAACAAATTATTATTTTACATTTTATTATGATGAAAATTTGGATAACTGCAAAGGAAGTTTGATTTATATTCTAGGAAGGGGGGAGGGGGGGTAGGGGGTCACTCAAAGGGTTAAAGGGACTTAATAGAATTTTATGTAGCAGGCCAGTGATGATTACTGCGGACCAGTAAATTCTTATGCTTACTGGTCCTTGGACCAGTGATTTTTTTATATGAATTCTACCGCTGATACCTATTCACAACAAAAACTAAATATTTCTAAATATGAAACAAAGAGAAGAACAAGTTATCTTGGCTGAATCCCAAAACAGCCGAGACACTTGGCATCGTTCAATTTGGCGAGGTGATAAATCGATCTTTGTTGTTACCAGTTCGTTTCGTAAATTCTTTCCACGCCTTCAATTGTGTGATCTTGAATTTGGATTGGTTGAATGGGATTGGTTGATTTCTTGTGTATTGGATTGCTATGCCTACCTTTGACAACTCAACTCCACATGTTTTGTAATTTGTACAACGAGGTGCGAGACGAGGTGTAGAAGAAATACGTTTTGTAATTGCAAAATTAAATGACGGTAAGGCTAGAGTTTGTTATTGTTAATATATTTTGCTGTTTTTAGTTGTAAAATTTGAAAGTTAAAGTACCTGTGTAATTTAGTTTGAAATTGTGAATATTTGTTCATTTTTTTTTGCTGGAAAGTTAAATGAAGTTTATCGACGACTAGAAATTTACGAAATTATGGCAATTCAACATTTTATAGAGTTGGTTTTCAAGAAAGGAGATGTTTGTTAAGGTACGTTAATAATTTTATGTATTTTTTATTATAGTGTTTTATATTAGCCGTTTATTGTATATTTCTCATGTATGCTGACCTTACGAGTTTTGTACATTTTGATATTGCTACGCAATGTGAACTGCTGAATTTTGATATTGCTACGCATTGAGAACTGCTGAATTTTGATATTGCTATGCAGCGAGAACTGCTGAATTTAGAGATTGCTAGGTAGCGAGAACTGCTGAATTTTGAGATTGCTACACACCAAGAACTGCTGGTGACAGTGATGCTTTTTTCGGTTAATGAACGCGAAGTGTTCATACATGTACGCTGATTGCCGCTTTAACGAGTTTCCTGCGTTTTTCAGATTGCTGCAGAACTAAGTTTCTGTATTCAGTGATATATATTATTTTTTTATGAACGCGAAGCATTCATACTTCTTTAAATTAGAAATGAATTGTTCAATGTTTACTATAATATAGGCACGTACTTACAATATTAAATGACCCCATGGTTTTTTCTGAAAATTGTTGAGAAATGAAAATTTTAATCATTATATCGTTACTCTGATTTGGAAAGGTACTTTAAAAATTTCGCATTTTCAATAAACTTATCTTGAAATCGTTTGTTTTATTTTGAATCTCATAAAAATCAGCTTTCCTGTGTTTTCTAATACGTTGTTATTTATAAATGTTGTATTTCCCATGATTCCAGGGTGATAATGTAGTAAAAAACAGTCTGGAAGCATTCAGGAAAGTGGACCAATCACGTTAGTTTTCAGGTTGCCGCATTTTAGATTGGCGTATGTGGGGTACTTGGCGCTTCTCAGAAAAGTTGCCAAATAGGGTGTCTCGGCTGTTTTGGGAATCTGTCGTTATCTTCATCCGTGGTGGCTAGTTGAACTTTAGTTGCTGTTGCAATGGAAATAATTCTGCCAGTTCCACCTAGTGTCTGTTAACCTAAATGTGTGTTTAAAGGGACTGAGATGATGGTCAACCTCAGGGACAAATATATTTATTACAATATTTTACTGTACAATCTGTACTAATAAAGGAGAATTATATTGTCTCATATTGTATGTATATAGGTATAAATATATAATAGCAAAAGTTATAATATTTATAGAAATTTTTACAGCATACATTTAATATTGGATGTTTGTACCTGGGGACAGAGGCTGAAATTGTTTAAAATAAAGCTTAAAATTAATTATTTATACATCATTATATGTCCATTTATCATTGGTAATTGTTATAACAAAAACAAATGTTACAATATATTGCATTTTTAAGTTTTTGGTTTTAGTATAATTAATGAAATATTATTGGCAGTGGACTCAAATTGTCCAATTTTTAGATATTGACCCATAATGTAGCTCATAAGATTAAAAAGTTGTTATTCTCGTGAAGCATTGTAAGAAATTGTATGAAACATTTGTATGAATTTGTTATGAAACATTCTAATATATTCTTTTTAACATAAAGTATTATATTATTTAATGAATATCTCTTCATCAGCTTTCATTATTTCTTTTCTGCTCGAAAGCTAAAAGTGTAGTTGACATTTTTTTTTTTTTTCAAACATGTCTGTTTTTTTTTTTTTTTTTTTCAGTTTCACTATTTTTTTTAAAGTTAATTGAACATACATGTCTTATCACTGATCCTATTACTCTAAAAATGGATAACTTCATTATTATGTTGCAATCTGGTGACCATTATCTTGTGTTAGGTGGTGAAATAAGAATAGATACAAGTTGATGCAACAGAGCTGCCAACTACTATATATTAGGTCTAAATATTACACTCTGGTCTTCTACTACTTACACATTATACTTTGCTTACTGGAAGCTACACTTTTTATTTATTTATTTTTTTTTTTTGTGAGAGATTTTCTTGTCTTGTCATGTTTTTGGTTTCTATTTCATTTTTTAACATGTATAAATTTCCTATCATAAATGTGATTTGTATTTTGGCCAAAAGTTTTATCGCTAAAGTTATATAGTTAAAAAGAAACCCACACATTATTCAACTTACAAGATGATTTTAAATTAGAAAAAAGTTTAGGAGATACGCATATTTGTATAAGGCTTTTGTATTTTGATTAATTTTTAGGGTTTCGTTCATCTCACGAAACCCTTATAGTCTCATGTCTCTGTTCGTCCGTCCGTCACAGTGCTTGTACTTACAAATTGTTTAAGTTACAAACTTGATTTTTTTTTTTTTTTTTTTACCATAGAGCTAAATATCCCCTGATCTTGCCAAAATAATAAAATTTTGAAAAAAGTCTTAATTAATGCACATTGTTAATTAAAAGCCCCAATTAATTTTTGTATACTTTGTGAGTTTTTATTGTTTCATACTTTAATATGTTTCATAAATGAAAGATCATATTACCTTTTTAATTGATCTACATTGAGTGTGTTCTTATTTTTAGTAACTGCACTTGACATCTTAAAATTACACATTTTTTTAGCTTTAACTACACATTAGTACCCACAAATGTTGGCAGCCCTGAAGCAAAATGCATTTATAAATTAAAATATATGCTTCATGTGGTACACAGAAGAAGAAGAAGAAAAAACCCGAGTATATAGCTTATCAAATCATGCATTGGTGGATTAATTCAATATTCTTCAGCCAAAGTGTTTCATCATATGTAGTTAACAAAATGGAAAAATATTATAGACAGGTTTACAACAGAAAGTATTTTTGTTAGATAGGTTTGATTTACTTTGGTCTTGCTAGAAATAGCTGTCAATAAGGAATCTGCTGCCTGTTCTGTTATCATAATTATTTAAGTGTAATATTTATTTAAGTTATGAAATGATTTATTTAGAATTATTTATCTAAAAATGTTAACATTTTTTTCTATTTAAATTTTTGTTGCTTTATTTATTAATTTGAACTCTTTACTGCTCTGTAGAATCAGATCTTTCTCTGCCTATCTTTAAATTTACTGCTCTATTTATCATGATTTTTGAGGTGTAGTATTTTTTTAGTTGTGAATTTAATTCAGTTTTAGTTAAAATGTTGTTCTTATTTATTTATCTATTAAATTCTGTATCTATTTATTATTTGAAACTCCCAGTTGTTTCATGCAGGGGAGGGGGGGGGGGATCAAGAGAGTCCTTTGGAAGGAGAAGAGGCAATATATAGTTAAATGTAATTGGCATAGTATTGTATAGTAAAACCTGTGAAAATAGATTCTTGTTTTTAACACAAAAACATCATGGTCCTGATGAAGACAGCATCATATACCTGTTAAGATGGAAACCTGTCTAAAACAGAAGTTCTTCTTTGGTCCATAGTGATTTCATTTTCATAGGTATTACTGTATGTAAAATGATATTGTAAACTAATGTTTAGGATTATATATGTGATAATTTTGGTTACTTAGTTCATAATAAAATCTGTGTAAACAGAGTTTGTCTATAACGAAATCCTGATTTTAATGGAAAAATGTCAGACTCTCAACAAAAGAGTGCATTGTCTGCTAAGTTGGAATCCTATTTAAAACAGATTTTTTTCTGGTTTCTAGCGATTTTGTTTTCACAGCAGGGCTGTAGCTAGAAGTGAATAAGTAGGGGGTGCTCAAGAAAATATAGGGGAGGCTCACACTTTTTTTTCTCTATCTGACACATGCACGCACATGCATATATGATTAAAGTATTATATAGAAAGATAAATTACTGCATATTAATATATAGTAGGCTTATTATTAAACTGTTGTTTATTAAACTGTTTATAATAACAATTTTTTGCTAAAAAAAAAGAAAAGGCTGCAGAATGAAAATCTCCAGTGTATAACTAGTGCATAATTATAGTAGTGAAATAATAAGTGATGATGTCAACAATTAAATAAACAGTTTACAGTTCACCTGTTTCAAAACAGTTGCAACCTTTAATTTTTAGGGTTTCGTTCATCTGATGAAACCCTATTCGTCTCGCTGCTCTGTCTGTCTGTCTGTCCGTCCGTCCGTCACAGAGCTCGTTCTCAGAAACTATACATGTTATAGACATGAAATTTTGGGTACTTATAGCTGAACACCTCACATCATACGACAAATCATAAAATTTTGAAAAAGTCGTACATTTAACCCTTTGGGCTCCCGCATGTGTATTTCAAACAATTCTTTCTAAGTGAGCTCCTCATTATGTTGGAGACATGAAATTTTGGGTACTTATAGCTGAACACCCTCACATCATACGACAAATGATAAAATTTTGAAAAGGTCGTACATTTAACCCTTTGGGCTTCCGCATGTGTATTTCAAACAATTCTTTCTAAGTGAGCTCCTAATTAGTTTGGAGGTGTGAAATTTTCCATACTTATAGCTGAACACCTCACATCAAACGACAAATCATAAAATTTTGAAAATGTCGTACGTTTAACCCTTTGGGGTCCTGCACGTGTATTTTAAACAATTCTTTCTAAGTGAGCTCCTAATTAGTTTGGAGACGTGAAATTTTGCATACTTATAGCTGAACATCCCACATCAAACGACAAATCATAAAATTTTGAAAAAGTCGTATATTTAACCCTTTGGGCTCTAACTTGTGTATTTTAAGCTTATTTTTTTTTCTAACTGAGCCCCTAATTATGTTGGAGACATGAAATTTTGGGTACTTATAGCTGAACACCTCACATCCTACGACAAATGATAAAATTTTGAAAAAGTCGTACATTTAACCCTTTGAGCTCCCACATCTGTATTTTAAACAATTCTTTCTAAGTGAGCTCCTAATTAGTTTGGAGACGTGAAATTTTGTATACTTATAGCTGAACACCTCATATCAAACGATAAATCATAAAATTTTAAAAAAGTCCATTTAACCCTTTGGGCTTCTGCATGTGTATTTTAAACAATTATTTCTAAGTGAGCTCCTGATTAGTTTGGAGGTGTGAAATTCTGCATACTTATAGCTGAACACCTCACATTCAACAACAAATCATAAAATTTTGAAAAAGTCATGCATTTAACCCCCTGGGGTCCCACATGTGCATTTTAAACAATTCTTTCTAAGTGAGCCCCTAATTAGGTTGGAGGCGTGAAATTTTGCATACTTATAGCTGAACACCTCACATCAAACGATAAATCATAAAATTTTGAAAAAGTCGTACATTTAACCCTTTGTGCTCCCACATGTGCATTTTAAACAATTGTTTCTAAGTGTGGCCCTATTTAGGTTGGAGGCGTGAAATTTTGCATACTTATAGCTCAACACCTCAGATCTCACATCAAATAATAAATTTTGAAAAAGTTTTATGTTTAACCCTTTCAACTCCAGCTTGTGTATTTTAAGCCATTCTTTCTAACTGAGCCCCTAATTAAATTGGAGATTTGAAATTTTGCATACTTATTGCAGAACATCTGAGGCCAGGCGACAAATCATAAAATCTTGAAAAAGTCTTACGTTTAACCCTTTGAGCTACCACATATGTATTTGAAGCAATTCTTTCTAAGAGAGCTCCTAATTAAGTTGGTGACATGACATTTTGCATACTGTAGGGACTTAGATATCATTGGACAAGAGTCTATGGTAGCGTAAGTTACTAAAATCTAAGTCCTTTATTTAGTCTCGATTAAATATGAATATTTACAAGTTAAACAATATTGGTTTGGGTTCTCGTCATTTTAACAGGATAAAAAGTTCCATCAACGGGCTGCTTCCACAGATATAGTGCTTCAATCGGAGAAAAAACTGATCGGACGACCATCTATCTCATCTCCTCGCTTCGCTCCTTCACCACTAGGTCCAGCCAGACCTCCTCGCCAGCGTCCTCGCTCTCTCACTTCTCCACTCCTTCTCTCTTCCTCCCGCGTTGCCACCGCCTATTTCTCGAAGGCTGAAGCTCCTGCTCTCTGTGCAATTCAATGGAATGTTAAGTTAGCGCCGGAACGAAATTGTACTGCCAGTTCCATTCATATTTGCAGACTCGATGGCACCATAGCTTTGTTCAGAGATGAACTATGAGTTTATGAGATTTCTCTTAGCGTGGGAAAGTCCAGAAGACCCTAGGGGGATCTTCTCCCGAATTAATAGTTCATGAATAAATAGTCTTTAGGGGTAATTAGTAAAGTTCTTACAGCAATCCCCCCTCCAAGAGAGATTTTTCACGTAGCTGGAAAATCTATAGTGAAGTCAGTGTTACACTCAAAATTCGTTCACTACAGAGGTTAACCATTCGTTTTTTTGTACTAATCACACATAAATTTACACACTTTTCCAGGAACATTATTATGAGTATTACAACAATATATACAAAATGAAAATTATTTATACCTTATGATGCAAGCACTTTTTTTGAGAATTATATACAATTTCCCTAAATTTATTCAACCCTACTTAAGCAATCAACATGCACTATTTCTTTCCCCGTACAGTGCCTGATTGTATAATGATAAGGTTGCCGCATCAATGACCAGTGGATCAATCTTGGACTATTCACGGCGTTGTTTCGGATCAACCTTACCCAATATTTATTGGTACTCTGCGCTGATTTTCTCCTATATAGTTTCACTTTCATTTTTACTCCTCTGATGCGGTTCAATACAATTCCTCTCTGTCCCATATGATTACTCCAATAATCGGAAACTCTTTCCACGTTGTTTAAATACAACAAACCAAATATCTTAGGAGAATCATAATTCGAATTGTCTTGCCTTCTAGCGCCTAAATCTAAGTCGTGCGTACTCGAATAGTTTTCTCCCGGATCAATCTGGAAGACACCCCTCTTCTTCTTAACCTCACGAGTTTTCGTCCCCGTTTCCACTAATAATTCCCGAAATTGCCTGATACGTCTAATTAAATCCAATCTAGGTATGAATTTTAACCCTTTCGAACGTTCATCCCTTTTCCATCTCTCGTATAACTTTTTAATTTCGTTTACGGTTTTTGGCCAACAATAACGATTCAAGAATTTATAACCTGACTTCTTCGTACTTAGAAGTCTGCCTGCACTCTCCTTACATAAAGATAACATATCTCCTTTGACTTTCAACGGGATTACCATTTGTTCTTGGTCAGATTCCCTGGGATCTTTTATTTTCCTAATCCCCAATCCCTCGTTCATTTCAAAATGTGATTTCACCTCGTCCGCTCTCTGCTTAACACAATCGAACTTGACATTCTCTTCCGCCTCATTCACATTTTCTTTGTTTCCAAGGGTCAAGTTTTCATCCCGCGGTACGGTCTCGCTTAGTCTTAGAAAAGTCTCTTGCTTTTTCTCCGTTACTAAACTGGCTCCTATTTCTCCCACTGCGTCCGGGGAGTTGAATTTTAAAGTCTCGACTCTCCCCACCCTTCCAGCTAAATCGCCTCTCTCAGTCAAGTTCAAAACCTGTTCATTAACGGGATTCAAATTCGGTACGGACTGTGCGCTCTCAACTACAGGTAGAAAAATTCCCCTTTTCTCTTTGACAAAGATTCCCTCTTCTGGGTTACTCCCTGACCTCGGGGGTCGCACTTAAAAATTCCTCTTTCTACCTCGGCGCGGAGAATTGGCTGGTCCATCGTCTTAGGTGAACCGTCTGGTTTTTCCTTTTCGCTCTCCGTTACGGTAGGGGGAATGGACGAGCTCTGCGATTTAGTTTCGCTTTTCGTATCCGCGTTTCCGGGGTGCGCTCGTGGCTCAGTGCGAACTGCGATGATTGAACGCGGGTATCGTCTCCGCCTGTCAATTAATTGCTGCGTTTTGTTCCCTAACAAATAATGAATCATGTCCGTTTCTTTATCTACTGCGGCCGCCTTTGTCCTTATAGTATCCCCGGTACCCAGATTAATTTCTATTTCTACAATAGGTAAACACCGAAGTTTATTATCTAATGCCTGTCTAATCACTTTCACCCGTAAAATGGTCCTCATTTACATCGTGAGCTGATATTAAGTCCAAATTACTTCCGCTATCGCGTAGAATAGTCATTTCTTTCCCATTAATTAACCCGCGACTGACGTAGGGTTCAAAGGCACTTTCTAAGTCTTGTAGGCCCGCGATATGGTAAACTGTTTCGGCCTTTTCAGCCTTTTTTGACTCATTACAGGAGTAACTATAGTGCCTAGTTTTTTTGCACGTAAAACACGTAATTTCCTTTCTTTTATCGAAAATTGCATCTCGATTTTTCGAGTTGTCTTTATCCCTCCAGTTAGTTCTACTCTCTTCCGATCTACTTTCCGTTTTTGATTGCCCCGCAAATTTATTTCGCTCTAGAGGTTGGGAAAGGTTTTGAAGTTTCGAGGGCCCTAGCCGTTTCATAGTTTTCCTAGTCGAATCATACGCATCTAATTTCTTTGCCAACTCAAATGGAGTGATTATCGTGCCCCAAACATTAATGAAATGATGCTTTGTTTCCGGATTAACCTTTCTTTTTAACTGATCTGTGATTATTAGCTCTCTCAGTTGATCGAAATTTCCCACTCCTAAACCACTTAACCATTGATCAAAGTAATTGGAAGCCTCGTATACGTAATTTTTCCACGTTTTGTTTTCGGGCTTTTGTGTCGTAACAAATTTTAGTCAAAAGTCTTCTGCCGGAAGCTGGAACCTTTCTAGTAACATCTTTTTTACAAGATCAAAATCGTCGGAACATGCGGGTGGTTCTCTCAAGATAAGCTCCCCCAATTCCGCCGGTAACAATCCTAGTAAATGCGTAACCCATTGACTTTTCTCGATTTGGGCTTTCTGCGCTTGTCTTTCGAATAAACTGAGATAGATTGATATTTCGGACTTATCGGAGTCGAATTTGGGCAGGACTGATTTTAAAGATATTCTCTCTCATTTTGGCTAGAAGCTAAACTAAACTCATCTTGTTCCCGTTCTAACCTAATTCTCGCCAATTCATGCTCCCGCTCCAAAGCCTTAGCCTTTTCTTCCCTCTCAAAGGCCTTATTCCGCTCTCGTTCTAACCTTTCTTCATTTTCTCTCTCAACCCTATCTTTCTCTAAGATTTTTAACTGGGCTAGTGCTAAAGTTTCGTCATAGTCCTCTGCTTCTTCGAGTTTTTTAATAATTTTGGCTATATTATCCGACTCTTCTATGCTCGCGCCGAATTCAATAGCTAACTCTTTTAGATCGCACTTTTTCTTACCCGCAGACACTGACATGTTTCCTACTAATTAACAGTTATAAAAAATGCTATGCCAATCATGCAATTATCCACTTCGAAGCCTCTAAATATTTCCCTAGTTGTGGATAATCACAAACTCTCGCGACATAAAAAATCACAACAATTTCAATAATATTAATATGATAGACAGCCTTATCATTAACCAACCAAGTTCTCATATATAACTTTATATATTCTTTGGTATCATTTCTGTTAAGTAAATTGCTCAGAAAGTCTCTTAAATTTTGAAAACATACATTCTGAATAAAATTCACATACAAAACAGAATTTAAATTATTTGCATTCAGTGCATCCAACGATGCGCCACCTCTCATAAGCAATTTAAATTATCCTCACTGAATTATTAACCTTTAGTACAAGTAATACTTATTTAAAACAGTTTTAAGGAACTTTAGAAAATTAATATTTACTTAAATTTCTTAGAATCCAGTTGGAAAAATTTCACAAAATGTTATTATCAAATTCCTTACTTCCTAAACTCTATTAAATATACAATGATTAAAAAAAAACATGTTTGTTATTAACTATACTATTTCGATTAAACCTCTGTAATGAATCAAATAAAGAGTGCTAACCTGAGATATTGTTGACTGCTCTTCTGACTTCCGTCTTAGACTGGTACAGCTCCGGTCATCTGTAGACTAAACCATCCGGCAGGCTCGACTTCCCTGCATTCGGGTGTCTCTCGTCTCTTGTACGGCGTCGGATTGCCTTGGGTCTGGAATCCTTGCTGGATTCGCCGAAGACTCTGCTCTGGGGATCAAGGTCTCCTTTCTACCCTCCGTCTGTCGATTTCGGATCTCCAGAACGTCTTACGTCTCTTGCACGGCGTCGGAATGCCTTGGCTCTGGAATCCCTGCTGGATTTGCCGAAGACTCTGGTCTGGGGATCAAGGTCTCCTTTCTAATCTCCGTCTGTCGATTTCAGCTCTCCGGAACCTCTTGCACGGCGTCAGATTGCCTTGGCTCTGGAATCCCTGCTGGATTTGCCGAAGACTCTGGTCTGGTGATCACGAGTCCTTCTATCTTGCAGCCTGGTTGCGGCCCTTCCTGTTTTTTGACGAACTGTGATAATTTATTTTCACCAGTTCTTAATCCTCTTTAGCTGCCCCACTATAGGGACTTAGATATCATTTGACAAGAGTCTATGGTAGCGTAAGTTACTAAAATCTAAGTCCTTTATTTAGTCTCGATTAAATATGAATATTTACAAGTTAAACAATATTGGTTTGGGTTCTCGTCATTTTAACAGGATAAAAAGTTCCATCAATGGGCTGCTTCCACAGATATAGTGCTTCAATCGGAGAAAAGACTGATCTGACGACCATCTATCTCATCTCCTTGCTTCGCTCCTTCACCACTAGGTCCAGCCAGACCTCCTCGCCAGCGTCCTCGCTTTCTCACTTCTCCACTCCTTCTCTCTTCCTCCCGCGTTGCCACCGCCTATTTCTCGAAGGCTGAAGCTCCTGCTCTCTGTGCAATTCAATGGAATGTTAAGTTAGCGCCGGAACGAAATTGTACTGCCAGTTCCATTCATATTTGCAGACTCGACGGCACCATAGCTTTGTTCAGAGATGAACTATGAGTTTATGAGATTTCTCTTAGCGTGGGAAAGTCCAGAAGACCCTAGGGGGATCTTCTCCCGAATTAATAGTTCATGAATAAATAGTCTTTAGGGGTAATTAGTAAAGTTCTTACAATACGTATAGCTGAATGCCTCAGACCACACGACAAATCATAAAATTTTCAAAAAGTCTTTTATTATTTACCCCTCTGGGCTCTAACTTGTGTATTTTAAGCAATTTTTCTAACCTCCGCCCTTTTAACCCAGGGAGAAATTTTCCAACTTTTGCTGACACCCCTTTGACCATTCTTTCATATTATGCACCATAGCCTTACATATTTTAGTTCCATTTTTTTCTGCCAGGTGCACCAACTTATCTTTGGTGCTATGGGCCCAATCCCCTCGACTAATATATCTACAGATAGTATGTAAAACGGATTTTTGTTCGGATACAGGTTTGTTTAGAATCAAGTGCGCTCCTGGTTGTGAAATGTGGAACTGACAGATTTTTCAAAAGGATAAAGTGTTTTGAAAGGAATATTAAACGAAACCCTCTGTGCGATCTGTGATCTCACTTACCCACTTGTTTTTTTTCTGAATATTCCCATCACGTTATGGGGTGCTGTGATATGACGTTTGCATTAGTAAAAGGTTGCTAATTCTAAATCTAGTTATAGTTAATATTAGAGGTAGCAGACAATTGAGAAGCTTGATATATGAAGGTAGGATGCGTGCATGTTGAAACCCTTTTTTTTTTTTTTTTTTTTTTCTCTGTTTTTATACATAGGGGAGACCAGGGTACAGTGGACCTAAGTACACAGTGGGCTACCCCTTATATTTTACTTATTTTTAAATTTTTAAAGCTTTTCTTTTAGGCTAATTGATAATAGCACTGGATTGATTACTTATAGCCTTCAGAACACATCGTTAGCTCAGAATGAACCCTTTTATCCTGACTGGTTGTTTTGAGCTCCTAAAAGTAAAATTTTTCATCATCATACTTCTCTTTATTGAGTAATTAAAGGTTATGGATAAATAAGATAAAACAACTTTTTTGAAAAGGTAAGACACTGGTCTTTATTTAATTTTAAAGTTTATATACTTAAAAGAAATTCTTAAATAATATTTTTATGAATATGTATTGAACTTCAACCATGAGGCACAGTGGACCGTCCACTGCTGGGGTACAGTGGTCCACAGTGAATACTGCTCCTGTAATGAAGAATTTTCAAAATATTTAATAATTACTTATTCTCTATAAAGAAATATTGTTTTAAAATAGTTATTTAACTATAAAATAAAGTAAGCAAAGAAAAATGACAATTTTTTTAACCCTATAATGCATAGATTAGCCATTTGGCGCACTTTAAATTTCATGTTATTATGTTGTTCGGATTATAATGTAGCCATCTGACACTTTAGTTTTCTCCTAAATTATGGATAACAGTTCACATGTGATTTTTAAAATAAGTTTTCTTGTTCAATATAGCAGTTTTTTTTTTGGAGGGGGGGGGGGGGGGGGAGAGAAGGAGAGAAATGAAAATCATGCATTGTAGAGTTAACATATTAAGAAATATTTTGTTTTGTATTTACTGCCTTTGAAAAATATAACTGTAGCCTAATAAGTAATAGATGACCTCACTGGATTGGTTATTTATAACTTCAAAGCACATGGTTAGCTCATAATAAACTATTTTATCCTGACTATTTTAAGCTTCTAATAAATTTTTCATCATCATATTTGTCTTAATGTTTGCTGATTTTTTTGTACTTAATTAATAACTTGTTTGTCATCACTCCTGTATCTTATATTGTTATTTTCAAAATATAATAAATTTTTTGATAATTCTTTAGTTTTATATGTTTTTTGTTTCAAAACGCTACTTGCAAATTTGTATTATTATATTATTTTGGAGGTAAGGGGGAAATAAAAAAGAATTAGATTAATTATAAATAGACTTATATTGTATTTTAGACAATAACTAATAGTGGACCACTGTGTCCCAGTGGGTGGACCAGTGTACCCCGCTTCCATGGTACACTGGTCCACTTCACGAGTGTATGTAAAACAAATTTTTTTGAAAAATGTATTGGAAATTATGTTCTGTGAAAATTATGAGGCATGTAGAAAGGTTTAAAGAATATTCAAAAATATTTTCCGGTAGATTGGTCTCTTCGTTACAGAGAAAAAAAATGTTAACTGCAAAAGTGGACCACTGTACCCTGGTCTCCCCTATACTACAATTTAATATTTGTGCAAAACTGTAAATGGCTCCAAAACTAAGTTCAATTTTTGAACAGAGTTTCATTTGAATTTTTGAAATACAGTTTCGTTTGGTGACCTTTGAATCTTTCTCAAGGGGGGGGGGGGGGGGGGGGGCTAAAAATTTTTTAGAGGGGGCTGAGCCTCCCCTAGCACCCCTCTAGCTACGGCCCTGTTTCACAGGTTTACTGTAATTTCTACTTCATTATTAAATTAATAGAAAACTAATGGGGACAAAAGGAAAGTTTCCTTTTGGACAGATTTCCGCCTTAGCACATATGATTGTATGGTATTTCTTTCACCAGTACCATGAAAGTTTTGTCTGTAATGAAAGATCTGTCTATAGCAAAACCCTTTCTTAATGAAGGATTCATGGTTGCGGCAAAAGGAATTTTATAATAAATAAACACACAATCTTACTAAATGGCACACAAAATACGAACTTTAATAAATTAACATTTAAAATCTACGTTTCGAGCTGTTTCTACAGTCGTCTTCAGGAAAATATGATGGTAAAATGGCTCAAAGTTCAGAGACAAAAGCTTCCTGTGCAAGAGATAATTAGTCGAAACTTGACAATGATTTGAATACAAAAATGTAGTGTTGCCATTCAGTGAAAATAAATAATTATTAATGAACTGAGATCAAATTAATCAAAAGGTCAATTTAAGAAACCACGACTGCCGCCATCTGCACATGAGGGAGAGAACCACATTCAACTGAGTTTTCATTCAAGTTTTTGGCAACATAATACAAGTTTAAGCTGAAATATTGTAATTAGATATAGAATTATGATATTATTCCAGATTTCTGGGATATTATAGAAACATATTTTGAGATATATAGCTGTAGAAACAGCTCGAAACGTAGATTTTAAATGTTAATTTATTAAATTTAGTATTTTGTGCACAATTTAGCAAGATTGTGTGTTTATTTATTATATTTTATGGTGCAATTGTCCAATATGTGTTAATGTTAAGGAATTTTATAAGTTAAATTATATTTCCCTTTTTATTTATTTCTCCTATTTTCTTTTTAAAAAAACCTACTATCCTATTTATCATAATTTTTAAATGCAATATTTGCTTGAATTATGAATTGACTTAATTTTTATGCTTTTATAAATGTTTTATTTTCTTTTGTTAAGAAGCTGTATACATACACTGTGATAATGCAGAACTCAAGAGGAAAGTTTTTACAATGTTAATTGTTGTAATGCTTAAAAACTACCATCCTATTTATCATAATTTTAAAATGCTAGTTGTTTGAATTATGAGTTGATTTAATTGATATGCTGTTCATAAATGTTTTCTTTTCTTTTGTTAAGATCCTGTATATATTGTGATAATGCGGAACTCAAGAGGAAAGTTTTTCGTGTATGTAGCTGTTCTTGGTGTTCTTTGTTTCATAGTTTTCCTGTTAAGTAGTACTCATTCAAGTTTAAAAGAATTAGAAAGTGTAAATGAAAAATGCCAGCAACAAAGAGATTCTCTTTCTGCCCAACTACAAGGTAAATTTACATTTTATCATTTTATTATGGGAAAGGAAACAAATAGAGAACAATTCATTTTTGCCTTACGTCTTTCCCCATAAAATAAATATTTTTCTCTCTCTTTTTTTTCCCTCTCCCTAAGATATTCTGATTGTGCTTTAATATAATTTTGGATGTATATTTACTACCGCTCTATTTTTATTTATTTATTTATTTTTTTGAGATTGTTTAAATGAGCTATATACAAGATCAGAAACAAAGATTTATTTAAAAATTTCTAACATTTTTCAATCATACGAGGGAGTAATAAGTTTTTGCCCTCACATAGTAATAATTAAGTGAAATTTATGAAATTGCTACATTTTATTAGTCCTTTTCTATATAAGTCAGCGTGCACAGTAACACATTTCTACAAACGGTCTATTTCAAAAAGGAGGGGGAGAATGTATTCCAGGAGGCCGATAGTAGACCCAAAGGGAGGCACTTTTATAACTCTTGCCGACCCCCTACCTCATGTGACATATTCTTGCAAAGGTCTGTGATCACTTATTCATGTTATGCACCTCCCAATTCCTTTCCAAAATTTGTCCCACCAGCAGGCACTTTTCTAAATTTTGTGGACGCCCCTCATGTGATCAATTATTTCTATGTGAGGGCAAAAACTTATTGATACTCCCTCGTATAATCAATTTGATTTTTTTCAATATGAAACTATCATAACACCATACTTTTTCACATATGTTTTACTTTATCATTCATATATTAATATATATATAAAAACTACAATTGTGTCATGGGCACTTCCTATCGAAAACAAAACAAATTGATATAATGTAAACACATTCAAAATGGCAAAATAAATCTGTTTTTAATCATTTAAAAACCTTCACATAAAAAACAGCCAGGGAAACAGCAAATATACAATGCTACCTAAATTTTAAAACCGTTAAAACATATTAGAAAAAAGAATTTTTTTTTTAGGTAGCTTTCTTTACAAAAAGCTACCTATTGCAGCCGTTCAGAGGAAAGCGATTTAAAAAAATTTTGGTATATTTTCATCGATCATGACTCCCAGACCCCGAAACCACCCTCCGTTCAAAATTGATATATATATCTGACCTATGTCACACTGTAACTGTCGTATTTATGAACCGATTTGGATGTAATTCGGTGTGTACATAGTACATACCAATGTCTCGACCGAGTTCGTTGGCCAGCTTCATCCGTTTTATCATCCGGTCATTTAAAAATTTTAAAAAAATTTAAAATTTAAAATGTGGTACCAAAAAATTGAAAATGGACAAATATTTTTTTCTTATGTATTTGACCTTTATACAAAGACTCCGTAGCAGTTTTTGTTTCGTCTATATCTTAAAAAATGGCTGAGTTATAGCATTTTGAATTTCTAGCGAAGCTGACATTTTGAAACGTCCTGAATTTTGTCACGCGATAAAAGGCGTATTCATGAACCGATTTGGATGTAACTTCGTTTATACATAGTACAGACCAATGTCTCGACCGAGTTCGTTAGCCAGCTTCATCCGCCATTTTGTTTAAAAATGGCGGCCATTTAAAATTTTAAGAAAAATTTTAATTTGAAATGTGGTACCAAAAAATTGAAAATTGAAAAAATATTTTTTTCTTATGTATTTGACCTCGATAAAAAGATTCGGGAGCAGTTTTTGTTTCGTCTATATCTTAAAAAATGGCTGAGTTATAGCATTTTGAATTTCTAGCGTGGCTGGCATTTTGAAACGCCCTGATTTTTGTCACGCGATAACAGGCGTATTTATGAACCGATTTGAATGTAACTTGGTCTGTACATAGTACATACCAATGTTTCGACCGAGTTTGTTGGCTAGCTTTATTCGCCATCTTGTTTCAAAATGGTTGCCATTTTTTTTAAAAAATGTAATTTAAAATTTAAAATGAGGTATTAGAAAATTGCTAAATGAAAAAGATTTTTTTTATGTGTTTGGCCTTGATACAAAGATTCTGGAGCAGTTTTTGTTTCTGAAAATTTGTTCTTTTGTTTATATCTTAAAAAGTGGTTGAATTATAGCACTTTGAATTTCTATCATGGCTAACACTTTGAAAGGATCTTGTATTTGTCTCACGATACCACACGTATTCGCCTATTTCGATGGAAGAAGGCATGTGGATAGTATGCATCAATATCTCGACCAAGTTCGCTGGTCAGCTTCATCAGCCATCTTGTTTCAAAATGGCGGCCATTAAATTAAAAAAATATATATTTAAAGTGAGGTGCAAAAAAATTAGAAATTGAAAAAGGTTTCTTTCTTAAGTATTTGACCTTGATATAAGGATTCAGGAGAATTTGTTGTTTGTCTTTATCTTAAAAAATGGCTCAGATATAGCAGTTTCAATTTCTAACGTGGGTGACATTTTGGAAAATCTGATTTTTTGCCTGCGACAGCACTCGTATATATCAACCGATTCCGATGTGAGTGAGCATGTGCACAGCAATTACTAAGGTCTCGACTAAGTTCACTGGTTAGCCTCATCCACCATGTTGTCTTAAAATGGCAGGCACTTTAAGAAATCGCCGAATTTGGCAGCAAAATATAAGTTACTTTAAATAAAAGCAGATTGGATAAAGCTGACTAATTTTGCGAAATTCTCATTCATAATGATTTTGTATCGATAAAAATTAGTATTGAATCTCCTACATTCGGTTTCCACTTAATTGAGCTTCGTGAGTTTGAATAATATAAGTTGGCTTTTTTAAAATAAGGAATATGAAAGCTACCTCTTCCTCCCGGCACTGGCCGGAAGTACTTTTTTCATATCCTGTAGTGAGGGAGAAAGAGCCAAAATTTAGTGCATATCTAGCCTTATTTTTTATAAATCATATGCAGCCAAGACCTGCCTAAAACATTATAATAACATCAGTTTCTTAAAGTCCTGGCAAAAGATATAATGTTAATTTTTTTTTTAAATAACACTGATAAACAAAAATTGGCTTATTGTTTTTTTCTTAAATCTAATATTCCAATTATATACATTCTTGAGTAAATAAAAATGATATTAGAAATTTTTACTTGGTTCTTATTTTTTTTAAACAAGGGATATGTATTTATAGGTTATTACGATATATCACAATTTAGGAGCCCGTACAATAATGCATAATAATAATATATAAATGTTAAATTTACCAGCAGTATACTTGTACACTGTTTATACACATTTTCCACATATTTTACACACATTATATGCAGCTGAACACAATTTGAGTACATTAGTTCCTATTTTTGCACTTATATTTATGTTCAGTATCTTCTCTCTTGATGAACCAACAGTAATCGGCAAGCATTGCTGCATTCTATTGCGATTGATAACGAGACTATATAGCAGAAATTTGTTGGTAAAATCTTCACCATGCTTGTCGCTAATTGCTCCCATATTATCTGGGAAAAAGTCAATGTGAGAGAGCAAGAAATAAAGTTTTAATGACATGTGACAATTTAGCTTTTTAAAATTGTTTAGCAAATTTCAAACTATACACTTGTAATTTGTAACTTTGTTATTACCATAGAAATTATGCACAACGTCCTAGAATGAAAGCCATAAAGCTTCAGATTCGGGTATGCCTAGATAAATATAGGGGCTGATTATGTTTTGGTGTAAATCGCCAAACAGGTGACGCTGCTGTACTGAATTTTTCATGACTTCTGCAATAGCTCTATCTCAAGAATAAATACACGAATTTTCATCAAACTCCAGATTCAGTTAGACGTTGACACAAGTTGTTCCTGATAAGGTTTTGGTGTTAATTTCCCAATAGATGGCACTGCTGTGCACATTTTCCTGATTTTCGCAATATAGCTCTATTTTAAAAACTAATCCACAGATTTTCATCAAATTTCAGATTCAGTCAGACGTAACACAAGATGTTGCTGATTAGGTTTTAGTGTAAATCACCCAACAGGTGCTCTGCTAGACTGCATTTTGCATGATTTACACTATTTTAGCAATAGTCATATCGCAAGAACTAATGCATGGAATTTCATATGTTAGAATCCTCATGATGAGCATAGATTGCCATTTAATGTTGGCCCTCTGATAGTAAATTTTGTAATATTAGCATGTATTAAATAGAAGAAAGTTTTGGGCACAACCGACTAGTTTTTTCGTCTGCTGTATTTGTTATTTTAAAATTTTCTAAATTTCTATTGCCACACGTTGAAATCTCCCCCCCCCCCCCTTTTCAGCCATTTAAATGTTTAAAACTTGTAGTTACAAAAATGAAACCCTTTATTTAAAAATGCATATTATAATTTATTAGTTTATTTAATTTGTAGGTCCTTACATTTTTTTTATTTTGGTCCTTGAAAGTCCATATAAGTCCTTGATTTTTATTTAAAGAAATATGTACAAATAATGTATTATTCTATCTATATCTATCTATTACTACTTTCTCCTTCCCCTGTAAAAAGTATTCAAAGTTAAAATAGTCCTTCATATGAATTGGTGCTGATTATGTTTTGGTGTAAATCGCCCAACAGGTGGCGCTGCTGTGCTGTATTTTTCACATGGACGAAACACATCTCATTGTTGCCTAGATGTGCTATAAGTAGCAGATATTTGTTCACTTTCAGGGTCATTAGACTGTAGAAACAAAGCACTTTAAAAGGCAATAAAATAACATAATGATATATATTTAAACACAGATATCTCTGTAACGGAAACCAATTTGACCTTTTTGTGAATATCTCCTAAATTCTCAAGGGTATGATTGCTTAAATCTCTTAAAATTTTCCAAGAAAAAATTTCTTGTTTATCAGTGTAAGTGATCACTCTAAAAATGTGAGACTATTAAATCATCATTTTCAACCCATGATTTTCTTTTAACAAAGAATAACTGTTAAAAATTATCATGATGCGGCAGTGAATTTAATCTTTTTTTCCTCTGCTGAAATTAGCAACAAGCTTGGAAAGAAACAGCACCAAAATTCCAAAGTACTGTAGTTACATTGTCTTTCAATTTTGTCTGAAAATTCAAATTTCATTATGTAAATGAAACTATAAAGTATGTAATTCAGATTAATGAATGAAACAAACAAAGAATTTTTTTTTTTAGATAATGTTCTTCTTATTTGTTGAATTGTTATATTTTATGTATGATGTACTGTGTCTAAATCTATCTGATCCAATTTACATTCTTACAGGTTAAAAGTGCACATTAATAGTGCATATCTGTTGAAAATCTACAAATATAGTGTTTCAGAGTTAAAATTTGTATTCATAAAGTGTGTTGCAATGCGATTAATATAGGTTGATATAGCTGAATATAATTGATATAACATTTTTTTGAGACACTCTTAAATGGAGGGTAAATTTCCAAAAGTGCAATCTTTTAATTTTTTTTATTATTGTTTTAAATCTTCTTGAAGTTTTTGTGAAAAAACTTCAGTGTAACTTAAATTCATGAATATTTTTATTTTATATGCCTAAATACATATACATATTTTAATCATAAATACATTATTTTTATTATCTTTCTCTCTCTTTCTGTCTGATAGAAAATATATCTATCTGTCGATATTGATACAGTTTTTTAATGATGGGAGAAAAGGTGGATTTTTTTAAAACTTTAAAATCTTATTTAATATTGTGAGTTTTCTTTAAACACGATCACTGCACTGTTACATTTTTTTAAATTTTTGCCATAAATTTTGCTATATACAATGTTCCCAATTTCCAGTGTAATTTTTGTATTTAGAACTTAATGGAATCTGTCTTGTATAGAGAGAAATTTCTGTAAATTTTGAAGTGGTAAAAAAAAAAAATTGTTTTTTTTTTTTTTCTGGAAAAATTAGAAATCTCATAAAAAATGATTACCTTCCCTCCCCCCCCCCCCCCCCCCCCAAATTTTTTTTCTTGCAATTACTTTTGTTTGAAGACAAAAAATAAACATGCTTAATTTAACAGCATTTCTTGAATTATCTGATTCAATTGTTAAAATGATAATTTCAGTTGTGTTTTCTAGTTTAACAACAAAACTGCACAGTTATACATACATGAATCAATTAATATTTTACATTTAATTAATTAGATTTCATACAATCGCTATATTTAAAAAGAAATATTTGCCTTAAGTAATCGCAAAAGGCTGCTATTAAATAAGGTGAATAAATATGCTTTGAAATTACTGGTATTCAGCCCTAAATATGAATATAAAAAAACACACTTTCAAAAGAAAAACTTGTGCAGTGTAAGGTTAAATTAATATTAAATCTAATTTTAAAATTTAAAGGGGAGAAATACCTTAAAATTTTCATCTGCTATCATTACAGTTTGAAAGAAAATTTTAACAGTATTGTATATCCCATCTACATAGTACAGCAAAAAACTCCTGAATAGAAGATACCAGGGAACACCTTTTCAATCCCCTCACTTACATATATATATATTTTTTTACCTCTGAATAGTAGACATCTCCAAATAGGACATAAATTTCATGGTTGCAAGGTGTCTGTGATTAATAGGTTTTACTGTATTTACTTTTAATTAGTATATAAACGCTGCCAAGCAATCACTCCTTGATATGGATTTATTTATGTTCATTTATATTAAAAATAATTAGTCTAAAGAAAAGGATCTATACTTAAGGTTAATTTAGACTAAAAGAGTAAGTAATTCCAGCTGCTTTCTATTTAAAAAGGAAAAAAAGAAAGATTTTGATTTTTTAATATTTCTGGGTTATAATTTTTAAATATTTCTGGTGAATTGTTATCTGATTATCTCTTTAAGGTTATGACTAGTGATGTAAATTTTATGGAAAAGTTGAAGTGGCAGAAAAAAACTGTTTTTTTCCAGTTTTTTTCTGGAAAAATAGGAAAAATTTATTTCCTATAAATATTTCTCAAAAATAAGTTATATTTCCCTAAAAAGTATACAATAATAATTTTTTTCAATATTTTTGCACACAAAAAAAAAATTATTTTCCCTTTATATGCGAATACGTTATTTAAAAAAAGAGAGAGAGAGAAAAAAAAAAAAAGCCAGCTTTTAAAAGTTTATCCTTTCAGTTTCAGAATTCTGACAGTAGCTTTACTTGCTTAGTTTAACATCAGTGTTTGTATAATGTATATCATGTGTCTGTTGAAATGATTTTTCAGTATCACTTGTTTAACTATACCAGTAGAGCTCATTTAAAAAACAAACAAAAAAATCTTTAGTTTCAACCAATATTACTGTAGCTTTAACCCTTACCGGTGCAGAGTAATTCGTTTATAAAGTGATGAAATAATGCACTGACACCGGAATTTATAGACGAATTTATTATAAAATAGGAACTTGCTTATTTTCAAGCATATTATTATAGGAAAATTTTAATTAAATATTCTTGGTGCCGTTTGTTAGTTTTGGAATTAAAATTAGGTGTTCTTTTTTAAGGACACTACCCTCGAAAGGGTTAAAACAATTTTAAACTGTATAGTACATAGTACTCATAAAGGATGCCAGTGTAAAAGAAACAAATTACAGTAGTTTTGGTATTATTATAAATACTATTATCATTTTGAAATCTTCCGTTGTTTAAAAATTGGTATTATTTTACAATATTACTCCCCCCCCCCCCCCTTACAGTTATAATTTTCATTTCCTGTATATGTAGTTCTGGTACAGCTTTCCAGACTTAATCCAAACTATGTTTATGTAAGATTTAGATTCTTAATATTGAAAGCGGTATTGTATTTTTTTTTTAAATGAAACTTTTAAAACTGGTGGATTTTTCCATATGTTTAAAAATTGTTTTAAAATAGATTTTTTCATGTAAATACGCGTTAGGTTCCCTTAGAAAGACCCCCACGAAGGGCACTCCCTCCCCGCTTCCCTTTAGGGCCTATATCCCTCGTGCTGATAATTGTCCGTCAAAAATCAACCAACCAATCAAATAGATTTTTCACACAGATTTGCTAATATTTTCTTTGCAAAGTTTGTATGGATTTATGTTTTTTGAAAATACATTTAGACAATTCTAAGAATCTGTATTTCAAGAAAAGGAAAAAAAAGATACATAATTTCAACTGCATGTTATTATCAAAAGAAATTTTTCTAACAATAGTGAAAAATTATATCCATGCAAATAAAAATAAATGCATGTTTCAAATTTTACATTAAATTTTCCATCTTACCATTTTCATTTATTGGTATAATATTGAAATACTTTTGCACATGAATTTTCATTTTTAACGAGAGAATTTCCATTTAATTATCTTACCAAAGATTTGCTTAGATTTTTTTTCACACGATCATGTTTTTGCGAAATTGTGAACTTTTATAAAAACTTATGAACTTGTAAAAAATGTGAATGAAATGTAAAAAATGTAATCGGAATTTTGTAAATTAGAAATTACATATTTATGTTCTTATTTAGACATTATGGTCCTTTGTACATAGTATAAACAGCTAGATAATAGATTCATTGGTTATTGCAGCTATTATACAACAGTTTTTTTTTTTTTTTATAATTTTAAAATCATTATGTTTGTGAAGGATTTAATTTAGAGATTGCAAAAAAAATATGAAATGTCTATTTTTAAGTGAAAGAATTTTGTTAAAGGTCATATGTTTTAAGGAGGAAAAACTGAGAAGGATCCTTTAAGAGACTCAAGTTCTTTCTAAAGAGATCTCTGCTTAGAGATAAGATTTTCCATGTTAGGTTTTCATGAGGGACACTAAACATGAAAAAAAATATAAATAAAAGTATCAGAATGCAACGATTATAAAATTTTGACTACATTATTTTATAAATGAAATTTCAATTTTTCCAATTTGGAAAAATTGAAAAATAGGCCTTCGGAAAAAAACGTTTTTTTTTCAAACTTTTCCGGGGTTTTTCCGAGCATTCCCATCTCTAGTTATGACCCATGAAATTTTTTGATTAATCAGTATATAACTAGGACAACAGTATATGCACAGAAATGGTATTTAGCATCAAAATTTCAATTTATGAAGCATGAAAAATTACATACAGAATAGTAAAAATAAATGAAATTTTTAAATGATGCAGTTATACTACCATAATGTTATAATTTTCACTAATTGATATTGTTGATAAAATTTTGCATATGAATTTTCCTTTTTAATGTGATAAATAATATTTAATTATCTTATTTCCAAGTTAATGTTTTCATGTGAGAGTTGGACAGTTTTCATAAAGATGAAAAAGTATGAAGGGAAAAGCACCAGAATAAAGCTATTATAAAATTTAAATATAATATTTCAAAAAATGCAATTTCAATTCTCCAAGTGGAAATAAAACCCTTCAGACATCTCTCCCCCTTCCAGTAAGGAAAAAACTCCCAGTCCTATCCCCCCCCCCCCCCCCCCACACACACACACACAAAAAAAAGAAATCCATTTTTTTCTTTCCCTTTTTTCTGAGCATTACCTTCTCTAGCCATGTAACATTAATTTTCATAGTTTGATTAGAAGTCCCAATCTTATTTTAGCGTAGAAACTTCTTTTTGCTTCTCAAATAAAACATTTTTGTAGACTTTTAGAAGGCTGAGTGTGGAGCTTTTTCAAAATTAAGCTTTTATTTAATAAATTTCAATTCTGTGTTGATGATAAATGGTATTATGAAAGACATAAATGTGTAGGCATTTGGAATTACTTTAATTAAAATATCTCGAATATTTGAAATTCCCCTTTAATTTTCCATTTATTAAATATTCTATTTTTTTTTTTTTTTTTTTTTTTTTTTTAAAGATGTTACAAAGGTATTAACCGTTCTTCATTTATGAAAATGTGAAAAAAATTGCTTTATAAAAGACCCTCTCCCTTTTTTTCATTCTTTAGTCTCTCTATTCTAAAAAAAAGTAACTACCGCTGTCACCGCCGCCGCCGCCGCCGCCGGTTTTGAATTTATTGTGACCGGAGGTCTTTCTTCGTTAATATTGAGAAAAATAATGCATACAAAAATATGAAAATCAGTGGTTTTATACAGAAATGTTTGATAAACACGCTGATGCAGACAGTTTTCAAGTCGAAGAATTATTTTAAGAGATATTTAATGCTAAAGTTGGACAAAATCGTCCCACTAAAAAAGTTTTATAGCAGCAAAAACTATGCATCGCAGTGTAATCATTTTTAGATCATTTTATGCGTTAGAATTTGCCGGAGTGCAGATTGCATTAATTTTTTTTATTTTGACTCATTTTTTCAGGTTTTATTTCTATTTTAAATTCAAATTTTCAGCATTTCTAGAAATATTTTTTACAGATTTCAGAAAATTGTACTAATTTAAACTGTTGCCAACTGTATAAAAAGCGCAAGCAATAATGTTTGCTTCAAATTAAAAATTTATTTACACGTGACTATTATAAACAGGAAAAAACTTTCAAATTAGAATTAAATAATTATGTATAAAAAGCAGGAACTTATTAAAAATTACGTCATAAAAAGTATACACGTGAATTTTAAAAGAGAAAGGATATTGTAAAATAATAAATTCATTAACATGCGTTAGGAGTCTTAGGAGAAATTACGTCATATTTACATCACATTATAGTTATTACATAAAATGAACACAAAATAATATTGCAAAAAAGTTTAAATTTAGAAATTGCGCTAGACATTTATTTAATATTGTGAGAGGATATTTTCATCTATTTTTGTTAGGACAGCGCAAATAATATTTCATTGCTAACAAAAGTACTTTCACGCGATTATTTAAAAGAGAAAGAATAGCTTGGTAAAAATTACGTCAGATTAAAAACGGTTAATTTAAAAGGTCTCATTTAAAAGAACTTTCTTTTCGCTTTGTTAAAAAATACCAGGAGACAAAGATTCTGATTACTTAATTCCTTTTATATTAGCTTATTTTGAAATGTTGTTACACGTATCTACGTCATCAAGTTATTTTTATTTCGACGTTTTATTTGTATTTTTATTAATGTTGTACGAATTTATTTGTTCTTTCGTTATTTAAAATAAAAATTATGTCAATTTGTATAATTTGGCGAGTGATTTGGCGATTTATATAATTTGGCGAAATTGGTCGACGGGATAATCAAGTAGTACCGCAGCGGATTTGGCGTTAAAATTCCCCAATCAAAGAGAAATGAATAGAAATTCGTTTATTGGGACATCGCCACTGTTTTTTAAATTATAATTCAATCTTTCGAAATCTTCTTAAAGCCGATCAAATTAGCGTGCATTTAGAGCCTGCGGTATCTGGACGGGGGTTGGCGAGCGTAGCTCGTAGGGGGCCGAGCCCCCTAGTATAGTAAAACCTGCTAAGAAGAAACCACAAGTTTTCAGGTTTAACGAGGGTATGTTAATAAAATGATTGGAAGTTATAGGCATCTTTCAATACATGCTAATGATAATTAGTTAAATATAAGAAATTTCCTAAACAGCTATTGACAAACATTCATGTTAGTGCAAACATGGCTTTAATTTTTAGAAATTAAAATTTCCTTTTTTGTTCAAAATATAAACAATCTCAAAATTTTAGTAAAATTTAATAAAATATACTGATAACATTTTTAATAAATTATTTTCCATATAAGTTTTATAGAAAAGTGAATTATAGTATATATACAAATTTGTTGACCATATACAGGACTTCACAAAAGAATTTAGAAACTTTTTTGCCTATGGACAGTAATTACTGAAACTGGGTTTTCTATTTTTTTTTTTTTTTTTAACCTTATTAAAACGAGGGAGTTTTTTTAAAAATAGTATTTCAAGGAATATTGTTGGAAAGTGTTTCTTAACCTATGTTTCATACATTATTTTTCTTTCTCGTTTCTTTTATTTTAGTTTATCATTAATTGTTTAGTTTTGTTTTTTTCCTCTCTTCTTTTTCCTTACACCATCACCACCTGAGTGTTCTGCTTTTAGCTATGTTCTGCAACTTGATATGCTGGCTCTTGGTGTATCTTACTCTTTTGCTATTGGATTTTTTGGTCCTTTCTTTACTTTTTTTGTTATACCCCACTTCTACCTTTAAAAGCTAGCTCATATACTTAATGATAAAATTAAAAATTGCTGTTTTTAAAATCACACGTTTTTTAGGCAGTTCTGTAGTTCAAAGGGGTTTTTATTTACTAATGTTTAGGATTCTGAATAGATAACCTTCTGATTTAGAATTTTTATTCATTACATTAACAGGCCAAAATTATTCTAAGTAACATAACTTTTATTTTTTCTGCACTCTTAATTTTGTTGAGATTTTTTTTTTTTTTTTAACTTTTTGTTTCAACACATATTCATACAAATTTCTATAGCATTACTTTTTATTTTATAGTTTGTTCATGGCCAGGAAAAGTTTTAAAAATGCAAAACAGTCCCTTTTTAAATTCTGAAAATTACCGTATTTACTTGTGTAACATGCACACCTTGAGTTTTAATACCTTTTTAGAAATTCAAATTCAGTTCTTCATTAAAAAATGAGCAAAAGTTACTTTATCCAGTTGATAATTGAGTCATTGTCCATCCCACCTTTTTCTTGGAATCAGGTAATTGTGTCACAATAAAACTTTTTATTTTTTGGTTGTCATATCCTTTTAAAAATAACATTACATGGCAATTTTTTTACCGTAATCCAGAATGGGTAACATGTGTTACCATGTATTTTTATTGCTCATTGCCACTGGTCATTATCTGAACACTTTTCTCCCTATTTTCTTCATCTGTTATGCTTAGAGAAATATACTGATTATTTGGTTGTCATTACTGATTTGATCCATCAAATACGAAAGTTCTTTCCTCAGCCTGGTTCTAAATTGTTAAAAACAAATTTCTTTTTTTTTTCATTATGCTTCTGGAAGAGACTGAGAAATAATAATTTTACTTTTTATTGAGAGGCCATTCGTTTAAAAAAAAATAGCTATTCTTTCACGACTAACTTTCAAAATTTCTTGCAGTTTAAAATATCTTTAAATACAGAAGAGGAAGGGAATTTAATATTCCGTCTTGGTCATTGTCTTCATGATAAGAAAATTCTAAACTAAGAATCATTCTATAGATTCTAAAGGAAAATATTATGGCTGGCAATTGATCAGTAATAATTTTGAGAATAATCAATAACTTTAAAAATAATCAATCTCTCCAAAACTTAGAATTAAAAATTAAAGTATCATTTCATGGATAGGCATTACATCCCCCATTATTAGAATACTTTAGAAGTATTTTAAATTGGCAATGGCATATTAAAGCTAACAGCCACTTGGAGATTTGCCGTTTGCAATGCCAAACAAAAACTATTACATCATGCTAAATTCAGATAAACTGTCAAACAAATTTCAAACTCAATTTCGATTGACATCAGGCTAAATACATGTAAACAGGAAAGACCAAAATTGGTGAAATGATAAATTTAAAACCATTTGATAATTAAACAATGATGAAAAATTTTTAAAAAAATGAACGAATTCGAAAAACAAAAGTAATTTTGATATGAATACTGATATAAAAATATGACTTTTAAAAGAGAAAACCATAAGCTGAGATCTTCCGTCCAAAGAGAGAGACATTCCCGATTAGTGCATGAGCATGATGCAAAAGAGATGCGACCTTGCTGAAACATGGCCATCGACAAACGCTGAGCTGTGGTAGGCCTAACAAATATGAATGAATGTACTGAGATGGAAGAAAAGCCATACACGATTGCGATCCAAAAAGCAAAATTAATGCATGAACAATGAAAACAATGTGAGAGTTTTCTCGCAATGATCTCCTTATCTCTTCTGTTTATTTGCTAATTATAATTTTATGTAGTAGAAAGAGAGAGATGTTGTTATCTTAATAATTTTTAGTTTTTATATCGTCGCCTGAGAGCAACAGTAGGACATCTAGTAATGATTGAAAATGAGATAGCTGATTTACTGCTATGAAAAACTGTATCTGCATCTAGTGGAACAGTAGGGAATTTTTATAAAACACATCTGAGATATAGTATTAAACATAATTTTGTGTTTCAGTAGTTGTTCCACTAGATGCAAACACAGTTTCTCATAGCAGTAAGTTAGACATCTCATTTTTCATTATTACTAGATGTCTTACTGTTGCTCTGAGGCGACAATATGTTTGGATATTTTCTTCTTCAAGTTTTTGAATAATAATTTAATTTCACCTAAATATTAAATAACTGCCATGCTAAATAAATTTAAGCATGCTTGTAATTTTTTAATAAATGGTTAAATCTATTGTTAAAATCAAAATTGTTTTTTTAAATATTTTCTTTTATTGTTTTTGAAAGATTGATACAGAAATCATTTTCAATTACTAAATAGTTTATATTTACTTTTAGTGGTTTATGAGCACAAAAACCGATTAGAAAAATCTTTACAGCAGGAGAAGACCGACCATAGGCATACAAAAGAAGGTAACATTTTAAAAGATATAATTTCTACTATGTGCAATATTAAAAAAAAAAAAAAAAAAAAAAAAGTTTAGTCTCTTTTTTTTTAAGTTTATAATTAAATAAAATAATAGTAAAAAACTATAAGAAACCGTTTTATCGGATTTGAGTACTCAGTGGCACATATTTTAAAAATAGTTAATAGGGCAAGAGTTACAAACGCATAAAAAAGGGATATTTTTATAAAATAAAAATTTTGAAGCTTAAATATTTTTTGAAATGTTTTTTCATGTCAGCTATTAACTACTGTGTTTTTGTGTATGACCACAGTAAGTATTAAAAGAAAAACTGCGTACAAACACAACTATCGCGCTTTAAATTTATTGCAAAAAATTGCAAAATCCTATTCACGCATACCCACACATGAATAAGTTTGTTTTTTTAAAACTCGTTCATTTATAATTTATTAAAAAAATACTTTTTAAAAAGAACTCTTCAAATCCCCTGAAGAAGAAATCTTTATTTATCATCTTATCGACTGAATAAGTATTAGCGAAATTCTAAATATCATTTCTTCAAACAAAACTTTTATTAATTAAAAAATATATTAATTTTATGATTACCAAGTAATATTCTGAGTTCATACCAGTAAATAAAAGGTGGAAAATGGATTATTTTATTTAGTTCTCTAGGATTTTATGCAATTTTGGAAATTTACCCTGTTGCTATTGTTCAAAAGAAATCTTCTTTAAACAGCTCTGCTCATAGATAAATAAGGCTAGATTATTAAGTACTGAAAAATTGTCTCATATGTTGGATATTGAAAACTAAAAGTAGTTTAATAGTATTAAGCATAAAGTAGATAAAAACTTATTTAACAAAGATAGACATTAAAAATAAGTAAAGTCAGGAATCTAGTTTAACATTGATCTAAATCTTGCTAGTAGTTGTGCTTTATTACAAATTAGCTGACCTGCCCTGCATTCAGGGTTCGTTGGTATATATCAATGGATATATATCATGATATGCATCCAATATTTATTTTCAAAATATCAAGAAGTTTGATATTTTCAATATTTACATACATTTGATTTTTTTTTTTTTTTTTTCACAATATCAAGATGTTTGATATTTTCATATAATTTGATATTCATTTTAAATAAATCAAGATGTTTGATATTTTCTACATTTTTCTATATTCAATAATTATTTTTAAAATCTCAATGTGCTAGATATTTTTGGTATTTTCAGTCAAATCAAATGTAAATGAAATATCAAGCTGTTATTAACTGTGTCATTATGTAGATAAAGAACTTTTGTCTCGGCAGTAACTTTTCTAGCCAAAGAAAACAAATTTTTCTTTTCCAAGCTTTATGTTTGAAGTTTTTATTTTTAAATGTAGAACTTATAATTATTATGTGGGACATAATTCAGAACAGCCATTGAAAGGTAACCTGTCTAATTTAGATAATCAGTTATTTACAGCTTCATTACAAAAGGATCTTTTCTGGTTTTATCTTAGTTAAACTTTGGTTTTGGTTTAGTTAAACTTAAATTGTACAACATGTCAGGGAATAAAAAAGAAAAGCTTACGTTTATGAAATTTTTCAATAAAAAAAAAACTTTTGTATTTAAAATTTTGTTTTATAAAGCATAAAATTTTCTTGATAGTGAATCCTGGTTTTTTTTTTTAATAAAGCTAATTGTTTCAGTTTTCAGTTAGTTGATTTTCATTCAAGTGAAAGAGAAAACTGCATTTTTAGAGTATTCTTTTATTAAGTTTTCATGTTAAGTGTAATATGTTCTAGTATCTAATTTATATTATGCTTGAAAATATTTTGTGGGGGTGGTTTGGTTGTTTGCCCCTCTATCTTTGTCACAAGAAGGGTTAAACCCACGTAAAAATTCAGCAGAGTGACTTGACAAATTAGATTAAGTTATATATGAAACTTTGAAAATATTGTTGGAATAATAACTTTGAATAAAAATATGTTGAAATATATGCAACTTCATGAATCCTATATATATATATAATATTATGTTTTCAGTGATAAGGTAAGTGTAAAATGTACTTACAGTAATGTGCCAAAATGAAAATATTGTTGGAATAATAACTTTGAATAAAAATATGTTGAAATATATGCAACTTCATGAATCCTATATATATATATATATATAATATTATGTTTTCAGTGATAAGGTAAGTGTAAAATGTACTTACAGTAATGTGCCAAAATGATGAACAGAAGATTTCCTTTATTGGTGCTTAAGATACATGAACGTTACTTCGTTCCAGGATTAAACTAATGGACACTTGTGACGATAGTTTACCTGAACTCGAGGGCACCTCATTATTCAACAACATAAGTAATTTTTAGAGATCATCAACTTGTAGTATACTTTAACAACTCTATCGCCGATTTAAATTAACAATTTTACGCTGAAACGTCTTCATATTAAACAATTATGCTTATTAACTTTGAGTTATTGCAATTACATCGGTACTTAGCCATATACTTTAGATATTCGCTGAAACTTCATAAAAATATACCGGATAGTACCATAAGTCAGCCATCAGACATCGCACACCGAAAACATGAAACCGCTGTCCCTTTAAATCAGGACGAAAACCTATCGGCCAATCAGAATCGACTATGCAATTTGCATAAGTCAGAAGATACTTAACATTTAATTTGAATAACATTTAATAAATATTACGATGACTTTAGAAAAATTACTTTAATATAAAAATGACTTAAAAAGATGATTTTTACATGTTAATTAAATTTAAATACTTATCTTTAAAAAAAATGAATACGAGCGAATGCGATCGCAAGTAAATTTGCTGTATACGGTCCATGACCGAAACGCGATACGCAACCATCAACCGTGGCGCTAAAAATGTAAACAAACACCGAAAGGTGGCAATGAAAAGAAAATGTCGAGTTCAGGTAGACTTTACAAATTGCTTAATGAAAAAAAAGTAGAAATTTAGAAAGAAAAAATGCTTGGGAATACTTTTCCACATATTTGTTATCAGCAGTAAGTTGAATATTTTGAAAATATCAGATATATATCAAAATATCGGATATTTTTGATATTTTCAAAAATATCATGCTATTTACGAACCCAGCTGGCATTGAACTAGGCCTATGATGATGATCTTAAATTTGCCGAAAAATCAGTGTTGAACAAAAAATTTTCAAACTGAACCTAATATAGGGAGTCTCGCTGCCATTGGTAGCATACATCTGCAAATTTGTGTGATTATATTTTTAAATGAAAATTTCTCGTAACAAACGTAGAGTTAAGGATTACACTTCTTTGGCAGCATACATGAGGCATGCTCATATCTGTTTGAATTTTATATTTTTAAACAAAAGATCAGCATAGCCCAGGCCCATGACGATAACCTTAAACATGCCTAAAATGAGTGTGAATATAATTTATTTATTTAAATCAAAATATTTCTGATCAAACCTAATGGTGGGGTCTCCACTGCCTTCAGCAGCGCACACCCTTGAATTTGCATGATTTTATATTTTTAATTGAAAATCTATACAAATGAACTAAGGAGCCTGCAATATAGTGATTGTTGATTTCATTTCCGATGTTTAGATACAGTAACCTTTCAATTCTGACCAAAAGTTCCTGAGGAAACCTAAGTAATATAAAATGCTTCTTTAAACTCAGAAAGATATCTCTCTCTATTGATAACTTTATGTTTCTCAGTGCATGTTCAGAACTGAAAACGTTCAAAAGAAGAATGGGAAATTAGGTCCATTTCTTGAAAAGTAAAAGTTATTTTTATCAAATTTATTATATTTTTCTGTAAACTAACATTTTGTAACAGAATATGAAAAAATGATTTATTAATAATTTCTTGTTTAAGTATTTTTGCTAAAGTTTTCATTTCTGGAGAACTTGTTTTCTTTGCAAATTACACGTTTTAAAACCTAACAATATAAAAATAATTGATGAAGAGTAGAGTCCTGTGCAGGTCGGGTTTTACCCGACCCAAACCCGCAAAAATAATTTTCGGCAACCCGACCCGAACCCGCAAAAATAATTTCAGGCAACCCGCAACCCGACCCGAAAAGTGGCCAGGCCACTTTATTAGGACAGTTTTTTCAACGGGCCGGGCTGATAAACAAAATAAACGGTCTGGGCCGGCAAAAAAAATGAACGGCCCTACCAGGCCTGGGCCGATGGCTACAATTAAGTCACTCTACCGGCCGATATAAATATTTAGACAAAGCCGATAAAATTATAAATGGGCCTTGCCAGTCTAGGGCCGAACTTTTAAGTTTTACACGGGACGCAGTGGCGTACCCAGGATTTTCTTTCGGGGGGGGGGGGGGGGCTACTTAAATTTATATCTTACAAAACGCGTTGAATTTTGTTGTAAATGGAAATCATTTTTGACAATAATAAGGGGGGGGGTGGGGGGGCGTAGCCAGAGGGGGAAGAGGGGGCAGGGGGATTCTGTTCAGAAATTTTAAGGCATGAGGTTCCAAAAATTAAAAAAAATCGGTCAATAGGATTGTAATAAAAATCAAATTTCGTAAATGGATGGCGGAGAAAACGCGAATTTCATCAAATGATTGCGGAGGAAACGGAAATTTTGTCAAATGACTGCGGAGGAAACGTGAATTTTGTATAATGACTGCGAGGAAACACGAATTTCGTCTAATGACCGATGAAAAAAGGTGAATTTTGCCAAATGACTGCAGAAAAGAAAGTGAAGGTCATCAAGTGATCGCGGAAAAAACACGAATTTCGAGTAACGATCTCGAAATGACATATCCCGTCAAAGGGCCACAGAAAAAACACGAATTTCGCCAAAGGATCGCAAAAAAACACAAATTTCGTTAAAAGATCGTAAAAACATGCGAATTTCGTGAAAAAAACGAGGAAAGAGTGCAAATTTCGACAAAGGATCTTGAATAAAATGCGATTTTCATCATAAAGACACAGGAAATATCGCCAATTTCGTCAAAAAACTGCGGAAAAATGCAAATTTCGACAAAGGATCGCACAAAAAACGCATATCCAATTTCGACATAAAACACGTTTCCCGTCAAAGGGCCTCGAAAAACGCGAATTTCGTCAAAAGTGTTAAGCACTATAAAAATATATAGTGCTTAGGGGTTAAATTGGGTAGCAGAGTGTGTTAGTGAGCAGTAGAAACGCATAAGCTGAGTTAAAACCCCGAAAGAAAAATGATCTATTAATTATAATATCAAAACTAAACTTCATAATCTCTAAACATCTGAAAAGTAAACTAGCTGTAATAAGTGGTGGAAAAATAAAGACAACTGTATTAAAAACGTAATTAAATTTATTTAAACTTAAATGACACATAAAAACATAAAAGTAAAATACAATATCTCTCAACTATCAGCCTGTATTCAAATAACAAATATATAATAGTAAAACAACTTATCTGATATCTCAATATCTTTATAACAGCTTTATATCATCATGACAGCAAGTGAAAAACCGATTACCTTCAGATATGACAAAGTAATAAAGTCATTTCAGTTATTACATCCATGAACAACTCCAGTAGTGCTGTAGGGCTCGAAACGAAAGTAAGTCTTAAACTCTCAAAGATGTAACAAAGTCAATTACACTTGATAGGAAAATGTCTCAATTCACCAAAGAAGAAACCACTAAAAATATCAAGTTCGTCTTTGAAGATGCTGACAACACTTCACTTATGTACCCAAGCATTACTACCGGCTGACATGACAAATGGAAAACAACTTTACGCAAGATGGTAGCACGATAGAATAGAAGGCTCACTTCCGGAAACACAGCCACGTGGATATGAAGTCTCATCAGAAACAATCATAACTGATCGCAACAGTCTCACGGGTAAGCACTCATAACTATTTAAACAGCCATCTGTCATAAATTATCATGATAATATAACTGCATGAATTCAGAAACAAGTGAACAATTATTAACAACGAGTGAATCCATAATGAAGAACTAACGAAACTATCTATTCACCTTCCCGGTACAGAGAACAAATACAACTGGCAAGGATGGCACGAAAGCATCGTGATTTATTCCAAAATGGTATACCGAAATACGGCAACCACGCATGTCATTAACCTTCAACCGGCTTCTAAGAAGAACTCGTGAAGTCTGTAACTATGACGACAATCGCTAACACTCCGGACACACAACACCATCTAGTATTCAATACAAGAACTATGGCAAAACAGCGAGACATTCGAAGCTGTTTCTGCCGAGATGGAAAGTGAAACGAACGATGTCGGAAGCTGAATTTAAGAGATATTGAATGAAACTTTAATTAAGAAATGAATGGGGATTTAAGAAGATAGAAACATAAAAAGATATCTTAAAACAGAAAGCAAACATATTTCAACATATTAAAATAAATAAAGATGGATTTAAGTAAAGTAAAAGAAACTGAATAAAGTAAAAAGGTAAGTAGATATTTAACTAAATAAAGTACCTTACTAACGTAAATAAAATGAAAGTGAAAATAGAGAAATAAGTGGACAGTGATGAGAAAAGAGGATTTTGTATATCAAATGCCCCCCCTCTCATCAACTGTACACGAAGGATGATGCCCAAAGAAAATAATCAGCAGCTCCAAAAAGGCCGCACACAGAAACTGAAAGTCTGAAATTTCCAAGGACTAACAAACACCTCCATAAGATCTCGAATCAAATTCCTAAAATACAAAAAGTACCTACCCACAATCACAAGAAATTAAAAAGTAAAAGAAACTAAAAGATTAAAGAAACGAAACAGATGAAATGAGCCCCAAAACACTAAAGGATTAAATAAAAATAAAAATTTAAAAATATATAATAGTAATAAATATACAACACACAAGTATATCATCTAATTCGTCTTGTATTGCATTGAATCCCTACAAATCCACAAGTATCCATTTGATACTCTTAAAAGATTATGTATAACATGTTGCGCTACTTTAAAAACAAGTCCTCTCATCTTTAAACACCCAAATTCTGATCAAGACTCAAATTTAAAGTCAGATACAGATTCAGATTCAAAGGCAAATGCAGATTTAACCATAAAAATTCACCCACATTTCCCGTTATAAATTCACTATTAAATATACAAAATTCAAATTAAATGTAGTATAATTGGCAAATACCAACCAATGGTAAAAAAAAAAATGTAAAGCATAATGAAATATGATTAAGCATTAAATATAAAAATAGACATAATAATTCAAACAATCATAAAAAATTAAAGTTGATAACTTAAGAACATTAGATCTATTTCAAATTACCAGATCTCACATTATCATATTACAGCAATAGAGGTACAACATTAAAAATTAAAAATAAAAATATTTTAATTCGATAACTCAATCTACATATTACAGTCATATTCAGTAATAATATCTGATCAAGTGAATTCAAGAACATGACAGTTACACTTGATGGTATTCCATGATTAAAGTTCCCCCCCTCTTCAAACCAAGTAAAAACAGCATAACATGACACCATTAAGCAATCCACAAATGGCCAAGAGAAGTTGTGCCTAGTCCCCTGGATAAAGGTTACACTAATAGAAAAGAAAAACTTTCCCTTTATCAATTTTATCTCTGCTGCGACAACATCTAAGAATCCTGACAAGCGGGACAACACCGAAATAAATATAAGTTCCCAACACTTGAGGAAAAGCAAATAAAAAGGGTGTATTATTGGAACATCACACTCATACAACTTACGAAAACACTGAAATCCCAGGATCAAGAGTAACTTCTGCCAACCATACTGTCAATCTGGGGATACCGGCATTCCACTTAGCAAAAAAACACACTGAAATCTTTCATCCCATTCTCTCACAATAAACATATACGTAGATGTAGGCAGTATACATAAATGATTCTTGAACCATTCCATAATCAACTAGGGAATAAAAACACAATTCTCTACACTAGCCAAAGGAAATTGCCACTAAAAGTCAAAAACATTTTAATACCTATAAATAGGCATGAAGACAATTATCTAGGTTCAGAGGGTATCAGACAAGCTTCAATAATGGACGGGCCCTTATCCTTCTTGAAACCTGATTTCTTAAAGATTTTATATCCAAAAATTTAAAACTGGATATATACACAAACTCCTCTCTTTTTCATATTCCTTCAACAGAGACCATCAATGTTTGTCAAACATTCACCAAACTATATAATCAGATACTCTAATCCAGGGAGATAAATTCAATTTGAGAAAGAAACAGCTAACTAGCTATAGACACCTCTATGAATCTTCATCTTCAGTTCTTATACCCCCTTTCAGGAAAAAGCAAGATACAAATAGATTTTCTATGTATTTCCACCAAGGTATATTTAAACTACGAAGGCCATACGGGTCAAAAAGGGTCGGACATCTTTTACCACGCAAAGATTCCATGCTGGATTCTAACAAGCCAACTTTAACTTAACCTTAAAAATTCTAGTCAAGTATGACTCCAAATCTTCCAACAACTTTCAAAAATTTAACCAACCATTAAACCCAACAGCCATTCAAACCTTTAGTTAAACACAGCTGTTCCATCTCGATACCCCAACCTCTTAACTAGAAAAACATCATTAAAACTTTAAATTAATTTTAAAAGCAGATGTGCCAGACATCTTAATTCAACAACTTTAAAATTCCCTCCTTTAAAACTCAACTTTAAAAACTGTGGAGCAAATATACAAAAACACCTGTCCAAACTTCATGTTTCATCAATGACCAAACTTTTACATATTAAACATATAAAATTATACAATATTTAAATACATAATAAATGCAAAAACAAAAATGTAACCTTTTATATGGTATATCATAAGATAATGCTCAAATAGATAGAAATAAAGGATTTTTACATATAAACTTCAATTAACCAACAGTAATAAAGATCAAAACTCTCACTTAAGATCATAAAACTGTAAAGCATTTCAAAAATGGGTTGCCAGATCAAGTTTCCTCTCCTCAAAACACTTAACGTGAACAACTATACAAATGCATAGCTAATTATGAGAGAAACTTTAAACATGAGAAAAACCCATGAACACTTAAACTGGCTTAAACCTCATTGAAAAACATTAAGGCATGATGAGCAATACAGATAAACCTTTTTATTTTATTTTCAAATAAATCATAAATATAAATATAATGTTTAAATCCTCAGAGTTCATCAAAAGGGAAAAACAGTTGCAGCCAATCAAGTAACGCATCTTAAATTCATTAAAAATTGACGCTATTACTGCTCTCAAAGCATTAAAACAATTACCCAAAAATTGAACTCCTCAGAATAAACAAAAAAATTTTACTTTAAATACAGGTAATTTCAAAATAATGATATATAACAAAAAAAATTGTTTGGCCACATCAATAACTAGAGAAGTCTATTCATATTTAAAAACAGATTCATTTATATAAATTAACACAAATAAGCATGCTGAAGCAATTGGTGAGATTTACTAGATAAACTGTGCTAAATTCTAACAGACTTGAAATTACATAATAAATTCGACCACCTGGTCGTTTAAAACAACCCACTAATATGGTATCTGAATACTGTTCACAGATACCTCCTACAAATTAGACAATGATCGAACGCAATTATGTTAAAATCAATTACTTAAATGAACGAACCAATCTAAAAAAAAACTATTAAATAATTAATTTTTATAAAGGCAAACCAGATATTAAAAATTTATAGAATTACTGGTCAAAAGAAAATTTTAACTTCTCAAAACTATTAGCTTCCTGTAACTAGAAAGAATTTTAATTCCCGGCATCTAGAATCAAATGACAGCACAACGGCCCTTATAGACAAAGTCATTCGAAATGTATTCACTACTAGGATGAATAAAAGGATCACACATACACCTTGCAGAACATCCACACACAGAGAAAGGGTGATGTTCTAGATACCAAGAAGCAAAAGGTAATTAACTAAATAAAAATTCATTAAGAGCTATCAACAGTTCCAGGTAAACTGAGGTAAAAAGTACCAGAAACCCCCGTACATCCGAAATAAGTTAACAGCCATAAACATGATTAAATTCACAGCAAAAATCATTTAATTTACCTTTAAGAATTAAACCAACAACATTACAGGAAATTGAGCCGGTCACAAAAGAAATTTTCTCAAACTTCCGAAATATGATGGCAAGAAAAACATCAATAAAAATTTACATACCAATTTCCATAAGACCCAACCATTTAAACTTTAAGTTTCATCATAAAAACTAGTTGAAATTTACATTTAAAAACCATTTTCATCCAAAGCTTTAAATAAGATTACCATTTCAAAAATGAATCCCCCAGCTCCAACTCAAAAATATTAAGGCTTTAAAAATATTGGTTAAAAATTAACCTGGAAAATTCCTTAATATTTTTAACATTACCAAAAACAAATTTAAACTCAGTAATAATAAAATTCAAATCATTTCAACTTATTTAAATAGTTAAACTGAGTCAAGAACCCGAAACAGGTCCTTAGATAAATACTCCACAGCCCTTCATTTATTAAAACACTTAAGCACATTAAACATATTCAAAATATCACATGAAAATTTCAATTATTAAACATATGTTAATATAACAGATACAGGAAAACAGGAAGTATCCAACGATGGGCAATGGTTAAAAATCTTAAAAATACATATAGTAGCACAACTAAAAGAAAAACGATAACTGGATGATAACTTTGTAAAAGAAAAAAAAATGTCCGGGAAAGCGTCCTTAGACTAAAGATAGTTTCATCCTTAAAATTGTAAAAGTCAGCACTCTATACTCAAAAGTCAATAAAAACTCTGAAAGTCTACAGTAAATTAAATTTCCCTCACCACAAAAAGGAGGGCACCAGCACTGCTCCCACTACAACTCCGAAAAACTCATCAAAAACATGGGTACACAGGCTTATACTGCATATAACTTATGCCATTCATAACTTTCCAACGACTTTGCAGTAAATTGCTGACTATGATATCATCAAACTTCATCATAGATCACAAATTTACATATTTAGCTGACTTTACTTCAAAAAGAACTTCATCAAATATTCAACTAAGAAAGCTTCAGATTCAAAAAAAATTTTAAAGTTCAAAAATGCATTGAAAAATTACTCAAATGCCATAAATATTGAGCTTAAACAATTCATTATGGTTCAATTTACATCATAAATCATGATTAAAAACTTAAACCATTACAGATAAGACATAATATAATGTATTCAAACTAAATAAGCATTATCAAAACATTGCCCCCCCCCCAACGAAAACATCGGGAAGAACCAAAAAAAATTCCACCACAAGAAAATATTTAAGTTTTATCTTTAAAATTTCTAATTTATATTACATTAAATTTACTTATTATAACTTTAAACTATAAAATTTATATCTCTGAATTAAATTTTGAACCGTCTCAGCACGTTCTTTGCCAACTCTGTAAAAGTTAAAATTTTAGACAAGATAAAAATTTATATTTCTTTACTATTAAAACTAAAACAAGAGCCCATAACCCTTTTTGTTAAGCACTATAAAAATATATAGTGCTTAGGGGTTAAATTGGGTAGCAGAGTGCATTAGTGAGCAGTAGAAACGCATAAGCTGAGTTAAAATCCCGAAAGAAAAATGATCTATTAATTATAATATCAAAACTAAACTTCATAATCCCTAAACATCTGAAAAGTAAACTAGCTTTAGTAAATGGTGGAAAAATAAAGACAACTGTATTAAAAACGTAATTAAATTTATTTAAACTTAAATGACACATAAAAACATAAAAGTAAAATACAATATCTCTCAACTATCAGCCTGTATTCAAATAACAAATATATAATAGTAAAACAACTTATCTGATATCTCAATATCTTTATAACAGCTTTATATCATCATGACAGCAAGTGAAAAACCGATTACCTTCAAGTATGACAAAGTAATAAAGTCATTTCAGTTATTACATCCATGAACAACTCCAGTAGGGCTCGAAACGAAAGTAAGTCTTAAACTCTCAAAGATGTAACAAAGTCGGTGCGATCGCAGTTTACTCTCCTTCTTGGCGCGATTTTCAAAAATTGCCAAATTGGTGCATTTTCGCGAACCAACTCCCGGGGCTGCAACATCCGGGAGAGAGTACGCAAAATTATTATTTGTTTTCTCTTCTCGTATATTTTGAAACAAGTACCTATCTAGACAAATGCTTAAAATGTGGGAATAGATATTTGATCAGTTATTTTTCTCTTATTTTAACCTGTATTTTTGAGTAAAAATAATACATAAAATTTCAAATTTTTTCGAAATACATTTAAAAAAAATACATTTCATATATTTTAAAATACATTTTATCAAATATACCAAAAAACAAAACTTTCACTTACCCAAATTAATAAAAAAGAATGTTTGTTAACAATAAAGGGAGCAAAACAATGTTGTGGTTTTTTTAATCAGAGGGGCCTTTTTTTTTTTTTTAATCAGGGGGGCTACCGCCCCCCTGAACCCCCCGTTTTTTTTATTCATAATTTTATCTTGTGCTCTAGGATGTCATTCAAAAGCATCACTCAATCTGTCACTTTTAGTCATTCATAACTTGGAACAATCAGCATGTCTTTCGTACATAATTAACCCATAATTCAATCAACGCTCAAAAATACAGGTAAAAATAAAATAAAAATAACTGATCGAATATTTATTCTCACCTGTCAAGCATTTATCCAGATAGGTACTTGTTTCAAAATATACGAGACTGAGAAAACAAATAATAAAAATATGCGACTGCAACACACAGATCTGGTCAACACGAAATCCATTGCAGCAGTAATAACGTTTTTTCCAAACAAATTCAAAATGATACCAGATTCTCCTCTTGTCCAATAAGAAAGCCTTTTACAAAAAAATAAGCATCCAATTAGAAAGGAGCTTACAAAAACAAGGAGTTCAAACCATCAACTCTCCAAGAGAAATCTTAGGGTTGTCATATTTAGTGACGTCAGAGGAGCATCCAGATATAAACCAGGGTTGCCATATTGGTGCAGTTATCGAAGGAGATTGGCGAAGGAGAGTATATTGCGAATTAACCACAAAGTCAATTACACTTGATAGGAAAATGTCTCAATTCACCAAAGAAGAAACCACCAAAAATATCAAGTTTGTCTTTGAAGATGCTGACAACACTTCACTTATATACCTAAGCATTACTACCGGCTGACACGACAAATGGAAAACAACTTTACGCAAGATGGTAGCACGATAGAATAGAAGGCTCACTTCCGGAAACACAGCCACGTGGATATGCAGTCTCATCAGAAACAATCATAACTGATCGCAACAGTCTCACGGGTAAGCATTCATAACTATTTAAACAGCCATCTGTCATAAATTATCATGATAATATAACTGCATGAATTCAGAAACAAGTGAACAATTATTAACAACGAGTGAATCCATAATGAAGAACTAACGAAACTATCTATTCACCTTCCCGGTACAGAGAACAAATACAACTGGCCAGGATGGCACGAAAGCATCGTGATTTATTCCAAAAGGGTATACCGAAATACGGCAACTACGCATGTCATTAACCTCCAACCGGCGTCTAAGAAGAACCACGTGAAGTCCGTAACTATGACGACGATCGCTAACACACCGGACACACAACGCCATCTAGTATTCAATACAAGAACTACGGCAAAACAGCGAGACACTCGAAGCTGTTTCTGCCGAGATGGAAAGTGAAACGAACGATGTCGGAAGCTGAATTTAAGAGATATTGAATGAAACTTTAATAAAGAAATGAATGGGGATTTAAGATGATAGAAACATAAAAAGATATCTTAAAACAGAAAGCAAGCATATTTCAACATATTAAAATAAATAAAGATGGATTTAAGTAAAGTAAAAGAAACTGAATAAAGTAAAAAGGTAAGTAGATATTTAACTAAATAAAGTACCTTACTAACGTAAATAAAGAAATAAAATGAAAGTGAAAATAGGGAAATAAGTGGACAATGATGAAAAAAGAGGATTTTGTATATCAAAAAGATCGCAAAAAAACGTGATTTTGTTAAAGGGCTGCAAAAAAACTGCGTAATTCGACAAAGGTTCATGAGAGAAAGGACGTATTCCAACAAAGGGCGCGTAGAAAAAGCTAATCTCGTCAAAGCATCTCCAAAAAATGCAAATTTCGTCAAAAACCGCGGGAAAAACGCAAATTTCGATGAAAGATCATGAAAAAACGCGTATTCTGTCGAAGGGCCACGGAAAAGAAAGCGAGTTTCGTCAAAAAGCTGCTGAAAAAACGCAAATTTTGACAAAGGGTCGCAAAAAGACGCGTATTCCGTCGAAGAGCCGCGGTAAAGCGCGATAGGGCTATGGACGCGATAGGGAGGCTGATGGGGCTGTAGCCCCATCAGCCTCCCTATTGGGTACGCCCCCCCATTGGGTACGCCCATGACGGGATGGGGCGGGGCGGGCCATTTCTGGGCCTGATAATTCCGGCCCGTGCAGACCTCTAATTCTCTAATATCATTTTCATGTTTTACAGAGCAGAATGAACAAATCTATATTCTTTAATATTCAACTATTGTAAAACCTTTGACCCGATCCGATGCAGGACTCTAAATGATATAAAACAAAAAATCTAATCTTTAAATATGCTTTAAAATTAGTTGTGGTTTCAAAAGTTCCATTTATAACGATACACCTTGTTTTACACAAGCCATCTGCCTTTAGTTTATCAGCAGTTATTATTTTGAAAATTTTCCCGTCTAACATACTGCATCGCGTATCACCACAATTAAATCATTCACTTGATAGACAGAAAGGACTATTTAGCGTTTTGCTGCGTATTGTATTTTTAAAATACGATAAAAATATAATGCAATTTGTTATTTCGAAGACTGGTGAAAGGATGACTAAATACAATACAGACAAGCACACATTTTGCTTTTGTGAAACTTTGATCTGCGGTTTATATAGGCTTTTAACGTGAAAAAATATTTTCCACATTCTTTTAAAAAAGCAGGTCAACCCGAATCCGACCCGCAAGAGTAAAAAAGCCAACCCGAATCCGACCCGAACCCGCAACAATGAAAGCCAAACCGACACGCACCAAAAAAATTTAAAGTCGACCCGACCTGACCCGCAACGGTAAAATATAGCTCCGACCTGAACTGTGGGTCGGGTCGGGTTCGGGTAAAAGCAGGTAACCCGACCTGATGCAGGACTCTAATGAAGAGTATGTTTTTTATGGAATAAAATTGTGTGAAGGGGGCTGTTTTATTAAGAATAATTGTGTGAAGGGTCTTGTTTTATTAAGAATTTTGTGAATGGGCCCTAAGTAGACCCCCAGATTTTTCCTGGATTGAATCCTTGTTTCAAAAAAAATTTTTTTTTGAAAGAGTTAATAAAGGTATTTTTAAAAATGGATTACTACATTGTTAGAAAGGATGAATTACAAAATTTAAGCATGTACTTTTTATTTTATTGTATTTTGAATAGTTAAGCCAATACATGCTGCAAAAGATGCAAACAAAGTTTTTTTTGTTTTCTGACTCTTGGTGGAATCGTTTTGATTTTTCATGCCATTTTTCATTGTTCATTATGATTTTTAATTAATATCTCGATTAATTAACAAAAATCTCAGCCTCAGGGACATTCAGACCTGTCTTTGGACTATCTTTCTCCAAATTTTCAGACTTTTATATGCATTAAATGGTTAAATCTGCCTAAAAAGATAAATCAAGTTATGCATACCTAAAATATTTTTTAATTAGTTGAAATTTGTATAATTAGAAAATCATTCTGTGTCATTGATGAATAAATTACATTTTATTTTATATGAAAATAAAAAGTTTTGGTCTGAGGCACAGAGCGCGAATTTGTGCCACACTTATAATTAATTAATAATTATTTATATTTAAAAAACGTACATAATTAATTAATAACTATGTATATTTATTTGTGTATTAATTACTTTAAAAAAATTTAGACATTTTCGCTTCCATTTTCGGCCAAAAATAGGAAGAAATTTGGTTTAGTCTTAAAAGCCTGTTTTGGTCGATCTTTAATTATATCATTAAAAGGATTTATTTAAATAATTGTATTTTTTAATATATTAAGATTCTCATGATAGAATAATTCTTTTGGTTTTGTATGTATCAAAATTGTGCATATTTTGTGTACTTTCACACTATCTTTTAAATTTGTTTTTATCTGTCTGACTGTATTAAAATGTTATGCACATTGTAAAATCTTGTTTTTTTTTAAGCATCACAGTTAGTAATAGTCCAAGCAGGAACAATAACTTTGTAACTTTCATTAAAAAACAACAACAACAAAACATACTTGTTGGTTATCTGACCATATTGGTTCAATAATTTTTGGCTGAAAATATTTGATTTGTAACTAAAAAAGTTACAAAAAAAAAAAAAAAAATGACTGGAGATTCTCAATAAAGATTATTTTATTTAACTAATACCTCTGAATTCATGATATAATGGCCCTCTTTAAATGTATTTTTTAAATGCAGTCTCAAGTTATGTAGCGATATTCATGTAATTGTTATTGAAAACTAAAACAAAAATAGATTTAAATGAAATTGTCTAATGAATTATTAAAAACTGAAAGCTTTATTTAAAAATTAAAATAGTTTTTTTAATATGTTGTGTGTTAAATAATGATTAATGATTTTGATAGTATTTTAAATCTTCAAGCTTGGATCAGAAAACTGCTATGATAAATTCCTTTATTTGTTTAGTAGTTTTGTATAATTTAGTTTAGAGAATTGATAAAAATTGAAATATTTTTTTTATATATATTTAATGTGTTGAGTAATGTAATGATTGTTTTTCATAGCCATTCTATTCTTAAAATTTTAATGGCGAACTGCTATGATTAATCCATTAATAGTTTAGTTATTTTGTACAGCCATTAGATTATTATATGCTTTATGCAATTGAAATTTTTCTTTTTTCTAGAAAATGAAAAACAGCTACACCAATTAGAAAATAAGCTTCAAGAAGAGAAGGTAGTTTATTATTCATTTATATCCATTAAATTTTGTATCTTGAAAGTTTTTTTCAGTATCATTCATATTACAGGTGTCACTTTTAACAGATTTCCACTTTTCTTGCTTTTTTAAAAATCAGTTGTAATTTTTCACAAAATCGTCCAAAAAAAAAAAAAATGCTTTTGATGTGTGCCATGAATGAAGTCAGGAGCAGAGGAATGACGCAGTTAACCAGCAGCACAGAAAAATTTGTGTGTTGAAAAAAGAATGTTGTGTCTCACTCATTAAATTTTTAGCTCGCTAATTATTCAGAAATGTTCTTAGAGAGAGACAGAAGATACGGGCACTATATCAATAGGTCATCGCTATCACCATAAATCTGCAAAGACATAAATAGACATAGATCATCTGACATAAGCACAAACAGACAGACATAAATCTGCAAATATCACATTTTTTTAAAACACCATTCTAATACTAGAAAAAGAAAGATGCTGTAGTACCTGCTAATTAAAGTTTATGGAAAATGTTACTTTTGTTATTTAATCAACTCATAGTTTCTCATCCTAGACAAGTTTAAAGGATTAAGTTGTAGCTAATATGGATGTTAACTTCTTCAGGAAGTGTTATTGCAGTAGCTCAGAGCATGGGTTCCCTTAAATGGATTTTTTAAGTGGTTTTAATTTAAGTTTGTTGTTCCTTCTGTAATAGCTCATTCTTCCAAGATATCTTTTAAGGCTCTGTTTTAGATGTTCCAGATAGAGGTCTGCATGGGCTGAAATTTCCAGGCTCGGGCCTGGCCTGACTCATAGAAAAAAAAATTCGGCCTGGCCTGGCTCGGTAAAAAACTCAAAAGTTCGTCCAGAGCCTGGCCCGGCCCAGAAAAAAGTTAAAATCTTGTCCCGAGCCCGGCACGGCCTGAGTGAAATTTCTACAAAACATTAATTTTTACGTCAATTTGGTTAAAAATTTTTCTTGTATGAGCAGTTCTGACAAAAAATATTTATCGTAACTTTTTTTTTCATGTTTATAATCTTCATTTTTATAGAAGTGCTACAGGCTGCCATATTTATTTTTTTTAATGAATAGCTGTTTCTTGTATGTAAATGTTTCAATTATCATTATTTTTGATAATCCATATTCCATGTATTGAAGTGTTAAAAATCTGAAAAATGCTGTATAATAAAATCTTCTAAGAGGGAATTGCATAGAAAAGGAAAAAAAAAAATGCGTTATAGACAAGTTCCCTTCTTAGCAATTGTGAATGCATTACATATTCTTTTCTTATATATTAGTATGTTAATTTTGTATGGATCAACACGTTTTTCAGTTTAAAACAGGGTTCCGTCATAGGCAGGTTCCTTTTCACATGTTTTACTATATTTTAATAAGCGTAGATATTTACTATTCTTTAAAAACAATAAATTTTAATGTTGATGGCGATATAAAAATGTATCAGAGTTCATACAGACTCCTTAGACACCTTGGAAACTCCTTAGAAATGGAAACATTCCCAAGTAGTACTTAGAATTACTTAGATAAGCAAACCACTCCTTAGGAACTCCTTAAATTGTATCGCGGCTTCGGACGCAAGCGATATTGCTGCCAAGGGGGGAAAAATCGGGATTGTAAAATGCACAGTAAATCCTTTATGCACAGCATTGATTGGTTAGGATAATCTCCCACTAGGTCGATTTTTCAATTATTAGGTCCGTAAAGTCCATTTTTCGACACTGTTAACCGATCTTTATTTTAAATTTTATCGATGTTTGGCATTTAGCCAAGAATTTCGGTAAAATTGTGTTTTTCACAAATATCTACCAAAAAATACCGTCAAATGTCGTCAATCGATCACGGAAAAAATTCGTAAATTTTGTCAAAGGATCATGAAAAAAAGCAAATTTCTCCGAAAGATCGCGGAAAAACTCAAATTTCTTCAAAAGATGCGAATTTCTTAAAACACAGCGAAAAAACGTGAATTTACTCAAAGGATCACGAAAAAACAGGAATTTACTCGAAGGATCACGAAAAAAAGTGAATTTACTGAAAAGATCGTGAAAAACACGTGTAATATCCTCATAAGATTGCGAAAAACACGCGAATTTCGTCAAAGGATTTGATAGAGATACAAACACTGTATTTCTCATTGCCTCTTATCATCTCCTGTCATAAAACCTCATTTCACAAACTTCATTTTATTTTTAAGTTCATTGTCATTCATTTACTTTATTTACATTTATTTATTTCTTAAATAATGACAGTAATAAATATTTCTTAAACTTTTACTTACCCTCTCTATTGATTCTAGACAATATCCAGCTGTAATAAAAGTTTCCTGACCCTTTTAACATCATAGTAATTCATACCATTTTGCCGTTTGTAATTTCATTTCATTACCGTACTTCACCGGCAAAAACTTTCTTTCGACTACGTTTCAACTTCCGTGACGATATTTCTCCCGCCAGATGGCGACTTAGAATATCGTTTTCAAATCGAATCTTTTCATCAAATCTTGCTTTGCATCGATTCGATGCCGTTCTCTGATTGGTTCATTCATCTGAAACGACGTTTTCAATCCGACCATTTTTATATAAATATACGATTCCAATCTTAATAAGATGCACTTTTATCTTCCTTTAAATGGAAGAAGTTTTTCAAGTTACTGAACGTGGCTGGACCACGTTCTGGATGTTGTATGTTAGTTTTATCTGTATAATTATGTTTTTATCTTAAAGTTCAATACTGTGATATTTTTCAAACAACAATGTTTGTTCTGATTTGTGAAACATCGTCATCAAGGTCTACAAAAATGTCTGTTTAAAATGAATGCTGCTATTTACTACTAATGTCAAGTCTGTGTTTGGAATCAAAAATAAACTATCTTTATTTTGTTTAATCTGCATACGTTTTTACTTTGCCTTCATAAAGATCATAATACCATTTCTACATATTCACTTCCAGGATAATCCTTTTCCCAGCCAAAAGTTTCCATATGCGTTATCTGCTTTATTTAATTACATTTTAACGTGCATAATCATCATATATTTTAAAGTGTTATGATTAAAGCACATTAGGATTGCGAAAAACACGCGAATTTCGTCAAAGGATTGTAAAAAACACGCGAATTTCGTCAAAGGATCACGAAAAACGCACGGTTTCCATCAAAAGATCACGAAAAACATGAATTTCCCCCAGGAGATTGCAAAAAATGCGAATTTCCCCCAAAAGATCACCTAACACACGCGAATTTCCTCAAAAGATCGAGAAACACATGCGAATTTCCTCAAAAAATCGCGAAAAACATGCAAATTTTCTCAAAAAAATCACGAAAAACACACAAATTTCATCAAAGGATCACGAAAAACACGCTGTTTCGATCAAAAGATCGCAGTAAAAGTCAGTTTCGTCAAAGGATCGAAATAAAACGCGAATTTCATTAAAATATCGCGAAAAAACACAAATTTCTCACAGAAGATCGCGAAAAAATGCAAATTTCTGCCAGAAGATCGCGAAAAAAACGCAAGTTATTCCATAAGATCGCGATAAACACGTGAATTTCCTCAAGATCATGAAAAATGCGAATTTCCACAAAAGATCGTGAAACACATGCGAATTTCCTCAAAAGATCGCAAAAGACACGCGAATTTTCTCGAAAGATCACGAAAAATATGCGAATTTCCCTAAAGGATCACGAAAAACACGCCAATTTCGTTAAAGGATTGCGAAAAATCTGCGGTTTCCATCAAAAGATCGCAAAAAAATGCAAATTCCCCCAGAAAATCACGAAAAGCATGCGAAAAAAATGCTAATTTCGTCAAAGTTCACCTTCAAAGAAATCGATTACCGCTGTTCTAAAAGAATAAATTCAAAACTTGTTATATTTTTTCTTGTATGTTGCGTTTAACGTTCTTTTTTTTACCTTTTAAAATTTTCTTTAAGATGTATCATGTATGTGATATACATAATAATTGTTTGGTGTTTGACTAATCTCTGTTTATATGACCATTGGTCGCTGCATAAAAAAGTTGATTGTCTATTTTGTATTTAATCTTACGAAATCAGTAAGCAATATATTGTGAATACTGTGCAATTTCATCACTAACGATTAGATTCTAATAGAGTAATTTTTTTTTTTGTTTCCAAATTGGGCATTAAAAATTGGAGTGTGCATACCACGTAACGATGTAGCACATAAAAGCAACAACAAACTAGTTGGATGTGCCAATCCCAAAACTTTCTTCTATCTTATACATAATATTTCAAAAATTAGTTACACATGTTAATACTTCAATATTATTAGTTCAGTACTATCCCAACTTTGATTTTCGTATTAAATTTCTGCTTCAGTCAATTAAATGGACTAAAAACGAGTTAATCAATATCATAGTATTTGTTAAAATTAATAGTTTTTGCTTATTTTGTTGTTATCAGATGTTTGCGAATAGCTGGCTTAGCAAAAAGCGAGTTTCCGCCTCTGCACGCGCCGCCGATGGATAACAGAACTACGAAAAATCAAGAAAAGCATACAAAAATCACTATCACAGAGCCCCTTTACCGCGCAATATTTCCAAATTCAAGGAGGACCTGTTCGCCAAAGCCAAAAACATGCACGAAAAAATTTGCTTCAATTGTATGCATAATTTTATTCACTTTTCAGTGGTAAAATAATGAAAATGGCGCAAACATCGTTGTTACAATGCCTCCCCCCCTTCCAGCAGATTTTTTCAAATTCAGGGAAGACTTGTTTGCCATAGCCAGAAACGTACACAAAAAATTTGGTTCAATTCTATGCATACCTTAATACAATTTTCGATGGTACAATAATGAAAATGGTACCGACATCGCAATTATAGCACCCCCTTCCGGCAGAGTTTTTCCAAATTCAAGGAGGACCTTCATGCCATAACCAAAAACAAACACAAAATATTTGGCTGAATTCTATGTATAACTTCATACACTTTTCGATGGTACAATATTCAAAATCGTGCAAAAATAGCACCTCCTAGCGGCGATTTTTTTTTCCAAATTCAGGGAGGACCTGTTTGTTATAATCAAAAACTTAAAATAAAAATTTGGTTCAATTCTATGCATAACTTCATACATTTTTGGATGGTACAATATTAAAAAATCTCACAAAAATCGCTATTACAGCGCCCCCTACCGGCGATTTTTTTCCAAATTCAGGGAGGATCTGCTTGCCATAGCCAACAACTTAAAATAAAAATTTGGTTCAATTCTATGCATAACTTCATACACTTTTGGATGGTACAATATTCAAAATCGCTGTTACAGCGCCCCCTACTGGCGATTTTTTTCCAAATTCAGGGAGGATCTGCTTGCCATAGCCAACAACTTAAAATAAAAATTTGGTTCAATTCTATGCATAACTTCATACAGTTTTGGATGGTACAATATTCAAAATCTCACAAAAATCACTGTTACAGCGCCCCCTACCAATGAATCTTTTCCAAATTCTGGGAGGACCTGCTTGCCATAGCCAAAAACTTAAAATAAAAATTTGGTTCAATTCTATGCATAACTTCATACATTTTTGGATGGTACAATATTAAAAAATCTCACAAAAATCGCTATTACAGCGCCCCTTACCGGCGATTTTTTTCCAAATTCAGGGAGGATCTGCTTGCCATAGCCAACAACTTAAAATAAAAATTTGGTTCAATTCTATGCATAACTTCATACACTTTTGGATGGTACAATATTCAAAATCGCTGTTACAGCGCCCCCTACTGGCGATTTTTTTCCAAATTCAGGGAGGATCTGCTTGCCATAGCCAACAACTTAAAATAAAAATTTGGTTCAATTCTATGCATAACTTCATACAGTTTTGGATGGTACAATATTCAAAATCTCACAAAAATCACTGTTACAGCGCCCCCTACCAATGAATCTTTTCCAAATTCTGGGAAGACCTGCTTGCCATAGCCAAAAACTTAAAATAAAAATTTGGATCATTTCTATGCATAACTTCATACACTTTTGGATTGTTCAATATTCAAAATCGCACAAAAATCGCTGTTACAGCGCCCCCTACTGGCAAATTTTTTCCAAATTCTGGGAGCACCTGCTTGCCATAGCCAAAAACTTAAAATAAAAATTTGGTTCAATTCTATGCATAACTTCATACACTTTTTGATGGCACAATGGCGACGGACACACGGACAGACAGACATTTTCTATAAACATGTTTTTTGGGATCTCTGACCCCTAAAACGTGTAAATCCGTCGAAAACCGGAAGTCGAAAAAAATTTCGATTACAATACTTTCTTCTATTGAAGATAGAAGAAAGTAAAAATGGCAAATCCTTAAAATTTTTCGGCACTCCTTGGATTTTTTATTCCCAATTCTGTATGAACCCTGTGTATGTTTTTTTTTTGCAAAAAATTTTGGATCAGGCCTAATTTAACTGACCTTTGAATGGACCAGGTCATGGTGAGACAATGATTTTCATACGGGCTGCATCAAAACTAGGACTGAAAATTTTGGACCCATGAAGACTAGGAACATAACCAGTCCCGTCTCTGAACAGAAAAAATAAGTTAGGCCCAACTCGAACCTTCAGAACGAAGTATGGCCCGGCCCGAGTGCCGTGAAGGAAAATCGGCCTGCTTCGGGCCACGGGCCAGCTCATGCAGATCTCTAGTTCCAGATTATCCGTTAACATATGTTTTTCCTTTTGAAGTACTTATTTATTATCTATCTCTTGGATGTAATGTAATCGCACAGTGTTATGGCACTTCAATTTAAGCAGGCATTTAAATTATAAATAGCCGTTTTGAAGTGGCCAATAATGTTTTTTGAGATTTGTCATGCAAGTAATAAATGGAATTGTGTTGCCTTTTTCAGAAATAAGGTCAGTTTTGGAAGTGAGTGAGGTATTGATAAAGATTAAATTTTTCATGAAATTAACTTTTTTTCAATTTCATAACATCATGATTTAAGTTTCTTGTTCCTACATGTGGATCTCTACTGTGTTGCTTTAAGGTGACTGTTTATCTTTCATATAATTTAAAGTTAATGGTTAAAATAATTGTATTTAAATTTAAAGTGAATAGATGCTGTTAAAAGTTAATGTTTCAAATCAACATAAATTTAATATGGTTAAATACAGTAGAACTTCCTCAAATCCGCACAGCATGGGACCAGCGGTTGTGCAGATTTTAGAATTTTGTGGATTTTTGGTCATTGCTTTGTTTTCATTTTTTAAACAGTAATTTGAATATAATGCAATCCAAATTATAATGAATGCTTGCAATATAGTAAAAATTTAAAATAATTAACTAAAGTAATAAACTAAAATGATAAAAAGTAAGATCATCTTTAAAATTATTAAATTATTATAAGTAAAGGTCAAGTAAATAATTTATAATGTATAATTAAATGTGCATAATAATAAAGATGAAATACATTTTCCTTGAATTATTCAATGAAACATTCCTCGTAAAGGTAACCTATTAATTCACGTCAAAATCATAAAGTAAGATAGTTTTTATTTCAGCTTTAGCCAGTCTTAATAACCCAAAAAACTTGATTAATACATAAATATATTTGGTAAAAAGATTGTGATGACCAGTGATATCAGCAATACCTTGATTTTTTTTCCCACAAATAAATTTATGCTTCTTTCATGAAAAACCACGGGTTCAGTCATATTATCGAGAATTACATGTTAAAATACATACGAAATGATATAAAACTAAAAAATCATGAATTTTTGCCCTTACATCTAAACTGAAAGTTTCATCGTTTACATCTGTCATGTGCAGATTTTAGGGAGTCTGCTGTATAAAGTTAATGATTTAAAATATAATTAAAGTAAATACATTATGAAATAATGTTATGCAATTATATTAATTTATCTGTGATGCTCTAGTTCACTTTTGTTTCAGTAGGTATGTTAGTATAGAGAGTTTTTAATATGTTTTAGGGTCATTCCATGTCAAATCAACACACCTATTTTACCTCACCATCTCAGATTTTAATGAACTGATGCACACAGTTAGTACTTATATAGACTAAGAAAAATACCAATTTTTTTCAAAATATATCTATCCGTTTGCAAAATATGGCTATGTAAACTTCTCGAAAATTGTCAAAAAATGACAGTTTGACAATTTTTCAAATCATCATAGGATCCCTCCTAATTAAGATAGGAAGGTGAAAGAAGTGTCATATTGCAGCATTTTTTATGGACTTTAATATGATATGCAACATGATACAGGTTGTAAAAAAAAATAAATTCAAAATTTAAATTTAAATTTTAAAATTTAAATTGTGAAAAAAACGTTTTTTTAAAAAAATTCAAAAAATTAGAGAAAGTAAGTTATATTATTGTAAAACATTACAGAAAGTTTCAAAATGGGACAACAATGGGTTCATAGGAAAAATAATTTTTTTTTTTTAAGTAATTTTTCATCAATTTCAAGTATGATGCAAAAAATCCATGAAAATTTTACTTTTAATATATGTCACAGGATTGAATTTGAACAAAAGAATATAAATTCAAAATTTTGATTTTAATTTTTTTCAAAAAGATATAGAAAATAAGTTGTAAAATGGGACAACAATGAATTCATAGGAAAAATATTTTTTTAAGAAACACATTTTTCTCTTAATTTCAAGTATGATACAAAAATCCATAAAAACTGACTTTAATATGATATGCAATTAAATAAAATTTTTTAAGAAGAAAAAAAAAAAATTTTAAGTGTGATTTTTTTTAAGGAACAGATGTCATAAATTCCCGGGCCGTCATCTTGGAATTTTTCTTAGCGTGAAAACCCCTTTTCTGCCAAGTAGTAAATGTCGCCAAGCACCAGTTTATACGCATGTTTGGCTTAACGAAAATAAAATGTAAATAATAAACAAAATTCGCTAAAGTAGCAATCAGTAATTGTTGTATGAGCGCTTTGCGCACATTAACTGAAAAAAAAAAAAAAAAAAATCACTGGATTCTGCAGTTCTCACTGTGTAGCATTCTCAAAATGTAAAAAACTCTTAAAGCTGCAAAATATACATAAAAAACGAAACTCAGTAAAGTGGCAATCAGTAATCGTTGTATGAGCGCTTCGCGCACATTAACCGAAAAAAAAAAAAAAAACATTACTGGATTCAGCAGTTCTCGCTTTGTAGCAACTCTTAAAGCAGTAAAATATGCATAAAATTATCAAGATACCTTAACAGACATCTGCTTTCTTGAAAGCTCCAGCACGAAATATCTGTTATAACATCACCGTCATTTTCCAAAATAGGCTTATGAATACGCAGACACACTATAAACAAACCTCCTTTTTTTGTCAAAATTTCCTCATATTTCTTAATTACTTCAGCAAGAGCATTTAAACGGACTACAGAAAGCATAGTCAATCAAATACATCCAATAAATTTAACATAAAAATAAAAAGACAGAACGATACAACACGATATCAAAATACATCCACAAAATTCTGAGCTAAAATGAGCTTCTCAGGGGTTGCCAGAACACACACGTCACACAGGGTTTCACATATCGAGGTTGTCATATCCATATAACACCGCCAACACGCCCCCCCCCCCAAAAAAAAAAAATCGCCAAACAATTCAAAATAACGGCTGAGGGAACATAAAGCATCTAAGTCAAATCGGAAAACAATAAAAAATTCAAAATTAATATTTAATCTGCTATAAATCAAGATTATAGGAAAGCAGAAAACAATGCTTTTATTAAATAAAATTGTTCAGTTGTTAGGTAATACTAATGTATAATTAATATGTTTTCGTATAAAACTCTACAAAGCAATACTTTTACAACTTCCTATCTTAATTACAAGGGATTTTTTTGGTAACCACTCTTTATCTGTAGGTCTGGCCTGTCTCAAACTGTCAAAACTAAACTAACTAAACTCTGTGGCTATACAATCCAAGAAGGATTTGGGCCGACAGTGCCCATCTCTGTTTTCTTGACCCTGGGCCCCGGGGTGCTATACAGCATGCGTCCCGGCCAGGTGGTCAACCTAATGCGAGACCCTCGGTGTTTAGTTCCCAAGCAAGCTTGGTACTCATTTTATCGACCCCGATGGGATGAAAGGCTGAGTGAACCTTGCCCAGTCGGGAGTCGAACTCTCGACTCCCGATGCGGCAGGCAGACGTGCTGACCACTACACCACTGGGCTTTTATCTCAAACTGTCAAGGGTTTGTAAAATTGTAGAATTTTGTATGAAAACATATGAATTATACATTAAGATCATCTAACAACTGAACAATTTTATTTAATAAAAACATCGTTTTCTGCTTTCCTATAATCTTGATTTATAGCAGATTAAATATTGAGTTTTTTATTGTTTTATGATTTTTTTTCTTTTATTCTATATAACCCCAATTTAGTAAAATATACTCATTTAAAGTTGTTTTTAATATGGATTTGTTCTCCCATTTTCAAACATTGTATACGCTTTTACAATAATACAACATATTTTCTATGATTGTTTGTATATATATTTTTTTAAATCACACTTAAAATATTTTTTTTTCCTTAACAAATTTTATTCAATTGCATATCATATTAAAGCCAGTTTTTATGGATTTTAATATCATACTTGAAATTAAGAGAAAAATGTGTTTCTTAAAAAAATATTTTTCCTATGAATTCATTGTTGTCCTATTTTAAAACTTATTTTCTATATTTTTTTGAAAAAAAAATGAAAATCAAAACTTTTTTTCACAATTGAAATTTTAAAATTAAAATTTTTAATTTACATTCTTTTTTTTTTTAAATTCTATCCTGTGACATACAATCGTGCCCGCCGGCCTAATCGTTCAGAGTTTTCGTGGTTTTCTTCGAGCCATGGATTTCCATGCGTAAGTATGGATTAAGTTCCCTTAGAAAGACCCCACCACGGAGGCCCCCCCTCCTTGGGCCTAGATAGAGTAGATAATCGGCCATCAAAAAAATCAATCAACCAACCTGTGACATACATTAAAAGTAAAATTTTCATGGATCTTTTGCATCATACTTTAAATTGATGAAAAATTACTTTTTAAAAAAATTATTTTTCCTATGAACCCATTGTTGTCCCATTTTGAAACTTTCTGTAATGTTTTACAATAATATAACTTACTTTCTCTAATTTTTTGAAATTTTTTAAAAAAACGTTTTTTTCACAATTTAAATTTTAAAATTTAAATTTAAATTTTGAATTTATTTTTTTTTACAACCTGTATCATGTTGCATATCATATTAAAGTCCATAAAAAATGCTGCAATATGACACTTTTTTCACCTTCTTATCTTAATTAGGAGGGATCCTATGATGATTTGAAAAATTGTCAAACTGTCATTTTTTGACAATTTTCGAGAAGTTTACATAGCCATATTTTCAAAACGGATAGATATATTTTGAAAATATTTGGTATTTTTCTTAGCCTATATAAGTACTAACTATGTTCCACAATTCGTTAAAATCTGAGATGGTGAGGTAAAATATTTTCAAAAAGTGTGTTGATTTGACATGGAATGACTCTTTAGGCAAAAATTCTCGGAAACTCATGTTATCAGATTTTCCCAGAAGTTTTTTAGAAAATTATATTAACAGATTGCTTTTTACCATAGTTGATTCTAAGAAATTGGCCATTATGTAATATGTTATTCTCTAAATCTGCCTTTTTAAATGTAAACAATACAGTGGAAACTGCAGTTGACATTTAAGCAACAAATTTAATACGGTTTCATCAACTGTCAATTTTAATAAAAATAAAATTGTGTTTTGAAAGCTTTTATGTATTTTATATATTGTACACTAAACTATTAATAGTTTGAAAGAGACAACAAATAAAAATATTAGAACATTTACAATTTTGAGTTAAACATTAATGAATGCACTAAGTTTTTGGAAAAGTACATTGTAATAATAATTGACTTGTCTTAAAAAATGTTTATTTGAAATGTTTTTGTATTAAATAATCTCTAGATGATTTCATTTGTGTTTTATCCCAGAGCTAGAAATGATTATTTATGGATTACAGAAAAGAAGTTATTGATCATAACTAGAACTTAATCTGTCATTTACAATATTTAAAACATTAAATAACAAATGATAATTGAATATTGTATGGATTTGTTTTAAATGTACAATGAAACCTCGATAACAAACAACCCAGAATAGTGTAGTAGATTCATAAATACTTTTTCTATCTCCAAAACCTCTAGATTTTAAGTCATCTAAATTCCCCCCACCCCCCAATACAAAATTTTTAAAAATTACCATCCCTCCTTCTGATACCAAATAAGCATAATTTAACCATTAGAAATCTAATTTTAAAAAAATCTGCCCTATTTATTAGCCTGTAGTAACGATAAATAATCTATTACCCCCTTAATATAAATAAAATAATTCCCTTCTCCCAAAATTTCTGCTTCTCTACCTTTGTCCTTCTCTCTTCCCACCCTGCATCTCATAAAGTTGAACATTTTTAATTTTTCCTCTCTATTTGTGATTTTGTTGTAACAACCAATAATTAAATAATAATCTAACTCCCCACCCCATCAGGAAAATTGTCCATTTTTAACACTTTCCAACAAAGTTGAAAAGTGTTTATGACTTCAGTTTGTTTGTCTTATATGAATTTAAATAATTGTCAGTGTGTCTCACAAATTAATTTTAAATATAATAGAAGATAAAGAATTGTTAATTTGCTTTAAAATAAAATAATGTATAGAATATTAATATTTAAAATTTATAAGTAGAAGAAACTAGTATGTTGTGGCCATCACAAAACTTTCTTCTATATAAATCACGTCAATTAAATCATTTAAATAGTACAAGAAATTACATGAATTTAGCACCAATTCATATCAAAGTATATCTGAATTTGAAGTTTGATGAAAATTCGTGCATTAGTTCTTGAGATAGAGCTACAGCGGGAATTCTGAAAAATGTAGCATAGCAGCGCCACCTGTTGAGCGATTTACACTAAAAATAAACAGCACTAAATGATATCAAGGTATACCTGAATCTGAAGTTTGTTGAAAATCTAAGCGTTAGTTCTTGAGATAAAGCTATTGCGGAAATCGCAAAAAATACAGCATAGCAGCACCACCTGTTGAGCGATTTACACCAAAAATTAAACAGCACTAATTTACACGTCAATTCATGTCAAGGATTAACTAAATCTGAAGTTTGATGAAAATCCGTGCAGTAGTTCTTGAGATACAGCTCTTGCGAAAATCGTGAAAATGCAGCACAGCAGCACCACCTGTTGGGCGATTTACACCAAAAATTAAACAGCACTAATTTATATCAAGGTCTAACGAAATCTGAAGTTTGATGAAAATTCGTGCATTTTTTCTTGAGTTAGAGCTATTGCGATAATCATGAATAATGCAGCATAGCAGCGCCACCTGTTGGGCGATTTTCACAAAAAAGTAATCAACACCAAACTATATCCTGGACTAACTGAATCTGAAGTTTTATGAAAATCCGTGCAGTAGTTCGTGAGATATAGCTATTGCAGAAATCGTGAAAAATGCTGCATAGCAGCGCCACCTGTTGGGCGATTTTCACCAAAAACTAATTAGGTCAAGTTTATATCAAGGTGTAACTAAATAATAAGTTTTGTGAAATTCTGTACATTAGTTCTTGAGATAGAGCGCCCACAAAATTTTTGTCACATACAGACTCTGACAGAGTGACAGACATTTTCTAAAAACTATCAAATCGTGTTCTGGGCATTCTAAAACGTGTAAATCCGTCGAAAACCGGAAGTCAAAAATTTTCACGAATCCAATACTTTCTTCTTGTAAAGATAGAAGAAAGTAAAAAAGGGGTAAACTAGTCAGATGTGCCAATCCCAAAACTTTCCTCTATCTCATACATGTTAATAATTCAAAATTCGCTATCACAGTGCCACATCTATGCTCATCACAAGGATTGTAAAATATAGGCTCATTGAATTGGATGCATTTAACAAGGATATGAAAGTATCACATTGTTTCAAACAAATCATTGAATTTTGGAACCCATCCTCTTAGATGTCCACAACCAAAGCTTCCAACCCAAACAGTATAAAATCAACACCTGTTGTATTCAATTTACATCCAAGTCTAATAAGGATCTATTTACATGAAAGTGAAACAGAATATTAAGTTTGATTAAATTACGTGCATTAGTTTTTGAGATATAGATTTTGCAAAAATCATGAAAAATTTAGCATATCAACACTACGTGTTGTGCAATTTACACCTAAACCTAATTGGTAACAGCTTACGTCAACGTTTAACTGAATCTGAAGTTTGATGAAAATCTTGAGATATTGCGGAAATCATAAAAAATGCAGTACAGCAGAGCCATTGTTGGGTGATATTCACCAAAAACCAATCAGCACCAGTTTATATCAAGATCTAACTGAATCTAAATTTTTATTCAATTTCGTACATTAGTTCTTGAGATAAGAGTTATTGCTGAAAACGTGAAAAAATGCAGCATAGAGCGCTACCTGTTGGGCGATATACACCAAAACTTGATAAGCAACAACTTAACTTGTAACTGAATCTGAAGTTTGATGAAAATCCATGCATTAGTTCTTGAGATAAAGCTATTGCAAAAATTGAGATAAATGCAGCATAGCAGCGCCACCTGTTGGGCAATATACACCAAAAACTAATCAGCATCAGCTTACATCAAGCTTTAACTGAAGCTAAAGTTTTGTGAAATTCTGTGCATTAGTTCTTGAGATAGAGCACCCACAAAATTTTTGTCACATACTGACAGACATTTTCTAAAAACTGTCAAATCGTCTTCAGGATCTTTTTAAAACGTATAAATCCGTCGTAAACTAGAAGTCGAAATTTTTCACAAATTAAATACTTTCTTCTTGTAAAGATAGAAGAAAGTAAAAATACATATCTTTTATTTTCATGAATATAGCTCATTTGAATTTTTTATATAAAGACATTCTTGTGATATTATTGCCTTTACCTATAGTTATGTACTATGTATGTTGGTTACTATGTTCTATGTTAGTAAAGTATTTCAGTGTGCTAAAATACTTTTTTTATATATTAATTTTTTTTCAAAATTTACTGAAATGACTTAAATTCATTAAATGTATATGTTGTTTAAAATTTTAAATATTTCTGAAAATTGAAAAAACCCACATTATGGGCTTTTCAGTGGGCTTTTTCAAGTGGGTCCATTCTGAAAAAACCCACCAGGTTTTTTCGAACTGGGCCCAGCTTTGCGAACCCTGGCTCTAACTCCCGTAAATATACTCGGATTGTCCTGAAATTTTTGGTGGTTATTGATGTTTACCATAGCACATTCCCTATTTCAAATTGTAGCATGTTTAGTTGATTTACAGGGACAGTCAAAAGTTTTCCATTACATTAGGGCCTATGGGAAGAAATCGTTTAAAAGGATTTTTAATGATGTTACACGCATCCAAACATGCCAAAATTGATATGCATTTATGGAGTGCACTAAAACATGCATTCTGTATAATATGCGGTGCAAAGAATAGTTATTATTTTTTTACAGGGCCACACAAAAGAATTCCGTTACATAATGATATTGGGAGGGAGGGGGGAATTGCTTGCGGCGTATTTTAATTATGTTAAACTATTTCACATATAATGAAATTGATATACGTCGCTGAGGTTTACTATAAGTTATTTCATGTATATTACGAAGTGCATAGCATTTACAGGGACACACAAAAGTTTTCAGATAGTATATTGTATCAGGAGTACTGTACATTAGCGGTGATTGCTGGAAATGCATTTTTAATTATGATATGCGCATTTATGTTCCACTATATTTATGCATACTATATGGTGTGTATAAATTCTATAATTCATATACAGGACTACACAAAATAATTTTTAAGGGTTACTGGGTATTAGTGCAAATTGGTTGAAGGTGGTTTTTAAATGAGTTATGCATTTTTACGCTGAACTGCATTTAGTTTATGTAAAAAAGTTTGTAGAATATAGATAAAATGATATACAGGGTCACACAAAGAATTGGATACATATCGTCAATGGATGATAATTTCTCGAAATGTGGCTTCAGTAGTTTTAGTTTGAATTAAATTTTAGCTAAATAGTGGTGTGTAATAAAGGTACTAGGTAAATTACAGGGCTGTAGAAAGTATTCAAGTATTTTATCAATTACTTGTATAAATTGCTGAAAAAGAAGTTTCAGCCTGTTACATTTTCTTACTAAACTAAATTTTCTCATTATATGGAATATATATCAGCATACAGATCAAATACAGGACTGTTCAAAAGAATTGGAATACATATTTGGCTATGGGGGGTAACTACTGGAATCAGATTTTTAAATGCTTACTTAGTTATCTTATTTACCTTATTTCCCTAAGTAACGAAGTTTCGTTAAAGCTTTCAGGGAGTGTTGGAAAGTGTTTCATAATCTATGCTGTACGCATGATTTTTCTTACTTGTCTTTCTTTTTCTCCCCTTTTAGCTTTCCTCTCCCCAGCATATACAAAGTTTAAAATCCTTTAAAAAAAAATCTTAAATTTTTGTTTCTCTGTTTATATTTTTCTTGTAACAAGAATTAAATAATCATCTAATTTACTTCTGAATCTCCCCCCTCCCCTCCCCCACTAAAAAAATTGTGATTTTTTTTTTTTTTTTTTTTTTTTACCTGGTCCATTGTTACTTTGTATCAACAATAAATAATCATTCTAAATCCTTAAAATAAATTCCCTTAGGAGGATGCAAAGGAGGGGAGAAGTGTAGAGGGATTGTTTAATTGACCTGATTATTTATTTATTGTTACTGGAGACTGCAACAAATTACTGATACTGCAACAAATAAAGCATATTTTTTTTTATAAAGATTTTAAGCATTGTATGCTGAGGGCAGAGGCAAAGGAAAAGCGTAGATTTCAGAAAATATGGGGAGTTGTAATGTAGATGATTGATTATTATTTACTTATTGTTACTAGAGAAAAACAAGTATGACAAGAATGTTTTAAGATTCTAAAGATCTTAAAATTTTTGTGTTGAAGGGGGTCGGGAGGGTGGTGGGTAGAGAAGGGAAGCAGACATTTCACGCTGAGGAGGAAGGATTTCATTAAAATTACTAAAAAGAAATATATAGAAATCCCTCAAAATACATATACCCTCAAAAGGTAGAAGATTTTCTCCCTTTTAACCACTTCACCGTTTGCCCCGAGATATGTCGGGGGTAAAAGCACTGTTTCCCCATACCTGTCGCCGGTGAAGTGGTTAATGTAGAATTAACTTTTTTCTAAAAAAAGTATGGGAGATGAAAATGTTAAAGAAAATCAAAATTGCTTAAAAGTGGGAGGGGCTTACAGTCTAGACTCTAGAGTTTACAGTAATATTCAATCAAATACTCGGTCAAATATTCAATCAAATACTAAACACTCAATCAGTGCTGTTTAATATTCAATTAATGACCTTAATAGACAATAATCCCATACAAATAAGTGGTATTATGAAGCAGATGCACATTTATTTATAAATATAACACAGGCAGCAATGCACTTCCATAGATATGCAAACGCATGCCCTGCTGCAGATTTTGGACACATTGAGTTAAAACTAGCAGATCTACCCGGCTTCCCTCGTGTCAGTAATAAGGTTCCTCCCGGGTAAAATACATTAAAATGACAATAACTGAGATTGGTGCATTCCCGTCCACGAATCGTTAAAAATACCAATAAGAAATATAAGTAAAATAGTCTTAATTGCATCTACTATTAACTGTACCATATAATAATATATATTCCAAACAAATGTCATAACATATATTAAAGTACAATTATTTGCTTAAAAAGCGTCATTTCAATTAAAAAAAAATAAAAATATTAAAAATTTACATGTTTCGACTCTTTTATTGAGTCATCTTTCAGAATATATATAAAAAAAAAAAAAAAAAAAAAAAACAACTACAAACACAATGCCAATTGTGACATGATACGGATGATGGCAACGACCTAACCCATAAATTTTGCCTTTACTGAAATTTTTCTGAACATATGAATATCATACAATTTCGTTTTTCACACTGTCGAATAGAAAAAAGTTTTGTCAAATGAAATTTATTTGAAAATTGTATCTCAATTTTTTCATGTCAATGGATTTTAAAGTAATTTTCAATCATGGATATTTTTTAATTTGCATGCAGAACAGGGATGAGATTTCTGCGTTTTTGCACACCAGTATTTTGTTAGAGAAAATGCTATTTCATTTAATCAGAATACTCTTGCGATTTAACAGAACAACATTTTCTCTAAGAATATACCGGTGTGCAAAAACGCGGAAATCTCATCACTACATGCAGCCCAATTACGAAAGGTATACCTGATTTCTCTTAATGAAATATTATAAAGTAAAGACATTGCTATGAGTAACTCTAGCATCATATTGTTGGTGGCAGCAACCTAACCCAACCATAAATTTAACTTTTACTGCAATTTGACCTTTAAACATCGCACATTTGGTTATTCCAACGTCTAATAGAATACAAAAAATACTTTCAGTAATATTTGTTTGAAAAGCTTTTCTCAATTTACAGATTGTTTATCCATTTTAAATTAATTTTCAATCACGGAGATATTTTTAAATATACCTGCAACCCAATTAAGAAAGATATATTCATTTGCTATTAATGCAATATTATGAAGAAAAGACATTTCTATGAGTAATGCCTAGCATCATATTGTTGGTGGCAACAACTTAACTGTACCATAAATTACGCTTTTACTGCAATTTGATCTCTAAACATCATGCATCCCATTATTTCAACGTCTAACAGAAAACAAAAAACACTTTCCATAATTTGTTTGAAAAGTTTATGTCAATTTACAGATTTTTTATGTTTTTTAAAGTAATTTTCAACCTTGAATTTTTAAAAATATGCATGCAACCCAGTTACAAAAGATTAACTTAATTGCTCAAAAACATTGTAAATAATTCAGTATTTGTTTGTTTTCGTGTACTTTTACATAACTAAATTGGCAAATTTCAGTATTTGTTTGTTTACGTGTGAGAATCTCATTCCTGCTCCTTATAACTTGGGTTCTTCTCAAATAATTTTAATTCAACTTGCACTATTAGTTTTTCAGTTAAGGTTTTGGTGCATAATATTGTTATACGCTGATAAGTCATAGAATTATAGGGGGAAATTCCATAATCATATGGAACCCGATTATGAAAGATTAGTCTTTTTAAAAATTCTGAATGGATTTCATTGGAACTTGTATTGTTTGTTAGATAATTTTACATGGATGTTTTCAAAATATTGCATGTAGTATTACGTCGCTTTGTTATAAAATTATAGAAGAAAGTTCAATAATCAGGTGAGTCCGATTATAAAAGATTAGCCTTTTTTAAAAGTTCTACTGGACAGATTTTGATGAAATTTGCACTATTAAATTGCACCAAACTTTCTGGAATAGTTTTAGTATATAACATTTTGTTGTACATGCTTTGTTATAGAATTAACTGAAATGTTCTATAATAAGGCGAAACCAATTGTGAATGATTAGCCTTTTAAAAAAGTGAGATTTTTTTGTGGAATAGTTTTAGTATATTGCATATTGGTCTATCATTCTTAGACCAAATCCTACTGTAAATGATCAACTAAAAAATTAGGCCCAAAATAGCCGAAATTTTGTCTTAGGCATTAGAAAATATAATAGCGCAGTGATGATCGTATTGTTTTCAGCTATACGGAAGGACATTTGAGATAAAGATACTTATTACTTTAAAATGGATGATCAAATTCACCCATATATTTCCTTTAATTAAAGATTTGTTCGAAGAATTTATCCGCAGTAGAAGAAATGTGCTACTCAGATAAATAAGTGATCGCTAAAACGAAAATACCAAAAATATTTTTCCCTATAGTTGTTGAGAAATCTAACAAATATACTAAGGGTTAAAAATATATTCGTGTTTCAAATTAAAAACGATTTTTATTTATGTACGGGCAGTATATCAGGCATTTTTAACACATGTATATAAAGATTCATTGCCGATAATTTTTAAATGGAAACTCATACTTCCATTCATAAAATCCAAATCCGCAGTCGTGTTCAATTGTAATGCCAGTGATGAAATTTTGTTTAATAAAGAAAAAAGCTTACCCTAAAAAATAGTAGCTATAATTTCTATTTAATATAAATCATAGAAAAACCATATTTTATATAACCGTATTCGATATAAATCGTAGAATGTTATCACTGCATTTCAGGTATTAAAACATTTATCTAAATGATGTAATTAAAGATACTGTAGTAGCCGGTTTTTAGAACCAGTTTGAAATCATATTGACGACATTGACGTCATATCTAGCAAATGATTTTTTTTATTATTATCTTTTTCCTAAATTGATTTCTTGATATTGAAACAACTTCATTAAAATAGATTTTTTAACTACAAAAACACTCAACTCAGGTACTACGTTATTATTTTAAAGCATGCTTAGTTAAAGTTTTTACATAAATATATGAAAAATGTGCATTTTCTTTGAATGACGTCAATTTCAAAAACAGCAAAAATATAGTGAGACAATCTGAATTTTTATTGGCTAATAAAACAAAATACTTGAGTTATCAATTTTTTTAAAAATTATTGAGCAGTTTTTTAGATGTGTGGCAACAGGAAAGAAATGATTGAATTATAAAATTAAAAAAGCAGATATTTCTGTAATGTTAAATTATGGAAGGTTATAGGAAAAAGGGATAAATATTGGTCTGATGATTTTTTAAAGCAGACAGTGATCTTTTCCACGTTCTAAAACGTATGTACATGAAGTTTTGTGCAAATCAGTCAAAAATTGAAGATTTGTATAAAGGACATACATACAGAGAATGGCTTTTATATATATATAGATATGAATCTACCTTGTACTACCACACTTCTACATTTCCAAAACATAATTTACATGTAAGACATTATTTCATACTAAATCGAGGATGCTCTACACTGCAATAATTGCCTTTATTTCACTATCACTCATGTTTTTGAGATAGGGTTAATAACTTCTAAATTTCTCTAGGAAGGGCACTGCAGTTACTCGCATATGATAGTACATAGTCGCTTTATTTTAGGTAGATATTCATTGCACAGCTTCAGCTTTATCTGTTCAATAGTTATTTCAGTATTGCATCATTTTAGTTTGTACACTGCACATACTGTGTGTCTGCTCAACACTGTAGTTCTGTTGATGTAGGAACAACTATGTAAAATTTTATCAATTATCTAAAAATGGGGGCTTCTGACCTTTCTGGATAACATTGTGTTGTTGGACTTCATTGGGATCTCACAGTTCTACCTCCCAGACTTGAGGCTATATTTTTACCTATAAGTCAGAGGCGTCATTTAGGGAGTAGAGATGGGAATGCTCGAAAAAACAAACAGAAACTTTGGGGGAAAAATGTTTTTTTTTTCCCCCCAAAAGGCTATTTTTCAATTTTTTCAAATTGGAGAAATTGAAATTTCATTTATAAAATAATGCAGTCAAAATTTTATAATTGTTACACTCTGATACTTTTATTTATATTTTTTTCATATTTAGTGTCCCTCATGAAAACCTTAACATGTAAAATCTTATCTGTAAGCAGGGATCTCTTTAGAAAGAACTTGAGTCCCTTAAAGGATCCTTCACAGCTTTTTCACCTTAAAACAAATTTCTTTCTCTTAAAAATTGACATTTCAGAAATTTTTTCCACTCTCCAAATTAAATCCTTCACAAATGTAATGATTTTCGAATTAAAAAAAAAAAAAACCTGTTGTATAAAAGCTGCAATCACCAATAAATCTATTATCTAGCTGTATATGTGTACAAAGGACCATCTCAGTAATGCCTAAATAAAAATTTAAATATGATAATTACTAATTTACAAAATTCTGATTATATTTTTTACAAATTCACAATTTTTTAATTTCATTTATTTTTTACAAGTTTTTACAAAAGCTTACAATTTTGCAAAAGCATGATCGTGTGAAAAAAAATCCAAGCAAATCCCTGGTAAGATAATAAAATGTAACTTCTCTTGTTAAAAATGAAAATTCAAGTGTGAAATTATTTCAAATGAAAAAATAACCATTTTCCAATTAATGAAAATGGTAGGTGGAAAATTTAATGCAAAATTTGGAGCATGCATTTATTTTATTGCCATAGCTGTAATTTTTCACTATTGTAAGAAAGATTTCTTTTGGTAATAACATGCATTTAAAATTATTTTTTTCTTTTTCTGAAATTATAGATCCATAAATATAAATCCATACAAACTTTGCAAAGAAATTGTAAGCAAATCTCTGTGAAAAATCTAGTTGAAAACAATTTTTAAGCATGGAAAAATCTACATGTTTTAAAAGTTTCATAAAAAAATACCACTTTCAATATAAAGAATCTAAAACTTACTAAAACATAGTTTGGATTTAGACTGGAAAGCTGTAACAAAACTAAATATGCAGGAAATGAAAATTATAACTGTAAAGGAAAAAATGTAATATTGTAAAATAATACTAATTTTTAAACAACGGAGGATTTGAAAATGATAATAATATTTATATTTATACCAGAACTACAATAATTTGTTTCTTTTAAACTGGCATCCTTCATATATTTGAAAACCTGCACAATGTAGATGGGATGTACAATACAGTTTAAAACTGCTTTCAAACTGCAGTGATATTGGCTGAAACTTAAGATTTTTTTTGTTATTTTTTAAATTAGCTTTACTGGTATAATTAAATAAATGCTACTGAAAAATCATTTCAACAGACACATGATATATAACAAACACTGGTGTTAAATTAAGCAAGAAAAGCTACTGTCAAAATTCTGAGACTGAAAGGATAAATTTTTAAAAGCTGACTTATTTGTTTTTGTTTCTCTTTTTTTTATAATCATGTAAAGGGAAAATCATTTTGTTTAGTGTGTATAAATATTAAAAAAGTAAATTATTTTATATTAATCAATTTTTTTAGAAAAAAAAAACGGTTTTTTTCCACCGCTTCAAATTTTCCGGAAATTTTACATCTCTATTAGGGAGTGCAGAGTAGAGCAGTTGCCCCCTCCGAGTTTCGGATTTTTTTTTTTAAATTAGTGTTTGGTTTTGTAATTTCTTGTTATTAGATGAGTTTTTTCATTTGTTTTTACCAATACATTAATACTTGTGTGTAAATAAGTTGTTACAATAAAAATATTAATTTGAAATTATGTATGAAACATCTAGTGCTAGAAAAATTAATCAAAAATCTGTATTACTATTCCAACAAAGGAATTTTGTCACCCTCATGTCAAATCTGAAATGATACTTCTGCTTTAAATCCAGTTGGTTATGGGTGTTATCTGTTACTTTCTTGCCACTGTCTGTTAATGTTACTGATTTCAAATTAATATGCAACGATAATTATTTTTCAACAAAAATTTGATTTTTCTTTTTAGGATAAAACACAGAAGCTAGAGTCTCAGGTCACACAGTTAAAAACTAGTTATTCTAATTTAGAAGAAGAAAAAGCTCAGTCTGAAAATGAGCTAAGTGAAAAGTTAAAAAATAATCAAGTTCAAAAAGATAAAGAAATAGAAAAATTACAAAGTATGTATTGTGTTAAATATATGTGTATTTATATAATATATATATATATATGTGTGTGTGTGTATATATATACTATTTATATACTATATATATAGTATCATATATGTATATACTATATATTATTTTAAAAAAAAAAAAAAAAAAAAAAGTGTGAATGAAATTACATCTAAAACTTTGTTTTCCCTGTTTCTTTATACTCAGATCATATCACTGAATTATTAGCTGAAAAGGATAAATTAGAAATGTCTAATAATGCCCAACTTTGGAAAGTAGAACAACAAGGGGTATGTTTGATTTCTTCTTCTTAATATTATTGCTATCTATGATTATATTTGTGATTTTAATATCTGCAGGTATTTCTTTAAAAAAATGAATATCTGTATATGTACAATAAAACTTCTGTTATCCATCACGCTTTTAACTATCAGTTTTTATTTTTGTTTGCTACTAAACACATTACAGAACATTATTGTTAAGCTTTTTGTCCTTATTTGTTCATTTTTATTAGCTGTTTGTAAACTGAAAATGATTATTCAAGAAATTTTCAGTTTACTTCAATTGCAAAAATTTCTTGAATTTTTGCATGTTTTTTTGTACCATGCAGGTTTTTCAACCAAATTTAATTCAACTTTCAAAAAATTTGATAATGTAGTAGGAAAAACAGAGTACAGTTAGAATATAAATAGTCTTGTGCTGGTGGTTTTCCAAAAAGTATTAAAGCATAAAATAAATTAATTAAAAAAATTAGAAAGGCAATTTGTGGAAAATCCCTTTTTATCAACCTACTTTCAGAAAGCAACTGAAATTCAGGCTACTGTATTGGCGATATCTTTCTGAATTTTCATGATATTCGACTGGTCTTTTTATATGAGTTGCTCTGTAGAGTTGACTACCAAATCATGATACAAAAAAAATTGGTAATGTTCACACATGCTTAGTTAACAATTATTTAATGTAAATGCTCATATTTCCTCAAATGTTTAATATATTTACATTTGAATTGTACTATGTTATTACTACTGTACCTTGTCAAATTTTCTGAAGGCACCATTAAATTTAGTTAAAAAAAGGCATGCTGCAAACAAAAAACATGCGAAAATTTCTTGAATAATAATAATAATAAAACACAAATGTTGTGCAATTTCCACATAGTGCTGAGCTGCAACTTCGGATCATTTCAATGATTTTACTTTACAGGGCGATCCCAAATATTTTTTTTCTTCTATTTGTTGTTGTTCCCCTAATTTTTCTCATGATCAAACCTTCACTGAAAAATATGAAGTCAACACTTTCTTTATGCTCCCAAGTTCCAGAAGAATCCATCAATATTTCAGCATTTGTTGTTACGGGGAGGGAGATTCTATTACTCCTGTAATTCTCATATCTGTTTCAATGTCTATCCCATAACTGATGCATAATCAAAATTTTCCTCTATATCTATATATGTATATTTAATTTTTTTGAGTTAAAACATGTAAGATAAGCTTTAGATTTCATTGATTTAGAGGTTAGAAATATGCGATAAATAGGTTATTTTATTTTCATCAGGTAAAGACAACCTTATTATTCTGATTTTTTTTTCTATCATAACTTTGTGTAACTAGAACAGCCATACTCAACCTGCAGCCCGTGGGCCGCATGTGGCCCAGCAACGTTTTATGTATGGCCCAAGGCAAGGCGCATAATCATTAATCTATATTTTTAAAACTAACTTAGATGTAGCATAAAATGTATTTAAGATCTTCACTGTTGTTTTATATATTTTCATGGGAAGACGAAATCTGTCCTGTTATTTATAATTAATTAAAAATTATATTAAAACATCTCGGAGTCCATTTGCATAGTCAGAATCTCTCTTTATACGTAGTCAGTCCTATTTTTGATACAGGGTGTATATATTTCTTAATATTCAGCACCAATGAGACATTATTCGCAATTAATTAAACTTGCATTATATATTTCTACATTAAATTTTTTTTGATTGCACAAAAGACTGATTTATCAAAGAAAAGTTTTTCTTTTGAACTTGGAAACTCTGCATTGTTATATTATTTCCTTTTATATTTACTATATCTAATAAACTTTATTGGGACTGAATGTTTGTCATGAGAAAAAATGGCACCAAATACATTTTACACCTATAAACAAGAATCTTCGCACCCTATTTCTACAACATTTGCAGTAGAAATCTACCACGAAGTATATTGTAAGGAAATAGTGGTCTTATAATTTTTTGTAACAATTCTTCTGCAACAAATGTTCAACCCTCCTGATAATATAAACTTTGTTACAATGTTTTGTTATGTAAACTTTCATTATTTTACTATTTTAATTACCCCTCTTTTTACATTATTATAGAAGTGTGTTTCGGCCTGCCTAATATCTCAGACATATGCTTGCGGTCCCCAAGAATAAAAAGTTGAGTATGGCTGAACTAGAACATCTGATGTTTTTTATTAAGAATTTTAAATTATTAGTTCAAAATTCGGTGTTTTTGAGAAGAAAAAAAGTTAATTAAAAATCAAATATATATTCATACCAAATATATCATGTTTTATATTCTTTTAATATCATTTTTCGATTAAAATAAAATATTTATTTTCCCAATCCTTTTTAAAGTTTTAAATGTTAAATAAAAAGTAAAGCATGATAAAGGTAAAAAAATATAATTTTATTTATTTCCAAAATAAAATGATACATAAGTTTTTCATCACCCTTTCAAATAGACAAATTATCAAAAAATAAATTATTTGAAGAAATTAAAATTTGATAACTATATCTATAATTATATTATACTGAATTTTTATCTTTAAAATTGTACTCGAATTATTCATTATTTAAGTATCATTTAAAAAGTATGTTCTTGTATGCTTTCTAATATTATTAAAATAAATTTATTCCATCAATTAAATTCAATTTATTATTATTTTTAAGTCCCATATTTTTTGGCATTAAAGTATGTATAACTGTAGCTAAAGAATTACGAGTTAAAAGCTTATAAGCCTTATCATGTTTCCTGACTTGTTTTGTCTTATTTCTACTGTTTTTGATAAAAGGCCAATTTTAATCAGTCTTTGTTATTCTTAGCATGTACTTTTTGCACAGCATCAACTATTGAGAGAATCAAAAACAATTTCTCCATATGTATTTTTTAATTTGTTTTCCTACATTTCTATAAAAATGTAAATCTTTCTACATTCAATATTTATTAAATATTTATTTTATCTGTTAAAAGTACAGGGTTTATTTTTTACACAAATAAGCCATGATAAACAAAGGTGAATTTCAGTTATGAAAACTCTTTAGAGGTAAGTCCAATAAAATAAATAAAATTGATCAGATAACAAATGTTGCATTTAAGTTAGTTGTATGTGGAGTGTTAACAAATCAGCTGTTTTAAAGAAATTAATCACGATAGTTTTGTTTGTAGTCCATTTTAGAAAGTGAGAATCTTGAATATGTCGAAATTTTGCATTTTGTTAGTTAGTTTGTTTTACACCTGAGTCTTTCAAATATCCAATTTTGTTCCCCAAAGTTATTTTCCAAACATATTCAGAAAATAGTACAAGTGCACATTAATTTTAATTAATTTACTTTTTTATATTAATTAATTTAGTTAATACATTTTTTATCCATTAATGAAAGCTGAAGCTGTATAGCAATAATTTGATAGAATATACTGATTTCATTGCACCTTTTAATAATTTAAATCCCTCTTTCTGCCTGCACCTTAAATTATATACAGTCGAACTTGGATCATTCGAATGTCTTTAATTCGAATTCGTGGATAATTCGAAGTTTTTTGTCAGTCCCTTGAAACTTGTATTAAGTTAATGCTAAAAAATCTTTGTTATTTCGAAGTCCAACTTCTTTAATTCGAAGTTTTTACCCTTTCAAAAATGACAAAACCTAGTTTCAATACAGTTTATTTGAAAAGTGGCCGGATTATTTTCAGCTATTGTGGAAAATGTTTTAGGGAAGAGAAGGGGGTAGGAGAATATTCTTATCTGTTCTAGGAAACAGAGCAGGGATAAAGGGAGGAGGAACGAACGCCCTTTCCCTTGTAAGTGACACATGCTACTCTCGCCAATGCGATAAATCATAGATGACATGCGTTGCAATTCCTTCGAAACCAGGACTATAGTCGCCTGAGTTTTCTTCATTGTGCTTTTAGTTTTTGTGGTGAGAGTTCAGTGCAAGCATGTCGTTGAGTAAGCCCCGTGTCCCGTATAAAGCCTTATCTTTCGATGAAAAAATTGCCGTGATTCGTGAGGTAGAAAAGAGTGTAAAGAAGAAATGCATCATCGCAAAAGAGTATGGAATAGCACCTAACACTCTTTCAACCTTTTTGAAAAATAAAGAAAAAAATTTTGAAATCTAATCAAAATCGCAAACAGGCAAGAGAACCGGATAATCCTGATGTGGACGAGTGTGTCTTGAAGTGGTTTAAGCAAGCGCGGGACAAAAACATCCCTCTCAGTGGAACTCTTGTTCGTGCAAAAGCGGAAGAATTTGCTGTCAGCTTAGGAAACAACAACTTCAAAGCAAGCTCCGGATGGTTAGATGAATTTAAGGAAAGAAATAAAATTTCTTTTAAGTCTGTGTGTGGTGAAAGTTCAAGTGTGGACCAAGATGCAGCAGATGAGTGGAAAGAAAAAGTTATTCAAATCATTGAGCATACACAGGGCAGAGACATTTTTAATGTCGACGAAACTGGACTTTTTTTCAAATGTATTCCTTCAAAGACTTTGGATTTTAAAGGTGAAAAATGTAGTGGAGGAAAACGCAGTAAAGACCGAATAACCCTACTTGTGGGAGCAAACATGGACAGCACTGAGAAGTTACCTTTACTGATGATTGGAAAATCAAGAAATCCAAGGTGTTTTAACATTGTCAAAACAAAGCCTATAGAATACCGTTCTAACACGAAAGCCTGGATGACGGGGAATGTTTTTGAAGAATAGCTGCTAGATCTCAATCGCACGTACCAAAGAAAAAACAGAAAAATCATCCTGTTTATTGATAACTGCACGGCTCATAAATCGATACCCGCTATTGAAAATGTCACGGTTGAATTTTTTCCGCCAAACATGACCACAGTGGTGCAACCAATGGATCAAGGCATCATTAAAAATCTGAAGCTTTTCTACAGATGCCTAGTCGTTCAACACCTCCTTACTGAATTTTCCCAAAAGCTTCCCATTACACTCCTCGATGCATCAAGAATGTGTTTAAATGCATGGTCCAAAGTGAGCCAAAAAATTATAACAAACTGTTTCCGGAAAGCAGGATTCGTCAGGAACACTGTCCCTAGCGAGCTTTTAGATGAAGAAAATTTACCTCCCCCAGTTGCATGGGAAGACAGCATACCATTTGATGATTACGTCGACATTGATAAAAACATAGACATTTGTGGAGAGCTGTCTGATACAGATATTCTATCAGAAGTTCTAAACGATAAGAACATTGCAACAGAAGACGATGAAGACATTGAAGATGAGGTAGAAGAACAGAGAGCGATTCCAACTTCAAGTGAAGCAGTTATTCATCTAGCCGAATATCGTCGTTATGTAGAAGGACAATCTAACGTGAGTGAACCTGTGTTTCGAGCTGTAGATATCCTTGAAGATTTTGTTAAAAAAAATCAAGTAAGCTCTTTAAAGCAATCTGAAATATCTCAATATTTTAAAAAGCTGTAGTTTTTTATTTAAAATTAATAAACATATTTTGTTTTCGCAATTTCTGTTGCAATTGATTATTTTACGGCATAAAAATAATTTTTTCTGGATAATTCGAAGTTTTGCAGTGGTCCCTTGCACTTCGAATTATCCAAGTTCGACTGTATATATCATCATCATCAACCATTTTTAATCCACTGCTGGATGTAGGTCTCCCCCAGATTTATATATATATATATATATATATATTATTTACCTCATTGTTTACATGTTGTAATATATCTGAAGAACATTAGAGAGTTTTAGCTTTATATTATATGACAGATTTAGTGTTAATTTGTAATTTCTTTCTATTCATTTAACACTGCAAATTAGTGGTAAAAATTATGTATTTGCTTTTTCTTATTATATAATTTCAGTATGATTTTTAAAAAGGTAAAGTATGATTAATATTTGCTTGTTTTAAAAAAATTGTGATTGTCTTGAAATGCATGTATAATAATTTTTAACCAGATAAAGTTTAACAGTTTAAATGCATGTTGATTCATAATAATATTAAATATGCATATGTATAAGGTTTGTTTCCAGGGTTTCCTCTGGCTTTTGACTAACCTTAGCTATTTGCCTAATTAGACAATGAAAATAATGTTGATTTGTACTGAAACACTGATTCTGAAACTATTCTTCAATCCCTCTAATGTACCATATTTTCCTTTTTTTTATATGTTTAGGTCACTTAATGATCCAAATTCAACTGTCAGCTGTAGAAACAAATAAAACTATTTTCTAGATGTTTTACAAAGTTGGGTGTTAGGTGAAAAAAAAAAAAAAAAAAAGAAGAAAAAGAAAGAAAACATAGCCCAATTAATCTCTAAATAGTGTTACGAAATAACACTAAAGTTATTTGTGATATGGAATACTATGTTAGTGGATTAAAATACATGTATACTAGCTCACCCACCTACTGTTACCCAGGATAATAACCTAAAATCAATGTTGAATTTAGACATTTGTCTCCGGGAGAGATTTTTGTAGTTCTGGGATGAAGGGGAGAGGGCATTGTATTGCTCTCCTGGGTCATTAATAAGCATAAAATCTCAGCTCACTTTTTTTCTATGCATCAAATAAAAAAGCAGGCATGACCAACCCACTGAAATAACCTTATTGTTTCCCAGGATTACTTTAACTGTATCTTGCATCTCTAGTCAGTTTTATCATACAAACCTGAGCTCTTTCCACATGGCAAATGAAAAAGAAAGACAAAAAGTTCCCAAAGGCGAGATCACATGTATTGTCATTGTAGCAGTTTCTGGCGATAAAGGGAGGAAACCAATTGTTATGTTGTAAAAGCTTTACATAACATTCACCCTTCTTAAATTTACATAAATTTAATTTTGTATATTTTGTTAATTTTAATAATCTACTTCCATTTACAATCTTTCAATTTTGACAGCAAATTTTATTAAGTTTTAAATATTAAATCCTAAATCTTTATTTTTAATTATTTCATTTAAAATTACATTTATTATATTCCATTATCTTTTTCCATTTCTCTGATAAACTTTCATAAAATTACTGAAATCGTTTGCCAGAGAAACAAAATTCTAACTCCTAGACTTTTCTTTATTCTTAATTGCTTTCCATTCACCTCGCATCCCAAAAGATGCAACTTTTAAGAAGGTTTTGTCCCTTATCTCATAACAGACAGGAAATTCCTTTTGACGTCATAGGAACTCCCACATAGCAAACATTCCTTATTTTACCGCTCGTTAGAGTGTTGCCATTCCACAGTGATTATTCTGCTGCTAAAACATTGTCCATCGATTTATTATCGATATTCCGACCTTTGGAGTTTCTGATTGGCTATTCAGCCGACATCGTTCTCCCGATTTTCGGCAGGCGCTTCAAAAAAGAGTGAGTTTGAAGAAAATTGTCGCAGGAGTAAGACGTGCCATTCTTTAGGGGATTTTCTCCCCGCTGGGCCGAAGGGCCTAGTCCTGGTACAGTACTTTGCAAAGATAACGATTTTACAAGCAGGAATTGTCTCTAAAGTTGAATCATCTCTCCATTATTTAAATCAATATTCGATGCTGAACATCTCTGTTTCCTAATTCAATAGTAATTTATTTTTACGAATATGGAATTCAATAATTTAACAATTTTCCGAAATAGTGCCATACTCTACAGCTAAATGGAGGTTCCGTGAATTGGGACTAGAAGAATGTTGCGGTAAGGATTTCTGGTAAATAATGCTACCTTTGATCTACTGTTTGATCAAGACAACAATAGTATATCGTAACGACGGCACTTTCTGTTTATTCCCATTTCGAAGGATGTCATGTTTCGGAATTTTTATTTTAGTTCTACATCTTTAATAATTTCACCATTTTTCATCAACGAACTTCAGTTATCATTTTCACCAACGAACTTCAGTTACTGTTCACATAAGACAATCCAATTTAGAAACTTTATGAACAATAGTAAAACATTGAGAACTGCCACATACAGATGATATTTTCAGCAACAAAAATTTACTTAAAAAACAATTCTTAAATCTTGTGCCTCAATTACAACTTAAGTATTCATGTTATTCTCTCAATGGCTACCTGGATGCACAATATCTTTGTCATAATATAGAATAATGATAGTGACTTTTTACTGCAACTGAATGTGTTATTCCTTTTCAATAATTGTAGCTTAAAACATAATTTTCTCTACTGGATCCAGTATCTGTCTTCTAGAAAATGTGTGTAAATAAAATTTAGTTAAAATCTATTTATCTTGTATCATTGAATAATATATTGTACAGATTTCATGGGGTGAGTAGATTTTTCAATACATATTTTATTATTTATTAAGTAATTTCCTTTTTCAGATTTAATTTAATCTAATTTCAACGCATACTAATTTACCACTATACGATCAAGGCCATAGTGTGATTTCGGGGAATGTGAATTGAATTTTTTTCGATCAGATTTTCTTTTCGAATTTTCGTTTCAATTTACATATCCCGGAATCTCACTTAACACCAATGATGCTGGATTTTATTTTTATTTTCTTCACTGTGTTTCAGAGAAAAAAATTATGGCCTTCCTTTCTTTAATAATGAATTTAAAAAGTATTTCCATGTATATTTTTATTTAAAAAAATAAATTCTCAAAAGTCTGTTCCATACAGGGGTATAAAATAGTCAAACCTCATTAGTGCATCATTCTTGGGGCCACTTCAAAATGACATACTAAGTGGAGTAACTTCTTAAACGGAGTTTATATTAAATGTAAAATGAAATTTCAATTGTTTATATAATAAATATGCTTATCAAATTACATTATAAATTACATAAATTAGTAGGATAAGAATTTAAATTCATAAAATATGTGACAAATTAAGGAAAGTACAATAAGTAAATATGTTAAGTAATATATTGAATTGTGCAATGTATGCCCATTTCTTACTGTTTAAAAAAAAAATCATCCATTTTTGTTTGATGCCAATTTTCTGAAATCAAAATTTTTTTCTGTAAGGAATATAGCATATTATATTCTTTATCTGTTCTCTCGTTCAAAGACGAAATATAGTTCCTTAGTCCTTCAATGTATTCCAAGGCTTTTTTTCTTTGTAACAACCAGTTTGGAAGGTTTCTCTTTTTCATGATCGCTGTCTGATTGTACTGCTGACCTGTTCTTCACTTCTAAAACATTGGCTACAATTTCAGTTATTGCTGCTTCAGTGTGAAGTTTGTAAATTGCTGTCTATATTTGTATAGGCATCTTCATCAGCCTGTGTTTCAAGCTGCCCCCGTTTGTGCAATTCCTGAAATAGTGCAGCCAAAGGAATATCCTCATCTTTCAGAACCTGAGATGAATCTTGCATGTTAGAAACAATTATTTATTGTGATTTCTGAAACATCATTCCAGCTCTTGTGAATATAATTAATTCCATCCAAAACAGTAACACAAAACTGTTTGTTCTCGTCTAATGCTTTTATCACATCTTTGATCAAAAAGCTGCAGTATTTATTTTTTAAATTTAAAAATATGCCTTGATCAAGCAGTTGCAAGACTGACATCCCATTGGATGGCATATAAACAATCTTGATGGCTTTCAAACTTTTGATTTCTGTTTGGATGGTACGGTTGTCGCTAATGAAGACAACTTCTCTATTTTCTGAACAAAATTTTTTATACTACGTCTTCATAGTTTCTTCCCAAATGGTTGACATCATCCATGCTTTAGTGTTCGCTCATAGACAATGGAATAGATTTAACATTTTTAAAGCACTGTGACTTTAGACTTTTTCCATGACTGCAGGTTTTAAATTATCATTCCAAGCATTTTCAAATCCAGAAATGCTATCAGTCTCTCTTTACTTTTTTTTCTCTTTTACTTAATTTTCTAAGCGAAAGCACAGTGGCTTGTCTGACAAAGGTCTGTGGTTGCAGACAAAAAAAATCATCCTGCCGTGTCTAAGTTACATACGTCTGGCGGTTTGTAATTGGATAAAATTTCTTTTAATATTGAATTTGTCCGCAAATTTATTTTGCTTTTGTCAACAGCTGCTGATTTTCCACAAATTTTCTTAAAAGAAAGTCCATGTCATTCTTTAAATTTCTCTATCCATCTATTACTGGTGTTAGTTTTCAACATTGAGTTTTTTCATTCCATTGAGTTCTTTATTTCCAATGCCTTTTCTTTTAAACTGTTCCCCGATATTGAAATATTGTTGTATTGAACACTTTTGAACCATTTGATTAGCACAAGTTCAACATCATCAAAATTATCATTGATGTGCACATCCTTTTTTGCTTACAGCCAGTTTGATTGCTGCTAAAAATTGTTTCCTTTGCAAGCAGAATTGTGTTTAATGTCATTCTACGGGTAGAGTGCACTTAAGAAAATCCAAACTTAGTCATTCCTGACTTTTCAAAATCATTAATTAACTTGACTTTTTCTGTTAATGTCCATGACTTTTTTAGTAGTCATTTTAGCTTTTGAATTTATGTGTTCTCAAAACTAAAATGATCACAAACGAACTATCTAGTGCAATTAAACACGAAATTGGTTACCTATTCTGAACATGAGAATCTCGGACAATAAACTGAGATCCACTGTCAGGGATCTTACAAAAGTCAATTCATTCCCCAACCCCTCATAGTGACCTTGTGTCCCCCCCTCCTCCCCTGCTGATCCAATTCCCTTCACAGGGCAATTAACACTCCATAGATTGGCAAAGAATGACTTCCTATGCATGTCAGTCTTATCTGTCGCCAAACAATATGTTATCCCCACACTTCGCTTCTCAGAAATTCAGTTTTTGTGACTAAAGAATAGTTCGAGAGAAATTCAGAAAATTTTTTGATATAGCAAATAATCTTTGTAAGGAAAAATTCTGTCATCTGGAATACTTTAAAACCTAAGCTTATAATAATGCCCAACAAAAACTAAGTATTTTTAGAGATAACCTTGACAAAGAAATGGGACTGAGTTTGTGTATTGCACTCTTAAAAGTGACGTCTTAAGAAGAGTTTTTGAAAAAATAGTGATGCAATAAGCAGAGTACAAAATGTGAAAAACCCTATAAGAAAGATCGGGACTTCTGAAACATGGTACATTATGTGGAGTGACGTCTTATCCAGGGGACTTACTAATGAGGTTTGACTACGTCAGATTGGATGGATAAGGTATCAAATAGAAATTGTTAAAAACAAATTTCTCATTTTTGGCTTGGGTAATCGATATTGTAAAGTGTACAGGACATGCTGTAAAATTGGGATTTCAGTCATATAGTTGTTATAGAAGCTTGAATAAAAAGAAGCTTTGAATTTGGTATTATGATTTCTTTTAAGATGTAGATGCTCGATTAGAACAGTTTCTAAAAAATTCAAAATTTTAAATGAATGATGAAGTAAGCAGAAAACCTTCAAAATATGTTCTAAATCATTATTTATTTAGAATTAATTGTAGCTCTTCTCATTAACTTAATTCATCGTCATCTAATATAATATAAGAATGAAGTTTACTCTTAATGTGGTTTAATTAACAATTTTTGAATTATTTGTAGCAGTATAATTTCCTCTAATAAAAATAGGTGCACAAATACCACTTGGCATATTTCAACAATTATGTGAGTAAACCTGTGGGTTTTGCTAGTTTGTTAATATAGATACATGCAAGTAAGTTCTGTAAAAAAAAAAAAAAAAAAAAAGTAAAAATACAAATTGTAACTTATATGGAATAAAACAAACCTTTCAGTCATTAGAATAACTTTATTCAGTGTTCTACTGAAAGAAACTCACACTAATTAAACACCATTCCAAAACCACACTACGTCTAAGAATAAAATATTGTTGAGACATAACTTTCAATTTGTCACTTATACAGTAAAACCTCCCTAAAGTGATCACGTTCCATTCCAATAAAAACTGGTCGCTCCGAGAGGTGGTCTCTTAATGGAGGTCATGTTTAAATCTAGATTTTAATTGTTGAAAAGGGGTAACAATTAATGTTACTAAAATTTATTTTCCACATTAGGAAAAAATATGAAAATTTAGTATCAAAACAAAAGTTAATTACATAAGTTAATTAGTACAGATTTTAAAAAACTGATGTTTGCTTTGATAATACAGTTGTATCTTCTATAAATTTTATTTCCAAGTCCTTTCAAAGTTCAGTACATAAATGCAATTTTTTTTTTTTTTTTTGGACGGTAACAAATTATGACGATTTCATTTATTTATCTATTTCTTTGAGATTTTCCTGATAGAATAGGGCAGAGGAGTTTATTGACCGTCATCCTTACTTTGTCATCAGAGTTAAATTCATTGCCTAAAAAGGCACAAAGGGGTTTAAACATTTAAAAATTACCGGAATAAATAAAAATTCTAAACTTGGTTTAGAAGTTTGATGAATAATGTGCTCTCCGGAATTATTATTCTAATAAAACCTTCTTCAAGCGACCAGGAAAAAACGGAATGTGTTTCATTTTCTTCAAAGAAGTTGGTCGCTCATGGAGGGAGTTCAACTGGGGTGGTCTCTGAATAGAGGTAAAATTAGTATTGAACCTATGGGAATAAATTTTGTTCCATGAAAAAATGGTTTTTCAGGGAGGTTTCACTATATATATATATATATATATATAGTTTTTTTAATCAAGATTCCTTTAAATAATTTTTTAAATAATTGTCAAAAGTCTTGTCAAAATCTCTTAATTTCAAGCTTAGTGAGGAATAAAATCATTCAAATCTGCAAATCTCATTTGACAATATAAAAAATGCCTTAGAGAGTAACATTATTCCTCATTTTATAGATCATATCAGGACAACTCATTTCACAAATAATCCCTATGCACTTTTTAATTTGCATATGAGCTACTAAAATAATAAAAAAATAAAAATCTGATCTTACAGCTTTTTATTTTTATTTTATTGCATTTTACTGCCTCTTGTGTGTTTATAGATATTACCTCAGAATGATGAGGTACTAACAGCTTCGGCTATTCTTTTTAGAAAAATGAGTTGTAACTTTCTTTTTTCTGTAGGCAACATTGCAGTTATAACTTTGTAAAATTTACGAGCTCTTCAAATACTTTCTAGACTTTCTTGTATCTTACCTCAAATTGCAGAGTTTCTCCCAGACATTTTCTTTTTAAAAGTCTGCTGAACTCTTTGCGAACTTTAGTTAAATATAATAGCACCCTTCTTTCTTCCCAGTAAATAAATGATTCTCCCATTGTCTTTTATATTAAGAAATTATATCCTAAATGTTCACATGCTGGTTGGCTCATCATTCATACATATTAGGCCATGAAATTGCAATCACTTTTTATTCCCAATCTGTTCAAAGGGCTTGATTGAGCTGTCTAGAACTGCTGCTATGGGTTATGGTTCTTTATAGAAGGAACTCTTTACCAAGATAAAAGGGATTTTGTTAAAAATAATTTTAGTATGTACCTGTTTAGCAGAATTTTAAAAACTGAGAATAAGAAAACAATACATATGTGTATACAGGGTGATTCATAAATATCGCAACAATAGGCTAAAATTAAATTTTTATACGGCCCCCGTAGTGTAAAAATTCCAAGCAGGAAAACTTTTCTTATCCATTCCTGAATTAAACACAAAAAATTGCATTTTCATATCTGAAAAACGCGCAGAGTTATGGCCATTTAAATAATTCATCAGGTTTTAAGGGATTAGACACAAATTGAAATGCGTGCAATTCAAGAAACAATGTTTCTTTAAGAGTTTTAGGAAACATATAAAAAATATATTTGTTGAGTTAGAATTTCGATTTTTTTTCTTTTTTTGTGATGATTAACCATATAATTTGCAAACAAAATCACATCCTAATATTTCTCATAAAGTTTTAAAACATTTAAATGATTAGCATTTTTTTAAACGGAGTTAATTTAAAATCTTTATAACTCGAAGCATTATTCATCGGATTTCAATTTTTCTTTTTCATTTAATTAAAGAGGAATGTATAATTTTAGTTTTGTTTCAGGGTTTTTTTAAATATTAATTTTAAAAATATTAAAAATATTTATTAAAAAAATTATGTAACTGATTTTTTAAAAAATCATATTTTCAAAAGAAAATTTTTTTTTAATTTGCCGAAACAAAATTAATATAAAATAATCAAAAAAGACATGTTCCAAGTTTGCACCTTTTTTATTTACGATTCTTGACTTATAATAATTTTTTAAAAAAAATGGTTAAAAAAAAAAAAAACCATCATGCAGAAAAACGCATTTAAAGTTTTAAACATTGATTGGCTCCAAATAAAATGTTGAAATGCTTTTTTAAAAATTGCACATGAAAAAGTAACTTCTTTCTGTAGCTTAAACTTCTGATTCACTTTAACTTTAGCCGTTTTCGCCTCCTTTTTGTACTATTTATATGGTCCATAAATAAATGTTAAATATGTAATTTGAAACAATGCTTTTTCTAACATACCGATTAAGAGTTTTCATAACTTTAGCCCTCACAATTTCAGGCTTTTTATCGCCCCAGCGAAGCCGTTAAAAAAGTCTGTATTCTGGGGCTGGACTGGGCCAGACCCGGGATTGGCGATTTTTTTCTGAAGACTCGGCCAAACCGGGCCGAACGTATTTTTCATACCAAACCGGGTGTTGATGTGATTTATGACGGCCAATTACCTGCATGGGGATATCGGCCCGAAGGGGTGGAGTGCCTTTCGTGGTGATCTTTCTAAGGGAACCTAACCCATATTTACGCAAGGTTATCCAAGGTTCGAAGAAAACCACTGAAAACTCCAAACGATTGGGCCGAAGGGCATGATTGGGTTCGAACCCAGCACCTCCCGTCAACCAGCTTTGAGAGCAGAACCTCTCGGCCACAGGTTATACTGAATAGGTACTTGCTATCTTATTCCTAGGTCTCACCTGGGTGAAATTTTCAGTCCCCGGTCTCGAGACAACCTGTATTAAAATTATTATCTCTGACTGACCTAATCCGTACAAAAATAACTAAAATTTGGCTCAGCCCAAAAACTTTTACAACAAATGCATGTATTTTTAAATGGCCATTATTTTATAATAAAACTTTAAAATTCATATTTTTAAAGGATAGTAGATTTTAAGGCAAAAAAATTATAATACAGTAAAACTAGTGAAAAAAATCTGCCTATGGCGGAATCCTTTCTTAAACGGAAAAATCTGCTGATGCATGGAAAATGAATGTAATAATACCTGAGAAAAAATAGACTACATTTACAACTCCTAAGAAGGGAACTTGTCTATAACGCTTTTTTTTCTTTCCTATATGATTCCATCATAAAAGATTTTACTTTATAGCATTTTTCATTGACTCCAACACATGGAATATGGATTAACGATATTAAAGGAGAAGTGAAACATGTACGTATAAATAGAGATTCATTAATAAAACAAATAATCACAGCTTTTGGCGCTTCTTTAAAAATAATAATTATAAACATGAAAAAAAGAAAAGAATTTTTGGTCAGAACTCCTCCATACGAAACAACTTTTAACCATATGATGTAAAAACTATGTAGAAATTCAGTCAGGCCGGGCCAGCCTATGATTTGAACTTTTTTCCAGGCAGGGTCGAACTTTTTTTCCTATGGGTCGGTTCGAGACCGGACCTAGATATTTTGACCCGTGCAGACCACCAGTATACTTTGAAAACAGGTTTAACGTAAAATCTATACACTGCCTATTTTATGTCCAAAGGAGAGGCACTGTCTTATATCGACTTTTAATAATGAACAATTTGTGGATGATCCCTATCTTACATTCAAAATGAGTCAAAAACTCATCGCTCAGAGGCATGGATAAATGGTGTAAGTCACGAATTTTGGATTTTGATATTTCTGTGAATTTTGAAGATATGGAGATGAATTTTTTTGTGTTTAATTCAGGAATGGATAAGGAAAAATTTCCTAATTGGGAATTTTACTCTACGGGTGCTGTATAAAAATTTAATTTTTGTATTTCCTCATATAGACCCCCCATCGAGTTTAAACTTATCTCATCAAATTTTGCACCTTTTTTCATGAAACTTTGCAATTGGAAGTATGTGTCTACGGGCAATATTTCAGGAGATAGCCTATTGTTTCGATATTTATGAATCACCCTGTATATCCAAGATAAAACTAACTACTGACCTTTGACATTTATTATTAAGTAACAAAGGTGTGCCAAGTTAAAGTGGATTTTTTTTTTTTTTTTTTTTTTTTTCCTTTTTGCTTTAGTAAAAACTGATTCTTTGCCTCCATCTTGAAACTATTTTCCTGACTTAAATACTAAGAAGGCCTTTAAAAATAACGAAATTATTCTTTCCCACCAGCAATAATATGCAGCTCTTTTTACTAAATATGGGGGAAAACCTGCAAATTGTAAGCTACATCTGATTTTAGCATGTTTTGTCGGTTGGAATGTTGTTACTCCTAAGTAACAATTTGCAGTTTACTGTTATTTATATTTTATATGGGGTATTTAATCAATAATGAATAATCTGAGGTTTTTGTATTTGTCTATTTAAAAACAAAACAAAACAAAACAAAACAAATAATAATAATAATAATGTAAAGAGGAGAAATAATGAACAATTGATCAGACTACATTGTTTTAAAAACTTGCCAACTATTGATTTAAAATCTATTTAAGATGATTCTTTTTCATATTTATCTTTTTTGTATTTCTTTAATCTGTTTAGTTAAATAGTAATTTAGATCTTAACAATATTTAAGATCCACATTTATAAATCTGTATTAATTGCCTTTTCATAATGTTTAAATAAACGTGATCTTTTTTTTTTTTTTTTCCTGTTATAAAGATAAATTTGTAAATATTTTTGTCAAAGGTAAAATCGATAATTATTGTTTAGTGTGGACTTCTAGAAAGTTTTAAAGTATACTCCATTTTAGATTTCTAGGCATATAGAGTATATTAGATATTTTATCATATTTTAGAGTGAGCTAAAATTTTGTCATCTTCAACTTGATCAAACTAAAACTGAATTCATCAAGTGCCAAGAACAGATGCAGAAAAATCTACAGAATGCTGAAGAAGGTCATTTGTTACCTAAATTAATACCTACCGAGAAAAAGTCTCTCAGTGATAATATGATTAAAGTTGGTAATGACCATCCACAACTATTAGTTCAAACTGACCTGAAGGTATATTTTAATCTATTTTAATTCCTTAATGTTTTTCAATTTGTGAGATTTGAAATGCGTGAAAAGTGGTTATTGACATCATAAATAAAAATTAATATAACTAGAAATTTGCTTAAAAAATGTTAATTACTCCTTTAGTAGGGTCCAACAGTAATTATTTACAATATTTAGAGATGCTATAAAAGGTTAATTAAACTAGTAAATTAAAACTATGTTTAGAATACCTGAATATCTGAAAATTCAGAACAGTTTTGGTAGCATTAAGCTTACTGTGGTAAATGCAAAAATAATGGTGGGATTTGTGCTCATATGTATGGTCTAAAAAAGATTGAAGACAGAGTTTGATTGTTTAGTAGAGTTATAAGAAAGGGAAAGGAACAGCCAGCAAGAAAGATTTCAGGGAGAGAAAAGAGACAGCTAGTAATCAGCAAATTAATAAATGGCTACCTCTCTTCCTTCTAATCCTATTAGCTGGCTTCTCTGGAATTGCAAATGCTTGATACAAAAAAGGAACTACCCAATTTATTGTAATTTTTGCTGTGATTCTTTTTTTAAGGTATGACAACAGGGAAGAAAAAACTTTATTTAAACCATGACCCCTTTTATCATATTACCATATTTAATATATATATATATATATATATATATATATGAGTCTTGATTTAACCTATATATTCAGAATTTCTAAATTATTTCAAGTTTCACAGCCATTTGGCCTGTTTTGGCAAGAGTGGTTTGGTGCATAATTAACTCTATTGTTTTTCTAATTCGTAAACAGTTGTAACCATAAAAAATATTTTCCGGTTTATCTCCTGTTTTAACTCTGTGTCCTCTTGGGAATTTTAATTAAAGAAAATCTGATACTAAGTATGTCTTTCCATTACAGTAGGTTTTATTTTTCATTTTTAAAAATAAATCTAATTTTATGAAGTTACCTTTAAAAATATATATTTTCTGAACAATTTATGTGTGGATTCTTTTATGCTACTGAAAGATATGCCACAGGAAACTTTACACTAAAAAAAAAAAAAAAAAAAAAAAAAAAAAAAAAAAAAAAGCTCTTCATTTGCAGATAAAACTGGACTATATTTACTTTCATTATTAGTTGAGAGATTTTAAAGAAACAATTATTAATCAATTTTTGCATTTTGTGAATATTGTATAAAAATGCCTAAAATTACCTATTTAATAACTCCTTTCTAACTTTAAGACTATTATTATATCACTTTTCTAATGCACTTTCAGGTATTAAGTAATAAAACTATTATTGAGTTGGATTTTTAATTCATAATTTGGGGTATAAAAAACAAAACAAAATTTGGTGCTTAATCATCGGGAGTAGTATCATTAAAAAAAAAAAAAAAAAAAAAAAAATTCTCAAGTACTTAGCACATAATATCCAAGTTATGTGCCAGTATTGTTTGAGATTGATAATAGTATTTCATATTATTACATTATATTTTACATAAATTAGTGTAATATTGCTGAGTGCTAACACAAAAGTAATTTTAAACTAACATTTGTTTGCAATGCCTGTGTGCTCAATGCCTTAATAAACCATACTAATAATATTTCTAACTGTATCAAATTAATCTCATTGGTAATATGTTTGAGATTGCTGTTTTTGGTGCATGCATCTCTTGCAAATAGACGGTTATAAATACTTATGCAAAATAAAAATGCGCATTATTATAACCAATATATCATTCATATTACTCTGTGTTTAAATGTAGTGATATGTATGTTATGATAAACTTTCATATATATTTCACAAGCATTTTGATATAAGAAATGTGAACGTAAGATTTGTAAAATTTTTAATGTCTTATGTGCAAGTTTATTTAAAAAAAGAGAGATTACTCAATATGACCATACATGTATAAGCTAGCTGTTCATTCACTTAAATTGGAAAAAAGAATTAATGATACTAATTAAGCATAATATTTTGTTCGTATAGTTAACTATATATATATTTTAATGTCACTTCAATTATCTAAAAAAGAATGACACTTCTATTATGGAAAAAGTTAAAAAGAAAAATAAATATATTCATTGTTTTTATAAAATATATCTCTGAAGTGCTCTTGATTCCTCTTTGTTCTTTCTTCATGCCAAATTTTGGCACTCTAACCCTTCTTGTCTATGCTTGACTGTTGAGAGACAGGCAACTCTCTCTTTTTTTAATTATTAGATACACATTATATAGACACATAACAAATTGAAATTACATTGTGAATATAAGAGCTATCTTAAGTATAGTAAAATTGTGAATATATTGTACCTATTACCGTGGATAAAGTGGTAATGGAAAATATGATACAAAGTCCAAAAAAATGCTCTATTTCTTCAAAAACTTATTTGTTTAATCATTATCGATTGCGAATGTTTGGCACCAACTTCAAAAAGTAATTGATTACTTTTTATGTGTATATATTCGTAAATTAAATCATAAATATGTAAATTAATCTCTTGTAAAAAATATTCTCTAGAAAATCCCAATTTGGTGGATATTAAATTCTACATATTAAATTTAAGGCTTCTATGCCGATATATGATATCCGATGTGTGGTTATTGGATAATGTTTCATTATTAGAGAATTTTAAAGAATTATTTAATTCTTTTTAGCGCTTTTTTTTTTAAGTCGGTTACTATTTTTTTTGAAAAGTTTATTTTATTTCCTACTTTTTAGTTATTCATACCGCAATACGTAATTATCCTAATTTCAATCAATATCTGCTGAATAAATAATTATTTTTTCATAGAAATTATAATTTACAAAAATTATTTATTAAACAAATAGTTTTTAATAAATTTTTTGTAATTTCATTCGAAGTTTTGATTTTATTAGCATTTAATACTTATGATAATTTTTTAAACAAGTACATTTTATTCCAACAATCTACATTCATTTGACATTTTATTAACATACATCTGACCTGTGCGCTTGCCATCAAGCGCCCACTTATAAGTCATCGTGAATATATGCAGACGAGATAGCACACACAAGGAAATTTACAACACAGAGAAATACAGCAGGGAGCTTCACAAAGAGTATACAACTGAGCCAGCGGGATATTCGCAAGTGATTAGCGGTGTAATGCCTTGACCACTCAGACACGGTGAGCCCGCCTACATTCAAGAATTCTTTTTTGTAGGACCCTGTTACAGCACCTAGAAGATACAGTGTGGAAAACGGCTACAAAATAGTGCTAAAAAATTGAATCCCATAAATGTACAACGATGCTGAATAACAAGATGTCGATCGTAGCGCCATCGTAGTGATTTAAAAACGATAGTCATTCTAAAAGGACTCTTTAAGCTATTTCACGTCATTCCTTAACTAAATTAGCTTATAACAGACCAAAATATCTTATATTTATAGTTTCCAATATTTAACATTCTATAATTTTTGAAAACACAGTGTTTATATTGAAAAGAGTTACGAGATGGCGTTCGTATCAGCAATTTCTTAACACTTTTTAAAGCATTACTGGAATAGTCAGTTTCGACACTATATCGCCTAGATGCCGTATAACTGGGAGATAGTCATCTGAACACGAATTCGATTATACGAATGAGAGAAGTTAACAAGCTTGTCGGTAATGGTTGGCTCACCAAGATGCTTGGCGATTCGCTTTAGTCCAGAATCATCTCATCCAATCAAATATTATACCCCATATGTCATCACTTTCATATTGAGGAAACCTACCTGAAAAAAAATCTGAAGTCATTCTGACAACCGAATCTGGATCTAAAGACAGTGGCCGGAATCCAGAAACATTTTTCGCTGTTAGCAAAACAAGATTGACCAATCAGAAACCTGCATATTTGCAAAGAGTGAAAAGTTGCAAACAAAAAAACTTTCAAAAAGTTGCAAACTACACTGTTAAAAATAGCGTGAAAAATTACCTCTGCTTTTCAAGGCTCTCTATTTTTTGACCAATGAGAATGCTTCATAGGTGTTTGTGTAGCGTTCTCATTGGTCAGAAAATAGAGAGCATTTAAAAACAGAGGTAATTTTTCACGATATTTTTAACAGTGTATAGCGCCTAGAATATATAGTGTGGAAATCACCTATCCCTGTAATACTTTAAAAAGCGCTAAAATATTGTATCCCTTAAATGTGCAACGATGCTGCTATTGCTCGTCTATACAATGTAATACGAAAATCCCGCAGATGTCGCTGCGTTCGACACTTGGGATTTTATCAGTATCGTCGCACATTTAAGGGATACAAATTTTTAGCATTGTTTGGATAGCATAATTCCACTACAGCGTATAGAATACCTAGTGTGGAACTATGCTATCCAAACAATGCTAAAAAATTTTTATCCCTTAAATGTGCGACGATACTGCTAAAATCCCAAGTATCGGTCGCAGCGACATCTGTGGGAATTTCGTATTATATTGTATAGACTAGCAATATCTGGCAGTTGTAGAAAATATCCTAGCGCCTAGAATATGTAGTGCGCAAATTGCCTATTCCTGTAATACTTAAAAAAGTGCTAAAATATTGTATCCTTTAAATGTGCAACGATGCTGCTTAAATATACAGATCGCAGCGACATCTGCAGGATATTTTCTACAACTGAAAGATATTACTAGTCTATACCATAGAGAAGAAATAGGGGTGGAGTGTGCTTTCCCTAGAGAATTCCCTTGAAAAGCGGCATCAACATGACCGGCCCTACTCCTGTAAAGGTTTCCAGATATCGCTCGTTATCGCTTGCTTGGCAATTTGAAAATTATTGCCAGTCGTGAAAAAAAAATATAAAAATACTCAGCATCCACATTATGCATGTGAAGTAGTGCAAAAATATAAACGAAGTAAAACAAAGCAACTTAAAATATGTTTTAAATTAGTAGAAGAAGATTCTCACTTTAATTTAACAATACGGTAATTTGTTTATTTTCCTTTCGCAAACATATGCTAGCCATTGCCGGTAAAAGTCTAGTGATTATTATAAACACGTGACTATTATGTTGGTTCCACTTTAAGATTACCAAAGCCCTCTCCACCCCTATCTCTTCTCTATGGTCTATACAATATAATACGAAAATCCCGCAGATGTCGCTGCGATTGACACTTGGAATTTCAGCAGTATCGTCGCACATTTAAGGGATATAAATTTTTAGCGTTGTTCGGATAGCATATTTCCACACTAGGTATTCTAGACGCTGTAGTTTCGCTACACATAGCAATGCACTCTATTGTGTATTGACATTTGAAGGCACTTTGTGACTTGAACACAACAGGTACGCTCATACTACAGCGTCTAGAATATAAAATGTGGAAATCGGCTATCCAAACAGCACTAAAAAGTTGTATCCCTTAAATGTGCAATGATGCTAAAATCCAGGGAGCCGATTGCAGCGACATCTGCGATACATTTTCAAATTTCAAAGTAAACATCGTATTATTACAGCGTCAAGACCAAATCGTCTTGTAGTTTTAGAAAATATCCTGCACATGTCGCTGTGATCGACTCATTGGATTTCATCATCGTTTGACATTTAAGGTTTTCAATATTTTAGGACTTTTTAAGTATTACTGGGATAGCTTATTTCCACACTATATATTCTAAATGCTGTACTCATACTCAGGCACTTGTGCTGCAGCGTCTAGAATGCATAGTGTGGAAATATGCTATCCGAACAATGCTAAAGATTTGTATCCCTTAAATGTGTGACGATACTGCTGAAATCCAAAGAGTCGATAGCAGCGACATCTGCGGGATTTTCGTATTACATTTTATAGACTAGCAATATTCTTGTAGTTTTAGAAAATATCCTGCAGATTTCGCTGCAATCTTTATATTTCAACAGCATCGTTGCACATTTAAGGGATACAATATTTTAGCGCTTTTTTAAGTATCACAGGATAGCCGATTTCCACACTATATATTCTAGTCGCTATACTTGTGCTCTGATACATAAGGAAACTTGTTGATTTTAAACTTTTCACCCATTTACAATATCATTTTGTATCTTTCGGTTTGGTGGATCACAGAACTTGGCCCGGGATCCAGATAGATTTTTCACTCTCAGCGAAACGAGATCGACCAATCAGAAGCCTGCATTTTTGCTAGCAGCGGAAAGTTCACAAAAATGCAGGTATCTGATTGGTCAATCTCGCTTCTCTCACAGCGAAATAGCTGTCTGTATCTCGGCTCTTGTCAGCTAAGTTTACGCACTTTGAAAAGACTTTGTATCTCTGTAAGAGTAACAGCATGAAAGATGAACGCTTATAATTAGGCGATTGCTTCAAAAAGGATTTCAATTTTGAAGTTTTTATTTCTTTTAAATGTTATAATCATCAGATTTTTATGAAATTGCAATGGGACCAAATGGGTGACTTGCACTTTCAAACAAAAAAAGAATTATCAAAATCGGTTCATATTTGCGGAAGTTATGGGTGAACATGGGCAAAACATACATACAGGTCAAATTGATAACCTCCTTCTTTTTGAAGTCGGTTAAAAATCTTCTCATGCACATATTTATTCTGCAACTAAAATCTAAATTGGAATGATGAGTGTTGCTAATGCATGAAAAAATTACACATTAGCAATTGACAGGTTACAGTTAATATACTTAAACCATGAAATAACTATAAAGATAAATAAATTACCTAATGATAAAATAATAAATCGTTAGTGAGGAAGATAAAAAAAAAAATAATTATTAAACTAGAGAACAGGAATTCTGCTTTTTCAGAATTTAGTGTCACCCCAGATGAAAAAAAAAATGTATATATATATATATATATATATATAAATAGTACAAAACATATTTCAGTTTTAAGACTTAAAGCACACGCTTTTATTTTATGTAAAATGACATCATTTGCATCCACTTAAGAAAATTCCACATTTATGATCTACTCTTAAACATCTACAGTAAAGCATGCATAGGATGTCACCATCACAAAATAATACACAAATGCAGCAAAAAGATGCTGACATTAATGAAACTCAACAAAAAAAAGGACCATCTAATGATTCATAGGCTTCATTTGTTTGTAACATAACATAGATACTTAAAATTAAATATAGTTTATAATAGCTCTACTTTTTAACAGAAATCATTCGCTTTTATTTTTTTTAAATACCATGTATTTTAATTACATTTTCTTTCGGTTGTTATGAGAAAATGGCAACAAAAATATATAATTACTATTTTAGAACTATTTTTTCTTTACTTTCTACAGAAATGGAGTACTTCCATTGATAATATTGAGCAAATGGCTCTAAAAGCTACAAAAAAATTAATATTTCAAAAATAAATGGAGATTCAGTTTTCAAACAAATTGCATTTCAAAGTACTTTTTTTCCGCAATATGACGATATAAAAATTGAAAAAGTGCAATGCTTAGAAGTTTTAAAAATTGTTATAGAGTATTTAATCGTACGATGATACATCTGCTTTGTTTTACGACTGGCTTATACAACGTAATGTTATTTTTTTTGGAAATGACACAAAATAAGCTGGGAAAAAGAAATAGCATACTGGGGGCTAAACTAAATAATTATAAAATAAGTCAAATTTTGTCTATTTTTACAAACCTACAAAAGAAAACCCCCACAGAATTTAAATTGAGAGTATATGGTGTATACTGTATACCACCATATATCTTCCACTACAGCCCTGGTTATCAGTATTTATTACCTGAAAAGAACATCCAGAATTAATGGGGAAATTAAGAGTCCCTGACATTTTCTTTTCTTTTTTTAGGCCTTTTAGTCATTATATTTTATAGATTTTCATAATTATCTTGTAATTTTCAGTCTTGTCCTTGAATTTTGATATTTATTATTATTGTTTTGTAATCTATTATTTAAACTAAAAATGTACTTTGAAAGTTTAAGCTTTATGTAAAGAAACCTTATAAAATAAAACAAAATATACATTTTTTCTCCCCTAGGAACCTAAAGGCCCCACTGGAACAAATTCCACTTCACATGCTCCAACAGAAAAAAAAGTATTCTCAAAACCTCATATTTTAGTTTCAAATAATGTTGATGGTGTCCTTCCTAAGCCTGTTGATGAAAAAATGGAAGATGTTGATGCAGCTGTTGAAGTCCCTGAAGCTAAAAAGGGAGAGAGAGGAGCAAAACTCATTCATATCAATCAAAGGGATGCAGACAATAAAATAAATCTTCTTCATGATGAGAAAAAAAATAATCTTGATGCTGCTCTGAAGCCTGACACTGGGCACAAAGAACAAGAAAATCATCCCCAGGTATTGCCACCAAATAACTTTGATATTGGTGATAAAGATGATCATGCTGCTGAAAGAGGAGAATATGGAAATCAGGTATTTATTTGCTTTATTTTTTATCATAGTTTAAATCAAATTTTGGTTATGCCGATATTTGTATGTTCGTAATATTTTATGGTTAATTTTATGTTTTAATGGCCTTTCTGTATTACATATATTTTTGTTCTGTTATGGTTGCAAGAGATGAAAAGGAATGAGTGAAAATTATTATTATTAATATTATCAGAAAAATAGGTTGATAGTTCTGTTAATTTTCTCTTGTTTGAGAGTTTTGTAAAATTGCTATCCTATTAGTACTGTTTATTTATTTTTTGCAAGTAAATACTTTGTAATTTTTAATAGTTTTTTATTGAAGGGAAGTAAAATTAAAATAGCATCATGCATTTGGTTTGAAAATGTATTTATTATTGGATGAATTCCAATGTGAATCCCCTGTATATTGATTGTTGCCAGTTAGCTTCATGTGATTTAAATTACTGTTAAGGATTAGTTTTTATATTTATCAGAAAACAAACCAGTGGCAGAAAGTTTTGTAGCTGTCTGCGACAAGCTTTTAAAATTTCATAATCTGTCTGCAAATTTTGCATGTCATTTTAATGAATAAATAATAAATTAAACTAGGAATTTTTTATCACCTTATTTAAAACATGGTAAGCATGATGCATTCTCATTAATTTTGCGTATAACATTTCATCATCTAACTTCTTGTAGAATTTCTAAAGTGTGAAGGATAAGCAGAACCACAGATAGGCAATAACGATGCTTTTAAAAACCTTCGGAAACTTCAGAGGCCTCAAGCGTGAAAAGCACTGAGTTTTTTCTAAAACCCTTGAATGAAATCTGCAGCCTTTTGAGGAAATTATTTTTTTTTTTTTTGTAGTTCTTTGGCGAAATTCACGTTTTTTCCATGGCTTTTTGACGAATTTATCGTTTTTTCCGCAATTTTTGGACGAAATTTGCGTTTTTTTTTTTCTCGTGATTCCTTGACAAAATTCAATTTTTTTTTTCTGCATCCTTTTGGGGAATTTTTGTAATTCTTCGGTGAAATTCACTTTTTCTCCATGGTTTTTTGACAAATTTCGTGTTTTCCCTGCAATTTTTGGACGAAATTTGCGGCCTTTTTTTTTTGCGATCTTTTGACAATATTCGCATTTTTTCCACAATCCTATGACGAAGTTCGCGTTTGTTCTGCGATCCTTTGACGAAATTCGTACTTTTCCGCGATCCTTTGATGAAATTTGCGTTTTTTTATGATCATGTGACGTCATTCGCATTTTCCGTGATCTTTTGATGAAATTTGCATTGTCTGCGATCCTTTGACGAAATTTGCGTTTTTTTTGCAATCCTTTGAGAAAATTCGCGTTTGTTTCACGATCCTTTGACGAAATTTGCGTTTATTTCACGATCCTTTGACGAAATTTGCTTTTGTTTCACGATCTTTTGCCAAAATTCGCGCTTTTTACGCAATCTTTTGCCGAAATTCGCACTTTTTACGTGATTTTTTGCCAAAATTCACGTTTTTTACCCGATGTTTTGCCAAAATTCACGCCTTTCACCCGATCTTTTGCAAAATTAAAGCTTTTAACGCGATCTTTTGCTGAAATTCACACTTTTTACGTGATCTTTTGCCGAAATTCACGCCATTGGCACGATCTTTTGCCGAAATTTGCGCTTTTTACGCGATCTTTTGCCGAAATTCATGCTTTTACGCGATCTTATGCCGAAATTCCGCTTTTTACGCGATCTTTTGCCGAAATTCGTGCTTTTTTTGCCAAAATTCACGCTTTTACCCGATCTTTTACCGAAATTAACGCTTTTAACGCGATCTTTTGCCGAAATTCGCGTTTTTTACGCGATTTTTTGCCGAAATTAAAGCTTTTTTTACGCGATCTTTTGCCGAAATTAAAGCTTTTATCATGATCTTTTGCTGAAATTCACACTTTTTACGCGATCTTTTCCGAAATTTGCGCTTTTTATGCGTTCTTTTGCCAAAATTCACTCTTTTTACGCGATTTTTTTTCCCGAAATTCGCGCTTTTTACGCGATCTTTTTCCGAAATTCACGATTTTTTGCCAAAATTCACGCTTTTACCCGATCTTTTACCGAAATTAATGCTTTTAACGCGATCTTTCGCCAAAATTCACGCTTTTACCCGATCTTTTACCGAAATTAATGCTTTTAACGCGATCTTTCGCCAAAATTCACACTTTTTACGCACTTTTTTGCCGAAATTCGCGCTTTTTACGCGAGAAAAATTGTCCGAAAGTTGCGGACAATTTTTTAAATTGACTTCATTAGTGCAGACAATACTTGTCCACAAAAGATTTTTTGTGTCCGCGACTATGTCGCGGTGTTTCTGCCACTGGGGAAAACAATAAAGTGATATGCTATAAAGCTAATATAAATAATAAAAATTACCATCATTGAGTTTTGAGATGTATAATATAGAAATATTTCATTTATACAGTGAAACCTGTGCAAACCAAATTTTTAGGCACTAGGCATTGTAAAAACAATATTAATTTTATTCGGCTTTCCATCATATCAGATGTAATTATATACCATTCCTTCTATATTGATCTTGAAATTTTTTGGTTTTACAGTAATATGGGGTGGGGGTGGGGGGGGGGGGGAGTCTGATCATCCATGACTCATCATTTTTGACCCATAAAGTTTTGAACAAAATTTAAGCTCAATAAAAAGTTAAAAATCAAAATTCACCTTGATTAATAATAAACATACATAAGATACAAATAAATGTAAATACATTGCTTTAAGATGCGTCAAATTTAATAAAATCCTTTAAAAACACATTAAAGTCATTTTAAAAAACCAAAACATTTTCAACCGACACCGAGTAACCGAGTAAGTGTCGGTTGAAAACTTTTTGTTTTTTTTAAATGACTTTAATGTGTTTTTAAAGGATTTTATTAAATTTGACGCACCTTAAAGCAATGTATTTACATTTATTTGTATCTTATGTATGTATAAAATTTAAGCTGTGCAGTAAAATATTTTTAATATATTTGTGTTATATATGTGTTTTTATGGAAGAAAAGGGCATGTTTCTTATTTAAAATGATCACTGTTGTTAATATTTATGCATTTATTAATTTATTTCCATGGGAACAAATAAAGTTATTATTGCACTTGAAACTAGTCTCTTCCTTGAGGTATTTCTGAAATTTTAAAAGTTATTGTTATAATTCTTAAAGTTATTTTAACATTTTCTCTTTCTGGTTTAACTATCAACGATTTGAATTATATTGTTATACAGTAGCATTCCTCTTAACCGGAACTCCACTTTAACCGGCTGACTTTTTTTCCTAACATCAGGCAAAATTGAGAAAGGAAAATTTTGGTACTCATTTCTTTATGGTTAATTAACTCAAATTTACATAATGTAGAATAATTTTTACTTCTTATAAAGGTGTGTGACAAGATTTTCAACAATTTAATCTGTATTAAATATTGTTCATTATTTGTTATTAGGGATAATTTTTATTTCAATTCAGTAATTACAACTAATATTCATTTCACAAAATATAGAAAATATGTACTTTTTTAAAACTACCAAATTAAAAAACTAAATGCATCCTACGCATTTAATTAAATAAATATGCAGTTATTTATTTAAGTTTTTTTTACTTCTCTGGTCTAACCGGTTTTTCTCTTAACCGGCTAACCCTTGGTCCCATTTAGGCCGATTAAGAGGGGTGTCTCCTGATCAACCATTTTTTTAAATATTAATGTGCATTTCCATGGGAAAAAAAAATAGTTTTGCAGAAATCTGATTAATTTAGAAATCTTCAAGCTTTTTTCCTTACATTTACCCTTTTCTCCTTTGGGTATTTCTTTCTTTTTATATTGCTTTCCAGCATTCCTTAAAAGGGCCTTTTAATTTGAATTTTCATTTTTAAGAGCACTCTCAAGAGTACCCGATTGATTGTCCTTAGAAACCTTGCTTTTATTAGAAATGAAATATAATTTTGCAGCATATATTTATTTTCTGTTTGTTTGTTTGTTTGTTTGTGTGTGTGTGTGTGTGTGTGTCTGTCTGTTAGTTCCATTAAAAATCTGGATTAATGTCTGTATAGTTTTACGTATACTCTAATTTATACATAATACTTTGTAAAAATAATATATTGACTTTTAATACATAATCTTGAGTAAATACAGTTTATCATTATACTAGCTGATCTGTGTGGTGCCGGGTCCGGGATAATGGTTTTAAATATAACTAAAATCACTTGAATTGAGGCTTTTTTTTTTCTTTGGCAGGAATTTCTGTTATTCCGGTGGGAACACTGTGGAGTTTCAGGAAGTGTGTGTGGGGGGTGGGGTGGGGGGGGGGAGGCGTGATTGCACTTCTAGACCATTAATAAATATTAAATTCCAATTCTTTTGGGATGAAATGTATTCCCTGAGCACCACCCCATGAATTTGTCACTGCCTAAAATAAGCTTACCATTTCCCTGGATTACCTTATATATATATATATATATATATATATATATATAATCATCTCGCTATGATTGTCTGTTTTCCCAAACAAACCTTGCCTCTTTCCATGCACAAAAAACAAACAAACAACAACAAAAAAAAAAAACACTTGTGTCTGCAATGTCAGTTACGTCATATAGTAAATCTTTTGGCAATAAAAGGAATTACTTACTCTCTCCAAACTAAAAGACCCTATTGAGATATCTAATTTCTGATGCTATTAACAATTGCGAGTGTGATATTTTTTATATGGTGTGTGGATAAAAATAAACACAGTTTTAAAATGTCGAATTAAAAAACGCAAGCAATATATTTGTAAACAAGAAACTGACAAATCAGCCATTGCAAAGAATTCATTTGGAGATGAAGCACACCTTTGACTTTAACTCAGCTAAAATTATCTCTAAGGCCACTACTATACTTAAACTGATCTTTTTTTTTAATTATAGCATATCGATACAAATCATAACTGTATTGTTAATTGTGAATTTCTTATTCCTCCACTGCCGGAAATATTATATAAAAAACCTCCTTTTCTTAATTTCTGTTATAGCATTTTTTACATTATCAGTTCCTTTCTTTAAGCAATTTTCTATTGGCTGCTCTCTGTAATTTCCTCTTTTTGTATTTGTCAGCAAACTTATCCTTTAAATCCACTTCTCCTCCATATATATGAACAAAATTTACATCATTCTTTTCACTGATGATGGTATGCTGAATGGTACCAAAACCAATCTGCAATTAATTAAAAGAATTAGTATTAAAACAATGTATTATCTACCTATAATTAATTAATCTTATTCTACCCAAAAATTGTGGACATACATTTCAATATATTTTTAATTCACAATAAAATATCTTGTATTTCTAAATAATTATTTGATATTAAATTGGATGCTTTCAAAAGTTTTATGCTTCATACTGTGATGTATAATACTGATTACCAACCTCTAATTCTTTGTGGAAGTTTATAAGCATATAAAAAAATATTTTTGTTTACATTACTTTTATACAATTCATATGATGTCCAAACCATAGCATATGCTTATTATTTAAATTTATTATTTTTTTAAATAATGATTACTTGGTGAAATATTGTTTCATTAAAAAAAAAATGTATTTACTGATAGTAGAAAATATTTACTAAACTATGAAAAAAATAATTTTCTTCATATGAGGAGGTGGGTGGAGCGGTGTTATTTTTCTTTTTTTGCTGAGATTCTGTGGAAAAACTGAAGAAAATATAGGCCATTATTTTTTTCCTTTGCCTAAACATGCATTAAATTTTGATGTTATTTTATATGAAAAAATATCTGCTTAATATTTTTACTTAGAAAAATGTTTTTTTGCCAGATCTTGAAAAGAAATTTACCTGAATAAAAAATATTTTAAAAACAATTCATTAATTTTGAACTTTTAATATGTGCCTCGTATATTAAGAGTTCAAAATTAATGAATTGTTTTTAAAATTATTTACTAAATTTACTTGTTTTGAAAAAACCCTGTTTCCCCCTTAAATGAAACTATAAATAACTTTAATAGTATTTTTTGCAGATTATAAAACTCACTAGTAAAAAAAGGCTTTGGTTTAATGAAATTCGTTGTCATGATTGTATACCTCCAAATAGTTTTTTTTTTTTTTTTTTTCCTGTGATAAATTCTTTTCACACTCCTCAAAACAATGTACTGTATATGGAAAGCCCATCTCATTCAATCTCATTTTAAAGATTAATTCTTTGAATTTATTTTACACGTATGCATGTTGTGGACCAAAATTATTAAAGTACTGACAAACTGTTTTTAATCAATAATTTTACAGAATTTTTCTTGTTTTTAATAGTATGGTTTACCTGAAGCTCGACAACAAGTTGAAATTCCTGTGTTTAATAGTAAACATAATGCCAAGAGGAGAAATATGATGCCACTGCCTCAGCAAATGAATAACGATATTGCTGCACAGATGCAAGACATGATGAACAAATCACCAGGAAATGTCAATCATTTTGAAGATCCAAATGGCTTACATATGCCACCACAAGGTTTCGGAGCTATTGATGATAAGATTAGAGAATTTAGGAATGCCGATTTAATGCACAGAGGTGGTGATGCGAATAACGTTATGGATGACAAAAACTATGAAGAAGGTACGATTGTTTTAAATGTATTTAATTTTGTGTAAAAGTGAAAATCTTCACATTTTTTATTCATTTGTATGCTTTTTCATGATGTTTTAATGTTTTTTTCTTATGTGCTGTTTGCTATTTGTACCCAACAATATTAAAGCCAAAAAAATATCTGCAGTATGGAACAGTTTATGAATAGGCATGAAGATTTCCACCTAAAGAAGGAATTTCACCTTTTTAAAACCGATTTTGGACATTCTCTGGATAGATGCAAAAATGCAAAGAAAATATTGGAAGCATATAAGGGGGAGGGATCTGGAAAATTTAATAATCAGACATTTGTCTACTAAAATCCTTGGAGTTTGTTTCCGAATTGTCGTGCAAAAGAACCATTAAATTAAAGGTGAGTTATAAGCATCTCAAACTCATGTAAATGAAGTTTAAAGTGTCTTTCCAGAATGAAAAAAATTTCTAGACTTTAAAAAGTAAAGGAAGTTTTCGTAAGGTTCTTCTTAGAATAGACTGTTTTGTCCTATTTATACATTTTTGGGGGGTAATTTCAATGAGGAATTTCTGGAGCAAAGATCAATTTGATGTGTATATATTTAGCATGGATAATTTTGAAAGAAGGAGGAAAATCTTAAACAGCCAAAATATTCAGAATAATATTTTATTTGGAAAATTAATTTCTGTACTTCACATAGCTTTATTAAATATATTTTGATTAACAACTTTAGCAAACTGTCTTCAATTTTCTTTTTTAATTCAACAAACCTGTACATTTATTTGTTAGTTTAAATTTGCTGTTTGTTTTTAATACAGAACTTTTAATAAAGAAAATAAGTCGTATGTAGAGTTATATTTCATTTAATTGTGTAAATAACTGTTGAAGTGTGTATAAATTATAAGGAGGCCTGTACAGAGGGAGGTAGGACTGGTACAAATTACTGGGGACTGGCACTCCCAGAGGGCCATGCTTCGGTCCTGGATTTAAATAAAATACCAGAAAATGTACTCTTACTTTTTTACTTAACTTTTAAATTGAAAAAATTAACAAATATTAAAATTCAACAGTCAGAATTTGCTAGAATATGTACTTCTAAGGGCCTGTACTCCTGCGTGTATATCAAATATTTGACAGTTGATAATTTTATGTTCCAAAAAAGTGCAGTTTTTACTCAAAATAAGCAGAACACTGGCATCAGGCAGTCGGTGGCGGTGAAATGTAAGCAACCAATTTTTAAGTATTCATATTCTAATAAATATCTTTGCATTATCAAGTTTTTTAGTTCTTCATCATTGCTATAGTTTTTATTATCCAAGTGACTCGGCGGTTAGATGATCCTTTTTCATTCACTTTTAAGGGGACTCGGCACTCAAAATAAAAAAAGAAATTACTGTGAACGTGAAAAAACATTTTTAGATATTATTACGTAAATGTTAACTACAAACAATTTTATCAAAAAAACTTTAAACTTTAGAATTATTTTTCACAAAATTTTAAAAAAGTTCAATTTTAAACAGCTAATTAAAAACCCTATAACTATTTTATATTTTATTTTTCTCCGGATTTTTTTTATTGCTGGTCAGTAATGATATTTTGAACAGATTTATAGATCAGATTTTTTAATAGCAATAGTTTTAGGGGGGGGGGGGGGGGGGTTATAACTAGAAAACAGGAATTCTGCTTTTTCAGAATTTAGTGTTGTCCCCTGTGAAAAAAAAAATTGTATATATAAATAGTACAAAACATATTTCAATTTTAAGACTTAAAGCACACACTTTTATTTTATGTAAAATGACGTCATTCACATCCGCTTAAGAATTCCACATTTACGATCTACTCTTAAACATCTACAGTAAAGCATGCATGGGATGTTGCTATCGCAAAATAATACATAAATACAACAAAAAGATGCTGTCATGGAAGAAACTTGACAAAAAAAAAGGGCTATCTAATGATTCATAGGCCTTCATTTGTTGTAACATTAATATAGAATATTTCATTCATGACGTTTTGGCTGGAAACTGACTCCAAACAAACGGTTGCTATGTTGTATTTTCTATTTTGTTTGTGTGTTGCAGTTATATCTTATATCTATATCTCACATCTAAGTGTTTTAATACTTGATATGTACTGGTAACATTTTCCACGATTTGTATTTAAAAAGAAATGACACATAGCAACCTTAATACGTCATGACTGATGTCACACTGAAAGTGTCTATAGATATTTAAAATTAAATATAGTTTATAATAGCTCCATGTTTTAGCAGAAATTATTCATTTATATTTTTTCAAAATAGCACATATTTTAATTACATTTTATTTCGGTTGTTATGAGAAAATGGCAACAAAAAGATATAATTGCTATTTTTAAACTATTTTCCCTTTACTTTCTACATAAATGGAGTACTTGAGTTGCCAAAATTAAACAAATGGTGCTAAAAACTAGAAAAAAATTAATATTTCAAAAATAAATGGAGGTACAGTTTTCAAACAAATTGCATTTAAAAGTACTTTTTTTTTTCCAATACGACGGTATAAAAATGAAAATGTGTGATGCTTAAAAATTAAAAAAATTGCTATAGATTATTTAATTGTACAATGATACGTGCTTTGTTTATTGCTGGCTTCTGTAAGGTAACGTTATTTTTTGGAGACGATGCAAAATAAGCTGGGAGAAAGAAATAGCATACCGTACTGGGGGCTAATTAAATACAAACTGAAAGAAAGCAGAGAAAATGGCTAGTTTTTGTACATAAGATTTTTTTTTTTAACAAAAATTATCAAAATATAAAATCCAATCCTTAAATCTCTTGTATATGATATGAGGTTCGAGTCGAAAGAAAATTCAAGACCTTTCATTCATATCTAGAAAATACTAGCATTTTGAAGACATTGAAAATCTGAAAAAACTGACTGAGATAACTGAGTTTAAAAATTTTTATTAAAGGGGCAAATATGAAACAAAGTACTATTCAGCTAATTTATTTTCTAATACAGCAATGTCTGTTTATAACGGAATCTTGTTGGATAGAATAAATCATGATCCAGCAAAAAAAAGCATGCAATTATACCTTTTAAAAGACCAGTTTTCGCTGGTCGCTTGTGCTTCTGTCTAAGTAGGTTTTATTGTATCAGGCTTATGGTGGGGGCTCCACATTGAATTATTACTGTGGCCCAAGGTATGCATAGCTCTGATTATAAGAGTTTGACACTATTGTATAGATAGAAGGAAAAAAATTCACCTCTTTTTCTTTTTCCCACTTACATTTTTGAGAAACCAGTTACGTGGTTACCACTTAAACAGAATCATAATTTTAATCAACTAACTCTCAGAAAAAAGTGCTATTTATCATAGTATTTTCTACCTTCATTTTTTTTTTTTTCCCCAGTAATGTTGTGTTCTTGGTTTAATATTTCCCTGAAAAGTGGTATATTTTTTGTGTATATCAGAGCTGCCAGCTCTTATGCTTTTTTGTACCACAAAAATTTAATAGAACATTTTATCTTTTTAAATTGTCATAATCTGCTGATTAAATAAGGCAAAAATTTCTATTAAATTTTCATGGCACAAAAAAGTAAGATGTTGGCAGCTATGGTATATATATATATATAATTTAATATACTGTATTTAATATGCTACAGCAATATTTTTGCTTCCCTTCTATAATGCAGACAAATAGACAAAGCAGGACTGTTGCCAATCTGAAAAAGCAACATAGAAAAGATGCTGATTATTCACTTCTATGGGGATAGTGAAGAAAAGAGCTGTTACTATTCAAAAGTTATGGTTTTGCATACATCGTTGGAATCATTTCTCATTTTTCTCAGATGATGCACCAGCCCAAAGGGTATTAAGAATGAAAACTAAGTTCTTAGAAGGAAAGACCAAAGTAATAGCAGTAAACACGAAATGCAACTGCTTTTGTAATAATTTTTTTCTGACTGTAAATTCTCCTAATAAACTTTTTAATATATTTTTTTCTAAACAATACATTTAATTTTTGTTTTCATATCTTCATGTAGGTGAATAAGCAGTGAAAGAATGATTTGCTACATTGCTTCTTCAAATTGGCAACACTTCCATTTTGTATATTAACTTTCAACTTTGTTTCATGCTTACCATGAGGATGTATGTCAAATGTACTTCACTCGTATAATCATATTTTATTAAATCTTTAAAATCTTTATTAAATCTTATAAATCTTTAAAAGCCTTTTAACAAAGGCTTTAAAATTTTTTTTGCAAAGTCTGCTACATCATCAGTTTGTCTTGCTACAAAACTGTTTAATTCTGCTATATAACTGCAAACATCCTGCATTGAAACTGTTACTAAAACAGGTTTCTGATTTTTCAACCCTGAAATTTGATAAATTTTATTTCAAAAATTTCAAATTAAATTGAAATATATACTTTCTAACAATAATCCATAAAAAACAGTATTGTAATGCATTGTTATATTGTCTATTTATGTCTATTGAGTTTATTATGAGAAATTTAGCTGTGGATCTGCCAAATTTGCAATTTTTCCCATTCAGTGTATGTTTCAATTAGTGCAGGATTAATTAATCAGACTTATTGAGGGAAACCTGTACTTAGTTTCTCATACATATTTATTACTTATATATATTTAGCTATGATTATATTTATGTTGAAATGCCGCTTTAAACAGATGTGATGTAATCTAACCTAATCATTTTGATTGCTTTTTCAACAGATGATGATGATAGAGAAAATGACGATGATCAAGTGAATGGTGTTGAAATGAAAGAAATGAAAGGTGTTCAAGTTTTACAAGACAATGATTTTGATGATCAGGTTTGTTTTTCATAGCTCAAAATGAACTTATCTTAAGTAGATTTGAGTTTATTCATTTTTGTGATAATGTTAGCAAAATTTTTGCTTTAGTTATTTTTTTAATTAAATTGTGCTTATTTTAAAATTTTAATTATTTGTATTTGGACTTTAACAAATGTTTCTTTTACCACAGAAAATATGAATTTTCAACTCATCTTTTAAAAACAGTCATAAACTACATTGTCTAATTTTTCTGATTCTTCTGATGCGACATATAGAGATATAAAATATTTTCATTCGTTAGTTGCTCTATGTTTTATTACCATGCCTTTATTGAATGCTCTCTTTTTTTCTTTTTAGCAGAATATTTTTATTTGTGGAAGAAACACTCCACTTATAATATTCAACCTAATAAAAACAACAGTATCATAAATGCCACTTCTGACATAACCACTACACTTGTAAGAATGTGCTAAATAAACAGCAAAAATCATAACACCAAAACACTGTATAATGATGCGACAGATGATGTTTATTTAATTTTAATCAAAATTTAAGATGCTTGTAAAATTTTATATCCAATTATTAACACTTTTCAACATAGTTAAAGTGTTTCTTTGGCTTGTCTGTCGGTATGGCTGTGCTCTAACTCTCTTAAATATAATCATATTACTCTGTAATTTTAATATGTTATTGACATTTACTATAGCAGGATCCCTATTGAAAAGGAAATGTGTAGCATTTATAGTTCATTTACAGGGACAGCCAAAAGTATTCCGTTACATTATGGTCAATGAAAAAAAATCGCTTGAAGTGCATTTTAACGATGTTGCACCGTTTTAAATTGATATGCATTTATGAAGTGTACTAACACATGCATTCTGTACAATATGGGGCACAAAGCATTGTTCATTTACAGGGCCACATAAAAGAATTCCATTACATAAGTCTACGGAGTTAAAGAGTTTGCAGTGTATTTTAATTAAGTTAAAATATTTCAAATATAATGAAATGTTATACATTACTGACTACAAGATACTTGCTGTAGAATACGATGCGCATATCATTTATCGTTCACTTACAGGGACACACAAAAGATTTTGGATACAATACTGTATCTGAAGTACTGCCTATTAGCGATAACTGTTGGAAATGTGCTTTCAGTTATGATATGCTTTTTTAAGTTTAACTAAATTTTGCATATTACGGGGTATGTATAAATACTATAGTTCATATACAGGGCTACACAAAAGAATGTGTAAGCCGTACTGAATATGACCGTGAATTGCTTAAAGGTGGTTTTTAATTGAGTTATGTGTTTTCAAGCTGAACTATATTTAGTGCACTAAGAGATGTATATAGAACATAAATAATAATATTTACAGGGCCACACAAAGAACTGGATAACTGATTGCTTATGGGTGATAATTTCTAAACGTGTTGTTTCAGTAGTTTTAAGCATGTTTTTTGCCTGAATTAAAATTTAGCTTAATATTTGACGTGCTTAATTTTTTTTTTTTTTTTTGGTAATATAATATACAGGGCTATACAAAAGAATTAAAGTATTTTTTTCTGCCTATTGATAAAAATTGCTGATGGTGTGTTTTCACCCTACTATGTGTTTTGTTATTGAACTAAATTTTAACATACTGTGTAGAATACATATGAATTTATAGATCAAATACTTTCCTGCAGAAAATATAAGTATGTTTCTGGCTATGGATGGTAACTAATAAATCCTGTTTTTCAACTATCTTATGCATTTTCTAAAATCATTTCTGGAAGTGCTGGAAAATGTTTCATAATCTATTCTTGATGCATGATTTTTTTTATCGTATTATTGAAGAGACATCAAGTGGGATTTATAACTATCCAAGACATGAAAATATTAACATGAGCACCACACTAGAATTTTTTACTTTTAAATTCATTATGCTGGTGCGTTTCATCCATAAATTATGGTATGTATGATATATTTGCCAAATCATCAGAAGCAGTTTGTTTTTATCAGGTTGTAATGAAAGTTTTCCACCACAGCTAATACGGTCTGTGCAAACAGTTTGCGTTGATATGTTTGGCCATATTTTGTCTGACGTTTTTTGTCATCTCTCTATTCTAAAAAAAAGTAACTACCGCTGTCACCGCCACCGCCGGTTTTGATTTTTTTGTGACCGGAGGCCTTTCTTCGTTAATATTAACAAAAATAATGCATACAAAAATATGAAAATCGATAGTATTATACAGAAATGTTTGATAAACACGCTGATGCAGACAGTTTTCAAATCGAAGAATTATTTTAAGAGTTATTTAATGCTAAAGCTGGACAAAATCGTTCCACTAAAAAAGTTTTATAGCAGCAAAAACTATACATGGCAGTGTAATCATTTTTAGATCATTTTATGCGTTAGAATTTGCCGGAGTGCAGATTGCATTAATTTTTTTATTTTGACTCATTTTTTCAGGTTTTATTTCTATTTTAAATTCAAATTTTCAGCATTTCTAGAGATATTTTTTACAGATTTCAGAAAATTGTACTAATTTAAACTGTTGCCAACTGTATAAAAAGCGCAAGCATAATGTTTGCTTCAAATAAAAAATTTATTTACACGTGACTATTATAAACAGGAAAAAACTTTCAAATTAGAATTAAATAATTACGTATAAAAAGCAGGAACTTATTAAAAATTACGTCATAAAAAGTATACACGTGAATTTTAAAAGAGAAAGGATATTGTAAAATAATAAATTCATTAACATGCGTTAGAAGTCTTAGGAGAAATTACGTCATATTTACGTCACATTATAGTTATTACATAAAATGAACACAAAATAATATTGCCTAAAAGTTTAAATTTAGAAATTGCGCTAGACATTTGATATTTTGAGAATTAATTTAAAATGTCTCATTTAAAAGAACTTTCTTTTCGCTTTGTTAAAAAATACCAGGAGACAAAGACTCTCTTTACTTAATTCCTTTTATATTAGCTTATTTTGAAATGTTGTTACACATGTATACGTCATCAAGTTATTTTTATTTCGACGTTTTATTTGTGTTTTTATTAATGTTGTACGAATTTATTTGTTCTTTCGTTATTTAAAATAAAAATTATATCAATTTGTATAATTTGGCGAGTGATTTGGCGATTTATATAATTTGGCGAAATTGGTCGACAGGATAATCAAGTAGTACCACAGCGGATTTGGCGTTAAAATTCTCCAATCAAAGAGAAATGAATAGAAATTCGTTTATAGGGAGATCGCCACTGTTTTTTAAATTTTAATTGAATCTTTCGAAATCTTTTTAAAGCCGATCAAATTAGCGTGCATTTAGAGTCTGCGGTGTCTGGACGGGGGGTTGGCGAGCGTAGCTCGTAGGGGGCCGAGCCCCCTAGTTTGAAAAAAAGAAATTTGCTTTATAATACTGTGTTGTGAAATTTGTAAAAAAATATCGTTATCATTAAGCACAAGGTGTCTGAAATGAAACTATCACGCTGCCAGATTAGAACCATCATTTACTTCCAGCTCTGTTGCAAAAAGTCATCTACAGAATGTCACCAAATAAAGCGTACAGCTTTTGGTACTAGTGTTGTGTCATATGACACTGTGAAGGTTTGATGGAATGGTGGTTATATATAAAATTACAGTTAATTATATATATTATAATTAGTATTATGTAATGGTGAGATTTGGCGGAAAACTTTCGTTACAACCTAATATAATATTTAAGATTACATGTATTTTCATTTGCTGTTTTATGCATGAATAGATTGTTTTGATTAGAACAATAATTACAGAGAACTATTTCTGAATTTACATCATTAATTGTATATTATGGGCAAAATTATTCAGTAGATATTTGTGATGTAGAATTTCTACCACCTCTCTAGTTTTTCACATTTTATTAAAAATAGTCTTTCATGGATAGGTTTAGTTAGATTCACCTTGCCCCCTTTAAATATCAGATATAATGTGTGAATAATTCCTTGATACCCTAAATTGCAAAGCTTTTATGCCAATTCTTCCTGATTGTATGCAAAACTTAAGCTTGCCAAAATTTTTTTCAATAAATTGTTTGACAATTTCTATCCTATTGTAGAGGTGTTTTCTTTCCTCTTCATTTAGACTATGCTATGTGGAATACCATAAAAATAAAAATATAATGCATGGAAATAGTCCATACTACTTATATAAATCACTACTTATTTTCATAATATTGCAGGATTTCTAACTTATTTTTTAGTTTCCTTTCAAGTTAAACCACATTAAAGTTAGTCAGATAGTTTTCTTGTGTTAATTAGAGAAGCAGTTAAGTGTGAATAATCTTTTCATTATAACATTGACAAAGATGAACCGAGGGTATCTCTTTTGTCACCAAATACCACCACCAATAACATGTGACTGTTGATAATTTAAAAACACTTTTTTTTTCATACAAATCTTTAATTTCTAATTATCTAAATGAATACGTAATAATTATTTTACATTTTATCTATCACAGGCATTGAAAATTTTCAAAGTGATTGATGCCTTTAGGTTATTACTAACCCCTTAGTGTAGATTTGAACTGGTTTTATTTGTTAAACCGATTGCAGTAAAAAATTTTAGAACTTATAGAGCACAGGAATCATATTAAAACTTGAATTTTGCAATTTAAAAAACAATAACTATTTTGATGTAAATGTATTTTCATATGATGAAGAGCAACATTTGAAGCATTTTTGCAATTGCAACTATTCCTCTAAAACTAACTATTTAGGAGTTAGCTATTGGTCAATAATGAAATGGCCATCCCGTATAAGAAGCAATGTAAATTTATTCAAATAATTCTAATTACTAATTAGTGCTGGATTATTTATCAACATATCAGTCAATTATTGATATTTTTTAACTATTGCAATAACAATATCTAAGGTCTGACTGATGATATATCCCAATAACGATGTCTAAACTCTAGCTCTACTGATATATCTCAATAAATTTTTTTCCCCTCGCACCATGTCTTCGAACCCAGAGAAAAAGCGCTAAATGTTCTGTGCTGAGTATTCTGTGCTTCCGTTCTGCCACTGCTATTAATCTTGATATATAACAATACATCAAGACCATATTGCAGTATCTTCATCAATCCTTAGTTTCGTCTGATCCATGCATTTATTCACTGACCTGCTTCTTTCAAACCAGAATATCCCCTGCAGTGATTTCCTCTCTTTTGTTAGAATCCTAAGAGTAAATAATATCCCGGTATGTCACAATACATTCTCTTGTTTGTTGCTATTCCCACAAACCACGAATTAGATTGTCTGTTTACACTGAATAATACTGTTATCAACTGTGTTTCAGTTCTGCCATTACTATTTGTCTTCATATATTGCAATACATCAATACAATCATGGCCAATAACGTGTGCTAAAATATGTACTGGTTATTGCAGAGTTGATTAGTGCTTGCCCAACTCGTAAGCAACGAATCATAGTCCACTAATAATAAAGGTTCGCTTTTTGCTTTTCATCCTGTTGGCGAATTTGCTCCGCTTATTTACTTTGATTGGTTGCTTTTGAGCTGAGCTTCCCAGTACTAAAGTCTAGAATCTGTCTTGATATTTCAGCTTAAAATGAATATTTATCAAAAAACTAAATTTTAATTAGTATAAACTATTTTTAAATGTGATTTGAATATTTATATCTAGTAAAAGATTTCAGTATTTTATTCATGCAGTAAATAGATAGGAAGGTATATATACAGTGATTTTTTTTTTCTTTTTACTATTAAGAATGCATTGATACCTTGGAGAAAGATTGAAAAACTTTTCTGCTGCTTCTGTCATCTGATGAGACCCATTTAATTACAAGTACATTAAGCATGACACATGCATTAAATCAGTTTCAATTTTTGCTCTGTCTTTCACTTATTTTAATCACATTAAAATCATGAAAGTCCTAAACTTAAGAACATTTAGAATAGGGAACATACTGTTTTAAAAGAAAAACACTATGTAAGCAATGGTATAAGTGCAAATAGATATCGAACGTTGGTTCCTTTTTCTAAAATATTTCTATTTTGTATATATTATATATATATATATATATATATATATTTAAAGGATGCTGTGTAAGCAAATAGGTATAAAATATTTATTTGTTGGTTTTTAACATCTGTTCGTGCTTATTGCTGTTGCCATACCATTTATCTTTCAAAATTAGCAATTTTTCTATTACCACACTCTTTAAGGTACTTATCATGATGTATAATCAATATCAATATTAACTCATTGATATATTGTGATATTAAATTTCTGATATCGCCTTATTGCTAATATTTAAATTATCAGAGATATTACATTTTTTAGAGATTGCATTTTAAATTGGTTTTCATTTTAGAAATATCCTTGATTTATAATGATTATATGTTATTTTAATTTTCACTTAATAATTAAGTAGATTATACTCTTGTGCCATTAATTCCATGTATCAATCAACCAACTAAACAGATAATACTTGATAATTTGATCAGATAATGCAATTCTTTTAAAATTTTCAATCTTGATATTATGCATAAGAATACAGATATATCTATTTAAAAACTTCAGCAACATCCCATTATAATGATTTGTTAATGAGGAGCAGGGAAGGTTTACAATAAGTGTTTGGATTTTTAACTATATAATAATTTTAACCTTGGAAAGCTAAACTGTAGAATTTTGATGTACATTTCCATTAAATATTATTACAGAGGACCAGAACCTTAGCTTTCTGGGGTTAATGAACATATGATTGAATTTAATGCTATAATTATTATGTGGATTATCGTGTATGATCACATCATGAACTATCATGATATAACTATCATTCGACAAGCTGGTATTCAAATGTTTTTGCTTTTTTAGGAAAATCAAGAAAATATTAATGCCAAAGAAGAAGGTGTTGTGGTTGCACCAAAATAGAGAGCCACGGCTTTTCTTTAAACATCTGTCGTGGATGCTTGTGAACTACATTTCTTGAACTTCCAAACCAGGTGTCTGCATTGGTTTCATGCACATATTGATTTGAGTGCCTAGAAACTGTATGTATCACTACATGAAGGAAAAAATAATTCAGTTTTCCTGTTCACAATTGTTTGGGGAGGGGGATCCATTATGCAAATCTTCCATGTAACTCTTTTGTTAATCACAGTATTTTGTAAGTTGATATAAAGTATTAGTTTTTTAAATTTGAAAAATTACCAATTTTAAATGATTATAATATAACTGTTTTAAATTATAAATGTTTTAAATGACTATTTAAAGAAGAAAAGTATAGTTTCTTAAAAAAAGAAAATGAAAACTTGTAGTCATTCCAGAGATATACTTGTTGATTACTGAGCATGGGAAAGATAATGCTTTAGCCTGTTCAAAATTATATTATTGTATTTTTTCTTTGCATTATAAAAGCATAAGTTTTGTTGTATATGCATATTTTATTTGTGTCAATTTATTAATGATTATAGATTTTAAAATATGCAAATTTAATGTGTGCTGGATATTTCACTAAATTTTCACTAAAATTTGTAATTTTTTTCTGATATTGTTTAATCACATCACCGGCAACAGAGATAAGGAAAAAGTATTGTTATCCCTGACTTATCTCGGGGCTGCCGTTGAAGTTGTTAAATACATGCATGTATAAATACAAGTTTGGAGGTTAGTTTCATATCCCTTTCTTTTTTATGTATTCACGCTATACATAAGTATTAATAAAATTTCAAAAATGAGAAATTTGTTTTTAATAATGATAAAAGTATTTTATACATTAATATTTAACAATAAGTTATATATTGTTTGCACTGTATCATAGATGAAATGATTAATTTTCTTTTCTTAAAAAGCATGTTCATATTAAGCATATGTATTCAGCAAATTGTGATAATTAGTAATTGATTTATATATTTATTGTAAAAGAATTTTGTATATTAATTTCTATCTATAAATTATAATTATTAACATCTATTCTACTTTTTAAAGTTTGTGAAATAACTGCAGTTTCACAAGTGGAAATTAATCATCCAAAGACCTTCTTAAAACTTTTTTTTACCCTTATTTGTTGCATTTCATTATTTAGATTATTTTAATAATTGTAACAATTTTTATGTTATTTTTGTTTTAAAGTTTTTACAAAAAAAAAAAAAAAATATTTTTATCTAGTTATTAATATTTTCTATAAGTCTATTTATAGGTTTGAAATCCACTGCAAGTTGGACTGAAAAAAGAATAACTTTATTGAATAGAATTTTGCAAATTGTGTATTTAAGGGTCCAGGAACCTGAAGCCCAAAATTTCTCCAATTAATGCAATTCATATAAGATTGACCAAATTTACACTCAATTAATATTGCTCTATAAGGCGATCACATTAAAAAAAAAAAAAATTTCAGCTTCAAACTTTAATCTTTATATACAAATTTATATATTTTTTATCTTATTAGGGCCCCCCAAACTGAACCAAAATTAGTAATACAAGAAATAGCAGGGTTCGTACGGTCCTTGAAAGTCCTTAGAAGTGCTTACATATTTCAAAAGTAATTTTTAGTCCTTAAAAGTATACAATTATTATATATGTATATATACTATATATATATATATATACTATATATATATATACTTATTTTTGTGCAAAATATGCAAAAAGTCCTTAATTTTACTGTTGTATTATTTCTTAATCACGGGTAAAGCTCTTTTGTGTTTCTTTGAATTTCTGATTTAAAAAAAATCAAAATACCCCTTTGCCTCCCCCCCTCCCCCCTTTCTTCCAAAATTTCACTTTCCCCCTTTTGCTCCCCACAGTACCAAAGTTTAAAATCTTTAAAACTCCAACTTTTTTGCTTTATTTGTTACTTTATAGTAACAATAAATAATCAATCATGAATTTCATTAACAATTTATTCCATCCCATTTATATCATTAAAATTTTCCCTTCTACACTTCCTCTTTTTTGCTCCCCACTAGCAGCACCCAAAGTTTAAAAACTCTTTAGATCTCTTTAATTTTATTTAAAAAAAAACTCTGTTTTATTTCTCATTTTATTGTAACAGTAAATAATCGATCATAAAAATGTCACCATTTGCAGAAATCGCCCAAAAATTAAGTCCTTTATTAAAAAATGGATATTATAATTCATTTGCTTATTCAATTTATAGGTCCTTACATTTTTTGAGTTTTGGTCTTTAAAAATCCTCGATTTTTATTTAAAGAAATGTGTACGAACCCTGTATAGATATCTATGTTAGAATGTTTTTCCTCCATAGCAAAACAACTAAGTTGTAATTATTCGAATCTTCATTTCGAGTTTACAGGCGGGAGCACCAAAGTGCATCAGGACCTGGGCCTCACTTTGACTTGATCAGACCCAACATAAAATTTTCTGTAAATTGCATATTTTAAAACATCAGCTGAATTAAAGAACAATATAAATAAATATCACTCATTAAATACGACTGTGTCAACTTAGAAAAAAAAAAATTCAAATGTTTCAATTATTTATATTTGAGGGAACTTTTTTTTTTTTTTTTTTTCCGCAGTTCTAATGAATCAATTTGTTTGACCTTTTAAGTACTTTGTGAGTCTTAGACAATGCATTTTTTTCCTTCTTTTCTAAGTATGTATTATCTTAGATTGAGTATAAAATTAGCTGTCTCTCACTATGCATTTTTTTGTGTTTTTTAATGCTTTTTTCCGAAGAATTTATGAATCATGAAGTTGTTTTGTAAAATATAGTTTTTAGATCTTTATAATAAAAATTTTAAATTGACTTCTTCTTTCCAAATTGAGTTATAAATATAACTTAGAAAAGAAAAATATTAAAACTTAATGTGTTATATTCTTATTGTAATCCATTTTGAATGTATATTTTATATTTTCCTGATAATTAAATCTGCTCGTAAATACATTGCTAGTAAATATAATCTCACTGACTATGCAATATTTATAAATTATTGAAATCAAAGCACTTTTTACATGCAGTATGACTGTTTGTATAGCAAACAAGTATGAAATTTTCTTGTAAAGTGTGGCTGAAGTTGGTGTTTTAAATCACAATTGTTATTTCACAATGTATAATTTTTACTGTAATCCCTCCCCCCCCCCCCTTTTTTTTTTGCATCATTGTTGTTTTCTTTTGGGCGAAAGAGGAACAAGAGCAGTTGCTATACTCTGTGCCATGTAGGGAGGATGTTAAAATTTCTACTTTCCAGTTATTTCCTGAAATCTGATCACATTAGCTTTTTTTTTTTTCTCAATCGGTGAATGTTGTTATTAAAAGTGTTTTATACTTGTGTTCATTGCATTTCCCCCCCCCCCCCATATAGAGCTGCAAGAAAAATTTTAATTGGTTTTCTAGATAATGCTCAAAATGCTGCAAAATTTAAATGCTTTCAGCATGAGAATTTTGTTTTTAAAAATGTTCATTTTAAATCTTTTAGGGAACCATAAAAATTTTTAATATATTTATATACTTTCATTTAAGGTGATTATTGTTCAAAATGTAACTGAGAGAACTATGAAGTAACATAGATAACTATGTACAGTAATCCCTTAACATTCGCGAAATAAAAAATGAAGAACATTTCAACATTCGCGAATACTTAACTGCGTTATTTGCGAATTTTGTTTTATAAAGAATATTTTTTTACAAAATAAACTCGCTTTATTTTACTAACTCCATAATTCATTTCACACGGGCATTGTACTGTATAGCCTAAGTTCCAAGAACTTCAATCCTTGTATTGAGTCAAAATATACATCAGTAATTCCGGGAAACCCGAAATGTCACTTGAGGCTAAAAATAAAAAAATCCAAAATTTTTATTGCAAGTAAAATTTTTTTCTGAAAAAATTGTATGAGAAATTTTAAAACTTCAACAACAACTTGTTGAGAAAGCAATAGAATGCGATCCTTAACCGATGAGGAGTCTTAATTTTAAAAGAGAAATCGAGACCGCAACTTTTCCTTATATGAAAATTCATTTGTTCTTCCAAACAATCGTATATCAATAGATTTTTTCAACCTTCAAATAGAACTTTGTACAATATGTTTATAATTGTTCAAATTTATTTACAGCATGTAATTTTTAATGCTTAATCTTAATAAATGCACTTTTTAAAGCTTAATAACTATACTTTTTACGTTTCAGTTGTTTCTTTCCATTAAAACAAAATCTTAAAACCTAACCCCTTTGCCTAACCCTAGAAGATAGTCTCAACATTCATGATTTTGACATTCGCGAAGGTGTCCACGAACCTAACCCTCGCGAATGTTAAGGGATTACTTTATGTGAAATTGTGGCTCATCAATATTATTATGCTATTGTGGCATAGCGTTAAGCTATGCTGAGGCTTCAAAGTTCAAACTCTTTGTTAGGCAAATGTTTTAAAACTTAGTTTTGTTAAAGTTTGATTACTCTTTACAGATTATCAAATTTTGATTTCACACTGTCCAATTTTCCCCTATAAAAAAATTATTGTACTTGGCAGTTTATCAAAATGCATTAAATTTCATATTCTTGATATAGAAATTCTGCGAGAGCTAAATAATTTTGAAATAATTATGAGGTCTAAACTAGGCAATTATGCTTAACTTTTTATTTATTTATTTTTTATGATTTTTGACTATTTTGGGAATAATAGAACTGTAATCTTTCAGTATTATGTTATCTACAACTTAAATTGTATATAATGATTTCAGTAGACTACCATTATTCATTGTTACTTAGAATATTCTTTCATTTTATAACAGGACACATTAAATTGCTATCTATGTACTTAATCTGTTGTTTTTTATAAATTTTTCAGTATGAATGTAATTAAAATCAGTCTTATCATATTTTACGTTATAATATAAAACTAGTATGCTATGCCCATCTCAAAACTTTCTTCTATATCCTTCTAATATATTGATTGGCATCAATGATTTTGATCATAAAGCATAATGCATTTCTTTGATTAGAGTGATCAGTGAATTAAAAAAGGAACAAAACAACACCGGCCTGTGTTGATTATTAAAATGCAAAATTAGATTAACCTATACATTTTTATTCATTGAACTGAAATATAAAATTTGGGGTTTTGCTACACAATAGAAAATAAGATGCAGCTATAATGTTTCTCACAAAAAGCATAGAACTAATATTTTGTAATCAGATCTACAGATGTGTCAAAAATGAGAGATTTGTGCAACAATGAGGTTAAAAGTTTATGAGAGAGACACAAGAATAGAGTTAATAATGCTGCTAACCATGCTCGCTAAATTGCATCAATTGATTGTGGGCCTGATTAGGAATCTTTTCCCATGCATAGGATAACAGTGCCCCCTGTTTAATGATCAAAGTCAAAATTGAATTAGCATGTATTTATGTCAAGGCGTATCAGAATATTAAGTTTGATGTAATAATATACAGTAAAATTAGATTAATTTTACTTTTCATAAAAATTTTGAATTTCCTGTACCCCCCCCCCCTTCCCCCCTTTCCCTTCCAATGTCATTTTATCAAACTTTTTTACAAGCTATTATAATTTTTTTGTTGTGTGAGCAAATGGTATTCCATTCGCTTTATTACTTATTTATTTATTGCTAGCCACATAATATGAATATTCCTGTGTAAAATTTTTAAAGATACTCAAACATTGTGTCGTTAGTCTAACTAGTTTTTGCATTTCTGTTAGTGTTTTTTTTTTTATTTATATTTTATATATTTATTTATTTTTTAATTTAAAAATTAAAAATAAAGTTATTGTAGAGTATTGGTTATTACATGAGAATCTATTTTAAATTGTGAAATAATATACATATAAAAAAAGTTTTGTTGTATTGTTGTACTTCTTATTACCTTGGTTTTTATATTGTGTGTTATATTGTCAGAATTATTGATTATTTATTTGTAATTATAATTTTTTTATTATTCTTTCTCCCTCCCAATACACACACTGAAATGATTATTAATCAACGATTCTTCTATTTTCATTGTTTTATGTTGCGTACATATTAAAGAATTTGGAGGGAATTTGATAGATTTTTATTTTGCTGTTAAGATATATATATATTTTTTTTACATCCCTTTTTAACACTTTTCAACTTAGTTGAAAAGTGTTTGATTTCGGTTTGTCTGTCTGCTGTCTGTTCCATAGTCCGATTGCCATGAAATTTATAGGAAGATGTTATTGGGTTGTCTATGGCATGTTCGGTATTGAAAATGAAGTGTGTAGTTTATGGTTCATTTACAGGGATACTCAAAAGAATTCCGTTACATTACAGTCTATGGAGAAAAATAGCCTGCAGTGTATTTTAATAATATTACAGTATTTTAAACATACTGAAATTTATATATATCACTAAGACGTACTACACGGCGCTTACTGTAGAATATGATGTGCATAGAATTTATTTTTCATTTACAGGGACACACAAAAGAATTTGGCTACAGAAGAAATTGAACAATAATTGATCTATCAAAGCCTAGGAACAGTAATTACTGGTAGTGCGATTTCAGTTGTGGTACACATTTTTAGATTGAACTATTTTTTAAATATTACTTGGTGTGTATAAATTCTATAGATCATATACAGAGCTGCACAAATGTTTTGAAGTATATATATATTTTTTTTTTTGGTGGAAATTGTTGGATGGAAATTTTCATCTGTGCTATTCGTTTAACTGAACTAAATTTTAACATACTATGTAGTATACATATAATTCTATAGATCATATACAGGGTTGCACAAAAAAAAAAAATCTACTACTGATTGTAATTACAGAAATTGAGTTTTCAAATGTGTTATGCGTTTTCCAAATTGTATATTTAGGCATCATATTTCACATTAATAAACTGCGAAGTTTTGTTACAGTATTCTGAATGTGTTGGAAAGTGTTTCATAATCTATGCTGGGCGCTTGATTTTTCGTTCTTGTCTATTTTACTTTTTTTTTTTTTTTAACATATTGAACGCCAAGATTTCTAGGAAACACAATTTCAAGTACATATTAATGCTTCTGCATTTTAAAATATTTTATCATTAAAAGTTTAAGTATTCCTCACTTAACAACCTGTTGGCTTTATTGATTCCTCAAATTTTATGCCTGGCTTACAACTGTTTTTAAAAAACAAAATTTTTATATTTTCCCACATTATTTTTGTTCAATGTTCCTTGAATTCATCATTACAGTTGGTTTAAGTATCTTTCAATTGCAAAGTTGTATATTATATTTTGATGCTTAGAAAGTCTTTATAGTGGATCTTTGATTATTTTTTTATTTTTGTGTGTGTGTATATATTTTTTATTCAATTTAGATATTGTCAAAAAATATTAAATAATTATTCAATTAATATTTGTATTTATTATAACATTTAATTGTATATAATTTTGTAATACTGTTTATGTTAATTATTTATGTGAATGTTTGTTATTTATAAAGTTAAAACCAAAGTTTTAAATGTTTCCTAATTCTATACAAACAGGTTACTTGTTTACTAATTCATTTTATAATAAAATCATGGGATCTTTTGATCATTAAGTGAGGATTACATATACTTTAAAGCAAGTAAATTTATTTAAGTATGCCTCTTCAGTTAAATAAATCCATTAAACATGGCTCTATTCAATTTAACAAAATACATTACAATATACAGTGAAATACATTTAACATGAAAAATCATTTAACACGAAATGATATAGCAGTCCGGACAGTATACTATTCAATTTAATGCATTTTTTTCTTCTTTTAACACAAAACAAAAATCGTTTAACACGAAAAAAATTCGCTTTCGAGCTAGTTAGTTTGAGTGGAAATGGATGAATTTGTATTAAAACTATTGAAGTTTGGGTGAAAATCAGTGAATTTCGTATTTTTTGTAAATTAGTTTATGTTTTATGAGTATAATGGCTGAGAAATCAGTGTGAAAACAAACTGCCATTTCTTTGGCATTGCCATGTCTACTTTCTCAACAATAATAAAAACGGGGATCCCATTATGTTCTTTAATGTTTGAGCGCAGTAATTTTAAACCAGTGAGAAAACGTATGAGAACTGCTAAGCGCGAAAATTTAGAGACACCCTTGCATATTTGGTTCAAACAAGCTAGATCTCAGAATGCTGAAAAAGACACTTCAAAAAAGAGATATTTGATTTTCTCACCAAAAAACAATTTTTTTTACTTTCTTTTTATCCTAATGGATGCAAATTACTAGTAGTTTAACAGGAAATTGAAGTAAAATTTGACGACATCGAAAATATTTGTGGGTTTTGTTCTTTTTTATGAATCTTTTAACGTGAGATTTTTTTAACACGAAAAATTTTTTCGATCCCCTCAGTTTCATATTAAACGTATTTCACTGTATGTATTAGTAGGATTCTACAGGAGGGGGGAAGGGACAGATTTGCACTGGAAAAAAAAAGAGGAATTGAGGCTGTTAAAGTAACTTTTAGAAATGGGGATGAAGGGAACATGCAGGATAAAGTTGTTTTAAAAATTAAGGATTAAATGAACATTTGTAGATCATACAAAATCTAATACTTTTTCTGAATTTACAGGATGCTAGTGAATAAATAACAGATTAATGTTTGTACAACACACTATGTGATATCAGTTGAACATTCAACTTGTAAGAAAATCTCATATAAAGATTAAACTTTTGAAAGTAAAAAAAAAAAATTATATATGCACATGGTATGACTTTGAAGTCGTAATATTGCATTCAGTATATTTCAATTCGTGTAATTTATATATATTTCTGTTAATTTTCCAGTTTTAATTGATATTTTATTCTTTTTGTTTTCTGTCATCAAATTATGGCTTTACAAAATCAGATTGTTTAAAAATCATTTCAAATTTAAAAGAAGGTTTTATTCCTAATATATTTTTTATTTATTTGCTTGGTCAGAAAATTCTTTTAAAAATGCCTTCTGTTAGTTTAAAATGGTTAGCTTTTACCTTGAAAAAGGAGTTGCAATGTTCTAATAATTTGTCAGAATGATTAATTAATACTTTGATAACTAATATTTTGATTTGAAAGTAACATAAAAGTTAACTATATATATAATTAAAATTAAAACTGTTCTTTAAAATGAATTTAAAGGTATTTTCTGTAAAAGATGTATATTATTTATTCTACATTAAATCCATGAATTCTTGTATAAAAATTACGATTAATTAGTACTTGCATTTATAAATTATTATTTAGAAAATCTTATCAAATTTCTTATTGTTTGCAGTGAAATGTATTGTATAAATATTATTCACATACGCATTTTAAGCATATGTTATGATCATAATTAATAAAGGAATCCTTGCAAACAGAGATGCATACTGCCATGGACAAATTAAAACATATACATTAGTAAGTATTTTGGTTTATATGTTTAGTTTAGAAAAATGTCTCTTATTGTGATATATAATGAATATACTGTTCAAATATTATTTTTTACATACATTTTTAATACATTCATTATGATCGCAATTGAAATCTGATTATGACAAACATTAGATTATTCGATCCTAGATTATTCAATTTATAATGTACAAATATGGACAATCCACAAATTATTGGAAGATTATATATTGATGTTTAACAGATAATGTTGGAATCGCAATGTAGTGTGTGTGCATATTCTTTCTCCCTCCCTCTGACACACACACACATAATTTTAAAAAGTTTGTCACCTAATGTGACTTTTATTGTTCTTGACGGGAATAATAAGATGACATCTAATTTGAAATTTAAAAAATTCATTTATACTCTGACTCATTTATACTCTCCATTATTATTATTATTATTATGCTTTTTTTTTTAATCACAATAAACATCTTAATACTATTTCTCAAAATATATTTATGTAAACCGTAAAATAGTTGTTGCAATCTGCATAACTTTTTTTAATGTGTATATAAAAAAGGAATGCATTGTCTGTGGGTGGTTATTATTGAAATAATCTATATTTTTAGTCAGTTATATTTTTTATTTATTTTTTTTAAATGACTTTTAAAATCTTATTTAACTTAGTCGGTAAATATTATTTGTATTGTTTAAAATTTGCTAACATACCAATTAAAATTGTTTAAAGAAATCTTATCAATAAGTATAATTCAAGATGAAACAGACTCCATCTGAAGTTGTGTACATTGAATCTTAAATAAGTTTTTTAATTGCTATTATTTTTCCAAAAGCATTGTAAGTACATGTTAATTTAAACCTGTCTTATTGTATGGTTATTTTCAATTAACTTTAAGTGCATATTAGCTTTAGAGAATAAAATAAAAGTTCTCAAATGTAATGACGTTTTACATTCTTCAAATAAATAAATGAATGCACTTTTAAAATTATTTATTTTTATTGAAAAACACTATGAAATAAATACAAAAGAGAAATTTTAAAATATTATTTAACAGATGTTAGAAATTTTTTGAGGAGATCAGTACTTTGTTCATAGCTGTGCAATATTGCAGTACCTTGGTGAATTTTTTTTCCTCTTTGTTTTTATTCAGTAAAATATACTGTCTTCAATTTCAAGGTCAATATTATAAATGAAATATTGTAAAAGAACTGAATATCAAGCTGTAATCTGTTAAGCTTGCAGATACATGTTCTTTAACTCTTAGTAATTAAACTTTGTGAAGTACTTAAATATGATAAACTACAAAGAACTTATAAATTATTTGTTAAAATTCATAGCAATTGCCAATAAATATGCTAGTTCTTTTATGTTTTAATGTCCAACTTTTTGTTCACATTATTTGTAAACTGACGTATTTATGTGGAGAAAAAAAACCCAAACAATTGGGAATGAACTTGTTCATAGTGTATTAAATCATAATTAAACCTGTCTCATTGTGGGGTTATTTAAAATTAACTTTAAGTTGCATATTAGCTTTAGAGAATTAAAAAAATAATTCTAAAAATGTAATGACTTTTTTTTTTTTTTTTTTTTTTTTACTTCTTTCAAATAAATAAAATGAATGCACTTTTTTAAGTTATACATTTTTATTGGAAAACACTTATTTTAATTATAAATTTTAAAAGAAAAATGCATTTTATGTTTTTATAGAAGTATTTTTAAAAAAGACACTTTACCAATGTAAAGTCACAGTAGCTTATATAAACATGTGAAATATCTGTAGTTGTTTATAAAAGAGGGGCCAAGATTATATTTGTTAGTTTCGTTAGTTTCTGATTTAAAGTTATTTATTGTTTTTAGTTGATCAAATGGTGCAGTTTTTTCTAAAAAGTAAATTACATAATCAGCTTGCTTAAGTGATTGAATTATGGAGGTGGGGAGAGGCTTAAAGTGTTAGCTAATTTGCTTCTTTAATGTTATTGGGCTCTTGACATTGGTTTTTAAAGTAATCCCCCTTCCTCCCTTCCCAACCAGGGAATCTGTATTTACCTGTAATTTGATTTATTTGTGCATATTTGTTTGTAATTTGATTTATTTGTTATATAGCATGGTATAAACTCTAAAACTAAAATTTTTATACATTGGCCCCCCTTTTATTTGTCATAATGCAGATACTTTTATTATTATATTTGTTAGGATATCTTCCCCATGAAAACATTATATACTACTATATTATTTTAACTATGTGTGAAGTATTTAAATATGAAATAAGTTCTGTCTAATTAATAACAGTAAAGCAGTATAATGTTCAAGAATGAATTGTTTTAAATGTATATTTTTCTTTTTAAAAAATTTTAATGCATTTTTAGTATTCCAATCACTTTGATCTTGCCATACAAAGTGTACTAAGAGTCACAATTTTGTGTGATATGTTTTAATTGAATTGTTATTTGTTTATAGATTATAGCATATATGTTTGATATGTGGTTTCTGTTGGGGTTTTATTCCTTTTTCCCTTATGCTTTCTGAGCACATTCTTTTTAGAATCGGATTTGTACAGCAAAGGAGTTGGGAAAATATGCAATTGTATAATAAAATTAATTATTGTTATACTTTTAAAGTTTCTCTTTCTTTTCTGTAAGTGTGATTTAATATGGTTCAGATATTGTGATATGGTAAATCCCACTTAAAATAATCATGCTTGTTATTACAATTTTGATTCTTATAAGTGAAATTTATAATCATTTCTATGCAAGTTCGAAAATTCTAAATAAAATTTCAAGTATCCAACTAAATTTATATAAAATAATTTAAATATGATAGAAGAAAGGAGATTTTTGTAAGCAGCAATTAGAAGCAATAAAATAATTACATACCTTTTTATTTATTTTCCATATCAAATAGAGGACTGGGTATTTAAAACATTTTTTAAGTTACCTGATGCAGTGAAGATTGTACAAGGAATTTTCCTGAATCGTAAAACACACAATAAAGTTTAATGATGATCAAGAATCATATTTTTCCATTAAATTCTGCTTTTCAGAAAAACTAAAGCTCTTTTTTAGTCTGTGACGAATTTTCAAATGTTTTTAACACTTATTAATTTAGTTTGTCTGTCTGTGCTGTAACTTGTGTAAATATACTCTGATTGCCATGAAATTGGTATATATTATTGGGGTTTACTATGGCATGTTCGGTATTGTAAATGAAGTGTGTAGCATTTTTGGTTCATTTACAGAGCCACTCAAAAGAATTCTGTTACATTACGGTCTGTGGTGAAAAATCATTTTGCCGTGTATTTTAAAGATATTACAATATTTTAAACATATTGAAATTGACATACATCACTGAGGTATACTACAAGGTTTTTACTATAGAATATAGTGTGCATGAACTTATCATTCATTTACAGAGACATACAAAAGAATTTGGCTATAGAAGAAAATTAGCAATAATTAAACTATTCAAGCCTACAGACAGTAATTGCTGGAAGTGCATTTTCAGTTGTGGTATATGTTTTTAAATTTAACTATTTTTTAAATAGTACTTTGTGTGTATAAATTCTATAGACCATATACAGGGTCGCACAAAAGTTCTCAACAACATCTGCTTATTGGCAGAAATTGCTGAGTGGAAATTTTCAACTGTGCTATGCGTTTAACTGAACTAACTTTTAGCATACTATGTAGTATGCATACATATCTGTAGATCATATACAGGGCTTCACAAAAAAAATCGTACATTTTAATGACTACTCATGGTAATAGCAGAAATTGGGTTTTCAGATGCATTATGCATTTTCTAAATTATTCATTTAAACATCACCTTTCACCTTAGAAAACTGCAAAGTTTTGTTTTTGTATTCTGAATGTGTTGGAAAGTGTTTTTGAATCTGTTGTATGCATGATTTTTCGTTCTTTTTTTTCTTCTTTGTTTTATATTATTTTTAGAGAGTATCTTAATTCTCACAGCCAGTCGAGTGATTCTTGTAAGCGAAAGAACCAGAATGTTATAACATGTATTTGTTTCTGGGATTTCGATTTATAACCAATGATAGCAGTGGTGGTTACTGTATATGTCAAAATATGATGACCTTATAGCAGCTATACTCAGTCTGCAGCCCACAGGTCACACCTGTGACCTGCTGACCTTTTTTGTATGGCCAAACACTTGCGATCTTTAATCCATACTTATGAAAATTTGAGATATGCATAAAAGATATTTAAGACTAATAACATAAAACGAAACGCAATTTTTCACCTAGATTCAACATCAAATAAATAATGTGAACATTAAAAAGGTCCACAATCTTACTTAAAAGGTGACTAATGTAATGAAAAAGATGTTACAAGTTTAAAATATACATTTTATTTAAAACTTCTTAGTACTTTTAAGCCTTCCAGGCTCATCATCAGAGAATATATTAATAACTAAATGTTGTTTATTTATACAAATACATCACTTTGTTTTGAAAATGAGAGAGCCAATAATTACTAGAAATGAAAGTAGAATTAGCAGTAGCAATTTCTTGGATTGAATTTGATTAGAGGAAATATATATTATTATTATTAATTGTAGTTCTATTTATTTTATGACATCACTTTGTTTCTCATACGTCACTTTCCATGAGTAGAAAAAAATATTTAACTTCTGTACTGGGGATATTGTACGATAGGGCGTCATTACATACTTGATTGCTTTTACACAGGATTTCTATTGATTCTCTTATAGTGGATGCATAATAATTGGATGTTGGGAATATGATTTTTGCCCGATCAAAATCTATTGCGATATTCTGATTGAAACTTAAACGAAAGAGAGCTGTGGATTGATGACAAAATTTTATGTATGCTTTATGTTCTTTTATTCTTTCTTTGAGTTTTCTTTTAGTCATTCGGATACACTCCATTAGTCTATTGTTGTCAGTTCTAAAAGGAATGGTATATACATCAGCTAATTCATCTTTCGGTGTTGGATCTATTTTCGTACAAATTAACTCTTTTAATTTTCTTGGTGGACAGGCTATTATATTTATATTGTGTTTCAGTAGAGCATATCTTAATTTTTCATGCAGAACAGGGAAATAATTAAACTTTTTGTATATCATTTTTTTTATATCAAAAAAGAAAACCATAAAGAAATGATATACAAAAAGTTTAACTATTTCCTTGGTCTGTGTGAAAAATTAAGATATGCTCTACTGAAACACAATATAAATTTAATAGCCTGTCCACCAAGAAAATTAAAAGAGTTAATTTGTATGAAAATAGATCCATCCAACACCGAAAGATGAATTAGCTGGTGTGTATACCATTCCTTTTAGAACTGACAGCAATAGACTAATGGAGCACATCCGAATGACCAGAAGAAAACTCAAAGAAAGAATAAAAGAACATAAAGCAGACATAAAATTTTGTCGTCAATCCACAGCTCTCTCTCGTATAAGTTTCAATCAGGATATCGCAATAGATTTTGATCAGGCAAAAATCATATTCCCAACATCCAATTATTACGCATCCACTATAAGAGAATCAATAGAAATCCTGTGTAAAAGCAATCAAGTATGTAACGACGCCCTATTGTACAATATCCACAATTTGTGGTTCAATATCCTGAAAATAAATCCTGAAAACCTGAGCAAAATGACGTATTAAAAAAAAAAAAAAAAAAGTACAGAAGTTAAATATTTTCTTCTACCCATGGAAAGTGACGTATGAGAAACAAAGTGATGTCATAAAATAAATGGAACTTCAATCAATAATAATATATATTTCCTCTAATTAAATTCAATCCAAGAAATTGCTGCTTCTACTTTCAACTCTAGTAATTATTGGCTCTCTCATTTTCAAAACAAAGTGACGTATTTGTATAAATAAACAACATTTAGTTATTAAGATATTCTCTGATGATGAGCCTGGAAGGCTTGAAAGTACTAAGAAGTTTTAAATAAAATGTATATTTTAAACTTGTAACATCTTTTTCATTACAGTAGTCGCCTTTTAAGTAAGATTGTGGACCTTTTTAATGTTCACATTATTTATTTTATGATACTTAAGACTTTTACTACTGTTTTACGTATTTCTAAAATAAGACAAAATCTGCCTTTTATAATTAATTTAAAAGTGTTAAAACATCTTAAAAATCTTTTACTCATACTAAATTTCTTTTTCATGTTGCCTGCTTGCATTATAGTGGTATTTGTATTTTTTTAATCAACACTAATTAACGTCATTTAAAAATTAATTAAATTTGTACTTATACATATCTACTTATATTGAAAGCAATAACGTTTTTACATTAAGCAAAATTGTGGTTTATGAAAGCAAATCTCCTGATTGTTTTAACATTGGAGGTTGTAAATTCTGCATTATTATATTACCAGTGAACCCAACCCAGCCTCCCAGGGTACAAAACATTGGTGAAAATTATTTTGAAGTGACTAGATTTTATACAGTTAATGTATTTTCAGATTGCCACACATGAAGAATAACAATTAAGTATTCAAATAAAGTTTTGAAATTTATTTTAAAAAGGGTACTTTTGTATTAGCCGCATGTCAAAAGTTAGTCGCCAAAGACTATTTATCACAACTGTTTTAATTCTGATTATTTTAGTGTTTAAACAGATAGTTTTAATACGTATCTGTTAAATTTGTATTTCTTTTATATTGCTTTATTTACTAATGAAGTTTTAATTTCATTATGGAATATTAGCTGGAAACAAACACTGAACTATTTATATCGTTTAAGATGCGAACGAGTTAATCTTCTATAATTGGGCTGCATGTTATAGAGATAGATTTTCAAAAGTTCATGCTTGTAAATTATTTATCTGTATATATAAAAGAGGTTATTTAGTCCTGCTTTCCTTTATGCTCATGTGTTTAAAAATTATCTTAAACAAGGGGGAGGGAGTTGAAAAAAAGAAAAAAAACTATTTCAAAACTTCATTTTTGGAAGGAAAAAAAAAGGGAGGAGGCGGGAATTTTATATTTTTCTCGCATATCGGCATTATTTTACTTTACATTAGTATGTTGAAAAATTGTCTTGCACGCGAGTTTTGATAAAATATTCTCTATTTAGCTTATTTCCAGTTTAAATTCTTCATTTAAAAAAAAACATGACCTAGGTTGCAGACCTCTTGCATTTCTGTTTGAAAACCTTTCCCCTCCCTAGATTTCACTTTGCCGGTGCCCATGCATACAATTTCATCAAATTATGATGGGAGAGAAGTACACAGCTAGATTCTTTATTTACCATTATTATTTTAAAAAAATATTGAAGCATTAAGTAATTTCAAATGAATAACATTAAAAATAATCTAATTTCTTTCATGTGTCATTTTATTTTTGTCTAATGAGAAATGAAGGAATGTCTTTTATTATTTTATAATAAATGAAGATTTTTACACTTTAGAGAAAATTTCATTTATATGACAGATAAGTTAAATATTTATCCATATTTTAGCCTAAAATAGAAGTGTATACGTGTGTGTGTGGTGGAAGAAGCATTATTGAAGTCATTAAATAAATTTGATAGAAGACTTTCTAATAAAGCATGAACAAATAAATACATTTTAAAATTTATTAAAATGTTGGTAGAGGTACATAAAATAAATTATTATGTAAGCTTATTCATACATATTCCATGTACACTTTTTAAATGCAGTGTCCGTGCATTTAATAAATATCTTAAATATTTTAATATTGAAGTAGCTTAAAAGTATGCTTTTGTCTGGCTCATCATTGTTCTCAAGATATTCAGCCTCTGCTTTAATAAGTGTTATTCATTCTTCTGAACAGAACCATGTACTTTAGTTGCAAATGAGTATGTAAAGGAGGAAATTTCTGGATTTTCTTGAAAAGTGTGCATTGGTAAGTAATTTGTTTATTTTCCTTGAAAAATACTTTGTTTTTGTTTCTGCTTGACATTAAATCATACCCTAATAGCATACCAATATTGGTTATATTGAGGGCCTAATACTGCATCAATATTGCATTCATTGGATATATTTTCTATGGAATACCAATATTGGTTAAATATTCACTTTACATTGAAAATATTTGCAGCTTAATGGCTAAATATTTCTTGCCAATAGTCAATATTAGCGAAATGTAAGTACACTAATTTTGGGATGATATGTCATGCCAATACTGATCCAAGATTTTGATCCAATATTGTTTTGCCACTTAGGGTAACATTTGATGCTGATATATTACTAGTATTCGGGTATCAGTAAAGAAGAATCTCTAATGAAATCTTCTAAGAATATCTGATTGATTTTTGCCTTAGAATACAAATTTTCTCGAACAACAATAGCTTTGCCTTTCACAGGTACACCTTCTATGAAAAGATTCTGATCATTTGTTGGGTCGTTAAGCATGATATCACAATTAAAATGCACTTGGACTTCTTTTTCAACATACCCTAATTCACCTACTGTCGTTGATGTGGTGACGTCATCTGTCAGAGAGGTATCGTTGATTAATATCCTACCAATTACTTCACCAGTTTTGGTATCAAAAATATTGTAAATGTCTTCATGACTGATTGTTTCTAATATAAACCCGTAGCCGTGAACATGACTGTCAGACCAAAAATAATTGTTGTTTTCATTCAGTGTTTCACCTTCGAAAGTTATTCTTTTGCCATACCCCAGTCCTATGCTTTCGAGATATTTTGCTTCACCATCAAAAATGTATTCATTAGTAAAATTTTTTCTCACTTTATACCGAAATCCGGGGATGATATCTTTATCAACGTAAGTACCTGAAAAAGAATAACAATGAATATTAAATATTGAAAAATTTTCTTTGCAATATGTATGTAAGCAAATACCCTAAATGTTTTACCAACAAGATTTTATAGCAGGGCTATCAGATTTGCCGGCCAAAAAATGCCCATTTTCCCTTTATATTTTTATATAGATTAATTTATTGGGAATTAATACAATTAAAATCCCACTCTTAGATTTATAGGCTCTGCTATATTACTACTGAAATCATATTCTTTTTTCTTTCTTTCTCTCTCTCTAGGTTTTTATTTTATTTTATTTTTTTTTTTTAACTTTCTTATATCTTTACAAGAAAAAATGATTCATGAAAAAATTTGACTTCCTGTTTTCAACGGATTTATATGTTTTAGAACGACTTGAACACGATTTGACTGTTTTTATAAAATGTTTGTCTGTATCTGACAGAAATTTTGTGGATGGTCTACCTCAAGAACTAATAAGCACTGAATATAATTAAACTTCATTTTAAGTTAGACCTTGATATAAATTATTGCTGATTAGGTTTTGGTATATATCGCCCAACAGGTGTCGCTGCTATGCTGCATTTTCCTGATTTTCATGATAGCAATATCTCAACTAATGCACCCGATTTCATGGAACTTTTTATTCCATTAGACCTAGACATAAATAGACTCTGATTATGTTTTGGTGTAAATCGCACAACATGTGGCACTGGTATGTTGCATTTTTTACTATTTCCGCGATAGCTCTATCTCAATAATTAATGCACAGAATTTTATTAAACTCCATATTCTGTTAGGTTATGATATAAATAGATGTTGAATAATGTTTGGTGTATACTGTCCAGCAGATGCTGCTTCTATGCTCACAAGGGAACCACTTTAGGTGTTGCTCGCACCTAGTATTGAAACCTGTTGCATTTTAAAGCTCTATATTAGGAAGTTTGGGAATCGATAAAATTTTTTTGTTAAAATAATATTTTTTGATTTTACAGCAGATTAACTTTCTGAAAATGCAATTTTCTAGACCACTTTTCGGGCTTTTAACGTAAGTTTAAAAAATAAAAAAAATAGTTAAAAATATAAATTAGTCAATAATAACTATAAAATGTTGAAAAAAGTTTTAAAATTCCTTCAAGAACCTACGAATTTGATTTACAAAAAATACAATATTATATTGACATATTTGGCGGGGAAAGATTGGCGTCTTTTTCGTCCCGTACAGTTTTCCAGCAACCCTAGCTCAGTATTTTCGCTATGTAGCGTGTTGTAATGGTTTGGACATAAACCTACGGGTATAAAGCTAGTGAAAATTTTGAAGTGCCATATCTGGCGACTTAACTCTCTTTTGGTGTAAAATTAACAAATAAAAATCCAATAATAAAAAATTATAAAAATATATATAAAATATGATTTTAACAAAGAATTTTTATCGGTTCTCTAATTTTTATGCATAGGGCTACAAAATGCACCAGGTCTCGATTCTAGGTGCGAGCAACATCTAAAGCGGTTCCCTCGTCAGTTTTTCACGATTTCCTTGATAGCCGTTTCTCAAGAACGAATAGTCTCATTTAATTTTGATTACAGATGTTTCATTCATATAGAAGAAGGTTTTGTAATCGCCACAACATACTAGTTTTTCCCCCCTTTTTAAGTAAAACATGCGCATTTAATATTTTAAACTTACCGATGGCGATAAGCTCTTGTGGTCTGAAACCTTCAACGACGTACTTAGTTGGAATATCTGCTACATCTTGTCCTCTAACCTCTTTCTGCCTGAGCTCTCTTTCCTGTAAAAGATGAAATAGACTGTATAAATAATAATTATACGAAGAGGCGCCCGTAGAAATTGGACAGAATAAAAATATTTAATAAGAATTTGTCAGGTGAACTTACAATAAACCTTCAAAAATAATTGAAATATAAAATCAGTCTTGCATTGATTCTAACTTACTGTGGTCTGACAGATTCTCTAAATGGACAGCCGTCAGTTTTAAAAACCCTGGCCAGATGATGAAGAAAGAAGGTTTTGTTTTAAATATAATGTAATGGCTGATTAGTCAAAATTACATAATTTTCAGAAATGTTTTGTTTATGCATGTCAAACCAAGATCTTTAAATAAATAATATGGTCTTTTTAGTCTTTTTTCATGTGGAAAAGTAGGCCAGTGAATATGATGTCATATTGACAAAATTGTTCTATAATTAAAATTCATATAAAAGGCACAAATTTAATGCACTAAAATTGCTTGCAGGTGCATACATATAAAATTATTTAAAATATATTAAAAATCCATTAGAAACACAAAACATTTTCAGCCAATTCACAGGGTCCTCTTCAGTGGTTATTTAAATGTTGTTATTTCTCTATGCGCTTATTTGTCTTGGAGACACCATTGTAAATTAAGGAATTATAAAAGGGTGGTACAAAAGATAAGATGACAGAAAAAGGTATTCAAATATCTAACAAAACAAGCCTTCATCTATATTATGTAGCAATTCCTTCCAAACTCCATGGATGTCATATGACAATGCATCGTTACAAACTATATCTTTATTAGAAATTATTTCAAGAGATTCTCTTGTAGTGGCTTTCTGGTAATTACTTGTACGAAAGATAATCATTTGTATTAATTCTTGTAAGCATTTATTTTTTTTAAATTATGTGTAAAATACATTAATTTCATTAGTTTTACCAATGACTTATTCATGACTGATTGATTCATTCAGTCTATAACATTTAAACTAAGTTGGGGCAACAATAAAAGGAAAAAAATACATATTTTGTAAAGGGGAAAAAGTTCATCTATTCTGTTATGTTGAAAAGGAAATTTTGAATGATTTTTAAAAAACTATATCTGAATCAAATAAAAAACAGTCTATGTCCTTTTTGGAGCCGTAATCTATCAGTATCCAAATTTACAAATGCATTAATTTTTAGTGAAAAATTAGGATACTTATTTCACAATATAAACTATTCCTTTAAAAACTAAAATATTTTAATTTGGCAACAGCACATCACATCTACTAAATGCAAATGAGAATTTCGTTCCGCCTACTTATACAGGGGTAGTACTTGTCCTGAAATTCCTGAAAAATGAAAAACGTCTTGAAATGTCCTGAAATATGGTAATATGTCCTGAAATTTCGCAAGTTTTGTACTATAGCACTAACAGTCATTATATTTCCACGAATATATATATATATATATATATATATATATATTCTTTTTTTGGCGCAATTCCGCGAATCATTCATTTTCGAAAAATATCCACAAAATCTGTATTTTGGAATTAATAGGTTCATAGGAGAGCTGGAAAATAGTGCAATATTTTGCGATCTGATGATGAAAAGCAGGAAGGGAAATTGCGAATTTCATTAATCGATCGTCGAAAAAAATTGTGATAGTCTTCAATCTATCTCTAAAGAACTGGGAAATGTAAGTTTTCAATCTCTCTCTAAAGAAATGGGAAATGTAGTCAATCATTCGCTGAAACTCGCAGAGATGCCACTTTTCCATTTTTTTTTTTTGACGGATTTCTACTTTTTTTGCTTTTTTAAAAATCGATCAGCGGTTCCCTGCGGAATCGGGAAAACAAAAAAATTGCGTTAATGTACGCTGCAAAAAAGACTGAGAATTTCGTCAAACGGTCCAGCAAACGTTCGCCAAAAAAAAAAAAGTCACGAATTTCAGCAAACGATCGGAGAAAAGGAACACTAATTTCGGCAAATGATCGCGGAAAGAAATAGCAAATTTTGGCAAACAATCATGGAAAAAATCTCGAATTTTGGCAAACTGTGTCGAAAAAAAAACACGAATTTTGGCAAATGATCGCTGAAAAAAGCGCGAATTTCGGCAAATGATCGAAGAAAAAAAAGTGAATTTCGGCAAACGATTGCAAAGTTTTGACAAACGACTGAGGAAAAATACACATTCGGCAAACGATTGAGGAAAAATACACATTCAGCAAACGATTGAGGAAAAATACACAATTTCGGCAAACGATTGAGGAAAAATACACAAATTCGGCAAATAATCGAAGAAAAAAATGCGAATTTCGGCAAACGATCGCGAAAAAAAACTGCAATTTTGGCAAACGATCGCGGGAAAAAAAAAAATCTCTTCTTTCTGCGAACGATCGTGGGAAAAAAATCCCGAATTTTGGCAAAAGATTGCGAATTTCATCAAATGATCCGGGAAAAAAAATCTTGAATTTCAGCAACCTATAGAAGAAAAAAACACTAATTTCTGTAAACAATCGCGGAAAAAAGTGCGAATTTCGTCAAACAATCGCGAAAAAAAAATGCACATTTCGGCAAAAAGTCGCGAATTTCGACGAACGATTGCAGAAAAAAGTAGTATGCCGGGTAAATGTGTCCTGAAATTGTACTGAAATATCGATAAAAGTCTGTCCTGAATTATCACCTAGGACCAGTACTACCCCTGCTTATAACTTGAGTTCCGCTGAATGGATTTTGATGGGACTTGCACCTTGCGTTGTTACTTACTTGGATAATTTTTCAGGAAATAGTTTAGTATATAACATGGTACTCTACGGTGCTTAGTTATACAATTAGGGAGAAAGTTTTATATTTAAATGAACTCGATTATGAAAAATTAGCCTTTTTTAAATTATTTTAGTAAACGCATCTCGATGGAACTGGCACTGTAACTTTGATAATTTTTCAGAAAAGGCTTTAGCATACAGCGTATTGTTCTATGTTACACAATTATGGTGTTAAATTCTATAATTAGATGAACCTGATAATGAAAGATTAGCCTTTCAGTGATGGAACAGCTGCGCCAAATCGATATTTCTGCGCCAAAACGATCATTTTTCAACAAAATTGCGCCCAACTGCGCCAATTCGATAATAATTCTTGAGCCAAATCGATCATTTTTCACTCGAATTTCGCCGAAATATTGCGATAAACATGCGAATTTGGTCAAAAGAAACCGAAAAACACGCGATGTTTATCAAATGATCACGGAAAAAAACGTGAATTTTAACAAAGGATCGCTAATTTCGTCAAAAAACGAACAAAACGCGGTCAAAGATCGCGGAAAAACGCGATTTCGTTTAAACATCGCGAATAAAACGCAGATTTCGCCAGAAGATCGCGAAAACACGCAAATTTTGTCGAAAGATCTCGAAAAACACGCGAATTTTGCCAAAAGATCTCTAAAAACACGCGAATTTTGCTAAAAGATCGCGCAAAATACATGAATTCCGTCAACAGATCGCGAAAAACACTTGAATTCCGTCAACAGATCGCAAAACGTGATTTCGTTTAAAGATCGCGAATAAAACGCAGATTTCGTCAGAAGATCGCGAAAACACGCGAATTCCGTCGAAAGATCGCGAAAAACACGTGAATTCCGTCACAAGATCGCGAAAAAACGCAAATTTCTCAAAGGATCGCGAGAAAAACGTGAATTTTGTCAAAGAATTCGTCCGAACACGAACAAAATACGGTCAAAAGATCGTGAAAAAACGCTAATTTATTTAAAAGATAGTGAAAAAACCGCAAATTTCATAAAGTCTCAAATTTCGACAAAAGATCGCGAAAAACACGAGATTTTCGTCAAAAGATCGCGAAAAAACACGAGATTTTCGTCAAAAGATCGCGAATAACACGCGAATTTCGTCAAAGGATCGCGAAAAAAATCTTGATTTTTGTCAAAGGAGTGCTAACATTGTCAAAACACAGTCAAAAGATCGTGAAAAAAACGCTGCTTTCGTTAAAATATCGGGGAAAAAACAGCAAATTTCATCGAAAGGTCGCAAAAACACGCGAATTTCGTAAAAAGATCGCTAAAAACACGCAAATTTTGTCAAAGGATCGCGAAAAAAACGTGAATTTTGTCAAAAGATCGTGAAAAAACACTACTTTCGTTAAAATATCGCGAAAAAACCCGCAAATTTCATCAAGAGACCCCGAATAAAACACAAATTTCGTCAAAAGATCGCGAAAAATATGCGAATTTCGTCAAAGAATCACGAAGAAAACGTGAATTTTCTCAAAGGATACCTAACTTCGTCAAAAAAAGAACAAAACATCGTCAAAAAATCGTAAAAAAACGCTACTTTCGTTAAAATATCGCGGAAAAACCCCGCAAATTTCATCAAGACCCTGAATAAAACGCAAATTCCATCAAAATATCGCCAAAAACACGCGAGTTTTGTCAAAGGATCGCTAATTTCGTCAAAAAACTAACAAAACGGGCTCAAAAAATTAGGAAAAAACAAATTTCGTTAAAAGATCGCGGAAAAAACACAAATTTCATCAAAAGGTCATAAAAAACCGCAAATTTCGTTACAAGATTTCGAAAAACATGCTAATTTCTTCAAAAGATAACGAAAAACACTCTGATTTCAACCAAGAGCCCGAATAACACGTGAAAATACGCGAATTTTGTCAAAGGACTGCGAAAAAAAGCGAATTTTGTAAAAGAGTCGCGGAAAAAATGCGAATTCCGTCAAAGAATTGCAGAAAAAACGGGAAATTCGTCAAAGAATACCAAAATGACAGTTTGATGCTCCAAAATAGTTATTTTCTGCTCAAAATGAGCATTTTTGCTGCTCCAAAATATTTATTTTCTGCTCCAAAATGAGCTTTTTTGCTGCTCTAAAGTGGCTTTTTGCTGCTCCAAAATGAGGTCCATGCTGTTCCATCACTGGCCTTTTAAAAAAGATTCTGCTGAATGGATTTCGATGGAACTTGCACTGTTAATTGTATACTAAAACCTTCCTGAAAAATTATCTAACATATTTTCTATGTCTGTTGAATTGATTTGGACTGGACTTGCAAAGTATTTTAATTTTCGTTTCAAACATGACGTTATATTCATCTACATTTTAATAATTTAATTCTTGTCAGCAATTATTTCATTTTAATATTACTGCGGGTTTTAAATTTGCGGCAACAATAAAGAGAACAAAACCATTTTTATAGGAAAAAAGTCTATTAATCCCGTATAAAAATAAGAAAATTTTGAATTAAAAATATATATATATATATATATATATATGTCTGAATTAAATAAAAAAGTATTCTGTGTCTTTTTCTGAGTCCACTACTATGCAAATTTACAAGTGCATTGATTTTTACGATAATTATTTCATAATATAAACTACTGTTTTAATCGCTAAAAACATTTTCTTTTTTTTTTTTTTTTTTTTACAGCAGCAAAGCATTTCATTTACTATCTATCTATATTATAAAGGACAAACATGCCCGTGCGTAACGCTGACGTCATTTTGATGGTGGCAACAGCAGACGATTAAATTTAACTTTTATTGCAATTTTTTAAACTTTTAAATACCGCACATTTTCAATTTTACACCGTCGAATAGAGAAAAAAATGTATTTTCAAATGCAATTTGTTTGGAAACTACATCGCAATTTATTCAATTTTTATTGTTTTTCAATTAATTTTCATGCATGATTCTTATTTCTTTTTTTCAAATCTATCGCATGCAGACGATTACGAATGGTAAATCTGCTTGCGCTTAAATAAAAAAAAAAAGCTCATCATGTTATTCCAGCTTATATTCCATAACGAAATTAAAACATTCATCAATCAATAAATAAAACAATAAAATATACATAAAACACAAATTTAAGACATGTAATCGAATTTCGTTCTTAATTCACTGAAATGAATAGAGTCAAAAAGGCTTAATGTAAATAGCGATCTTTGGAGATTTCTTCGGCCTATTAACTCTTGACGTGAGGCCAATATGAAAATATCGCTTTTAATACGTTTCAAAACTTTATTTGAACACATTGCTACTTTTTATATAAAAATGATTTTTAGTGTTGTTAGTGTGCATTCTAAAAAATATATTAAATGTAAAAAATCTATTAGAGTTGTTATCAAAAAAAAAAATAATAATAATAAAGGTAGACCCGTACGAAGCTTTCTCACCGCAATCTTTGAGATTATTTGTTGATTAAGTTTTTCATTAATTTTTTTTAACAGCAGTTCTTTTTATCAAACAACGTGTTTTAGCGATATACAGTGGAACCCGGTTAAGACGCGTTTCAAGGGAGTGGGCAAAAGTCGTGTATTAAGCGGGATCGCGTATTAAACGTGATTTGTATAATGTTGCAGGAACTGGTCTTATTTACAACATCTAATCGTCTAAATGAAATATAGAACTTTCATTTATATGTTTACGGTCGAAAATTGTATCTTTTAGGTATATTTAGATTAAAATTTAATTGAATTCAACTTTAACTCATTGTTCTTTTTACAAAACCAAATGGAATAATAACTGAAAATAAAAAAGTGAATTTAAACGGTTTTATTATGAATTAATATGCTGCAACCAAAAATAAGAATAATAATTTCCTGCTAGACTAATTTTTTTAACAGAGCTAAAAAACATATTAAACCTTTGAAGCGCTTGTTAAAATCATATTTAGTACTTGTGATAATGAGTACAATTATAATTTGTCCTTCTTTTCATTATAAGAGAAAACTATCCTTATTAATAGTATTTGTGTAAAAAACATTGTTAGCATAGCAAGGAGTAAAAAAAACATAAAAGAATTAAACAATCGCAATCATATTTATTTAATCTTTACGAGTTTAATTTTTTTGCCTGTAATATGTATCATGAAACATAGTAGGGATATAACGTACATTTAAAATCTTACTAACAATAGGTATACTAATCTTTAATAATAATAATTTCATGACAAATCTGAGTATCCTGAATTCGTCTATCATCTCTCTCTATCTATATTATAAAGGACAAACATATCTGTGCGTAACGCATACGTCATTATGCGAATGGCAACACTTTGAAATTTGAAATGAAATTTCGCTTTTGCAATTCTCGCTACTGTAAATATTTAAACATCTAAACATCCCACATTTTAAATGTTTACACCGTCGTGTGCAGAAAAAAATGCGCTTTTAAATGCAATTTGTTTGAAAGCTGTATCTCAATTTATTTTTGAGATATTAATTTTTTTATAGTTTTTAATACCAATTTTCTAATCGTGGCAACTGAAGTACTTCATTTCTATTAAAAGTGGATTAGTTATCTTTATTGATTATATTCTTACTGATGCCATTTTCTCATTACAATTAAAAATATATTTTTAAAAATTTGAACAGAAAATGACGTTACGCTTTAAAAAAGACACAATTTCCCTGATGATGCTGTTATATTTCGCTATTTTTTCATTTCGCTGATATTGAGTTTGAGTCAATAGGTAAAATATTTCAGCGACTGAAAATGACGTCATATTTAAAAGTAAACGATAATTTTATTTGATAAAACGAGATATTTTCCCTTGAATACGTTGAAAAGTTATAAATTTCTGGAATTTTTACGCGCAGGCACAGAGATTATACTAAGACCTCAAATCACGAGTGGGAATTTTAACATGAAAAGTTGTAATAGTTGACAAACGTGACTTCAAGCTTGAAAATATGTTTATTAATAACCTATTGCGCATTAAAATGTTTTTAAATGATTAATATGAATGTGAAACGTGGAAAATGACTTGATTTGGTTTAGATGTAAAGGTAGAAAAATTCTATGATTATGTCAAGTTGTCAAGGTGAAATCATTTTTGCGGATTTTTCATTCCGTAATACCAAGCATCAATTAATAGCTTCATCAAAATTACTTATCTTGATTATATTTTACTGATGACGTGTATGAAGTAAGTTTAATTTTTCAATAATTTTAACAGTTGAAGTTTATGAAAAAAGTATTTCGTTAATCTTAGGTTAAAATATGTCTTTGGCCAGTTAAATTGACAAGTGTAAGATGGATTTTTGATTCTAATTATTGTTGTTGATGTATTATAAATTTGATGCAACAGTTCCTTTGTAAACATTTTCTTTCGCCGAAATTCGGCGGGTTCCACCTCGTTACTGTAAAAACGTACACGAAGCGAGAGACAAAAAAAATTTAGGACGCAAGATCAAACAAGAATTCTAGTGCTGTTAATTTAGCGGGTTTTATCAAATTCAAATATCTGCCAATATTTCCGATTAGTAATGTTCGCCTTAATTAAACTGTTATTAAATAAAGTAAATATTATTATTCGCAACCAGTGTTTTTTATTTGAATAAAAAAAAAAAAAAAAAAAAAACTGGTAAATTGGCAACATTGAAAAACAGACAAGGAATTCGCATCTTGATCAATGAATTCGCGTCTTAAGCGTGATTTTTTGCCTCAAAGGACCAAAAGTCTCTCGCGTATTAACCGTTCGTGTATTAAACGTGATATTGTTGCATTAGTTTTATGGGCGATATTCAAGGGACCGGAAAAAATCCGCGTATTAAGCGGGATCGCGTATTAACCGTGAGCGTCTTAACCGGGTTCCACTGTATAAGTAACTATATGTCAAAAGCTGCTTGCAGAACTTTTCAAAAAATACCAATATTCATCTCTGTGATTTTAGTATGTGAAAAGAAAACACGATGTTAACATCAGAAATAATATATATGATGCTTTTCAGCTATGTTCTGTAACTCTGAAAGACCAGGTTTATCCCCCTTATATATATATATATAATGCAAACAAGAATTAATATATAATATATATATATTATATATTAATTATATAAATATTGCTTATTATATAAATATATATATAATAAGCAACGCTTATTATAGCTCAAGTTCTGCTAAATAGATTGTTATTTGACTTGCATTGTTAAGTTAGGCAATTATTGAGGGGCGTTTTAGTATGTAACACATTGTTTTACGTTGCTTAATTACCGAGCTATGGGATAAAATTCTATAATTAGGTGAACCCGATTATGAAAAAGAATTTAATCTGCAACGTTAATAACCCATTCTTAACGAATTTTTATGAGGCTTACACCGTCAGTTAGGTAATTGTTAGCGCAAGATTTTATTGTAGAACACACAGTGGCGTAGCTAGAATGGGTGACACCCGGGGCGGATGTAAATGGTGTCACCCGCGCCGCCACCACCACCACCCGTCATATTTTTTTCAATCACAATTCTATGTTATTATAAATAACATTTTTTGGAGAAGTTTTAAGAACTATATATTAATGAGTAATAATACTTTAAAAAAAATAATGATAAATATAAGAAAATAAATATATTATTTTTTGATGTTCTATACTTTAGTCAATCTAATCGGAAGTATCCTTCGAAAAAACGTGCAAATGAAATTAAGAATTTATTTGTATCGTATAAGCAACTATTTTAACATTAGAATATAATGGACTAAAATGCGATTTAAGATTCAAAACATTTAAATAAAATAAACTAGTCGGATGTGCCAATCCCAACATTTTCTTCTTTTTCACACATATTAATGCTTCAAAATTCGCTATCACAGTACCAAAATTAAATGACAATCTATGCCCATCATGACAAAATTAAATGACAATCTATGCCTATCATGAGGATACTAAAAGTTATAGGTTTATTGAATTGTGTGCGTTTGAAAAGGAGCTACAAGCATCGCATCTCTCAAACAAATCATTGTATTTCGGCACGCACCGTCTTAGATGTCTGCAACCCAAAGAGCATAAAAGCGACACCTGTTGGGCAGTATACACCCAAGCGGAATAATGATCTATTTACGTGAATGTGTAACAGAATATGAAGTTTGATTAAATTCCGTGCATTAGTTTTTGAAATATAGCAATCGCGAACATCGTGAAAAATACTGCATAGCAGCGCTACCTTTTATATGATTTACATGAAAACCTAATCAGCACCAACTTACGTCGAGGTCTAACAGAATATAAAGTTTGATGAAATTCCGTGCATTATAGATCAGATAGAGCTGTAGTAGAAACAAGGGCGGATCCAGCTCACCATTTAGAGGGGGGTCATGGATTTCTTTTTTCGGGGTGCGAGAGAATCACATCTTTTTATGAGAATTTTTATATTGAAAGCTATTCCCAAATCCAAACTAACTACTTTTCTTATACTTTCGTGAAGTCATTTTCATTCGTAAATACAAAAAATTTGCATTCATATTGGTAAAAATATATAATTTACCGATTTTGTTCAGATACCAAGAAATTAAAGAGTTTCTCTCCCTTTTCTTTTTATAAAGGTAAAGATTCATTCAGAAAATGTTGTCAAAGTTAGCATTTTTAGCCAAGTTTTACGAGTTGATAGCCACAGAAATGTCACAGGGGAACAATTGGCTGTCACTTCCGGAAATTCAGTTTAAAAAGTCTTAACAATTGTCAACGATTAAATAGCGCAAAAATTTGTATTCAATTTTAGGGGTAACAAAACCGTACACATTGGCAGCTATGCGATTCTGTTAGTGTTATGAAAATTGCCGGTGTCGCCTCTTCATTCTTCTCAAAGTATTAAATAGTTTTTTCAATCGAACTTATACCTTTGGAATGGATCATCTTCTTCTGATGGACTGATGGCTTCCATTATTATGTAATAGCCATTATAAATCAAGTGTTAAGGTGAAGATGAAAAAGCAGTCGTAAAAAGTTAGAACTCTGATTTTCTGGTCAGAATGAGGAAAAAAAATTATGGCCATTTTTTTTTTCTCCATTCTGACCAGAAAATCAAGGTTCTAACTTTTTACGACTGCTCTTTCATCTTCACCTAACACTTCATTTATAATGGTTGTTTCATAATAATGGAATCCAGCAGTCCGTCAGAAGAAAATAACTCGGTTAATGCGGAAACTCGGTTGAGCGGGATTCGGATAATCGTGACTTTACTGTATATTTTCATTTAAAAAATGATCTTTAGAATGCTTTTGTTGGTGTTTTGAGGGGAGGGGGGTCATGAACCCTGTGACCTCCCCCTTGGATCCGCCATTGAGTGGAAATCGTGAAAAATGCAACCTATTAACGCTAGCTCTTGGGCGATTAGCAACGAAACCTAATCAGCTCCAATTTATATCAAGATATAACTGAATCTGAAGTTTTATTAAATTTCATGCATTGGTTCTTGAGACAGAGCGCCCACAAAATTTATGCCACATGCAGACTCACAGATAGACATTTTCTAAAACCAGTCAAATCGTGTTCAGGGTCTTCTAAAACATATAAATCCGTCGGATGCCGGAAGTTGAATTTTTTCACAAATCCAATACTTTCTTCTTGCAAAGATTGAAGAAAATAAAAATACATGAAACTTCAATGTATGAAAGGTGTTTTACTTTATATTTCATTTTTACTTTCCTCTATCTTTACAAGAAGAAAGTATTGGATTCGTGAAAAAATTCGACTTCCTGTTTTCGACGGTGCTTTAAAAGGTCTTGAACACGATTTGACTGTTCACTCTGTGAGTCTGTATGTGGCAAACATTTTCTGGGCGCTCGATCTCAAGAACTAAAGCACGGAATTTAATAAAACATCAGATTAATTTAGACCTAGATATAAATTGGTGCTGATTAGTTTTTTTGGTGTAAATCGCCCAACAGGTGACACTGCTATGCTGAATTTTTCACGATTTCTGCAATTCCGCTATCTCAAGAATTAATGCAAGAATTTTCATCAAAATTCAGATTCTATAGCACATTGACATAAATTGTTGCTGATTATGTTTTGGTATAAATCGCCCTACTATGATGTACCTTTTTTAAGATATACGTAATTTTAATTATAGTCATGTCTCAAGAACGAATGCTCGGAATTTCATGCAACTTCATATTCTCTTAGATCTTGACATAAGTTGGTGATGTTTAGGATTTTTGTGTAAATCATATAACAGGTATCGCTGCTAATCTGCATTTTTCGCGTAAACTAGGGTGACCGAGCCAGTAGTTGATCAAATAAGGTCGGTGCTACGGGTTTTTTATTATATTTCCTTCCTTTTAAGTTTTAGAAGTAAACTAACATAATTGCTACAACCCTTAACGAATGCCCTGTAATGGGCAAAAATGAAAGTAATCATATATATTCCTCTACTCCTCCCCCGATATATATATTTTTTTACATTTTTAATTCGTTCTTTTTTTTATGAACAAAGCAAAATTATATGTATATATATATATTTTTTTTTTTTTTTCGAAAATTTATACATTAAGTTTGATAGTCCGCGATTTTGTTCATGCAGAATTTCTAGATTATACAATTGTATACATTTTAACGTGTTTTTTGTTACATTGGTTTCAGAACTCATTCAGATAAATCTCTGATGCCGCAGGACCCGACAAGCCGCACAGCATGTAGAAAAAGCTAGTCTAAAGGGCGCATTTTTGAATAAAAATTAATACAAATTTTGAAAGTTCAAATTATGTGTTTTATTATGCAAAAACCTACATAATTCTATCTTGTTCCCTGACCTCAAAATATGCTTATTTTTCAAGCTTAAATACTCCCAGGCCTCCTTAATCGGAGAAGGTATTTCTACTCTTCCATTGAAAAAGTGGCGAGGGTTGTTTCGAAAAGTGATTAACACGTCAACAATAGGAATATTTTAGATTAATAAGCAGAAAAACGAAATTGTACCATGATGGGACATTTTTGTATCCGGTAAGGGGAATTTCCCCTATCATCCCCCAGGGTTTGATTTTGCTGCAGGGGACATGCCCTGTGCCCCCTCTCTCAAGAAGAGCTATCAAATTCTAAAATTGATCTCCTAAAAATAAAGTTTTCTAAGAGATTCTATAAAGGAAGTGTGCCCAGTGTCCCTAAGATAATAAATCGGCCGCTGCATCTCTTGGATGCATCTTATCGTTGAACCGGAATCTTAAATACTTTTCAATTCTGTTGCAGGTCCGTAATTAGCCAACGGGAGCAGGACCATGAAGGGCTATCGCAGTGTTAAATTCAGGAAATATGAGATGTCTACACCGCCGGAAGATTTGAGATTTTGTGTTTTTAATGGTCAAAAAGTGTGATTCTTCTCCACCCCGGAACTCTATAATGTCCTCCCCGGCGCTACAGAAAGCCTTCCTGGAGCAAAGTGTCTGAATTCACCGCTGGGGTATCGAATTTTTTTTTATTGAGCTAATTCGAAGCTTATTTTTCCCCTCTACTTTAATTATAAATAAATATGGATAAAAATAGAGGGAAGGTATCCAGCCCCCTCTGTACTAATTTTTTTTATTACAAAGCTTAAAATAAATGTATTATAGATGATATTATTAAAATATTATGAAGTCTAGAGGAAGGATCAATAAATTGCTGGATGGGACTCAGCCTACCCTGCGTCCATCTGGTTATGCTACCCCTCTTTTGGAAAAAAGTTAAAAATGACAACATACTTGTAAAAAGCTGCTTTTCTTTCCAGGCTCATCCAAAAAATTGTCGTGCAGAAGATGCTCTTCTAAGCTGCTGGATAACTGTGTCACTTGAACATCGATGTCCTTAAGACGTTGCTTTTCTCCGTCCCAGAATTGTTCCAAATCTTGCCATTCACCACAATTGTCGTCGAAAAGACACTGGTCAATATAGATCTCGTTTAGGCCATTCTCAATAAGCACAGGTTCTGATCGAGTTGATTCCATCCGTATTTAAAGGCAGTAGTGAATTTAGTTTATTTCAAAGATTACGTTATAATGCTAAACTTTACAAAAATAAAATTTTCTTATGCAACTAAACTCGAATATTAATTGTTAACAATATTCAGAGCCGAGATAAAAATGAAATGAACGAATCTGGAATTGAAGCAATATTTGAAGGGTTGGAAATTGGGTAATACCAGATAATTCTTGAGAGCTGTTGCAGGGTTTAACACATTTTCATCATTTCGATGCGATAAGCTGCCGCATACGATCCCCCCCCCCCCCCCGTTAATCTTTAAAGAGGAGTGGATTGATAAAAATAAGATCAGGTGTTATCATATTAACTGTGTGCATGTTTTCAGATATGATTTAAGAATAAGAAAATATGAATGAGTGTTTTCTTATTATTTCGAAACTGTTATTATCAGAAACATTTGTTATTCAATTGAACTCTATCGGTTGTGTTGTAACGCCTTGCATAATATCGGAATATTCTATAGGTTACATTAACAAGGACTGATTAAAGGACGAGCCGGTAGGCTCATTTTGCCTAGAGCCGGGATTAGAAAAAATCCTGATTGTCCCCCAACCCACATATTTTATTTTGTGTTTCGTGAATAAAAGTCCAATTTTGTAAGCGCTGGGGGGGGGGGGGAGGGGGGGTCTTTTAAAAAATAATTCTGTATATAAGCCCATATAAAAAATAGTATTATATTTAAAAAGTTACATTACTTTGTTCGTATTCTAAAGGATTAATAAAATGCAATGATTTTTTTTTTTTTAAGAATGACCATTTTTAAGTGATTACATTTATTTACAGCTTTTAAATCCATAATGAACTGAATAATGATAATACTGAAATGGTTCTTCTTGAAATATAAAATATGTTAAAGAATCAAGTTTTTAGCTTTAAAAAATATTAAGTAACATACTTATTTTGCTTTAAAGTTAATGAAGGAAATCTCTAAAAGAGTATGAAATTATACAAACATAGCTGGCTTGTGGTAATAGTACATGGTATATTTATTTGTTTTGTGAAAAATCACAAATTATGTGTACTTTTATAAGTACAAAAAATAATCAACTTTTTAAAACAACGACAATATATTTATCCACCAACTGCATTTTTTTGGAGCGGACCCTGCCACGACCTCTAATATTTGGGTCCTGAAATTTGATTTGCATGCTAAAAAAAAAAAATCTTAAAATGTTTTTTGTTAGTTCTTAAAATTTCACAACAATATTGCACAAAAAAAAAATTATCTACTAGCTGACGCGCCCGGCGTTATTTCCGGTGGCCCTTAAATGAACCTCAAATTTGCATGAAATTTGCCTCGAATTTTTCTATCTTTAACGGTATGTTGTGTGAATTTATATTTTAAAATCAAAAATCGCGAAAAAATATTAATTTTTAGTGGTAAAAGCGCTCGTAAGAAGACTTTTGCCTGTTTGGCCGTTTCATAATTTAGGAAACAAATAGTTCTTGTTGTCCGAACTTTTTGAAATTTTTATCGGTTATAAATATAACGTTTTTGAAGCCCATGTAAAAAATTTGTGAAAAAAGAGCTGAAAGCGGACGAAACAGGTTTTTACTGATTTCGTCGAAATTTTCAAGCATTTTATTTTGTAAAAAATATTTCTATCCATCCGAAGGTTTCAGAATTTTTGTAGGTGGTGTAAATCTGGTCTATTGAGATGCTCTAAAAATATTGCGATAAAATACAGACGTTTAATTACTTTTAGCTTAAGGAAAAATATCGTCTCCTTGAGACCTGCGTTCACCGATGTATTTGAAAGGGTTAAAATTCATATTTTAAAAAACTGATTGCACCATCTATTATAAGCATATTTTTGATTTGTCAATACCTTTAAAATTGCACCCTGGAAGGGTGTTGCCTTAGGGTGAAAAACGTTCCTTTTTGAAAAAGAAATTTAGAAGGGTTAACTGCGATATATTTTTTAATTCATTGCAGCATTTGAGACGTAAGCGTACGAACTTTCGGAATATGTCTTCCAATTTTAAGTGTGCCGAGCAGTTTGGTGGATTTGCGTTAAAACAAAACTATTAAAAAAACACAAATAAAATCGAAAAGTCGGTTCCTTCGCTTCCTTCCGATGCTTAAATGGGGTTCTGGGTATGCGTGAGCGCTTCCGACGACTGGAAATGTACTAGATATTTTTATTATTATTTTTTTTATGAGTGTTCGTTGCGATTTTTAAATAGCAACTCAATTAATTATCAGAAATTTAAAATTATGAGTCTTAGGCGCATCAGGAGAGATCTTGCGCTACCCCTCACACAAATTTTCAGCCTTGTACATGGGGTAGATTTTCCTAGCCATCGTATACACACAGAGCAAAACTTTCTTTTATTATAGACCGGGAGCCGGCGGAACAGACAGTCACATTCATCGAGTTCACTGCTGAAATTCCAGAATTAGTTAAAACTCGATTCGCATATTAAAACGCAATCGGTCTGCCAAGTCATATCTTGGTGGGAAAACACCTAAAAACCCGATTTTAGCGGTTGACTCGTTGGTTTACCATTGTGTTTTCCTGCTCCCAGTCCTCCATGTTTTCATACTTTTGGGTGCAGGAAAGCACAATGGTAAACCTACGAGCCAACCACTAAAATCGGGTTTTCAGGTGTTTTCCACCAAGATATGACTTGGCAGACCGATTACGTTTTAATATGCGAATCGAGTTTTAACTAATTCTGGAATTTCAGCCGTGAACTCGATGAGGTGATTGTCTGTGCTGCCGGTAGAGTTGCAAAAAATCCGCAGATTTTTGAGGGACGGGAATAAACCGGGGAATTTTGAGGAATAAACCCGGAATTTTGGGGAATATTGGAAAATTTGAAGGAGTTTTGAAGATAAACAAAATCAGTTATTTTTTAATTTGAAATTTTTATTTTAAAGTAATTTCAGGGAAGAATGTTCTAAAAAGATAGATTTTGCATTATGAATTCACAAAACTTGTGATTTTACACAATGTCGGCTGTAAATAGGTGAGGATATGGATGTTTCTTTAAAAAATATTTTTTTTTAGTTTCTGTTGGCTCGCATATCTCTTACTGAGGCATGCTTTATATTAATTTTCTAACGAGTTGTTTCGTATTTTTGCATTGATTTCTTTTAATTTTGTTCATTTTCTTTCTTTTTTTTTTTTTTTACATTCGTTGATTCGAAGAACAGAGGTAAAATTTATATTTATTCCAGGGAAGATGAATCTCACATCTGCCTCTTTCACTTTTTACTTATCGACGATTAAAACACCAAATTACTTATATTTTAATTTCTCTTACTTAATATTTCTGCAGCTTAAGCCTGTATTTCGTTAGTTTTCATGTAAACCATGCATTTTTTTTATGGTATTAGTTTTGTTTACATTGACAAAAATTGAAATCATTAAAAATAATTGAAAATAATGTAACAATTTTTCATTCTTAAAACTCTGAAAACTCCCGGAAATTTTTAAAACTTCCTTCCCAAAAAACCCGGTTTATTCCCGGGAATAAACCCGGTTTTTTCCACCCTTCGCAACTCTAGCTGCCGGCTCCCGGTCTATTAGTATAGATGCAAATTAAACTAATCACAATGTTTATTATTTCACTTAACACGGTTTCGCATTCTACTAACTCTGCATGCAAAGAAAACGAACATTATCGACGGGGCAACGGTCACATTTCTGCGGGTATATACTGTATTTTTGACTGAATAATTTAATTGTTTCAATCAGTTGTAATTGAAAATAATGGCCTTTGTTTTTATTTAAGCTTAATTTGGGATAATAATATTATCCAAATGAAAAGATAGACAAATTAAATACCACCCATTTGCATACATTTCACTTAGTTTGATACAATGACGCAAAGAAAATATTTACATAAATTTTACTTACAATTTTGGATAGCGTGGCACAAAAGATAAATCAATTTATTGAAATAAATACATTTCAATCCGTAATATAGGTTCAGAGAAAGCGATATGTTTAACAGTGTATTGGAAAATTAAAAGTATTGTTTAGATGTGTAAATAGATTTTAATAAAACCAAAAAAATATTTAAATTGTAATTTTAAAACAAACGTTTTAAAGCCACATCAAGGTGTCACTTACATTTTTATATCATATCTTTTAAAACTCATATTTTGAATTTATGAGAGATACGGATGAAAGGGCATCAGCGAATAAATTTTATACATCTTTTCATGTTGAACACAACTTTTGCACATGCGATTATAAATAGAACTAAAGTAAAATGATGAAATAAATAATACTAATATATTTTAATTAATAAGATAGCGTCACTGAAAATTTTATATCATTATTTTTAAAATCCATATTTAAAATTCTTAGAGCCATAAGATAATGGGCTGCATCACAAACTTTTAACTCGTTAAGGGTTTTTGTAGTGATATGATTACTTTTTTTAGGTTAATGATCAAATAATTAAAAAAAAATAAATACTTACATGATTTGATGCAGAATTTAAGAAGATAAAATCGAAAAACTAACCTTTTTTTCACTTTTTTTAATAAGAAATATCCTGTATTTCATAGGTTTTAATCCCTAAACAGATACAATTAAAAATAGTTGAAAATGATGTCACTTTGAAACTATTGTTAGTAAAAGTTTCTTTTTATGAATCAAAATGTAAGTTTGCTTTTAAGTGAGTTTTCGAATCCCAAACTACCTACTTTTTAACACATTTTTTAATAAATTTTATTCGCAAAAATGGTCAAGTGTTTTTATGCAGAAACTGTGTAATCGAACAATTTGTTCCATTTTTGGTAAAGGCAGAAGATTTTTCAGAAAATGCTGTGAAATTTAGTGTTTTGAACCCAGGGCCGAAACTAGCCTTTTTTGCACCCCAGACCCCGAAACTTGACTAGTGAAGTAATGATATCAAATTTCTTAAATTTAACACTTGTAATAACTGATTCCTTTATGAGAAAAAAATCGGATTTTCTGAGACAGAAAGAAAATACAGGGTGTTTATAAAGTCCCGGACCCATTTTTAAGTTTAATAACTCATAAAATAATGAAGATGTAAGCAAACTTATGACATTTATTGATGGAATAACCCATATATTTTCCTTTTCAGGTTTGAATATCTTTACTTTTGTAAATATCGTCTGCGCGTGTGGTTAATTTCAGATAATTTCATTTTCCAGTCTAAATATCTGTACTTTTCTAAATATCGTCTGCTTATTAATTGCATTTTTCTCTCTTTTGTTTTTGCCAACTATTGCAATGTTATGTTTACTTTTGATGTGTTTGTTCTATGTTACTTTTGTATGTGATGTTTTATTCGAGCGGATATTAAGGAGAATGCATACACCACAAGAGTAATTTTTCACACCTCATTGGGGTACCATCGTTCGTACTTCTTTGAATGACCATTTTCCAGAAAGATGGATTGGGCGAGGAGGTCCAATTCCTTGGCCACCCAGATCACCTGATATAACACCGCTGGACTTTTTCCTTTAGGGATTTGTAAAGGACAATGTTTACAGGAGGAGAGTGTCGAACATTGATGACTTAAAAGCCAGAATTACAACCGCAATAGCCTCTGTGGATGCCGACATGCTTGCCGCTACCTGGCGTGAAATTGGCTATCGACTTGATATTCTCCGTGCGACGAAGGGGGCACACGTGGAAGTTCATTGACAAGGGTCATGAAACTTTTTTAGTCTATCTAACCATTTATGTTATTAATTTTAATCTATCTTTATTAATTTATGAGTTATTAAACATCAAAATGGGTCCGGGACTTTATAAACACCCTGTATTTTAAACAATAAACGCTCTTTTCCACTTAAATAATTCAAACTGAGATTTTTTTTTTTTTTCACAATGTAGACACAGGCTTCAAGTAAGTCCTAACATGGATATTTTAACTTACTCATTATTTTCTTTTAGTGATTTTTATACAACTAAAAACAGATTAAATGAATTGCGTTTGTTGTTTAAAATATTTTCTTTCTGTCTTAGAAAAGCCGAATTTTTTCCCATAAAGGGAATCAGTTATTACAAGTGTTAGTTTTTTCCCAGAAAGAGAAAAATTATTCCATGTCTTTCAATAAGCATTATTGAAAATACTTTTTTTTTCTCTCTCTCTCTGAAATTTAAAAAGATGATTGCAGAGTATTAACAAACTGGAAGAAAATTTAAATAAAACAGAGGAATGGTTTAGGAAAAATAACAAATACTTTATTAAATCTAATTACTTACACATTATGTTTCTTGCTTATTAACAAAAATTGTTTAAAAGTAATTTTTAAAAAAGTCTGATTTTAAATTCGCAAAAAATGCGTGTGTATAGTGGCAAACCCAGTTTGCAGTGACATTCTTCACAAATTGAAAGACGTTAAAATTCAATAAAGCACTGACTTTATATATTTAAAATTTTTCGAGCAAAGTAGTTGTTAAGCAAGAATGGTCTAACTGTGAAAGCTGTCCAATCTGACAAGCACGGCAATGAACCTTATACACGCGACCTGAGGTCGAGGCTAAAATTCGTCTGCTGGCGGTATTTACTGACGGTGTTTAGCATAGCAGTCTATGGAGTGTGCGTTATTAAAGCTTGTTTGTTAAAAATACCGCAAAAAAATTCTTTGATGCAGCAGCGTATACTTAATATCAATGCAAAAACCCTTGACGGGTTAAAAGTTTCTGACGCAGCACTTTATCTTATGCTCTAAGACTTTTAAATATGGAACTTAAAAATACTGATATCAAATTTTGAGTGACGTTATGCTATTTCTTAAAAAATATATTTGTATTTATTTCATCATTTTATTTTTGTTTTATTTATAATCGCATGTGCAAAAGTTATGTTCAACATGAAAAGCTGCATAAAATTTTATTCGCTGTTGCTTTATCATTTACATCTCTCATCAATTCAAAATATGAGTTTTAAAAGATATGATATAAAATTTAAGTGACGCCTTGATGTGACTTTAAAAGGTTTGTTTTAAAATTCAATTTAAATTATTTTTGACTTGGTTAAAATATTTTTTTACATCTACACAATACTTTTAATTTTCCAATTCACTGTTAAATATATCACTTTCATTGAATCTATACTATGCATTGAAATGTATTTATTTCAATAAATTGATTTATCTTTTGTGTCACGCTATTCAAAATTGTGAGTAAGATTTATGTAAATGGTTTCTTTGCGTCATTGTGTCCAAACTACATGAAATGTATGAAAAAGGATAGTTTGACGCAAATAAACCATTTACATAAATCTTACTCACAATTTTGAATAGCGTGACACAAAAGATAAATCAATTTATTGAAATAAATACATTTCAATGCATAGTATAGATTCAATGAAAGTGATATATTTAACAGTGAATTGGAAAATTAAAAGTATTGTGTAGATGTAAAAAAATATTTTAACCAAGTCAAAAATAATTTAAATTGAATTTTAAAACAAACCTTTTAAAGTCACATCAAGGCGTCACTTAAATTTTATATCATATCTTTTAAAACTCATATTTTGAATTGATGAGAGATGTAAATGATAAAGCAACAGCGAATAAAATTTTATGCAGCTTTTCATGTTGAACATAACTTTTGCACATGCGATTATAAATAAAACAAAAATAAAATGATGAAATAAATACAAATATATTTTTTAAGAAATAGCATAACGTCACTCAAAATTTGATATCAGTATTTTTAAGTTCCATATTTAAAAGTCTCAGAGCATAAGATAAAGTGCTGCGTCAGAAACTTTTAACCCGTCAAGGGTTTTTGCATTGATATCATAACTTTTTTGAGGTTAGTGATAAAATGATTAAAAAAAAGATACTTATGGAATTTAATGCAGATTTAATTTTTACTATTTTATTACAATTTTCCTTATAGCAGTTTGTATATAAAAACAACTGGGTAAGTATAATCGCAGATCGCACAGAGGGTTTCATTTGATATTCCTTTAAAAACACTTTATCCTTAAATTAATAAATCCAAAATGTTAATTTATAATGATTAAATCCTTACATAGATGGTGCACCAATAGTTCCAATTTTCATGGGGCAGGGAACGCACTCTTTTAAACAAACCACCTTCCAATTGAAGTCATCAAAAACCAAGTTGAATAAGCCAGACCCCGTTGTGTTGTTTGACAAACAGCAGTCTCATGTCCCCTCCTTCCCCCCCCTTTTTCAAAATTTTTCAGACCAGTACCTAAGAATGGAACCGAAATAATTTTTTCTCTTCAGAAATTACGATAAAAAAATAGTATGCAGTACTCATAAATTTACTTTAATGCTATATAGGGTGATTATTAAGTTAATTATAACGTTTGGAATCTGTTGCATTGATGTCCGAAAGGTAGTTTCTGAGTTATGGAAGCTGGACCCATAAGGCGCCATAGAGGGGCGAAGCCCGCTAGTGTCTATCATAATTATATCTGCCATGTAGACTAATTGCGATATTTAATCAAAATAGTCCTCCCCCCCCCCCCTCCTCATCCCCGGAAATATAACAAATACAAAATGTGTCTTTATAAACCTATCGTCAAATAGGTTTTTATTTCTTTTTCCCTAAAAAAAAACATGATTTTTATATCCGTAACGTAAATAGCGGACGAAGCCCGCTAGTTCCTATCATAATATATATTTTTAATAATTTTATATAGTCTATAATAAAAATCAGACTTAAAATAGTCTAGTTCCATGAGTACTTGTAGTGTCAGTTACATGCTACGATTTTTGGATACCAGTATTTTAGAACGGGAAAATGTGACTTATTTTATCGGAGATATCTCATTAATTGAATAAGGTGAAGCAAACTTTTTGAAAAAAAGGTGGCCAACAAGCATGGCAGTTATCAGCTATGTGACTTTGTGCTAAAGTCCATTAATTTGATCTGCTTTAAAAAGATTACGGAAGATTGAATTATAGTAGAACCTGGATTAACCGAGCTTCGATTAATCGAGGTTTCTGTTAACCGAGCCGATAACAAAGTCTGATTTTTTTTCCTTTTGAATGAGCCTTAAAAATAACCACACTCTTTAGCTCACTGTCCGTGCTATACAGGCCCTTCTGCCCCCAAAAGCACTCAACTCCAAAGAAACATTGGACCCTGAGAAGTCAATAGCGAACAATGCTTTGTTTCCAGTGGCTGTGTGAACTTTCGTAAATTTTTCAATTTGCATTTTAAAATTTACTACTGGTAGTTGATTTTCTTTTTAAATTTGTTAAGCTGTGAAACAGAACTTTACATATATTTATTTTTATTATTTAAAAAACGTTCTATATATTTTTTTAAAAGAGATGTTAAATTCGCAAGCACGGCGAGTTTTTACACACAGTTTCTATTAACCGAGATTTCCGATTCACTAACAGTCCCAATTAGCTCGGATAATCGAGGCTGTTCTGTGTAATTAAAAAATCAATGGCGATCTTACTGTAAACGGGTTTCTCTTTTACTGAGGGATTTCAAAACCGAATCAGCTGATGTTAGTTGCTGTTTCCGTGCTTGATTAAATAAGATTAGTTAAACATTTGAAAATTACCAAATATAAAAGGAACTAAGTCAACAGAGTCTTTGCTTTATGGTATTTTTTAACAACGCTATAAGAAAAGGATTTTAAATAAGAGATTTTAAATGTAACGTTTTAAATCTGACATAATTTTCACCAAACTTTCCTTTCTCTTAGTAACATTCAACTGAAAATATTTTTATTATTAGAAAGATAATATTATTATTTGCGCTACCTTAAAATTGGCAACTATAGTTAAAAATATCATCTCGAAATTTGAAATAAATCTCTCATATAAATATATTTTTTAATTTAAACTGTTTTGCAATATGTTTTGCAAACTGTTTTGCCCACTTTGGCCAATATGACGTAATTTCCTCCATTTACGACTTTTAACACATATCAATCAATTTATTATTTAAAAATTTTCTTTTTCTTTTAATATTCACGCGTAAATATAATTTTTATGACGTAATTTTCAATGTTTTCCTTCTTTTAATGCGTAATCATTTAATTCTAATTTGAAAATAATTGATTATTTTATAATTTTCTTTCATTTTAAGTAAGCATGAGTAAAAACAATTTTTATGACGTAATGTTTAATATTTTCCTGCTTTTAACACGTTATCATTTAATTCTAATTTAAAAGGATTTTTTCTGTTTATAATAGTCACGTGTGAATAAATTTTTAATTTAAAGGATATATTATTCTTTGCGCTGTTTTAACAATTGGCAACAATTTAAAATAACCTTTTCTAAAATATGTAAAAAATATCTCTGGAAATTCTGAAAATTTTAATTTAAAATTGAAATAAACCGTCAAAATTTAGGCAAGTTAAAAAATATAAATGCACTCTGCAAACTTCGAGTTTCTATTGAATGATTAAATTGAATGAAAATGATTAAATTCCCATGTATATTTTTTTTTCCTATGAGACTTTTTTAATGAGACAATTTTATCCAGATTTAACATTAAATATCTCTTAACATAATTCTTCGATTTAAAAACTGTGTATTTCAACGTTTTTATCAAACATTTCTCTATAATACTACGCAATTGCGTCAAAAGATGGCGACACCAGAATTCTGATATGCTTATTATGTAAATTGTAAATATTGCAAAGCGGGGTTATCAAACTTCATTGATATTTATAAATAAAACATTTCAACTAAATTAGTTATTATAAAAGAATTATTACATCACAATAGCTTTTATGCAAGGAAAATAATAATTATAATAATAATATTATTATGGATGCCAGTGATTATATATTGATTGACCGTCATAATAATAAAAAATGATATTATAAAAAGAAGAGCTGAAATGAATTATTTTTTTACGTTTCTGATCGTGTGATTTATATTCGAATAATAATTATTAATGTATATTTTTTGTAAAGAGATTGAAATTAAATATATTTATAAAATTTATGGTGATATTTTTATTGTTGAAAAATTGCCAAGAAATAATCATCATCAAATTTGCGTCATTATAATTGTAATTTTATTTAACTTAATAGCAATTAAAAAAATTACAAAGGAACTGAGAATAATGGTCAACTAGCAGACTTATTAAAAAAAAAAAAAAAAACATTCACATGTGAAAACACGTACCAGTGAGTATCGAACTGACTATCTGAAGATCAGTAGACGATGGCCCTTAGCCACTCAGCCAGTGGGAAGACAAAATTTTTCTCCCCAAAAGTGATTAAAAAGAAAGCATGTGTATGAATACAGTGTCATGCATTTTCGGTGAAATTTCCATAGAATGGCGAAGAAATATAGTCCGATTTTTCATGCGCATTATAAAATGAACAAGAGTCTTGCTGGAAACAAGTAAATTGTTATTTGGTTCATCTGAAACATATTTATTTGATTTTAAAAAAATCGCCCGTGTCATTTTCGAGAGAAAAAAAAATCGAATTATTTAACGAACGAGAGTTTTCCCAGAAAAAAGAAAAGTGTTATTCACCTCGCCTTAATCACATTTATATTATGTATCAATTTAAAAATAATCGTTAGAACCGTTTTCGAGATTTTCAAATTAGGAACTTCCTCGAAATCATACCAACGTTTTCACTTTTAAAATGGCTATTTAGATCTCAAAATATACTGCACGTAGAAATGTAAAAATTTCAGTATACGATTAGACTGCAGATATAAGACTGTTCTAGAAAATTCAGAACAATAAGACATATATCTGCTGAGTTATTAAAAGGCGGCTTTTCGCGTTTTCTTTGATGTCGAGTTAGCTGTATATATGAGTTCCGCCATCTACAAATTCTATGATACGATACGATTTTAACGATACGATACGATACGATTTTAGGCTTAAGGCTGTGTCACTCGGAATACTACCGTCTTCCATGATATTGTATTCTAAATTCAAAATGTTGTTCTGTATGCGAGAAAATTCCCCAAGTTTGCAAATTTTCAGTTAAAATGTATGCACTCTACCTGGGTCGAGGCTAAAGTCGTCTGCTAGCGGTGTTTGCGCCTGCGCAAACTAGTATTCTGCCGGTGCAGTAACTAGAATAACAGATGATCATACCGCCAGCTCTGGCGAGGCTAACAAGAAAGACAGGCTACCGCGGTGGGTCCGATTCTTCTTTTTTTACAGACCGCTGGAGTCATGTGATGCTCTTTTCGCACACCTCATTGGTGCATTCGAGCATCACGTGACTCCAGCGGTCTGTAAAAAAAAAAGAATCGAACCCACCGCGGTAGCCTGTCTTTCTCGTTATCCTCGCAGCTCTGGCGTCTGACTCACCTGAATAGGGTCCATTATAAACAAGATGTACAGATCGTTCTATTTCATGATTAAAGCAGGATAAAAAGTTTTTCTTAGCAGAATTAGAGTCTATGTGGGAATGTATACATTTTTCCGATTTTCACAGGACTCCAACAGGAATCACTCGTGTTAAAAGCATATCAATAAAACAGTCTGTAATTTCAGAACAAAATTCAGTAAGTTTCAAAAATTGATCTCGTGATAAACTTATTCCCTTTGGTTTGAAATGAAAATTATTTTCATCCGTTTTGAATATCTGTTGAAGTAGACAAAAATCTTCGTCTAAGAATGCCAAGATCAATTGATTATTACAAATGGAAGACTCTTTCACAGAATAAAAATTGAACTTTGTCACATTTTGCTGGAAATGATCAAAAGTCGTAGCAGTCAACACGACACCATTTTTTGTTGGGAAAAGCTTTCCGTTAGAACTTTCTTTAAAATTTCGAATGTGTAGTTTCAAGTTACAGTTTTCTTCCATATGAATTTGTGCTAAAGTACACATTCTAGATTCCAAGTGGTTGAATAACTTTCTTTAAAGGTTCTAGTAAACCACTCGTCTTCATGTGAAATATCAGGTTCTATTCATCGGTGAAATATGTTCAGGTGAAGAGCAGTGCGGAAATTCATCGTCATCAGAGAGGGCGAACAAGTCTAAATTCAGTTCCGGATCCTTCGATAGAGTAGCAAAATCCAATCTTGGCTGTTTCAGATCAAGGGGATGGGAAATTAAATGTCTGAAAGTAAGGCTAATTCGTATATCTTTTATGTGAGACTCTGCCCCAATACCATGCGTGAATAGTTCATTGCTAGGAGGGCTCATGATGTACAACGATCCATGTCTCAACTTTATAAATGTAGAGGGCACATTCGGTCTCTTGATCAATAGTTCTCTGAGCACCAAAACTGAGCACTGTAATAGGAAACACGGCATTCAGGCAGGATTCATCATCTTTGTGATGATTAATACAAGTAGATCCGTCTTGATGAAAATTCAGCAACACATAGTTAAAAGTACACGCTGTTTCTTTTTCCACTTTGTCTCTCAATTCAATCATGAGAGGTGTCCAAGGGTTGCCGGGCACACTGGTTCCGCTGAAGGCATAGCTTGTGTTGGTATCGACATAGCCAAACAAGGGTTTTCTGCTTAACGTCCTTTCCAAAAATGTGAAAAGTAGGTCGAAAGAAAGGCAATATCCGCAGCTCCGTCAAATACCGGTCAGCATGAGCTTTCTCGATAAAGTCACTAATATACTCCACGTTTAATCCATTGTCTAAATAAATAATGGAAGACATTTTAAAGTCACTGGGCAGCACGAGGTATTCAACTAGACTAGAACAGCTTAACTCAGACGAAAATTGTGAACACTCACGATCTACTCACAGTTATATACAAGTTCTTATCGTCAAATCTTATCAGCTGATTAGATCTAGTCACGTGATATGACATCACTAATGACGTAGGGGTTATCACGTGATGGGGAAACCCTATCACATGGTATATAATATCACTAATGACGTAGGGGTTATCACGTGTTGTGAAAAACCATGTCACGTGGTGTATGATAACAGTGATGACGTAGTAGGATATCACGTATTGGGAAAAACCCTGTCACGTGGTGTATGATAACACTGATGACGTAGGAGACTAGATTGGGGAAACCCAATCGATAAGGACTTGTAAGATTTTTCATTTCTAGTCAAGTAACTGAGGATGTAGCAAGTGTTTCAGGTAAGCTTGTTTTAATTCATTTCTTTTTAGGTAGATTTCGTATGAAATACTACCTACTGGGATCGTTACTATGTTGGAATTTCTGAAAAATTTTTGAAGATCTACACCGATCATGACCCCTAGAACCCAAAACCACCCTCAGTAAAAAACTTTATCTATCTATCTATCTATCTATCTATCTATCTCTCTATATATATATCACTTTCTTCTGGACACGATAACTTTCTTAATTCTGCACCAATCTCTTCCAAACTGATAGAATCAAAAATTCCAACTGATCTAATCAAAGGACATAAAATCTCGGTCAAGTTCGTTAATGGGCAAAATCGGACCAAGGGGATGGAAATAGGGCGGAGTTTTGTGGAAACCGAAAACCCCCCATAACTTCTTAATTTTTGTACATATCAAATCAGTTTAAAGTTTTTATTACTTCTAAAAATAGGGCCAAAATTTTATGTATCACAGATTTTTGATAAAATTAATAATGGGCTCAAGGGGCGCAAAAAATAGGGTTTTAGGGAGAAAAAAATTCATAACTTCGTCAATTCTCAAGATATCAAATCCAATTAATTTTATTATAAATCTCCTTAACATTATGTATAACTTTTATATTCACAAGTTTTTGATAGGACCAATTCGTACCGCAACAAAAAATTAAAAACGAAAACAAAAAGGGGGATTGAAGAAGTAAAAAATCCATAACTCCGTCAATTCAAAAGATATAAAATCCCCATGAATTTATCATATATCTTCTTAATATTGTCTACAACATCTAGATAGACAAGTTTTGGATAGGACCAATTCTTACAGAAAAAACAAATTAAAAATACATAGCTGTTGAAGAAAAAAAATCATCTATGTAAGGGTGCATTCAAATCCAAACTGCGTATTTTCTGACTCATTCTACAATTCATTTTTGCTCTCAAAGGCATCCAATTGCTAGATTCTCTTATTCAGAAACTATATAATGTACAGTAATGATCGATGTTTTGATAGAGGCGGAATGTATTTCAAAAAATGCTGTTAAAGTAGGCATTTTGAACCGAATTTCCCAAAGCGGATTGTATTGGAAAAATCATTGCATTAAGGATGCACTCAAATCCAAACTGCTTATTTTCTGACTCATTTTTAAATTCATTTTTGCTCTCAAACGCATTTAATTGGTAGATTCGCTTATTCAGAAACTATATAATGTACCGCAATGATCGATTTTTTGATAGAGGTAGAATATATTTCAAAAAATGATGTTAAAGTGGGCATTTTGAACGGAATTTCCCGAAGCAATTGTGTCATCACTTTCTTCTGGACACGATAACTTCCGCAGTTCTGCACAAATCTCTTCCAAACTGATACATAAAATCAAGGGACATAAAATCTCGGTCAAGTTCGTTAATGGGCAAAAGTGGACAAAGGGGATGGAAATAGGGAGGGGTTTTGTGAAAACCGAAAAAACCCCATAACTTCTTAATTTTTGTACATATCAAATCAGTTTAAAGTTTTTATTACTTCTAAAAATAGCGCCAAAAATTCATGCATCACAGATTTTTGATAAAATTTAAAATAGGCTCAAGGGGCGCAAAAAATAGGGTTTTTGGCAGAAAAAATTTCCTTAATTCGTCAATTCTCAAGATATCAAATCCAATAATTTTATTATACATCTCCTTAATATTATCTACAACTTTTATATTCACAAGTTTTTGATAGGACCAATTCGTACAGAAAAAAATTTAAAAACGGAAACAAAAAAGGGGGGTTGAAGAAGAAAAAATTTCATAACTCCGTCAATTCACAAGATATAAAATCTCCATGAATTTATCATATATCTTCTTAATATTGTCTTCAACATTTATATAGGCAAGTTTTTGATAGGGCCAATTCTTAAAGCAAAAACAAATTAAAAACACATAGCGGTTGAAGAAAAAAATCATCTTATTAAGGGTGCATTCAAATCCAAGCTGTCTATTTTCTTACTCATTTTTAAATTCATTTTTGCTCTCAAACGCATCCAATTGCTAGATTCTCTTATTCAGAAACTATATAATGTACAGCAATGATCGATTTTTTGATAGAGGCAGAATATATTTCAAAAAATGATGTCAAAGTGGGGATTTTGAACAGAATTTCCCGAAGCGATTGTGTTAGAAACGAAAAATATTGCCCTACTGAGAAAATAATTTTTTATTAATCAAGTTTTAATTAATTGAAAGAAAAATAAAAACACAGGTCGCTATAAATCTTTTCAAAAATCACGTCAGCATGTTTCATATTTTTTTTTATTATTATTAAAAATTAATCTGAAAATGTGCCAGAAAATTTCGAGTTGTTGAGTATGGAAAAATATTTTTTTTTAATATCGCCTTAACATGATTCTGATAAAACCAGCTATTTTGTAAAAAGAAAATAAAAACTCGTCAAAAGCAGACAGATAAAACTGTTAAAGTGGATTTATATCTAATAATGATTTAGTTTTTGTTGGTGAAATTAGTATACTTAACTTCGAAATCTACCTCTGCCTGTAGGCCGGGCCGGCAGGGATTTTTTTTAAATTGTTTAATTGAATTTCATTTCATTCAGTTTCTTTTCATTATTTGTCAAAAATCTGTTTTAATTCCCCTCTGTTATAATAAACACACACCATTTTTAGAAATAAAGACGCAAATATAAAATGAAATCAATTTATTGAAACGATTTAAACAATACACTTTTAAAAGTTTCTAGATTCAAGTTACATAAAAACTGATCGCTAACAGAATCCACATTCTTTAAAAACATGGATAGAACATCATCAAAATTCACAAGCATTAAAATCATGTCCCCTAACTGTTGAAAATTTTCACGGTTGTTTAACATATAACAGGAATGAAGACTAACACTTGGATGTCTAAAAACACAACCGGGATATTCATAAATTTGATTAAATATATTTAAAATAGAATGCTCGATACAATAAATTAGTTTAGACCACAAAACAAATTTATTTTCTGTAGAACTTCGTTTACATTTTTGTTTTAATAAGGTGGGTAAATGATATTCATACATATGATGTATCAATTTCTTATTGAATTTATAGGCTTTTTCTTTCAACTGTTCAAGTTGATAATTGTTTAATTGAATGTGAGATTCATTTTTTTAACGTTTTAAGACACATAACAGAATTATCCTCATTCAAAACCAAAAGGGTGTTATTAGCGATGAATGAAGACCTGGTATATTTAAAATTAAACGCAAATATTTTATACTGGAATTCATACCAAGTGCAAATATCTAAATCGATTCCATTCTGAGTTGGAATTCCTTCACTCGAAAATTCTCTAATTTGAATAGAATATTCAGCATTCTGTAACTGCAGCCCTAAAAATAAAGCGTTTCCAAGTTCTTTTCGAAAAATAAAATTGCAATCTTTCACAGGTGGGGTTTGAAACACATTTTGTCTATCAGACATGGGTTCTTCGTCCATTTGGGTACTAAGATTTCTGAAAGTTAAAGTCAATGAAAAATTCATTCATAATATCCTGAGCGGATTCACAGCAGGAATCAGGAAACACAGTTTCTTCGTCATGACAATGGAGGATATTCCAAATATGGGTTCGAGGCTGAAAAAAGTCACGTGATACCGGTAATTTACCCAAGGAACTTCTAACTGATAAGAAGGGAAGATACTTCTGCTTTGCCTCATGAACTGTTTCATTGGCTAGCGGGGATTTAAATTATACGTCTATGGAGCCTTCCCTTCTTTACGCTAGAAGTTTTTACCTTGACCACGTGATCAAAACGGAGATGAAATATACTCCATTGATAGGAGATGAAGGTTCGTCGGTGTAAGGATACAGCGTAATACTTTCCATATTAAATCTTCAATCGTCCAGCAGGAGTTGATACTCGGAAGGCGACAACATTTCTTCGTGAAGTCTTTTAAACAATTTTTCCGCCATTGTACTAGCAAACATTAGAGTTAGCAGTAAACTGAAGTATGTGTAAAAAACATAAAACTTTTATAGATTAGTGACGAATATTATACCCAATCACATTCTTTCAAACAGATGACGTCACAGATGAGTCATAGGAAGCACAGACTCGCTGCAGTAAATTACACAAGCGATTAATTAACACACTTCGTTGATCATCTTTTTGTTGTTTCGAGATCTTTCTCTGTTTCATAGATTTTCTACGTTCAGTAGGTTTATGCATTTTTTGATGTTTTAAAAGGTCCACTTTTCTTGAGAATATTTCGTTATACACCTCACACGTTTTCGAATGAATCTTGACATGTCGTCATAAATCACTCTTTTGAATAAAACTTTTTCCGCACAAATCACAACAAAAGGGTTTTTCTACAAGTGCGATTTCACTTGTCTATTTAGCACAAACTTTCGCAGGAACGATTTATTGCAGGTTTCACAAACAAAAGGGGAAGGGGTTCTTCTTTAATTAAAAGTCCTGATGAAGAGGGTTTCATTTCAACATATGAAACAGGTTCCACTTTAGGGACGAGATTGATCTCTTCAATAATCAATCCGGGTGCTCCTACAACAGCAATATCTTGAAAACTAGACATGTTAACAACCTCACTCAGCAACAGTAATTAATCAACTAATGAAAAAAACTTAATTCACATAAATTTATAATAATCATAGGTGGCGCGCGTGTGCTTAAAAAAATCTGTGATTGGTTCATTAAATGACTCATTTTTCTGAAAAAAAAAGGGCACAGCACTTCTTAAAATTTTCTTTCTAAAGCATGTAATCGTGGCTGAATCGATAAAGTAACGGGCTATTATTCAACCACGACTACATTTTGCAGGTTCAATCCTCCTCAAAACCTTTTGCAAAAAATACCAATTTCGAAACTAAATTCTATCAATCGACTCTAGATGGCAGCACCAAAACTGCTCCCCTAAAAATTAAAGTCCTCTCAAACTGTAACACTTAGTTCATGTAACTGATAGTAAAAAATATCCCTCGTACTGTAACATGTTAATTTATGAAACTGATAGTTAAAAATACCCCTCGTACTATAACACACCAGAAAATATCAATACCCCCTAAAATTTCACCACATTAAGTCTCCACATTAAAACCGAAAAATACCCCGCGTACTGTTGTACGACGAAAAAAAAAATCAATCTCCCAAAAATTCCGGTAAAAAATTCTTATCTAAACCCTCGTCTTATAAGATGACGCATAACCTTCACCCTCCTCTTAGAGTACGCCGCATGACCTTCACAGGCGCACAGAGGTCATTCAAGGTCACGCCGCGTACCCCGCAGGCGTTGAACTGTCCTTTAATATCTACTGATATGTATTTGTATACAACTTTGCTTCTTCCAATATTTTGGGATAAATATATACCCAGAACCTTTGTATCGCAATTCTTTGCCATTTTCGGCATACATAATAATTATAGCGCTACTCTCGGATTCTCTGAATGTCTGAGTTCTCAGTACGTTCATCATCCATATCCTTAGGGCACGGTCAAGCGGGTGGAGGTCCAAAGAAGCAAAGAATCATGGAGCAAAACTTCTGTGTAATGGACACGACCCGTTCAAGGTCAAAAAAAATTTCACGGAATACTCGTCTCCTTTTTTTCCTAAATTTTCACATTTTTAATAAGGCACGTGCGCTTCTAAGTCTCCTTTTTTTTTTCTCTTTTATCAGTACTTCTGAATGATTGCTCATCGCTGTTTTTTAGCATCATTCGTGTTAAAACATAAACGTTTATGGTTATTTTTTTTACGCGATGAATTAGTTTTAAATTTTATATTTGAAGAATTTAATTCATCAAGACTGGGAAAAATCATCTAAGACGGGGAAAAAATCATCTAAAAGTGTGATAAATCATCATCACTAGAAAGGTAAACAACGCATTACGTTAACTTATAAATATTAATTTCTAAGAATAACTGTACTGGAACATTCATAGTCGTAGAGATTTCAAATTTATTGGTGGAGCTCAGCCAGCAAAGTAGCCAGGAGAGGGGAGATCCGACTCTCTGCCCTCTCTTCCGCGTCGAACAAGGAACTAATTTACTAAATCATGGAGCAAAAACAGTAAGAATTGCTAAGATAAAATTGCAAAGAATCGGTGAAGAATTCCGTTTTAGGTTTTCTTCTTAGTAGATAAATTTTCAAGGTATTTCTTTCTTTGGAACTATAAAATGTTTGCGACTAAGACAGGATTCCGTTATAGACAGGTTTTATTTACACTGGTGAACCAGATATAGTGTATATAGTACAAGCTGTGAAAAATCGATCGCAAGCGACCAAAAAATATTGTACTGTAATTTTTTTTATTAATAGAAATTCCAGCACCCCTCCCCCCCCCCCCCCCACACACACACTACATCAGTTGACGCAAAGAAATATGGTTAATCTTAAAAAATATTCGGGGGGGGGGGCATACAACTCTACGCCTAAGGATATAATTATTTACTGTATTTCCAACTAACCTGCTGTCTTTATGTTATTATAATGTGTTAAAGCGGTTCAATAATAATAATAATCCCCGTTCAACAATGCAAATTTTTCTGCCTCGCCTTTTAACATAAAAGCGTGATACTTGCAGTCATTATTATTGAAATGATTTGTAATCGAACAGTTATTTTACATTTCCTAATAAATGAATTACATCTGGAGTTCTACGGGATTGTTGTCTCAGGACGGCAATTTTTTTTCTTTTATGCACTGTCCAGTCATATATTCGACTCAAAATGCTCACTTTGACAGTATTTTTGAAAAAATTTTCTGTTTCTACCGAAAAATTAGAAAAGAAGTAATCTGAATTTCATTACGTTGCTGCACTGCAGCGAATACAGTACTATATACACATAAAACATATTGCAGAAATAACGTATGCTTGATATCGTAAAATAATACATTTTGTAACATTTTTCAGTAATCTTAAAATACGATACTTTGTAAAGGAAAGAAGTAAAAAAAAACCTGTACAAAACTAACAAATTTTGTATCATTGGTTGATATTAGAAGTACAGGGATGAAAGTGCACTAAAGCCATTTTGCAGCAGCAAAAATCTGATTTTGGAGCATTAAAAATCTGATTTTGGAGCAGGAAAATCCATTTTTGTAGCAGTAAAAATCTAATTTTGTAGCAATAAAAGCTGTTTTTGGAGCAGATTGGAATTCTAATGCTAATAAACTCCTAAAAATTAAAATGATTGCTACCTTGAAAATATTTTGACCTGTTTCTCCACACTTTTTTGCTAACTCGGAAGATTGTAAACGACAATGGGGGTATCGATTGTAATAATAATGAAAAATTAGCAGCAGAAAGAAAAAAAAAATCTGTTTATTTGGAGGCATGAGATTGCAAAAAGAAGGAGGAAAGGCACTTGAAATGGGAAAATGAGATATTATTTAAACTAGTGCAAGTATAAGACAATTAAGAAGGTTATTTTATTCGCAATAACATTGTCAATATTTCTGTTTAAATCTTACTTTATTTGGGGTGAGAGACAATCAAATAAATAATTCATGCAAATGCTGAAAGTAATTGTGAAATGAAAGTTTCTATTTTAAGTTCATAATTCTGATGCAATGTTTCATTCAGCAATCTTAGCTAGTTCTCGAATTCAAATTTTAACATGCTTTCACTCAAAACATCAGTTAATAAACATGGGAGGCTAATGTTTAACCTGCCACTCAGCTGCAAAAAAATCCGGTGAAAACAATGTCGCAACAAATTTCCTGCGATTTTTTGATGAAATTCGAGTTTTTCGATATATTTTGACAAAATTCGCATTTTACTGCGATCCCTTACGAAATGCGCATTTTTGAGTGATTCTTAGACGAAATTCGCGTTTTTTTGCGATCCTTTGATGAAATTCATATTTTATTCGCGATTTGTAGAAAGAACTCACGTTTTTGTGATCTTTTAACGAAATTCGCATTTTTCGCGATCCTTTGACAGAACTCACATTCATTCCGCGATCTTTCGACGGAATTCGCGGTTTTTCTGAGCCTTTTTCCCGCAATCCTTTGACGAAATTTGCATTTATTCCGCGATCATTTGACAAAATTCGCGTTTGTTACGGTCCTCTGACGAAATTCGCATTTTTCCGCGATTCTTTGACGAGATTTGCTTTTTTCCGCGATACTTTGGCGAAATTCACATTTTGCACGAGATCCTTCGACAGAATTCGCATTTTTTCTGAGATCCTTTAACAGAATTCGCGTTTTTTCGGCGATATTTTGACAAAATTCGCGTTCTTTTTTGGAATCTTTTGACGAAATTTGCGTTTTTTCGCAATCTTTTGAGGAAATTAGCATTTTCCCCGCGATAATTTGACAGAATTTGCGTTTATTCTGCGGCCTTTTGACGAAATTCCCAATTTTTCTGAGATCTTTTGAAAAAATTCGGATTTTTCCTGCCATCCGTTGACGAAATTCGCATTTTTCCCTCGATCTTTTGATAAAATTCGCGTTTTTTCTGCGATCATTTAACAAATTCACGTTATCCGCTACCCCCTTTAATGAAATTGACGTTTTATCCGTGCCCCCCTTTAACGAAATTTGCGTTTTTCCGCGATCCTTTGATGAAGTTTCTATTTTTCCGCAGTCCTTTGACAAAATTCTCGTTTTTTCCGCGATCCAAAGACTAAAATTGAGTTTTTTTAGTGGTACTATGTCAAAATTGTTTTTTTTTTTTTTTTTTCCCCGCGATCATTTGACGAAAATCTGGTTTTTTTCCGCGATCCTTTGCGAAATTAGCTATTTTTTTGTGAACGATTGATGAAATTGTTTTTTTCGGCGACCATTTGTCGAAATTCGTGATATTTTTTATGTACGAATTTTCGGATTGATGACCGATTTTTTTAAATTTCGGAACAAATCACACCTGCGAGAAACGGCAAAAAAGCGGAAAATCGCGGATCCGCGGAAGAATTTCATGCCCCTACTAAGTACGTTTTGGGCGCAGGCTTGGCACAAATATAAGAAAGAACACTACTTCTGCGCAGATATGCGCAGCACTTGAAATCCTGGAAGTGGTTACAGTAAATTTCAGCGACTTTTGCAGTACGAAAGCGTGACTGGTTACTGATCGCCCGTCCACAAGTGTCATACAAATATACTAGCCCACCCCCTCCCCAAAACGAAATCCTGGGTGCTCCACTGCGTGGCAAACATGGATTTTGGTACCCATCTCCTCCGCAAAGTAAATTTACAAAGAGAATTTGACTAAGTTTCTAATAGCTAACTTATTTTTAAATTTAAAATATGTAATCTTAATTTATGCAATACTGAACTACATAATCAACCTTGTCAAATATTGATTCATTAAAACCTTGTAAACGGAATCGAAAAAAAGTCCACTTTATATAGGATCCTTATACCGTATTATCCTTAGATTCTTCTATGCTTTGGCATACCCCAGACAAGACGATTTTAACAATACGTGCTAAACATGGACGTGAGAAGAATCGACAAACAAAATCTTCATTTGGCGCCCCCTTCGCTTTCCGTTCTGGCGCCCCGGGGCAGATTCCCCCCCCCCCCCCCAATTAGTTTCGTCTTTGAACCGCATTTCCAGTCAGCAAATGTAATAATATACTCAATTCAATTTTTCTAAGCATATTATTTTTTAAACTTATTTTTAAACTAAACATGACTTATATTATCCTTGTGTACATAGATATATATGTATTATAAGTTTAAGCTTAAATAAAAACTAAATTAGTATTAAAACTAAATTAGTAGTAGAAAATTAGTATTAAAATTTTTATGGAGCGAACTCTCAATTTCTGAGTAAAAATCCGCCAGATTTAGCAACACTGTTTGTGACCTGTATAGTGGTTTAAAAGGTTCTCATTTGACCTTAGATATTTACTTTTGCTTCAGATTCGGATCGGTTTCGGATTGGGTTTTGACTCTTGAGGATCGGATTCGGGTAGAAACCGATTTTTCAAAACAATGTCGAAAATAAAAAGGTTAAAAATCTATATGCAGTAAGACCTCCATGACATAGACACAATCTGGCGAGGGCAATGAGGGTATATCCCCCCCCCCCCTCAGTTTTTTTAAGAACAGGGGCAAAGTTATGTTTTGCCCTTCCAGATTTTTTGTCTTATTTTCAAGTAAAAACATATTTTTGTATTTCATTTTTCCTTTTTTCCCCCTCCTATAGTTTAATAATTTATATATTATCGTGGGCCTAAACTAGAATTGGTTAAAACTCAATCAGGATTATCAGAATTAATGTTTTCATGTTGACAAGTAATTTCTGTTTTACGTCTTAACAAAACCGTCTGCTGTAGAAACAGTTTAACTTAAAATGTTTTCGTATAGACTTGAGATGTTATCTCATCTCGATGTATTTTCCCTTCCCCCCTCTCTTTTTTTTTCTCTTCCTCCAAAGTTGAAAGACTATTTTCTCCTTATTATTCCCAGGAATGTTTGACTGCACGTGTGGCAAAAGATATCTTGATTACAGTGTCTTGACTGCTTGACTCTGACCATTGTCATTTCTTTAGGATAATGTCAACACAACTCAAGAACTTCCTGTCCCTCAGGGCTGTTCATAGCGCCAGTACGTGGGAGGGAACTGTCCGGGGTGTCTGAATTTGGACACTATACTCCGCTCGCTGTATAGTTATTTGTATATATCAAATAATCAATGAAAACTAAAGATATAATTTTAATTATTACACTATCACCATTTAGTATAAATTAAAAAGTATAAAAAACAAACTGATAAAAATAAATTTTGACCATTGAACGTTTAAATATGTCTCCTGTGCTCTTTAGATTTAAACTTTATTTTTTCTTTCTTTTTATATACAACTATTTCATTAACAAATATAAATAGATGTCTGCACGGAAAGAAATTTTCAGGCCGAGCGTGATCAGTAGACAATTTTTCTCTTAGCCCTGTATAGTTCGACCAGAACTGCTCCGAGTCCAGCTCGGCCATTGACCCAGCCCGGTATAAAAGCTAAAAGTTTGTCCCAGCCTGCACCGGCTACCATAGCTTTTTACGCCTGTAAGGTTAAAATTGTCTTGTATGAGAAGTTCTAACAAAAATACTTATTTTATCATTTTATTTCATGTTTATATTCTTCATTTAAAAAAAAGTGTCTTCAGCTGTGATATTTATTTTTAATGCATCTCTGGTAATATGTAAATCTCTTAGTTAGGGTGTTGGTCTTGGAAGAAAAGTCCAAGACACAACTTAAAAATTATGCACTGAGGAGCTGAGAAAATTAGGGAGTGAAATATGTACGGCGCACAAAAAACCTGGATCGGGCCCTACGTGACCATACGGCGCCCCAGGGTCTTAATTGGAATGTAGAAACGTGAGAATAACTAAATGGAAAAAAGGGTTCCAAAAATGAAGATCGGATTAAGATGGCTCAATTTATTAACAATTCATGGTACAAAAACTTCAAGGGGCCAGGGGCATGACTGGCATGTAGTTGGGCATAAAGATATTTTCAGTAGCTTTTAAAGTAACCGGAGGACGCTACAACTATGTTAAAGAAAATTGCAAGCAATTCGGATAATTTGTAAAGAAGCTGCATCAAGGGCCCCAAGAAGGCGATTAATATTCAAAATTGATGGTAGCAGAAGCCTGAGAAAATTTTTTTTATTGCTTATGTAATAGCTGGAGGACCTAAGTTCTTAGAAAAAACAAAGCTTCTGAATCGGACCATTTTTAAGGGAGCTATAATAGGGGGCCCAGAAGGGACCAACTGATAGTTAAAAACAGGGCCCTAACATGCAAACATGTTAAAATATCTTAGTACTTAGCGCTTTAGATCTTAAATTAGTCAAAATTAAGCATAGAGAGAATAATATGATTTGTTCGATAAAATAATATTTTAAAGAAATGCAAAAAAGGGGTAAATGTTTACAAAAGGGCCCCAATAAAAATATGAGGATATTGGTCTGGGAAGGAGAGTCTAAGATTCAACTTTAAAATTATGCACTGAGAAGATGAGAAAAATAGGGGATTAAAAATATTTGGCGCATAAAAAGTCCAAGGGGCCCTGGACCGGCCCTATGCACCTCAGGCTCTTAACTGGAATGTAGAAACGTGACAATAACTGAATGGAAAAGGGATACCAAAAATGAAGATCGGATTAAAAGGAAGCAATTTATTAACAATTTATTTGCACAAAAATTTCAAGAGGCCCTGTATCAAGCCCCAAGGGGCTAGGGTTTTAACTGAACAGTAGAATGGCAATAATCACTAAATGGAGATAGTCCCCTAAAACGAAGAAGATTGGAAGGGGGCAAGTTATTAGCAATTTAGTGCATAAAAACTTAAAGGGGCCTCGGCCCTTTAAAAATTAAAAATCTGAGCCTCGGGTGCATCAGGACCTGTCTTGGACTATTCATATCTAAATTTTTAGACTTCTATGTGCAGTAGTTTTCGCTAGCCATCTCACAAACACAGGCACATAGAGCGATTTGTTATTTTATTAGTACAGTAATCGCTTAACATAGCGAGTTTTGAGCATTCGCGAAATAAAACAAGTTGGAAATTGCTCGTCAAACGTGGCAAATGAGGTGCGTTCGTACTATAACTAGTTTTATAATTATTTTTTGCACCCCATATTGTACTGAATGTATATTTTTTTGCGCTTCATAAGTGTATAGTCTGTAACATCATTAAAATGCACTTACAATAATTTTTTCCCCATTCCCCGTAATGTAACGGAAAACTTTTGACTGTCCCTGTAATTAAACTATACATTCGATTTTCATAAAATTTGAAATGGCTCGACAAAATTTTGCAGCAATTATATATTTAAAATTTCAGACCATTCGGAAGGCTGTAAAATCATTAAAATGCATTTCAATAATTTTTTGCCATTGACCATAATGCAACGGAAAAATTTTGGGTGTCCCTATAATTAAACTATACATCCGATTTTCATAAAATTGGAAATGGCTCGACAAAATTTTGCAGCAATTATATATTAAAAATTTCAGACCATTTGGAAGGCTGTAAAATCATTAAAATGCATTTGATATATTTTTTTCCCATTGGCCGTAATGTAACGGAAAACTTTCGGGTGTCCCTGTAATTAAACTATACATCCGATTTTCATAAATTTGGAAATGGCTCGACAAAATTTTGCAGCAATTATATATTAAAAATTTCAGACCATTCGGAAGTCTGTAACATCATTAAAATTCACTTGCAATAATTTTTCCCATTGGCCGTAATGTAAAGAAAAACTTTTGACTGTCCCTGTAATTAAACTATACATCCGATTTTCATAAAATTGGAAATGGCTCGACAAAATTTTGCACCAATTATATATTTAAAATTTCAGATCATTCGGTCGGGTAGTTTTTGCTCTGTTATATGCGGACGGACAGACAGACGGACGGACAGACGGACGGACAGACGGACGGACAGACGGACGGACAGACAGACGGACTGAACGACGACTATAGGTGCTACGTATTTATATAATTACGAACGCACCTAAAAATGAAGAAAATTTCAACATTCGCGAATACCCAATTTCATTATTCGTGAATTTTGTTTTATAAAGAATATTTTTTACAAAGTAAACTCTCTTTGTTTTAGAAATTACATAAACTATTTGATACTGGGCAGCTGCATTATACTGTATAGCCGAAGTTCCGCGAATTTCAATCCTTGTATTGAGGAAAAATATAGATAAATAATTCGGAGAATCCCGAAACATGACTTGATGCTAAAAATAAAAAAAAATCCTAAATTTTCTAAATTCAAAATTTTTATTGCAAGTGAAATTGTTTTGCAAAAATTGTATGGGGAATTTTATAGCTTCAACAACAATTTATTGAGAGAGCAATGGAATGCGATCCATCACTGCTGAGGAGTTTTAAATTTAAAAGTGAAATCAGGACCGCAACTTTTCCTTATATGGAAATTCTTAAACAAAAGATCTGTTTTGTCAAACAATCGTATATCAAAAAAGATTTTCAGCTATCAACTAAACTTTGTACTATATGTTTATAATTATTCAAATGTATTTACAGCATGTAATAATGGGTGTTTAACGTCTAATAAATATATTTTTGCGTTTCAGTTGCTTTTTTTCCATTTAAAAAAATCATAAACCTAACCCCCTTTCACGTACTGGAAGAAAGTCTCAACATTCGCGATTTTGACACTCGCGGTCGTTTCCGTGAACCTAACCCTCGCGAATGTTAAGGGATTACTGTATCGATAATTATCATTTTGTAAGTTAAAGGTGAGCAAACAAGTACGGTAAAAAAAAAGAACAACTAAACAAATCAAACATAAATACAATGTCATCTGGCTCTAATTCGTTTAGGAAAGAATAGATATTCCAAACATAGAGCGTAAACATATTTAATCAACATAGGTAAATTCAAAGAAGATACATAGACCGGCAATTCCCATTCAAAAGCATGCGAAATCATGGCAGCCATCTGAAGTAAATTGAAACACCTGAACCGCGAGGTTTGTACGTCAACTGTGGTTATTTACCATTAAGTGCTATGGCTAGAATGAGCTTAAAAAATAATTTTTATCAATATATATGAAGTTTATGGCATATTTTTTTACATGAAGTTATTTTTTATATTTAAATATGCTTTATAAATATTGAATTTTCAGAAATAAAGTTAAATAAGACGATTTATTAATAATTTTATGGATGGTATGTTTGAAAAAGAATTTCTAATTTTAACATGCCTTATAAACCTAAATAAAGGCGCAAATTATATGGAAACATATTGCTAAAGATTACAATTCCATCTTTTTTTAAGTTTGACTTACAAAAGTAACTGGTAGGGAAGTTTAGATTAAAGGTAGCAACTGTAACATAATATAGTAATTTGCAAAATTTTAAATTACTTGAAAAGAAATCTACGTTTTTTAAACTAATTTTTATGCAAAAAGGGAATTAAAAAAATGCATATTAATGAAAGTAACACTATATTTTTATCCTTGGAGGATGTTTATTGAAATACTTACTTGCTATACGAAAAAAACAAAAAAATTGATGAATAGTGAGGTATTTTTTTTAAAAAAAGGCCTAAATGAAATAGAGTAGACTTATACTTAATGATCCGCGATGAAAAAATACGCTGATAAAAGCATTTTCTTAGGTAAATTAAAATATAAAACATATAAACTGCCGTACAACAGCTGTGATCAAAAAACCTCAGTTAAACTGACAGTTTGCCGGTCTATGTATCTTAAAAGTCTTTGGGTAAATTTCGGAGGCTTGCTAATTCTTCCCCCTTGTCGGTAGAGACGCTAGTACTGTTGCCATTACAGATTTTGCCGTAATGTGCCATCTTGTATGTTATTCTATGCACTGCGGTAGCCTGTCTTTTTCGGTTTTACCCATTTAACGTCAGCCGTGGGTAAACAGAAGAAAAACAAGAGTGAAGAATATTTTAACCATGAACATACACTGTTAAAAATATCGTGAAAAATTACCTCTGTTTTAAAGGCTCTCTATTTTCTGACCAATGAGAACGGTACATTAATACCTACGAAGAGTTCTCATTGGTCAGAAAATAGATAGCCTTAAAAAACAGAGGTAATTTTTCACGATATTTTTAACAGTGTAGAATAGGGAAGGACTTCTCACGAAATAGGTTTTAGAAGAAGAAAACCGTTCCTTGAAAATTTGTCTAATAGATGGAGCTGTGTCGAACGCATGGAGTTATGAAGATTAAAAGAGACGACATATATGACGTCACTTGAAGCTGTTCCTAGCCCCCCCCCCCCCTGCTTTCGCCATATTTGACTGCGGTGAGCTGCGCTGTGAGCCAGTTTCTTCTCGCTGCGCAAATGAACTACGGTAAAAGTCAAATATGGCAGACGCCGGAGAGGGGGAAAGAACTCGTTTTTTCTGCTTCAACGCTCTCCACGGTGCTAGATTGATATGTCGTCTCTTTTTAATCTTCATAGCTGCACGGTCGAACGGTTCTACTCGGTTTCGTCTGCTTCAATATGCTCTACCAATAACCTCTTTGATCATTGAGATCCAGCCAATGAACGTTGTTCGCTAGAGGCGCTGGTATACAAGGTTCTATTCTAATCGTTGCCATCACCTCATTTAAGTCCAAAATCGCGACACGATATTCACACTATTTCGTGTGAAATCCTTCCCTATTCTATTTTCATGATTTAACACTGCTCCCCCTTCGTCTAAAGTCTAAGGCTACTGTCAGACGGACGTCTTTTTGCACGCTTTCTTACTTACGTACCTTTACAATGTTAGTCTGACATCAGCCTTATGGAAAGTCAAATTTCGCAGCCACGATAAAAATTCACTCCATGTTCCTGTCCCCTGAACGCTTGCCCGCGTTCATCTTGAACAGACCCAACATCAGTATAATTTGTTAAATTTTCGTGGCAACAAGATTTCTAAAATCGATCTCGATCCGTCGATCGCTTTTCGCTTGTAACTTGTTTGATTTAGCTGTTCTGCAAATTATAATATCATTTGTTATGTTATTACTAGTTTTTGACAAATGAGATTAATTTATTTTGGAGGAAGTAGATGTGTTTCCAACTCTCCCATTTATTGAAAAATTGTTTTTCTTTTGTTCAAAATCGATAATTAGAATGCTTTATGGTACAGACGTTCCTTCTGTGTCACTTATTAAAGCCAGCCCGTTCTTTTTATTTTGTGTTGTAAACATGCAGAATATCGAAGTAATAGAAAATTCATATTTAGTTTTAGCCATTTTTTATTTTATTGAAGTAATTAACATTCTTTAAACTCTCAAACTAATAGATCTCTTAGCACATTAAATATAAGCTTTTTGAAAATAAAACTATGATGGGCAGTTTATCATTTTAGTCGGGTACGGTTACATTTGTAATAATTATAATAAAATAATGTTAGAAATTTCGGTGCGATCGAAGTTTAATCTCTTTTGGTGCGATTTTCATAATCGCCAAATTGGCGCATTTTTGCTTCTTGTCTCCTAGAGCAAGCTACGCAAAACCGTGCATTTCAAGATGGCGGCATTGAAAATAATCAAAAAGTACATAAAAATTCAAATTTTTCTAAATACACTTTTTAAAGGAATACATTTTTTCAAAAATAACAAAAAGCAGAATTTTTACTTACCCTAAGCCGATGTTTTGTTCTTATGTTATTCAAATGAACTACTCATTTTGCTTGGGGGGCGGATCCTATTCCCACTGTGTGTACACTTTTATGATGTCCTTCAGGAACTTGCGGAAAGTCTCATCACTCATCGAGTGGTTGTGTTTCCTCCTCGCATATATTCAAACAAGTAGGAATCAAAATAGTCGGTTTTATGCAGAGTATTCCGCACCTACATTTGATTGCTGATCAGTGCCGTCTTTGGAGTTTGTGTGGGCGCCAGTCTCAGTGTGCACGTAATACAGACTGTGGTTGACCTTTTAGATGCCGATATCTTTCGTCTTCCAGACAATCATAGACCTTTCAAAAATCTGAAATTATCGTAATGCATAGGGCCCATTTTGTGAAAAGTAGAAGTTTAATTTTATATTTTTGTGAAAAATAACATTTTGTAATGAAAGTTGAAATCCAGTTACTCATTCAAACCAAGAATTTATGAAAAGAAACATTCTTTAAATCTCCTTGCTAAAGTTTTGTTTTTTGTGACCTGGTTTTATTTATAAATTACACATTTTAAAATAGTTTTTATGAAAAAGAATGGTACTTTTCGGTTAGCCGGGCGCCAGTGTTTTATATACATATTTATATACATACATATATGTAAATATACATATATTTACATATACAAATATTGTCTATATACACACATATATATATGTAAATATATATGTATCTATATAAATATGTATATAAAACACTGGCGCCCGGCTAACCGAAAAGTACCAAAAGAATGTTACATAAGGGACCTATTTTATTAAAAGGAACTTAGTGAAGGGGCCTATTTTATTAAAAAGATTTTTGTGAAAGGGCCCCAAATTTTGTCTGGATCGACCCCTGAAATGCTTTTCCCATGCTTCGGAAATCCCCCCCCCCCCCCCCAAAAAAAAAAAAAACAAAAACATCTATTCATTCCTCTTTCAACACCTCCAAACACCCATTCTCTTCTCACATGCCTTTCTCTTCCATACTTCATTTTTCCAAACTTACTCTCATCGATTCTACAATCACTCTCACGCCACCTATACGCACACTTATCTTCAGAATCACTGTCTAACACACTTTCCTACAAAAGCTATAACAATCAGTTGCGGTATTAGCCATTACTTTTAAATCAGCCATGCAATATTTCTCCAAGCATTCACCAAACCACATACGTGTCATTTTGAAAATCTTACTAAACCATCTACCTTCTCAATGAAAACCACGTACCCTTCCTTACACTCTTAGTTATTTCATGGTTATTAACTTGTCCTTGCACTCTGCAACTCCATTCATAACCATCATTCAGTTTACTATTAACCGTCAGCTTTATATTACTTCCACACTTAGGACATTCATATTTGGAGGCAATCAACTTCTCACTCATCATCTCATTCATTGGTGTATACCAGTGAGTCATATATTTCATCTCACAAACTAACTTTAAAAAGAGCAAAGTATCTGCTACAAAACTTTACCTCATCCATCAAACATTCTTGCAAGTTCATTCTAAAATCCGCAGCTGCCATAGCGGCTACAGAATGTTACCTGTCAAAATATACAAGAAGAGAATACAAATAAAAAAACTTACTCGATGAATGCAACACAACGACGTATACAATGTAATTTCCAGACCAGAAATTTTAAAAATCTAAACAGTTTAATGAAACTTACTCGATGAATGCAATGTAACAACATATACAGCGTAATTTCCAGAGCTGGAATTAAAAAAAATTAAACAGTTCTTCGGTTTTCCTCTTACGTCCAATAAGAAAACCTTTAACAAAATAAAAGCGTCCAATCAGAAAACGGTTGACAAAGCAAGGATTTTAAAACGGAACTCTCATCTTATGGTTGCCATATTGGGAGAAGTCTGAGGGGCAGACCAAAATACTGAGGTTGCCACATTGGCGCAGTATCGTGCCAAAAAAATGGCCTTGGTGAAGGAGAGTAAACTGTGATTTACCGGAAATTCGTAATTCTCTCAATGCACATTTGAGGGTCTCGCAACTATGGTTGTGAGACGATGTTGAAAATAAAAAGGGATAATCCATTTCGAAGGCGCATAAAATCTGTTTTATCCACACCCACAGTAAACAAAGTCTCGAAACAGATGACATAATATATGATAAAGCAGGGACCACACTAAGAAGTTTATCTATTAGCCAAAAGTATATATATATATCACACACACATATATGTATTTACAGTAAACTTCCGATTATCCGCCACCCCCTCACCAAAATATTTTTATAACAAGCGAATTACGAAAACTCAAATGCACAGTAAACCCAAATCAATCAGCGAGCTGTTCTGAGAAAAATGCTTGGTTATAAAGAATTAACGTGTGACGAATTAATGATTAAAAATATTTTGAGTCCAAAGAAATATGAATGTGATGAACATTCAGGAGTTGGTCATGCAGAAGTGCAGACTATGCTCTCTATGTGCATTAATTGTTTTTAGATGCAAGAGGAAGCAGCTCTCAAATACTTTTATTACGCAGAGTCCATAATTTTGCGGTAGTAAAAGAGCAAGCAATACACAAACAAAAATTTATAATGGATCACTTTGTATGAAAACAGGCACTGCATATTTATTCTGTAAAATTCTAAATTTGTCTCAAATTGATTTCTTATTGTCAGTTATGCTTTTTATTAACGAATGTACACAACAGATAAAAAAAGCGTTATAAATATTTCTACTTATAGACGTGAAAATGAACTTGATTTTAGTAACGGTCTTTCGGTTATATGCCACACAGCCGGTCCCGTGAGTGACGGATAATCGGAAGTTTACTGTATGTATTTATTATCATTAATCTTTTCAGCCCTGACATTATCAATGGATAAAAAGACATTTTCTCAACATATTACATTTGCTGTGTGTTCAAATACTGCACACATTTTTATTTTCTATTAGAATTTTTTACTCTACATAAAAATAAAAGTATTATTTTAGGGTATTATAATTTATATAAATCATATAAGTTTTATAGGAAGAAATTTTTTTTCCCTCTTATTTTTGAAACGTTTTTAAAATAAGTAAAAAAATTGTTATATTCAAACAAAAGTCAGATATATAATTAATAAAATTAATTACTTTAAAAAGTTTTGGACCATTTAAATACAAATATGGAGAATAAATTTTTAACACAAACCATAAAGAAACTGTAAACTTGATGAGGGAGTATTGCCTAAATTATAGAATTAGGAAATTCCTTCTAAATATATTTACAGGGATTAAATTATTTCGCTAAATGTACAAAACGAGAAAATGCAAACAGTTAAAGGAAAACTTATTTAAAAATAATAATTATAAGTATACTAAAAACTATATTAAGAATAGTTAAAGATTTTACTCTTATTTTTATTTATCATACAAAATACCCAACCATTTTTTTAATTATTGCACCAATTTGAAAAAGCTATTTCAAAATTAGTCTTTCATATCTGGTCCTTAGCTGTTTATGTAAATCAAATCACTCAAATGTTTTATTGATGTTTATTTCGTAAAGCAGTCTTAATGATGTTTTGTTTGCTGAATAATCTTTCCACAATAGCTGTAGTGTAGCCATAGGACATGTTAATTCAATTCTTGCAGTGTCCATAATATTACAACTAGCAGGAATGACCGAGCTAAGCTCGGTCAAAATTAGCTTTGTGTTTATCTCGATATATTATTCCCACTGAATCATTCTTGCTGTTTTAGATGCAATTAGCTTGATTCTGAGACATAGTGACCCAAAATAACCAACTAATCGAATTTTTTCAAACGTGCGACCTAACACAATGCTCTTCTTGAGCCTCAAAACGATGGAATACTAAATTTAGTGAAAATCGTTAGTCGTTTTCTTGATAAAATAAGCTTGACCCACGTTGATTCAAAAATCCACTAACCGAAATTTATCGAACATGTGAGCTATTTCTACTGTGAAACGGTATAACAAAAAAAATTGACAAAATTGTTTCAACCTTTTTGAGATGCCGTTAACTTGACCCTGACCCATTATCACCAAAATGACCCACTAATAGAATTTTCTTGAGCATGCGACCCAGCTCAATGGTTCTATCTTGTCCAGAAACGGTGTAGTATAAAGTTTTGTCAATCTTTTGAGCCGTTTTTAGATACAGTTAGCTTGATCCTGATTTATTAAGACCCAAAATGACCCACTGATTGAATTTTTTTGAACCCTGGCCAATGGTCTTATGTCCGGAAACTGTATTACAAAAAATTTTGTCCAAATGTTTTGAAGCGCTTTTTAAATACAATTAGCTTGATCGTGACCCAAAATGACCCACTAATCAAATTTTCTTACCTAGCCCAATGGTCTTCTCAAGCCCAAAAACGATTGAATACAAAATTTAGTCAAAATCGTTTAACGGCCTGCTTCAGTCACGCGAAAAGACCTGTTCCCTAATGCTATTCCTATGGAAGAAATTTATAAAGATATCTCGGTCGCATTTCATTATTTTTAGATTTTTTTTTTGCAGTGACTAGCTGAGGTCGATCTGTAAAAAGGCGTTTTTTTACTTTTTCGATTTTCATCGGGGGATTTTTTTTCAAGAGGATGCTTTCATTTTAGGAACCGGTTCTGAAAATGAAAGTGTCCTGATTAAAAATACCTGTAAACGAAATTGAAAAAGAAGAAAACGCCCTGCATACAGATCGACCTCAACTAGCCACTGCAAAAAAATCATCTAAAAATATTGAATTGCGACCAAGATATCTTTATAAATTTCTTCCATAGGAATAGCATTAGCGAACGGGTCTTTTTGCGTGACTGATGTAGGGCCTTAAGTCGTGTTTTAGATACAATTAGCTGGACCCTGACCCATTGTGGCCCAAAATGACCCACTAATTGAATTTTCTCGAACATGTGACTTGGCCCAATTCTCTTCTCATGCTGAGAAACGGTATAATATAAAATTTGGTCAAAATGTTTTGAGCATGTTTTTAGATTCAATTAGCTTGACCCTTCCCCATTGTGACCCAAAATGACCCACTAATAGAATTTCTCGAACATGTGACTTAGCCCAATGGTCATCTCATGACCAGAAACGGCCATATATTAAAAAATTTTGTGAAAATGTCTTGAGCCGTATTTTAGATATAAATAGCTTGACCCTGACCCAAAAATGACCCACTAATTGGGTTTTCTTGAACACGTTACCCATCCCAATGGTCTTTTCGTGTCCGAAAGTGGTTAGATACAAAATTTAGTCAAAATCTATTGAGCCGTTCTCTAGATATAATTAGCTTGACCCTGACCTATTATGACCCAAATTGACCCACTAATTGAATTTTCTCGAACACGAGAGCCATCCCAATGATCTTTTTGTACCCGAAAACAGTAGGGTGCAAAATTTCGTCAAAATCGTTAGAGCTGTTATCTAGATAAAGTTAGCTTGACCCACGGTGACCCAAAAATGACTCGGTAATCGAATTTTCTCGAACATGTGACCTAGCCCAATGGTCTTCTCGTAATCCAAAACTGTAGAATATAGAGTTTAGTGAAAATCGTTAGAGCCGTTTTTTCTAGATAAAAATAGCTTGACCAATAGTGACCCAAAAAGGACCCACTAATCGAAGTTTCTCAAACACGTAACCAATCCCAATGGTCTTTTCGTACCCGAAAATGGTTAGATACAAAATTTAGTCAAAATCGATTGAACCGTTCTTTAGATCTAATTAGCTTGACTCTGACCCAAAATGACACACTAATCAAATTTTCTGAAGCACGAGACTCATCCCAATGGTCTTTTCGTGCCCGAAAACTGTAGGGTGCAAAATTTAATCAAAATCGTTAGAGCCGTTTTCAAGTTAAAATTTACATACACACACACACAATTTTTGCTCGCATTATAGTATAAGATATGCTGTATCCTCATGACTGTATTTTTTAAAAATTCCAAAATTCTCTGAATGGCAAATTTTTATGCCTATGCATAATATTTTTAAATAGCTTCCATTCCATCTCAGGTTTTTCTCTATAAGTGCAGGTAGAATTGTTATTGCTGTTTATTTTATCCTGGCTAAACATTTCACTAAGTTTGCAAATTTCTTCTTTCTATAATTTAACAATTCTTGTTTCTATAATTTATTTATAATTCTTACTATAATTTAACAATCTGGCAATTTATTGGGATTTAAGACATAAAATAAATGCATATTCTATTAGAACAAAACCTTTGCTCAATATTACTAATGATATATCTTTTAAAATTCAACTGCTGATTTAAAAAAGTTGTTAGAAGATATAATAACAACACAATTTTCATAATTTATGCGAGTTTGATTTGGCATCTCTAGGCATGACTTTTAGGATTTTAACACGTACTCTCTGCTTTTTTTTTTATGAATACATCACTGACAGTAACCTAAATATAATATTCTAAAATTTCAAATAGTAGGTAGTTGCATAGCGAATCAGTACAAATATGGAGATTGAACAACTATATAATGCAAAAGACATAACTCTTGGCATTAGTTTGGCGTAGATCTTTCACATGTGTAATTCCTCGGTAACAATGCATTGCTTCCGTTAAGTCCAGTGCCTCTGCTACTTGGCTGAGATTTAAACGCTGATCCGTGTTAAAAAAAAAAAAATCGCACACTCGCTGCACATTAATGTCAGATCAGACCGACGATGGGTGTCCAGACTGGGGTTCGTCGGTCACCTCTTCCCGGCTCTCCCTAAAAAAGCCTTGTGCCACTTTTTCACTTGAGAATAGGGATAGACACTCAGTCCCAAGCGCCTGTTAAAGGGAAGCCTTCTGAACGTTTTGGAAGTAGACTTGCCCAACTAGAAACAGAACTTGAGATCTTGTATCGTTGCTCTAAGGAACTTTCCATTCCATCGTGTCATTGACTACCGCACAAGGGCTCCTGTTAAGGTCGATTGTACCACTCTAAAAGCTCGGAGGCAAATGAGCTCCATTGCATTTTGAAGCCACCCCCCCCCCTCCCCCAACAATGGCAAGTGGTGCGTGTGCCGATGTATGCTCATGTCAGATTAAAACAAGGCTCATTACTTTTGAATCCCACCCTGTATAGTAGAATTAGTACACATAATTAATCATATTCATTATATACTGACCACAAGATCTCTAATGAAATTGAATTCTACATTTCTCTAGTTTTTGAAAAAGAAACACAAAATCATCCATGTGCTAATAATGAAAACAAGACTTGTATATAAAAAAATTCATTTTATTCATTACAGTAAAAATGCATGTGAAGATGGCAATAATCGGAGAAATACAGAAAATTTTCGAATTATTTTTTTTCTTCCAAATTTCATTTATAAAATAGCAAGCATTAGAAAATTTTTAATGAAATTTTCTAAAGAATGCACAACTTCTCAGACACAAAGAGTAATTCAGAAGTACAGTACAGGACCTATTATCCGGAATCCTCGGGACCGAAGGCTTTCCGGGTTTTGGAATTTTCCGGGTCCTCCCAAATTTCGTCAAAAAATTGCGAGAAAAACGCAAATTTTGTCAAAGAATCACGAAAAAACACAAATTTCTTCAAAGGATCGAAAAACTCCCCTGCAATTTCGACAAAAGATCGGAAAAAAATTCTCAAATTTCGTCATAAGATCGCGAAAAAAACCGGAAATTTCGTCAAAAGATCGAAAAAAAAAAAAATCGTCAAAAGATAGCAAAAAAATATTTCTTCAAAGAATCGCGAAAAACATGCAAATTTAGTCAATGGATCACGGGGAAAAAACGCAAATTTCGCCAAAATCTCGCGAAAAAAATAAAATTCTGTCAAAAATAGCGAAAAAAACTTCTTCAAAGGATCACAAAAAAAGATTTCACCAAAAGATCGTGTACAAATGAGAATTTCGTTAAAAGATCATGGAAAAAACTCATCATTAGTGCCGAGGAGCCCCCCCCCCCCCCTCTTCTGTAAACTTAAAAATTTTCTGTGAATTTCAGAATTTTTTTTTTACTCAGAATCACCCTTGATTCAAGTAGTAATACAATTGTGTAGCCATAATATTTTGTGAGAAAGAGGGAGGATGTGAAATATCTGACTATTTTTTAAAATAACGAATCGTAATATAAATTTTAAACTAAAATTTGACAAAAAAAAACGATTTTTTTTTAATTTCGGGGGGGGGGGGGGACTGTGTTCCCCCATCACTGATGTAACATATTTTAGTGGTTACACATTGCAACACAACAGGCCAAAAAAAAATTAGGAATCTGTAAAATTTTTGAAAAATTTCAAAAATCACAAAATTGTAGTAAAAATTTACAAATTTAGAAAATTTTCAAATTTTTTTTCTTCCGGATTTTGGAATTCCGGATAATGGGTCCTGTACTGTACCTACATCCGCCACATTGTAAAAAGTGATATATTTGTTCAACTTTACCTCCTTAATATTGAACTTTTTAATGAAACTTTTTGAAAATGACTACTGTGTAATGAATGATTTTATCTAAGCATATGTGAACCATGTTTATAAAGTAAATATAACAATAAGTGAAATAATGTACAGGCATCTCCCGACCCCCGTGGCAGAATGTGCGCGACGCTGTGACGGGTGTCGCAGACTTTTCAGGGCACCTGCAGACTAAAAAAAAGTATCTCGAATTTCGACAAATGAAAAAATCTTTGTTAATCATTTGCAGAAAGAAGCCCCGTCAATTTCGCGAAAGGATCGTGGAAAAAATTCAAATGTTGTCAAAGAATCGGGAAAAAACACAAATTTTGTTAAAGGATTGCGAAAAAACTCTAATTTCAAAGAATTCTGGAGAAAATGCAGATTTCTTTAAAAGATCGTGGGAAAAAGCGAATTTTTTCGAAGGATCGCGAAAACACGCAAGTTTTGTGAAATATCGGGGGAAAAAAGCGAATTTTGTCAAAGGATCGCGAAAAAACGCGATTTTCATAGGAGGACAGCGACAAAAACGCGATTTTCATAAAAGGATCGGGGGAAAAACGCAAATTTCGTCAAACGATAGCAAACAAGCGTGCATTTCGTCAAAGGATCGCAGTGGAAAAACGGGAAATTTGTTAAAGGACAGCAGAAAAAACGCAAAATTCGCAAAGGATCGTGGTAAAAAGGTGAATTTCTTCAAAGGATCGCGTGAAAAATAAATTAATTAGGTTATATTATAATTAAAATGTAGGTATATTTTTATAATGTTAATCAGTAAGAATCCTATTTATTTTAAGTTATAATGTTCTTGTTCATAATAAGAAAACTGAAACATGCTACCCCCGCAGACAATTTTCATTTCACTAAATTGCTGTCGCAGACACAACCATTATTTTCTGCCACTGGGCGTCCCGACTTAAGTGAATAATGCGTTCCGTAAACTTTTACACAAGTTGAATTAATTTACAACAATTTTGAATCTATAATTGACTATTAAAATGTCTGCGCTTGTGTACCGGTTCAATTTTTCCCAGGTGAAGTTCACAGAAAAAATATACTTGTTAATCTAAACATTAACATTAGGTTTTGTTCTGATTCGAAATTTTAATAACCACGTGAAATTAATTAAAAACAGCTATTTATAAAAATTTTGGTGCTATTACATTCTGGTAAGTGCAATTTAAAAATTAAATTTGATTACATAGGTTTTCAATTAAGCCAAAAGATTTTATGCATTATTAATTGACTGAAATTGCATTTTTAGCAATGACTACATGAGGTGTCCATTACTGGAAATTGATATTCCAATAACGAACACAGGTTTTAAAATTTAAAAATAAATAAAATTTTATAAATGGCTATTAGTATGTAAAATTCAAAGTTTTCTGTTATTACCAAAGCAAAAACATACAAATTTTGCAAGAAAATAAAGAATATATAAATTTATTAAATGAAGTCAATTCTTAGCATGTTCATTAAGATTTTCACTGAAAAACAACAGAACTTCGAAACATTATTTTTTTGCTTCCTGGTTGGTTTCATTACAAGTTTCAACAATAACCCAGATTATAAAACATTCAAGGAGGAGTTACGAAAAAAAAAAAAAAAATAATTAAAGAAAAATTTTATTATTTTATTTTATAAACCAAAAATATTGAGGGGTGTCCTTTACTGACACTTCTACCCTATATAAAAATAGATTATAAAATATTCATAATGCAGAGTTCCCAGCATCAGGGAAAATCTGAAAAGTCAGGGAATTTCAAAGTAGTTAGGAAAAGTGGGGGAATTGACAAATTATTTCTAAGAAGTCTTGGAGAAAAATTGAAAAATGACATGAAATTCATCAGTCTCATGGAAAAAAATCATGAAATTCATCAACGATCACAAACCCCACCCCCCCAAAAAATCTAGAAATTTGAAGAACAATCGCAGAAAAAATTCACTAGTTTTGACAAAGGATTGTGAAAATAGGTAGCAAATTTCATTGGTATGTCCATTTGGTCAGGGAATTTTTTGAGATTTATTTAGGGAATTTGCCAGTCATGTTTTCCTGGGAACCCTGTAATGCTGTGGTGTTTTTCAGCAGCTACTGAATTTTCATCATCCTCTGGATTATCATTATCCTGATTATCACTTTCAGAATCATGTGTATTTTATCTAGTGATTGTGCAACACACAGCATGCCATTACAATTGCGGGCACCAAATCTGTGATTGCATGTGTAAGTATTTCAATATCTGATAGCGTCCCTTCAATAGTGCAAATGCTCGTTCCACTGTGTATCTGGTTTTGGACAATTTGTGGTTATACGTCACTTGTTGTCTCGTAAGATTTCCATTATCCCGAAAAGATGTCAGCAGATTAATCTGTAGAGGATTTGTTGAGTCACATGGCAGATGGAAATGTGGAAGTATTGATTTTTTTTTTTTTTTTCTCAATCTCGCTTTTGCTAGAGAGTCTTTTACTCGGAACGTGGCTGGGGACCTATGGAACTTGCTTCTGCAAAAGAGTCGGAATAAGTGGAAGAATAAAGGGCTTCGGACGAAGATGGGCCGCTCGCCGCGGCGTTTGACCCCGCCCTCCGCCAAAAATCATGCTGTGCTATTTAATGTTAAATATACAACGTGTGTATTGAGACAAAAAATTTCAAAACAAATAATTAATATTAGCAATTTTTTTCTAATAATAAGCTAGGAGTCTTTCGGTAGCTTCATCGCCACGAGCCCAACCCTTCCCGCTTTTCGGTGTCTTTAATTTGTGTAATTTCCCTTTTAAATTTGTCCGGTTTCAATTTTTGATTTTTTTTTTTTTTTTTCAATCTCGCTTTTGCTAGAGAGTCCTTTACTCGGGACGTGGCTGGGGACCTATGAAACTTGCTTCCGCAAAAGAGTCTGAATAAGTGGAAGAATAAAGGGCTTCGGACGAAGATGGGCCGCTCGCCGCGGCGGTTGACCCCCCCTCCCGCTAGGGGTCACTTATATAAATGATTTGGCAAACGCACATACATCATCATGTACTGCTCCCACTTCACCAACATAGCAGTCTATAAATTGCAATCTATAAAAAGGAAAAAGTATTACAAAATCAATAAATATATAATTTTGGAGAAACTTTTTTCGAATGTTTGATACAAATATAAATTTACAACTGTTTATACAGTAAAAAATCTGAAATACCGGTAATTCCATTAATATTATAAATATGAAAGTGTGTTAATATTTGAATGCAGTCAACATCAAACCAGATAAATTAATGTCTGGATATATGCATTTTAATATGAGTGACTAGATCTCATCTTTTATAGTAACAAAATGTTATGTTTCACGAAAATGTAATAAATTTCACATAATAGAACTCCCCCCCCCCCCCCCCACCACCACACACACACACACAAAAAATAAAAAAGCATTGATCCCTGTACACACAAGCTAATCAAATTCCATACATGCATCATATATAACATGCATTTGAACTATAAATTTAATTTTTAAAGGTAAAAATGCGAGATATATATGTAAAAAAAATATATTTATAATTATTTTTAGAATAACAATAATTACTCAGACTTTAAGCATGCTATTCATATTTTATTTCCTTTAAAAGTGAATCCCTTTGATAGTGCAAATGCTCGTTCCACTGTGTATCTGGTTTTAGACAATTTGTGATTATACGTCACTTGTTGTCTCGTAAGATTTCCATTATCCCGAAAAGGTGTCAGCAGATTAATCTGTAGAGGACTTGCTCAGTCACCTAGCAGATGGAAATGTGGAGGTATTAACTCTGCTAGGGGTCCACTTATATCTGATTTGGCAAACACACATACATCACATACTGCTCCCATTTCACCAACATAGCAGTAAATGAATTGTAATCTGTATAAAGGAAAAAGTATTACAAAATCAATAAATATATAATTTTGGAGAAACTTTTTTCGAATGTTTGATACAAATATAAATTTACAACTGTTTATACAGCAAAGAATCTGAAATACCGGTAATTCCATTAATATTATAAATGTGAAAGTGTGTTAATATTTGAATGCAGTCAACATCAAACCAGATAAATTAATGTCTGGATATTTGCATCTAGATAAATTATATTCCAAAAATGAACACAAGCTTTATTTTATTTTTTAATTCAAATATTTTTCTTTATTTAAAATTTCAACAAGTGTAGTTTGTTCTAAAAAAGATATAATCGAGGACATCAAAACTTTAATGTGAGTAACTGGATGTCATCTGTTATAGTAACAAAATGTTATGTTTCACGAAAATGTAATAAATTTCACATAATAGACCCCCCCCCCCCCAACACACACACACACAAAAAGCATTGATCCCTGTACACACAGACTAATCAAATTCTGTACATGCATCATATATAACATGCATTTGAACTAAATTTTAATTTTTAAAAGTAAAAACGTGAGATATATATGTAAAAAAAATATTTATAATTATTTTTAGAATAACAATAATTACTCAAACTTTAAGCATGCTATTCATATTTTATTTCCTTTAAAAGTGAATCCCTTTAACGTCATACATGCTCAAGAAAGGTGATTATATTTATACAGACTGTTTTATAAGACATCTAAATTTTCTTTGGTACTTTTCGGTTAGCCAGGTGCCTGTGCTATATCTATATATACACATGTATATTTATAGAGATATGTATGTATATATATAACATTATTATCCTACCATTCTTTTAATGTAGCAATACCATTAGCCTGACTGCTTGTACTGTAGCATTGTAGAATGCTAGTCGTGAGGTGGATATTATGGATGAATCTCCATTATGAATAATTTTTGTAGATGTTGATGCTAGTCGTGAAGGTGGATGATAAAGGCAAAGATATGAAATAGCTGGAAATTTCTCCATTAAGAAATAATGAGTCAAATTAGATCTCCATGCTTTTATTAGGCAAACAACATCAAAAGCAATTCACTACATTTTTATAAATTGTTCCGGCCTAGCAGGTAAATAACTTCACAGCATGATCTTGAAATAAAATAGAATAAAACTACTAGAATGAACCTATGTCCAAGAATTACCAGCCAGGAAGCTGTTGACAATCGAAAGATCGAACAAATTCTGAGGAGAAGTCCTATGCATCTGCTTTTTGTCATAACGCGTAGAAACACAAAATCATGACGTTACGTGTGCTCTGGCCAATGCGAGAATAAAGGGTACGCGTAAAGCCTTCGTCACGTCCAAAGGGAGTGATATAGTAAAGAGTCTTCAATTTAGAGTGGATGCATTTAGAAGTAAAAATATCCCACACACGAAAATAATCTCAGAAAGAAAAAAAAATGGCTCTTTTAAAAACATTCGAATTCACATTAAATAATAGAAATGATCAGAAATCATGACATAATTTAGGAATAAACTAAAAGCTTTATATTTAGGTAAATTAAGCAATTTAATTTAAGGATAATTTAATAGAATTAATACTAGATATTATTGAAGAAATTAGTGAATATGTCGGTAATTTAGCATGTAAAAAGGAAATATTGCGAAGGAAGAATTAATAATATAACATATATAAGTATATACAACTTCTGACAATAAAGTTTGGTGAATAGTCTTGTAACATTAACATAGATGAAATATTAATGAAAATTACCTTACTGTCCTTCGAAATAGTCACCTCCCATAACTATGCACTGCTGAGATCTGCTATACATGTCCTAGAAACTTTGCAAGAAGTCTTCTTTTGTGATGGAGTTCAAAAGCTTCGTCATGTTTCGTTGCATGTCAGGAATATTGTCAAATCTCTTTCCTTTCAAAGCGAGTTTGAGTCGTGGGAATAGGAAGAAGTCTGGAGGATTGAGATTGACAGGTATGGTGGATGTTCCATTTGCACTGCCCCTTTTTTGCCAGGAACTGTTTAATGATATTGGCTGTGTGAGGGCAAGCATTGTCGTGAACAAAAAACCATGAACCTTGTTGTGCGAACTGATGTCGTACCCTGCGTAGATGTTTCATGAAACGGGTCAAAATTTCAATGTATTTTTTTTTTCAAAATATTCAAGTAATTTCAAAATCCAGTGAGCTTGTGTTGCCATACACAAATTTGATCTAACACAAACCTCCTCTGACGTCATATTCAAACCAATTTTTAGTTTGAATATGAAACACCTGGTGTTGACACAAACTGAAAAAAATCTTTCTTACACGGTTCCTAGCGAAAAACATCACCTGCTTCTTGTGACATCATGATCTAACTTCTAAAAACATGTTCCGTAACTGAAATTTTAACCTTGAAAAAATTGTAAACATGCTATCTTAGAAAATTTTAAAAAGTAGAAAAATTAATTTTATGAATATGATTATAAAAACTCTTAATTAAGCTAATGAAACTGGATATGCTTTTTATTTTAGAAAGTCTTCTTTTTCGACTTCGAATAGAAGGAATCTTAAAATGAAATACATGCTTTAAAAAAATATATATTTTATGGGTTCCCGTGGCCGCCCGCCACATCTCCTTATGTGGCATACCACTTCTTTTTATCCAGATTATTATTTTTTTTTCTTGTTTTTTATAGCTATAAGCCAGACTGGTTATGCCGTCTTCTAAGATGTAGTGTTTGGCATCAAATGGTCTGAGTGCTATATTCTGCATTTTATGGTGTATAGTTGGTGGTGATCTGTTGAATTCTATTGTTTATTGTAGAGGGGGTTTTCAGATGATGTATACAGTCGGAATATTGGGAATGTTTAATTTTATTCCCTACGATAGAGGTGGGTATTGCCTTCCCTCTTTTTTTCTCGCCATCTTCTGAGAGGATACTGTACATCTTTGCCTTATTAATGCCTACAATTTCGAAGATGAAATTTCCGTTCATCTCATCCTTGAATTTGCATATCGCCTTCTTTTTTTCTGAGTAGAAGAGATGGTTCTTAGAATAGTCGGAGAAGTCAAATTCGTTTTAATGCATGTCCTGTTGTAGATTATCTCTTTGGATGTGGTAGGTAAGTGAGTCAGTGTCTTTAAAAGGAGCTGGGCGCATTCTTGATAAGTGTTTCTTGATTACATTGTAGTGAAACTTGTAGAGTTCCAGAATGGTGAATCCTACATAGTCAGGGTGGTTTTGACTTGTTCGACAGCTACCAATCCCTCATTAAAGATATTAAAGCTAGTGAATGTTGGAGAAACAATGAGTTTTTTCAACCTCTTCTTATTGTTACACAAATCAATATTTCGTCTCAATCTGAGATTTTCCATTGTTTTGCTGAAAACTGCGTTGTTTCAACAACTTGAAGAATTCTTTCTTGCCTACTTTCTTTTATTGGTGTTGAACTCTATGTAGGGCTTTAACCAAGGAGCTTGTTTGAATTTAATAATTTTGTGGATGTTAATGAATTCGACGTTGGAGGTAGAATTTCAAAATTCTGTAGTGGATGACATAGTGTTTCTTGTCTTTTAAATTGGATGGAGTTTCGAGCTTCCTTTGTAGTGTCTGTTATTTAATAGAGATTTTGCATAGGAGGATAGCATGTCTTCGGTGATGTGGAGTTTTCTGGTGCTAGTGGGTATTCATTATGAAGATGGTGAAGTTTAGCAGGATAATGCAAGTCCACATTTAGGACATAGCCGTAATCTGTATTATTTGGATGGAAGAGGATGATATTTTCATTTATTTCCGATGACTCGATCCAGTGAAACTCCACAACTGGCAGGTACTGGGACACAGCCCACCCATACAGGTTGTTTGCATCCCAGCACATGATATGGCTTATTTTACTGCTTGCATCGTAATCAGGGGCATTAGGTTTATTTGCTTTGCTGTATCGTTTGGTGATGACGCTCATGCCTCCCCGTATTCCCTTCTCGAAAAATAAGAGAATGTCCATATCTGTTTGAAGTTCCATCTCTACACGAGTCATCCTTAAACAGGCTTGCCATGCTAGTCCTGGAGATGTGAACATGTTAGGAAAACATTACTTGAGGAAAATGAAGAAACAGTCTTTGATTTGAACTTTAAACTAACGTTTATTTATTAAGATGACATCAGGATAACTTGATTTAAAATGAACTTACAATATGTATGACCATCATGGCAGTACATGTAGAAACATATATTGATGCACAGTAAAAATGATAACTTGAGTAAAATACTTATAAAAATGTCTAAACATTTGTTAAAAGAACTTATAAAAACAATCACACTGTTAAACATAAATTCCCATGCCGATGGCTTCTCGAACGCTCAAGTTTACTTGATACTTCCCCACAAGGAGGAAGAGAAAACAAAGCAAATATTCAAACTGATGATGGAGTATGTATACTGCAGCTGGATTTACACGTGAATAGTTTCTCATCACGGGATGTGCAAATATGAGATTGATGAAATAGATTTAATTTGATTAAACTGTACCTATGTTACCATCTAGTGTGGAATAGATCGTTAGCTCAATACGTCAGTAAATGGCGAGGCTTAATGATGTTTATACAAAATAAACAGATGGTAAATAAGTTATGTAAAAGATATTTATAGTTGAATTTAGTCTAGAATAAGTAACCATTATATTCAACTAATTAAATGTAAATGAAGATAAACTATTAATGCTATTGTGATAAACATGATATAAATCAAGTAACTAAAATACCAATAATTTAAACTGGTAAAACTGCATGAAATATCCATCACTGTGCAAGATCTTAATTGTTAACTTTTTCCCAGATGTTCTGTGCATGTTCATAATCTTCTATGGAAATAGGTTCATCTGTTGAGTTGTGTTTCTTCGAATTTCTTGAAGTCTGTAAAACAGCTATATTGATATATTCTCTTTCGAATGAGAAGTGAGAGGTCTGTATCTTCTAGGAAATTAGCTTTGAGGAGATGGAAGTCTATTGGTTGGAGGTTAGCAGTTAATTTTTCGAGGGAACCAGGTAGAAATTGATACAAATCAAGGAAACTAAGTTTTACATGTCAGTCATGCTTCTTTATAGTGGAGGAGATATACTTTTCCATGGTATTAGCAATTACATCTATGACATAAATCTTGAAATTTTCCTAATTCTGTCTGGTGACCATCATAATGCTTGAGATTGTGAAAAATAACGGGAGGAAGAGAAATTCCCACATCTAATTTTCTCCTGAACAACAGTTTTCTTCCATTATTCACTAAAATTTCAAGCAATTTCTATGATATCCAAAGATACATTAAAAGATGATCCTAGTTTCTGAAACGCTGTAATATAAGAATTATTTTGCATTAACTTTTGAATGCTTTGATTTTTCCTTTGAAAGAACTGCTGCTGTCGCATCCCATAAAACAGTGCAACCCTATTAAAGCACTTGAAATGTTATGTCTTAATTTATTGTAAATTGATGAAACATCCACAACTGTTGGATATGTTGAAATTCCTGGCAGTACATAAATATTTGATGTTATAAAATTGCACATAGCAATGCACAACATAATGACACCAGTATTGCAACTCTTTATCAAAATTGAATCTGCAAATTTTGAGACATTTTGTTATTATTTAACACAATTATTTTTGAGCATTAAATTTTATTTTCCAAAGGAGTAAGCTGATTACACATACTTATGCGAGTTATGATATTAATCTTTCGAAAAATACATGATTCTGTTTTACTCCACTGTTTAAATAAAAACTACCAGACTTCCTTTATTTTTCCAACTGAAAGAAATTTCTTGAATTGGCTGGGTATTCTTTGCTCAGAATTTATTATGCACATTACAACTGCATTGTCTTTGCCTCTCTGCGTGTTTCTCTCGCAATTCTTAATGCTATGCTCAGGATATGTTTCTAACAAAATGAATCGTATTAACATGGTGATATATTGCTATATCAATTATCTCCTCTAAAAAATATATAGCAAATTTTCCAAAAGTTGCTGCAAAATGCCATTCGAAGAACTTTTTTGCCAGGGATGTTATCAAGAGATGTAATGTGTTCTATTGAACTTAAAATGTTATGAATTAAAGCTGCTTTGTTTGTTTTAGATAAAGTTCTATCTTCATTTGAAGTAGCAGGCGGAAAGTCACTGACATTAAATGACATAATCTCATTCATATTTACTGTGGAAGATTGGCCTGTTGTAATTAAATGAATTAGTTGTAGATGTTTTAAGATTTTTTCCAACTTGCAATTTCTTTTTTCTTTTATGGTACTAGAAAATGTTAAAAGGTTATTTCTTTTTAGCGGAGTGAAAATATCTTGCTTACTGTGAATTTTATGTTGATATTCCTCATAACATTTTTCCCCAATATCTTGTGCAGTCTCAAGGTGCCTTTGAATATTTTCACTTGTAAGTACACAACTTGCTATATTTACTAATCCAACCTCTTCATATGTAAATGGATTAACCATTGAATCAACTGAAGAAATAATGCAATGATTGATTTTTCCTCTATTCTAATCTATGCTTCACACAGGTTATTTTTAATTTTTGTGTGACATTTTTTACCAGAAAGTTGCTCACAGGATGTACTTATTTGTTGAGCTCTTAAGTGATGTTATAACATCCATCGATGAACAGCACCAGTCTAATTAGGGCCCCCTTTTTTTTCAAATCTCTGTTAGCAGTTTGTTCTGTCACTTGATCAAAAGCAGTACCCTAGAAGTCAAAATCAATCTGTCTTTGTGCCACAAATCCACCAGATAGCATATTAGCATGTAGGATGTGTTAGCTCTAAATCGACCATTTCTAACAAATGTGTAGGTAATTTACTTTATCGTATCCAAAATAACACTGGAATCATTTCCTCAACTGTCTTCAAATGCAACTTCCAATCGTCTGTTCTTGTTGCACGAACAAGGCAAGAAACTATTTTAAGATACGTAACCCAGGAGAAGAATGTTGGGTTCTTTCACAGTTTGTCGCAACAAACTCATTATATAAATTTGTAGGTACAGTATTTATATTTAAAATTAATCAAAATATAATTTGCATAAATGTTTAGAAATGAGTGAACTTCAGCAAAAATTCTTCTGTCATCGATTATAAAAATGCAGTCCATAAAATTTGACTGAAGGCTTCAAATACAAGCTTGTCGGTGTGTAAACTTCTGTCATAATGTTTCCCTGAAATCATATCATCTACAGATCCTGCTGCAACAACCTCTGATTCTATCTTAATAGTTATTAAACCTGCATCTTTGAAACGGTTTTCCATGATACTGAGAAAACCATAATGTGAAATTCTTCCAGACGAACTAACAAATGTTGATTAAATATCTCACTTTTGCATCTAAGTTGTTGAATTTTGGAATAGATTGCTTGAGTAGAAAGCAGAATTAAACTATCAATTTCTAGCTTGTCAGCAACTTCAATTTGAGAAATATTTTTAAGAAGAATCATATATATTGTGGATATTTCAGTTGGATTAGCTTCAATGACAATTCTTTGAACCTTCCTGAAACTATTGGTATCCCCAGTTTTTTTTCTCAGTTCCTTAAAAATAATTTTAAAAATTCAAGGGAAGACAAGACTGGGATGACACGCCTACTCACATTAAGGGACGAAAAATTCCTTGAGTTAGGTCGGACTCAAATCCATATCCCACAGAAAAAAGAAAGATTTTTTAAATGAAAATTCAACTAAACACTTCCACTATGCATGCACGTGATATATATGTTATATAAAAATTTTACCTTTTACTATTCATTTAAATTATTCTAAATTGCCGGCCTATTCATTATTTCCTTTTTTTTAAATATGCTCTATTATTTATTTCTAGCTAAATTCCTCTATTTTTAAAATGCGTATCTTAATAATAGATTTATTCTAAAACTTAATCTAAACTTTTAATCCCTTCATTAATTTTTATCGTCTACCAAACTGTAAAGTTCTTAACGCAGTTACTTATTTTTCGAATATTTATCAAAGCCATTTTTACTTTTTTATTCTATTTCATCTCATTTTCCCGCCCGCGAGGCACAGCCTTTTCACATCGAAATCATTCCATTAGCGGCGCTGGGATTCTTTCCTGTGACGTTTCTTTATCACTCTCCATTGGCTGAGTGTCGGATCCCAGTTTCACTTTGAGGCTCGTTCGTAATTTTCGTTGGTTTAGCTTGAAGTTGTCATTTCTTGGAATTCCTCCGCGCATTCTCATAAATAGTGAGAGCATGAACTCAGAACGAGAGATTTTTTTTGTGCTGTGATTGTTTACAAAACCTGTTACCCGGTGTCCTTAGCCATGTGGAATATTCATTTCGTAAATTAACATCTATTTAGCATGAGTAATTAGTTTATGCTCGAGTGAAATGCTCTGATTTCTCATCTGCGGGAATTGTTCAGATGGAATAAACAGTTGTTCTATGACTACGTTTCCATGTGTTTAATCGGGAAAACCCCATATTTCTTCATATGCCTTTTTTCGCCACTCAAGCTGCCTTGTTTTCATAATGAAATAATAAGTGTTTGATTGGACTATACCAATATTATCTCTGCTAGCAATGCTTGTGCTAAGTGGTAGGATTGCTTACAACATCACCAACGGCTGATTAAAATGTGGTATGACTCCAGTAATACATAATAAGCACGTTTTCAACTACACCCATTAAATTGTTTCGTAACATATATATATATATATATTTTAAACTTACCTTATCCAATTCTTCTTCTGAAAAATTAAATGCATTGGCTGTTTCTACAGCTTGCATCAAATTATCTAGCCGTAAAGAGGACAGGTTCTCCTACTGGGGGAAAAAAAAATAAAAAAAAAAAATTCAAGAGAATTATTTGAACTGAGTTTAAGCGGTTGATGTTACGTAACACATTCGATTTATTTAGTTAACCAATTTATAACCCAGTTGCAAGCTGATTTGGCGAGTTGATTTCTTTGAAAACGCCACTACCTTTGCCAAGACAGTTTCTTCCACCTGTGCTGATGTGCTTGGCCGTCCAGATCTGGGTGCATCTACCACACTTTTGTCACCTTGAACTTATCATGCAGTAGACTCAAGGTGCTTTCCGAGACAGTTTGTCGTTCAGGATGCCTCTATTAGTTTAAGAGCTGTTAAACATTTTAGGGAAGGTATTTGAGGCACCCTGAAAATTTGTGCAACCGTTCTTTTGTAATGGCTGAATACAAAATCGAATGTCTGGCTGAAGGATCGTGGCCATGGCTGAAAGATCGTGTGCCAGACACGTGTCAAGTGCCATTTTTTGACTAACCAAAAAAGGTATTTAAGGCACGCTGAGATTGAGACAGAATAATATTTATACTTAGAAAAAAATATTTTGAAAACGACAGGCACTTTAGTCGGCCCAAAAACTGTGCCGTCTGGCACAGTTTATGAGACCAGGCTTCTATATGACTCTCATTACATTTAAACTATTTATATTGTTTAAATTTAATCTCATTACTATAACTTAAAGACTGGACTCAGACTTAAAGACAGTCAGGTTAGTTTAGATGAATAAAAAAAATTTTTAATTCTAAAACATCGCAGTATAAAAGTTTTTGAAAAAAAAGTATATAATATACCGTGCACATTCCTCCAAATATAACTTGTAGGTAACAGCTACTGGTACTATGCATGGACAACCAGAAAGCATGGGCACACAGTAACTGCCAAAACAAACCATATCATTCCAGGTTTCCTATAGCAGACAGGAGGTAACAGCCCAATGATATAGGTACAGTCGTGGGAAAAAAAAAGTAAACACCCCCTACTAACTCCGCAACAAATTATCGTAGAAGAAAGTTACTGGTACCGAACGATTTTAAATAAAGTCTACTTTTAAATGATGTATATAAAATTTGCTTAGGGGGCCATCTACATATTAAAACGAACCATAACTTCATTTTTTTCAATGGCAATACCCAATTCTGACAGCATAAATGAACTCTACACCCTTCAATTAGCCTAAAAACAAATTTTGATGCAATTCGTACCACAAGTTTCCGAGAAATTAATTATTTTCAAACGAGTGTATTTTAAGGGCTGTATCCAAATTGAAGTTGGGTTCTCGATTGCTAACCGAGAGAGCCGCCTTCTTGATCAAGGCACCTTAAGCAGTCAATGCAGTCTGTTAGATAACAAGGCAGCAGAAGAAATTTCAAAATATCTACTCACTTCAATCATAGACGGCCCCTTAAACCATCATTTTGCCGTTTTTTAAGCATAATTTGAAAACTACTTGGAAGAAAAATGTAAAATTTGGGATTTTAATAAAGCAGGACTTAATAAATCTAAATCCAGCAAAAAAATTGCAGGTTGCAATTCATTATTTTTTCGAATATTAATTTCATAATTCATATCATAAAATTATAAAAATTGCAAATTCAGCGTATTTATGTTTGGGCACATTAGTTTTATTTCTAAACAAAACATTAGCACATTAGGAGCATAATTTCAGAAGATATAAATAAAAATATGAAAACGTAATTTAACATTAGAAGCACTAAATTTTGAATGTTTATAATTCAAAAACTTATCATTCAAATTACTTGAAATTTGGTGTCTAGGCATAGTTTGAACCGAAGATTTGAAATATCTCGTTAACATTGGGTATTGCCATTGAAAAAAATGAGGTTTGGGTTCATTTTAATATGTAGATGACCCCCTAAGCATTTTTATATACGTCATTTAAAAGTAGACTTTATTTCAAATCGTTCGGTACCAGTAACTTCCGTCTACGATAATTTGTTGAAGAGTTAGTAGGGGGTGTTTACTTTTTTTTTTCCACGACTGTATGTGGACATAGAAATCACTAATTGGTTTCAGAACCCATGGATACCAATAGTAAAACGTATCCACAAGGTTTTATAAAATGAAAGGTCAGCCGGGATACCAACTTCAGGAAAACATGACAAAATAATTACTTTAGCAATGGAAGAAAATCAAGTGTAAACATTAAAAGAAAACATTCTTTAAGAAAACTGAACGTGTCGGAAAGTTCTTTACTTAAATGAAATATTTCCCAATGGATACTTTTGGCTTATCGGTGGTTTAAATAAACTTTCACCGTCACAATGAAAAGTTACTTAGTTCTGATATCAACATCATTAAAAGATATTTCTTGTCAGAGATTCATCTTCACTGGAGAATCGTTTTGCTACTTCATATTATCAAGAAACAATTTAAGTCAATGACAGCATACCAATAACAAACTAGTTGGATGTGCCAATCCCAAAACTTTCTTCTATCTCATACATCTTAATATTTCAAAAAGTAGTTACACATGTTAATACTTCATTATTATTAGTTCAATACTATACCAACTTTCATTTTCTTCTTAAATTTCTGCTTCAGTCAATTAAACAGACTAAAAACGAGTTAATCTATACCATGATATTTGTTAAAATTAATAGTTTTTCCTTATTCTGTTGTTATCAGCTGTTTGCGAATAGCCGGCTTAGCAGGTAGCAAAGTAGGCTCCTAATTGCAATGTTTTTAGTTCTACGAATGTAGATTTTGGTATCATTTGCCATAAAACACCATTAAAACTTTCATTGTTAATTTGCGTTATTCCATGCAAACATTTTTTTAATAAAGACTGGTCGCAAAGCTCCATATATACTGGTTTTACAATATCCATTATAGCTTTAGGGTGGCCAGGAGTCTTTTCATCATAATTCTTTAGTGCTTGATTTTTTTAATACTTAACCAGCTATCTGATCCTGAAGAACACTGACCATGCATAGACTGCTTCTTACTTGAACAAGTGTGAAAAAAGGTGGAATAACAGCACTTTGTAATTTTTCCACATCACGTTTTATGGCTTCGAATGGCTATGCCATAATAATTTTGTAATTTATCGATGAAAGCGTCAATAAGTTCCCTTTTCTTCCAAGGCCTTTTTGCGTTTTCTTCAGTTTTCTTAATTGGCTGCCAACTCTCTTCTGTGCATTCCCAATGCACTCTAATTTAAAAACAGAATCTTTTCCATAAATGTCTTTGACACATATAATATCCTTTAGAACCCCATAATACTCTGTATAATGAAGCTTTCACAGTGTTTCTGACCGTTCGAAGATTCGATAAGATCCATAAAAATATTTTCAGTTGAATGTTACAAACAGAAAGGAAAGTTTTGTGAAAATTATGTCAGATTTAAAACGTTACATTTAAAATCTCTTATTTAAAATCATTTTCTTATAGCGTTGTTAAAAAATACCATAAAGCAAAGACTCTGTTGATTTAGTTCCTTTTATATTTGGTAATTTTCAAATGTTTAACTAATCTTATTTAATCAAGCACGGAAACAGCAACTAACAGCAGCTGATTCGGCCTTGAAATCCCTCAGTAAAAGGGAAACCCGTTTACAGTAAGATCGCCATTGCTTTTTTAATTATACAGTGCAGCCTCGATTATTCGAGCTAATTGGGACTTTGAGTACATCGCATATCGGAAATCTCGGTTAATAGAAACTGTGTGTAAAAACTCGCCGTGCTTGCGAATTTAACATCTCTTTTAAAAAAATATATAGAACGTTTTTTAAATAATAAAAATAAATGTATCTAAAGTTCTGTTTCACAGCTTAACAAATTTAAAAAGAAAATCAACTACCTGTAGTAAATTTTAAAATGCAAATTGAAAAATTTACGAAAGTTCACACAGCCACTGGAAACAAAGCATTGTTTGCTGTGGTTAATCGCCTTCCATCAATAAAACCCATAAGGGAAATTTACCTTAGAAAATTTGAATAATGCAGATCTTTTATAATATAAAATTACAAATAAAATGAAAAAAAAAAAATAGGATAATAATTAAGGATGCAATGAATTGCCATTCTGATAGGTCTGCTTATCTGAACAGATGTTTGGTTTCTTCAGTCGCTTGCCCCCTTTTAATTTTCATTGATTAAAATTTGTTGCGATATAGAGGAGCTCCAAAATGTCAGTATTTCCCATAGGACTTTCTTAGGGGAAGTCATCCAAATTACATACTATACAATCTTTTCAAATTTATTGTATAGTTACATTAAGATTTTCTGAATTGCAGTATTACTATTATTTATTTGGAAGGCATACGATTAAAATTTAACTTATTTTATACTAACATGTTATTCCTCTTCTATTATTTTTGTTCCAATATTCTTCTAAGAGAATTTTTTTTCAATATATACTAATTGTAGGCTTATTAAATAATATGTATTGTAAAAAGTAGTATACATTTGCTTAAAAAAAAAACTATATTGATATAAGTATAACCAACATAATTTTCAGTAAATTAAAGCTTGCAGCTTTTTTAAATTGATTTTATTAGAGAGCCATTTCAACTGAAAATCACATTTTGGGTTAAAAAGGTATTTTCATTTGTTGAAACTGTTCTTCTTGTATTAACTTTCATGTATCTATCAAATCAATCAGATAAGTAACATTATCAGAAGTAGTGTACCTTACAAATTTTGATAATTAAAATACTATCACATTGTACCAATATATAAAAAAAATAATCCATTGAATTTTTTTTATATCCTCTTAATACATTCTTTTATTAATATTGTAACCAGTTGTAAGCAGTTTTATTTGAACAACAGAGCTTGATCATACCTGTAACGTGACCTTGGAAAAAGGGATTTCAAGTTAATTAAACAAAATATTTAAATTAATAAAAATTTAAAATACTAAAATAATCAAATTAATTTAATGATATAGTAATATTAATTGTAAGAAATCTCCTTATGGCCAGAACGTAATGTAGAGCGCATTAACATTGTTGAACAAATTATTTAAAAGTTAAGCCATCTATGAGAGCTAATTCCTGCAAAAATTGTAAATTGAATCACAGTAAAGTAAAAATATTTGAAGTCACTCACCCAAATGTAGAAAAGATACAACACAACTTCTAAATGGCACTAAATAATTTATTAAATCTTGTCATTTAAAATAAAGGATCCCACTATACACTTAAGTTATTATTTCTATAAGTAGTTTTCATATTTATTTTGAATATCAATTGATATATTAATTTTAAAAATGAAGCGGCTAGTTATTATTCTTATTGGGAAGAATTATGTATACTTGCTGAAAGGTTTCAAGGAAATATAAATGTTTTATGATATATTTATAGTTCTGTATTAAATTTATAGAAATTGTCCTTTCAATATTATATTAAAGTTACTAAACTGACACAATACGTAGGATCGAGATATAAATCCCAATTAGATGAATAATGTATTTGTTAAAAGTAGAACTAGGGGCACAAATTTTAGATGACACGATGTCGAGCTGCTAAACATTGGAGATGATGAAGTAATATACAGTCACTCAAAAAAGTATTGGGACAATTTGCAAGTATCAAACGTTAAACTATTTATAACAATATTAATAACAACACCAAAACAACATAAAAAATGAAATGATTTAACTTTTGGTAAACATATTGAAAAAAAATCTTAAATATTCCACAATTCCAGTTCTATGTTTTTAAATATTATACAACCTCAAACAAATGTCAAAGTTTTGGGACACTTTTGAAATGAGGAAGTTAAAAAATATTTATTGCATGAATAAAAATTAATTTACTACCACTATATTTTAAGTGGTTTTTAGACGTTAAATTTCAGCATATCATGTCTTTCATGTAACAATGGGGAGGAGTAAAGATATCTCTGTGGATGTACGAAATCTGGTTATAAATCACTGGTAAAATGGCAGTTCAGTTTGTCGTATAGGAGATATCTTACAACTGAGTACGTCTAGTGTTTTTAATATTATATACAGAGTAAAGAAAACAAATAATGTTGAAAACAAGCAAAGATCAGGGCGTCCAAGGATATTTAGTGAACACGAAGAGCGATGGATTGTGAGGCAAGTCCACATTAATCGCAGAACTAGCGCTGTAAAATTGACCCTGGAAACTGAAAAAACATTAAGAAAATCTGCAAATACTGAAACTATTAGAAATATTTTGAGAAAACATAAGTTTCATGCCAGAGTACCTAGGAAAAAGCTCTACATCAGCAAAGCAAACCAATGTGCTAGACTGCCATTTGCTAAAACTTATGTAAAGCAGCCAACACAATTTTGGGAAAATGTTCTTTTTGTGGATGAAAGCAAATATAACATTTTCGGATCAGATGGCAAGCAAAAAGTTTGGCGCAGACCAAATACAGCATTGCAGACCAAAAATTTACGATCTACTGTAAAATACAAAGACGACAGCCAAATGGTTTGGGGTTGTATGGCGAGTTCTGGTATAGGAAACTTGGAACTTATTGATGGTACAATAGACAAACATGTCTAACTTGACATTATTAAATGGATTTTAACGCAAACCAGGATAACGACCAGAAGCATACTGCTTACATTTGCAAGTTGTGGGTCCTCTCTATCACTGTCCTGGTGTGATTCGGACTCCTGCCCAGATTACAAGACTGCATACTAGTCTTAATAATATGAATGCCCTGCATGATTAGCTTTTCATTTTGATGGTAGGTGCAGTCACAAACTCAATTAATATGACTTTTAACAGTCACGCATTCTCTGGGATGAAGTGAAAAAAATTTGCTGAAGCCTTATTTTATGCTCTTAGTATTTTTCTTTGTAGGCTAAAATAAGTAGGCTTTGTAGGCCTCTTGTAAATTATGCAGAATTAGCCTTTTTGTCTTGAGTTCTCTTTTGCCTTGTTTATGGAGTACTGATATATAATCTCTTGTACAGTAGACTCCCTCAAATCCACACAGCTTGGGACCAGAGGTTGTGCGGATTTTAGAATTTTGCGGATTTCTGGTCATTGATTTGTTTATAATTTTGAAACAGTAATTTGACTGGTAGTTAAGCAAGGGAAATTATAATGAATGCTTACAATAAAGTGAAACATTAAAATAAGCAAAATATTAAAATAATTTATTAGTTTAAACGTAAGTAATTATTAAAATAATTATGTAAAATAAAAATTTAGAAAAAATATTAAGTTATTACTGATGAAATCGATTCAATTCGATTCCAAAAGTCCCATGCTGCATTCTAGTGGTACAGCGATCAAAAAATCGATACGTCATCATATAGATATGCTAATTTATATCAAAATCAAAAGTAATGTAAATTTATTTAGTAATAAATCAGCTGTAATAATCAAAAGAGAATGATTAACAAAAAATTAAGTAAAAAAAACATTGCGGTAGTCGCTGATTTCGGCGCCATCTTGAATTTTGTTCCTGCAACTTAACTGTAAATTTCATTGTTTACATCTGAAAAAAATACGCGGATTTTAGCCGTTCGCAGATTTTAGGGTCGCGGATTTAAGGGAGTCTACTGTATTAGATGAAATGTGACTTATTTCATCATCAAAATAAATGAGTTTCACACTTCTTATATCTTCAGTAAGAGTATGCCACCTTTTTTTTTTTTAAGATTTACATAGCACACCTTCATCTTACAATACTTTTTAAACTTCTTTTACTATATATTCAGTAATTAGAAAAAAAATTACTGTTTGTTGCATGCTCCATGATCCTGGAGTTGGGTAAAATTTGTACATTTTCATAAAAATTACTTACAATAAATTTTTGTTTGTTTTCCCATGAGACTACTACAATCATTATACTATTTTATCGCTTCATTGTTTTCCAATACAAAAGAACTACCTTCAATTCCTAAAGCTTTTGTGATCACCTCAGTAAAACTCTGCTACACATTGAGCTTTATTTTTCAAATATACATTTCTCATCTACTTTTCTTTTTGCAACTTTTAGTGGGCAACAATGAATTAATTTACAACTGTCATTGAGTTTTTCAATGTAAGATTCATTTGGTTCATAGTCGCTGCCTGATGAAACATTAATATCCCCATAAGTTTCAGTATTATTTGCTATCACTGATTTTCTAACAAGATATGCACAATTTTTTTGCCAGGTGTCAATTTGATGCCTTCGTACTTCTTTGAAAATGATAAAGAAATTGATCTTAGAAATTTCCTGATGTGTTGTTTATGCCTTCTGAAAGGACCACAACATATTTTCTTTCTCTTCACAAAGTTGACAAAAACATTTTTAAATGGTTATGACATGAATTCAAAGTCCAAACATTTTGTCCTCCAGGGGGGATATACCGTCTTTATGTATTTATTGGCTTTGCAAGACTGGGCACCTGAGTGATCCTTTTCTTTTCTTTTTCCTCTCCCTTCTCTTGTCTTTTCTTTGTGTTTAGGTGTTGAAGGTCATTTCAGTTCTAAAAAGTGTTTAGTTCTCTTCGCATATCTAAAAAAGTGCAGCTGATAGAGAAAAACTGATTTCAATTTTGTTTGTGTCCCAAAAATATCTAAAATCAGTTGTAAAATCATAGACACCAAATTTTTTTTTTTTTTGGTGGCCTGTGTTATCATCAGCATTTGAGATTTTATTGCCATTTTATAAACAATAATTGAGACTTTTCTCTCATGAGGGTTTAAAGTGTTTCTTTCATTTTTTTAGCCTCTCTTTAATAATTGTATGACCAACAATGTGTGATCTCTTGATAGGACCAACAAAATTTTTGTGCATACCAAACTTTGTCTCATCAAACTCAACGACTACATCTGGTCCACCAAGCATATCATATTCATTATGTTGTGTGTGAATGTATGTAATGCAACACTAGTTTTTTTACATTTTCTATGACAAGAAGCACTAGCGTAGCAATTTAAAAATTACGGAGAAGTTGCTCAAATATCTCATTGTAGAGAATGCTCTTTCTGGAGTGGCTGCTTAGACTGGAAGTATTGATAAAACTTTCAACAATTTCTTGATGTTGGGGTAAACAGCAGTATTACAACTTGATAAGGACTATTGCAGTGTTTGGTTTTTGTCTGATGAAATCATTTTTCAATCCACATTTCGATTTCTGCTTGTAAGATATTCAGAAGAGTATAATTCAGAACATTGTAAGATATTTTCTACTGAAGAATTTTCTGTTTCTCGGCATAATTGCATCAAGCTACTAATTATATGCTTATGATTTTCAAAACTGTCAATCATATTTTGTATTAAAAAAATCCAAAAAGGATATGACGATTGTTTTTTCTTTAATCTTTCACTGATTCACTAGGTGTATTATCCCGATACCATTGGCTTCTTTCCCAGTCTAGGTTTTATTATTTCTAAATTTAGTTATTTTGCTGCATCGGAAGATTGTTTGAATATGGAAGATTGTTTGAATATGGCTAAATTTTTGGGTTCAGAATTTTCACACATTTTTCCGAAAATTACTTAAAACTACTTGCCTTGTACAAGAAATTGCAACAATGAGACAGATTGGGAAAAGGTAGCAACTTCGTTAGAAAATAAAAATTGCTCTAAATCATTTTTTCATGCTTTTTTGTTAATTAATAGAAGTTACAGTTCACTTTAAAAGAGACACTATAATTCATAAAAAAAGAGACTTTCCAATGGGGGAGAGAGGGGTTTGAGCCCCTGAACCTCCACCCCCCTTTCTTATGTCCCTGCCAAGAAGAAACTGGATTTAGATGTTTCTTGTCTAAAATGTTTTATTTCTTTGAAGGCTCTATTGAAAGGTTCATCAGCCACAAGCTCCATTTCACACAAAGGAGCCACAATCTAAGGATTTTGTCAATATAGTCACAATTGCAACAATTTTTTCAAAAGTTATTTAAAAGCAGAATATTTTCCAACATCAGAAATCATGAGTCACTAAACAAATCCGTTGGTAATTATGATAACGCTTATAATTTTATGACATAAATGATGAATTTGATTCTTATTTAGCCTGTAAATATCAGTGTTTAAAAAACATATTTAAATCAACCAACACTGTTTGCAAGTGAAAAGTTTGATCTAATATCTATTGAAAAATAAATACATCTACACTTATGAAGAGAGATTCTCTCTTCTCTCCAAAATAGGCCATTATGAGAAATAGGACAAACTCACTGCTGTTTCTCACATCTTCAGACAAACTTATTTCTTTTATTACTATTTCAACATGTTTCTTGTTGCATCCAGCTGGTTTAGTTTCTATATATTGTTAATTCGATGTGCTTTGTTTGCAATTGCATTATGGTTTTTTCCACAATGTTTATTCTCACAAGATTATTGAATTGCTTCAAAAATCCCTCTGATGTGAAAAGCAAGGGCCACTCTGACATCAAATATTCTGTTGGCTTTTTTACATTTATTTCGCTCCTTTGAGTGAAGTACGTATCATTCAAAAGATCCAGGAAATCTGAAGAATTATTAGAGAGTTGCCCTCGCTTATACAAACTTTTCATGCGTTTTTTTTTTCTCTTCTTGGGAAAGAGGTGTTTTGGACTCAGGCAGCCTATCGCAGGCTGCCAATTCACACAACCGTATTGGTCAGCATTATAGATTCTTTAAGCATTACAAGTTGCATCTTCATTTTTCTTTTTTCCTTTCAACGAATTGAATGTATTGCCTCTATTCAAGTTCTGTAACCTGTTAAGCAGTTGTTTTGAGAGGGAGGCATATCCACTAGATCTCCACCTATGATATCACCAAACGATTCAGGATATGTTCCTGTTATGTTCTTTGTGATTATAGTTAATGCACTATTGCCAGCGTTATTATTACAAACTTCTCTAATTTTTTCACAAATCACCCTCACCATATGCAAACGTAAGTGTGGTTTGGGTCTTTGTGTTTCTTTAAGAGCATCCAAGAGTTCATTTGGCATCTTATTCCATGGCACACTGAATTTAGCAGCCCATTCACTATCTATCACTGTTGAAATATCTTTACTGGCACCTTCACTGGTACGGGGCATTGGTGTCCATTCATCTCTCAAAACTGGAATCTTAGGAGGTTCTGAAACCAAAGCAATTTTTAAAATCTGTTTTTTTACTTATGCAACAAAACAAACATCCTAATTCTTTATTTTATTATTTCTATAAGTAGAGTGAATCTTGATAATCATATGTTAATAATTGGAAAATATCTCTAAAATATTTAAAAATTACATACACTATGAGTCTCAAACATGTGCAATACATATGCATTTCAAAATGTAAACAGTTAAGAAGTATTCTTTATAATCTTTAATACAAATATCGGTGAACCCCCCCCCCCCCCCCCCCCCCCCCCAAAAAAAAAAAAAAGTAACAAATTTGTGGGGAAATAGTAAGCTACACTTTGCTTATGGTACTAATGCTTCAGGTGTGACATCCTCAGACATTCCTTTGTCGATGACATCATGTAAAAGGGTCTGTTTACTTGAGAAGCCTTCTTTTGGACTCTAAATCAGGATTGATATCACTGATGTCAAGTCATGTACTTAACATTTCAGAACCAGCAACAGATGATCCTTCAGGTTGTTCAAGTAAGGAGTATGTGCTCAGGAGAGTCTATACAGCTGAAGAAATGTTTGAGGATCAGGATGATCATTAGATCCACATGCATTTCTCATCATACTAAAAAACCTCTAGATGATGGGGGGAAAAAAGAAATATAACAGTAAAAGCTCATCATTATTCTTACAAAGAAAATGAAAGCAACAACAAAACATACATTTTTATAAAACAAATATTACTAACTTCAAGAGAGTCTTGATTCAGTCTTGAAGTCATCAGATATGAATAGCCACATTCATTTATTGGAAAAGCAGATAGCTCTACAGGGCCTTCAATATGATTTTGAATCCAGTGCATGTGGATTGGGAAATGAAAGTATAGTTGTTTTCCCTCGGCAAATTTTTTCCAGCTTTGTATAAATTGAAGTAGCTCCCTGATATCCTAAAAATTTTTAAATACATGTAAGCATAAGGATAATGCAATTTTTCTTTTACACATACACATTTATGCACTTTGCGACCACTAATTGCTAATGTGGCAAGCAGTATTTAAATTGCAAATCTCTACATCCAAATGAAGTTTATTGAAAAAGAGGAGATAATGAACTATATTTTATACAAAGATTATAAATGGTCATTTAATAATAATTATAAATAACTTATAAATAGTAATACAACTTTCGTGACATACTTGCATAAGATACGTAAATAAATATGCATGAATTACCTTTTCCTCTGAGGAATTCAGTTTTAAAGTTTCATCAGGGGTCCTTGAATTCATTGCTCTTATCCCAGAATTTATGAATTGAATAATTGAGATGCATGGCTCACAATTTTCTAATGCACTGTGTTCATCTTTATAAGATTCCATGGCTGATAAAACACTTGTGCCAAAAAACTAAAAGAATAAATTGCAAATTATACTATAAGCATTTATTAAAATTTCAAAATTTAAAGGACTAAACTGACAAACAAACCTGTAATGCCATAGAAACATTCATCTTTTGATAATTCTGGGGATAAATTTTATCCATAGAAATGGAACGGCAAGCTTTTAGGTGGGAGCCTCTGGGAATGTCCATCTCTACAACTGCTTCCAAAACTTTGTATTGATTTCTCCAAGATGGGTCTAAAACTAAGAAATAAATAAAATAATAAACTAAGAAAATCAATATTCTTTAAGTAATTACCAATGAAAAATTTTTACCAGGAGTATCTTGCTTGAATAGATAGAATTTCTCATGGCTTTTATCAGATGGGGAATGTCTGAAAAGAACCATAATTTACAGTTCAAATAAAAAAAAATGTGGACAACTCACATTTGTCTCTGTTATATAAAGTGAGTCCACATACTTTTGTTCCATTGCACCCCATCAGTTACAACTGCATCAACAAAAAGACCGGATTTTTCTAATAAAATGATGCATTCAGTGAGAAGATGGAGTACTTTGCCAAGTGCAACTCCCTTGTTCAAAAAACAAGCTAATGCTTGTATCCATTTACCCCGAAATGGTTGGAACATGAAGACAAGAGCATGATCCCCAAGGCTATAATTTTGGTTATCAGGAGTAAACCACCCAAGATCAGTAAACACTAAAACCTTCATGCTCTGCTTATCGAAATTAACACTTCATTTCACCAATAAGAACCACACCTATAGATTGAAAGAGAAATAAGCAATTATTATTTTTTCAATGTGCAAATAATCAAAGTTAGGAAATGTATTTGCCTCTGCGTTCAGCAACATACATGACTGATGCTGTTTTATTTTTAAACAAGCAAAGGTGCTCTGCTGAAACCCATATAAGCCCTTGATTTTTCTGATATATTTGGTCAGTGTTGAAATACTTGGTAACACAAGGATTTTGTGCTCAAGTATATGCTCATAGGCTTTCTTACTTTTAATATTCAAAAGCTAACGTTCATATATCCAAGCTGCAGAGTATCTGTAGGATTTTTGGCTCTTTAGTTTGGCAGCATTGTGCTGATAGCTTCCTTTAGAACAAAATCTTTCACTTGAACACATGAAAGTCTTGCTCCAGCCATTTTTTCTTTCAGCAGAGACACCTACAAATAATATTTCAAGTTTAGAAAAATGGTTTCATAACAACATCAAATATAAAAATTAACTTTATTTTAAACACCTTGAATTTAATTTTTGTATCAATTATGTTCGTTAGCAACACTGTATCAGTTAAACAAGAAGCATTGTTTGAACATGTTTTCAGGTTGCACAATATTGCTCAACTTTCTGTTTTTCATGCAAAAAAGTTTCGGCATGTGCTGGCTAGTGGTGATTGGTTACAAACCATTATAAAATGAAAGAGTTTCTTATGCATGCCATCTGGTTCTTGCTTTGGTGTTGTTAGTGAATGAATTGAATGTCTCTTGATCTGCTTAATAAAAGCTGTTGGTTTTCATATGAGGAAGTTAATTTCTGTTTTACTAGTACAGTAGACTCTCAAATCCGCAAACGCCTAAAATCCACACATCATCACAGATGTAAACAATGAAACTTTCAATTCAGATGTAGGGGCAAAATTACAGAATTTGTTAGTTTTATATCATTCTATAGGAATTTCGATCTGTAATTCTCAATAATGACTGAACTCTGGGTTTTTCATGAAAGAAGTAATAAATTTATTTCTGAAAAAAAAAAAAAAAAAAATCAAAATATTGCTTATATCATTGGTAATTGCAATATTTTTACCAAATATATTTATCTATTATTCTAGCTTTTTTGGTTATTATTGAGACTCACTAAACCTGAAATAGAACCTCCTTACTTTGTGACTTTGATGTGAATTAATAGGGTACCTTCATAAGGAAAGTTTCATTGAATAATTCAAGGAAAATATATCTCATCTTTATTATGCTTATTTAATTATTTACTTGACCTTTACTTTTAATAATTTACCGTCATTCGGGTTACTTACACCACTTGTCAGAGTAAGCCAATACAAGAGCATTTACTTTCTTTAGAGATTAACTAATTGTTGTAAAACTTGAGTCTGCATTTTTACGCATATGAAAGTTTTTAAAAACATGTATCTTAAGGACAAAAAAAAAAAAAACAAAAAACAAAAACAAAAAAAAAAAACAAAAAAAAAAACACATATGGTGGCTTAAGTTACCCATTCGTATGGGGTTACACTAAAGCCAGCAAGGCAAATTCAATGTTTTGCTTATGTTAATTGGTGATGGGTAACAATAAACATATCTAAGGCTAAAATAAGCGTACATATAATGCTTAAGACATTTATTAGTAAAACTACAGTGTAAGATTTTTATTCTTACAATTTTAGTGTATTGGATGTTTTATTTAATATGCAGGTATTGAAGTTTGGATAACAAATTCAAATGGAAAAAGATAGTGTTTTCTATTGGTTGTTAAAGCGAGCTTTTCAAAATTGCTATCTTTTAGGGCCTTTGGAAGTGCTTACTTGAGGCTCGACGTTACAGGCTTCTGCTTCAAATTTTTTAGTTCTTCAATACCTTTTCCTTCTTCTCAAGTGTTTTGTCTCCTTCTTTTTTGCCCTCTTGCGGATAGGTTTTAAATAATTAAACTCGGTTATTTCTAGAATCACGATCTTCAGATTCTTTCTTTTTATGGCCATCATGAAGCCTCTTCCTACTTATTTTTGATCGAAAGGCACAATCGCTGCTGCTCTGAAGCCACTTTTAAAGTTGTTTTTGATGTTTACTTCCCCTAAGTCATCAATACACATTTACAAGAGTTGAGGAAACCTGCCTTTAGGCACAGTGCCACGATTTTTCTTTTTCTAGTCATTAAATGTCTCATGCCACTTTATCTTTAAATGTCTGAAAAAATACATCTAGAGAAATGTATTCTATGAAGTAGAACAACCATAAAAGTATTGTTTGAGGTTATGTTTGAAAGTGTTTATAGTAAATTCAATTTAAAAATACAAGTTTGTTAATTAAAGTTATGAAACATATACATTTATGATGAAATTACCTTAAGTATAAATAAAGGTTTATAAACGTATCTTTAAATCAGACACAGTATTAAAATACATGATCCAAAAGTTTGCTAAAACATGAAACTGATGGTGGGAAACTTAACCCTCAAACTCAAAACAGTATTGCCCAAATCAGCGTCCAAAATTTACGTAGCAAAATGGCTTTTGAACCTCAGTGGCAAGTAACCCCGGATGACGGTAGTGCAGAAAAATTTCAAACAAGTACTTAAAAGTTTTAAACTATGTGTGGGGGATAGGGGTGGTAAGAGTAAGAAGTGGAAATTTCAAGAGGAGGATTTAGGTGAAATTCCTAAAAAAGGAACCCTTCATCATGGGGCTAAGTTCATACAGTGAGCAAAAAAAGTATTTGCACACCAGGTTAATTTGTTGTAGCATATGTATAAATAAATAAAAAGCAACTAAGAATTAAAAATACCAACACTTTTACAAAACAAATAAACATATTTAATATCTGACTTAATAATTATATTTAAAATATGAAAAACTAAAGTAGCATTTGTACTGCCAAAAAAATATTTGCACACTAGCAATAAAAATAGAACTAGAGGAATTATTTATAAGTTAAAAACATTGCTAATATTTAGTACTAGAATATAGCCCGTCAGAATGACGTGTTTGCATTTTCAAAAAAATTATATAGCATTGCATTATAAAAAGAATTGTGAAGTAATAAATTTTGTCTTGTCTGATTAATAGGGTCAGGTGGGGTAAAGTAAAAACAGCCCATTTTTCATTGAAATTTAATTGGCAAGAAAATTAATTGAATTGGTAAAATACTGATATAAAGTATGCAAATGAACTGCACTCACAAAATTTGGAGAAATATTTCACAAAAACATTCAAATTAGTACTAATAATGTTATTTTAAAACATATTGTCAATTAACTATTTTATCTGATGGTATGTGGTAAAATAAAAGACAATTCCAACAGAAAGTTTATTTGTTTTTATTAATTGCCAAAATAATAATTATATAACTTAAATTTTAAAAAGTTGAACAGAGAAAATCCTGATTTTTTTTAAACTATGCATAAAAGAAACCTGTAATAGATTTTGATAATTATAAATCATCTTTTATCACATAAGTAAATTTTAACTATTAATTACATTAACAATTTATTTTCCCAAATTCTGTTATTAAATTACAAATTTATTTTCCATACAAAATTTTATTTATTATAATAATGCATTGATATACTATATACATATATATATATGTAATACACGGCATTACATATTTCTGATATAAGAAATATTCATTTTCCCCCCCAATGTCTTCAGAATTAAAAAAACATTTTAAAAAGAAAATTTCTTTTTTTTAACTACCGACAGATGGCGCAACAGAGCATATAAACGTTTGTTTTAATATTTTAAAAGTTCAAGACGAATGAATCAATTGTTTACTTTCATATAGGGATAGATAAAGCTACCAATCTAATTTAAACTAAAGTTATCGCAGCAGAATATTAGATAATTGAATGTAATCTCTTAAATATTAATTTATTTTGAATAATCTGTCTAAAAATGTAACTTTTGCGAATAGTGGAAAAGAAAGCACGTTTTACTCAACGTTTTAAGATTGAAAATCAAATCAACAATCACTCGTGTGTCGTGATGCCACATGTACAACACAAATTCCAAATCCAGAAGCAATTGAATGACTCTTTGAACGAATCATTAAAAAATACGGTCGACATCCGATTTTGCTCTTAAAATATTTGTAAAACCATAATAAAGCTTTTAAATAATTTGAAATACGTTTGTTTTTAGAAAGGAAACGTTAATCCGGTACAAAATAATTCACGGGAATGAATACCATAAAGTGTTCTCATTGGTCAGAAATAGATAGCCTTGAAAAACAGAGGTAATTTTTCGCGATATTTTTAACCGTGTATACTGAATTCAAACTGTAAATAAATGTAAACAAAAGTGAAAAACGTATTTCAAAATATTAATATGCTTTTGCAAAATATTTTAAGAGCATTTAATGAATAGCTGAAAGAGTCATTCATTTGTTTTTGGATTTGTAATTTGTGCTTATGAATGGCAACGGTAATCGCTTGTATACATCGGAACCGTGTTGTTTGTATCTGGTTATTTTTAAATTAGATCTTAAAGCGTTATAATTGTATACTTTTTGAAGGTTTGAGAAAAATTGAAGAAGAATATGTTACATAACAAATAGACAGATTAAATAAGGCAGTCGGCAAATACGGCATTGGAATGCTTAAGCCTAACGTGGCCGCGTTTGGATTTTCAGGAAACGGATGAGTTCAACCCCGGAAGCGTTATACATTTTGTGTCATTCTATGTATAATGCATGCCCTTTGCTTCAATTACAGCTTGTAATCGTCTGGGCATTGATTCTATTAATTTGTGACATGTTTCACTTCTGATTTGTAGCCATTCTTCCCTAAGAGCTTGCTTAAGTTCTGATTGTTAGAAATTTTCTTTTTCCTTATTTTCACATCCAAAATATGCCATAAATTTTCAATCGGATTGAGGTCTGGTGACTGTGGTGGCGTTTTCAATTGATTTTTTACATTATAAAGCAACCATAACCTCGTAATATATGCAGTGTGTTTCGGATCGTTATCCTGTTAGAAATAATATGAATTAGGAATTCCTAATTTCAGAGCACATTTAGATAAATGATCTCACAATATATTAATATATTGTTTAGCATTCATATTGCCTTCAATAAAGGTCATTTCGCCAACTCCGTTAAAAGACATGCATCCCCAAATCATTACATGACCACCGCCATGTTTTACAGTTGGTTTCAATTTTTTAATTTGAAGAGAAGTATTTGGCTTTCGCCATACAGTTTTCTTACCATCTGAGCCAAAAATATTGAACTTGCTTTCATCGGAAAAAATAAGTTTTCCAAAACTCTAGTGGTTTGCTGACATAAGATTTTGCAAATTCAAGTTTTTTCACCCTATTTGTTTCACTAATAAATGGTTTTTTTCGAGGGGCTCTTCCTTGAATATTTACATCATGAAGAGTATTTCTAATTGATTGTGGTGTAACTATTGTTCCCGACGTTGAAGCGACATCAACAGCCAATTCTCGAGCACTTAGAAAAGGATTTTTTGAAGATTCTTTTATGATGGCTCTCCTTTGCCTGGTATTTAGCTTTCTTGGACGCCCAGTTCACAGCTTATTTATTGTCGAACCAGTTTCTTTTTTCTTCTTAATTACATAACGAACACTAGAAAAGTTTAGATTTAATTTTTTACCTATTCCTCGGTAACTTAATCCAGAATTGTGAAGAAATATAATCTTCTCACGGGTAGCAACAGACATTAGAACAAAAACTCCCCAGAATCCCTGATCCAGATAACATATTACGTGACTTTAAAGTACAGGACTAATGTACTGCGGGACTGATATGCTAAACATATGCATAATGTTCACATTTAATGCCTTTTTTAAAGGTCAATGCTTCTTGTGCAAATACTTTTTAGGTATGAGAAAATATTAATTTATTTTTTAAAATGTGTAATATTACTGTTTAAGGAAAATGGGTAGTTATTTTTATTTTCTTCTTATTTAAATAAATGAATAATTAAGAGAATAGTATCAAATTTGCTTTCTATGGTTACTTATGCAAAAAATCGTCTGTGCAAATACTTTTTTTTCTCACTGTACTTATTTAAGGATCACTATGAAATTTTTATCAAATTCTCTGAATTTTCCAGATTTTGGATAAAATATAGAAATTCCATGACTTATTTGGTCAATTTCCAAATTCCCTGACTTTTCCAGGTTCGCCACAGCCTGTAATGAATTAATTTTCGTAGCAATTGACAAATCTGTTAGCGTAACATTAAAGACAATTATTAAAAAAATTAAATCAGATCAGATTAATTACTAAAAAAAACCTTCTAATCTGTTAAAATCTCTCTTTGATATTCCAGCATTTGTCTCTTCAGATATTATTTCAAGGGTCAACTACTATTAAGCATAGAAAGAGGACTAACAGTATTTAGTTAAAATGAAATATTTTTAAAAATTTAACCCTTCTATGTACACCAAATCTGTCACTACTCACTGTATCTGCTACTAACAAGATCATTTTCTTAACTATTCACCATTATATAACCCATATGTTACTAGTCATATAATAAATTTTGTCTTTAACGACTAAATTAACCCTTCTACTGACAGTACACCCTATGATAAAACTGCACTTATACCAATACTATATATACATTAACCATTTAATTATATCAAATTAAAATACTGTTTTACACTAAAGATAAAAAAAAACTATATATACAACACTTTAAAAAAGAACTGGTTTTTCTAATTTTTTTACTTTTTTTTTTTTTCCAACTGTGCGACAGTTCTGTACAAGTTAACCTCACTACCTATATACACGGTACGCCTAAAACAAACACCTAATTATTCTTCAGCTTCCTGTTCTGAGTCTGACTCATTTAACTTTTCCCTGGATTTTCTAGCATTCCTCGCCGTCGTTTTGGGTGCGAAGAGGAATTTTATGTGACGACGTATTGTTGAACCATTTATTTTGTCTTTTAGACGAAGCACATAGTTGTTGTGCTTAACCATTTTTACTACTTCGCAAGGGCCTTCAAAACAAGGGTGTAAAGCCCGAGGCTTACCAATAACCTTCATGTACACTTCTTGGCAACCATCTAACTTTTTTTAACCTTTTGAAGGATGGTGGACTATTACGTTATAAATTTAAAATCAGTGTTCGCCATTTCAATTGCCCGCAGGAATCTTCTTCGCTGATTTTTGTTGTAAATTTTTTTTGGCAATGTTTTTAGTTTTAATTTTAAATTCTAAATCCATTGCTATTTTATTAAACGTTTCTTACTTTCTGTCAAGTTCTTCTATTTTTCTGTCGAGCACTCTTCTTTCTCTTTCTCCATCGTATCTACTAACATCATATTCTATATCTTCTACTTCGTCCTCGAGATCAAGCACTCGTTCATGTGCTATTCTTCTTTTTTCTTCTAACTTCTCTACAGCCCTCTGATAAGCAGGCCTATGTTTTTTTTTTTTTGTGGTTAAGAAGAATAGCCACTGATGTATTAGATTCTTGATTTTTCTGATCTTTTCTGCTTGTCGCATGTTTCCTTGAGTTTCTTCCAGTTTCTCTTCCATTAATTTGCTCGCCAAGTAAGTGATTAAGTGCTTAGATGTCAGGCCGGGCATCATATGATTTAAATATTCATTTAGAATTGCTGGAGTTATATGGTCAAACAGGGCATTCCTGATTGGGTAAAACCCGCCTAACACTTCTTAAATAAGCCGAGTCTAAAAGATAATACTTAAAATATTACACAGTGAGAAATTAGCTGAAAAATGTATGACTTGTAACTCAGAGTAACTTCTGGAAAAATTTAAGTGAGATGTGGATAAGCAGCATAAAGATAAAACTGTATTGAAGAAAGATAAAAGTCAAAAGTTCTGGCAAAGTTGAGCTTCTTTATTTAAAGGTAATTATCACATACACGAATTGAGCTTAAGAACAAATGTAGATTCCAATAACAAACTTCTTTAAAACAGATGAAAGTTAAAATGACGATAAAACAGCATGATAAAAATGACTAGAAAAATAAACACATACCAAGCACATATTTGTGTAAAGCTGTTTTCAGTCGTAACTAATCTTATATGCATCACCGGTAAAACTTAATCTGGATAACTTGAAGAAAAACGAAAAAGCGACAATATTTAAATAGCGTAAAATACTATATCCCCGATAATGCACGATCATTATCGTTCGCCTGAGACATTAGACAAGCTATACTCAGACGTGCATCTGTGCTTGAATGAACTCCGACCGCGGTATACATACCAGCCGATCGACGACACGTGTCGGAGAACCGACCATTCGCTAGAATGTTCTCGGACGTGACATGAACACAAACTTCATGAATAATTAAACCCTATCAACGAATTAGCTGATTCGTGATATGCTGCCATCTGGTGCCGATACAGCAAACCGACTGATTAGATTACTTCGATTATAACGTAATTGATAATGTGTTCCACTGCTACAGGCTTTGTAAAATAACTGGTATATTTATGTGCAAGCACTGGGCGAACATTGGCAAGCACTGGGCACGGGCCAATGGGAACAACCAGGAACCGGAGATCTCGAGCGGACGACTACAGTACGAGACTCGCATGCAACAGTACACTTAGAAATACTCGCTTGGTGTACCGCCACCGCTTCCCACCTCCACCTTTTATGAAACAGTGATGTATAATGCAGGCATTTTGAAATAGTGTAACATCACTGATTTTTTGATTGCGAGATCAGTTGGTTCTGCATGTTGGAACATCAGTGGGGGTAATGTATGCAAGATCACAAGTTGATTATGCGAAAATACCAGATTTTATATCGGGGGTCCAATTTATTTTACGTGATTTCAGATTTATATTCAGCAGGCTGAGTATTGGTTCTGTGTACAATGCAGGCATTTTTTAAGTGTAATTTGAAAATTTTTACAAGTTAAAATTTGTCAGAACCAATAATTAAATTTAATTCTAAAATTGTGATTTCTGAATAAATCACAAAGATTATTAATATTCCTTGCGTAATTAAAAAAAATATATCTTTTGTTTCAGACAAAGAGAGTCGACTAAAGTTAAAGGAAATTTATATATATTTACCCCACTGCGTTTGTTAAAAATTTAATTTTCGTACTTTTCGAGCTGTAAGATATCACATCCTTTTCTATGAAGCTTTGCAATTGGAAGTATGTGCCTAGGGGAAATATTTAAGGAGATTATCGAACATCTTTCATTTGTTAAAAAGTTTTAATTACAAATGGTTTGACAGCATTTTCAATTTTTTTTCTTCTCTTTATTTCTTCCCATATTTATTTGACAGTTTCATTTGCGTCAATGGTTTATAACTGCAAAAAGTTTATATATATGTATGTATACATATATATATATGTACACTTACATATATATATATGTATGTATATATATATGTATGTATGTATGCATGTATGTATTTGTATATAACATGTGTATTCGTAAAGAAATATAACTTAAGTGTTATTTCATATAAATGGACTGTTTTAATACAAAGTTCAAATCTTGTATTTTCCCCAAATTTTGGACGCCCTGAGTCCCTTTTTGGGTATTTTCATTTTAGCCTGCTTAGCTGAACAATATTAATCTTTTCAATAAGTTAGAACTCATTTCTGTCTGCGGATGCATGAAATTTACAGATATTACCATTTAAATGTTGAAAAATGGGTGCATTTTTAATTTTCTATATATTACACGATGACGATCTTTCTGCTGCACGTGCTTTTACATAAGTTAATGTCAAACAAAATTGTGTTACAATTCCAATGTTCATCAATTATTTGGCAGCGAATACAAATATGGATTAAATCCTTTTTCAATAAACTTTTCATTGCATATTTCATCCCGAAAGAAAGCACACTGCTTCGGAAAACATATCCATGAAAAGTTCATCGCAGAATAAAATGTCTAAGAAAAAGCACTCGCACATAATTAATCAAAAATAGTTCTTTCATTCTTGAATACAATATCTTGTAAAAGTCGAAATTTCCTTGATCTTGCCTTCTATATTTCAAATAAAGCTGGTATATTTCTACCCTAGTTGCTGGTATATTTCTACTGTCAAACTGCGTTTTGTAGTTGCAATTTCACGTTACATCACGTTTTCTCTTTTTTTTTTTCGCAACTATGTTAACAATAATATTGCTTCAATTTTTATGTTTTGAGGGCAAGGAAGGGTATGTACATATTAAGCACTTTATTTCTGTGTTAATCACTAAAAAAAAAATAAAAAGTGGCTTTCTATAAAAGTATAAAACCTGATTAAACTGCAATATTTGGATTCTAGAAAAACCTTTAACTTACTCTTTTTATAAAGTTAATATGCATACAAAACAAATTATCGAACAACAACGTCGCCCCCAGGGGATACCTTCTTTAGGTATTCATGGGCTTCGCAACCCCGGGCACCTGAGCGATGATTTCCTTTTCCTCTTATTTCTCTTGTCTTTCTTTCCTCTTTGTTTCACTCTCTTTGTGGTTTCCTCTTCTGAGGTGAGGGTAATTCTGTATGAGCCGATATCATCCTGTATATCGGCTCGTGGAGAATTGAAACCACACACGTGTTTGCCGTGCATGGCGACCTGTGTCCGTGGAAAGGGGGATCCTGGTATTGAGGGAAACCAACACACTGCTTTGGCTTCTGCTTCAGGTAGACGGGAGGTGCATATTGGTCCCGTATGCATCAATCGGCTGGTCAGCTGACTTGTCACTGGCTGGGGATCAAGTGAGCGAGTACTTACTAGCCATCTCATTAAGGGTAGAGACTGGCATAGGAGTGTCTTGTGACTGTATGGGCCCTGGCTAGCACTGGTGCATGAATGTGCATCCCCTTGTTGGGCTCGGTAGTGGGTGGTGCGGCCGGGGTCTGAATTCTAATTTTTTTCAATTATGGATGGAAATACTAACATTCCTTCTATTTCTCTCCCAAGTGGCGAGCAACAAAGTGTACAGACTGTATTCACTCGTTTTTTTGTAATTAAACACACTGATAGTCTCTCAGATAGTTCTTTCAAAAAAACTTCACCTTTTCTTATAGCAAAAACATTTCAGTCTGTTTTTGGTGATGGTCACTCACTCAAAAAATTGCAGTCTGGGGACTTGCTGGTTGAGGTTTCTACAGCCAGGCAGTCATAACTTCTGTGAGAAATTGCAATACTATAGGTACTTTTTCTGTCTCTGTTAAAGCACATCAACTCTTAATACTTGCCGTGGTGTAATATCTGAACCAGATCTTTTATTTTCTACAAAAGAAGCACTTCTAGCTAATTTAAGTGATCAAAATATCATAGATGTATGCCGTATCACTATCCGTCGAAATGGGCAAATACTTCCTACTAAACACATTATTCTAACTTTCAATAGCCATATTTTACCTACTACAATTAAAACCGGTTATCTAAACTGTCCAGTTAGGCCTTTTGTCCCTAATCCTCTCCGTTGTTTTAAGTACCAGTGTTATGGGCATACTAATACTACCTGTCGTGGATCTGTTACTTGTGCACGTTGTGCAGAAGTCGGCCATGACAGTAAAACTTGCGAAAAACCAGAACGCTGCACTAATTGTAAAGGTGACCATACATCGTATCTCGCTCTTGTCCTAATTGGATCCATGAAAAGGAAATCCTTACAGTTAAGATTACTCAAAAACTTTCCTACCCTGAAGCCCGTAAACTAGTTGAATCCACGACCCCATCTGTTGGGGTATCTTACTTCAGTATACTTAAAGAAAAATCAAAACCTGTAAGGCACATAAGCACCCAGACTGACACCTGTTTTCCTCCAACTAACTCAGCTAAAACGCAATCAACAACCACTTCAAATAAAGAAACCCGTGGTGTCAGTTCTGGCTCTAAATACTATGCTACCCCACTATTAGAACATTGGCTACCATCCTCATAACCTGTTAAAATATTATACCAAAACAATCAGTCTTTGCAGAAACCTAATATTTCCCAAACTGAGAAACCAAGCCAAAAATCTTCTATTCAGAAAGGCAGAAGTGAATCCAAAAAGGCTTCCGAACTCCAGTCTAAGACTAAGGCTGCTACATCTGTAAAAACCTCACATAGACCTGATACTAGTCAAACTGACAATCCAAGCAAAAAAACTTGCATACAGAAAGAGAAAAAGATAATTTAGGGTTCTTCACAGTGGAAAACTGTGAAGAAAAAGGGCAAGGACAAATGTCAAAACAACCCTTCAGTTAATAATATAAAGGATCCGAAAAACCTTCAAAAAAGTATGTAGATGAAGCAATGGAATCTGAATCATATGACTCGAGTGATGACGAAGATAATGTAGTTTTCGAAGAATTTGTACCTAAATAAGTTTACATTCTTTTTTACTTTTGTGATTTTTAAACTTGTTATTACGTGGTATTATCATACTTGTTATCACGTGCATACAAACAAACAAACGGGACAGACGACGATTACAGGTGCTACATACATATTTATATAAATACGAACTCACTTAAGTTAGTTCAATTAAATGCATAGCATAGTACAAAAGATTTATTCAGCAGTAACACTTAGATTTTTTCTATGTTCCTGTAATAGAATTTATACACTCTTAATAATATACAAAAATGTAGTTAAATTTTAAAACGCGTACTACAATGAAAATGTGCTTCCAACAATTATTCTTTATAGGCAATACTGTAGACCTCTGTAAATAAACGATAAATTTTATGCATATCGGATTTTACAATGAACATTTTGTAATACATCTCATTGATGTACATACCATTAAATGTGTTGTCACAATATAAAGGAATTCTTTTAAATGCTCCTGTGAATAAATTTTTGATTAGATTTGACATCACACTTTGACCTCATTTTAAAGTATAGTATACTACAAAATGTATTTATGACAAATAATGGTTTGAGTAGAATACAAAAATAGTCGTCTGTGACAGTCCTGTATTAAGTAAGCCTTAATTTTAAAAGTTGATATAAATGAAAAAGTAATTGCTAAATTTGCAAGAAAGGATAGAAAAAGTGACCCTTTTCATTGACCGAATGCTGATGACGTTGGAAATATTATTGATAATGATGAAATAATGATTCTCCTTCAGCCAACTTTAAAGAGATGCTGAGCTATTCAGTATTTATAACTTCTTTTGCAACTTACCAATGTTTGCTATTGTGCCAAAATTAATCTTAATCAACTTGAACGTAAAACAAAGTTGAATAAACATAATAAAGTAAAACATATGCCTTTTCAAAACATTTCATAGGTGTACTTGTTTTGTTTTTCATGTTTTTCATTACCTGTCATATTGATCTCAATGCGAGCGCATATAACTCGTACATGAATACATTTGAAATGAAATATTTCATATTGAAAATTTTTATACTTTATCAAGTAACACTCACTTGCCTCTTTTTCAGTTTTGCTTGCTTTAAATTCATCTAAAGGGTGGGTGGCCCACTTACACCATCTAATGGGATAAGTGGGACACCTACCTCACTTTTTTAAAAGAAAAGCAATAAAAAAAATATTTAAAGCATTATTTTAGAAACTAATGATAAATTTACGTTTATTAATCTAATCTTAAATAAGTTGATAAGCTCAATTTAAACTGTTTCAAAATTTTTGTATAAGGTTTCAAAAGTGAACTATCTCAAAAGGTGGTTCCACTTACCACAACTTACCCTAGTTTAAAAATAATTTCATAAGTAAGATGGAAAAGAAAAGTTAATAAATGAAAGGAAAAGGAAAACAGATACTGGAAATGAGATTTTAATTTTTTTTATTAATTTTGCTTCGGTGTACATTATGCAAATCATAGTAACAGATTAAAAGTAATCACAGATTCTAGATATTCAGCTAAATCTATTTCTTTGTTAGATAACTGCTGTTTCAACCTCTGGAGCCTCTCATTTTTAAGAATATATTTCCTCATGGATCCTGAAGGCGGATGTCCAGCATCTAGCATTCTTCTAGCGCATTCGTTTTCCTTCTGTTCGTTTTTTAACAGGTGGATCAAAATAAATATGTTTGGGTGTCGCGTGTTGGCTCTTCTATTTATTTTTGAGTGCCAGGACTCTTCGTGGTTCGCTCTCCTTCGTTGTTGAAGTGATTCCATAACGATCTAAAAAGGAAAATCGTAATTAAAAAAAATATTCCTAAAGTATCCACACGTAACATGTTTGTTATTTACTCTATTGTTTAACTTCTAATAATATAAAAAAATAATTAAACTGAAGGCTATTCTCAAATCTAAAGTTGCTGCTTTCTGAAACATTCCTTAATTAACTTTCTTGAAGAAATAATATTATCCTCATAAAACAAAGTAATATTAACAACCTTGGAACAATCCTGAAAGGCACATTCACCACCGCAGCTAATAAAATGTACCGTAATAGATATCTATCATAATTTATTTATTTATTTTTATTTATTCATCTATTTTTCCTTTATTTTATTTATTTTTATTAAAAGTTTATTTATTTGTTTTTATCTCTGAACAGTGTTTTAATCCAGTAAATCCTAACATACCAGCAATAAGATGAGATTGCTATCTAAAATTATTTATAACATATGAAATGATTTAATTAAATTAAATAAAATTTTATAAAGCATATTTATAAGAAGCAGATATTAAGTAAAATCTATTGTATAAAAAAGAAAGAATATACGGGCAATTGTGCAAGCACTTCAGTTGTGCCATCTGTCGGAGAAATAATAAAGCAAAAAACTCATCTTGGAATATGCACTTACACCAAATATGAATTTGAGACGAGACTAATATATCATAAGTTATAAAAAAAAATCTATAAAAAGTAAAATATATATGAAAAATATTTAAACGTTATACTAGGTATTTAACAAATAATTGAAAAAATACAAACGAAAATACGAGCAATTTTTTTAGTAATGTTTTGCTAGATAGCTATCATATTTTCTATCTCATGTAAAATTCTTATTTTTCATAAAAATTCATTTAGATGTTTTATCTCTACACAGATCTAGTTCTATACTGTTTTCTTTTTGATTCCATATAACCATTCCAGTATATTAATAAAAGGATTTCAAGCTAAAATTATTTATAATATATGAAGTGATTTAATTAAACAAATAATTAAAATTATATAAATAAACAGATACTTTATAAAATTTTATAAAGCATATTTAACAGAACGATCTATTATATTATTATTAGCTATTGAAAATATGAGCAATTGAACAAATATTTCAATTCTACCATCTATTGGAGAAATAACAAAACATAAAACTGAATTTAGATTTTCACTAAATACAGCTTTTAGAGGTATGAATCTAATAAATTTATCAGTTTTAAAAAATATCTATGAAACATAGAACATATATGAAAAATATTAAATGCAATTGATGAAAAAAATAATAATAAAATAAAGCAGAATAATAAGCAATGCTAATACTAAATATTTTATTGCACTCCTTCCGATGAAAACCCACTAAATTCGGAATCTGAATCGGATACAAATAAGTTTAAAAAATCATCATTATTTAATTCAGAGCTCTCATCTTCAGCTTCGGATTCAGGGTCTTCTATGTTTCCGTTTTTTTGTTCGATAATTCTGCATTTTTGGAAATAATTTCTAATCGTCGATTCAGTTACCATGCTTGTTTTACCCATCTGCAAACTTCTGAATATGCAGCCTGACGTTGTTTTCCATTTTTTGTAGTATGAATGCCACTGGACATCCATTGCTCCCAATGATGTCTTATTTTAGACTTAAAAGACCTATTTATGACCAGATCTAATGGTTGTAATTTTTTAGTCAGTTCTCCGGGAATAATGGACAGCTTTGCACTGGATATTTTGCATGCACTTTTAACTGTTTCTGTTAAGTGAGATTCGGGATATGTAAATTGAAACGAAAATTCGAAAAGAAAATCTGATCGAAACAAATTCAATTCACATTCCCCGAAATCACACTATGGCCGTACGTATAGTGGTTAAGTAGTACGCGTCGTAACTAGATTAAATTGAAACTGAAAAAGAAAACTTTAAATATAAATAAGTAATATGTTACTCACCCCATGAAGATAAAACACTCAAAGGAAAACACTGTAAATTGCACAATTAAATTTATTATAATCAGATACATTAATTATATCAGAAATACTTTTAGATCCGGATCTTTCAAATATCAACTAAAGGCATAAATGTAAGATACAATTACTATTATTCTTGAAGTTCTCTTGACATCTTATGTTTTGATTTCAAATAACATTAATATTTTAATTAAAAGGCGTTGGTGATACATTCCATACATATTATATTTTTATTCTAACGTTTAGTTCCTAAAAGTTCTCGGATAGTTCAGTTCCTATTTCACCATAAATAGTTTCATTATCCAAATAATTTAAAATCAAAAATTCGAGTTACTAATGTTTATTTCCACAATTATGACCTTTCAAGCATGAGGTCAAACAGAAATTCTATCCGATGATTATAGCAATCCAATGGATGATGAGTCATATAGGTATAATGATGAGCTTTTAAAGAATATGGACATCTGATTATTTCACCTGAAGGCTGAGATACGCTTAGTCGGACAAAGCAATTTTTTAGAGAAGAGGGGATATGATTCAAAATACGGCAGTTTCCATAATTCTGATGAAATAATTGCCATTACGGTGAAAACAAATAATTATTCTTCATCCAACCAAACCATTACAATGAGAAGACAGTGCAGTTTATTGGTGCGCTCCGCATGGAATCCGAGGAAAACATCATTGCAGTTAAACGATGCGCTCATTAAGAAATTGTAAATCGGAATGTTTCTAAAAACTTTAGGATATAGAATATTACACGCTGATCGTTCTTTATTGTAATTTTACTATTGTGTAACATTCAAAGAAGTTAAAGCGAAGTTAAATTGATGAATTACGTTATCTGTTACGCTCACTGGGGCCTAGGCCCTACGGCGAAGAGAAAAGATGGAAATACGTCTATATGGTACGGGATTTCGAATTCAACTCTCTCGGAAAATGATTTTCCAAGACTATTTTCGGCAGTTGGGAAAACAGATGTCCAATCCCCGTTCTCCACGAAGTAAGATCCCCTACGAATTCCTAAACTCAGGAGTTCAATAACCCTCTCTCGTCCCCACGCCATCTCAAGAAGAGCTGTTAGAAAAGAAAAACATGGCCATCAAAACGCAAGAGTGCGCATCTTTTAAAAGAGAGAAAAGATTAGAATATATTTTCGTACTTATCTGGTAAAGTTGAAAAGCAATTGGGCTGAAATTTTACCAGAGTAATGAGAAAGAATATTAGAATGTAATAAATGTGAGTTGAAATTAAAACAATTAAAAATAAAGATTTTAGATATTTAATATTTAAAAACTTAGTAAAGTTTGCTGTCAAATTGAAAGATCGTAATTTGAAGTAGTTTTTTAAAATTAACAAAATATACAAAATTAAATTTATGTAAATTTAAGAAGGGGGGAATGTTATGTAAAGCTTTTACAACATAAGTTTCTTTTAAATGTGTTCTCATAGAGTCCATTATCAAAAGAGCCCGGGGTTTGAATAGACAATTTTTTCTTTTGAACCACACGCTATTTATCCATGATATCATTATTTCTTCATTCATCCACCCCTTCTGATTACATCTAACTTCCAATCCTGTCGGAAAACATTCTTTCAGAATATTTTATATTATTTCATTCTGCTGGGCATATGGGCATTCCTGGTAATGAGAAAGCAGATTAGGTGCGACAAAACATGCTCTTGCCCCAGGGGGATACCTTCTTTAGGTATTCACGGGCTTCGCGACCCCGGGTTCCTGAGCGATCTTTTCCTTTTCCTCTTATTTCTCTTGTCTTTCTTTCCTCTTTGTTTCACTCTCGTTGTGGTTTCCTCTTTGGAGGTGAGAGCAATTCTGTATGAGCCGATTTCATCCTGTATATCGACTCATGAAGAATTGTAAACCACCCACGTGTTTCCCGTGCGTGGCAACCCGTGTCCCTGGAAAGGGGGTTCCTGGCAGTTGAGGGAAACCAACACACTGCTTTGGCCTCTGCTTCAGGTAGACGGGAGGTGCATATTGGTCCTGTATGCATCAATCGGCTGGTCAGCTGACTTTTGTCACTGGCTGTAGGGATAAAGTGAGCAGGCAATAACTAGTCATCTCGTTAAAGGTGGAGACTGACATAGAAGTGTCTTGTGACCGTATGGGCCCCGGTTAGCACTGATGCACGAATGTGCATCCCCTTGTTGGGCTCGGTAGTGGGTGGTGCGGCCGGGGTCTGAAATCTAGTTTTTCTATTATGGATGGAAAAAATTTAATTCCTTCTGTATCTCTCCCTTGTGGAGAGCAACAAGATGTACCGAACACTTTCACTCGTTTCTTTGCAATTAAACGTACTGATAGCCTCTCTGGTAGCTCTTTTAAGTGAACTTCTCCTTTCCTTATTGCGAAAACATTCCAGTCTGTTTTGGGAGATGGCCATTCACTCAAAAAATTACAATCTGGAGATTTACTTGTTGAGGTCTCTACAGCCAAACAATCACAGCTAATCTCAAATTGCTCTACAATAGGCAATTTTCAGTTTCTGTTCAGGCACATAAAACCTTAAATACAACCCGTGGTGTTATATCAGAACCAGAACTTCTGTTTACTACAAAAGAAGAACTTTTAACAAATTTAAAAGAACAATATATCATAGAAGTATGCCGTATTACTATTCGTCGGAATGGGCAATTGCTTCCGACAAAGCACATTATACTAACATTCAATAGCCCTAATTTACCAACTAAAATTAAGGCTGGATAACTAAGCTGTCCAATTTGGCCTTATATCCCTAACCCCCTCTGTTGTTTCAAATGCCAGCGTTATGGCCATACTAACACTACGTGTCGTGGTTCTGCTACCTGCGCATGTTGTGCAGAGGTGGGCCATGATGATAAGTCATGTGAAAAACCTGAACATTGCGCATTTTGTAAAGGTGATCATGTAGCATACTCTCGCTCTTGTCTTAACTGGATCCGTGAGAAAGAAATTGTTACTGTTAAAATTACTCAAAAGCTTTCATACCCTGAGGCTCGGAAACTCATTGAAACCAGAATCCTGTCTGTTGGAGTTTCTTACTCTAGCATGTTCAAGCATTCACCAAAATCAGTAAGACACATAAGCACACAGACTGAATCCTCCTTTCCACCAAGTTGTTCACCTGATTCACCTGAAAAACCATCATCTAGCATTTTAAAGGGAAAAACCTGTGATGTATGTTCTACTGCTAATACAAGATTTATGCCAAAATTGGAACTCTGACCACCATCACCAGAACCTGTGAAAATTGAATACATCCATAGTCCTTCACAAAAATCATCAGTTTAAACTAAAATATCAACCGAATATAAGACTAAACAAACGTCTGTTTCAGATAAGAGCAAATTGGTAAAATCTATTGTTTGTCAGACTCAGAAAGCAAACGAAAAAGCTTGTACACAAAAAGAAAAAAAGAAACCTCCAACTCAAGTCTCTTCACAGTGAAACACTGTGAAGAGAAAAGGCAAGAAATCCGGTGTTAGCCCAGCTCTCACTAACGTAAAAGACATAAAACAGCTGCTCAACTATGCTGAAGAGACTATGGACTCTGGCAATTATAACTCTGATGATGATAATAATACTGTTTCTGAAGAATTTACTCCTACATGATTTTACATTGTTTATTTGAATAATAATTTTGTTTTTAAGCAGTTTTACTATAACATTTTTTGCTTTGTTTTTTGGATTAATTTTAACTTTTCATAATTTAGAGCTTTTAGAGATATTTATTTTAAATACTTTCTTTGTCTTTTAACTATATTCTGTATTTTAAAATGTCCATTATTTTAATTACATGTATCATCACATGGCTTTCTTCATTTTACTTTGTCAGAGATGTATAAGTTTAAAAACAGTCTTTTAATGTAACTTTTAAATTTTAGCTATGTTTTATTCCTTTTCTTTTTCTCGGCGCAGCATGTCTCTAAAGGGACTTTGCGCCATAAAACCCAACCAAGCAAGCAAGCGAGCGAGCAAAGCTAGCTCTTAATCCATTACACTATAATGTTCCTTTCTCAGATGTTAAGCTACTTATCATTCATTTTATTCAGAATAATTGGCAAGAGATTTAGAAAGCAATAATAAACTGCACCACATCAAACCCACCATCATGACCTGGCCTCCTATTTACCCAAGAAAAACTGATGTTATTCTGACTAGTCTGAGAATTGGACATTCTAGAATCACTCATAAACACCTTTTACTAAGATGCACCCATGTGTTCACATTATCATTTTGATTACCTGACCATTCATCAAGTTTTAACTGACTGTCTGGGCCTCCGGCACTTATATAGAATTCATTTTAACACATCATCAACAATCTTGACAAACCTCATTGGAGAAACACCTAATGGGGCACTCTACTTTTTTAAAACATGCTGGATTTTATTTTGAAATATAATCTTTTATATCTTTCTTTGTTTAACAACATGTAATTTTCTTTTACACTATTCTGACATCTGGATGGGAAACCCATCCAGACTGCACTTTTTTTTCAATAACTTTTATACTCTGATGATTTAGATTTTAAAAATTTTTATTCACCCCATCCAGATTGCTTTTCTCACTGCTCTTCACTTTTCTGTGCTTTTAGTCTATTATTTGTTTTGGTGTGACATGTCCCTATAGGGATTTTGTGCCATTAAACTTCATACAACCAACCAACCTTGAGGGAGTCTACTGTATACACCAATCTTTTACACATGTAGCAGTTAACAATGAAACATAATTTCAATTCTTTCAAAATGTATGAATTTCATTAAAAGAATCAGAATGACGTAATTACTGTAGGTAAGACGCCACTGATGGACACCCCCGCCCCCCAGGGGGATACCTTCTTTAGGTATTCACGGGCTCATGCCTGTTTGTGTTCCGGGGAATCCCCGGAATTCCGGGGATTTGATAAAACGTGCCCCGGAAATTCCGGAGTTACACAGGCATGAGATTCTTCCGTGATTTTCCGCTTTTTGTCTTTTTCCGATTTTTAGCCGTTTCTCGCATTGATGATTTGTTCCGAAATTAAAAAAAAAAAAATCGGTCATCAGTCCGAAAATTTGGGCACAAATTTCGACAAGTGATCGCCGAAAAAACAATTTCGTCAATCGTTCGCAGAAAAAAATAGCCAATTTCGAAAACTATCGCGGAAAAAACGCAATTTCGTCATAGGATCGCAGAAAATCCCTGCAAATTTCGTCATAGAATCGCGAAAAAACAGCTGATTTCCTTAAAGGGTTGCGGAAAAATGGCAACTTTCGTCAAAGGATCGCGGAAAAACATAAATTTCACTTGCGAAAAAACACGAATTTTGCTAAAAGATCGCTTAAAAAACACTAATTACGTCAACAGATAGCAAAAAAAACAAGTGAATACTATGTCAAAGAATCGCGTAAAAAACGCGAATTCTGTCAAAGGATCGCGGAAAAACGCGAAATCTGTCAAACAATTGCGAATTCTGTCAAGTTACCGGAAAAAAATGAGAGTTTCGTCAAAAGATTTCGGAAAAAATGCCTATTCTAAAAAGATCGCAGAAACAACGGGAATTTTGTCAAGAGATCGCGAAAGAAACTGAAATTTCGTCAAAAGATCGCGGAAAAAACCCGATTTGCGTCAAAATATCGCAGAAAAAAAACCGGGAATTCCACCGAATCGCCGGAAAAACGTAAAGTTTGTCGAAGGATTGCAGAAAAAACGTAAAGTTTGTCGAAGGATCGAAGACGCTAATTTTGTAAAAAGATTGTGGAAAAAGCGGGAATTTTGTCAAAAGATCGCAGGAAAACGGGAATTTCGTAAAAAGATCGCGGAAAAAACGCAAATTTTGTAAAAAAGATCGTCGGAAAATGCAAATTTTGTGTAAAAGATCGCCGAAATTGTTATGCATCAATTGGTTATTTAAACATTCAGTGAAGTTTAACTTGAATGATAAAGCTTTAAAGTATTTACTTCCTATTGATGCACGTTTATTTTTCACCCTCTCTTGTTCTTGTTTACATCCGAAACGACCGGCATTTTTATTCATGCGTATTAGCTTTTGAGGCAAGTGCCGTTACTGAGTAACTGTCAGTAACAGTGATTTCGGTATCTCATCTTTCGCCGTGAACGGCTGACTTGTGACGTCATAGTTTGCAGCCAATGGCGTTTAAGTTGCGTTCGCATGATCGGAGTTTCGGATGTATTCTGAGTAAGTTTGTATCTATCAATTGGCAACAGTTTTTATGCAAAACAATTGCTGTTACCGGGTGGGAGTGTCTATTGCGCCGTAAGATACGGCTACATAAATGATGATTTTATTGAACCGTCATGGTAACCTCTGGCGGCTTGGCGGTATATCTTGGCTTGGCGATTTTTCATTTCTCCAGGTATGCCCATGGGTAGCATTGTTGTTATTTGTCAACGTCGCTAACGTTTTTCATCTCATCTCATTTTTCTGTTTCTACTTAGCTTAGATATTGTAGCAACTTCTATAAAGTAAGTTTTAAAATATTTATTGTTTATAATAGTAGTATATGAAATACTGTTGAAAAAATGCCTTTTCCAAACTTGTACATCGATCGAAGTGATCTTCGTATAACAAAAAAATGGCAAACATTACAGAATATGCGACATTTATAAATGCTGCTTTTTCTTTTAAACAAAATTAATTATACTACCTTGATTATTTAGTAATGTGCAAAGTTTGTACAACTTTTAAAGCAGTTTTTTACATATAAGAAAATAGTTTGCGTGATAAAATATAATTGTATCGCAACATCACTTTTAAAATAAGCATGAACTATATTTTTAGACTGTATTTTATTAAATCTGTGTTCTTTCAAACTTTTTTTTTTTTCTTTTCAGTGACAGTTCCTGCTTTCCTCTTCCCCCATCATCAGTATTATAGCAACTCCCAGGATATTAATTGAATGAATATTGTCTTTGCTGTATGGTTTGATGCTTCACATCATATCATTGACAATACTTTCTCAATTAGTACACCTAATTTTATAGATGTTGGCTGTGGAAATGAAAGAGATATAATTTTCTACAGAGTTTGGAATGGCGACTTTATTCTAATTCAACATTCTACTTCAGCATTACCTAAAGGTATAATTTTATTTAATGATACCGTTTATTAAGTAATATCGGTTATTGTCACTTTTTATATTGCTTTTCTCTATTAAAAAGTCCAAAGTGAAATGTTTCCTGCAAAACCCCCACCCTAGCATTTCATTGAATACTTCATTAAGTCAATTTTTTGTTTTGTCCTGTTATAAATATTTACAATAATTAAAATATTTATGCCTAAAGGGTGTATAGAATTCTGGTAAAACAAGCTTTATTTTCAGATTCCCTTGTTATAATAGGGTAGATGTGATGGACACCCTTAAGGAATTTCTTTAAAAACTATTTTTTAATTAATAGTTATAATTATTATATTCCAGTTTTTTCAATATCATAATCTATCAACAATACTTAACCGTTCTCATAGTCTCATTTCTCAATATTAATCAAACTTTTATCGTAAATAACAGAAATATATCAAAATTCCAGTAATGGACCCCCCCCCATACAAAATAAAAATATAGTTGTTTTTATGGTTATTTAGAACCAAAATTTCATGATAGAATACTAATGAAACAGAAATAGTTATTTTTAAATAAATTTAACAATTAGAATATCAATAATTAATAAAATATCTGTGAAAATTATTCACTGTTTAAATTAATTATTGTGATCAATTATCACAACAATATTTTAATTACTTTAGGTGGTTTAATTTACTAAATGTCAGCGAATTACAGTTATTAAATTATTGAAACAGTCAGGGATTTAGAGGAGTAATAAAAAAATCAGAAATAAAGTTTTAGAATATTAATGCATAGATTCGTATATTTCTCACTATTATTTATAACAGAACTCCCAGAAACTATACAAATATGAAATGAATAATACTGTGGGTTGAATGTTGTATGTACTAAATAAAATAATTTCAAAATAAAACCGCTAAACTGATGTTTGAGGCCACTGATCTACATATTTACCAGTTTCATTACTACTATAAATTTAATTAATATTTTAATATTACAATTTTTTTTTCTTTTATCAGAGATGAATAAGCAAGCATTTAAGACAGAAAATAATAATATAATAGATTTATTTTTATCAACTTCTGTAACTTTATTATTTTTATTTAAATGCGGAGGGATTGAGCCGTATGAGCCCCTCTTTTTCCTTTGCCCTTAAGCAACATTCTGTTTCCTGATTCGTTTTACTAATTGCCAGATTATAAAATATGTAAGGCAGAGTTATAACAGGGTTCATACGGTGCTTGAAAGTCCTTGAATTTTTAAGAGAGAAAAAAGGTCCTTGAAAGTGCTTGAATTTGTTTAAATTTTAATGAAGGTGCTTAATTTTCATTACTTTTTGCTTTCTGACTTTGCCGATAATGAAAACTGTGACATTTTCGATGATGATACCAAACCCATAGACTTGAAATAATTTCACCTCGATGACCAAACCATACAGGTAGACAAATAAAATTTACAACTCTTCCACTCAGATTTTGAAGGCTTCAAATAGAAACTAAAAAAGGACTAAAAGGGATGCGACTTAAAAAACGTGTTAAGTTGCGCCAACAACTTAACAAAAATATGGAGCGTCTAAGGAGAGGGGTCTGCGTCCCGCGCTCTGGATGGTTTTAATACCAATTGACATCACCTTAATTTTTAAAAAAAATTACGTAAAACCATTTAAAACCCAATTTAAATATTTAATAAAATTTTAGAATCTTAAGTTATTAAAAATGTTACCCTACACTGTTCAGAAAACTTTGATTAAAGTTAGTTCAATGAGACACTGTTGACAAAAGCAGCATTCCCTCAGGTGTGGCGTTTACGACGGGTGCGGCGATTACGATATTTTTAAGCTTATTCAGACCAATTTTGAGGAGTGCAGCACTTCTTCCATAAAATACAGTAATTAGTTGAGATTCTGTTCCAAAAATTGAAGGCATTCATTTCTAAAACATTAAAAATTGGTCATTTATCCGAAAATTCAGGCATAAAAAATATCGTGAATTTTGACAAATGGTCGCCAAAAAAAAATTAATTTTGTCAATTGTTTGTAGAAAAATCACGAAATTTGTCAAAGAATTGTGGGAAAAACTCAAATTTTGTCAATGAATTGCGGAAAAACACAAATTTCATCAAAGAATTGCAGAAAAAAATATAAATTTCATCAAGGTATTGCAGAAAAATGCAAATTTCGTTCAAGAATCATGGGGGGGGGGGGAATTTCGTCCAAGAATCGCGAAAAACCCCCACAAATTTCATCGAAAGATTGCAAAAACACCTTAAATTTTCTCAAAAGATCGTGATAAACCTCGTAATTTTTCTCAAAAGATCGCGAAAAAACGTAAATTCCGTCAAAAGGGCTGCAAAAAACTGCATATTTCGTCAAAAGATCGCAAAAAAAAAACCTGCATGTTCCGTCAAAAGATCACAAAAAAAAAAATGCATTTTCCATCAAAAGATCAAGAAAAAACCGTATACTACATCAAAAGATCCAGAAAAAAACGTAATTCCATCAAAAAATCACTAAAAACCACGAATAAAACACAAATTTCGTCAAAAGATTAAGAAAAAAACCCTGAAATTTTGTCAAAAGATCACGAAAAAACCCTCAAATTTCATCAAAAGATTATGAAAAAAAAAAACCCGCAAATTTTGTCAAAAAAAAAACACAGATTTTGTTATTTCGTTAAAGGGCTGCGGAAAATACGCATAGTTAGTACCGGGAGTGGTACCCCCTCCCCCGATAACTTTTCAGAAAATTACTGTGAATTTCAGAATTTTTTTTTTTTTACTCAGAATCACCCTTGATTAATATCATAACAATGCAAAATTATCAAGTGTCTACTTTGTCTAATGTGTTTTAGCACAAATGACTTTCAAAGTAGAATGCAAAAAATTTTCTTTATTTTTTTAAGACTTTCTCATAACATCTCACATTTAAGCCTTAGCTACTGTATGTTATGTATCGCATTCGCCTAAAAACAAATGTGAAAATGAAAAATAATTTTTTTTTTCTCTGGACACTTTTGTAGTATGGTATATTACCATACTACAAAATTACATTTACATGAATTTTGTAACAAATTTTCATTTCTGGAAAGGTGCTTGAAATTTGGGTAAGGTGCTTGAATTTTATCATGGAAAGAGAGTATGAACCCTGTTATAAGAAAAATTAACTTCATTAAAATATTGAAAATTTTATTAACCACACAAAATTAATTAAAGCAGCTAATTATAAAAAAAATTTCGTATTACATACTGATAAGAGCAATTTAAAAATTAAATTTGATTACTTAGGTTTTCAGATAAGTCAAAAGATTTTATGCACTATAAACATTACTGGAATTGCATTTTTAGCAATGTATACATAGGGTGTCCATTACTGGAAATTGACTAATTAAGCATTCCATAAGAGATATATAAATTTATTAATTGAAGCTGTTAGCATGTTCATTAAGATTTTCACTGAAAAGCAGCGGAACTTCAAAACATTTTCTGCTTCCTAATTGGTTTGATGCAGAATGTCAACAATAACCCAAATTATAAAACATGCAATGAGGAATTATGAAAAAAATAACAAAAGCTAAATTTTTATTGGTTATTTTTTGTTATAAAGCAAAAACTTTGAGATGTGTCCATTACTTGCACATCTACCCTACATGTTACGATAACTTTTTTTAAATTTTTTTTTACGTCACTAATATATCAATATAATGCCTTGTCTTTAGCTGATTATGTCATGAATTTCTCTTGGTCCTAAACTAAGGGGATCATGTGCCCAGGCATGAAAGAGTTCCTCCTGAAGGAGGAATTACATCTTTTTAAAAACAAATTTGGAAACTCTCTGGATTGATGCAAAAATGCTAAGAAAATATTAGAAGCATATGGGGGGGGGGGGGGGGTGATCTGTAAAGCTTAATCATTATACATTTTGTCTGCTCAAATCCTTGGAGTTTGTTTCTGAATTCCTGTACTATCAAATCAAAGACGAGCTTTTATTATAAGCATCTGAAAGTCATGTAAATTAAGTTCTTAAACTAGGGAAATTAAATAACACTTCTGGGTAATTTCAGTGATGCATTTTTGCAAATGTATTTCTGGAGTAAAGGGGCGATTCTATGGAGAGTGTCACACACGTAACGTAGGCTTTAATTTGCATTTATTCAATTATTTATTAAATTTTAATGTTAATTCTGATTTTAATTGGTATGGTAAATAAGTTATTAACATATTTTTTAGTTTAAATGTGTGTAAGTAAAACTCACAGAAGTATATCATTTAATTTCATTACTCAAATTGTGCTTTTTTTCTACTTCAGAAAAAAAGCACATTTTGAGTATGAAATTAAATGATATATTTCTGTGAGTTTTACTTACACACATTTAAACTAAAAAATATGTTAATAACTTATTTACCATAACACCTAAAATCAGAATTAACATTAAAATATAATAAATAATTGAATAAATGCAAATTAAAGCCTGTGTTACGTGTGTGACTCTCCGCATGGAATCGCCCAAAAATCAATTTGGTGTGCATAGGAGTATATTTAGCATAGAGATTTTTTTTAAGTTTTTAAACAGTCAAATCATTCAAAATAATGCTTTTATTTTGAAAAATTAATCTCAATCTCTGTACTACACATAAGTTCATCAGATACATTTGGAAGAATTTATACTTGACAGCAAACTGTTTCCCATTTTCTGTTTTGATTTAATGAATTTATACATTTATTGTTATTTTTTTTTTTAATACTTTGTAAGTTACAAAAAGAAATAACAATCATATGTACAGCTATAATTCATTTTATTGTATGAATAACTGTTAAAATGTGTCTAAATTATACGAGTTTGGATATACGAGCCAGATCAAAAGGCATAAAGGGTGCCAAATGAAGATTTTGTCTGTCGTTTTTTTGCATGTCTATATTCAGCACTGTATTGTTAAAATCGTTCTTTATGGGGTATGTCAAAGCATAGAAGGATCTAAGTATGATACAGGATAAAGATCCTGTATAAAGCAGAATTTTTTTTCGGTTCAATTCCATTTTCAAAGTTTTAATGAATTAATATTTGACAACGGCTATTGCACCGTAAGATATGGTTACTAAATGATAGTAATATTGTCATACCTGTTCTTATCACTTTCTGGCAGTATCTCCATTTATATCTTTTATTTACTTTTATTAATCATATCTATTTTAATTAAATAATTTCATTCACGTTATAACTCTTACTATCTTTATTAAATATACTTACTTTCTGTTCAACAGGTTTGTTTACTTGTTATTAAATTCCTCTATTTATTTCCTCCTTTATTAAATATATACTTTATTAAGTTCATAATAGTTATATATGGTTCACTTATCTTATTTCTATTACTCTTTTTTTTTTAAACCTTCGTTTTCGTGTACTCATCCTTACTTTCACGTGTTTATTTCAGATAGATGCAGGGTTGTCCCGGACAAAATATCATTTTGTCCACTTTTAATAAATTGAAAATTAAAAATACAGAACTTAACAATAATAAATAAATATATTGATTCTTCCCATTCAAGAAACAACTTTTATACCAAAATATCACACATACACAGCAGTATATGTGAAATATTTTGTGTGGACATGAAAAACTGTTCATTTGGAAGTTTTTTTATGCAAACATGTTTATAAATAAAATGTATATCAATATTTAGTTATAATGTAATAAATAGCAATTGTAAAGCATATGCATTTGCAGTAAATTTTAATTTGTTTATATGACAGTTCCATTGTAATTAATAATCAGTTTACAAAATTAAAAATAGAAATAAAACATTTTTTAATCTTTGACAGCCTCAAATCTTATTTATTTATTTATTTATTTTTAAGTGATGATGAAATAACAAGTTGATTTTAATGAAGAAAATGCCACATTGAAATGAAACCTGTGCTTAATGACTTTAATAATTTAATATATGCATAAAAACATTCAGTATAGTATACACATTTTACGATGGGCAAAACATCAGTAAGAAGTAGTAAAATATAATGATAAAAACTTTCTTTTAATTAAAATATTAAAGGTAAAATAACCACGAAATAATAAAGAAATTAACAGAAAGGCATAAAATGAAATTTTGTTATTCAAGATACATAAAGGTTGTAAAATATTTAATAGTTGTCAAATCATATCATTGACAATACTTTCTCAATTACACCTAATTTTATAGATGTTGGCTGTGGAAATGAAAAAGGTATAATTTACTACAGAATTTGGAATGGCTGCTTTATTCTAATTCAACATTCTACTTCAGCATTACCTAAAGGTATAATTTTATTTAATGATATTGTTTATTAAGTAATATTGGCTATTGCTGGTTTTTATATTGCTTTTCTCTATTAAAAAAAGTCCAATGTTTCCTGCAAAAGCCCCCACCCTAGCATTTCATTCAATACTTCAATAAGTTAATTTTTTATTGTCCTGTTTATAAATAATGTTTACAATAATTAAAATATTTATCCTTAAAGGGTATATAAAATACAGAATTCTGGTGACACAAGCTTTATTTTCAGAGATTTCCTTGTTATAATACATGTTTCTTCTTACCTAATGTATCAATATAATACCTCGTCTTGTTAGCTGATTATGTCATGAATTTCTCTGCTAATAACCTTTGAAAACAAAGATAAAAACAATACCCAAAATGTTTCAACAAAGTAGGATGTTTCAAATCTTTCTTTATTTTATTAAATCTTTCGACCTTTTTATGAAAATTTTATAACTTAAGGCAGGAATAACTATAATAGATGTAAAAGCAATCACTAATAGGATTAGAGCCAGTAGCAGTACAGTGCAGCATGGCAGTAGGCGCTGCAGATTATTTTAGACCTTTCTGAATAATCTTATCTAACAACTTAAAAATACATAAAATTTTGTCTAGATTTTTTTTGAGAATGTAATTTTTTCGAATTTTATATATTTTGATTTTTTATAATAGTAAGCATGGTTCACCACTGTTGACTGGCAAATTGGCACAGATATTTTGCTACTGGGAGATCAAATTGAAAAATTGTATTGTGATATAACATGGTTTGGTAAGTCTTGTATTTCATATGTAGTTAAGTAGATTCATGTATTGTTGGATAGAGGAGCTAATTTCGATTCAATCTCAATTCTAAAAAAGTCCTTCCGGCCAGTGCCGGGAGGAAGAGGTAGCTTTCATATTCCTTATTTTAAAAAAGCCAACTTATATTATTCAAACACACGAAGCTCAATTTAGTGGAAAACGAATATAGGAGATTCAATACTAATTTTTATCAATACTAAATCATTATGAATGAGAATTTCGCGAAATTATTTATTAATTTCGCGCTTAATTAGTAAGTTTATCCAAGCTGCTTTTATTCAAAGTAATTTATATTTAGCTGCCAAATTCGGCGATTTCTTAAAGTGCCCGCCATTTTAAGACAACATGGATGGTGGATGAGGCTAACCAGTGAACTTGGTCGAGACCTTAGTAATTGCTGTGCACATGCTCACTCACATCGGAATCGGTTGATATATACAAGTGCTGTCGCAGGCAAAAAATCAGATTTTTCAAAATGTCACCCACATTAGCAATTGAAACTGCTATATCAGAGCCATTTTTTAAGATAAAGACAAACAAAAAATGCTCCTGAATCCTTATATCAAGGTCAAATACTTAAGAAAGAAACCTTTTTCAATTTCTAATTTTTTTGCACCTCACTTTAAATATAATTTTTTTTAATTTAATGGCCGCCATTTTGAAACAAGATGGCTGATGAAGCTGGCCAGCGAACTTGGTCGAGATATTGATGTATACTATCCACATGCCTTCTTACATCGAAATAGGCGAATACGTGTGTTATCGCGTGACAAATACAAGATCGTTTCAAAATGTTAGCCATGCTAGAAATTCAAAGTGCTATATTTCAACCATTTTATAAGATATAAACAAAAGAACAAATTTTCAGAAACAAAAACTGCTCCGGAATCAAGGCCAAACACATAAAAAAAATCTTTTTAATTTTCCAATTTTTTAATACCTCATTTTAAATTTTAAATTTAATTTTTTTTAATGTCAACCCTTTTGAAACAAGTTGGCGAATGAAGCTGGCCAACGAATTCGGTCGAGACATTGGTATGTACTATGTTCAGACGAAGTTACATCCAAATCGGTTCATAAATACGCCTGTTATCGCGTGACAAATATCAGGTCGTTTTAAAATGTCAGCCACAATAGAAATTAAAAATGCTATAACTCAGCCATTTTTTTAGATATAGACGAAACAAAAACTGTTCCGGAATCTTTGTATTAAGGTCAAACACATACGAAAAAATCTTTTTCATTTTCCAATTTTTTGGTATCTCATTTTAAATTTTACATTTTTTACTTTTTTTTAAATGGCCGCCATTTTGAAACAAGATGGCGGATGAAGCTGGCCAACCATCTCGGTCGAGACATTGGTATGTACTATGCATAAACGAAGTTACATCCAAATCGGTTGATAAATAAGTCTTTTATTGCGTGACAAAATTCAGGACGTTTCAAAATGTCAGCCATGCTAGAAATTCAAAATGCTATAACTCAGCCATTTTTTAAGATATAGACGAAACAAAAACTGCTCCGATATCTTTGTATAAAGGTCAAATACATAAGGAAAAAATATATTTTCAATTTTTTGGTACCATATTTCAAATTTAAATTTTTCTTAAAAATTTAAATGGCCGCCATTTTTAAAGAAAATGGAGGATGAAGCTGGCCAACGAACTCGGTCGAGACATTGGTATGTACTATGTATAAACGAAGTTACATCCAAATCGGTTCATAAATACGCCTTTTATCGCGTGACAAAATTCAGGACGTTTCAAAATGTCAGCCACGCTAGAAATTCAAAATGCTATAACTCAGCCATTTTTTAAGATATAGACGAAACAAAAACTGCTCCGGAATCTTTGTATAAAGGTCAAATACGTAAGAAAAAATATTTTTCCATTTTCAATTTTTTGGTACCACTTTTTAAATTTTAATTTTTTTTAAAAACTGAAACAAAATGGCGGATGAAGCTGGCCAACGAACTCGGTCGAGACATTGGTATGTACTATGTACACACCGAATTACATCGAAATCGGTTCATAAATACGAGAGTTACAGTGTGACATAGGTCAGATATATATATATATATATGTATATATATATATATGGATATATATATCAATTTTGAACGGAGGGTGGTTTCGGGGTCTGGGGGTCATGATCGATGAAAATATACCAAAATTTTTTGAAATCGCTTTCCTCCGAACGGCTGCAATAGGTAGCTTTTTGTAATGAAAGCTACCTAAAAGTAACTGCTGTCGCAATTTGTTCTACTGTGACCTTTTGACTTTTCAAAATATGAAAACTGGTACTTTTATAGAGAAATGTTGATAAACATGCTTCAGTAGTAGACAGTTTTCAAATCAAAGAATTATTTTAAGCGCTATTTAAAATTAAAGTTGCACAAAATTGTTCGGTTAAAGTTTTATAGGATCAAAAACTATGCATAACAATTTAACAATCTCTTGCAGGCACATGTTTGACTATTTTGTAGTGTGCAGTGTGCAATCTTTTTTTAGCCCCCGGTACGGTATGCTATTTCTTTCTCCCTGCTTATTTTGTGTATTCCAAAAAATAACGTTACCTTACAGAAGCCAGCCGTAAAACAAAGCAGTATGATTAAATAATCTATAGAAAATTTTTTAACTTCTAAGCATTGCACATTTTCAATTTTTATACTGTCATATTGGAAAAAAAATTTCTTTTAAATGCATTTTCTCTATTTATTTTTGAAATATTAATTTTTTTTGTAGTTTTTAGAGCCATTTGCTTAATATTGGCACTGGAAGTACTCCATTTCTGTAGAAAGTAAAGGAAAAATAGTTCTAAAATAGTAATTATATATTTTTGTTGCCATTTTCTCATAACAACCAAAAGAAAATGTAATTAAAATACGTGCTATTTTGAAAAAAATATAAACGAATGATTTCTGTTAAAACAATGGAGCTATTATAAACTATATTTAATTTTAAGTATCTATGAATCATTAGATAGACGTTTTTTTTTTTTTTCGATTTTCTTGAATGACGGCATCTTTTTGCTGCATTTGTGCATTATTTCGTGATAATAATGTGCTATGCGTGCTTTACTGTACATGTTTAAGAGTAGATCGTAAATGTGGAATTCTTAAGTGGATGCAAATGACGTCATTTTACATAAAATAAAACGTGTACTTTAAGCCTTAAAATTGAAATATGTTTTGTACTGCAGTAGAGTCCCGCTTAACCGAGTCATTTTCTCCTGATGGACTGGTGGCTTCTATTATGAAACATTTATTATAAATGCAGTGTTAGATGAAGGTGAAAGAGCAGCCTTAAAAAGCTAGAACTCTGATTTTCTGGTCAGAATGGTGGGGGGGGGGAAAGGAGGGTGGAAATGGCCAAAAAAATTATGGCCATTTTTTTCCCCCATTCTGACCAGAAAATCAGAGTTCTATCTTCTTATGGCTGCTCTTTCATCTTCACCTAACGCTTCATTTATAATGGCTGTTTCATAATAATAGAAGCCATCAGTCCATCAGAAGAAAATGAAGTAATGGAAATGCCGGGGGCGACACTAAATTCTGAAAAAGCAGAATTCCTGTTCTCTAGTTTATTATTATTTATCTGTTTTTTTTATTATTATTATTATTTTTAAAAATTTCACTATTGCAATAGATTTATTTCATATTTTGAAAAAAACTTTTTTTCACTTATTGTTGCCAATTATTAAAAAAGCATAAATAATATTTCCAAATATCTCTCAGCTGAAAAATATGGTTACATGTGAATATTAAAACAGAAAGAAAACTTTAAAATAATTAAGCTTTTAGGGAGGATGTATTTTTTATTAAAAAAGAGTACATAATCAATACATAAAAATGTTTTTTCACTTTTTATATTTTCACATTATTTTTGTAATTACAATTCACCATATATAAATTTATTTATTATTTAAATATTATTGCATTAAACTTGTCTTTTGTTCTTTGCTGCTACCTCAGGCCAATGACTCATTATATTTTTGTAAGAAGGTGTGAATTTGCTGTTCTGTTTTCATTTAATCGCAAGGCAACATTTATAAACAGGATTTAAAGATATACATAGAAATTCTGTGTCAACTTAAAAAAGTTGATGAAAATTAGAAAAAAGCGTAGCCCTAATGCTTGATAATATGAATATCTCCATACAACTTACTAGAAATTGAATTAGAACTGAATAAATGTGTGCTAGTGAAGCAGAGATTTTAAAAATTTGTTTATACATCTTTCATGAACATGTCGAAAGAGTAGGCTAAATTATAAGAACATTATTATTTTTATTTTACAAGCATGCAGAGAGCTGGAGCCGGAGAGCTCCGGAGCTGTGTTTTCCCTGGAGCTGGAGCTCTTAATTTTCCCCTGCTCCAGGGCTCCTTTAGTTTTTAATATTCTTTTAAATCTTTTTTTTTTTTTTTTTTTTCAGTCTTTTAAATTTCCAGGCTTAAAATATTTTACTTAATCATTATTCAGTATTTTAATTATATCCTTTTGAGGGTTTTTTTTTTAAATTAGAGATTGAAAACTTCTTAAAACATGGTAACACTACTTTACTTCTACTTTCTACTTGAGCTAAGTGACAACACTATTTGAAAAATATGGCCGTTTGTTGTCTACATGTGTAGTTGTACAATTTTGGTTGTTTGAAAAGTGTTTAAGAAATTTAAGATTTTTGTGCTTAAAATTCCACCAAACTTTCTATTTTAAAAGCAAAAGCTAAAAGATGTCATATTTTCTGAACAAACGTTTCAAGTTTGATGAGAAGAAAAATGCATTTTCTCAGATCTTTAATGAAGGTAAAGGAAGAAAGAATTTGTGAGCAAAAAATTAAATGTGTAAATTAAAATCTGCAACTCAAAAGCGCAAAGTCGGAGCCAAGCTGGAGCCGGAGCCACAGTGTTTTATCTAGGAGCGGAGCTGGAGCATCAAAAATTGTTCAGCTCCGGGTCACTGCAAGCGTGCAATAAATGTTGAGCTTTTATCAGTCCGGAACTCGCTAAGTATGAAGATCTTGCCAAGGAGTTGAGTGGGAACAATTGCACTGTAAGGTCAAATCGATTGTTGTCGGCTCTCTTGGATCCTGGAACCCTTCAAATGATAGTGATATGTTGAATATGTGCTTACAAATATGCTAAAGTGATCAGACGAATAATAGTCAGCTAAACTATCTTGTTTTCACTGGACATCTATTTTGAATGCATGAGACAAATTCTCCAGGGTTCAGGGAGTCGTCAAAGATAGTCATACCCACTGTTTAGCCAGATAAATTCATTTTTTAATGTTATTGTGTTTTAATCCCCATCACTTTTTATGTGATGTAGTTTGTATTTGTATTTTTATGCTTTTTATTGTTCTTTAAATAAAGTTTGTTGAATTCACAAGGTTCTGAGATAAAGAACCACAGACTGACTTAGGCCACATGGACACACACTTTTTATAAGCACGTTTAATGTAAATATCCAGACTCACATTGTTTAACATTTTCCATAGTTTCCCATGACAATGAAAGGATGAAGTAGGGAGAATAGAGATTTCCTTGAGAAGCCTATTGAAATTATATGGGTCATGGGTACCTGCAAGGCAGGCCAATTGTTCCTCCCTGAATTATCAAATTTAACTAAACAGGTTTTCTTTTTCTCTCATGATTTTGAAAAAAAAAGAGAAACATTTATTCTTGAGTGATTTAAAATTATTAACAATAGGGAACTAAGATTTTCCTTGCATCCTCTGTGAAAGACAATTTTAAGTTTTGATTTCCTTTATATGTTTTTGTGTTTGTAAATTATCTTAAACAGGAGTTCAAAGTCTTCTTAATCTAATAAAAAAATAATAACACTCTTTCAGTTCTTTATTTTAAATAAAGATGGTACAAGTTTATAAGTAAACACCCATCTGATAATTCTGCAACAAATTATCATAGAAGAAAGTTACAGGTATCAAGCATAAAGTCTATTTTTAAATTATGTATATAAAATTTGCTTAGAGGTCATCTGCATATTTCAATAGCAATGTCCAAATCCAAATTTTCATGAAATCCGTACGATTAGTTTCCGAGAAATTAATGCTTTTAAAATTAGCCTATTTTAGGGGCTATATCAGTATACTTGATTGTTGAAATGCTACAGAATGGCTATGTCACTTCTGTTGTGTTATTTCTTGCCAATATGACCATTTCACTTGCTTAATATGTTTCGACTATTGCCAGCACAAATATTTCAATAAAATGAGTAAAATATATTTTTTCAAATTATGCTTCTCTGCACATCATAGATGGCCCTTAAACTATACTTTTGACGTTTTTTAATAATAATTCGAAAACTACTTGAAAGAAAAATTTGAAATTGAGAATTCGCATGCAGGACATAATAAATATAAATCTATAAAAAAAAATGCAGGTTGTAATTCATATTTTTTTCGAATATTAATTTCATAATTCATATTTTTAAATTACAAATTCAATGTATTAATGTTTGGATTTTTTAGTATTATATCCACGCTCAAAATTATCACACTAGGATTATAATTTCACGAGATATTAATAAAAATATGAAAATGTAATTTAACATTACAAGCTGTAAATTTTCAATATTTATAATTCTAAAACTTACCATCCAAGTGACTTGAAATTTTGTTTCTAGGCATAGTTTGATCCAAAGATTTAAAATATATTGTCAAACTTGGGTGTTGCCATTGAAAAAAACTAAGTTTGGTCTGGTTTTGATTTGTAGATGGCCCCTAAGCAAATGTTATATACATCATTTAAAAGTAGACTTTATTTCCAATCCATTGGTACCAGTAACTTTTTTCTATTATAATTGGTTGCAGAGTTAGTAGTGGGTATTTACTTTTTTTTCACGACTGTACATAAATGTTCCAAAATCTTGCCAATCTTGGGCCTCCCTGGGTTTTGTTTTAGAGTTGTTTATGTGCTGGGTTGTTCCAAATGCACCTAGTGTTGGGTATCCTGCTGCTATAAGGGTCCACAACATAGACACAAGCTTTCCTCATCTAGACAATAGGCTTCCAAAAGACCCTTATATTAAATCTCAATCACTCTGGTTAAAAGATCAACCTCTAAGGACCTGACAGATTCTGAGGCATTATACGGTTTTACTTCTCATCTCCTCGAAGTAATATTATGTAGTACTATGTACATGAGTTCAGTTTAGTATGTGTTGAATTTGGACACTTTTCTCCGGGAGGGATTTCTGTGGCTGCGGGGGGGTGGGGGGGGGGGCATTATAGACTTCCGGGGGAAATTGCACTTTTTGAACATTGAAAATACAAAATCTCAAATCTTCCAAGGGGACATCTCATTGCTCCGGGGGAGGGGGGGATGTCCTTCCGGGCCACCCCCTGAATTCAACACTGCTATATATCCTTCCGGGGAGACATTGAAATTCAAACCTGTTTCTCATTTGATAGCCGGATGGAAATAAATAGGAAACAGGTCATGCTTTGTGCTGCATGTCTCCTTGTTGTGTGGCATGCCCAACAGTCTAACTCAAAAAATGTGCCCTATATGACAAATGATGTCGCACTAAAGTAGATTATAATAAATATTCTGTGGCATAACTCCATTCTCTTAAATTAGGAGTGAAATTGAAGCATGGACCTTTCCTGTTTCTCTGGAACCACCAGCATAGCGGTTGTCAGGTCTAATGTTAATGAGTAGTATGCTTAATGCAAGTTACTGCTTAATTAATTTTATTTCCTTTATGTATTGTGTTTATCTGAGTATCATTATCTACGTACTTGAGTTATGTACACATTCTCTTTTCTATGATATTAAGATGAGTGAAGTGTATAAAAGGATATTATTCCAAAAGAGGGGCTAATGTTTCCCAATAGAACAAAGATAGTACAATACCCAGGAATTTGACAATGAAAGGGAAAGTTGTGAACAAAAGATAATTTCTTATGATGACCTGTCGGTAGGCAAGCAAGCCAGTAGATCACGTTGGGAGCAGAAGATAATCAGTTTTTTATGTTGAAAGTCTGAAGTGGTGGTTGAAGGTAGTGGCTTATGCTGTTTGCACAGAGTGTTTCCTTGAGAAGTGCATGTGATGAGAATTCAGGCAGATCAATGAAATTCGCGATTTTTCCGCGACCGATCAAAAAACTGATTTTTACATGTCTGATCGACAAAATTCGCAATTTTTCCGAAACCGATCGACAAAATTCGTTTTTTCGCGTCTGATTGACGAAATTCGCTATTTTTCCGCGCCTGATAGACAAAACTCGCGATCTTTTCGTGGCCGACCAACAAAATTCGCAATCTTTCGGAGCCCGATTGACAAAACTCGCAAATTTTTCTGTGTTTGTTCGACGAAATTTGCGACTTTTCAGCCCCTGATCGACAAAATTCCGGATTTTTCCGCGCCGGATAAACGAACTTCGCGATTCTTAGCTGACTCTTATGAAATTTGCTGTTTTTTCCCGCAGCAAATTGACAAAATTCGCATTTTTCTCCCGATAATCTGACGAAACTCGCGTTTTTTCCGCTGCCGATCAACGAAATTTTCAATTTTTCCGCGTATCATCGACTAAATTCGTAATTTTTCCGTGCCCCTATCAACGAAATTTGCGATTTTTACGCGCCTGATCGACAAAATTCGCGATTTTTTGTAACCCGACCAACGAAGTTCGAGATTTTTACGCGCTAGATCAGCAAAATTCACGATTCTTAACTGGCTCTGACGAAATTTGTAATTTTTCCCGGGACAAATTAACGAAATTCTCGATTTTTCTAAGCTCGATAGGCAAAACTCGCTATTTTTCCGTGCCCGATCGAGAATTTGCGATTTTTCCGAGATGGATCGATTAAATTTGCGATTTTTCTGAAGCCGATCAGTAAAATTCGCGATTCTTAACTGGCTCTGACGAAATTTGTAACTTTTTCCCGCGGCAAATTGACGAAATTCTCGATTTTTTTTCCCGATAAACAGACGAACACGCGATTTTTTCGAAGACGATCAATGAAATTTGAGGTTATTCCTCTCCTAATCGACAAAATTCGCGATTCTTAACTGACATGACAAAATTTGTCATTTTTTCCTGCTGCAAATTGACGAAATTCGTGGGGTTTTTTCTCACGACTGGGTAAACTTATGATTTTTCCGCAGCCGATCAATAAAACTTTCAATTTTTCCGCGTATCATCTACAAAATTGGCGATTTTTCCGTGCCCGATCAACGAAAATTGCGATTTTTCCGAGCCTGATTAACAGAATTTGCGATTTTTTCGTGCCCGAGCAACGAAATTCTCAAATTTTCCCGAGCCCGATAGACAAAACTAGTCATTTTTCCATGGCCGATCGGCGAAATTTGCGATTTTTTTTCGTGCCCTAGTGACAAAATTCGCGATTTTTCCGTCCCTTATCAACGAAATTGCAATTTTTCCGCGCCTGATCGACAAAATTCGCGATTCTTAAATGGCTGACGAAATTTTCAGTTTTTTTCGGCAAAGTGACAAAATTCACGATTTTTTCTTGCGATTTATGGACAAAAATTGCATTTTTTCCAGTTATAAATTGACGAAATTCGCGGGCCATAGGTTGTGCATCCCTAATCTAGTGCATAGATAATAGCCCAAAGTGTTATTTAACTTAGGGCAGGATCTGCTGTATCTGGGCCTATAAATGAAAATATTGTGTTTTAATGTAAATATTTAAGTATTTTGTAAAAAAAAAAAATTCCATTTAATATTATTTGAAGTATTCGAAGGACTGATTCTCAGCCTCCTTACTTCTTGTCCAGCACCTATACCGGTGGTGGCAGCTTATCCATTAAGGAGTATATACTGGGTGTCCTAAAAATGACTGACTGATTTTAAAATTCAATAACTTGCAAATGGTGACAGATATTAAAAAAATTCTTGCAGGAGGGTTATGCATAAGGTCAAAAGTTTTTTACAGTGATTTTCGGTTTTTGTTTGAATTACAAACAACAGATGGCGCTGTGGGCAATAGGCGCTAAATTCAGGCTCGATTTTTGGTACTTTCGGACCCGCTCAGTACATTTTAATTTCCTTTTTCCGCATGGAAGAAGAGAAAGGCCAAAAAATCGAGTCTGTATTTAGCGCCTATTGCTTACAGCGCCATCTATTGTTTGTAATTTGAACTAAAATCGAAAATCACTGTAAAAGGAACTTTTGACCTTATGCATAACCCTCCTGCAAGAATTTTTTAAATATCTGCCACCGTTTGCAAGTTATTGAATTTTAAAATCAGTCAGTCCTTTTCAGGACACCAGGTATTTATATCTGCATATGTGTTGGATTAAAATCGGAGTGATAATGGTTGCAGTGGTATGTAATGGTTGGCCTAGGTATCTTCAAGGCTCAATTTTTCTGTAGACTCAGAATGGGCCTATCTTCTTTTCTAGGCTTGAGCTTTTTTCTCCCACCCCCTGAAGTCCAAGTTGGACTAACATTTTACATATTTATCGTTGTAAAAATAAAAGTGTGAGGTCTAATTTAATACCCTCTCCTCCCCAACTTTTAAATATCGAAATTTCAAAAATGCCAATAAATACCTCTAATTTGCTTCAGAATATTACAATTTTCTCCAGTCTTCATCAAGCTACTTTAATTGAAATGTTTGGGGAGGATTGTAGGTAGGGATAAAAATATTTTATAACTTTGTCAGAGAGAGAGAGGGAGTCAGTTGGAAGAGTTCAAGAGTCAGTTTCAAGAGTGGTTAGGAACAAGAGAGTGCTCTTTTTGGTACAAATTTTATTGTTATCCATATTCAATATATTTGATGTTCTCGCTAGTAGAGTGCCTTATTGAATAAGTAGTGGCCACATACCCACAGAGCTTTCAGACTGGAAGTTTTTGTTAAAAATATGACAAATTCTAGAACGTTGCAGTACTTGCCTGGACATCTGTGATTAGACAATTGATTTTATCATGTCACGTTAGCTGAGAATCAGGGCCGAATCCAGAGAATAGTTTTGGGGGGAGGGCGATACCGAGTGACATATAATCAACGTAGTCATAATTTCTGTTGCTCAAATCCTTCCTTGCAGTTAATTATTAAATGAAGATGAAATAATTAATGCGATTCGAAAATATTACAGACTCTTGATTATCCGACGTCCGATTAACCGAAACATTCGGTTATCCAACACTCTTATTATATAATCCCGCCCTCTCCTCAAAATATGGGTTATTGTTACTTATTAGGGCGAAAAATTAAAGCGTTAACAAAATTTATTTTTTGAATGTCTTATTCTTTTTCCTTTTTATTCTTGTACTGTGGTAATTATTAATCTTTTTGTTTGTTATTTTAGTTATAGTGAAGTTTTAACAACGTTAATAACACAAGCCTGCGCTGATTGCGTTTTTTAACTTTTGATAATTGATTTTGATGTATTTTTTAGCACTGAATCCGAAAATGACCTTCATTTTTAACCATCACGTCACGATTTTCGCAAATCGTAAATTTCAAAGTTCAAAAGTAAAAAAAAATAGCGAAAATCTCTCAAAGCAATTTGTCAAAGCTTTAACAAAGAAGGTAAATGTTTTAAATACATCTGCGACAAATTTACCAGCCTTATCAACCGCCAAAATAAAAGAGAATACCGAGATGAACCCCATAAAGAAGATAAAAGGAAAAGCACGAAGCATGAGAGGTTCAAAGAAACTTCCACGCATGGAATAAAATTATAAGGATTTTAAATACACAATATTTTACATGTTCAACTGTAAAAATGCATAGTATAAGCAAAATAAGGAATAAATTCTTATGAAAAAAAGTTACGCCTATTTTATAGTTGCAGATTTTCCCAATAGTTCGACTTTTTAAAAATTTAAAAATTTGCGATTTAGGAAAAATCCTGACGTGAAGCTATGGTAAAAAATGATGGTCATTTTTGGATTCAGCACTAAAAAATACACAAGAACTAATTATCGAAAGCTGAAAAACATAACCATCAGATCCATTTTTGAATATCAGATTTCTGAAAGAGCATAATCTCTTGAAAAAAGATCCCCTTCAGAAATCTGAAAGATCCTTGAAAGTCAAAATGTGTCATCTAAGTGGTGTGTCTCTCTTCACAGGCTCGGATCCAAGGAAGGGGGGAAATCGCCCCGATCGCCCCCCTCTCTGGGATGAAAAAATATAAATCCACCGCGAATTATCGCGAATTTCGACAAATGGTCGCCGAGAAAAATCAATTTCGTCAATCGTTCGCAGGTCAACGGATCGCAGAAAACGTCAATTTCGTCAAAGGATCACGAAAAAAACGCAAATTTCGTCAAAGGATCGAAGTAAAAACGAGAATTTCGTCAAAGGATCGCAGAAAAAATCGCGAATTTTGCCAAACCATTGCGGAAAAAACGCTAATTTCACGAAAGAATCACGCAAAAAGTCTGAATTTCGTCAACAGATCTTGGAAAAAATGTGAATTTCGTCAAAGAATCGCGAAAAAATAGGCGAATTTCATCAAAGGGCCGCGGAAAAAACGCACATTTAGCACCAGGAGGAAATTCCCCTAGGCGCGCACCCAGGGGGGAGGGGGGGAATCGATCAGGTCGGTCGCCCCTGAAGATATAAATTCAACGCTTTTAACGGCAATTTTCGCGGAACAGACAGACAAGCAAACGAAACCCAAACACTTTTCGTGTGTCAATGGTAAACCTCACTGACGTCTCGGCAATCAGTGAATAAAAAAGGATTATGTCCTGTCAAAATGCATATGGCGCCAAAATTTTTTGCACTATGGGTTGAGGTTGGGGACGATGCCACTTCGTGTACCTTCTGTTGAATCCCTACAACAGAAATTGACAACGTTATGCGGATCCTTTTAAAGTGTTGAAAAATTTTCGTTCTTTCAAAGAAGCTGCAGTTCTAATTTCTGTATAACGATATTTTTGAGGAGTGCTTTACTGTTAGAGAAAAGAAAGAAAGAAACAAGAAAAAGAAAGGTTCTTTGAAAAATTCAAGTATCTTAGTGTTTCATACGAACTGAATATTTCCAACTGAGCGAAAAAATGCCCAGGCCGGGAATCGAACCCAGATCCTTGGCTTACAAGGCCAATGCTTTTCCGTTTAAGCTAACTGGGCCGACAACCAGCCAGCATATTTCGCTCACCGAAATCTGCGCGAAATATGATATCTGAGCGAAATATGCTGGCTGGTTGTCGGCCCAGTTAGCTTAAACGGAAAAGCATTGGCCTTGTAAGCCAAGGATCTGGGTTCGATTCCCGGCCTGGGCATTTTTTCGCTCAGTTGAAAATATTCAGTTCGTATGATAACTTTACCAATCAGTTTGATTGTGTTAAAACAATAGTTCATCTTAGTGTTTACTGAAGAAAGCCACTAATGTGTAAAAAATATACTGTTATTGCCACCCACATTAGAAATCAAGGGGTATTTGATGAATGAATAAAAAAGGATTATGTCCTAATCCTAGTCAGTTAAAATCTAAACTGCGTATGGTGTGTTAATTTCTTAAAAACCAACTTGGTAAATTTGTTCTTCCCTTCTTTGCCCCGATTGACCCCCCCCCCCGTGGATGCGCGCCTCGGGGAATCACCTCCCGGTACTAATTGTGGGTTTTTTCGCGTCCCTCTGACGAAATTCGCGTTTTTTCAAGGATTCTATGGCGAAATTCGCATTTTTTCAGAGATCTGTTGACGAAATTTGTGTTTTTTAAGCGATTCTTTCACGAAATTAGCGTTTTTTCCACAATTGTTTGGCGAAATTCACGTTTTTTCTGCGATCCTTTGACGAAATTCGCGTTTTTTTCTGCGATCCTTTGACAAAATTTGCATTTTTTTTCGTGGTCCTTTGACAAAATGCATGATTTTTTGACGAAATTGGCGTTTTTTTCTGCTTTTCTTTGACGAAATTCGCGTTTTTTTCACGGTCCTTTGACGAAATGGGCGTTTTTTTGCGCGATCCTTTATCAAAATTCGCGTTTGTTTTGCGATTCTTTGACTTGCGAACGATTGACGAAAATGATTTTTTCAGCGACCATTTGTCAAAATTTGCAGTAATCGGTGTATTTATATCTTTTTTTGGGGGGGCGGTCGCCCCGATCGCCCCCCCCCCCCCCCCGTGGATCCGCGTCTGCTGAGAATGTATAGAAATAAACACCAATAGGGGTGAAGAGCATTTGAATTCTGCTTCCTGATGACCAAGTGGTTCTTGCTATTCATGAGTAATGTCCAATGAGCCTAAGGTGCTTCTATATTAGTGTGCGACATATGGGATATAAAATTTGATTGATTGAAATGACTGGACGAAAAATTAATAGCCAAACATCTTAGAGACCATTTTCACCAAACTAATAGATTAACTATTCTTACTCGTCTAATCGAACTTATCCAAATGAATATTGCCATTCTGGGGTATAAGTTTGTTATAGTTTGGACAAAAACTTTTGAACATGTGTCTTGCGCATATGTCCCCATTCTCATATAGACATATCTCATATAGATCTTCACCAATCGCACATTTCGGCCAACTGTGGTTAGGAGATTTCTATAACATGATGGTAACTAAGGGAAATAAAATTTTATTAATCAAGACGATTTTGGACAAAAACTAATCACCAATAGCTTAGTGCGCGTACGAATATTGTTAAGTTAATGTTTATTGGCTTGTCGAACTCGTTCCACGTTCCGAGGAGTTTTGCCAAGTTCTGGAATATTGTTTAACATAGTTTGGACAAACCATTTAGCTTCAATAACCACCTTGTACGTATATCGCCACTATTTTCTAGGTGTTGGTATTGTTTATGATGGCCGATAATGAATTACCTACACGAGGGATATAGGCCCGAGGCAGAAGTGTCTTTCGTGGAGAACTATTTAAGAGAACCTACCCGTATTTACACAAGGTTCGAAGAAAGCCACGGAAAACTGAGCGGTTAGACCGATGACATTTTGACATTTGACATTTTATTAACATACACCTGACCTGTGTGCTTGGCGTCAAGCGTCCGCTTATAAGTCATCGTCAATATATACAGGGACGAGATAGTACACACAACGAAATTTACAACACAGAGAAATACAGCCGGGAACTCCACAAAGAGAGTGCAACGGAGCCAGGGTTATTCGAACTCGCACCCACCTACACTCGCAAGCGATTAGCGGTGTGATGCCTTGACCACTCAGCCACGGCGGTCCCAGACCGACGAGTGTGATTGGGTTTCAAGGCAACACCTCATCTCTGCCAATTTTGAGAGCAGAACATCTTATTTTACGGAGACTTAGCTGTGATTGTGAAAAACGTTCATATTGAAAACAAGTAGCCAGATCCACAAAGCATCGCCTAATTCTAAGAAGTCTATTCTATCTTTTATAGGATATCTTCATGTGAGCGGCGACATACCTACGCAAAGTACACATTACAGCGTCTAGAATACCTAGTGTGGAAATATGCTATCCAAACAACTCTAAATATTTGTATCCCTTAAATATGCGACGATACTGCTAAAATCCCAAATGTCGATCACAGCGACATCTGCGTGGTTTTCGTATTACATTGTATAGACTTGCAATATCTTGCAGTTGTAGAAAATATTCTGCAGATGTCGCTGCGATCTGTATATTTCAGCAGCATCGTTGCACATTTAAGGGATACAATATTTTAGCACTTTTTTAAGTATTACTATAGCATCTAGAATATATAGTGTGGAAATTGGCTATCCCTGTAATACTTAAAAAGTGCTAAAATATTGTATCCTTTAAATGTGCAACGATGCTGCTGAAATATGCAGATCGCAGCGACATATGCAGGATATTTTCTACAACTGCAAGATATTGCTAGTCTATACAATGTAATGCAAAAATCCCACAAATGTCGCTGCGATCGACACTTGGGATTTTAGCAGTATCGTTGCACATTTAAGGGATAAAAAATTTTAGCGTTGTTTGGATAGCATATTTCCACACTAGGTATTCTAGACGCTGTAGTATTACAGTGATAGCCAATTTCCACACTATATATTCTAGGCGCTATAGTACACATGCTCAGAATCTTCTTAGGCAGGTCTTTTTGTCCAAACTATGACAAATATGCATTCCATAACTTACTGATACTCTCGCCTAGTCGAATAAGATAAGTTGACGAACTACTAGCTTGTGGCAGGTTATATGTCAAAAGGAGAACGATTTACGAGATACGGAAGGAGAAATCGTTTTAAACCCGACCTTCTATTAGCCTTTTAGCTAGTCGTTTTTATTTTAGGACATTGCGAATGTTGCTGCTTTTAGCGGCCTGAATGCGCACTTATGCCGTATTCTGACCATGACTTAGGAAGTAAATCCCAATTTTTTCTCAATAACTGGAGATTATGAATTTAAATCTCGTACTGGTATTGAAAGGACATAGGAGCGCACATAAAGTTGTAGCCCTAAATCCCACTCTTTGCTTTCAAAATTCTACTACGATGTTAAAAATCTGTAGCTTTGACTGCATAGTCACTCCACGGCTTTTATAGAAAACGATTACTTGACTATAATATGGAGCATTCTCATTGGTTAGAATGGAGATATTCTATAAAAGCGGTGGAGTGACTATGCAACTAAAACTGCAGATTTTTAACAGTGTAATTCGGTCCTGTCCTAGTTCAGGATGAATTTTTGGTCACCGAACTCTCCAAAAATTTGTTGAAACGTCCTTTTACTATCCTTGCACGATATAATAACTTCGTCCGATGCTCAAAAACTTCAAGAAACCTTTCTGGGATCACTTGAACACAGAATTCCCTGCTAAAGAAAATTTTATCTAGAATTGGCTAGCTCATGACGTTATGCAGCCTAGTGTTTATTTACAACAGTCGCATTTTGTAACCTTCCTAATTCTAAATTAATTTTGATATTTTTTGCTTTTTACTCAAATTTTCATATCTATTTTTTTTTTATTCTTAGTATCTTATTTAACTTATTTGTCATCTTGCTTTGCTCCAGCACCTCTTTCATAGTATTGGGAGTATAGATATGAGATTGGCGACATACGATGCTATCCAAACTATGGCAAACCTAGGCATTCTCTATTTTAAAACTTCGCTATTCTCGCCTGGGCGTATTTTAGTATGCGAGTGAGGCAATGTAAGGTGGAACTGCCTCTATATGAGAGGGGCGACATGCAGTGCTCAAACTGTGCTTAGACAGACGCGTTTGTCATAAGGCGCGCCACACACCAGAGAGACATGCGACAATAATTGTGAGACATGAGGCAAATTCTGCTGTTCAAATCGGTTTTTTCTTTGTTAACAGGGTGAAATTGTCGCATGCCTCACGCTTTTTTGTTGCATGTCTCCCTGGTGTGTGGCGCGCCTTTCTTTAGCAATCCTAGGTATTTTCTAGGCTCGCCAAGATGTTTGACAATTAGCTTTTGTCCAAAATTGTCTAAACCACTCATATGTTAAATCGAAGGGTGTAATGGAAGATTTACGGCGTATACCTTCAGTTTCTCAGGTAAAGCTATAGCGTATACTCTCTTCCGTATATTCACAGCCTATAGCGTATATCCTCTGGTCTTTTTATGACTACAAAACTAGTTATACTGCGTTCAAATTGTACTAGATAAGTCACTTGAAGTGTTTTTAAGCGGACGACCCGGAAACAAATTTTTAATTTGAGCAAGTTTCTGAAACTCTTTTGACTTTCAATCATGGAGTTTCCCGCTGGCTCTGTTGCATACTCTTTGTGGAGCTCCCGGCTGTATTTCTCTGTGTTGTAAATTTCATTGTGTGTGCTATCTCGTCCCTGTATGTCGACGATGACTTATAAGCGGGTGCTTGACGCCAAGCAAACAGGTGGGATGTATGTTAATAAATGTCATGGAGCTATGAAGATTAAAAGGAGACGACATATCAATCAAAGTGGGTATTGTCGATTCAAGCTCTCGAATACACCATCTGGTGAAGGAAAGATATATAACTTCTCCCTTCAGGATAATCCCATGCAAGCACATTGCATTAACATGTATTTTTAATTTGTTCGGAATGATTATTTTTTTGCACAATTTCAGATTTCTTGTGATATTTGTGTTCTGTGTTACATGACAAATTAATATTTATCCTAATTTGAATATCTAATGCTTTCAAAGGCATTTACAATGAAGAATTCTTTTAATGGCACTTTAGCATTAGTTAAAGGGACAATTTTCCTGTACTGAAGGCTGCGAAGACCCAATTGCTTTGGGGCCTATATACCTACAGTGGGTATCGCCTCGAACGATCCTTTTATTTTATACACAGAGATAACGTAACAATTTCGTCAATACACCAGGAAATTTACAACACCAGAGAATTACAGCCGGGAGCTCCAGAGGAGTGTGAAACGGAGCCAACGGGGGTCGAACCCATAGACCTCCTACGCTCTCAAGCGATTAGCGGCGTGGTGCCATAACTACTCGGCCACGAACGCCTCTATGAGATTTATTTTTATTACATTGAACACATACATCTGACTTGTATGTTTGGCATCAGGTACCCGCTTATAAGTCATCGTCAATATACAAGGAAGAGATAACCACAAGGAAATTTACAACACTAGAGAGTTACAGCCGGGATTTTCACAAAGAGTGTTCAACGGGCCAGCCTGCGGGAGTCGAACTCGCAGTCCACCTACACTCTCAAGCGATTAGCGGTGTGGTGCCTTAACCACTCAGCCACGGTGGGCCCTCTATATGGGATTTCTGACATACGCAAGGATAAAACAGATCTTTTTGTCCAAATTATGGCAAAACGATATAACAAAACTATAAGGAAAGGGCAGTGACGTCACTGTTGGTCGAATTACTGTTGGTCAGTAAAAAAAACCTGTTCATTCATTATAACTCCTACTATACACATGAACTCCGGGAATGGAATTTACCCACGAATGGCAACAACCACGCCTCTGCAGGGAAAAACCCTCCGAAAAAGATTGTTTATCGGACGAAGGGGGAGCAGTGTTAAAATGTTCTTCACGTCTATTGGTGTTTTTCGTTTTTTTACCCGCGTCTGACGTCACATGGGTAAAGTCCATTTGATTGGTCTTTAATAACAGATTGGTTTAACAGGTCTATGATATGATTGGTCTATGTCGCCAAGTGTGATTCCTGCAATGATCGCTAAGATAAAAATGTAGTAGTAGATTGGTTGAGAGAAGTGTTTGTTTGTAAACATGCCCTTTCCTTATGCGTGGTGATACTCAACTGGACAAGTGGGAAAAGCTAACTAACAACATTAGCTTGACGATTCGCCTTTGTCCAAGATCGTCTCAAACAATAGATGCTTTCAGTGTGAAGTCAGTCATGACGTTTTGCTTGGAAACTGACTCCAAACGAACGGTTGCTACGTTGTACTTTCTATTTCATCTGTATATTATATCTATAATTCATAGCATGCACTACGCCGCATGTTCTTATTTATAAAGGCAGACTACTGGCAGCAACGTAGATTAAATTGAATGTGCATACAGTTGTCAGAAAACTGTGCTTTGCAAAAATACACTAGTAAAGTACGCAAGAGGGCCTGCGTAGCCGAGTGGTTAAGGAACCACATCGCTAATTGCTTGAGAGCGTAGGAGTTCTGTGGGTTCGACTCCCGCTCACTCCGTTGCACACTCTTTGTCGAGCTCCTGGAAGTAATTCTCTGCTGTTGTAAATTTCCTTGTGCTACCTCGTCCTTGTGTATTAACGAAATTGTTATGTCAAAAATGTGTAATTATCTCTGTGTATAAAATAAAGGATCATTCGAGGCGACAGTCATTGTAGCTATAGGCCCCAAAGCAATCCTCACTTCGGTGGACTTCAAAGTATGCAAATTACATGCAGTAGGTAAGAAAAAGGTAATACTAATAATATGAATGTTTCTGATCATTTATAATCATGTCATAAACTAAGCAGGCTCAATTGAAGTGACTTTTTTTTCTTTTGAAAATTACTTATTCGAAAATAAAACCAATATGCAGTCGTCAATAATACGTAAAAAATAAAAAGAGCACTTCGAAAAAAAAAATTCCCCCCCCGGCTTCTTACAACTACCGCAGGCAGGTAGAGAAACTTCGTTTTGATTTTAGACCGGCAGGCAGCTGCACAGACCATCAACTCGTCGAGTTCATGCGTGACCAACGACATAAAGACCAGTTCATGACGTTTAAAATGTCAAACGGAGTATATCATCTTTACACGATGATTGGTACAAAGCGGAGCGCCCATCGTTACGTGCCAATCACCTTGTAAAGAAAATCCACTCCATGTGACGTTTTAAAAGTCACGAACTGGCCTTGAACGTCGTTGGTCGCGGTTGATGGCTGAAAATCCAGGATTAAACAGAATTCGATTCGTATATTAAAATGCAACTGGTCTGCCAAGTCATATCTTCGTGGAAAACACCTAAAAACCCGATTTTAGTGCCTGCTGCAATGGTAGGTTTACCATTGTGTTTTCCTGTATCCAATTCTCCATGTTTTCATACCTTTGGGTGTAAGAAAACACAACCATAAACATACCGATCAACCAATAAAATCGGGTCCGTATGGACCCGATTTTAGTGAGCTTGATCTCTGAATTGGACTTACTTGAAATTTTAGCCATTTATCTTAATCGTGAAGTTATTGTTAATGATAAATCTGATTCAACAATGCTCTCTTCATCATGGAAAAAACTTTTCAGTACCACCATATAATTTATTTTTTGTATTAATTAATATTAGTCTAATTTTTATATCTTATTTATTTATTTATTTTTAAATCTTACGTGTTCCCATATATATGTGTGTGTTTCCATTTTATTATACAGTAATGCTGCGACTTACGTCAGAAATTCGTACCAAGACTAGCGACGCAAGTCGAGGTGCATTTAGATGAACAAAAAAAGAAAAGTAATAAAAAATAACCAAATACTAATGATCATATTCTATTGTATTTAGAGATTGTGTTACATACATTTAACATTAGCAAAAAAATTAGTTTGCAATATAAGAATTTGGAATAAATCACTAAGTTTTTAACTTACAGTTTATTGTTCTTCTAGCTGGCCAGTCCGAGTCTTTGAGCATGTGAAAAAATGTTGCAATGACGTTTGAACCGACAATTTTTTATTTTTGTCTCGTTGAAGCTCTTCGTAACAGTAGAATGAGTTTTCTAAGCTTTTTCTAGTCGTTGCTACATTATGCTCGTCTGAATAAATCTTTTCAAGAACCGTCATTCCAGCTTCAATAAGGTTTAGTGCTTTGGTTAATTTTGTAACCGCCATAATCTTTCTCTTTCCCCACAAGGCTCAAAATCTTTATCTATTTCTTCGACAGTACTTTGTTTCTTTAATTCTGTTAAGTTCGTAACTCTGTTAAGTTCGTCGACCGTTAATTCCGGATCAGTTGAATTTATGAGTTCAACAACACCTTCAGAGTCCATCTCTAAGTTGAGTTCTCTTCCATTTTCGACGATTTCAAATGTTTTCTTAGTCTCTGCGAAGGGAAAGGGCACAGTTTTTTCCAAGCATCTCTCATTGTTTTTTGCTGAACTTAATCTCATGAAACTCTTGTGGCTGTGACTGCATCTGACATGTTAGATTTCTTCCAAAAGTTTTCAAAAGAGTTCAAAGTGCGTCTAAATAATGGAATTTTTTTCCTGGCCAGGCGACGTAAATGCGGAGTGACGTAAGTCGGGTTATTACTGTAATTTATTTATTTTTGCTTCTTTATTTCCCTCCAACTCTGTGTTCTTTTGTTTTGATTATACTCTTCTGTGATTGGCTGTTGTTTTCTGCTTTCCTATTGGCTGTTGATTTCTACTTTCCTATTGGCTGTTTCTCCAGCTTGTTTCCTTTCTCATTTCAGTCTTGCAACTGCTTTCATAATAGAAGCACGTGTTCTTTGTGCCTGACGAAGAAAGACTCAGATCTTTCGATAGGCCTAGCGCATTTAAGTTTTTGATGGTGTTTTTAGACCTTTTTAGTTCTTAATCGAATTCTGTCTAATCCGGGAATTTCAGCCGTCAACTCGAAGAGGTAATGGTCTGTGCAGCCGTCTCTCGGTATATTTTGCATTCTCCGAAAAATTGTGTCAACTTTAATTTATTTTTTTAATTTGCAAAAAATGGGATATTAATTAATTAGAAAAAAGTCTTCTCCATCTGGATGGCAAAGACTAGATACCAGAATCATTTAAAAAAAAGCAAAAACCTCAATTTCGCCGAAAGTGATTAAAGAGTTTGTGAAACATACAAAAATCGCAATACGAATTTAGAATAATTTTTATTGAAAAGAAGGCTAATGCAATATATATTGGGTTAAAAGATTTAATACAGATTGCTTCTACGACGGGTTTAAAATCACGGACAAACTTGGAAAGTTGAAAATACTCCACAAAATTTACATTTTCAACACCAACAATTTGTTAAAAATCTGAGTTTTAGGTTCACTGAGTATACTTATGTGTCTGGAATGAAATTTGTCCACTTTCAGGGCCAGAGCAATCAATGGCATATCCAGGATTTTATTTCGGAGGGGGGGGGGGGGGGTACTTTAATTTATCTTAGGAAACATACAGAATTTTGTTGTAAACAAAAAATAATTTTTGACAATAAGACCATAGCCAGAGGGGAAAGGGGGGCGAGGGTGATTCTGTTCCGAATTTTCCTAAAATTTATGGTTCCGATAATTTAAAAAAAATCAGCCAACAACCCGAAAATTTGGACCGCGATTTTTGACAAATGGTCGGCGAAAAAAATCAATTTCGTCAATCATTCGCTGAAAAAAATCTCCTATTTCGTTACAGGATCGCGGAAAAAAACGAATTGTGTCAAAGGGTCGCGGATAAAATGCGAATTTTTTCAAAGGGCCTCGGATAAAATGAGAATTTGTCAAAAGGCCGCGGATAAAACACGGATTTTGTCAAAGGGCTGTGAAAAATTGCGAATTTTGTCACAGGATCGCGAAAAGAAGTCAAATTTCGTCAAATGATTGTAGAGAAAACGCGAATTTCGCCAAATGATCACGGAGGAAAAGTGAATTTCGTCAAATGATCTCGGGTGAAACGAGAATTTCGTCTAATAACCGCTGAAAAACGCGAATTTCATCATGGGACCATGGATAAAAACGCGAATTTCATCATGGGACCATGGATAAAAACGCGAATTCTATCAAGGAGGCGTAAAAAATTCGAATTTCGACAAATGAAAGCGAAAAAACACGTAATCTGTCGAAAAGCCGCGGAAAAAACGCGAATTTCATCAAAAAGGTGCTGAAAAAGTGCGAATTTCGACAAAGGTTCCCGAAAAAATCCGCAAATTTTGTCAAAAAGCCGCCGAAAAAACGCAAATTTCGACAAAGGATCGCAGAAAAACGCGAATTTTGTTAAAGAGCCGCGGAAAAAAACGCGAATTTCGTCAAAGGGCCGTAGAAAAAACGCAAATTTTGTCAAAAAGCCGTGGGTAAAACGTGAAGTTCTTCAAAGGATCGCGAAAAAAAAAGGATTTATTCCGCCAAAGGGCCGCGGAAAAAAGCGAATTTCGTCAAAAGACAGCAAAAGAATGTGAATTTCGTCAAAGGGCCACGAGAAATATGCAAATTTCGTCAAAAGGCTGCTGAAAAAAAAGCGAATTTCGTCAAAGAATCGAGGGAAAATGTGAATTTCATTAAAGGGTCGTAATAAAAACCCGAATTTCATCAAACGGTCGCGGAAGAAACACAGCGGTCTCTTTAGAAAACAGCAAACATACAAGCAACTATATTTTTATTATTATAGGCATAGCTTTTAAACTGAAATGATATACGGAAGAAACTTTTTTAAAAGTCTGGTTAACCTGAACTCAACTTGCTGAAATCTACACTCAGCGTGAAATCGACCTGAAATGGAAACAGAATTAACCCAAACTGCAACAAAAACAATTAGCGCCGGGAAGGATCCCCCCCCCCCCCTGCAACCTTTCATAAAATTTGATTTTAATTTCAGAATTTCTTTTTCACTCAGAATCACCCCTGGGGAGGGGGGTGGATTAATCACTACTCGGTCCCCCTCCTCTTCTTCAAAGCGATATAGACCAGGTGATATTCAAAATACACGTCTTCTCAATTACCTCATAAACCCCTGATGGAGGAAACGTACTTCCATTTACAAAAATTATAGAAATCACAAATTTTTAGATATAGTATTTGTTTTACCTAGTAAAATTCTAAATTTAATTTTGATACAGTCCCTGGGTTTATAGGTTATATTTAGAAAAAAGTTTTTTGTCTAAGAGGAACAAAGCAAAAAATAAATAAATAAATAAATAAATATTCTTTTACAACCAAAACTTACTAAATTACGAATGTTATGTAATTTCAGTGTTTTCTAGCACTAGAAACGGAAAGAAGTATTATTTAGTACTGGTAAACGGCAAACATTGAAAATTCATAAAATTCAAAATATTATAATTTGGTAAGTTTTAGTCGTAAAAGAATGCGATTTTTTTAAAATGCTCTTTTTAGATGGAGGACAACATTTTTTTAGGACCCAGGGGCCGTACTTGTCTTGAAATTCCTAAAATTCCCGAAAAATAAAAAAAACTTCCTAAAATATGGTAACCTGTCCTGAAATTTCGCGAGTTTGTACTATAGCAATAACAGTCATGATTTTTCCACGAATATATATACATTCCCGCAAATCATTTATTCAATTTGGGGTTTTGTGCAAAATTCCACAAAACCAGTATTTTGGAATTAATAAATGCGTAGGAGGGAAAAAAATATGAGCCAGAAAACAGTGAAACATTTTGTCATCTGATAATAAAAAATTGATGAATTTCGTCATGTAGTCACAGGGAAAAAAAAACGTGAATTTGTCAGACAGGAAAGAAAATCATCGCGAATTTCGTAAATCGGTTGTTCAGTGGAGTCGAAAAAAACATTGCGAAACAGAATTTCGTCAAACGATCCATATAAATAAAATCGCCAATTCCGGCCAATTATTCGAGCAAAAAATTGTGACTTTTGTCAAACAACTTCGGAAAAACTCGCGAATTTCGTCAAGAGATCGCGTAAAAAAAGGCGCGAATTTTATCAATCGGAAAAAATTGCGAATTTCGTCAAACAATTGCAAAAATGAATCGCGAATTATGTCGAACGATGCGGAGAAAATATCGCGATTTCGTCAAAAAGTCGGGTAAAAAATTTTCAAATTTCGTCGAACAAGTGCAGAAATTAATCACGAATTTCGAGAAACGATTGTTAAAGAAAACAGCGAATTTCCTTAAACGATCACGGGAAAAATAATCACGAATTTCAGCAAATGATTGCAGAGATAAATCGCGAATTTCAGCAAACAAGTGCGAAAAAATATCGCGAATTTCGGCAAACGATCGAAGAAAAAAACGCGAATTTCGGCAATCGATCACGAAAAAAAACGCAAATTTTCGCAAACGACCGAAGAAACAAGCGCGAATTGTGGCAATCGATCGCGGAAAAAATCGCGAATTTCAGCAAGCAATCGTGGAAAAAACGCGAATCTCGGCAAACGATCGCGGAAAAAATTGCCCATTTCGGCAAACGATAGCGGGAAAAAAAGGGAATTTGGGCAAACAATCGCGGAATAAAAATCGCCAATTTCGACAAAGATCGCCGAGAAAAATCATGAATTTCGGCAAACAATCTCGGAAAAAAAATCGCGAATTTCGGCAATCGATTGCGGAGAAAAATCGCGAATTTCGGCAAACAATCGTGGGATTGGATCGGATTGATTTTTGACGGCCAGTTATCTACTCGAGAGATATAGGTCCGAGGGGGGAGCGCCCTTCGTGGGGGGGCTTTCTAAGGGAACCTAACCCATATTTACGCATGGAAATCCAAGGTTCGAAGAAAACCACGAAAACTCCGAACGATTAGACTGGCGGGTGCGGCTGGATTCGAACACAGCACCTCCCGTCTACCAGCTTCGAGATCAGAACCTCTCGGGCACTGGTGGGGCCGAAACAATCGTGGGAGAAAAGCGAATTTCGGCAAACGATCGAAGAGAAAATCGCAAATTTCGGCAAACGATCAAAGAAAAAATCGCGAATTTTGGCAAACATTCGTGGGAAAAAGGCGAATTTCGGCAAACGATCGCGGAATAAAAATCGGGAATGGACTTTACCCACGAATGGCAACAGCCACTCCTCTGCGGGGGAAAACCCTCCGAAAAAGACTGTTTATTGGACGAATGGGGAGCAGTGTTAAAATGTTCTCCACGCCTATTGGTGTTTTTCTTCTGCTTACCCGCGGCTGACGTCACATGGGTAAAGTCCATTTCGCAAATGATCGCAGAAAAAATAACGAATTTCAGCAAACGGTCGCAGAAAAAAAAGTAGTATGCTGGGTAAATGTGTCCTGAAATACCGAAAAGAATATATCCTGAAATATCAACCTAAGGCCAGTATTACTCTTGCAGGGACCATATAAAATACAAAATTTCGTATTTTAATATGCATACTGGACCATTTAAAACAAATGCCATATCTAAAGTCTGTACTTATACTTTTCGCAGTTGGAAGTATGTTTCTATCGTCAGCGGTCTAACTTCTTGATATTTTATGCATTAATTATAGCAGCACACACAATTTTAACCAGGAAACCAGGGTTGGGTTTTTGGCATGACAAGCGTTAAAAACTGGTTTAAACTGTCATAAACTGATTTAAACCGTCGAAAACTGTCAAAAACATGTAACTAACTGAAACATTTTAATAACAATACGTATACATTAAATATGTCTATGAATTATATAATCTTTTATTTAAAATTATAATAATTTAATAATTTTAAATTATTAAGTGCAGTAAAATATTTTTATTTTTTGGAATTCCCAATCAGAAGAAAATCCTTTTGTACAATTAATAATCCAGATGAGTTTTACCCCGCAGCATGCTGTAGGACATAACCAGTTTAGTACATTTATTTACACCAAAATGATTTCCGAGTTTAGAGTGCATGAAACATTAGAAAATAGTCTTGTCTCTTAATTGATGCTGAGCTAGCAGGACTTGATAACAAAAGCATTGCTGGATGAGCAAGTTTCGAAGCAGGCTCAGCCGAAAAGCTATTGAATCAAATGATACCTTTCCAACTTTCCACCAAGTAATGGGGTCCTCCCTATAGCACTGAAATAAGAAGACGGGAGAGGGGATTCTTCAGCTTCATACACAATCAGTACAGGTACCCCTTGCCCCTTAGTGTTGGGATGCAAAATATAAGCCATAAAATGGTATGGTTTCATGATTTGATCTCTTCTTTAATTTACTTTTTCAATATGGCGATTAAGTGGACTTTCTTTTAGAAGACTGGGTCAATTTTATTCAGTGTTAAAATCGAAAAAATATTTTTATATGTTTAAAGAAAGGATGTTTTAAGATTTTGACTTTAAACTTAAAAAATAAATAAATAAATAAAAAATTCTCTTATTTTGTAAATGTTTAAGATTAGTTATCCAGTTTCAATTTTGATGGAATGGTTATTGCCTGAACTAGAATAAAATTGATGCACATTATCTTGTTATATACATAAATTTTTCTTTTTCTTAGAAAAAAAAAAAAAATCCTAGGCAATGCTTTAATATCTCTAAAGTAATAGAGAAATTAGTTTTAAGTAACAGAAATTATGTGCAGTTCATGTGAACTTATCTCTATTTTTTAGAAAAGCACAATATTACCAAAAAAATTTAAATACAAATTTTATCCTGTAAAAAAGTTGCACCAAACAATAATACTTTTATACTATATATTAATTATTGATATACAGTAATAGTGAATTTTAAATATTACGTGTAATGTTGCATGTGACATTTAATGTGAAATTTTACAGTTGAATGTTAGCATTTGAGGTTTTTGACAGATGATTTTTGACAAGAGGTTTTTGATGTGAGATTTTTGACAAGAGGTTTTTGGATACCAGTATTTTTATACAGAAAATGTTATTTTATTTAATTGGAACATCTGGGTGATTTAAAAGCAGTGCCATCGCTAAGACTTTTTATTGGTGGGGGAGAGAACCTTAATTTGCCAAGTAAATTTCAGTATTTGCCAACTCGTTTTATAATTTTGCCAACTTACCACAGTTGGAAAATGTAATATAGTTCTTATTTGTTAAAAGTTTAATAATATTCCCAATTAGTTTTGTAATTTTTGCCAAGTCTATCAAAAATAGAAATATAGTATATTATAGTTTTTATTAAAGTTTTAAACAAATTTGCCAACTAAGTTTGTAAATTTGCCAAGTGTAATAACATTCGCGAATGTTTGGGGGGGGGGGGAGGCTCCCCCCCCCTTAGCGAGGCTCCTGTTTAAAAGAACAGCATTTTCTCAAAGATAATAGTGGTATGCAAAAAGCCGGAGACTTGGCAACTCTGTGCGCGCTGATATGGGACTAACCAGAATGGCTAGTTCGTTATATTGCAAAAAACAAAGTTTCAAATTTATCTCAAACAAAAAGAAAAAAAATCAGCAAATTTTTTTTTTCATTTCATTTTCGACTATTTTGGGAGGGGAGTGTAATCCCAGGGGTGAAAGTGCATTAAAGTCATTTTGTAGCAGCAAAAATCGAATTTTGTAGCAGTAAAATCTATTTTTGTAGCAGCAAAAATCGAATTTTGCAGCAGTAAAAAATTAATTTTGTAGCAATAAAAGCTGTTTTTGGAGCAGATTGAAATTCTAATGCTCATAAATAAGAAATTTGCGTATTTGTCGCGGCCTTTTGACTAAATTCGCGTATTTCTCACGATCTTTTGATGAAATTTACTTATTTCTCGCGATCTTTTAACGAAATTCGCGTGTTTTTCGCGATCTTTTGTTGAAATCACTGTGCTTTTCGCTATCTTTTGACGAAATTACCGTGTTTTTCAAAATCTTTTGACAAAATTTGCTGTTTTCGCGATCTTTTAACGAATTTAGCGTTTTTTTCACAATATTTTGACCCCGTTTTGTTCGTTTTTTGAAGTAATTGGTGATCTTTTGACAAAATTCGTTTTTTTAGCTATACAGTGACAAAATTCGCATGTTTTTCGCGATCTTTTGAGGAGATTCATGTGTATTTCTTGCGATCATTTGATGAAATTTGCGTATTTCTCGCGATCTACCGACAAAATTTGCATATTTTTTGCAATCTTTTGATGGAATTCGTATATTTTTCGCGATCTTTTGACAAAATTCGCGTATTTTTCGCGATCTTTTGAAAAAATTCGCATATTTTTCGTGATCCTTATCAGCGTCTTTTTCGCTATCTTATGACGAAATTAGTGTTTTTTTCTTAATCTTTTGACGATATTTGCAATTTTTTGCGACCTTTTGATGAAATTTGCGTTTTTTTCGCGATCTTTTAAAGATATTCGCGTTTTTTCACAAACTTTTGAACCATTTTGTTCATTTTTTGAAGAAATTAGCAATTCTTTTGACAAAATTCACGTTTTTTTGCGATCCTTCGACAAAATTCACGTTTTTTTGACGAAATTCGCGTGTTTTTCTAGATTTTTTCATGAAATTTGTGGATTTTTTCGAGATTTTTTAAGGAAATTGGAGTTTTTTCACAATCTTTTGACCGTGTTTTGTTCTTTTTTTGGCGAATTTAGCCATCTTTTGACAAAATTCCCTTTTATTTCCCGACCCTTTGACGGAATTCGCGTGTTATTCGCACTCTTTTGACGAAATTCACGTGTTTTTGCGATCTTTTGACCGTGTTTTGTTCGTTTTTTGGCGAATTTAGCTATCTATTGACAAAATTCCCGCTTATTCCCAGATCCTTTGACGGAATTCGCGTGTTATTCGCGATCTTTTGACGAAATTAGCGATCCTTTGGCAAAATTCGCGTTTTTATCGCGATTCTTTGACGAAATTCGCGAGTTTTTGGTGATCTATTAATCTGTTTTTTTCGCGGTCTTTTAAAGAAATTCGTGTTCTTTCGCAATCTTTTGACCTCGTTTTGTTCATTTTTTGAAGAAATTAGCGATCCTTTGACAAAATTCACGTTTTTTTTGCGATCCTTTGACAAAATTCACGTTTTTTTGCGATCCTTTGACAAAATTCGCGTTTTTCGTGATCTTTTGACGAAATTCGCGTGTTTTTCTCGACCTTTTATGAAATTTGTGAATTTTTTGCGATCTTTTAACGAAATTAGAGTTTCTTCACAATCTTTTGACCGTGTTTTGTTCTTTTTTTGGCGAATTTAGCTATCTTTTGACAAAATTCCCGCTTATTCCCCGATCCTTTGACGGAATTTGCGTGTTATTCACGATCTTTTGACGAAATTTATGAGGTTTTTCGACCTTTTGATGAAATTAGCGTTTTTTTCGCCATCTTTTAACAAAATTATCGTTTTTTTCACGATCTTTTGACCGTGTTTTGTTCGTTTTTTGACGAAATTAGCGATCCTTTGGCAAAATTCGCGTTTTTATCGCGATTCTTTGACGAAATTCGCGTGTTTTTGGCGATCTGTTAACGAAATTCTCGTGTTTTTCGCGATCTCATGACAAAATTCTCGCGTTTTTCGCGATCTTTTGACAAAATTTGCGTTTTATTCACGATCTTTTAACAAAATCGCGTTTTTTCGCGATCTTTTGACCCCGTTTTTGTAAATAATTCGTGATCTTTTGGCAAAATTCGTTCTTTTTTCGCTATCCAATGACAAAATTCACATGTTTTTCGCGATCTTTTGAGGAGATTCACGTGTATTTCTTGCGATCATTTGATGAAATTTGCGTATTTCTCGCAATATACCGAAGAAATTTGCATATTTTTGCGATCTTTTGACGAAATTCGTGTATTTTTCGCGATCTTTTGACAAAATTCGCGTATTTTTCGCGATTTTTTGAAAAAATTTGCATATTTTTCGTGATTTTTTGTTGAAATCAGCGTCTTTTTTGCTATCTTTTGACGAAATTAGTGTGTTTTTTAAATCTTTTGATGAAATTTGCAATTTTTTGCGACCTTTTGATGAAATTTGCGGTTTTTTCGCGATCTTTTAAAGAAATTCGCATTTTTCGCAATCTTTTGACCCCGTTTTGTTCATTTTTTGAAGAAATTAGCGATCCTTTGACAAAATTCACTCTTTTTTGCGATTCTTTGACAAAATTCGCGTTTTTTGTGGTCTTTTGACGAAATTCACGTGTTTTTCTCGACCTTTTCATGAAATTTGTGGATTTTTTCGCGAACTTTTAACGAAATTAGAGTTTTTTCACAATCTTTCGACCGTGTTTTGTTCTTTTTTTGGCGAATTTAGCTATCTATTGACAAAATTCCCGCTTATTCCCCGATCCTTTGACGGAATTTGCGTGTTATTCACGATCTTTTGACGAAATTCGCGTGTTTTTCTCGACCTTTTCATGAAATTTGTGGATTTTTTCGCGAACTTTTAACGAAATTAGAGTTTTTTCACAAACTTTTGACCGTGTTTTGTTCTTTTTTTGGCGAATTTAGCTATCTTTTGACAAAATTCCCACTTATTCCCCGATCCTTTGACGGAATTCGCGTGTTATTTGCGATCTTTTGACGAAATTTATGAGGTTTTTTGACCTTTTTGATGAAATTAGCGTTTTTTTCGCCATCTTTTAACAAAATTATCGTTTTTTTCACCATCTTTTGACCGTGTTTTGTTCGTTTTTTGACGAAATTAGCGATCCTTTGGCAAAATTCGCGTTTTTATCGCGATTCTTTGACGAAATTCGCGTGTTTTTGGCGATCTGTTAACGAAATTCTCGTGTTTTTCGCGATCTTATGACAAAATTCTCGCGTTTTTCGCGATCTTTTGACAAAATTTGCGATTTATTCACGATCTTTTAACAAAATCGCGTTCTTTTGACCCCGTTCTTGGAAGTAATTCGTGATCTTTTGGCAAAATTCGTTCTTTTTTCGCTATCCAATGACAAAATTCGCATGTTTTTCGCGATCTTTTGAGGAGATTCACGTGCATTTCTTGCGATCATTTGATGAAATTTGCGTATTTCTCGCGATCTACCGACGAAATTTGCATATTTTTGCGATCTTTTGACGAAATTCGCGTATTTTTCGCGATCTTTTGACAAAAATCGCGTATTTTTCGTGATCTTTTGAAAAAATTCGCATATATTTCGTGATCCCTTGTTGAAATCAGTGACTTTTTTGCTATCTTTTGACAAAATTAGTGTGTTTTTTAAAATCTTTTGATGAAATTTGCAATTTTTTGCGACCTTTTGATGAAATTTGCGGTTTTTTCGCGATCTTTTAAAGATATTCGCGTTTTTTTTACAAACTTTTGAACCATTTTGTTCATTTTTTGAAGAAATTAGCGATTCTTTTGACAAAATTCACGTTTTTTTTGCGATCCTTCGACAAAATTCACGTTTTTTTGACGAAATTCGCGTGTTTTTCTCGATTTTTTCATGAAATTTGTGGATTTTTTCGAGATTTTTTAAGGAAATTAGAGTTTTTTCACAATCTTTCGACCGTGTTCAGTTCTTTTTTTGGCGAATTTAGCTATCTATTCACAAAATTCCCGCTTATTCCCGATCCTTTGACGGAATTCGCGATCTTTTGACGAAATTAGCGATCCTTTGGCAAAATTCGCGTTTTTATCGCGATTCTTTGACGAAATTCGCGTGTTTTTGGCGATCTATTAACGAAATTCTCGTGTTTTTCGCGATATTTTGACAAAATTTGCGTTTTATTCACGATCTTTTAACGAAATCGCGTTTTTTCGCGATCTTTTGACCGCGTTTTGTTCGTTTTTTGACGAAATTAGCGATTCTTTGAAATTACTTTTTATCCTTTGAATTTGAATTAATTGTAATCACGTTTTTTTCCGCGACCATTTGACAAACATTGCGTGTTTTTAGAAATATTTTGACCGCGGTTTTTTGCTTTTTTGACGAAATTAGCGGCCTAGAAATTTTTTGTTGTTGTTGTTCCTTTGATCGACGAAATCGGGCTAAATTACATTTTGGAGCCAAGTACGTTTTGGCGCAAAATGGAAAAAAAATAGCTGTTTTGTAGCAGCTTGACGCAGGAAAGCGATTTTGGCGCAGGTCTTACTTCCCTGTAATCCCCATTACCCTCTTCAACTTCTTTGGGTATAATGTGGTGTCACTGTGCACTAATATGGAACTAAAAGGAAGAGAGCGGCTAGTCTGTTGAATGATGGGGGGGGGGGGGGATTACAAATTTATTTCAAACAAAAAAATAAAAAATATCAGCATTTTTTTCATTTCATTTTCGGTAGGAAGCTGTAATCCTATTAGCTCCTTTCACTGGATACCCAGCAAAGAGGAAATTGCTGACCAGCAGCAAGATAGGTGCTGGCAGTGATGGAGAATGCTGGCTGATGGTCTACCACTACATGACCACTGCTGGACAGCTTCAGTCAACTTTGCTGTTGGAAATCATGAGATAAAATTTTGGTGGGCATCCATTTTATCACATGCGCTGGCCCACCACTACATGGAAGTGCACGAACTTTTGCAGTATTATTGCTGGGAACCCTTACGCTAGGTGGCGATGCGAATATCGAAGACATTGAGTATTTGAACACAAATCTGAAATGAATATCTTAACACAATTTAAGCTGTGAAACTAAATTTTTTTGAAACTGTAAAAAATATAGCACCACTGCCACCAACAAAATAAGTAAGTAAATGAATAAATAAATAAATTCTTTATTTCAACGCACTTTTTTTTTCTCCTTAAATCTGGTTTTACTAGGTTGCAAAGGATTTCAGTTTTCATAATTTATGCAGTTCAGAATCAATAATAAAAAAAAGCGTATACGTAGGATTTCTATACAATAGAATAACTTCTATACCGGTTTAATGATTGGGAACGTAAATCAAAACAGAAACAAACATCAAATAGTGTAATGAGAACTTGAAAACTACGAGCAGTCATAGCGTATGCTGAAAGTACTTGTTCATGTCCGATCACAAAAACCAAGCAGCATCGAGCGCGGTCAGTACTTGGGAGGGTGACTACATGCAGTTCAAATATTTCTATAGACATTTCTATTATAGACACTTCTACAGATATTTCTATAGCTCTTGGTGAAACTAGCTTATAGAAAAAAGAGCCATAATTATGTAATACTTTGTTTTTTTATAGAATTCTATAAGAAATTTTTGTTAGGAAAAGTGCTAGGCCAGCAAAGGAATAGCAGTGGGATATGTGCTAGCACTGCAGGAAAAATGTCGGATTGAAGTAATGTGATGGCATACCAATGCTGGCCTGCTGTTGGCCATCACTGATGGGCCAGCTACATTCGGCTTGGACACTTTTCGACAGGTTTAAGTAATGGCACTGCTGGCTGCCATCTTTTTTCCACCTGATGGCCCACTGTTTCTTTCTTTGCTGGGTTTAATGTGGTGTCACCGTGCTTTAATATGGAACAAAAGAGATAGTCCAGGCAATAGAGACCGTATAGGGACTCTACCTAGCAAAATTCATGGTAGTTCTGGAAAAAAGCTTACTATATGTTTTTTTGCGTCGCTGAATCCGAATTTTTAACTTCCCACCAAAATTTCCCCCGGCAACTCCCCCCTAAATTTTGGTAAAAAGCCTCCCAAAAAAGGTTTTTATTAAAAAAAAATCAATTTTTTATTATTTTAGGGAAAAGTATCTAGAAAATCAGAAAGTAGACAAAATTTGCAACAAATAAGATATATGACATTATGACGTAGGATGAATGGGGAGGGGGGGGGGGGGATCTGCCTCGGAACATGCGCCGCGGTGCTGCGTGGACTAAGTTGCGCAATTCCACTTAACTACTCACATCGTTTACATTCGCCTTCCCGTCTCCCCTCCGAACTTTTCCTATAAGATTTACTCTCAGTTTTTTTGGGTTTCTGAATACAAATTTTTAACTTCCCCAAAAATAATTGTTTTTAAATTAATTTTTTTACTGTTTTAGGGGAAAAGTATGTAGAAATTCAGAAAGTAGACAAAATTTGCAACAAATAGGATACATGACATTATGACGTAGGATGAACGGGGAGGGGGAGGGTTGCCTCTGAACATGCACTGCGACACTCGTGCACTAAGTTATGCAAGTCCAGGCAATAGGGGGTTTTACCTGGCAAAATTAATGCTAGTTCTGGATTTCGGCTCATTTTATGTTTTTTGGGTCGCTGAATCCGAATTTGTAACTACCCACGCAAATTTCACCTGGCAAATCCCCCCCAAAAAATTGATTTTTTGAAAAAAATTTGTTTTTTGAGAACAGCGCGCGGGGAATGTTCCGAGGCAGCCCCCCTCTCCCCATTTATCCTACGTGATAATGTCATATATCCTATTTGTTGCAAATTTTGTCTACTTTCTGAATTTCTACATACTTTTCCCCTAAAACAATAAAAAATTTAATTTAAAAACAACTATTTTTTTTCGGGCGGGGGGGGGGGGGGGGGTTGGGTTCGAGGGGAAGTTAAAAATTTGAATTCAGCGACCCAAAAAACTTAAAGTAAACCTTATAGGGAAAGTTCGGAGGGGAGACGAGAGGGCGAATGTAAACGATGTGAGTAGTTAAGTGGAATTGCGCAACTTAGTCCACGCAGCACCGCGGCGCATTTTCCGAGACAGATCCCCCCCCCCCCCCCCCCCTCTCCCTATTCATTCCATGTCATAATGTCATACATCTTATTTGTTACAAATTTTGTCTACTTTCTGAATTTCTAGATACTTTCTCCGTAAAACAATAAAAAAAAAATATTTTTTTAATAAAAACCTTTTTTTGGGGGCATTTTACCAAATTTTGGCGGAAAGTTAAAAATTCGGATTCAGCGATCCAAAAAACATAAAGTAAGCCGATTTCCAGAACTACCATTAATTTTGCTAGGTAAAATCCCCTATTGACTGGACTAAGAAAACAGTGGCTAGTCTGTGGAATGATAGGAGAAAAATTACAAATTTATCTGAAACAAAAATAAAAAGAATCAGCATCTTTTCCCTTTCACTTTCGACAATTTAACCCTTTCCGTCACAGGCAATTTTTGTTGTAAAATGATGAAATGATTGACTGACACTGGAATTTTAAAACTTTTTTAGAAAGTAAAAATATGTTCATTTTAATGTTCATTGTAAAAGCAAAATTTTACTAAAATATTCTTGGTGCCGTTCCTAAGTTTGGAATTAAAATCAGGTATCCCGACCCAGGCACAGTGTGCCGTAAAGGGTTAAGGGGGGGCTGTAACCCCATTAGCCCCTTTCACATGTTTGGTTATAATGTGGTATCACTGTACACTAATATGGAACTAAAGAGAAGAGAGCGGCTAGTCTGTTGAATGATAGCAGATTATCTCAAACAAAAAAATAAAAATAATAATCACTTTTTCATTTCATTTTCGACTATTTTGAGATGAGGGAGCTGTAATTCCATCAGCCCCCTCCCCATCTTTGAGCATGCTGTGATGTCAATGTGAACTAATATGGGGTTAACGAGAATGGCTATTTCGCTGTATGACAGAAGAAAAAATTACAAATTTATTTTAAAAAGTAAGGAAAAAAACACTTTTTTCATTTAATTTTCGAATATTTCAGAAGGAATCAGTTCCCTTTCTCTTCTGTGACGTCAATGTGGACTAATGAGAATTGCTATTATGCTGTATGATAGACAAAAATAGCAATTTTTTTTCATATAACTTTCAAAAATTTCGTGAGGGGGGGAGGGGAATGGGGCCGTAGCCCCATCAGCCCACCCCCTGGATACGCCCATGAGAGCAATCATCGGGCAAACGAGGCAGCTTCCCTGAGCGGTCTTTGGTTGCTAAATAGGGTCTTTTTAGGAGTCACGAGTCTTTCTACATAACTCAAAATAATGTTTCCTCTGTGTAAAACAATATTTTTGCTCTAGATCTTTAAAAATGTTTTTTTGTGCTGAAATACTGTGCATGCACGTAAAATCTATAAACTGAGCACCAAAAGAGTATTAAGAAAATGTAATAAAATTTCTAATTGTAAGCATGTTACATTAATATACGTCCATTTGCTGAGAGCTTGATCACAGCAGGTGTAGGTGTCCCAGATAGAAAGTAAGATTGCTTCCAAATAAAAACAGTCGCTTTATTTAAATGCAAAATTTTTGCCATAAAGAAGGTAAAAATTACTATTAGAAAAGAGTGGTGGATGTTTCTCATTATTGAAAGCCCTCCCCCGCCCCCTCACCCCCTTCATATACCTCCCCTCGTTCTAATTGAAATGCTGGATTCCAGAACCAGAATTGTAATAATAAAGAGAACAAATTGAGAGATAATATTTCTATGAATTGTAAATTTCTAAGTGAGTGAAAAATCCTCGACCGGACAATTTTCGCCACCTGGAAATTTACAACTCATATGATTTATTTATCAACTGAATAATTGTGTTAAAATTAATCTAATAATATTTCTGTATTTAAAATTTCAATATTCGAAATCTCAGCCCCTCCTCCTGCCACTTCTGGTCATCCTTAGCCTTCTAAGTGAATTGTAATTTTGACTTTGGAAAAGGATCAAATTATAATATTACGGAACAAATTAGAGCTAAATATTGGCATAATTGAAATTTTGATATTCAAAATGGAAAAAATGGGCCAGGGGAGTTAACGTTAAAGTAGTCTTCTCAATATTCTAATTGAAATATCACATTTATCCTAGCAAATGAGAGTTAAATTCTTATATATTTGAAATTGAAATATTCGAAAGTGGGGATTGAAGGTGAAAGTTAACGCCTCTTGCTTTTTCTCCACCAGAATACAAAGATTCAAATGTATAATAAAATTCTTTATTCTTAAAAATCTGCTCTATTTGCTAAAAGGCAGAAAACCAACGTTTAAATATGCACAAATAATACACAAAAAGAAGCATGCATGCAATCAATTTGTGCATATTTAAATGTTGGTTTTCTGCCTTTTAATATTCTTTCACTAAGGCTTTATTTGCTATATTTATGCTCTATTTGTTGCATACTATACTAATACTAAATGAATAATCAGTCATGTAAATCACTCCCATGTATCCCTCCCAAATTTATGCTTTCCCCCTTCAGCACACAAAGTTTAAAATTTTATTTTTTAAAAAAATCTTCTCCCCCTAATTGTTCCTTAAGGCTGCTAGTCACTCAGCTTCTGAATTCCCCTTGGTAATGTTAAGTCTATGGGCGTTTGATGCATTCTTATATTCAAAATATCTCCTCGGGAAATTAATATTTTAAACTTTTTTTTTAGTGCTCTCATCTAAAGGGTGTCTCTTTTTTTGTTAGTTAAAACTAAGAAAAAAAAAGTGACATCCTTTAAGATGAGAACATAGAAAAAAGAAGTTAAAAATATTAATTTCCCGAGGAGATGTTTTGAATATAAGAATGCATCAAATGCCCATAGACAACATTACCGAGGGGAATTCAGAAGCTGAGTGACTAGCAGCTTTAATAGGGAAAATAAATAAATAAAAAGTCATATATACTGGTCTCTTTTTCATGAAATTTTCTCATTAGAATACATTTTGGCATGGTATTGGTATAACAGAAAAATATAGTCCCCTTTTTATATATTTTTTAAAAAGTTTCATTTTTTTTACATAAGTTAATTACAAAGTTATTGAATAATTATTCAGTTCTTTGTCAAATTAATACCCAATGAATTGACTGGCATATTTAAGAGCCTACTTCAGTCAACTGAGAAGACGCGTTCGCTAATGCTAATCCTATGGTAGAAATTTATAAAGCTATCTCGGTCGCATTTCAATATTTTTAAATGATTTTTTTTTTTTTTTTTTTTTTTTTTTTTTTTTTTTTTTTGTATTGGATAACTGAGATCGATCTGTATGCAGACCGTTTTTTACTTTTTCGATTTTGGTTGCAGATTTTTTTTATAAGGATGCTTTTACTTTCGAAACCGGTTCCGAAAATGAAAGTGTCCTCATAAAAAATACCTGTAAAGGAAATCGAAAAAGTAAACAACGGCCTGCATACAGATCGATCTCAGTTATCCAATGCAAAAAAAAGTCATTTAAAAATATTTAAATGCGACCGAGATATCTTTATAAATTTCTTCCATAGGATTAGCATTAGCGAACGCGTCTTTTCATTTGACTGAAATAGGCTCTTAATTTATAAGCTTACTCTGTGTCTTTAAGAACGTATCACGTCGATCAATCATATCAAATTATAATGTACAACTGAATAACAAAAAGACTCATGAAGTTGAGATATTTATAGATTACTTAGTATTTGTAATTATATTATTAGTAATTGTCTTTGCTTGTAGTTTATATTGTCAATTTAGTCTGATGTTTTTATACTTTTAATTATGTAAATAAAAAATTTTAAGCATTTATTTTGAATCATTTGGAAATTGGATGATCTGATGTGGATTTATGTAAATGGACATGCTATATCTAAAAATATGTAAAAAGAAATACTTAGACTTTTAAGTTAAAAGATGGTAACATTGAATATTACTGTATACAGTAGACTCCCTCAAATCCACACAGCTTGGGACCAGAAGTAGTGTGGTTTTCTGGTCATTGCTTGGTTGACATTTTTAAATAGTAATTTGAATGAAATAATGCAATCAAAATTATAATGAATGCTTGCAATATAGTAAAACATTAAAATAACGGAGTAAAGTAATAAACTAAAATGATAAAACATAAGATAATTTTAAAAATCGTTAAATTATTAAAAGTAAAGGTCAAGTAAATAATTAATAATGCATAATTAAATATGCAAAATAAAGATGCGATACATTTTCCTATAATTATTAAATAAAACTGTCCTCATAAAGGTAACCTATTAATTCACATAAAAGTCATAATGTGAGGAAGATTTATTTCAGGTTTAGCCAGTCTTAATAACCAAAAAAGCTTGATTAATGCATAAATATATTTGGTAAAAAGATTTTGATTACAAGTGGTATGAGCAATATCTTGATTTTTTTCACAAATAAATTTATACTTCCTTTATGAAAAACCACTATTTCAGTCATATTATAGAGAATTACATGTTAAAATACATACGGAAGGAAATAAAACAACAAAAAAAAATTGTAATTTTGCGTCTACATTTGAACTGAAATTATTCATTGTTTACATATTTTAGGGTTGCGGATTTGAGGGAGCGTACTGTACTAGTTCTGAAATTGGTGAAATACAGACTTAGAAGTATAAACTTTGAAAATTGCAATTAAACAAAAATTTTAATGTTTTAAATAGGAATTAGAACTTTTAAACAAAAATGTAAAAATATACTTATGACAGGGTTTGCCCAAGTGGTCCGCCCGAAAAAACCCGGGTTTTTCCGGGCGTCGAAAAAATCTATTGTGGGTTTTTTCAAATTTTCTTGTGCTTTCACAACTGTATCATTATTTAATCTGAGGTATGAGAATGCAAAGATAAATGCCAATTTAAATATATTTCAAAAGAACAAGATTTAAAGGAATTTCTAAGCAGAGATAAACTGACCAAAAAAAGAAAAAAGATTTCCATGCCTGTAATCTAAAATGTATCCAAATGATTTAAATCTTAATGCATGCAAAAAGATGGCACTTGAACCTCATCCTGATTGTTTGCATTGTTATAGCTTTTAAGATTAATCATCCCATTTATTATCCTGCTTCAATTTTCAATGAAAGTGTTATATAGGAGTTTTCAATACAAAAATGGTTAAGATTATGGCAAAAAAGAGTGAAACAGATAAGTTTCCTCCCGGATTTTGTCAATTTTTCTTTTCTTCACATTCAGTACCACTTACCTTTGCTTCAATCGAACAATACTTTTCTACATTTGGTCTGGTTTGGAGTAGGGTCACATGGCCACATGAATGCAACCAATGGGTGTTGCACCATAGTCACAGATTTTTTTAAAATTTTTATCATAGACAGACATAGTAGTGAAACCCACAAATCTGAAATTTAAAAATAATTTTTGCAATATTGGCTGAGATGTAGCCATTTGAAAATTGGTCATTTTTACCAAATGACGGCCATCTTGGAATCTTATCAATGTCTATAAATGGCCATAACTTGACAATTAATGGCTCAAATTCTACGTTTCTGGTACCAATTTGAAGCTATTTGTACAAAGAATGCATATTTCACATCAAAACAATAGTAAATTTTCATTTCTTTACTTTTTATTATGTGTAAACTGAAAATATCACCCAAAAAAAGGGCTGACTATAATGGCCCATAAAAAAAATGAATCATTATGAATTTTTCTAAAACTTGGTAGAAACATTGCTCCATCTGTGTGCTTCAAATTAAAAAAAATTGGAGAGGTAAAATTTGTTGTTTTAAAATTAATGCTTTTTTACGCATAGGGTGTCATTAACCAAATAATAATCATTTTAGAATTTATAAGTATTCCTAATTTAAGAAATAAAGGTTAAAATAAAATTTTCTATCATCTGAATTAATGTAAAAGTATATTGAAAACCTCATTTGTACTAATTTCGTAGGAATCCCCCCCCCCCCCCACCCCAACAAAAAATGTAAACAATTAAAAAAATTTTACACTGAAAAAGATAAGAAAATAATTTAAGGAATATAATGTATAATTAATTAATAAAAAACAGATAAATACAATACATATAAATGAGGATTTACTTTACATATAGGGGAGAATGGGGTCAAATGGGACAGTAGGTTTTTCTCTTTAGGTATCATTCTAAATATTTGATCAATCACAGATTAGATAAAGCAATGGTAGCCCAATCTTCAGTTGAAAAAAGTAGCTGATCTACGTAAGCTTGCAATTGTATAAAGAAAAAGATTATTTCAAGAATCAAAAGTAAATTTGCTTCATATAATACTTTTTATGCTTTCTGTATACTAATGATTTGTTTATGCATAGGTGTAATAATTTCCCTTTTTATGGAACGTTATACTGTATATTATCCATAATTTAAACTATGCCTAAAAGCAGCATTTCTGTTTATACAAGAAGTTTAATATAAAAGAAGGTAGAGAGAGGAATGGGACATGCCAGCAAAGGGGGGAATGGGACTATACTTTTTAATAAGATTAGCGTAAATTGCTAATATGCAAATATTTTTAAAGGATAGTATATTAATTATAAGATTGAAAATATATTCATTTACTTCAAACTATAAATAAATTGAATAGATGATTTCTTAATATCATTTCTGATTAATAATCCTGAATTATCCTTCCAGTGATGAAGACACTGGAATTTGATATTGTAGCACAGACATTATCAACCTGCAATCTTTGTTATATTGTAAATATACCTGACACTAGACTATTTGCTTCTTATAATACATTGTTTTATAGCTGTCCCATACCTCCCTGTTAATGTGTGTGTGTGTGTGTGTGGGGGGGGGGGTGTATGGGACACATTTTGAAATTTACAATTTCTTTAATTATAAAATTGTTTCTGAAAATTATGTTTTTATATTGTTCAAGGACATTAGAAAGTGTTCCATTTTGTATTCTAAAAATCGAAATTTTTATTTTTGTGTCAAACAAAAATGATTTTCTCACTTTTGTAAAAAGTGTCCCATTCCTCCTCACTCTCCCCTATATGTAGAACCTATTTAAGACCTTTTCCCACTTAAAAAATTAAATTTATATGGGCAAATTTTTACTCCTCACTTTACAGATTTTCTACTTATAAAGTTTAATATTAGTGTGTAATCCTTTACAGTAGAAAACTTCTACTGTATATATATATATATATATATCTTTAAATCATTCAGAATGCATTAAATGTTCAGATGCAAATATGTCAGTTTATGTAATTTTTATTTCAGTATATTTAGTATAACTGAACTTACTTATAAAACTGATTGAAAACCTTGGTAGTTTAAATCTGAAGAAAAAAACTAGGTATTATATTATAAAATTACATGCATGCAAGTAAATATTTTGTTCTTATTTTGTCTAGATTTTCCATGTGTAAGTTTAAACTTAGGCTTATTTCTCATCACATGTTTTGCCCTGGATTTGTATTATATTAATTTTTTTTTTTTGTCTCACTGTATCTAGATTTTTGTTATTTGAACTTAATGTGAGCTAAAGTCATCAAATGTGAACTCAATTAACTCATTTATATATTTTTTATTTTATTTTATTTAAATTACACAATTGAATAAATTCAACTGTAATTTACAGCTAGTATTTCTCCAACATTTCAAGGAAAAATATTATGTGGCTTTTTTTTTTTTTTTTTTAATGTAATCCATTATAGTAAGATGAAAATTTACTAGTATTTTAATACAATATATGCATATTTAGTATAAATAGCTGCAAATTGATATTTCTTTATTTAATTATATAATATACACACATCACATTAATTCAGATGTTAGAAAATTTTATTTTAACTATTATTTCTGAAATTAGGAATACTTACAGATTCTAAAATGATCATTATTTGGTTAAGACAACCTATATGTAAAAAACCATTTATTTTAAAACAACAAATTTTACCTCTCCATTTTTTTTTTTTATTTAAAGCACACAAATGGAGCAATGTTTCTACCAAGTTTCAGAAAAATTCATGATGATTATTTTTTTTATGGTCCATTATAGTCAGCCCTTTTTTGGGGTGATATTTTCAATTTGCACATAATAAAAAGTAAAGAAATGAAAATTTACTATTATTTTGATGTGAAATATGCATTCTTTGTACAAATAGCTTCAAATTGGTATCAGAAACATAGAATTTGAGCTATTAGTTGTCAAGTTATGGCCATTTACAGACATTGATAAGATTCCAAGATGGCCGCCATTTGGTAAAAATGACCAATTTTCAAATGGCTGTATCTCAGCCAATATTGCGAAAATTATTTTTAAATTTCAGGTTTGAGGGTTTCATTACTGTGTCTGTCTATGATAAAAATTTAAAAAAAATCTGTGACTATGGTGCAACACTTTTTCTTTAAATTGGTTGATTTCACGTGGAATGACCCAGTAGTGATGCAACGAATAGTGGTTTGGCCGAATAACCGAATATTCGGCCAAGTTACAGCCGAATAATGAACTTATTTTTGCCTAAAAACAAAATATAGTATGCACTATATGCACAATTCTTGTATATTTCACAATTAAAATGTATTGTTTTCTTTTAAAAAAATATTTATATACAAATTTTTAATTTTTGAAAGCATTATTTTACTCTGAAAAAATATTCGGCTGTGTTCGGCCTAAAACTTGCATCAATAATATAATTCAGCCAAAAAAAGAAGTTCCTCATCAGGTATTGTCTAGTTACATTTTAATAGATATTATGTGTGTTGTTATATTTCAAAATAATGACAAAATTTTAAAAGTACTAGGAAACATAAGTTTCAGCTTTCAGATGGAATAAAATAAACTAGTATGTTGTGACCATCACAAAACTTTCTTCTATATAAATCACGTCTATTAAATCATTTAAATAGTACAAGAAATAACAACGATTTAGCACAATTTCATATCAAAGTATATCTGAATTTGAAGTTGGATGAAAATTCGTGCATTAGTTCTCGAGATAGAGCTATAGCGGAAATTCTGAAAAATGTAGCATAGCAACGCCACCTGTTGAGCGATTTACACCAAAAATAAGCAGCACTAAATGATATCAAGGTATACCTGAATCTGAAGTTTGTTGAAAATCCAAGCATTAGTTCTTGAGATAAAGCTATTGCGGAAATCGCAAAAAATACAGCATAGCAGCGCCACCTGTTGAGCGATTTACACCAAAAAATAAACAGCACTAATTTATACGTCAATTCATGTCAAGGACTAACTAAATCTGAAGTTTGAGGAAAATCCGTGCAATAGTTCTTGAGATACAGCTCTTGTGGGAATCGTGAAAAATGCAGCACAGCAGCGCCACCTGTTGGGCGATTTACACCAAAAATTAAACAGCACTAATTTATATCAGAGACTAACTAAATCTGATGTTTGATGAAAATTCGTGCATTTTTTCTTGAGTTAGAGCTATTGCGATAATCATGAATAATGCAGCATAGCAGCGACACCTGTTGGGCGATTTTCACAAAAAAGTAATCAGCACCAAACTGTGTCCTGGACTAACTAAATCTGAAGTTTTATGAAAATCCGTGCAGTAGTTCTTGAGATATAGCTATTGCAGAAATCGTGAAAAATGCCGCATAGCAGCGCCACCTGTTGGGCGATTTTCACCAAAAACTAATCAGGTCTAGTTTATATGAAGGTCTAACTAAATATAAAATTTTGTGAAATTCCGTGCATTAGTTCTTGAGATAGAGCGCCCACAAAATGTTTGTCACATACAGACTCACAGACAGAGTGACAGACAGATTCACAGACAGACATTTTCTAAAAACCATCAAATCGTGTTCTGGGCATTCTAAAACGTATAATTATGTCGAAAATCGGAAGTCGAAATTTTTCACAAATCCAATACTTTCTTCTTGTAAAGATAGAAGAAAGTAAAAATAAGAAATCTTAATATTTTAAGAAAAACCACTGATAGAAAGGATGAAAGGAATATCCTCTAAAATGGTCGAAAGCGATCATTGTAGACTTTATAAAGCTCACAATTAACAAAAAAATTTTTATCATTTTTTTTCTCTTTGCTGTCATAGCAAAGAAAACACTATTAAGAAGTGTCTAGTGAATGTTTTCAGATTCTGAGGAAGGAAACATCTGTAAGGAAAAGCAAATTACATTCATTGCATTTAACAGTATCTGATGCTCTAACATACTAAAGATCAATAAATGACTTAATTGTTGTAGGTAAAAAAATCGTTTACACATTTTAATCATTCGCCATTAACATGTTCAAGATTAACTGATATACAAATTAATGAGTTAAAAATTCCTAAGAAGAAATTAGTTCAATGTGTGGCAACACGCTGGAATAGCACCTATTATATGTTGGAGAGGAACAAAAAAATGCACTTTCTCTATATGCAACTAAATTTGGAGAAATAAATAATCTGACAGCAAACCAGGGGACTATTTTAGAAAAATTGCTCAATCTATTACAACCATTTGAAGAAATAACAAAACAAATTGCCTCATCGAGATTATTAATTTCTGAAGTCATCCCAATAGTTACAGCATTAAAATCATATTTATTTAAATCTGGAGATTTTTTTTGGTGTAGGCACCATGAAAGACACTCTTCTACAAAATTTGGAGAAACCTTTTGCATCGATTCAAGACAATGAACACTCTATTCCATCGCTACAGTTTTGGACCCCAGATTTAAAGTGTTCTTTTTCAACAAAGATGAAGCAAAGGATGTAAGAGTAAAGTCCAAATTAACTGCTTTAGTAAGACTAAGAAAGGCTAGTATGAAACCAGTAACAGAATGTGAACAAAATATTTCCAACATAATCATTCCATCTTCACAAGTTCAAAATTCTTTGTGGGCATGCTTTAATGAAATTGCAAGCCAATCGCAGAGTGAAGTTCTATAGAAAGTTCCTTTCAATGTGAAGAAGTAAAAGAAATTAGCGATTTTCTTTCCCAGCCACTACCAGAAAGACAACAGTGTCATTTGGAGTGGTGGGCGAAAAATTCAGAAGACTTTCCAAACCTTTCACAATTAGCCAAAAAGTACCTTTCTGCTCCAGGAAGTACCATTTATAGTGAGAGATTATTTTCAGAAGCAGGTAGCATTTACAAAAAAAAAAAAAAAAAAAAGAAATAGACTATCACCTGAGAATGCTGAATTATTATTATTTCTGCATCACAATCTACGTTTATTGAAAACATTTTAACAGTTTTTTAAGGCAAATATAAACAGTACAATGCTATTCTTGAAAAAAAATGTAAAACTTAAATACATACTAATTAAAAGAATTTAGTACTTACATTTCTTTCATTATTTTATAAGAAATAGTAACACACTTAAAAAAATCACTTAAATTGTATTTAACTTTTAAGCGTATTTTGCTTAAAAAAAAACTCTTAAGTATTGCAACATATACAACTTAAATATCTTATACATATAATAAATCTATATCTAATCAATCATATATTTATGTTCTTTATAGGTATAATTCAAAATATTACTGAAAGAAATATTTTTTTATGTAACAAGGGATAAATGTTAAACTTCCCATTATGATAAAAAAAATTTGAATTTGTTTGTACAGCTGTATTAAAATAATTTTGAATAGATTAATTTTAAATTTAACAGATTATTTTAGCTTATTACAGATACTTTTTGTACTTGCTGATACAGCATAAAATTTTTTTAACATGATTCCTAAATTAGTCTCTTATATAAAAATGGGTAGATAAAACCCATTCGGGGTATGAAAGTTAATGGGAAAAAAAGTGTTAGTTAATTTCAAATAAAATTTTCATTATACATGATGAATATAAATTGTCAAATTAAAAAGTTACACTGTGTAAATATAAAAACATTTATTACAGTATTATTCGGCCAAGGCCGAATAATGGACTTGATATTCGGCCCGGCCAAATATTCGTTGCATCTCTAGTTTGGAGCAAGTTATGTAATCATTTTGGAGTTGATAAAGCAGCAAAGCTAGTAATAAGTGTATCGCTATTTGCAATCTAAATTTGCAAATATCACTGACACTGACTTCCATGACAATTTAATCCAACTTTTAATACTATTGCAATATATATTGTAGCAAATTTTGAAAAAATTTTCAAATATATTATTACAAATCCTATTTCTTAATTTAAAAAAACAAAAAGCTTTTAACTGATTTCTGATTTGAAGAAAATGAAAGAAACTATATAAATTTAGCATATTTAACTTAAGGTAAGAATTACATAAAGAAATCCAGTTGTGGTTCACTTAATATATGCTTAGTGCAGCAAACTTGTCCCATGAGATACAGATGTACTTTTTAAATAATTTTAATTTTTTTTCTTTTTACACATTTTTTGCTAATTCATACTCAATTAATGCAAAATTATGCCCACGTTTCACTGATAAATGGAGAATTTAGGTATTATGTATATGAAAATTAGAAGTTTAAAGTGTTCTCCAAAAAAACTCAATAAAGCCCGAAAAAACCTGGGTTTTAGACTAGTGGGCCAGCGGGCTGGGTTTCTTCTAACTCTGATTTATGAACAAATGTATAAAACTTGCAGTTCAATTTCTTTTTTTTCTCTTGAAAATGCAACTTTTTATCTCCTGAAATTGATAAAAGGGTGATTTTAGTTAAGATAATTCAAGTTCTATTTCTGTACTGAAAAGTAAATAAACAAATTCTTGTACTTAAGTATGTCTAGTTAAGTACATTAAAACACAAGAAAACAGATCCTATACAACTAAATCCTGCATTAAGTAAAAAAAAAAAAAAAAAAATGTAAAAGGAAATGTACTTTGTAAAACATCCTTTTCTATACTGCATTGTGATTTTATCTTACAAGCTTTAACTGCAATTATAAACAATCCTATTTTCGGTGTTTTATATTTAAGTTCCTGTATATATACATTAATTAGAGAAGAATAATAATGCTTTCTGACTGGAGCACAAAGATTCAATATTTTTTTAAGAGACTTAATATTTTGATCTGTGATTTTGAAGTAAAAAAACCCAAGATCTATATAAACAAAAGCTGTTCAGTGAAATAAAAAAAGTGGTCTTGAAAAACTGACTAAAAGTTCTGATTAGATCTGTCCTGTTTTTAAAAAAGAAAATTTTAAGGTAAAGGAAAATCATCTCACATAATGGCAGTTAACAATAATTTTTTTCAAGTTTCTTCTTTTTCTACATTATTTATTATTATTTTAAGTTACACAATAGAAGACAACAAATTCATCATGCCAATAGGTTTTGGTTATAAAAATTTAATAAGATTTTAAGTTAAAACACAACAACTAAAACTGAAAGCTGTAGCTTCTATTTTTAGAGAATAAAAACATTTAAAAAAAAAAAAATAATTGTTTTGCACACTTGTTTTTACTAGAAGTAATATGCATGATTCAAAGACAAATTAGATAATGGAATTGAGAATTGGGTTCTTACTAGTGTTTTTCTAAAAAGTTAATTTCTTAATCAATAAAGTAAATTTTTCATTGTGTTTTATCTGAGCTTTAAGCCAGAACCAAAGTGAAAAAAAAAATATATATTTCAGTGTTTTTTTGTTAACTGGGAGCAAATATGGAAAAGGAAATGTCGCCAATAAAATTTTATGCCCTTTTCAATAGCAGCTTTTATATACTGTGGTACTGTGGGTGTAAATTAGAAACAATATTTTGATGTTGAAATAAAATATTTTGGTTAATGGTATTATTTCATCTTTTTTAAATGAAATAAATTAAATGCATGAATTTTAAACGAAAGTTAACTAATATGAGTAAAATGCGATTATATTTTAAATTAAGCGGATGCACTATGAATAATGATGACGGAAACAATATTTGGTGAATTATCATCTACACCTAGCTAAATTATTAGTACCCTTATTTCTAATAAAAATAAAATCAGAATTAAACCTAAATTGTTTTTTAGCCATTGATCTGGTAAAAACAATTTCATTTAAAAAAAATCAATTATGAACGAATTAAAATATAAATCACTGGCATTAATTACTACTGGTATTTAAATTTTTGATACATGATAAATACTATAATTTATTTTTTCACATTAATGTATTTCATTTAGATACTTTTGTAAACAGCATGTTTTCGTTTACTTAAAAATAAGGAAAAAGAAACAAAAAAGAATTTGAACATATGCACCTACTTAAAGATTATTTAGTGAAAACATCTGGAAATTATTTCTTTTAAGAAATGGAAACACTTCAGCCAAATATTACATAGATGCAAGTTGATTTTATATAATTAAACATTTTACAGCAAAACATTAATTTTATTGATTTGTCTAATCTCATTTTATTTTTCAATTCAGATTAAATAAGACAAAATGATGATTACATTTTTTCACCGTTATTAGTATATGTTTTATCTAGAAAAAAAAGTACTGAATATTTCTAATTACATTAAAATATGATAATTAAATTAAGCTTGGTTTCAAGAATTTTTAAACTTTTTTGGTCAATTTAATATTTTTTTCTGGTTTTGTCAAAACAAATATTTTGAATAACTTTAAATTATCAATGCTAATAAATAATATATGTTTCCTAAATACTAACTTAATTACTATAAATTAAACAATTAAGTTAAACTACAACTCAGCGAAGCTAAACATTGTCATCCATTTCAAAATAAACACAAACCAAGGTTGACACAAACAAATATACCTAAAATGCATTCTTTATCACTACAACTATCTGCTAAATTGCAATCGAGTTATCGCCAACAAAGGTAACCCCTCACTCTGACTTCTAACTTAGCCGTCTTACGGCTCTTATGCGCAGTTCCCTATTTTTCATTACTGCACATGACGGTTCTTTAATATCTTCAGTTATTGAGCCATATCATACGGCGCAATAGACACGGCCTTACCGGGTGTATAAAGGTCTGGACTGATTTTGGATTAGTAGCTTCGTGAATTTTTTTGTACGTTTGCATAACTTGTCATAATGTAGAATCATTAGATATTAGTTTATTTTTATATTATGATTTGACGGCGAAGTTCAGCTGTTATATTGTATATCATATCATCTTGCTTCGAATAAAATGAATTTGTTTTAGAACTAGTGTCTTAAGTCTTCCACACTAACCACAGCAACTCTGTTTGGCCAATGTTTTAATTGGTCAACAGGTTATGGGCCCAGTGGCCCTGTGGAAGTGAAGATAATGTTTTTTTTTCTGCTAAGCGCTGATGAACTTTTCCTGTTTCTTAAAAGATGTACCTCTTTGCTGGAGTTCAGATGTTTCTGAATGACGTTTTTTTGCGACGTTTGTGATGAATTTTTTCGACGTCTCCCATGGACTTTCGTAATGTTTTTCGTCAATTCTTCGGATGCTTTTTCGTGAACCTTACCAACATTGTTGAAGTGTGTTTACAATTGCTTCGACGGAGGCCGTGTTGAAGATGGAATTATCTAACATTGCTCTTTTGACCTCTATGAATTGGGAAACATGGAAGATAGAAGTGAAAGTCCTGTTAATGCATTTTGGAGCATGGGACTACATTGAGAATCCTGATCCAGAAAATGAGGTGAAAGAGACAGGGGAATCGTCGGAACCGAAAGCAGGGAAAGATGATAAAACAGTTCCTGTAACAGATCAGTTGACTTGGAGGGAAAGGAGCGAGATGAATTTAAGAAAAGCTAGGTCATATACAATAATCTATCAGACCTTATCGCCTGAGTTTAAGCCTTTAATCGCTGGTACAACTAGTGGAGCTGCTGCCTGGAAAATTTTAAAAGATCATTTTGAACCAACTACAAGAGCCCGAGTGATACATCTGCTGGATGAGTTTTTTAGTGTCCGATATAATCCCAGTGAGAATCTTGGCCTTTTCCTCTGCCGAGTGAAACAAGCTGCTGAACGCCTTCGGGAAGTTGGACATACATTACAGCCTCTGTATTTGGGGTATCAGATGATCCGGAGTTTACCAGAGGAGTTCCAATCAACAGTACAAGCGATTTATCGTTGGCCAGATACCGAATTTGTTCCAGACAAGATTGAATCGGAGTTGCTGCTAGAGGAGAACCGCCTGAAATTAGCAAAGAGAGACCTTGCAGATAATGTTGCTTTTTCTGGTGAAATAGCTGAGTGTAAAACAGGTAAATCTTTTTATAAATCTGACAATTATGTAAATCAAAGTAAATTTTCTAAAAATAAGAATGTTAAGCAAAGTAAATTAATAGGTCCTTGTTATTGTTGTAAATCTTATGGTCACTTAATTGCTAATTGTAAACTTAAAGGTCAATCTAAAAATTATCAACCTAAAGGCTCTCCTTCTAGAAATTCTCAATTTAAAAATAAATTTTCAGAAACTAGTAATATTGAATTAAAATGTAGTAATGTAAAATGTAGTAATGTAAATTGTGATAAAGTAAAATGTAATAATGTAAAATGTACTTTCTCTGAACAAGAGGCTAGTTTAATTGAAATTTCTCCATATGAAGCTAATTCATCTGACTTTGGCCAAAGTGGTAGCTGGGTCTTTGACACAGCTGCTACGGCTCATTTTTGCAATAACAAAAATTTGTTTTTGGATTTTGAACCTGTTTCAAATATGCAGATGTCACTTGCTGTTGGAGAAAAAGAAAGTCCTGTTCAGGGAAAGGGTACTGTAAATTTTTTTGTAAAATGTAAAGATGGCAGTTTTAATCAGATTATTTTAAAAAATGTTTTATATAATCCAAATTTACGAAGAAATCTCTTGTCTGGCAGTAAACTTGAAAAGTTAGGAGCAAATTTTGTAGGTAGTAAAAGTAAGCTCGTAGTATATGACAAAGAATGGAATTGGTTATTTTATGCAGTTAGAAAAAATGATTTGTATTTTTTAAAACCTTCTCATTATAATTCCATGTGTAAAGGAGAAAGCAACTCGGCTGACATTTCAGCTAATCATTCTGAAAAAATTAATTTGAATGAATTATGGCACGAAAGATTTTGCCATGTAAATAATGAATATTTAATTAACACATGTAAAAATGAAAGTGTTAAAGGACTTCCAAAGCTGTCAAAGTTAGCCGAGGATTGCATCTCCTGTAAACTTGCAAAATCTAAAAGAACATCATTTAGGGCAATAAATAAAGTAAGGTCTAAAACTGCTCTGGAGCTCTTGCACATGGATTTGTGCGGGCCTTTACAGGTGACATCACATGGGGGGAGTAGATATTTTTTTACCATCATTGATGATTTTTCTCGTTTTGTTACTGTGTACACCATCAGGAATAAGTCTGATGTATTTCAGACGTTTTTGAAATTCCAGAGTAGGGCCGAAAGGTACTTAAATAAGAAAATAATTTCTATCAGAACTGATGGTGGCATGGAGTTTTGTAACAAAGATTTTGAGAATTTTTTAGAAAAGCAGGGAATTGGTCACGAGAAAACGAATCCGTATAGCCCAGAAATGAATGGCATTGCGGAGCGTTTCAATTTAACTGCTCTTGATGGTATAAAAACTCTCCTCAATGCTAGTGGCTTGTGTCAAAAATTTTGGGCTGAAGCCTTACATTGTTTTTCATATACCTGGAATAGGGTTTGTCACAAACAAAATAAACAGACCCCTTTTGAGATGTATTCAGGCAGAAAACCCTCTGTTTCTCACTTTAAAAAGTTCGGTTGTGTAGCATATGTTGGAGTGCCCAGGCAGGTCAGAAGGAAGCTTGATATGCGAGCTAAACTAGGGATCATGTGTGGGTATGCTCATACAACAAAAGGCTACCGAATTTGGTTAATAGAGGAAAATAAAGTTGTTGAAACTATTAACGTTAAGTTTGATGAAACTAAAAGGGGGGTAGATGTCGTTTCAAAACTAAAAGAACAAAAATTTAATTTTTCACTTTTTGACTTTCCAGAAGATGGAGATATTTTTGATGAACCTGAGAATACACCTCAATTGGGGAATGACATTGAAAGAGTTAGTGTGTCAGATCAAGACCAGAGTTCAGAGCGGTTTAGTTTAAAACCTTGTAGATCTATTCCATGGACCCGTAAGGCAGTAACACGTAAAACAGGAAGGGATAAAACAGACATTTATTATGGCATAGAAGGAACAAATACTAGAATTAGATCTTTTAATGAATTAATAGATTATTGTAAAACAAATAAAATAGAATGTGATAAAAACTTGTTTGATTTTAGCAGTAAAAATAAAGAATCTGGTAAAGTAACTAATCTTTTAAATATAGGTGAGGCCAACTTAACTGAAATTAAAATTCCTCAAACCTACAATCAAGCCATTAAAACACCTGAAGCATCAAATTGGAGGGACGCAATGAACCAAGAGTTAAATGTTATGCATGAGCGTAATGTATGGGATCTTGTGATACCACCAAAAGATGCTAAGATTCTTGGTAACCGTTGGGTGTATACCTTAAAAAGGAACGAGAAAAATGAAATAGTTAGGTATAAGGCTAGATTGGTAGCAAAAGGTTTTAACCAAGTTAAAGGAGAAAATTATGAGGAAGTTTTCAGTCCAGTCATAAGTTTTTCACTAGTTAGATTATTCTTTGCCATATTTTCATGTCTGTTAAAATGGGTTAATGTCCAGGTAGATGTCAACAACGCTTATCTTTATGCTAATCTAGATGAGACTGTATACATGCACCAACCTGAGGGTTTTATTAAAGAAAGAAATAAAGTTTGTAAGTTGAATAAGGCCATTTATGGTCTGCATCAATCTGGCAGACAGTGGTTCTTTGAAGTGGATGATGTTTTATCCAAATTAGATTTTCATAAACTCGATTGGTGTAATTGTGTATACATGTTTCAGTCCAGATTGATTCTTTTACTTTATGTTGACGATATGGTTCTTTTTGGTAAAACTCAAGATGATTTGGATTATGGGTTAAATTTGCTGCAAAAACATTTTAATTTAAAGATTATGGGGACAACCAGAAAGCTATTGGGCATAGAGTTTGAAGAGATAGGAAATCACCTGTACATTCACCAAACCTCGTATATTGAGAAAGTTTGTGAAATGTTTGCAGAATTTGAATTTCCTGTAAGCTCTGTACCTATTCCCAAGGGCTTGGTTTTGTCAAAACAAGATTCACCTTCCACTAAGGAAGAAATAGAAATTATGTCTAGGTTTCCATACAGAAATCTTATAGGATGTTTGTCTTTTATAGCTGGGAGAACTAGACCTGATATAATGTATGCAGTTAATTTATTATCCCAATTTCAATCAAATCCTGGAATTACTCACTGGAATACTTTGTTAAAATTGTTAGGTTATTTAAAATATACTAAAGAATATAAACTTGAGTTATCCAGAGTCAGTCAATTAAATCTTTCATGTTATTCAGATTCAGATTTTGCAGCAAACAGAGACGATCGTGTTTCTATGGGTGGGTATATTTTGTTTCTGGATGAAACGCCCATATCATGGAAGACTTTTAAACAAAAATGTATAAGTCTTTCTACCATGGAAGCCGAATATGTCAGTTTAACTGAAGCTGCAAAAGAATTAATTTGGGTCAAAAATGTTTTGCTAAATGAGGTGCTTAACTTTAACTTGAGGGATTGTACTCTGTTCTGTGATAACCAAGCTGCAATAGCTTTTTCTAATTCTCCTTTTGAAAATCAGAAAACCAAACATATTCATATAAAGTATCTTTTTCTTAGAAATCTAGTTTTTGATAAAGTTTTTAAACTTAGATATATTGCTAGTAAATTTAATCTTGCAGACAGCTTCACAAAGCCACAGATTAAAGAGCAGTTATTGAAATTTTGTAAAAGTATTTTTGATATTTAAAGTTTTATTGGGGGGTTATAGTTTTTCACTACAATGTTCTTCACTCTGGTCAATGCCTTGCCAATAAAGTCTTATATGACCTGACATTGATCAGATTGTTGTTTTTAAATTTAAAGTGTAACCTTTTTGTTGTTGAACTTTTTGAAGTTTTTACATTTTTGAACTTTTTGAATTTTTCATGTATTTGTAAATTTTTTTGTACCTATATGACCTTTTTCATATTTTTGTAAAGCTCAAGAGATGGTGAAAAAGGAGGCCGATTGTTATGCATCAATTGGTTATTTAAACATTCAGTGAAGTTTAACTTGAATGATAAAGCTTTAAAGTATTTACTTCCTATTGATGCACGTTTATTTTTCACCCTCTCTTGTTCTTGTTTACATCCGAAACGACCGGCATTTTTATTCATGCGTATTAGCTTTTGAGGCAAGTGCCGTTACTGAGTAACTGTCAGTAACAGTGATTTCGGTATCTCATCTTTCGCCGTGAACGGCTGACTTGTGACGTCATAGTTTGCAGCCAATGGCGTTTAAGTTGCGTTCGCATGATCGGAGTTTCGGATGTATTCTGAGTAAGTTTGTATCTATCAATTGGCAACAGTTTTTATGCAAAACAATTGCTGTTACCGGGTGTATAAAGGTCTGGACTGATTTTGGATTAGTAGCTTCGTGAATTTTTTTGTACGTTTGCATAACTTGTCATAATGTAGAATCATTAGATATTAGTTTATTTTTATATTATGATTTGACGGCGAAGTTCAGCTGTTATATTGTATATCATATCATCTTGCTTCGAATAAAATGAATTTGTTTTAGAACTAGTGTCTTAAGTCTTCCACACTAACCACAGCAACTCTGTTTGGCCAATGTTTTAATTGGTCAACAGAAATAACGCGAATTTCGTGAAAAAGATTGCGGAAAAACGTGAATTTTGTCAAAAGATCGCCGAAAAAACGGGAATTTCGTCTAAAGATCGTCGAAAAACGTGAATTTTGTCAAGACCCCCGAAAAAACAGGAAATTTGTCAATAGATCGCCGAAAAAACGCGAATTTCGTCTAAAGATCGCCGAAAAAAAACCGGTAATATTGTCTAAAGATTGTGGAAAAAATGGGAATTTCGTCAAAAGGTCGTGGAAGAAACGGGAATTTCGTGAAAAGGTCGCGGTTGCATGACGCCGTGAAAGTTCAGCCTTTTTTTTCAGGGGATTTTATCAAGTGTTACAAACAGCCATGCGGGCTTCGCAACCCTTGGTTCCTGAGCGATCTTTCTCTTTTCTTTTTCCTCTTATTTCTCTTGCCTTTCTTTCCTCTTTGTTTCACTCTCATTGTGGTTTCCTCTTAGGAGGTGAGGGCAATTCTGCATGAGCCGTTATCATCCTGTATATCGACTCATGGAGAATTGTAAACCACCCACGTGTTTGCCGTGCGTGGCGTCCCGTGTCCCTGGAAAGGGGGATCCTGGCAGTTGAGGGAAACCAACACAATGCTTTGGCCTCTGCTTCAGGTAGACGGGAGGTGCATATTGGTCCCGTATGCATCAATCGGCTGGTCAGCTGACTTGTCACTGGCTGGGGATCAAGTGAGCGAGCATTTACTAGCCATCTTGTTAAGGGTGGAGACTGGCATAGGAATGTCTTGTGACCGTATGGGCCCTGGTTAGCACTGGTGCACAATTGTGCATCCCCTTGTTGGGCTCGGTAGTGGGTGGTGCGGCCGGGGTCTAATCATTATTTTTTCTAACATGGATGGAAAAAACTCATTTCCTTCTAACTCTCTCCCATGTGGAGAGCAGCAAAATGAACCAAATTCTTCATTCACTCGTTTTCTTGTAATTAAACGCACTGATAGCCTCTCTGATAGTTCTTTTAAGAGAACTTCACCTTTTCTTATTGCAAAAACATTTCATTCTGTATTTGGTGACAACTGTTCACTTAAAAAACTGCATTCTGGAGATTTGCTTGTTGAGGTCTCTTCAGTCAGCCAATCTCAGCTTCTTTCAAACTCTAATACAATAGGACCTTTCTATGTTTCTGTTACAGCGCATCAAACTCTGAATACTTGCCGTGGTGTAATATCAGAACCTGAACTTATACTGTCTACAAAAGAACTTTTAGAAAATTTAAAAGACCAAAATGTCATCGATGTACGCCGTATAACAATTCGTCAGAATGAGAAAGTGCTTCCCACAAAGCACATCATTCTGACTTTCAATAGTCCTAATTTACCTACTAGAATTAAAGCAGCCTACCTAAGCTGTCCTGTCCAGCCTTATATTCCAAATCCCCTCCGTTGTTTCAAATGTCAACGATATAGTCTAACCAACACTACTTGTCGTGGTACTGTTACCTGCCCTCGTTGTGCAGAAGTAGGCCACGACGATAAATCTTGTAAAAAATCCGAACGCTGCATAAATTGTAAGGGTGATCATCCAGCATACTCCCGTTCTTGTCCTAACTGGATCCGTGAAAAAGAAATAATTGCTATTAAAATAACTGAAAAAATTTCCTATCCCGAAGCTCGTAAACTTGTTGAGTGTAGAACCCCGACTATCGGGGTTTCTTACTCTAGTATACTCAAACAACAATCAAAATCTATAAGGCACATAAGCACCCAGACAGACTCTTGTTTTCCACCAATGACACAATCAACGAGTACTTCAAATAGAGAAACCAGAGATGTATCTTCTGGTAGTAAATGCTATGCTACTTCATTATTAGAACGTTGGCTACCATCCTCAGAACCTGTTACAATAGAATATCGTCTTACTGAGTCACAGAAATCTCCAGCTGGATCCAAAAAATCATCTAATCATCAGACTGAAACTAAGGCTGCTTCATCTCCAGTTCTACTATTACAGAAACCTAATTCTCCCCGAACATCATCAGTTCAATCAAAAATATCCGCCGAACATAAGACTAAACAAACGCCAGCTCCAGATAAAAGCAAATCTGTGAAACCTATTGTTCGTCCAACTCCGAAAGCAAATGAAAAAACTTGTGTGCAAAAAGAAAGGAGGAAACCTCCAACTCAAATCTCTTCACAGTGGAAAACTGTGAAGAGAAAAGGTAATAAATCATGTCTTAGCCCAGCAATAACTAATATTAAAGATCACAAACAGCTGCTCAACTAATGCAGAAGAGGCTATGGACTCTTGTAGTTATGACTCTGATAACGATGACAATAATACAGTTTTTGAAGTTATTCATCCTACGTAGCTTTATATCGTTTTAAAATTTTGAATTATAACTTCGTTCTTAAAGCAGTATTATATAACATTTTATGCTTTATTTCTTGAACATATAACTTTTCATAACTTTAGAGCTTTTAGAATTTTTTAATTTAAATGTTCTTGTCTTTTAACTATGTTTTAACTTTTAAAACCTTGTGTATTGTCGCTTTCCTTGTGCATTATTTTAATTACATGTATCATCACATTGCTTTCTTCATTTTACTTTGTTTTTTCTGACAGTATTTTGCTGTAATTTTTAACTATGTTTTACTCAACATTTTCTTGGCGTAGCATGTCCCTACAGGGACTCTGTGCCATAAAACTCCAACCAACCATCCCCCAGGGTGGTATACCTTTAGGTATTCACGGGCTTGGCACCTGAACAATCTTTTTCTTTCTATTTGCTCTCCCTTCTCTTGTTTGTTCTTTCATTTTCGTTTCACTCCCCCTGATCAAAACTGTTGCCAAATTGAAAATTTAAATGTAGCAAAATGTTCTTATGCTAATTTTTCTCATCCTTGAAGATAAAAAATAAGTGATTGATAATACATACATAAAATACTCAAAGTTTATCCCCCCCCCCCCCCCCACTCCCCTCTCAGGAGGATACATTCTTTTGGTATTGACGGGCTTCGCACAATCCCATATACCTGAGCGATCTTTCTCTTTTCCCTTCTCTTATCTGTTCTTTCAATTTTGTTTCACTCTCCCTGTGGTTTCCTCTGTGGAGAATTGTAATCCACATGTTTGCCATGTGTGGTAACCTGTGCTGAAAAGCAGGATCCTGGCAGTTGAGGGAAACCAACACACTGCTTGGCCTCTGCTTCAGGTAGACAGGGGTGTATACTACATTTGCATATGTCGGCTGATCAGCTGACTTGTGTCATTGGCTAAGGGATCAAGTAGGCAGGCACTTATTAGCCATCGCATTAAGGGTGGAGGTTGGCATAGGAATGTCTTGTGAATGTATGGCCCCTAGTTAGCACTTGTGCACGAATGTGCAGACCCTCATTGACTTGGTAGTGGATGGTGCGACCGGGGTCTGAATTGTTTTATTTCTAATATGGATGGAAATAATTCACATCGTTCTATTTCTCCTTTTCTGACTGCATCTGGATGGGATCCCCCATCCAGATTGCTTTTTCCATGCTCCTATATTTTATGTTTTTAGTCTTGTTTGACACAGCATGTCCCTTAGGGGATTTTGTGCCATTGAACATTATACAACCAACCAACCAACCTTTTATTTCTCTCCCATGAGGATAGCAACAAATTGTACAGAATTCGTCATTCGCACATTTCTTTGTTATCAAATGCACTGATAGTCTCTCTGACAGTTCTTTTAAGAGAATTTCACCATTCTTATTGCCAAAGCTTTCCAGTCTGTCTTGGGGGATTATCATTCGCTCAAAAAATTGCAAGCTTATATCATCATAAGCCGATATCATCGAATTATGGAAATCGTAAACCACCCACTTGTTTGCTGTGCATGGCAACCTGTGTTACTGGAAAAGGGGATCCTGGCAGTTGAGGCAAACCAACACTGCTTTGGCCTCTGCTTCAGGTAAATGGGAGGTGCGTATTGGTACCGTGTGCATCAATTGGCTGGTCAGTTACTGGTTACTGGCTCGGGATCAAGTGAGCGACCAATTACTAAGCATCTTGATAAGGGAGGAGACTGATTGTCTTACGACCATATGGGCAGCACTGTTGCATGAATGTGCATCCCCTTGTTCGGCTTGGTAGTGGGTGGTGCATCCAAGGTCTGAATTCTGTTTTCTAATATGTACGGAAATACTTCAATTCCTTCGTAATGAACTAGTAATCTGGAATGGGTATGTCCAGATGTATTCTGGATAACTAGTTGCTCATTGATGCAACACCCATTAATCAGATTATTATATTTAACCCTGGCTTTGTATATGATTGAAAAACTAATTAGAATATTAATGGAACACAGTTGTAAAGGAATCTTTTTCAATAAATTAAATAACTCTATAAAAGAAAAAGTCAATATCTGCTCTTATTTAAATGCTTCAAATCAACATTGATCATTCTCTTTTAAACATCAAATATATTTATAAGTAAAATTGAAGGAATGGAAAACCAAAAAAAATAAGTTTTATTTAAAGGTTGGAACAGTGTATGAATTCTTTTTTACTTCTTAAAAAAAATTTAATAACTTTTATAATTTTCAAGCTAATTGAATAAATGCCGATTTTTATTTGGACTATCTTATCTAAATTTTGTTTTTCTTTAAAAAAAATACGAAGATTTCTTGAATTTTTAAAGATTGAGATTTTATCTATAATAATAAAAAAAAGGAAAGATAATAGTGGATTACAAAATTTTTCCAAGATATGGTTATTTTTTAAACATGTCAGAAATTTTCATTTGTTTCATATTTTGTTTTAAAAATAATTCTTGTATCTTATATACAGCCGTAGTATGGAACTCATCAACAAAACTCTTTGGTTCCATTCCTTAGATTAGTTCTTGAGTCAAGAGTCAATTCAACACACCTTGAATTAGAAATTTTTTCTTCTGTGCTTTCATCTGCACTTTCATCGTCACAGTCATTCTGGTCAGGATGCAGAACTTTATCAACAATTTCAGAATTAGACAGTTTACTTGTATCAGGAACATCATTATGGAAACATTAATTAATATCAACTTGAGTCAAAATATTTCTTTGGAATGCAGCTTCTGCATGTTCTTTTAATTCTTGATGACACAATTTTTCTTTGGATATGGCAAAGCCTTCAAAACCACTGTCATTTTCATCTTCGAAAAATATAGATGTTGGCATTAAGCTTTGCCATGCACGTGTTTGTGTTTCTTTTGACACATCGGATCATTTAGCAGATTTGATTCTGGATGGGCTGCACAATTGTCTAATAAAATTAATAATGTGCTCGTGCTTTAGGTACAAATTGGGTATTGAACCATTCAATGAACAATTTTTTAGTTACCCACGCTCTTATTTGCTTTGTAGTTAACAGGGAGAATTTTTATATTTTTAAAACAGCGGTGTTTCTTGCTCTTACTGATTACAGTTAATTTTATTTTACACGTGCCAGTAGCATTAGCACAAGCTAGCAGTGTCACTCTCTGTTTCGCCTCTTTTAGTCCACTGCTAGGTGATTGCCCGCTTGATGAAATATATGTATGCTTTGGGACATATTTATAATATAATACAGTTTCATCTGCATTAAAAATCTGTTCTAAACTCATGTTTTCTCTTTTTATCAATTCCTTCAGATAATCTACATGATTTTCAGCACCCTCTATCTGCAGAAGCTTTTTTGCCAGAAATTTTCAAAAGTCCACGTCGCTCCTAAAATCTGTTAAATCAGCCATGGGCATAATCGTTTTTTTTTTTCAAGGTTTAATTCCCCATGGAAATTCTTTGCTTGAATGATGATGATACTTCTGTTAAGCGGGAAATTTTCGGATTGTCTTTGTCTGATCCACTCCATTAAAACTTTATTCCACATCATCGTTTTTCTTTCACATAGCAGATTTGGATGAGCTTCCCATCCAGACCTCTCTTTATTGAATTATTTTTACTTTTATACTCTATTTTTTAGGATTTTAAATTAATTTTTTTACACTTTTCTGACGGCATTTTTCGTACTGTTTTTGCACATTTTGATACTTTTAATGCACTTATTTTGGCACAGCATGTCCCTTAAGGGATTCTGCACCATAGAACCTCATACAACCAACCAATAGACTAATGCACTTGTTACATCGATGTTGCAGCTTTTCTAGTCCTCCGAAATAAAATTCCTTTGACTGGTCCTAGAACCATCTCTCAGCAGCCTCTTTGACATCTTCAATGTCCTCAAAATGATGACTCTTAAGGTGTTTCTTCAGGTTCAGAAACAGATAATAGTATGAAGGGGCTAGTTCTGGTGAATAGGGAGGATGATTGACCAGTTGAAAGCACAGGATCGTCATTTGTCAGCCACAACATTGGACGTGTTTGCAGGTGCACTGTCATGTAACAAAAAATCCCTTTGGTCAACTTCCCTCGTTGTTTATTCATGATTCTCGCGTTCAACTTGTTCAGCAGGTTATTTTAATATTCTTCG